>CM028129.1:1127047812-1128281875 GCA_016271365.2 Neoceratodus forsteri | reverse complement strand
CTCCAAGCGGTAAGGAAGATCTGGCCATGGGGTTGGAGCCTAGAGTTATACCACCCGGGTGGGTGGGAGGAGCAAGCTTGAAGACCTTCCGGCAAGATTTAAAGCGGCAAGGATACCTGCCAATGAGTGTGGATGAACAACATATCCATGTCCCTAGAACAATATGTTCTTCCGTGATGCATCCCACTGTTTCTGGGTGATCTGTGTAAAATGCTCAAATGCATGGAAACACTTAGCCAGGTTATCTGATGTGGGTAGAACTGGATCACGATCAATATTTAGATCTGACAAACTGTAAAGAATGCAGCACCTGCCAGTTAAACTGTGAAAACATGCACAATTTCAATTTTTAAAATGACTAAGTTGATAACAGAGTTCACTGCTCAGAATTACTGAAGGATAGAAAACAACACAACTTGAATAAAACATTTAAGTTGGGCTAAGACAAATACAGCTGCTGGCTCTGGCTGACACACTAGGACAGAGTTCTTAACTGGCAATGCAATGTTGTGTGAGGCAGGGTTCTTTGATGATGTCACAGCTTTGATGTATATTCGCTCTCTGTTTGGGTGATGTACCTACCACAGCAGTTAAGACTAATCCCAGTGACATGATACAATACTGAAGATAGAAATTTCTTTTAAACATACTGTCCTTAGAATCCTACAGGACCGTGTTTTCTGTGTCAACATCCACTGTTGGCATGCTGCCAAGAACACAGTCTTTTCAGCAAGCCCCCAATCTGTAACCCTACCCCCAAACGGTCCATTTATAAAATGTGCCCCTCCATCCCGGGGTCTGGAGGGCAGCAGTAGTCCAATTTCAGGCTACAGTGTCCTATGCATTAGGGTGGGGAGACTAAGTTAGTCTGGAACCAACTACCATACTCCCACCTTGAAATAAAAAGGAACAGGGGTCAAGAGGCAAGGGTCCACTTCAAATACACGGAGCTCAAGTTTCAAAGGGCCAAGAATGATGCAAGGCACTTGCACCAGAAAAGAATGACGCAAGGAGCAAGCTGCATCTAATCGTGCATCAATTCTGATTTTCTTTTTTTTTTTTTTGGAATTGTACTTTATTAAATTTTTCCACAGTATTCATAACAAAGTAAAACATAAAAAAACGGATACAGAGGAAACCTCAGGACATTGAAAACAAGCAGGATTCACAATGAAGGAAAGGAGGAAAGAAAGAAAAAAATGTATACAACCCCCAAACCCCTTAGTACCCCAATCTCCCGCCTTACTCCACACTTAATTACTTACTTAACCTTGGTTTAGTAAAGTCTAAGCAATATAAGGATCCGTGTGCCCTATTACAGCAACCAATGTGAGGCGCCACCTTGGATCTCCTTCCAAAATGAAAAGATAATCAGACCTTTCATAGGGTCCTGGGTTTATTTTCCTTTTTCTATTTAGGCGGTATTGGCTCTCAACCAAAAACTCGTCAGTTACTTATTTAGACCTACTAAATTAATCCCTCCCCTTCCCTCCCTCCCTCCCTGGTGAGCCGCATTCCTTATGCTGCTGAGTTAGGCCTATCTTTGACTGCTTCTGTATTTCTTTGTTTTCAACCAAGGGGCCAGGTTTGCCGAAGAGCCGGCCTTCAATTGACTCTCAATCCAAAGCTTCCTGGCCAGCACCTCCAAAACATCCTCCCCTTTTAATGCTTGATATTTGAAATAAGGCAGCCATCTAGTCTTGAACCTATCTGTCTGCTGAGCCAGACTTGCAGTCAACCTCTCCATTATTTTCATCTGGTCAATAATCATCAACCACTGCTCCAGAGTGGGGATACCTTATCCATCCATCTCTTTGTAATAGCCTATGAGCAGCTGCAATAAGAATCAAAACAGGTATTTCATCGACTGAGTCCCTACTGCTGCGGCTCCTCAATATAGAAGAATCTGGGATGACCGAGATCCGTATCCAGGATTTGTCCATGACTTGGATCACACGATTCCAGAATCCCTTAATTTTGGGCAACCCAGAATATATGCTCATGTGAACCAACCATTCCACACCTCCTCCAGCACGCTCTGATTTATTATGACAGTAATGCTTTGTGATAGTGGGCGTTCTAAAGTATCTAGCGAGGTTTTCCATCTGAACTCCCTCCAAGAAGGAGGCTGATGTTTGCTAACCATTTTCCATATCAGTTCCACTTTGGTTTCTCTTCTTCACAGTCCAACTCCCTTTCCCACCTTGCCTGGATATTAATTCTCTGCTCCATTTCTCCTACCCCCAGTCGCATATAACTTAGAAATCAAGTGTGTCTGTTGCTTTGACTCCTTAAGCAATTCCTGAACCAGGTCCAGGAAGTGCTGGGGCCAACCTTACTTTCTTCCACGCAACCCTTCCACGGCCTGCATAAAGTGCCTAATCTGCAAATAGCCATAAAAGTCGCCACTGATGGAATATTAAATTCTGCTGTATTTATGAAAACTTTTGATGCTACTTCCAACTAACAACTGGTGAAATTCCTTAAGCCCTAGCTTAGCCCAACGCCTGAAAAGGGGTTCTCCTTTCCTGGCAAGAAATTTATGCTTTCTATTATGACACCCTGTCTGGTTAGCCAAGATTGCAACTTCAGCTCCCTCACCACCTGAGTCCAAATTTGGGCTAGAGTTCTCAGCCCAGGTGTCCTTGGTGCAGGCCTGGATTCCGAGGAGGATTATTAAATACCACTATTCGAAATGTATATGGGGTGCCTGTCTTACTTCCATCTCAACCCAGCTTAGTTTCTGATCCCTAGAAGTACTGACCAGGTATTGCAATTGTGCTGCCTTACAATATTTCTTCATGTCTGGAATCCCTAGGCCGCCTTTCCCCTTTGGTAGCTTTAGTAAACCCCAGCTTAACCTTTGTTTTTTCCCAGTCCACACAAATCTACTGATTATCTTCTTTACCTCCACTCAGAACTCCTTAGGGAGTACCAGAGGAAGTGCATCAAAAAGGAAGAGGAATCTTGGGAGCAGGTTCATCCTCACTGTTTCCACCCTACCTGCCAAGGATATTGGGAGAGCCGCCCACCTACCACAATCCTTCCTTATTTCTCCTAATAATTTCCCGAAATTACTTTGGAACAGTTTTCCCAAGTCTTTTGTTATTTGAATTCCTAGGTATCTGAATTCCCTTGTCCCCCATCTTAAGTTTGAATGCAATTTACCTTTAATGATTCCCTTTCCCCCCAGCACCATTATTTCTGATTTCGTTTCGTTAATTTTAAACCCTGACAGCACTCCGAACTCCTCTAAAAGCCTCATGGCAGCTGGTAGAGAGGTCTCTGGGTCTGATAGGTACAGTAAGGTGTCATCCGCACAGAGAGATATGCGGTTGTCCACCCCTCCGACCACCATTCCCGAGACATCGCCTCGGGTCCGAAAGGCTTCTGCCAACGGTTCCATACTAAGCGCGAACAACAGGGGCGAAAGAGGACATCCCTGTCTGGTGCCTTTTAATCTGAAATGGTTTTGAGAAAAGGCCATTTACTCTGACCCTTGCCGATGGATTGGCATATAATGTTTTAATCCACGCTGAAATTTGGGGCCCAACCTCAACTTCTGTAATACCACCTGCAGATATTCCCATTCGAGGCGATCAAACGCCTTTTCTGCATCTAATGTGACCACTAACCCTGTCCCTCTCCTTATCTACCTGGAAATTATTTATAATTGTAATCAGCCTTCTGCGTTGTCTTGCAGATGCCTGCCGGGATAAAACCGTCTGGTCTGGGTGTACCAGCTGGGTTATTACCTTTGCAATCTATTAGCTATTAACCTAGCCAATATTTTGGCGTCCACATTTAGTAGGGAGATGGGGCGGTAATTGCCACATTGGGTGGTATCTTTGTCCGCTTAGGGATGAGATGACTATGGCCTGCTGCCATGTGTCTGGGGCTTCAGAGGCAATGTGTGCACTGTTGCAGACTTGCAGCAACACAGGGAAAGACATCCTCAAACACCTTATAATACTCTGCACTGAACCCATCTGGGCCTGGGGCTTTATTATTTTTAACTGTAATTACCACCTCTAACTCAGCTTGGGTGAATGTGCGATCTACCTCCTCCTGCAGTTCCCTTGAAAGCTTTGGTAGGTTTAGGCCCGTGAGAAATCTTTCAATTGCTTCCGACTGCCCCATCTTCGCTTTTGACTTATAAAGAAGCTCATAGTACTCTCTGAAACTTTCTGCGACTTGGGCAGGTTCAGTGATTAAACTTCCATTATTCTTTGGGTTTTTAATTCCTCTTATAAACCTGTCTGCCTCTTGCTTTCTCAACCTGTAGGCTAGCAATTTTCCTGCTCTATTACCGTCTACATAGAATTTCTGTGCTAGGAATCTGAGGGCATTTTCAGTCCTATATGTTAATAGTTTATTCAACTGCTCCCTTGCTTCCCTTAGTTGCTTTAGGGTATCACTTTTTTTTCCTTCTTTATGTGCACCTTCCAATTCCTTAATCCTACTTTCCAACCTTTCCTGCTCCTGACCGCTAGCCTTTTTTTGATAAGCCGCATATGCGATGATTTCCCCCCTAACTACCGCTCAACCCCGTCCCATGCATACTTAACCGCATTCCCTCCGTCCAATTTTCCTTCACGTAGTTTTCTATTACCTGTTTAATTTTGGCGACAAACTTTTGTCACCCAATAATCTCATGTCAGCCTCCACAGAGACTGTTTGTATAACGCCCGAGTTTGATTGTGAGGCTCACTTTGCATGATCCGAGATAACTATGGGGTATATCTGCTGGTCTACTATTGAACTTTCCCATGCCTTTTGTGTATAGAACCTATCTATCGTGAATACGAGTTCTGAGAATGGGAGTAGAGGTAAAATCTCTGCTAGTCAGAATTTTTGCCTCAGGTGTCTATTAGGCCTGTTTCCTCCCTCAGATGTGATAATGTTTTGGCCTACACCTCTTTCCTTATTCTCCCCTTAGTTGACCTATCCACCATGGGTCTTCCACACAGTTCAATCTCCCCCATAATCACTTGCCCTCTGGTAGTAATGCCACCACCCAAGAGCCGTCAAAATTCAGGACGAGAATGGGAGCATACAAATTAACCACATGGATTAGTCTGTCCGCCATTTTAATGACAGTATCACCCACCTGCCCTCCTCGTCCAAGTGAGCCCTCTGGGAGTTGCCCCAAACCCTTTCTCACCAATATGGCTACCCGCCTTCTTCGCCTGCTTATGTGAGGAGGCATAGACTTCGCCACCCACATACACCTCAATTTTTATGCTCCTTCTGAAAGTCTAGTTTCCTGCAATAGCCCAATATCTGACGGTCCTTATGCAGATCCCTTAGCACCTTATGCCTCTTGACTGGGGTTCAGACCTTTAACATTAAGTGAGGTTATTTTCAGTGTGCCCATCTTTGTTAGGTTTACCTTCTTTTGGTTTTACTAAGACATCAGCCTCCCTCTCTTTCCCCCCACTTCTGGGGTTTTTCATTTTCTGAAGCCTAGGTCGACTACAACAACCTCGCCTTACTTTGGAATGCCGCTCACCATATTCCCTTTTTAAGCCCACCCCTCCCCCTCCCCCCAATTCCCCCATACAGCCATCAAACTATGTACATATAGACCCCGGAGGGTCTCAAACGGAGGGACACTCCCTCCGCCCAGGAGCATGAGCCTAATTCAGCTCCTCACCTTCTACCCTTCCCGGTAGGGCAGATAGGTGGTCTCCCAGGGTGGGCTAATGACAGGGGAGCAACAAAACAATCGGGTGGAGTAATAAAAACTACCCCCAGAGGGTCACCCGCCTGAAATCACAGGTCCAGATGATCCCCACTTGTTAAACTCCTTATCAATGTGACATCCGGTCGCGGTGCACTCCATATATCTGATAGGAGGTGGGGGTTGCCCCCACGGCGCGTGGAAGGTCCCCCTTCCCCTGATCCAAACATGGTGCCAGCTGTTAATTAGGCTGGCCATTTATACAATATTTTCCCTTTTTCAGTTGGTTATGTCTCATTTTCCATAGTCCCCTCCCCTCCCACAAGAAGGGAAGAAGCACCAACTACTGAAAAAGGGTTTTTTAGTTGTAAGTCCATTTCCAGTTCCATGAACCATTTTCCAGCTCCTTAAGACACACCAACGCCAGTCCATAGTCCGCAATTTCAAAACATTTCCAATGTAGGGACGAGAATTTAGAGATTCAGTCACTGCACATACATTACCGATATGACCAAAGAGTTCCATCACCCCTTATCCACCGCTTTGGACATCAGCAGACCTTTGTTGAGATGAAGAAGGTCCTGATACAGCTGCTCTCCTGGGCCCTTATTCCGGAATGGGTCGGTTCCACCTGCCCCTTTTCTTTTCCTGTAGACCACTTCAATTGAAGCATCGCTTGCTCTGTTTCTTCCTGTCGCATATCCGGGAGAGAGACTCCAGCTTTCTGCAACTGCTTGCTAGCCTGCGCCAGGGAATCGTACAGCTTGACCCCTGTAGGCCAGTGGACCAGTAGTTTTGCTGGGTACCTCAGATAAGCCTTGATATTTTGCTCCTTTAACTGTTTTATAACTGCCAGCACCTTCTTCCGTTTTGCCATTATAACTGGTGGGAAGTCATGATCCACAAAGACCCTTTTGCCATCCAGATTCAGGTCCCTTTTGGCCCATGCTTTTCTGAGAATCATTTCCTTCACAGGAAATCAGGCAAACTTCATCAGTATTGATCGCGGTGGTGCATCCTGCTTCGGCCTGGGGGTCAGGGCACGGTGGGCTCTTTCCACATCCAAAGGCTCTGTTTCTGGGATGTCTAATTCCTGCCTGAGCCAAGTTTTAATAAATTCCACTATGTCTGCTTGTTTTGCCCCCTCTGGGAAACCAAAAATGCGGATAGTTTTTCTCCTCCTCTGGCTTCAGCATCTTCTGCCCTAGCTGTGAGCTCTCTCTCTCCTGGCTAGATATATTATCGCATCTAATTATTTTCATTTGGTCCTCTCTCATAGTGTCTAAATTAGTCTCCAGATCTGCTGTCCTTTTTCCAAATGCTTTAAGTCTTTTAATATCTTTAACATTATTATCTATGTGATGCAGCATTTTTAAAATGTGGGCCGTGGCCCGCCCATCCAGCGAGCTTGCTCTTGAGGTGTTCCCCTCCTCCTCCCCTGCAGAGCCTGCAACTGACTCCGAGGCCCTGGACATAGGCGTGCTCGGGCTCCGATCTTCGCGTTGCCTCAGTCCGCTCAACGGTCTTTTTTTTTGGCCCCTCGACCTTCTCGCCGACATCGGGGCTCTCCCTCAGCCTTCCCTTGCTGGAAAAGTTGGTCTCTGGCTGCAATGGCACCGTATTTTGCCTTAAATGAGCGCTACCATCTCTGAGCTCGGCTTTCAAGCTGCCATGCCGAGCGGTGACGTCCCAATTCTGATTTTCTAACGCTGCTTGCGCCAAAAGCAGACTTGCCGGTGACAAAGTGGCTTGTGTCAAAAAAATAAATAAATATGGGTATGCCATGTTGCAATGGGGCTTGCATCAAAAAATAAATAAATAAAAAAAGATGCACCATCCCCTTTTTTTTATTTTCTAAGATGGAAGCTGTTGACACCGCATCAAAGATGCCTGCCGCTGTTAGACCAGCCAGAGCTGGTCTAACTGACACTAGAGCATATACAGAGGCCCACAGCAGGTGGGCAGACTTGCCTATGGCATTGTATGGCATTTTGCTGCAAGAGTGCTGCACTGTAGACATTGTAATGCAGTTTGCAGCATGTAAAATATTGCATCCAAAAGCCATTTCAGCCACTGTAATTTTGGACTCAGCTTGCATCCTTTTACGCTCCATCTCTTATACCTTGTATTTCTGACTGAACTTGCATCATTTTTGCCATATCTTTTTGACTCAGCTTGCATCATTTTTGCTCCATCTCATTCATGCATTATATTTTTGACCCAACTTGTGTCATTTCTGCTCCATTTTGTCTCAGTTTGCTTAATTTTGGCTCCATCTTTTTGACTCAACTTGCATCTTTTTTGCTCAGTCTCACTCATGCATTGTATATTTGACTCAGCGATCACCATGTTTTCTCCATCTGGCTCCAGGCATGGTATTTTTGAAACAGCTTGCATCGTTTTTGCTCCCCTCTCTCCATTCATCGTATTTTGATTCAAACTGCATTATTCTCAGCTTGTGTCATTCTCACCCCATGCATCATATTTTTTTATGCAGTGGTCCTCTTGCATCATTTTAGGGAACTTTGCCACACAGAGTGCTTTTCTTGCAAAAATACAGTGCACAGTATTTGGCGCACATGGATTTAATGCAAGGTGGTCATTTGACGAACCTTGCGTTGGTCCAAGGGCCCTTTGGAAAAAATTACCTATGATCTTTTGGGTGTGGGACAGGTGGCCTCAGTAAAAAGATAGTGTCAGTTCTTGACACCATGCCAGAGACAGGCACTTTGGTTAATTAACATAATAAATCCCATATGGAAATATGGAGAATGGACTGGAAGGTGGAAGATAGCCAAAGTAAGGGTATACTAAGCATTTTACAGAAGACTATGGCTTCAGAAGTTACTAGTGGTTTTCCTCTATAGGAGCACTACATCCTTTTTCTAGTTATACTGAAATGCTCATTATAAGACATAGAACATTTTAGTATAAAAACAGGGTCGCAGAGAGTTTTTCTTTTATTATTTATGATACGATTAATTTGTATTTCACCATAAGAGCTATTACTCTTATCAAACTGGAGCAGGGGACGTTTTGCTGGAGGAATTACAACAGGAGCAGAAGGGGGAAATACTGTGCAGGAGGAAGAAGAGGAGCCGGAACTGAGAGATGGAGAGGAATGGAAGCAAGCAGGGATTAAGAGGGGTGGAATCTTTGTGTTGGGGGTCTCAGTACTACGAAGAGTCAGGTGGGGTTGTGAAGGGGGAGAGGCACAGTCGCATTTGGGTGAAGGCCATGCCAGGAATGACAGCAGAAAGGGTGGGATAATCTGTTCTTAAATATGCTAGAAGGGGTAGGGACAAACCTCATTTAATTATACATCTGGGGACGAATGACCTGGTTGACAAGACGGTGGATACAGTCCAGAGGAGGTTTGAGGTACTAGGACAATTATGTGAGGGGGCAGAAAGATCAGTAACTTTTTCAGAGATACTTCCAGTGCCCAAGGCAAGCATAACAAGAAAGCTGAGAATAGAGGAATTTAAAGAGATTCACTAAGCTGCCTCTAAATAAATGTGCACCACATTTTTCGGTGCCTTACCAGAAGGAAAAGCTGCCTGTGTATAGTTTCCCAAAAGATTTTTAGTCATTTTAGAGAAAAAAAACGCTCATAAAATCATATTTACCAGGCGTCTGTATTTCCCGTTATTTAGATCCATCCCTGTGCTGCCCTACGCTCTGGCATCTTAATGACATGATGCCAGGGAGAGCGCGAGGATGTGCTACATGATATAGTATGGGGGTAACATTACGAGCAATTTTGTATATAATTATTATGTGGTGATGAAACGAGGGCACTGGATGACTAATAAGGCCCTTGTTAGTCATCCGGAGCCCTCGCTTTCATCACCACATAATTACTATAAACAAAATTGCTCATTGTTACCTACCCCCCATACTGTATCATGTAGCACATCCCCACGCCTCCTGGCATCACGCTCATCAAGATGCCAGAGTGCAGGGTGGATTTAAATACCAGGAAGTACAGGAGTAAATATGATTTCACAAGTGTTTTTCTATAAATGACTGAAAATCTTCTGGGGAACTACACACAGGCAGCTTTTCCTCTGGTAAGGCACCGAAAGATGTGGTGTCTTATGCTAGCTTGGTAAATCTCTAACAGATGGCTAAGAACCTAGTGTCATGCTAAAAGGTATGGGCTGGTGGGGGAGGGACCTGGGAGGACAGTAGTCTCTATGTCAAGGACAGATTACACTTGAACAAGGAGGAAAAGAAAGTGTTGAAACAGAGGATGGAGGAGTACATAGAGGAAGTTGGAAATTTAAACTAGGAGCAAGGGGAGGCAAGTGGGCAAGAAACATATAGAGACCATATGAGCTTATCCCCCATAACAGTGACAAAGGACAATGGGCAAGTAATGTTGGTGATGCTAGTAAAGGAGGGGAGGATGGGAGGAGGGGCGGAAGGTGGTCACCCTTAATGCTAGTAGTCTTGGGAGGAAAACTGCAGAGTTACAGGCGTTCATGGCAGAGAGAGAGAGAGAGAGGGGTGGACAATGCAGCCATCACAGAAACATGAGCCACCCAATACAATGACTGGGACCTGTCTGTACTAGGGTACAGGTTATTTCATAGGGACAGGGTGATTGGGAAAGGGGGGGGGGTTGCACTATGTGTGAGGGAAGAACTCAAGTGTGTAAGGGTGGAAGGGGAGGAGGGTAGTACAGAGTCACTTTGGATGCAAATCCAGGATTCCAAGAATAGGACTCTCAGAATGGGAGTGGTGTACAGGCCGCCCTCGCAGATGGAGGAGTTAGACAGGGAACTAGTGGGACAGATCAGAAGGACCTGCGAGAAGGGTAGTATGGTGATAGTGGGGGACTTCAACATGCCAGAAGTGGACTGGGAGTACCCCAACAACCAGGAATAGAAGGAAACAGGTACTGCTGGATACCTTCCAGGACAGCTTCCTGATGCAAATGGTCAGAGAACCAAGCAGGTTAGGGAATACCCTTGACCTTATGCTGGCAAATGGGGAGCTTGTGAGGGAACTTAGGGTGGAAGAACCACTGTCAGAGAGTGTCCACCACTCAGTTTGGCTCACACTGGATACAGGCAAGAAAGGAGTGGAATCTGGCACAAGGGTGCTGGACTTCAGGAAGGCAGCCTTTGGGAGGATGGGGGAAGTGGTAAAAGGGTACCTGGCCAGAATTCAACATAGTATAGGCACTAACCAGAGCTGGGAGCTCAAAGCTGGGGACAGTGGAGGCAACCCGAAACCTGCAGCAAGGCCCAGAGCAAGAAGGCTAGGGCTAAGAAACCGAGCTGGGTGAGCAAGGAGGTCATGGAAAAAGTAAGAAGGATAACAGCTGCCTTTAGGAGGTACAAGAAAACATGTAGTGGGGAGGACAGGGAGGAGTACCTGAAGGAATCGAAGGAGGTGACATAGGTAGTAAGGGGAGCCAAGGCATCTACAGAGCTCAGGCTGGCACAAGGCATTAAGAAGGGGGAGAAGGACTTCTTTAGGTACATTAGGGAGAAAAGGAACTGTAAGGACCACATAGTAAGGATTAGGAAGGAAGAGGGTTGGGTGGAAGCAGGGAGTCGATAAGGCAGAAGCGCTAAATGATTACTTCTGCTCGGTATTTACTAAGGAGAAGAGGGGTGTGATACCCAAGGGGGAGGAACGGCAGAAACAGGGGAAGGGGGAGACAGACGTGGAATCATGGAGGGCAGAGTTCTGGAGGGGTTGAAGGCACTGAGGGCGGACAAAGTGCAAGGCCCAAATGACATCCACCCCAGGGTACTGAAGGAGCTGGCAGAGGTCCTTGCAGGGCCTTTGGCAGACCTATTTAATGCCTCACTACACTCAGGGTGTGTACTTCAGGATTGGAGGATGGCTCATGTGGTGCCCCTCCACAAGTGTGGCCCTAAAGATGAACTGGGTAACTACAGACCAGTGAGCTTCACATCTATCGTGGGTAAGCTGATTCAGACTATCCTGAAGGACAGGCTGGTGGTCCTCCTGGAGGCCAAAGGACTACAAAACAGCAGACAGCATGGCTTCATTCATGGCAGATCCTGCCAAACCACCCTGGTAGAATTCTATGACTGGGTAACCAGACAATTGGACAGGGGCCATGCAGTGGATGTCCTGTATCTAGACTTCAGTAAGGCATTAAACTCGGTGCCACATGGGAGGCTGGGAAGTAAGTTAGATGGCACGGGGTGGGTGCAAAGCTGGTGAGATGGGTAGGAAACTGGCTTCAGGGAAGGCAACAGAGGGTGGTTGTGGGTGGGGCGCTCTCATCTCCAAGGGTAGTAACAAGCTGTGTTCAGCAGGGCTCGGTGTTAGGACCAGTGTTGTTTGAGATATTCATTGCAGACACATCATTGGACATCGAGAGCAAGATCAGTCTGTTTGCTGACGACACCAAGATGGGAGCGGTGGTGGATGACCTAGGGGAATGGCAGGGTTGCAGGATGATCTGGAAAAGCTGGAAAACTGGTCAGACACCTGGCAACTGGGGTTTAATGCCAAAAAGTGCAAGGTGCTGCATTTTGGGGTGAAGAACAGAAGGAGGAGTTACCAGCTGGGGGGAGTGCAGCTAGCAAAGACAGAGGAGGAGAAGGATCTGGGGGTGCTCATTACAGGGTCAATGAACAACCTGGCACATTGTAGGAAGGCAGCTGCAAAGGCCAACAAAATGCTGGGTTGCACTGCAAGGGGTATATCCTCGAGGAGGGGGGAAGTGATTCTGCCACTGTATAGGTCATTAGTTAGAATGCACCTGAAATACTGCGTGCAGTAGTGGCACCCGTATCTGAAGAAAGACATTAGGTTACTGGAGGGGGTACAGCACAGGGCGACAAAGATGATCAAGGGGCTGGGGGACTTACTATACAAGAGGAGGCTGAGTGAGCTGAACATGTACTCGCTGGAAGAGAGGGGGGACAGGGGTGACAGGACTGAAACCTTTAAGTACATGAAAGGAATAAACAAGACGGGTACAGAGGGGCTGTTCAAAGTAAGGAAGGGGAGGGACACCTTAGGCCATGTTATGAGACTGGAGGGAGGAAGGTTCAGGAGGGAGATGAGGAGACACTTTTTTACACAGAGGGTGGTAGCTGGGTGGAATGCGTTACTGGCAGAAGTGGTATCCAACAGAACAGTGGACTGCTTCAAAAGGGGCTGGGACAGGGCAAGGGGGAGGGTCAATGGAGGGGATGAGAGGGAGGGAGGGGCAGCTGCAGAATAAGGGGTGCTAGCTGCATATTCAAGCAGACTTGATAGACCTCTAGGCCTTTATCTGCTGGCAAATTTCATATGTTCGTACTAATAGTATTAACAAAATCAGTACCCTGGTATGATACAAACACATGGAGTTAAGTTTATAAATGTGGATTATAAGTTTTTTGATACACATAATTTTGCACAGTCTATTACCCACCTGTCCACCTCTTCTTTACTCATAACAGCAAATGTAAAGCATTCTGTGACTCCATTAACAGCAAGGAGTAAAACATACATGCAGTAGCAGCGCAGAAGGCTGGGACCTGCAAAAAAACAATGTTATTCTTCAAATGCTTCTATAACATTTGCAAAACTATTTACCCATAATAACCTACCTGAGATATATATATATATATATATATAAATATAAATTATATATATATATATATATATAGTCATTCAAGTTTATTTTCAGGAAAACTCCATTAAGCACGCTCATTTACAAGAAGGTCCCGTCAAGGACAACATAATACAAGTACAAAATACAAAGTCTGACAGTAACAACAAAAACACAGAGTAAAAGGTGACCCAATACATACGCTCTAAGCAATGAAAAAAGCGCACAGTGGTAATTGGGTTACAGGCTTTATATATTGGAATGTTACATGTAAACTGACATAAAGGGTTACAAGCTTACATATCGAAGCATAACATTTACACCAAAATAAGGGGCAGAATATGCATACAAATGTAAGGGAAGGAAAACCAAGGATTGGATACAAGCGCTACATAAAAGGTAAGACATTAAGGAGGGAATGCTAACTGGAATAGCATTGGCAAGTTTCCTGAACAGCTGTTTTAGCTAAGGATTTAAAAAGATTCAAAGATACTAACTTGTTGATTCTCTGTCTTTTAAGTGAGGGGCCTGCAAAATGCAGCTTTCTCTCTCTCTCTCTTTCTCCCATCTCTTCTGTCAGCTACAGTATAACAGCTGCTAGCAGTTGAGCAGTGGTCCTTGTCATATATGTTCCAAATCCTCTGTTCTTCCTGGACTCAGAAAGAGCCAGGCAGGAAATTGTGATCCTAAACAACTATCTTACACTTCTGCCAGGTAAGTAAGCAATAACCTACAACAGGACACGTGTTTGTTGGGAATTAATACATACCCTGAGTGTCCTTCAACCAACCAGGAACTGTATCAGTTCCCAATGAATACATACCCTGAGTGTCCTTCAACCAACCAGGAACTGTATCAGTTCCCAATGAAACACATGCCCTTGAGTGGGTTATTGCACCTACAAGATGCGTAAATGGGTTATTCCGCCGTTGTCCTCTCCCACTCTGTAAGTAGGAGGATTCCAGGCAAAACAGTTGCCATTAGGTTACCAACCATGCATATCTTGGAAATTAATGCATGGACATGCTTCTAGGATTTGTTGGTCTTTTCAAACTCATTTCGTAAATGGTTATATCTACTGTGTAATGCACAGGATCACATTAACAGGTGGGGAAGAATTTTGCCAGTAAGTTAATTTTTTGCAACTTATTTCTAAGTTATGCAAGTGCTTCTCTTCCATGGTGGCTTTTTTTGTTATATTCTCTGTTTATGCCCCCTTACTCACCGCTCCAGACCCCATCCTCAGGGATCCCTAGGCTGTGCGCGCTCCCGTAGGTCCTCCCCAGGTATCTCCATTCTGGTTCCTGTCAGCACTGCCCCCATCCTGCTTCAGTTTGCCCCCCAGGCAGGGAGGAGGGACCCCCTGTAGTCCCCTCCAGTCCATTACTGTGCATCGGGTATGCTGCGTAGGCCCATCCTGAAGCCTGGCTGTGGATTTCTCTTGGGCAGCCGGGTCCTATCTCCAAGTGTCCGTTTTGGGGGATTTCCATTTTTTCCATTTCTGGTGCCACCCCTCCCCTCAGGATGCTGACGTGCTTGGAGAGCCAACGGGCAGGGCACGTAGCAACGTGCTGTCATCCCGACTCTAGGCCGACATCCCCCCTCCCTGTTCATGCTGTCCCACTGCACCTCGACCCATGGTCACCCCGGTGGTGGTAGAGCAGTGGGACAGGCATCCCCACCCTCCCCAGAGAAGGAGAGCAGCCTATGGGTGCTCGATCCTTCTCCCCCCAGCCGGCCCTCCAGCTGCCAGAGTCCGTTCCCGAACCCGCATCGCTGGCATTGCAAGCGGTAGCCCTACCGCTGCACCGGCAGGCCAGCTCTTCCCTGGTGTCTTGACACCTTTGGGATATCTCCTGCTGCAGCAGATGGCTATATCTTAAACCCTAGTTGTACACTGTTGTCACCTATATGTACAATAAATGACCCCTCTTTTGCAGTGGCAGGTAAAGAACAAGAAGAGAGAAAGAAAAAATGCTAAGTTCACTTTCACTGACAGTCTTCCTTTAGAGAAACAAGGGAAAATCTATAGTGAGTATAAAGATGGTTACAGGACATACAGGGGACTATGACATTAATTATGGAGGCAAGGCAAGTATTATTTTTCAAGGCGCCCAAATCCCAGAGGCTCTGGGCACTGTACATACAATACAGACTATTCACTGAATAAAAACATAAATAGTATTAATAAATTAAGCAGACCATATAAATAAGCAAAATCTGAGCTAAAACAGTCACTAATAGTGCTATCCCAAGAGTAAGATCTAAAAGACAGTGTCTGGGAAAGCCTGATTGAACAAGAGGGTCTTGAGGCAAGCCTTAAAGACTTCAGCTGAAGGGGCCTCCCTTACAGATGGTGGAAGTGAATTCCACAGGATAGGGCTGGTGACACTAAACGCTCGGCTGCTGGCAGTTTTTAGCCTCATCCTGGGAATCACAAGGGGGCCCCTAAACGAAGAACAGAGGGAGTGGACCGAGGTGATGGGTGTAAGAAGGTCAGACAAGGTAGAAAAGTATGAAACAAACATCAGGAGCAGAAGATCTCTCAGGGACAAAGGTCACACTACCATACAAATACAGGTCAACAGCAGTTATAGCTGGCAGACATGACAATACGGTTTTAATAACCGAACTGCCATGCATAAGAACTTTTGGACATTATGCATTACCACAGCCTTGGAAGAACAAGCAAGTGATGTTAACTGTTTTCTATTGCGTATCTCTTATTTAATACCCTAACGTACTGTGTCAATTGATCTACGAGACAGTTTACAGTGGAATAATGTTCGCTGATAATGTTTATAATCAACTATACCGATGTCCTGTGAATCTTTTGTGTATTGTAGAACATAAAAGTTTACAAAAAGAAGTGACAGAGAGAAGGCGAGCAAGAGACAGCATGTGCGCTACAGTACTACAGAAAGGGATTACTTTAAATTCCATTTTTTGCTTTTTAATTTAAATAAACTACAATATATAACAAAGTGGCACTTCACTTGACTATATGATACAAGAACATTTAATCTAGAAAGCACATGGTTACACTTAAGTATCGGTTTCAATTTAACTAATCACTAATTACCTGCAACAGGGCAATTACCTAGTAGTTACATGTTTGTTGCATGCAACTGCATTGCAGCTGCAGCAATAATACAAAAAGAAGAATATATAGAATAATATATGGGTGTGTGTGTGTAACCAGAATTTTACACATACTCGAGGTGTGGGATGCTACATAAACCCAGAGAGTGAAGCCCAAGGGGTTTATAAAAGCATCCCACACTGAGGGCGTGTGTAAAATTCTGGTTTTACACACAACCACCAATATATTATTTTGTTTAATTTTTGGTCATCATTTTTGTGTGTGTGTGTGTTTTCTACACTTGAGTTTAGTTCCGTCAGGTACGCATACACAACCTGTCTCTGTCTCTCTCTTTCAAACACACACACACACACACACACACAGTTCACTTATTCTGTCGCTCGCTCTCTCGTCAGTCATGGTCCACTGCGGATCCCTGCTGGAGAGGTAAGAATGGCAGGATCAACCAGATAAGATTTCTTTACCGTTTGAAGGTAGGATCAGCCAGATGTTAAAAGTATGTAAAAATTACCTGGGAAACAGGAAGGATATGTTCAGAGGGAAACTCGATTCACAAGAAACGGAGCAGTCATATTGGGAGAGATGATCAGCCTGCCCAGACGGAGAGTTGCAGCCAATGAACTGCGTAGCCATTGTTTCAGTGACAGGCACTGACTACAACCTCCTGTGTTGTAACCAAAAACATCACACGGGATGTTGTAACTCAGAATAAAACAATGGTTATCCATTACTAAAAAACGATGACCATTAATTAAAATAAAGTTACTAGTCAAATTTTAGTAACAGATTAAATTGATATGTATTTTTTTTTTGGAGTGCATATTTAATTTCTGCAGATCCCAACAGAGATTTTATTTGCTGGTAGCTGGAATCTCTCTTTTAGTAATGTGCACAAAAAGAGATATATAAAGAAAAGAGACAAATGACTTACCGGAACCAGAGCTAAGCATTGAACCACCATAAATATCTAGTGCCAGTTGAGAATAGGCATAACCAAATATGGAGATGGTCAGGCCAATCAGTAGAACTAGTTTCATCAAGGACTCCAGGACTGCTGCTGCCATGGCGACATCTTCCTACATGTGAAAGGCATCTGTATTAAGGTACAGCATGACTAACAAGTAAGGATAAGTTACTCAGTGTAGCAAAATATTTTCTTGTAAAGGATCAGAATTATTGACCGTCAAACTCGTGCATCATTTCTGAGAGATGCATGATGCCCAGAAACATAGAATATTTTTCAAAGATGCTCTCTTGCTGTGATGGTCTCCAGCCTCTCAGCATTCCAGTATCAGATGCTGAGCTGAACAGTGCAGGGAGCCTGAGAATCTAATTTGAAAAAATATTCCAGTAATAGCAATGCAAATTACAATTTTTTAAAAGTTTTAATGAGATAGAAAATAAGAACAGTCATTAAAAGCTCAAGCATTAACAATAAATGATTCTGAAGAATGTAATTACCCTATCCTAAAAATAGAAGGCGGGGAACTGGCTGTTATAATCTATTAGAAGAAAAGATGTTACTATGGCGAGGACTTTTTTCTTCTAACTACACGAATTAGAACAGCCGTGTCATACTTGTGCAGACTCCAAGCAGCATCCCGGGCTGGAGGGGTTTAGGATTATCTTGGGACTAGGTTCCGAAGTACAGAAATCTGAAACCTAGTATCCTCTCTTGCCTGTCTGCTCAGGCAGTACTGAGATGTGAAAATGTGGACTGTGGACCAGGCAGCAGCTTTACATATTTTTGTCAGAGGCACATTTCCTTCTAGCTACCACTGCAGCTGCTATACTACTAGTAAAGTGTGCTTTAGTGTCAGTTACTAGCCCTGCCTTGGTGTAGCAGTAATTTATAGCGGATACTATCCTTCTCGATTTAGTCTGCATAGAGGTTGTGTGTCCCTTTGACACCTACCTTGCTGTATGTAGAAAACAACTATGTTACTGTTCCTAATGTCCTATGTTCTGAACTTCTAAAAACTGAGGGCCCTTCTTACATACAATATGTGGATTTTTCCTCCCCTCTATTGGCACGTAGCCATGGTAAATACACTGGCAAAGTAACAGTCTGACTCAAATGGAACTCTTACCTATTGTTCTTAACATCACTTTCTCTTCCTGGAAAGTCAAGTATGAAGGATTAAAACAGAGTGCATATAATGTACAGTTATGTAAGAATTTACCGTAACAGTAGATCTTCGAGAAGAGCTCTTGCAGCAGGCTACACCATTAGGACTATGCTGCCAGGCACTAGAACCCCATGGAAAAATTCTAGCTAGCAGTACCCAGCAGGGACTGCCCCCTGACGTCGGCCTGTCTCGGATGTTAGTCAATGGTATAAAGGGGGCAGTCCTAAGCCACACTTCAGTTCCCTCGCCGGAGACCTCAGCATATAGAAAGAGATGGAGAACCGAGGAGGTTCAAATGTTCCCAAACAAAGGAAGATAAAGACCAGAGGGAAGGAGGGAGGGAAAGCTGTGCCTGCTGCAAGAGCTCTTCTCGAAGATCTACGGTTACGTTTACTTCTTACGTAACTTACTATCTTGCTTCGAGTTGGAGCTCTTGCAGCAGGCTACACCGTTAGGACTGAGTACCAAGCAGTACAGAATAGACCCAGGTCAGAAGGGAGGTGGAACTAAAAACAGCTGGAACATTCATGAGAGAAGTCCTTAGAGGACTGCTAGGCTGAAGCCAGCTCTCTGCCGTGAAGTAATGTCCAGGCTATAATGCTTTATGAAAGTATGCACTGAGCTCCAAGTAGTGGCACGCAGATGTCTGCTGCAGAAACGTTCCTAAGGGATGCCAATGAAGCAGCAACCCCCCTGGTAGAGTGACCCTTAACAGAGCCCGTTAAGGGTTTGTCATACTTGTAACAGAAAGTAATGCACTTGGATAATGTCTACTTACAGTGCCTTCAGAAAGTATTCACCCCCCCTTGGATTTTGTCACATTTTGTTGTGTTACTACCAGAATTTTTAATGCATTGAAACGATTTTTCCCCCCTTGATTCGCACAGCATACTCAACAATTTAAAGGGCCAAAAATATTTATATTGTGTAACAAAAATTTATGAAACATTAAAAACTGAAATATCTTGTTTACTTAAGTATTCACCCCCCTGAGTCAATACTTTGTAGAAGCGCCTTTGGCAGCAATTACAGCTTTGAGTCTTCTTGGGTATGTCTATCAGCTCTGCACATCTGGATTTGAGGATTTTTGCCCATTCTTCCTTGCAGATTTGCTCAGGCTCTGTCAAGTTGGATGGGGAGTGTCGGTGAACCGCAATCTTTAAGTCTTTCCACAGATTCTCAATGGGATTCAAGTCTGGGCTTTGGCTGGGCCACTCAAGGACATTCACCTTCTTGTTCTGAAGCCACTCCAGTGTTGCTTTGGCTGTATGCTTGGGGTCGTTGTCCTGTTGGAATGTAAATCTTCGCCCCAGTTCAAGGTCTATTGCAGACTGATGCAGGTTCTCCTCAAGGATGTGCCTGTATTTGGCTCCATTCATTGTTCCATCCTGACAAGTGCCCCAGTCCCTCCGCTGAAAAGCATCCCCATAACATGATGCTGCCACCACCATGCTTCATGGTAGGGATGGTGTTACATGGGTGATGGGCTGTGTTCGGTTTGCGCCAGGCATACCGCTTTGCATTCAGGCCAAAGAGTTCAATTTTTGTTTCATCAGACCAGAGAATCTTTTGCCACATGGTCTCAGAGTCTGCCACGTGCCTTCTTGCAAACTCCAGGCATGCTATTATGTGGCCTTTTCTCAGGAGTGGCTTCTGTCTAGCCACTCTCCCATAGAGGCTACATCTGTGAAGTGCTGCAGAAATTGTTGTCCTCTGGACAGGTTCTCCCATCTCAGCCATGGAACTCTGTAGTTCTGTCAGGGTGGTCATTGGGTTCTTGGTCACTTCCCTGACCAAGGTCCTTCTTGCCCGGTTGCTCAGTTTGGGAGGATGGCCTGCTCTAGGAAGAGTCTGGGTGGTTCTGTAATCTTTCCATTTCCTAATGATGGACTTGACTGTGCTCCTGGGAACTTTCAACACCCTAGAAATGTTTTTATACCCCTCCCCAGATCTATGCCTTCTCACAATTCTATCACGGAGTTCTACGGACAGCTCCTTGGTGTTCATGGTAGAGTTACTGCTCTGACATGCACTTTTAACAGTGGGACCTTATATAGACAGGTGTATTTCCTCTGAAATCATGTCAACCATTTGAACTGACCACAGGTGGACTCCATTCAAGTTTTAGAGTGCTCTCACAAGGAAATTGGATGCACCTGAGCTCAATTTGAAGTGTCATAGCAAAGGGGGTGAATACTTATCAAATCAAGACATTTCAGGTTTTTATTTTAAACTACATGTACAAAAAATTCCAGAAGTTTCATTCCACTTTGACATTATAGAGTAATTTGTGTTGGTATGTGACGAAAAAAATCCCATATAAATGTATTTTAATTTAAGTTTGCAACATCACAAAATGTGACAAAATCCAAAGGGGGGGGGCGAATACTTTCTGAAGGCACTGTAGCGACTGGCACCCCTAGAGATCTTGGGGCAAAGAAAATGAACAACTGGTCGGATTTTCTCGAGGTCCGGGTGCGATCAATGTAATAACAAAGCACCCTATGAACGTCCAGAGTATTCAGAAGGGCCTCCACCTGATTGGTATACTCTGAATAATACACAGGCAAGTGGATGTACTGATTGAGGGTGAACTCAGACAACACTTTGGGAAAAAACGTAGGATTTGTTTGCAAAGACACCCTGTCTTTGTGGAAAACCAAGTAAGGCTACTTACATATCAGAGCTTGAAGCTTGGAAATTCTCTGAGCAGAAGTAACTGCAACTAAAAAGAACGCTTTCCATGACAGAAAGCAAAATTAGCAATCTGCGGCTGGTTCGAAAGGAGAAAAAGTAAACTTTTCTAACACAAATTGCAGATCCCAAGGGGGAATAGGGTCACTAATAGGAGGTTTCAGATGTAACATGCCTCACAGGCAAGTGCGGGCCAGGTCCCACTGGGCAAGGTACTTGCCCTCCACTGGTGCATGATAGGCTGATATCGCAGAAAGGTGCATCTTAATGGAGGAGTAGCGGAGTCCAGAATCTGACAAAGAGAAAAAGTATTCCAGGACAGCAAGCACTGGGCAGGTGAAAGGGTCTAGGCCATGAGCAGAGGCCCATAAGCTGAAGTGCTTCCATTTCATGGAGTTAGTTGCTCTGGTGGAAGGTTTTCTAGCTGCCACCAAGACCTCAGCTACCCTAGGTGAAACCTCAAAGTGGGCCGTGGCAATGTCTGCAAGAACCAGGCATGTAGATGTAGAGACTGGAGGTCCGGATGGGCCATCATGCCCTGCTCCTGGGATAGCAAGTGTGAGGTCAGCAGCAGAGGGACCGGAGGTTCCACCGCCAGCTGCTAGAACAGTGGGAACCAAATCTGTCGAATCCAGAGAGGGGCGATCAGGAATATGTCCGCCCCCTCTGCCTGAAGTTTGAGCAGGACTCTTTGGAGAAGAGGAAAGACATACAGAAACCTTCCTGTCCAGCAAAGGGATAAAGCGTCTTGTCAGAAAACACCATGCCCTGGATCTAGTGAGCAAAAACCGGGCAGTTTGGTGTTGTATGGGGACACGAAGAGGTCCAACTCTGAGTGACCATCTTTTGAAGAGGTCCTCTGCTACTGATTGAAGTAGCTCCCACTCGTGGACTCTGGACCAAGCCCTGCTTAGACTGTTGGCCAAGGTGTTTTGGACTCCTGGAACATGGACTGCGGTGAGGAACAAACCCTGTTCGGTGGCCAAGAACCACACTCTCATGGCCTCCCGACAGAGAGGGTAAGAGTGAGTCCCCCCTTTTTTGTTGATGTAGAAGATGACAGGTATGTTATCCTACTGAATCAAGAGGGGGCCTGGACAAAGGTCCAGCTGGAACGCTTGCAGAGAATACAGAATCACTCATCTCCAGGATGTTGATATGGAGGGCTTGCTCTGATGAGGACCATGTTCCCTGGGTTTGTCGATCCCGGAAATGGACTCCCCAACCCAGACCCGGCGCGTCTGTGGTATCTGTTGTGGGGAGTCTTTCCAGAAGGAGACTTTCAGCTCTAAGATGGGAGGAATCAGCCACCACGAGGTTCTGGATGGGTTGGTCGAGATCGCCCACCATTTGATCCCACTGCACCCGGAGAGTCCACTGGGGAACTCTCATGTAAAGGTGTACCAAAGGAATGGTCACTATGGCAGCAGCCATGTGACCCAGCAGCTGAAGCATCATCCGGGCCGGGATCTGGTGAGATGAAGAAACCCTCTGAGCCAGCGCCTGCAGATGCACCACCCTGTCATTCGGAAGGAAGGCCTTTCCTTGCACGGTGTCCAAAATGGCCCCAATGAATTGCAATTGTTGGCTGGGCCATGGGGACGACTTTAGGATGTTCAGAGTGATTCCCAGAGTCCTGAACATTTGGAAAGTGTCTGACAGGGCGCATAGTAACTGGTCTCTGGTGGAGGCTGCTAGGAGCCAGTCATCAAGGTAGGGGTAGACAAAGCAGCCCTGTCTCCGGACAGCCGCAGCCACCACCACAAGGCACTTTGTGAACACACACACAGCGCCAAGAAAAGGCTGAAGGGCAAGGCATGGAACGGATAATGGCTTCCCTGAAAGGCAAACCTCAGGAACCTCCTGTGGAAGCACCAAGATATGGAGGTAGGTGTCCTGTATATCTAGGGTACAGAGCCAATCCCCTTGATGAAGCATGGGGATGAGGCCCGGCAAAGTTACCATCCTGGACCTCCTGTACCCTTTGTAGTTGTTCAGGAGGTTTAGGTCCAGGATAGGGTGAAGATCCCCCATCTTCTTGGGAACCAAGAAGAAAGAAGAATGGAACCCTTTCTGATGGTAGGATGGGTTCTATCATCCGCTTGCTCAGAAGGGCCTGGATTTCTTGTTGAATCAGGACAGCGTGTTAGGGAGAGTAAGAGGAGGGGACCAGAAGATTGTCCGGAGGAAACTTGACAAACTCCAGCACATGGCCCTTTTCTACTAGCTGAAGGACCCAGGCGTCTGATGTAATGCTGGTCCATCCCTCTAGATAGAGGGAGAACCAACCCCCTACCACTTCCCCCAAGGCTTCCACTGGAGGAGGGGGGTCGGGCAAGGAGTCAGGCCTTGGGTCTAGGGGTTGGCAAGATGATCTGGGAGGACCTGGCATTCAGAGGTCCCTGTGCACCTGTGGGCTGAGAGGGAGCCTTACATTTGAAGGGTCCTTTTGCTTGCTGCCCCTTGGACCGTTGACCCTCAGGGCAATGAAAAGGATTTCGTCTCAAGGGGTTTGACTCAGATTTGTACATCTGATATACAGACTGGACCGCTTTGCCAGAGTTCTGAAGGTTCGTGATCATCTTCTCTGTATCCTGCCTGAAGAACATGGACCCTTGAAAGGGAGCATCCAGGACCGCATCCTGGAGGTCCTGGCGGAAACCAGATACTCTTAGCCAAGAGTATCTCTTTAGACAGACGCCAGTTGCGGCAGCCCTAGCCACGGTGTCTGTGGAGTCATAAGACCACTTCAGGACGTGTTTTCCAGCATCAAGGCCAGACTGCAATACATCTAACAGCTTCGACTTATGAGAAGAGTCAGGCAGTTTCTGAGCCAATTCTATGGTTTTCTGCCAGAAGGACTTCTGATATTGCACCATATGCCAAGAAATTGAGTGAATGTATGGTGCAGGTGGCCGAGGAGTACACCTTATGGCCAAATTGGTCCAGTTGCTTGGATTCTTTGTCTGGTGGCTGTGAACTCATGTGTTTAGGCTGCTGCATCCTGCCGTGAGCTGCTGTTAGGACCGTGGAGTCAGCTTTGGGGTGTTACGCTAAAATGGGCTCATTGGTAGGGGTTTTATACAGCCTGTCCACTTTCTTCGGTATGGCTGAGGCTTTGGAAGGACTCCAGGCTAGTTTGGCGACATCCTGAATTGGTGCTACTAATGGTGGAACCACCAAAGGCATCGGGTCACTCATGCTCAGAAAATGGGCAAGCCTCCTCCTTTCTGGGTTCAAATCTTCCGTTTCCCATTGGTTAAGGTAATGGATGTGACACACCACATCCAAAAAGGCAGGGTCATCCGGAGGCGACTGGGGAAGAGTCCCTATGGGGTTGAGGGGAAGAAAACCCCTCTGAAGACCTGGAGGATGAGGAGGAACCCCATTCAGATGAGTCCAAAGAGGGAGACCTAGTGGAAAATCACCAGGCACACTGGCCATGGAAGCGGCAGCACTATCTGGAGGAAGAGCGGGACAAACTGCGGTGTCTCCGCCTGTGATGCCTCGGGAGACCCTTTGTCCAAATGATCTGGTGAAGGAGTTACTTTCTGAGGGGGAGGCGACTTCCTGGGTGGTGGTGAAGGAGGCCTAGATGGGCCCTGTGGTGAACCCGAGGGTGAAGGGTTCGGTAAGGTTATGTGATGTTCCTTGGGCAGGAGGTCCCCTTTTACTGTATTCTATCACGAGTTAAATAGGACCCATATGTCCGTTAGTGGTATTATAAGTGTCCCAGAAGGGTCTGGCATTGGGGGCGGTACGTCAGGTGCACCAGGTGGACCCGTCGGCTCGTTAGGCCCGGTCAACAGGTCTGGGCACTCTAGCGTGTCTGGCGGTAGTTCCACAGGAGTTAGCTAGTCTGACACCAGGACGGTAGTCTGGTCTGGTGGCGTCAGGTTGTCAGTAGGCAGCTGACCTGGCATCAGAGAAGGTGTCAGCTTAGCCGGCGGCAAAGCCCCTGATGGCAGCTTTAGGGAAGGCCGGTGGAGGAGGTGTCTACTTCGACCCTGGTGGCATCAAAGATGAGGACGACAGGGTCGAGTGACGGGAATCCGTACTGTGCTTTGGAGAGTGTACTCTGGACTGGTGATCCTGCTCCTGGCATCTCTTCCTGCCGTCGGGCCCTGAATGTCAGCCCGACAAGGAGGACGCCCCAGTCTGGTGAACGACAGATCTGTGTCTGTCGCCCAAAGAGGTGCCAGCTGATTCCTCTGGCTTATGTCTGGAAGAATGTTTGAAAGGCCTAAGACTCAGTGGAGGGTCAGAAGGACCTTGCCCCAAAGACCCCCCCCGCCTGACGTCCAGACCAGGGTGGGAGGCTTCATCAACGGAAGCCCGGAGGTAGCTTGGGCTGCCAGAAGGGCACAGTCTGGTCTCCCATGGGAGTGTGGACTTGAATAAGCCACCTTCCAATGTTGAGATCTGGAGCGGGAATCCTATCTGGGTCTATCCTTCTCTTTATGGTGCTTCCCGCTGGTCTTTTTATCTTTGTGGGAAGAAGACAAAGACCCTGGGACCGAGGAAGAAGAGGAACCATGGCTTGAAGGGGTCCTCTGCATGGCGGATAGTTGCTATTCCAACAGGTGGGTCTTCAAGGCCTTCAGACGATGGATGCGTGACCGGCTGTTGAAACTGCAGCAATGCGGGCAGGCCTATGAATCGTGAGCATGGCCTAAACAGATAAGGCAGGACGAATGGCTGTCCTTAGCCAGAATGCGTTTCCTGCAGAAACACTTAGATTTCTGCCACTGTGAAGTCGAAGATGGTGAAGTTATGCACAATTAAACTTGGAAAAAAAAAGAAAATAAGAAAACACAGCAAAAATGGCGGTCGACTGATAGCAGGAGGTGTCCGTGGAGCCGATGAGCACAGGTCAACGGCAGGAAAAGAACTGAAGTGTGACTGGGGACTGCCCCCTTTATACCACTGGCTAACGCTGGAGGCAGGCTGACATCAGGGGGAGCCACTTTAAGGATCTCCATAACCTGACTGAACAGATTTAAGTCAGGATTCTTCTGAGCCTCTCCTCTCCGTATTGGAACTGGGAGAGATTGCTACTCAACTTCATGCCATTTCTAATCCTTATCATGTGTTTCGCCATTCTCTTCCCTTGCAATATGGCTCCCCCACACTGCCTATTGGCACATAGTTCTGGGTAAAGACTTTAACCCGGCTACTTGGGAAGAAATTTGGAAAAGTGCACATAAATGTTGGGTCTTGTGGACACTTTTACCTCTAGGCTATAATGCCAGCCCCATTCTTTAGAGTAATGAGCTGTGAATGAGCTTGGTACATCCACCAGACCTGGGATTGATTCACACGACCTCCACTTTTTTATTTATTTATTTCAAATTCGGATTAATACCTTTGAGCTGGGGGCTCGTTTACAAAGGTTCCAAGTCAACAAGGAATACAAGACATTTACAGGTGATGAAACATTGCAGAAGACAGACAGACATCAACTAACAAGTGGTACTAGTGTGCACTTACAACATTAAGCAGGGTACAAGGAGGAGAAACAGGACCACACTTGCAGAGAAACATATTAATGCAACACTAATTAAGTTTAGTACAGTGTTTAACAATCATGTTACAGTTCAGACGGGGTGTTCCCAGTCTGTAGAAATGCAGTTTTAGCAGCCAAGGTGAGGCTTTGTCAAGGGAAGGTAGTAAGAGGTGGGAGGGGAGGTGGGCAGTCATGGAACAGGAGGGTAGGAGTGAGAGAGGGTAGTGTTTGATGGGTGCAAGAACCGCTGTCCGAGGCCGTGGGTTAACAAACATTGGCAGTCAGATTTGCTGGCAAGAAGAGATCGAAGCCCATTTTTAAAGTGGCCAAGTCTGAGGGAGTCAACAAGGTCTGCAGGCAGCTCACTGAGCCATTTAGACCCACAGTAGGAGAGGGATCTTTGGCCAAGGGTGGTTCATTTGAATGGAACAGTTAGGACAGCCCTGACGCACTCCTTGTGCATTTAGATGGTTGTGCAGGTTCAAAGAGGGCTGAAGTAGCACTAGGCATGGACCCCATCAAGGACTTTTTTTTTGCAGGGAGGCAGGCTTGATACTGAAGTCTGTGGTGGAGTGGGAGCCAGCCAGTTTCCTTGTATAGGTCACAAGAGTGAGTCATTTTGTGTACTCCCAGAACCAGGCAGCAGGACTTGTTGAGGATGGTTTTGACCCGTTTAAGCGCTGTGTCTATGCCTGCCCCGTATATGACAAGGCCATAATCCACAGATGAGAGAACTGAACTGTACGTAACAAGTTTCAGGGCAGCTGGTGTCATTGAGGTGCGGTGTCTGTACAGGATGCCAAGCTTCCTGTTGGTGGACATTACCAGTTGCTCAGCATGGGCAGTGAAGGTGAGGGTGTCATCAAGGTGAAATCCCTAAGTACTTGAATGTGTTGACTTGGTCTGGTACTTCTCCTTCGCTACTAAGTATATGCAGTGAGGACTCTCAAATCTTGCTCTGTGGGGTGCTGAAGAGCATGCGCTTTGTCTTTTTGTAGTCGAGTAGCAGTTTATTTCGGGTGAACCAGGATTCCAATGCATGAAAATTGAGCTGAAGTTCAGAGCTAACTGATCACAGGTCTTTCCATGGGATGGAGATAACAGTATTGTCTGAACAGAGTACAGAGTGAGCAGGACAGGTAGAAGGTATGTCATTTATGAAGAGGCTGAATAAGAGAGGACAGAGGATAGAACCTTGCGGGACCCCCAGGTTTACTTCCCTGGGCTCAGAAATTGAATTGCTTATCTTGACCCGTTGAGATCTATGGGTAAGGTAACTATGGGACCAGGCCAGATTCCATTGACAATCCTGTAGAGAGGAGACATTTTTAGTAGCAGTTGGTGATTGACTGTGTCAAAGGCCTTGGTGAGGTCTATGAAGATAGACACTTGCATACTGTACGACTCTGAACAAGTCACTTAACCACCCCAGTGTTCCCAGGTTGCCCCTGAAAGCAGGCAGTTGCACCTAGTGGGCCTTACCAGGTTACCAAAGAAATAAATAAAAATAAATAAATGTATTGCTTTAGATGATTATCGCTTAATGCAATTTAATACTACAAAATATACATCATTCCCCCTGTAAAGTTATATCGCCGGGGACTATCAGGGACACTGCACCTGCTGTGGAGAGTGGGAGGGCACTTTGCTTCATATATTGTGGGACTTTCCTAAATCTTAGTATTTATGGCAGATGGTTCAAACAGTTTCAGACCTAGTTTTGGGTCTTGTGGGCACTTTTACTAAAGAATAATCTCTTACGCCTCAATTTACAACCTGTTCTCGGTAATCGTAAGTTTCATCTTATTCCGATAGTTATGGTGGTCAAAAAACTATTTTACGTTACTGGTTGGTCCAAGTGACCTCCTCACTTTTGGACTGGCATAAGTAAATTCTTTCTGTTTTGAGGATGGAAAAGATGGCAGCATCCCTTCATTATAAGGTGTCAAAATACCAACATAGGTGGGGTATGCTTGAAACCCCTCCCTAAATAGACTATACAAATGTTAGACATCCTTCATCCACTGATTAGCTGCATGACGTAGGTCTTTGCTGTTCATGAGGAGTGGGCCCTGCACATGTGGACGGGTGGGATGGGTGCTGGGGGTTTATGTTTTAATTTGTTCTTTGTTGGTTTCTTTATTGTTTTGTTGTATATTTATACTGAAAACTCAATAGAGTATATTTTCTAATAAAAAAAAGAATAGTTACTTACCGTGACAGTGCATCTTTAAGAGAATTTCCTCTATTGAACCACATCATGGAACTATAAGCTGTCAGCATCAAAATCACCTGGAAATTTTTTGCAGGCTTGGGACACCCACATCGATGCACCTCGTCAGCACATATATAACTTGGGCATCCCCAGCATGCCTCAGTTCCCCGCTTGAAGACAAGTTCGGAGGACCATCCGATCAGCAGGGGCCAAAATGAACAGGACCAGACCAGGCATGAAGGAGAAGATATAAAGCAGAGCAGAGGTGCCCTGGGTGGCATTACAGGAGAACTTACTTGTGAGAACATGCAGGATAGTCACCAGTCATCTGACAAGGAGGGGTGCAGGAGAGATACGGCTCAATGGAGCTCAGGCCAAAAAGATTCTACACAAATAAGAGAAAAGCCTTTTTCACACAGAGTGTGATTAATCCATGGAACAAATTGCCACTGGAGATAATAGTAAGGACAAAAACCAGTTTAAAAACAGACTTGATACTTATAGACAAGCAGGAAATAGTTTGTTATTATGGGTGAATGGTAAGAGCTCACATGAGCATGCTGCCTTCTTAGCTCCTTAACCCTTAGTATGAACCTTAGTGTAAGATTCTCTCGAGGACCCACTGTTTAACAGTTAATTGTTCTATCTTCTTTGAGGATATCTCCCTCCATTGAGCCATGTCATGGAAAGACTCCCAAGCAGCACCAAGTACAGAGGGAGGATGGCAGGACCTAATAATCCTGAGTAAGGAGGCCTTGCAGAACACAGAGGCCAAAGCCAGCATGTCTACAAGAGATGACGTCCAGACTGTGGTGTTTAGTGAATGTATGAACAGTACTCCAAGTGGCAACAACACAAATGGCAGCAGTGGACACATTCCGAAAACAAGGCAATGAGGTAGCCATCCCACGGGTGGAATGAGCATGATGAGAACATGGAAGCTGCTTACTGCGCTTCTGGTAACAGAATGAAATACAATTGGTCAGCCATTTGGACAGGCCCTGTTTAAAAACCAGTGACCGCACCATTTCGGGGAATAAACAGTTGTGATGGTTTTCTACAATCCTTCGTAAGATCCAAGTACCAATGCAGTGTCCTACGGATGTCCAGCGTATGTAAATGATGTTCCCCACTGTCTGTGAGGGATGAAAAGTAAACAGGAAGGTCTGCAGTCTGATTTAAATGTCCTTTCAGACACGAACCTAAGAAGAAAATGAGGGTCTGCAACCACAGCCTGTAACTCAGAAATGCACCAAGCAGACGTCATTGCCACTGGAAGGGTCTTCCAAGACAGGAAGCGCAGCTCACAAGTAGCAGCAAACTCAAAGGAAGGTGCATTCAAGGTCTCCAAGATCACATTAAAGTCCCACACTGGAATGGGACCTTTGGACCAGGAGGTGTAAAAGAGAATACCTTTTAGGAATCTACAGGAAAATCTCCAGCTAGGCCACAGTTTTGCCCTCTGTCAGGGCATAAAAAGCTGACAGCAGCCATGTGGACCGCTGTAGAGGAATATTCAAGTCACGAGTCCTTAAGGAACAAGAGAAAGTCCAGCACATTAGGAAGTGGACACATAAAGGGATCCAGGCCATGTTAAGTACACCACACTGTAAAACATTTCCATTTTTGTTAATAAGTGTACCGGGTAGATGGCTTTCTAGCTGCCAAAAGAAAATCTGCAACCCCAAGGGAAACTCCAAAGTGGGAGAGCTCTATGTCCTCATAAGCCACAGTGAAGGTGCAGAGACTGAAGATCTGGGTGCAGTAGAGCACCTTGCTCCACCGTCAGAAGTTCTGCTCACAGGGGAAGTGGGATAGGAGGGTCCATGTCCAATTGCTGGAGAAGTGGAAAGCAAATCTGTATGGGCCAGTGAGCAGCCAAAAAGTCTGCGAGGCAGGCTCGGCCCGCAGTTTCACCAGAACCCTCTGTATGTGAGGGAATGGGGAAAGACATACAGAAATCTCCCTTTCCAAGAGAGGGACAATGCATCTCACCAGAACACTCCAGGCCCTGGAGCGAGCGAGCAAGCAACAATACAGCAGTTCTGCACTGTACAGAGACGCAAAGCAAGTCTATGTCTGGACAATCCCATTTTTCAAAGTGGCCAGCCACAGCAGACTCTGAGAGTTCCCAATCACGACAGAGTGCACGGGACTGACTGAGGAGATCCACCAGCACGTTCAGGGTGCTGGGAAGAAACGCTGCAGACAGGAATATGATGCATTCCACTGTTCAGTGCCATACTGTCAGTGCCTCTCTGCAAAATGTACATGAATGGACTCTGCTCTGTCCACTCATGTAGTGCATTACCAACACACTGTCTGTTCAGATCAAGTCAGCTGAAAGTAGGGCAGAGAAGACCTACAGGCCACAGAAAACAGCCCTCACCTCCAGAGTGCTGCTGTGAAGCACTGCATCCAGAGGGCCGTGTTGGCCCTGGATTCTGAAAGGGCCCTGATGAACACCCCAGCCTGAACCTGCGGTCCAACCACCAGATCTGGTAACGACGGAGAAGAAGAGTGATCTGTATGAGGAACTGCAGTTCATCCCAGTGCTGAGCTCACTGTGCCCTGAGGAACCACTGAGAGATCCTCATGTGAATGGCAGGCCAGCTGTAGTCAGGATGGCAGTTGCCATCAGGCCAATTAGTTTTAGAAGACATCTGGGCTGACAGAAGCACTGAATGACACCAGCTGTGCCTGTCCCACCTGTACTGTGGCATGGTCGGTGGCATGGTCAGAGGGCAGAAGTACCCAAGACCTGTGTCCAGGATGGCCCCTATGTACAGGAGCCTCTGGCAGGGGGGGTAAGGACCGACTCTGGCTCACTGACCAGTATGTCCAGCTGGTCGAACTGTTGGGCTTGAAACAGTGTGTAGACAATGGCTTCCAGAGAGGGGCCTTTAGCAACCAATTGTCTATGTAAGGGAAAACATACAAGCCCTCCATGCAGAGGGCAGCTACTACTGCAACAAATACTTTGGTGAAGAGACATGGTGCAGAATATAAGCCAAATGGCAAGATGCGATATTGGTACTGTCAGCTCTGAAGCATGAAACCCAGGCATTTTCTGTGGGACTTGTGGATCTTTACATGAAGTTATGCATCCGTAATATCCAGGGCAATCAACCAATCCCCTTTCAGTAGTAGGGCAGAAAAGTGAGACCATTCTAAACTTCTTGTATTCTGTGAACAGGTTCAGACCTTGAAGGCAGAGTACTGGCCTTAAATCCCCAGTCCATTATGGAACCAGAAAGTAGGAGTAACAACCTTCATTTATTTCTGAAACTGGTACTAATTCCACAGACCTTTTGTGAAGCAGGATTTGAACCTCCTCCAGCAGAAGGGCAAGATGTCTCAGAGGATATCTGTTGGGCACTGGTGGGGTAACTGGAGGAAGAGTTCTAGGGCATGTCAGAGGCCATAACAGAGTATAGGGTTATGGGCAGACTAGATGGGCATAGCGGCCCTTATCTGCCGACAATTTCTGTTTCTATGTCCCTGCTGAACCACCTCCAGCACCCACACATCTGTACTGATCTTCCTTCGCTTTTAAAGAAAGAGGGAGATGAAGCCTCTCAGCAAAACTTCCTGAAGTAGTGAGGCTGGAGGAAGGGAGGGGAGTCAGAAGGCGCCAGGAGCAGCGGGGGTGCCTTTAACAGTCTGACCTTTTGTAAGTCTGGCATGAGCACCCAGGGGCACGTTTACAGCTTGGGAAATGGAAGGCTCAGGTCACTGTGAACCATGACCTGGGCCCCTTGAGCGGCCATGGCTTGAACAGACATAGGGCCTGCAAAAAGAACCATGGCCCCTTCTATGGGACTTGGGGTCAAAGAATGAAGGGATATAAGAGTCATTTTAGAAGACTGTAAATCACTTAAATGCATTTTCCATATTGCTTTTTACATTTTGGCTGACTCAAGCAGGGCTACTCAGTTCCATCCCCGCCTACCCTCGACCTGCCACCGCCTCCTGCATTACGCACACAATCCAGTGACCTACAGAGCTTGCCTCCATGGCAGGGCCTGGAAGGGAAGAGTCATCCTCCCCCCACCTGGACATACATATCCACTGTGCATCTGGTGGTCTCTGCAGCAGTATGGGTCGGGCGGGCGGAACTTCATGGAGCCTGAGCCTTCCTTCTCTTCCTTTCTCTCTGGGTCCTCTGCCGCGGTGGAGGGTAAGCGTGCATGTGTGGAGGCACATGCATGCCAGGAAACCATGACCCATCCCTATGTGTCGCTCAGGTGCCAGCGCTATGCCAAGGACTCCACCCGGGAGCAGCCAAGGGCTGAGATGGCATGCCTCCCAACCCTGGGAGGGACAACAGTCCCCAGATACTCAGTCCCCCGTCACAACTGATCCTGGCGACTTGAGCTCGTTTCTGAACTCCAGCGTAGCAGGAGGTAAGATGCACAGTGCCTCAGCCCTCCACACACCCAAGCCAGCATCCCGTAAAGCATTTTCAATTTCATTTCCAAACGACTGTTTAAAGCAGCATTCATCATGGTTTTTTGCACATCAGAGGCAAAACCAACCACCCTTAACCAGGAGTGGCGACGGAGGCATATTCCAGAAGTAGTGAAATCAACAGCATCATAGGCTGATCTCAGCAGGTGCTTACCAGCTTCTTGGCTGAAGGCTGTGTGCTGATTGGCCCTCTGGCAATTTTTCAGCCAGTCTGGCCATTGTCTTCCAAAGGCAATTCTGATATTTAATAATATATGCCTAATAGTTAGCACTTCTTAGGCCCAGGGAAGCAGAAGCAAAAGTCCTCTTCCCCATTCAGCTTCCATGACTCCATGTGAGGAGGAAGAAAGCTCATGTACTTTGGAGCTCTGGCTCTGTCGTGAGTAGTCACTATCACTAGAAAGACCATTTCTGACTGGGAAGAATAAGGCTTTGCAGTAGGTGCTGGATATTATTTATCAGCCTTCCTGAGAACTGCGGGCAGTTGAGCAGGACTGTGCCAGGCTGCCAAAGTAGTGTCCCCAAGTGTAGAATGCACAGGAGGAATATTCTTTCAGCAGCAGCATAAAAGAAAGGTTAAAATAACAAACTTTAAAAAGTAATAGCGTTAGCGAATACTTGCAATGTTTGATAATGTTCTTTAGCAGCAGTGGACCAAGAAGTGGTTGATGGTGGGAGAAACTCAGGCACGCTAGGGATGCCCACATTATACAGGTGCCAATGAGGCATGTAGGTGGCCCTAGCCTGCATAAAATTTCTGGGAGGTCCGGACACTGATGGCTTTCAGTTCAATGATGTGGCTCAATGGAGGGAGATATCCTCGAAGAAGACCTATACTTTCAGGTGAACGGACTCCAGGTTTGGGTGTCTCTCTTCCTTTTGAGATCTTCAAAAGATTGACAGAGATGCACTGTAAGAGCAGTCTTCTAGGACATCCCAAATTAGCGTAGAGAGGTATGGCTGTCTAGGCCAGGCTGGTGCTATCAGGATCATGGTTAGAAGTTCCACCCTCACTTTCAGAAGTACAGTATTTTCTGTATCAGAGGAAAGGGTGGGAAACTATAATGGAAACTGTCGACCCTTACGTGCTGACAGCATCTTCTGAGAATGTTCCGATATAGGACTCTGCAGCAGAACAATGGCAACTTTTTGTTCTCCCATGGTGGTAGTAACGAAGTACAGATTGAGGCCTTCTCTCACAATCTCCAGCACCCATTTATATGTTCTGACAGACAGACTGGCACTACTGGAAATGATAAAAGATGCATCTCCCCACTGAAGGGTGAAGTGTGGTGACCTGTACCTTGTCAGGGGTTATTCTGTATCTGTGGTGGTTAAGCAAAGTACAGTTACGTAAGAACTTTACCGTAACAGAAGATATTCGAGAGGAGCTCTTGCAGCAGGCTATGACAATCAGGCTATGACAAATCAGGACTATGCCACAGGCACTAGGACCCTCCTGTGAAATTTCTGCCAGCAATACACAGCAGGGACCGCCTCTGACGCCGGCCCCGCCCCGACGGTCAGGGTGCAAGAGGGGGCGGACCCAGCTCCACCTCAGTTCTCCCGCCAAGACCCAGAAGAAGGCCTGACAAGAGAAGGAGATGAAGCCTACTATGAAGAGAATTGGAGAAGAAAACGAAAATGGATCTGCACACCTCGAGGGGGAAGGCGGGTGGGAAGTAGTGCCTGCTGCAAGAGCTCCTCTCGAAGATCTACTGTTATGGTAAGTTCTTACATAACTGTACTATCTTACTTCGAGTGGGCGCTCTTGCAGCAGGCTATGACAATCAGGACCGAGTCCCAAGCAGTCCCACAACAAGGAGGTAGACGACCCCGGGAGGTGGAATATGCTGACTCCAGAGGCCTTAGGACAAATGCCCTTGTGATACGGCTAGGCCAAAGCCAGCTCGGTGTCTGGAGACGATATCCAAGCTGCAATGCTTGATGAAGGTATGCACCAAGTTCCAGGTTGCGGCCGCACAAATGTCTCATGGCGACATTTCGCAGGGCGGTGAAAGAAGCAGACACTCCTCTGGTGGAATGACCCCTAACCGGGCCCGGCAGGGGTTTATTGTGTTTCTCGTAACAAAACGAGATGCAACGAACTATCCATTTAGAGATAGTGTGCTTGGACACCGGTCGACCCAAGCAATGTGATGCAAATGCCACAAAGAGTTGCTCTGATTTATGGTGCTGAGCCGTCCTTTTGAGGTAATATCTCAAAGTCCTGTGGACATCCAATGTGTGGAGGAGAGCCTCCCCTCTATTGGAAGGGGAAGGAAAATAAACAGGATGGTCAACCGACTGGTTGAGGGTCAATTCTGAGACCACTTTCGGAAGAAACTTAGGATTCGTTCTGAGGGAAACCCTTCCCCTGTGGAAAACCAAATAGGGCTCTTTACACATCAGAGCCTGAAGCTCGGAAACCCTTCGAGCTGAGGTAACAGCAACCAAAAGACAAACCTTCCAAGAAAGGTAACGCAGCTCACAATCCGCTGCTGGTTCAAAAGGAGGTAGGGTGAGTTTCTCCAACACAAAAAGGAGGTCCCAGGGTGGGATAGGGTCCTGAATGGGAGGTCTCATATGCAGAATTCCCCTAAGAAAGGTGCGGGCTACATCCAGTTGTGCTAATGCTCTATCTCCCACGACAGCATGATAGGCAGAGATTGCCTACATGTGCACCTTGATAGAGGAGTAACTCAGACCCTTATTGTACAAGGAGAGGAGGTACTGTAAAGCTGAGTTCACAGGGCAGGTGACGGGATCCAAATGCTGCGGCAATGCCCAAAGACAAAATCGCTTCCACTTCATAGCGTAGGTGGAGCGAGTAGAGGGCTTTCTTCCCGACACTAGGACCGCCGCCACTTACGGGGAAACCCCACATCTATGTTGAGTTACATCTGAAGGAGCCAAGCATGTAGGTATAAGAATCGAAGATCCGGATGGACCAGTGACCCTTGGTCCTGGGACAGCAACTGCGAGCATATGTGCAGCGGAATTGGCGGTTCCGTTGATAACCGCTGCAGTAGTGGGAACCAAATCTGCCGAGGCCATTTGGAGGCCACTAGGATCATTCGGGCCCCTTCTGCCTGTAACTTGAGCAGCACCGTCTGAATGAGAGGGAAGGGCAGAAAGGCATAGAGAAACATCCCTGCCCAGCAAAGGGATAACGTGTCTGGCCAGAAAACTACAGGCGTGTGCTCTCGCGAGCAGAACGTTGGCAGTTTGGCGTTGCGTGGTGATACAAAGAGGTCCAGCTCTGGAAGACCCCACCTGTCAAAGAGCTGGTCCACCACGGACTGTAGTAGCTCCCACTCGTGCACTCTGGTACACGACCTGCTCAGGCTGTCGGCCAGATCGTTGAGGATGCCTGGAATGTGCACTGCTGATAGCAGAATGCCCCGCTCCAGTGCCCAGTACCAGACTCTCATCGCCTCCCTGCAAAGAGGATACGAATGAGTGCCCCCTTGCTTGTTGATGTAGAAGACAACCACCATGTTGTCAGCCTGAATTAGAAGAGAGCCTGGCACCAGGTCCTCCTGAAAAGCCTGTAAGTCGTAGAGGACCGCTCGCATTTCCAGCACATTGACTGTAGATCAAATCCACAAGGTTTTTTAGCTGCAACTGCAAGCAGAAGCTGTTCCTTCGACTTCACGTGCAGGACACGGCGGGAAAGAACTGAGGTGGAGCTGGGTCCGCCTCCTCTTGTACCTTGACCGACGTCGGGGCGGAGCCGGCATCGGGGGTGGTCCCTGCTGTGTATTGCTGGCAGAAATTTCAACGGAGGGTCCTAGTGCCTGCGGCATAGTCCTGATTGTCACAGCCTGCTGCAAGAGCTCCCACTCGAGGTAAGATCAGCTATTGCTTGTGTCCTGTGTCTTCCACTTCTACCTCTCTGCGAGATTTTGGGTGTGCTATAGGGCTGATGTTGATACTACCTGTGATAGTAATCCCTTCCCATTTCCATTCCTTCCCTGCCAAAGTGTCTAAAGTACAATATGCATATTTTTCTTTTCTACTAAAGTTTTAAAGTAATTTTGTTCTTACCAGCTTTACATAACTGTCTGGTATCCAAATCCTCAAAGGGAACGCTGCAGTCTTACTTTGCAGATCCATGAATAAATCTGTAGTTCTAAACCATGCATATCATCGGGTACCCTGGCCGCTGAACCATTCCTGGTTACATGTTTTTTCTAAACTGTCTTATCAATTGCTGTTGCAGATACTGGCAATTATAACATTTTCTTACTCAGCATTTTAAATGTGTCATGAATATGGATACTGACTCTCCTTTGTTAAATCAGTCCCAGCATCTTCAAAAAGTCTGATTCCCCAATGTCAGAATCTGTTTCTACTGTGGGGATATTAATCATAGCTGCCATGTGTTAAGAAAGGTCACTTCTGGAGTAATAGGTTCATTCTTGGTGACACTAAGGGCAGCTGAGGAAGGAAGGAATATTTAATGCTTGCTTTTGTCATAATTTGGAAGAATGATCACATCTGTTTAAATTCCTCCATGGAGGGAATCTGAGCATCACAAGCTGGTTAGATGATTGGTTCACATGCTTGTTCTTTTTCTGTCTCCAGTAGTGTTTTCCTTTTCTAGTCTTTTGAAGACTGGTGTGAAAGGACGACTCCTCTACATGCCTTTTCTTAAAGTCCTTTTTATCGGAGTCTTCCTCAGCCAAGGATGCAGGCTCCTCAGTAGGCTTTCTTGCAGACTCTGCTTCAGACTGGTCTTTAGGGAAGCAGTTTCTACTGATATTACTGCAAAATGTGCTTAACTCGTTTAACAAGGGGAACACTCTTCAGCATTAGACAGAGAGGCTGGAACTCTTAAAAACAGCCTGTTTGTCAACTTCTGTGTGTCTTAGGACAGAAAACTTTGCACATATCAATTTGCCAAATCAAAACTGGACGGAAACATTTGTAGCACTCTGTATGCTTATCTGTCTTAGGCAAACAGTGACCACACTTTGTAAAACCTGTGGGCTCAGTTTTCTTTTTAGGCTTTTGTTTCCATTCTGCTTAGACCAGAAATAGGCTCCACAGTAAAAAAAAAAAAACAACCTCTGTCACCGAGAGCCGGTTCATAATATCAGCCACAGTAATTGTGAGTCAACCAGTAATTCACATTATTCAAATGCAGTTGTTGACTGCTAAAATAAACAGTTTAAAATGCTGTGAAAAATATGCAGAAGCATTTTCTTTGCAGTTTTTGGTAACATGGAGCCGAAAGGCTCTTAAATCTAAATTGCAAACCCCACCAGTGACTGTAAGCAGAGTGTAAGTTGTGGTTTAGGCCACAGTTCCTGTCGCGAATCAAAACTCTTTTGATTAACAAGTTGGGTATTAAGAGCAATTTCAAAAAATGTTTTTCATGCTATAGTCCAAAAAGTGGAAGTGTGGTAAAAACTGCTGAATTGTGGGTAAAATAACCGCAATTAGTACTTTTTATCATGAATGCAGAATATGTACAACTGTAAAAAGCAAATTACATCTATACAGTACTTTTACCACACCTGCAGACAATTTACTACAATAGTAACAAATCTATTAATTAGCAACTAGAACATAAGAACATAATAAAGTAGCCAGCAGAAGGAGACCACATTTGTCTATCTTGTCTGCTCGATTTAATACAGGGTCCTTGCTTTACCCTTACACCAGTGCAACTGTTGCCAATGAAGGATTCAGTTGATTCAGACCCTCTTATACTGAAGTTATTACTGAAAAATACAGTACATAGAATTGCAAAACTCAGTGGCACCTATCTAGCTCTTTCAAAATTGACCTTAAAAAACAAAGAAGAAGTGTAATGGAGTTCCTTTAAGTCAACACCTAAATTTGTAGGTGAAGTTGTTTAATTTCTGCACCTTAGAAAGAGAAGGGATCATAATTTTCTACCAAATGGCTGGTCGTACAATCCCTTCCACTTCCCAGTCAGTCGGGCCCGCATCTGTTCTCGGACGTTTGATGATGTCAGTATAGGGAGTGTGTGGGAGAGCATTCCATGATACAAGTCTATGTAGTTTTTCTTTTTTAACGCAGTTTTCTATATTTTAAATTGATTTCTGATACAAATGAAAGCCAGTGCATAACTAACAAGGCCAAATGACTTGCTCAAGGCCCTGCTATGAGCCACAGGCTGAGCTGGCATTTGAATCAGGATCTTCTTTGTTCTAAGTCCTACCATGAAATGTAATCATTGTAATCTTACCATGAAATGTAATCTTTGTTAATCTGCTCTCTCTTACCATGAAACATCATTATTGTTTACCTATCCTCACCATTGACACCTTTGCTTACCTGTTCATCCTGTAAATGTTTTACTTTTCACCCTGTTCATTGCCTGTATTTCACCTTGTTGTATAATACTCTTGCACTGATTGTAAACCTTGCTCTGTAATCTCCCAGGTCATACCTGAAAATAGGCATTCCTTGTCTAGCTGTGCTTGCCCAGTAAACAAAAGCTAATAAGTAAATACATAATTGCATTACACTACCCTCTGATAGAAGGCTTTAAAGTGGATGAAAGGCATCCAATATTCCCAATTAAGATTTGCTTACCACTGTTCTTCGTCAGTACTTCTCTGTTTTCCATCTTCCTGATTTTTAAAACCAGCTCTCTCTATATATCTATAGCCCCCCCCAAAAAAAAACACTGTACCACTGTAGGCGACATGAACAATGACATCAGAGGCTGCAGTATGTCAGTGGCTCCTGGTGGAGACATAACTAAGTGCACTTGCTACTTTGATGGAAACTGAGCATACTGAAGAACTATATCATTTCATTAATATAGCACCTCATCCAACTAGTGGTACCAGCATCAGGAGCCACTGGCTGATTGCAACCACTGATGTTTGGAGCTCCTGAAATGATGCAATTGGGGAGGGAAGCACTACATATGGAGCTTGTTTTAAAGACCAGGGAGACAGAAAACAAAACACAAAGAGACACATGCTGAAAGCCAACAAGGTATAAGCAAATATAAATTGTGAATGCCGCAGGGCTTTCGTTCCCCTTTAAGTGAGGGACGCCTACGTTGGTGAAAACTGTACAGGCACCAGGGATTAAAGGCAGAATGTTTCACTTCAAGTAATTAATACAGAGTGGTTTATCTCTTACTGTCTTCTTCATTCAATGGGCATAAAGCTAACTCTAGACCACAGTGCCTAAAAAGAATGGCAGTGCTTGCAACTGCAGTGATATTCACCTACCTGTTTCTGCTGCTTCACGCTCTTCCCTCGCTCCAGCACCTTAGCGAAAAACATGTAAAAACTCTCCTCGATAGGTAAGAAGATGAATCTGGCTACAAGGGAGCCCAGGTTATTCACTATATCATACACACCTAAAGAAGACAAAATATTAAGAGGAAAACTGGGAACGCAAAAGACATGCACATTAGAGTAAAAAGGGTTAAAGAGGAAAGGGACACAAAATGCCATTAAAAGGAGGAAGATTCAAGAAAAATGCCAAAAAGAACTATTTCACTGAACAAGTAGTGAACACCTGGAATAGACGAACAGACTGGCAGAGCATGCGATACCAGCTGGCATTGTGGTGACTTTCAAGCTCAGCCTTGACAAGTACTCTAAAGAAAAGAAGTGTGACTAGGTATTTCCACAGAGCTGGTAGGAGGGAGGGATTCAATGGACCAGAGCCTGTTCTTCCTCCCTAATAATGTTCTCTCTGTCTGTATGTAGGACTGAGACTGACAGAACTCAAAAGTCAGTAGCCCTCTCAACCTGTTCACAGATGACATGAATGTCACATGTTCAAGCTTCTACAGCAGGAACTGGGGCTTATTCCCAATATGGGCACTGCAGAGCGATCCTTAAGGCAGGGGGAGGGTGCTGTTAAAGGTACAATCCAATAGCTACAATGTTAATAATAATAATCAACTTTATGAGGTTTGTGTGGCTGTCTTCCTGGTGTGCTCGCCAGTATCCCTTCTCTCAGTAATGCAGAGTGAGTGTGTGTGTGTGTGTGTGTGTGTGTGTGTGTGTATATATTGGTGTTGCTCAGCACCTAACGGCTACTTTGTTGGCCTGTACAAAGTAATTTCATAATTAGTATTTAACTTTCTATTCTGTAAAGCACCTTGAGGTACTACTGCAAAAAAGTTGAGAACTCACTAGTCTCAGAAGTACAAGCGCACAGGTCTCAAATAATGAACAAGTAAATTCTATTTAAGCATAAAAAGAGGCAAAAATCTGCCTGACGTGTTTCAGATGAAACAGTATCCTTTATCAAAGCCTTTGATAAAGGATGTTGTTTCATCCGAAACACGTCAGGTGGATTTTTGCCTCTTTTTATGATTAAATAAAATTTACATGTTCATTATTTGAGACCAGTGCCCTTGTATTTCTGAGGTTGGTGAGTGCTTGACTCTTTTGCAGTTGTATTTATGTTTTTTCGTCTTGGAGCACCTCTGTCCTTATGTGAACTCCAGCCTGTTAATATTATCAGCTTGCGATACCCTGTACATAAAACGGCTCTACGTAAATTTATCCATGCGGATTTGGACAAATTGCTAAGTAAGACCAAGTCTAATTTTAAGTGAGAGCTTGGGTCTAGCAGAGTATCCATACAAGATCCTGACACCCAAAATCCCAATGTTCAAAATCCCAACGGTATAGTAGACCTCCCGACGGTAGGGTGACCCAGAGGTGTTTATATATATATATATATTTTACAGGGGGGTGCAGAGGGCAGCGCCCCCCATGGGGCAAAAACTGGGAATTGTGCTGTCAGCATTTTCTTACAGTCGGCATTATGGTGTTGGAATTTCGATCCTCAGGATTTTGGGCATCGGTATCTTATACTAGAGCCTCTAGAAGCAGTAATGCACAGTCACAAAAGAGCTACAGAATGTACTGTGTATAAGCAAAGTAAATGCATGGACTCTAGGAAGGGATATACCCTAAATTAAATATACAAAGTAATTATGGATATAAAAATAAACTACAATAAATACTACAGAATACACAAAAGGAATTGCACAAATTATCAAAACAATGGGAAAATGCAGAAATTGGGATGCCCTCTTTAAGAACCTACTAATCTGCCTGAAACTAGTATTAACTTTCAGAAATAGTTAACTGTTACTTGCTACAACTGAAGTATTTTTACTTTTCCCTTTTGCTAATCAGATGAGATGAGTTTCTACCTGCCAGAACTGTGATGTGCAGAACAGTACTCTACCTACAAGTTTAACATTTTATTTCTATTTCCCTTCATGCTTCATCAGTACTGTGACTCACTCACAGTGTCATCACACCTGATGAAGAACAGCCACTTAGCTGCTGCCAGACTGGTCACAAGTGAAGTTACAAACCTGATAAGGTATGATGGGGAACAGAGCTACAGTAGATATGCCAGCCTCCAGGTAATTTACTGCTCTTCAAATCGCAGCTATTACTACCTGAACAAAAAAACTTCTAGTGAGCTAAAGGAAAATGAAAAATACTCCAGAATTAAAATATAACGACTGGCTTTTTAAAAAATTAATAACATTTTCTGCTTACTATTTTTGGCACTACAAGCTCTGTAAAGTGATCCCAAAGCACTGCTTTGAAGAACTGGGACTCAGGTTTCACTTGTGTCAAATGGTTTCAAGGAGGATGTTCCAGACTGAGGAGCCAAATGAGGCAAACACTCTTGCAACCAAGTTTAGAATGAAACTCCATGCGATGATGTAATGCCCACTCACTTAGTAGAGGCATACTGTAAGGAGCACTTACCCTGGTCTCCAAAGTTCAGCACATTCAAAAACGTCATGATATATCGCTCCCCTAGAACACAAGGCAAAGAGTATTACACACAGCCAAAGAAAAATTATCACCTTGTTGCAAAGTAGTTCCATGTTTTTTAATAAACTGAACTGTTAATTGCAGTGTAATCTACTGTTGGCAAGATTGAATTTAATAAAGCATAAGTTAATATGACATAATACAAAAACATCATTATTAGAACCATAAATAATTATCTGGAACACTGAACAGGGAATAAGTTACCACACTTTACCAACTTGGGAGCAGAGTGCTTCACCTTAAGCACATACCCCGCCCCTAACTGGTTTCAATGTAGGATTCTGGAAAAAAACATGCAAACCTTGGTCTCTGGCTGCACTATGTGACAAATGCAAAGGGCCACCATTTGTGACACTGCAACATAGTACTGGGTTGCAGGGGAGGGACAGACTGCACTAACGGGAGGTGCTATCCATCATATAAAGGTGACATCTGCTACTTTTTCTTCATACTAATATTAACAAGACTATGGGACTTTTCTAGGGAAAAATGGGTGATACATCCATATTCATTGCCAGTAATCCCTCTCTCAGTAAAACAGAACCCACAGTGGCTCAGGACTGTGTAGGGATGCTGCTGAGCACTTAATGGCCACTATCCCTGCGTAGCAACGTACTGGATTGTAAAGTACTCTGCTGTACGCCAATACGTATGAAACGGCATTGCAAATATCTAACCACATTCTCGTCTTTCATTTAGGTAAACTAAGAACAGATTTTAAAATACTAGCAGAGTGAGCAGCCTGCAACTGCAGCTCTCTAGTCTCTGCCACTCTAATGTGCTTTATCTAAGAATCTAGGGAATTCAAAAGTGTCTTGTCAGCTGGAGCAAAATGACCACCGACATCAGCAGAACCCCACTACCAACATTCCCAAAAAGTAAGAATTTTAAGACCTTCCATTCTATAACATGGTGGGCATTTACATCACAACAGGATCTTCTAGTAACACAGTAATGAAAGGTCAGAAGACACCCAAAGTCCATCATGTCCCACCCACACTTCATAAACAGGAATGAATAAGCATGCTGTGCAAGTATGTTAATCATTTATTGGGATTCCCTGCCCACTCTGCCACCCAGCACACCTTGTCATACCTTTGATAAGCAACAAATGTTTCATGATTACTCTGAATGCCTCTACTGTCAGAATGCTCTCTGCTCCCATTGGCAGGTAGTGCCATAGGTTCACCACCCACTGGGAGAAGCACTATCTCCTAATGTTACTCAAGAACTTACCACCTCTGAGCTTCAGGGTGTGTTTTCATGTGTCCACAAGTCCCAGTATCGGCTGCACAGATCCAATAATGGCCAGTGCTTGTCAGTGGGAAGCAAGCCCAAAAGTAACAAGCAGCACCAAGGTGACAGCAAGGCAGTTAGGCTTTCCTCAGGGTTGACACCCCTTGAGGAAGACTTAACTGCAGAACCTCTGAGGAGAAAGGTGAAGCTCTGGCTGCTCTGACCACAGTAAATCACTGCACTGAGCACTTTAATTTTGTTATGGTAGCATTACTTCTGTTTGGAGTGATGTCACCTTGGTGCTGCTTGTGTTTTAATGTGTCCTGCTAGAGGACACCAAATAAAACACTAACTGTCTGCTCAATCTTGTTGATAATCTTGAGAATGCAGAAGATGAAGACCATGTCATCTCTTAGCCCATTAATTTCCAGGATGAACAGGCTGAAAGTCCAGCATCCTCTCCTTACAGCTTTTCCCCAAAACAACCCTGATAATTTTGGTGGCCCTGCGCTTGCACTTTCTCAATTGCCCTGATGTACTTTCTTTATTGAGGAACCCTGAGCTGTATGCAGTACTCCTGGGCCTGGCCATGATGTTGTAAAATGGAAAGATTACTTCCCTTGCCCTACTGGTCATCTCCACATTTTTCCAGCCTTCTTGACAGTCACTGCATGCTGCTTGTTATGTTTCAGCCCCTTGTCTATTATGATCCTCATGTCCTTTTCCTTTTTCTCTGCAGTAAGAGGAGTCTCTCAAAGTGTCCAACAATGCAAAGAGGAGTGGCCCATGTTCATGCCCATAGCCAATGTCAACATATACTTGGGTCCTATTCAGGGATAAAATGGTGTAATGGTTCTGCTATTCTGATGATATTTTGTGCATTTGGCAGGGCAGTGAGGGAGAAACTTGGAGCTTTCCTGGCTTTTCAATTTTTCTTTTAATTTATTCTTTATGCCCCCTTTACTGGAGGGATCCCCTTCTCCGGTCAGGCCCAGCACCATCCTCCTACATCTCTAACACTTACCACCTCCTTGATCCCCACCATGGCTTACCCCTCAATACAGGGCGTGGCTACTGCCAGGCAATATTGCCTGCCCCTTTCTGGTCCTGGAGCAGGCAAAACTCCTGGTAGCAACTAGTGGCAGGAGGTTGAGCCTGAGCCTGCTGCAGGTCATCTTTCACGCATTAGGTATTTTCTTCCTTAGTTCTTTCCCCAGTCACTGAGTACACCGACTCATATGGAGCTCCCTAGCAAGTGCATGTAAGCAAACCATGCAGAGCCTACCCAATGTCCTCTCAATGGCACAGGGTCAAAATGTCACACACTTAACTGCAGTGCACGATTTCTTTATATCTTATGTTCTGTGGAGGGATCCACCCCCCACACACCCCCGTTACCCCACTTGGGATTCTAACTCCGGGGGTTCTTACAAGAGCTGACAGGTCCGGGTTGCACATAATGCCACATGCTATTAAGCGTACGACATTATGACCTGGTAGGCCTCTCAAACACTATGCTTCCCTGCTGCACTGCCATCTGTGGTCAACAAGGTGGCAGAAAAAGCAGCAGGGGACACATCCTCCTGAAGGAGGACAGCATCCTATGAGATGGTCATCCTCATTTCTATGGCCTGCCCCGATGACTCAAGTGGATTCCTGAATGTGGGTCACCGGGCCATGAGTTGTCGCATACCGCTGTGCTGGACGTAAACGCCTGCTTTCTTAACATTTCAGACAATAATGACCTGAATTTGATATTTACCATGAAAGTTAGAAAAAGAACAAATTCTGTTCCTAGAACTATTATATCTGGGAAACATGGAAGAGAAACAAACTGAATCTAGGGGCTTCAAAAAAAAGAGATGGCTTGTTGCAGGCTGTTACATGCAAAGTGCTCTTACTCTCCTGGACTGACTGCCAACACCTTTTCTGGATACTTGTGGAGAAATTGCTCATAAGATAAGTTTGTTAAGCAGCCTCTGGGATTGTCATCTAGATTACAAATGGTGGATACAGTGATCAGCTCTTCATGGAGGCCTATCAAAGGCTAAAAATCTTGACAACCAGATCATCTTGTTAACAAAACCACAGGAAATAATCAGGACCCCCTTATCTTTGTAACTCATTAAAACAGAATAAGTGAACAAGTACATAACATCTTGATGAAAACACTAGGGGATTCTACAAATGTATGAATAATGGTGGGAGAGTGAGTAATGGTGAGAAGTTCTGGGATCTCCTGAAGGGAACTCTTGAGGTATCACCTTCTAAACGGTAAGCAACACCCCAATAATTACCTTCTGGAGATCCCAGAACCTTTCCAACTTATTAACCTACAGACATTTCTATTTCAAGGTAAGAAATCATGTAAATTGCTTTCCCATCACACCAGAGGAATTCCATAAATATGGCACTTGTTTGGTTTGCAGGGAAATGCCATTTTTTAAATCCTAGAAATGGCCACAAGACTGAAATTAGAGAATTCAATACCTGTGCAATAACATGTCCCAGTGAGAAACTGTAAGTAGGCTAGAAGGCGAGGCTTCTCAAGGTTCAAATTGAAGAACATGTTAGGGTAGTCAAAAATAAAAGGAGGACTTCCAGTTTGGGTACACACTTTGAGAGGTCTCAACAGCAATTTGACAGGTTTGTTATTCACTGGTCTGTAATTTATAAAACAAAAAGCATGAGGCAGAACCCCATCTTTGCTCCAAAAGGAAGAAAGGTGTATTTTTGATAGGAGTTCTTTATCCCCCAGTGTTTATATGAGCAGCTAGACCTGATGTCCACTGCTTAAAAAGATCCTGCATTATAATATGATACAAGACATTCTTCCTCCAGTGCTTCACTTACTGTAGAACAATACAAACTGTTATTTTCTATTATTTAGTGCTATCTGTATAATTTGAATAACAGTTCTGATTATTTGTTGTACCCGTAATCATTCTATGTCCTAGACTATTATTACAGAAATGTGATGAAGCAGTCCTACGTGATCGAGATTTCCTCTACGATCCTCAAATTAAGAGAGAAAGTTGTTAAAGAAGTAGAATCAATAATGGAGATAATCACTGTAGCACTTAGTCTTTCGTGATGTTTTAAATCTAGAATAATTTTCCTTCTGTATTTTTTTTTTTTTTTTTTATAAATTATGAGACTGGCTACTTGGGGCTACTATTTTGTAGCTCTGATCTATACAATATTGTCCATATACTCAAAATGACAATTCTATAAACTGCTGTACTTTATCAATATTTAAAAAGTTTTGCAGCCAGCTTGTTAAAGAAATTTTGTCCATGTTCCACTGTGTTTGGTTTTAACTTAGTATAGTTTAAAATCAAGCACATTTTTTATCTTAAAGCTAGCATTTTAAATTATTTTGCAATGAAATAAAAATGTGAAATCTGTATGAACTGATTTATAAGATATGACGTTAAAAAAAGTTTGGTTTAATAGTAAAACTAATCACAACTCTAACTTATATCTGATTGCAATTTATATTTATTTATATATGTAAATTTTTAATTGATTGCATTTTGTATGGCAGCTCTTTCCTTGTGGCAACAGTCCCCTTGAGAAAGGGGCAGCAAGCCTCGAAGCACTAGGGTTTTTTACTGAATATTCCTACATGAACTTAAGCACATGATGCACTTTATTCATGAGCTCCAACTACTTATTGGTGATACGGCCATACTTTAGGCCTTTGTCTTTCATGGCCTCCAGATTCTTTCCTCTTTGACTGCAGCAAGAGAAGCTCCACACAGTTTGAAGGTCCTACTTCTAAGTTTCCTCTGCAAGGGTATAACCTTGTATTTAGCAACACTGAATTTCAGACTTCAGGAGGTATCCTGTGATAACTGCGATTCAAAAATTGTGACTACATAATAGCGCATCATAAACAGCAAAGCCACAATTGGCGAGTGTATAATTATAGCGCCTGCAAAGAATGGCGATTCAGCCAGTACAAAAATGGCGAATGCTAAAAAAGAACTGGCACTGAGAAGGGAACTAAAGGAGATAAAAAGCACACTCACAGTCACAGTACCGGTTCTTCCGGTTGGTGTGTGTTTCATTTGGTGCATCCAGAAACCAAATGAAACACATTTGAGTGGATTGTTGTAATTTAAACTTTTCTTTTCAGGAATACAGGCTATGGGACATGCCAGAAACAGGGGGAAGAGGAAACTTATTACAGACACAATGAGTAAATTACAGCCATGACTCCACTCAAACTGCTGGTAATGCTAAAAACAAAAAAGAAACACCTATGCAGAAATCCGGATTCCTTCCAAGCAAGTAATAATAAAATAAAAAAGGCTTTGTTCAGCAATTAAATGAGGTTGAAGGGTAACAAATTTTTCCACATTTAATCTAGATCCCTCATCTAGGGTCTATAAAAAAAAGGGAAATCAATTAATTCATCCTGTCCTTATAATGTGCTGGCGGAACAGGCAGAATTCAAAAGGCAAGCAGGAGACACATTGTTAGGACTTAACAAATAAAAGCTGTCATCTTCATTATTGCCATGAGGTCAGCTGTTGCATTAGACATTTTACTTATAGAGTAAATTAAACTGAGAGAGGGTTCACAAATCACCAGTCCCTGCCTTAGAATAAACGTGGTTTGTCATTTCTTGGCTGGATCTCTCTGCTCCTGCCTGATATTAAGATCGCTATATTTACACCAGCGCTATACTTACACTGGCGATTTTGTGCAGGCACTATTTGTTGCTTTGCCGAATTGTACTCGCTATTAATCCATTCGCCATTATATTTTCACGATTTTAACATGGAACCCTTCAGGAGTCAGACAAATTGCATAGCTTGTTCAGGTCCTTTTAAAGTTTGCCCTTATTCACAAGGGAGTCCACCACACCCTGGTAAGCACAGTGTCATCAGCCAAGTTAAGCAGCTTGCTGGAGACCTCAGTTTTCATGCTGTGTATGACAATGTTGAACAGCTGTGGCCCTAGAACTAATCCCTGAGGGTTGCCACTGTGTACCTCCCTTCACTCAAAGTACTGCCTGTCCACCACAACCCTCTGCTTCCTGCCCCCAAGTCAGTCAGCAATCTACCTTCTCACTTGAGGTCTCCCTGGTTTGACAGAGAGCCCAAGGTGAAGAAGATTAGGGGTCAGAAGTTGGAACATTGCTGGCAGAGGACCAGGCTGAAGGAGAACAAGCTGGCCCTGCGTACCCACTAACGTGAGTACCAGGGGGCAATCAACCGTAAGAAGGCAGAGTTCCTGTCCAGGGAGATTGCTGCAGGGAAGAATCGACCAGTTGGACTGTAGACAGGCTGTTAATCCAGTCTGTCTGCAGCCGAAAAAGTTTTTTTCTGTCACTCTGTGTGATGAGTTTGCTCGGTTCTTCACTTACAGAGTGTCCTCTATCCAGCAGGGAATCCTGCTAGTGAGTCATTTTACAATTTGCAGTGAACACCTTGGAGGTGGCAGAGGCATTCCGCCTGTCTGGGGGGAGTTTAAACTGGTGAAGGTGGCTGAGGTCATTGAGGTTGCTTCGAAACTGAAGCACACATATTGTGAACTGGACCCGGTGCCAACACGTTTCTTAATGGGATGCACTGATTCCATTGGCCCGGTGTTTGCCCAGATTGTCTGGTGCTCGTTGTCTGAGGGGGTTTTCCCGGATTCCTTAAAAGAGGTTCTGGTGAGGACTTTTCTGAAGAAATCATTTCTCGACCTGGACATCTTGGCGAATTACCGATCCATCTCCAACCTTCCATTTTTGGGAAAGGTTGTTGGGAAGATTGTGGTGCCACAGCTTGAGGAGCACCTCATAACTTTTTGCATCTATGAGCCATTCCAGTCTGGTTTCCGCGCTAGGCACAGCACAGAAACAGCATTAGTTTGGGTGCACACTGAGCTCCTTAGGGCAAGATATAGAGGAGACAGGTCAGTTCTCGTTCTCCTCTATCTCTCTCTTCAGCTTCTGACATGGTTAACCACACTGTGCTACTTGACCATCTCAGAGTACTGTGGGCTTGCTGGCACTGTCATCTGCTGGTTTGAGTCCTATCTCACTGACAGGAAACAACGGGTAGTGATTGGGAATTTCTCCTCCTCCCCAAAGCACCTGTCGTGCAGAGTACCTCAGGGATTGATCCTGTCAATGTTGTTCCCGGTGTATATACTGCCCCTAGGTGAGTTCATTAGGAAATACAATGTGGGTTTTCACTGCTATGCAGATGATACCCAATAGTATTTATCCTTTGCCCCTGGAACATCCAACGCTGTGGATGTGCTTAACAATTGCCTGGCCAAGATCAATGACTGGATGTCCTCCAGCTGGTTGCGACTGAACCCTGACAAGACAGAGGTTCTGGTACTGGGAGTGGGCTGAAGGTGTGATAGGAACGCCTCCGGGGCAATAACAGGACTTTTCCTGGGGCCAATGCCATTGATGGCTTCCTCTAGGGTGCAAGATCTTGGTGTATTCCTGGACAATGGATTGACATCTGAATCTCAGGAATCATCTGTTGTCCAAAGTGGTTTTTGCCATTTAAGGGATATTGCCAGGATCAAGCCCCTAGTTCCGTCTGCTCACTCTAGTCCATGTCTTTGTAATATCCAGGCTTAATTTCTGTAATACCCTTTACTTCAGGGTCTTGGGAGGTACTCTGAGCCGGCTGCAGCTGGTGCAGAACGCAGCTGCCAGGTTGCTGATGGGCCTTTCGAGGTTCTGTCATGTAACCCTGGTACTGCGTGAACTGCACTGGCTGCCAGTCTGGTGGAGAGTTATCTTCAAGGTGGGTTTACTCACCTTTAAGGCCCTACATGGACTAGGCCCTGGCTATCTTTCTGATCTCCCAACATCTGGCAATTCCCAGGATGGGGTTTAAAACTGCTGGCGGCAGGGCTTTTAGCATTGCCAGCCTCGTCCTGTGGAATTCGCTTCCTCCAGCCATCAGGGAGGCCCCTTCAGTCGAGGTGTTTAAGGGCCGCCTAAAGACCCATCTTTTTTCACTGGCATTCCCAGACAGTTATTTAAATTTGATATGTAGACTGCCGAATTGATTTACTGATCTTATGCCGTTTCTGAGTTTTATTACATTTTGCGCACTTCTTGTATGTTTTATTTTATAATTTTAGATAAGGTGTCCAGAGCATCCAGGAAATAGCACCAAAGAAATAAACTTTGCCTTGCCTACCTTATGTGTGCATGTATACTGCACTTTTACATTTTTAACAATTTCTTTACAGAGGATTGCCTTGCTGAGATTCAACATCTCCTTTCCAGTGGGGTCCTGCTCTACCCACTTCTGCAGCTGGGTTGACTGAAGCATTAAGTGGTTAAATGACCTGCTCAAGTTCACACAGGGAGTAACTGGCTTTAGTGGCATTTAACTCTTTGATACTCTGTTTTACAAGTTTGTGCTTTATCACTAGACCACACAACCTCATTAATCTGATGTGCTTTGCCTAAAAACATGTCATGTACCACATGAAAAAGGCCTTACTTAAGTCCAGATACACTACATCTGTGGTTCTGCCCCCTTCCACTTCCAAGGTTACCCTCCTGAAGAAGGTGATCATGTTGGTTTAGCACAATCTTCACATCATAAAGCCATGCTGAGAGGGGGGCAAGAAGAAAAAAATACTTACCATAGTAATATTGTTTCTTCCAGGGGATCCCTCAGTATGTTTGACTAGTGCAGTTATGCTAGCGGGGTTAGCTGCCCAAGAGGTGGAATTATGCTAATAATGCCAGGGAATTAGCCAATCAGGTTGCAGTAAGAGAATGTTGCCTGTAGGTGCTGCTGTACTTCCAGTCGGATTCATTTCGTAGCCTGAGGGGCAATAGGCCCCAAACCTTAAACCTATGCTAGTACTATGGAAAAAATGGAAAAAACAAGGAAAAATGGAACTCGCTTCTAGGCAAACTATATACATCATGGTTCACTGAGCATTTTATTGTTCTACAGTAAGCAATCTGGCCTAAAGTAAGGACTGCAGAACTATTCTCAGCCAGGTTATGTGTGGGGGTCAAGCATACTGAGGGATTCCCTGGAAGAAACAATATTAATATGGTAAGTAATTTTTTTCTTCTCACCACATGAATCCCTCAGTATGTTTGACTAGTGCAGACTGCAAAGCAGTGTAGTTTGGAGGAGGGAACAGAATCTACATTGGAAACTGGTTCTGCAGGACTGCAGTGCCAAATCTGGCATCCGATTTGGACTGTACATCCAAGCAGTAGTGTTTTGTGACGGTGTGTATAGTCTTCTAGGTAGCTGCTTTGCAGACGATGAGCAAGGGCATGTCTCTTGCTGCTGCCACCTAGCCTGCAGTGTCCCTGGTGGAATAGACCCTGAGGCCTTGAGGTGGTTATCTGCCAGCCTTACTGTAACAGAATTGGATGTGGGAGACTATCCAACATGAGATAGCCCTCTTAGTGGCTAGCCTGCCTTTATCCACCTCACCACAGGTGAGGAAAAGTTGGGTGTGCGAGGACCTGAGCTGTTTAGTGTGCTCCAGGTAGTAGGCCAGTGCACTTTTGACATCCAGGCTGTGAAGCCTGCACTCACCAGGCATGGATTTGTCTGTGAAAAAAAGACAGGGAGCATTACAGACTAGTTCAGTGAAATTCAGAAACTACCTTGAGAAGAAATTTCCTGTTGGTCCGGAGAACTACTTTATCCCTGTGGGAAATAATGTAGTTAGGTTCAGTACAAAGAGCTTACAGCTCTGAAATCATTCTGGCTGAAGTGACTGCCACTAAGAAGACAGTTTTCCTGCAGTAGCCATGGGCTCAAATGGAGACTCCATCAACTTAGCTAGGCAGAGATTCAAATCCTTGGCGGGGAGGGAAACAGGTTCCCCAAGTGGTGGTTGAAAGTGCAGCAGGCCTTTAAAGAATTTTTAAAGATGGAATGAGAAATGATGGTCTTCTCCTTATAAACACACATGTAGGCTGAAATAGCTGCCAAGTGAACCTGCAGAGATGAGGCTCTAAGGCCTGATGCTTGCAAGTGTATCAAATAGTCTAGAATGGAGGACAGGTTAGCCTGCAGAGGGTTAATCTGCCTGTCTTTACACCAGAAAAAAAATATTTTCCATTTGGACGCATAAGTCTTTTTGGTACTTGGTTTCTTGGCCAGACAAAGGATTCTAAGGACTTGCTCTGAATACTGAAAGTCAAGGAATTCTAGCTCTTCAAGCACCAAGCTTTGAGGTGAAGAGAGACTATGCTGGGGTATGCTGAGGCAGGGTCAGGAGACAGAGTGGGGGGCAGGCAAATGGGCCATTTGAGAGGGTAAGAAGCAGGGCGTACCAAAGCTACCTAGCCCAATCTGAAGCCACCAGAAACATGGTTGCTGGCTGGCTTCTGAGTTTTAGCAGGACCCTGAGAATCAGGGGACATGTAGGGAAAGTGTACAGGAACCTACCTGTCCAATCCAAATACAGGGCATCCACTGGCACTGAGCCCAGAGCTGGAGACCTGCAACAGAACAGGAGAATCTGGTAGTTGTGTTTGGAGGCGAAGAGATCCATCTCTGGAGTGCCCCAGCTCCTGAAGACTGTGGCCAGTACCCATTTGTTTAGGGTCCACTCATGGTGGCCCTGACTGATGCGGCTCAGAGAGTCTGCCAGCACATTGTCCTTGCCTGGCAGGTGGATGGCCGTGAGCTGTATGTCCAAGAAGTAGGCCAGCGACCAGATCTTCACTGCCTCTGTGCAGAGCTTTGTGAATCTTGTGCCCCCCTTCCTGTTGATGTAGAAGATAGCAGTGGTGTTGTTAGTCCTGATTAAGACAGATTGACCATTGAGCTGAGGAGAAAAGCTTTGATAGCCAGGTACACAGCTCTGAATTCAAGGAGATTTATGTGACACCTGGACTCTCTGGGAGACCACACCCCACTTATGGACTGGTCTACAAGGTGTGCACCTAACCCTAGGAGGAAAGCATCTGTGGTGAGCACTCTGGAGGGTTCCCTCTGCTGGAAAAGGATTCCTTCCCTGAGGCTGTCCCTGTCCTTCCACCAGTCCAGGGCTTGTAAGAGTGTCCATGTGAATGGAGCCAGTTTTGATAGGGAGTCCCTCTTTTAATACCAGTGGGCCCTGACATGGTACTGGATATCCCTCATCTGAAACCTGGCCCCTGGCACTACAGCTGTAGTAGATGCCATGTGGCCTAGAAGTCTGAGGAAGTGCCTGGCTAGTCTTGGTTGGCCCAGGTCAAATGAGTGCATCAGGGTCTGGAGGTTTTCCACCCTGTCCAGAGGGAGCAGGGCTAAACCTTGCTGTGTGTCCAGCTGTGCTCTGATGAACTCCAGGAGTTGAACTGGGACTTATCTGTGTTGCTCAGGAACCCCAGGGTGCGTTGTGTGAGACTGACAGTCTCTCTGACCTTTTGGGGAGACTTGCTCACTATCAGCTAGTCATCCAGGTAGGGGAAGACAGAGAATTCATGTTTTCTGATGGGCTATCACCACTGCCAGGCACTTTGCGAAAACTCTGTGGGCTGAAGAAAGGCTGAATGGTCGAGCTGCACACTGGTAGTGGCCAAAGGGCATCCTGAATTTGAGATACTTTCTCTGAGAAGGCCTGACTGGAATGTGAAAATAGGCATCTCTTAGGTCTAGGGAGGCTAACCAGTCTCCCTGCTGCAAAGATGGGATCACCACTGACTGGGTGACCATCTTGAATTTGGGACTGAACAGGTGCTTGTTTAGGTATCTGAGATCTAGAATGGGTCATCAGTCCCATTTTTTCTTTTGGGTTAGAAAGTATCTGGAATAGAGGCATTTTCCCCATTGGGAGAGAGGAACTCTTTCTACTGCATTTGCTGCCAGAATTTTCTCTTGAGGAAATTAGTGGTTTTACACTCCTGTGGCCCTGCGGAATGGGACATTTTTTGAACTGCAAGGTAAGTCCTCAACCTACCACCTCCAGCACCCACTTATCTGTGGTGATGTTTGTTTTGTTTTGTTGAATTTTGTTGACCCGGTAAGCACACTGGGCCTAGAAGTCCCTTTTTCAGGGGTGACGGGGGGGTTACAGATGGTAAGCAATTGAATTTGAACCAGATTAAGCTGTTGGTGGTATTTTAGTGAATGAAGAAAATTTGGCCAGGACACTGGGGAAATTCCCCTACTCTTTTTGATAAGTGCCATGGGATCTTTAACATCCACCTGAACTACCACCAATCCAGGCAGATGGGACCTCGGTTTAACATCTCATCCGAAAGACGGCACCTCAGAAGTGCACCACCCCTCTCATGCTGCACTATAGTGTCAGTATTGGGATATTAACCCAAGTGCCAGATGTGGGAAATGAACCCACAGCACTCTGATCTCCTGGCCTCAGAGGCAAGCGTGCTACCTACTGAGCCACTGACACTGCACATGTGGTGCTAGTGGTGAAGATAGTGGGTCAGCCTTCTTCCTACTGGGAAAGGGGAGGCGACCTGAGCCTTCCAGTCAAGACTTTTGTTTTGGTTCAGTTTTTGTTGAAGGTGTGGGAACAGTACATTTCTGAGTCCTTCTACCTCTTCCACTAAAGAATCCCCTCATTTGAGAGTAATCCAAGGGCATGGGCATAGGGTAGAAGGCCCTGGGATAGTAACCCCTACCTCAGACCCCACTTTGGGGTCTGCAGGAGGTAGGGGGTTTCTCTTTAGCTGCACTGCTCTGATAGGTGGTTTTGTATTCCTCCACCTTTTTCATGCAAGTCTCTGTTTTATCCGGAAAAAGAGAATTATGCTCACAGGGGAGATCCACAGCTTTAGTTTGGGTGTCCTGGGAAAGATTAATAGTCCTCAACCAGGCAAACCGCCTGTGAGAAATGGCATGAGCCATAGCCCTGCAGGCACTGTCACTAGCATCTACTGCCATATGGAACTGGTACTGTGTGGCTTCTAAAGCAGTTTTAACAGTTTCTGCCAGTTCCTGAGCCACTTCATCTGGTACTAGCTGGCTGTTAACCAGAAGAGAGCTCCAGAGAGCCTTTTGATACTGAGCTGTGACACCATGCAAGTACAGAGGTGAAGCAGCAGTGAGGCTGTGGTGTAAAATTTACTACCCATAGTATTCAGTTTTTTTGATTCTTTTTCTGGAGGCTGGGAAGAAATAGACTCCTTTGGTTTATAACAAGCTACAGCTTGCACTGCTCTTTAATGGTCTGGATGTATGTAAAGGTACTCAGCAGACTTATCTAGCTGGTGCTTTTTCTCTATTTTCTTATTCGCCCCTGGTATTGAGATGGGATTCTGGAGAAATTTAAAAATAGCCCTGTGAAGGGACTAATATTTATTTATTTATTTATGGTTGCGGAATTGAATACCTTTGAGCCAAAGGCTCTTTTACAAAGGTACCATGTCGGTGAAACACAGTACAAGGCATAACAGACAAGAATCTTTATATATATAACATATCTGCAAGTACATAACCACTATCAATGGTTACACACAGTTAGGATGACAGTCTGGATTTAGTGCTAATCTAATACAGATATACGCTGCCTACATAGAGTCAATTTGCAGAGTGACTAAGTAGGTGCAGTATTGTTACTAAGTGCTTAGTTACAGTGAGGAAGCAACCAGGAGGCTTCGTCAATAGCTGACGAAAGAAGAATAGAAGGGGGGGAGAGAGCTGATAGAGTTTGGAGGGAAGCTGCTGGGTAATATGTAGCAGTGCTGTGTCAGGGCTGATGAGAAAGGATTGAGCAAGGGACAGCCTAGGTTCAGATGATTACTGAGAGGGTAGCAGTCAGGAGGCTTTGTCATGAAAAGACAGAAGATAGTAGAAAGTAATGGGGGGGGGAGAGGAGGGAGTTCTGGAGAAGACTGAGGGGCAAATTGGTATCTGTGCTCTGCTGGAGGTCAAAGAGTTATATTTGAGGCAATGAGGGCACTAGTGAGGCGATGAGTGAATTGAGGGGTGGATAAAGAGCAGGAGATGGATAACCAGTGCTTAAGGACACTGGTTACATTGTATTTCTGTGGTCAGTGATGCACACAGGTCTTTTTTAAAAGGCCACATTTTAGCGAGCTCCAGGAGGGACAAGGGTAGTTCATTCACCTATTTAGGCCCACGATAGGCTAGTAATCGTTGAGCAAAGGAGGTTTGCTTATGTGGGACTTGGAGTGCCCCTTGGCTAAGCTTCTAGTAACTTTAGGGTTCTCTGAGCATTTGAACAGAGTGGCCGTGGACGGGGGGAGGGGGTGAGTCCAAGTAGAGTTTTTTTAACTAACAAGCATGCCTGATACCTGGCTCTAAGGCTCAGCGGAAGCCAGCCTGTAGAGCTGTAGAGGCAGCAGGTGTGGGTGTGGTGTTCAGCCCCTAATACTAGTCGACAGGTCTTGTTGAGCAGAAGTTTCACACAACTAAGAGTTGTGTCAGAGGCAGCATAATAGATAACTAGGCCATAGTCTGTAACAGACAGAATGGAGCTACTGGTAACAAGGTTTAAAGACTCAGTTGTCATAGCCTGTCTGTGCCGGTATAGGATGCCAAGTTTTGTATTTACGGATTTTACGATGTGGGCTATATGGTGAGCAAAAGAGCGGGTTTAGTCTATGTATATTCTGAGGTATTTGAAGCAAGGTACCTGCTCAATGGCATCTTCATTTTGACTTTGGATGGCCAGGGGGGCAACATTCTTTTTTGCATGTGTCAAGGAGAAGTGCATTATTTTCATCTTATAATTCAGCAGCAGTCGGTTTTGGGTGAACCAGGACTCAAGGATTTCGAAATTGTGCTACAGTTCCCAGTTGATTTCCTCAGTGTTAGTTCCACAGACAGAGTACTGCATCATCCGCATACAGTAGCATTTTGGCAGGACATTCATTTGGGAGGGAGTTGATAGACTGAACAGGAGGGGTCCGAGGATGGACCCCTAGTGTTACAGACTTTGGATCAGAGGTTATCCCTCTGATCTTAACACATTGGGTCCAGTTGGTTAGGTAGTTATTGATCCAGGAAGAGGTATCAGTGGATAGGCCTAAGACCCCAAGGTGGCTGGTCAGGATCCGGTGGTTGACCGTATCAAATGCTTTGGTGAGGTCTATAAATATAGACCCCACCATTCTACCTGAGTCAAGCGCTTTGTAGAAGTGGGAGGTATAATCAATTAGCATTGTTATGGTGCTATGTTTTTGCCAAAACCTGTGCTGCTGTGGGCAGAGCAGGTCATACTTGTTAAGGTATTCCGTGAGCTGGTCCAAGACACCTCTCTCAAGGGCTTTTGAGAGGGGTGAAAGTATGGAGATAGGACGACAGTTCCCCAATCTAGTTCTGTCCACATTTTTGAAAACAGGGGTGACCAGGACGATCTTCCACCTGTCAGGGAAGATGCCTGTCCTAAGTGATATGTTAAAGAGACTGGTTATTGGGAGGTCTAGTTCATTCAAGACGAGAGCCAGCATCTTCATATCTACCATGTCACTACCGATTCTAGCTTTTCCCAGGACTCTTTTGACATACTTGATAGTCTGAGTGATGGTGATTTGCTTAAAGTAGAACCAATGATGGCTGGTTTTGTTAGCGGGGGAGTGGTAGTGACAGGGTGAATAGTGGTGGATGGAGTTGAGAAGTATTCAGGCGGCAGGACTGGGCTTAGGTCCATGAAGGCAGTGTTAAAGACATTGGCTAAGTCCTTTGGATGTTGTAGTGTGCTGGAAAAAAAAATTACTCACCTTAGTAATGTTGTTTCTTCTAATGGAGTCTTGCTATATTATGACATATGCAGTGAGTCCCAACCTTCGAACTGCTCCGGAGGTGAAAGAGTTAACTTTCCATGCCAGGCATGGAACGCTGAGCTCGAGCTCGGTTGAAAACTCTGTCTGTTGTTCTTCAAACTCAAACTGTCAGATCTTTACGAGCTAAACCCACTAAGGTCCTGTGTGGAAGCTGTAAACCGACACTAGCCAACTGGCTACTAAATATAAGAACACATTTTTTGGTCCCAAAACAAAGACTCAAGTCAGAAGACCCAAAAAATGAAAAACATAACACCCAGTCACCCCAAAAAGGGAGGGGTGAAAAAAACAAGGTGGACATCTACTAAGTGCCAACACTGCACTGCCCACCCACATCCCAAAACAGAGGTTCTGGGAGGGGCAGGCGGGAGGTCATAGTATAGCAGACTCCATTAGAAGAAACAACATTACTAAGGTGAGTAATTTTTCTTCAAACAACATGAAGTCTTGCTATACTTATGACATATGCAGACTACACAGCAGTACCTCCATGGAGGAGGGACAGAACCTACTTAGAGAAATAGAGCACAGCTGTCAAAAACCGAGCATCACTCCTAGCCTGGGTGTCCAGAGAGTAATGCTTGGTAAAAGTGTGAACTGTTTTCCAGGTAGTTGCTTGACAAATCTCTAGAATGGGGATGTCCCTGGCAGCGGCCAGGGAAGCAGCTGTACCTCTGGTAGAGTGAGCCCTCAGGCCTGAGGGAGGAACCTTACCCAGCTTTACATAATAGAATTGGATACAAGAGACAATCCACCTGGCAATGGATCTTTTAGTGGCAGGTTTCCCTTTACCAACCTCACCATAAGTGAGGAACAGTTGGAGGGAGAAACAAACTGTGACCTTGGCACGCCTCAATGTAGTAACTAAGGGCTCTCTTCACATCTAAGTTGTGCAGCCTCTCTCCACAGAGAGGAATGGTCAGTGAAGTACACTGGAAGAGAAATAGATTGATTAAGGTGGAAATCTGAAACCACCTTAGGCAAGAACTTCCTGTTAGTCCTGAGGACCACCTTATCTCTATGAAGGAGATAAAATCAGGCTCCACTGACAAAGCTTGTAATTCACTTATCGTCTGGCAGAAGAGATGGCTACCAGAAACACAGTCTTCCAAGTCAAATACTTAAGCTCTGCTGAAGACAAGGGCACAAGGGAGGTTGCATAAGCTGAGCAATGCAAACATTAAGATCCCAGGCAGGGGCAGGGTCCCTGAATGGAGGGTTGGTGTGAAGCAATCCCTTAAAAAACTTAGAGAATACAGGATGAGCTGAAAGAGAAGAGGGTTTACCTGCTGAAATGAAAGCAGACACCGCTGCCAAATGCACCTTTAGGGTAGCTGGTCTGAGCCCCAAAGTGTTTAAATGGACCATATAATCCAGGACTGTGGGTAAATCAGCATATTCTGGGGAAATATGCTTCCCAGAGCACCATATGGAAAACCTCTTCCATTTGGAATTGTAAGTAGCCCTGGTGGAAGGCTTCCTAGAAGCCTTCAATATATCCAATACACCTTGGGAGAGGTGTAGGTCAGCAAACTCTAACTCTTCAAGAGCCAGGCCTTGAGATTGAGAGATTTGAGGTTCGGGTACCAAACCCTTCCCTAAGCATAGGTTAACAGATTGTGATTCCTGGGAAGACACAGGGGAAGATGGACTGCTAAGGACAGTAGGAGTGGATACCAGGGTTGTCTGGCCCAATCTGGAGCAATCAGAATCACTTTGCAGGATTGAGATCTGATTTTGACTAACACTTTGAACAGGAGAGGGAAGGGGGGGAAAAGCATAGAAACTTCCTTCCCAACTGAGAACTAAGGCATCCAGAGGGACTGAGCCCAACACTGGGGCCTGCAGCAAAAAGGGAAGTTGGTGATTGTCTGGGGCTGCAAAAGATCTATCTGCGGGTGCCCCATCTGGCAAATATTACTTCAGGACCAGGGGATCCAGTGACCATTCATGATGGCCCTGGGAAATCCTGCTGAGAGCATCTGCTAGGACATTGTCCTTGCCTGGGAGGTGAACTGCCATAAGGGAGGTGTTCAGGGAGTAAGTCAGAGACCACAACTTCATTGCTTCGGTGCACAAGGCCGTAGACTGAGTGCCTCCTTGCTTGTTGATGTATCACATTGTAGTGGTGTTGTCTGTTTTGACCTGTAGAACTTTGTTCTGAACAGATTTGGAAAAAGCTTGAAGTGCTAGAAAAACTGCTCTGAGCTCCAACAGGTTGATGTGGAGCAGAGATTCCTGAGGGGACCACAGTCCCTGGGTAGTGAGGTCGCCCATGTGAGCTCCCCACCCCAAGAGGGATGCATCTGTAGTAAGATTAAAGAGTGAGACTGAGTGACAAAGGAACCCTTGTCTCAGATTGCTCTGATCCTGCCATCACTGTAGGGCTTGGATCAGGTTGAGTCACTGGGATCAACTTGGTTAGAGGTCCTTTCTTTGAGACCAAAAGGCTCTCAAATGGAACTGGATGTCCCTCATCTGAAATCTTGCTCCTTGCACTACTGCTGTAGAAGCAGCCATGTGCTCCAGGAGCTGTAGAAAATGCCTTGCTAGTCGAGAGACCTGCAGGGTGAATGAGGAGGCCAGAGAGACCAGGGTCCTTGCCTATCAAAGGAAGGAAGGCTGGCTTCCTCTGTGTTCAGTTCTGCACCTATGAAGGTGAGGGCTGGGCAGGCTCTAGAACTGACTTTGGAAGATTCAGAAGAAACCTAGAGAGGTAAGCAGTTGCTGAGTTATCTGAAGATGTAACTTGACTTGGTCTGGAGACTGGCCTACTATGAACCAGTCGTCCAGGTAAGGGAAGATGGCAATTTTTTGCCTTCTTAGGTAGGCAACTGCTACTGCCAGGCATTTTGTGAATACCCTTGGAGCAGAGGTGAGGCCAAAGGGCATTGCTCTGAACTGGTAATGGCCTGAGGGCAGCTCGAACCTGAGGTACTTTCGATGGGAGCTTCTGATGAGAATATGGAAGAAGGCATCTTTGAGGTCCAGGGACGCTAGCCAGTCCCCTGGCCTTAGAGAGGGTAGAATAATTCCCAGAGCCACCATTTTGAATTTTGGTTTTAAAAGGTGCTTGGTTAAGTATCTGAGATCCAGGATGGGCCGCCATTCTCCTGTCTTTTTTGGGGTAAAGAAGTACCTGGAGTACAATCCTTTGCCCTAGTGTAGGGGTGGAACCCTTTCCACGGCTCTGAGAGCCAGGAGGGTAGAGACTTCTGCCTCTACAGCAAGTGCCTCTGATGGATTTGCAGGTGGAAAGGATCTGGTTCTCATCTTTGGAAATTTTTTGAAGCTGAGAACCAGTCCCTGGCTTACTACTTCCAGGACCCACTTGTCTGATGTCAGAGACTTCCAGTCCTGGACAAAGTAAGCCAGCCTGCCCCTTACAGGTACTTGAGAATCGGCCCTGGCCACCCCATCAGGGTGCCTGCTTGGCAAGGGCTTTAGGCTGAGGGGTGGAAGCAGGCCTGCTTGTACCCCGTCTGCCTCTCCTCTAAAGAACCCCCTCTGGCGTAAGCTGAAGAGGAGGCCTGGTCTTGGTAAAAAGGCCTAAGAAAAGGCCTGCCCCTGCCCCTGGAAGGCTGCCTTTGAGGAGTGGCCTGCCTTTCCTTGGCCTGTGCACTCCTATAGGTGGTCCTATACTCATCCATTTTCTTCATGTAATTCTCTGTCTGCGCCCCAAACAGAGAATTACCCACAACAGGAAAATCCATGGCCTTAGTCTGGGTATCCTGTGACAGGCTAGTACATCTGAGCCAAGCTATTCTGCAAGTGCCACAGATGTAGCCATGACTCTTGATGACACATCATTAGAGTCCACTGCAGCATGAATTGCACCTTAGATGCCTCAATACCATCAGCAGCCACCTGCTCCTGCTCCTGGCAAGCTGGCCAGGGACCTGTTTTGCTAGAGCCATAACAGTATCCCATCTGGATTTCTGGTATCTAGCAACATAAGCCATATAATTTGCCTGTCTGAGTCCCAAGGATGCTGCCATGTACTGTTTCTTTGCCATGGCATCAATCCTCCCTGGAGTCCTTGTCAGGGGTGTGAAGCCAAGGGAATATTTGCCTTGTCACAGGCTGCAGCCTGCATTACTAACATGGCTGCACTGTTGTGTAAGGAACTCCGTATCAGAGCCTGACAATGTGTGCCTCTTGTCCATTCTCTTATCAACAGGAGGTATAGTGTGAGGAGTTTTTAGAATTTTTACTGTCCGTTTCCCAAAAGATTTATGCAAAGGAATAGACAGTCTCCTAGACTCTGGGATATCCATCATTTCCACATAGTCAGGCTCCTCTTGATCATCCACAGCTTCCTCCATAGGGAGCTGGAGGGTTTCAGCCACTTTTTTATAAAACATAAAATGAGAAGGGGACTCAGAAAGCCTAGGAGGAGACACTCCTGAAGGTCTGTCTGGGGAGATGTCCAGTTCAATGGGCACATCCAGACTTCCAAATCACATCCACTCTCCTCATACTCCTCTTCCCCCTCCTCCAGTTCATAAAATTCCTCTAAATCATACTCTTGAACCGGTGGAACCGGACGAACTGTACGCTTACCTGATGGTGCCGGTTCGGTCATAACCAGGGAAAGCAACTGGACAATTTTAATCGCTTTGGCTATTTCTTCAGCGGTTGGAGAGAAAAGTTTTGGCTCCACACCAGCTGATTTCCTAGTCCTTTTTGCTGGAACCGACTCCTCCGAGTCGGCTCTCCTTTTGCCCAAGGAAGTCTCGCCCTGGTCAGAGGGCACTCCCTCCGGTTCGGTTGGAACCGAACCAGGCTGGCCATCCGGTCAGCGGACTTCTTGGCCTCCTTTTCCCTGAGCCTACCAACTCTCTTTTCCAGGGTAGCTGCAGGAAAATTTTTACAAATCTGGCAGTCTGCATTGAGGTGGTCAAACCCCAGACAATAAATACAGTGGTGTGGGGGTCAGCCTGGCAAAGACTTCCCCCAGACACTGCAGTGTTGAAACCCAGTGGGCGGTTTTCTTTTGGGTTTCTCAGACATAGTGCCAGTCCTAACCAAACTTGCCCGTTTATGGCAATCCGCCAAGCAAGACCCTCTTATCGGTTCCCAACAACGTGTCGCAGGTGTGGAAAAACACATAATAAAAATCGCGTTTTTAGAACCGATAAGAACCGGTAACCACACTCTAAAAGACAGATTAATGTATTTTAAAACAACCTGATCGGTTCAAACCGAACCGATAACCGTTTACAAGTTCCACACAGAAGAAATAAATGTAAAACCTATCTAGTACTCACAATACCACAGACAGAGCTTGAACCGACCGGTTGCGGTTTAAATTCGGTCAAAAATACGAGAAAATAATACTTTAACTGACAAAACGAACCGAGCAGAAGGAGAAAATCTCCGGAGCGACTGTTCAGTGAGGCGGAGTAAAGAATCTGACAGTTTGAGTTTGAAGAACAACAGACAGAGTTTTCAACCAAGCTCAAGCTCAGCGTTCCATGCCTGGCATGGAAAGTTAACTCTTTCACCTCCGGAGCAGTTCGAAGGTTGGGACTCACTGCATATGTCATAATATAGCAAGACTTCATGTTGTTTGAAGGTTACAATAAGGTCTGGTGAAGCTCTTGATTCCTTGCCGGTCAGGGACTTGACGTTGTTCCAGAATTAACTTCAATTGCCCCAAGTTTTGGAGAGCTGCTCCTTGTAGTAGGAGGCCTTGGTATTCTTTATCAGACTAGTACACGGTTTTCTAGCAGCTCTGTATGCCGCAATATTCTCCCGACTTCCTGACGCTCTTGCTATGAGCCAGAGATTGTCCCGCAATTTCATTTTATTTAATAGTGGGCCGTTGAGCCAGGGGTTTTGTAAGGAGCGAATAGGTCACAGTCCTCAGTGAAGATGGCTATGAAGTAATCAAGAGCTGTATTAGCATCTTCACAATTATCCAGCAGTGTCCAATCGGCTTCAGCCAGGTGCCTTCTGAGGTTCCCCAGCTGTCTTTTTTTGAGGATGTGATTCCTGGAGACCAAAAGGGGGGTCTTTTTTTGCTTTATTTGTCCAGTAGCAGATAACTCGCGAGTGGTCGCATAAAGTGTCAGGCAGCACCGTGGTGCTTATGACGTGCTCAGGGGTACTGGTGAGAAGCCAGTCAATGAGCGTGTTGGTCCCTGTTTGGTAGTTTAGTCTGGTTACTTGCTTGACCATCTGCATTTGAAACAGGCTATGTATTTTATTCCTAGCATAAGCTGAGTTCTGTGCCATCCAATTAATGTTAAAGTCACCCAGTATTATCTGTTCCCAATCCTGTATAGTTTTGTTACAACAGCTGTAGAATTGGTCAAGGCCTGTGTCCTACTTACGCGGTGGTATGTAAACAGTGGTGAGTAACAAGGTTGTACCCTGGTGACCAATAGAGAGTTTGATTGGGAGGATTTGGGCCTCAGCGGTGTTGACAGTATTTGGCAGAACTTGTCCGCTGATAGAGTCTTTTAGGTAGACAAGGCACCCTCCACCCCCTTGGTCAGCCTATCTAGCATGAAGGTGCTGTAGCCATCAAGCGAGATTTGGGTATCCAGGGTTTTTCTGGATAGCCAGGTTTCAGTTAGTGCCAAAATACTTGGCTTGTTTATTGCTATCCATGCCTGGAGTTGTGGAAGCTTGGCAAGAAGGCTGTGAATGTTGATAGTAGCAATTTTTAGATGTCCACAGAGCTGGGTGTTCACTGATCTTGTAGAACCTGGGTTTAGGTGGACATTCCCCAATATTAGCAGTAGGAGGATGATTATCCTGGAGAGGTAGAGCTTCAGCCAAGTTTTGAGAGCCCGGGCACGTTTGCGGGAGGTGGGACCATGTGTCATTGGTGACGCCTGACAGGGTAGGTGCACTTCTGTGCCGAGGTAATCTCAGTGTTGATAGGCACTGGAGTGTTACCTCTATGTGGGGGATGGTAGAGCCATGGTGCTAACTTGTATACAGCTTGCCATACACATGTCCCCCATTTCGGTGTAGGCGAGTTGCTTATCGAGGGCAATTCACGCAGATTGCCACTAGGTGTAATATGTTCATTGATTCCTACCAGGTGAGGTAGGAGTAGTAACGCCAGAATGTGGAGTGGCCAGTGTGTGCCACTGGTTGGGGTCCTGTATCTGTCCATTCTGCGATTACTGGGAGGAGTTCCTACTAGGTACTTGCTGTGCATCTACTTATTTGCTTCCTACCTATAGAGTTATATCCCTTATGTCAGGGGCATTAAGAATAAGGGCATAGGAGAGGTTGGCAAAATAAATGGCAGCAGTGTGTCTTTATGTAGCCACTGGGTGAAGTAGTAAACACCAATCAGGGAATGGAGGCAGGGGCAGGGTTTGGAGTTAGTGCATTTAATAAGGACAGGGGGGGGGGTGAGCAAAAAAAAAAATCTAACTGGAAATTGGCCGGGAGAGGTGCCGAGAGCACTCCGATGCTTAAAAGTTTGTATCAGCCAATGACAGGGTGGCAGAGCGGCTGAGTAGCCAACAGTATCTTTGGCTCTCAAGCTGCGGAAGCCGGGTAGTTCACCATACCTTTTTCTGGGTAGTGGCGTCAGTCGGGGCCTTGAGGAGCACGGCTGGTCCCAGGCAGCAGCCAGACTGCGTGTCAGCTGGTGAGCTCTCTCAGGGAAGTATCTGGGGATGGAAGCGGTAGAGGCAGTGATTAAAAAAGCAGAGACAAAACAAGGGTAATCGGGCGGGGGTGGGTAGTGAGAGGCAGTGATGAGAGCTGAGTGGGACAAGTGGTTAAAGATTAAGCCTGGGAGCAGAGAATGTTTTAGTGAGGCAGAGAGTGAATAAGGTACAAAGAACTTTGACAGAAAATAGCAGGGGAAGGGGGCGGGGGTGTCTGGGCTATTGTGCCAATGGTGCCTCAGCACAGATGGACAGTTAGAGTGGGAAGAAGTAGAACAGTACATGCACAGAATAACAGTATACTGCAGCAGATTAAAACACAGCTCTACACACGGTTCTTAACTTAGGCAAATTAGATTTATACTGGAAATCTCAAATCCTAGGCAGGGCATTAATAAAAGTCCTAACTAGCTAAAAGGATTATGAACTGCGGCAAAGTTATTTTTAAAGTGAAGGTTAACAGTGGCAGGTGAGCCGAAGTACTACACTTCGTTCCAATAACAAGTAATTATTTTCTACTTAATCTGGTTACACCAAGTCCTGGGCTAGCATTAAACAAAATAATAATAAGCAAAAAAAAAATCAGATTGGAAATTGGCTGTGAGAGGCACCGAGAGCGCTACGATGTTTAGAAGTTTGTATCAGCCAATGACAGGGCAGCAGAGTGGGCGAGTAGCCAACAGTATCCTTGGCTCTCAAGTCACAGAAGCCAGGTAGTTCACCATACCTTTTTCTGGGTAGTGGTGGCAGTCGGGGCCTCGGGGAGCGTGGACGGTCCCAAGCAGCAGCCGGACCACGGGTCAGCGGGTGAGCCATCTCGGGGAAGTATCTTTTTCTGGGTAGTGGTGGAAGTTGGGGCCTCAGGGAGTATAGCCGGTCCCAGGCAGCAACCGGACTGCAGGTCAGCTGGTGAGCCCTCTTGGGGAAGTATTCTTATAAATTGGTGAGCCCTCTCGGGGAAGTATCCATATAAATTGGAAGGAGCAGCTTTCTAGCAGGAGGGAGGCCCATCATATCTAAAAAGTCTGCCTCCTCATCCTCCTCAGTGGACTCTTGACTAGAAAGGTCAAGAGCGTCCACCATGTACTTGACAAAGGTAAAATGAGAGAAGAAATCCTCCTGGCCATGGGAAAGAGAACCAAATTCTTGATCAGGAGTTTTATCAGGCTCACCCTCCTCTTCATCATTGCTTCACTCAAAGAAAATGCCCTGGCCGAGACTAGGATCAGAGGGGATAGGTGTAGTAGGACCAGCTGGGGCACCCAGAAGAGAGCCCACAGCTTTAAAAGTTTGATATATTTGCCAAGCCTTTGCCATTTCCTCTGCAGAGGGTATATCTTGTTGGAACACTGGTGCCTCCCTTTGCTTTTCAGCGGGAGGGCAGTGATGTTTTTCTTTTTGTTTCCTTTTAGCAGGCCCTGAATCAGGAACCTGCTATAAATATCTTTTTTTGTTTGGCTTGGTCATTATTATTTTTATCAGACTTATTTTCTATGGGGTCCTCGGAGGACCCGTCTTAAGACTTTTGATGAGGAAGACCCCTCTTCTGAATTTTTAATAGAGAGGGAGGCAGACTGAGAAGCCCTGATTTCCAGCCTTAGGGCTGATTTCTTACTGTTTTTTGGGCAATTCAAAATGTAAACTCACAGACATAAAAACAGTGACTGGCCCAAAATATAAAATGAGACTGTGGCAGTCTGCCTTGACCACAATTCCAAAGGCTTTAGCAATTTGGAAAAACAAAAAGACCCATCTCTATTCTAGGTCTATCTGACCTGCCAATTTGTCAGAGGACCCCAGGAAAGTTTGTTCCCAAAAAGGAAAACTAAAAAGGTTCCTGGCACTGTGGAACTGCGCAAAAATGGTTCCTAGGTGAGGTAAAATCAAGAAATGTGGTTTAAAATTGCAGAACCACTTTAAAACTATGTATCCATGGAACAAAATAGTGTTAAAATATAAAACCCATGGAAATTTTACCTCAGACACAGTATTTTTTAGTTAGAAAAAGCACGGGAATGCAGAAAAAGAGGGAGACTTTCCGCGGCTCCTGGAAACTAAGGAACTGCAGAAAAACACATAAAAGGCACTAAAAACTCACAAAAACACTCTAAAGGCAGCACAAAGCAAAAGAAATCACTGAAAAATGAAAAGTAATCACTTCAAGCAAATGTTTGAAGAGAGAGCTCCTGGGCAGACTTGTCCAGTCAGTGGAGAAATGAATCCGACTGAAAGTACAGCAGCACCTACAGGCAGCACTCTCTTACTACAACTTACCACATGGGAGGCAGTAAATATTTATTCCACCATTAGAATGGAATGGTGGCAAGTTCATTAAAGGACCGCAGTCTAACGAACTTGTAATTTCCTATGAACCAGATTGGCTAATTCCTTGGCATCATTAGCATACCACCACCTCCAGGGCAGCTGAACCCAACTGGCATAATTGCACTAGTCAAGCATACTGATGGATCCCTGGGGTGAGAACGTGCAGTTTTTTACCATAACAGCAGATGTTTGAAAGAATCTCCTCCATTGAGCCACATCACTGGAACTGTAAGCCTTTGGTGTCAGAACCACTCAGAAACTTGTCAGCTGTGGCCACCCACAGTGATGCAAATCAGCGCCACCTATATAGTGCAGGTAGCTCCAGGATTCCTCGGTACCCCGCCAGAGATGATCTCAGAGGATTATCACATTGTCAGGGAGCGAAAAACCAAAACAAGACACAGAGGAGAGAGCATGGAACCAGGTAAAAACACCACAACAGAGCAGAGGAGGGGTACAGAGCTTGCAAAAGCAGGTATAACTTTGAGTAAAACTACCATATTAGAAAACAGGAAAGATGGAAGGTGAGCTGTAGCTCAATGGAGAAGATTCTCTCAAAGATCTACTGTTACGGTAAGCAGCGGCAGAAGGAGCAGGGACTACAGAGAAACCACACAAACTCTTCTGCATTCACTGTACTAGTTCAAACCCCTGAGGTGCAGGATAAGATATAGATTGTATGTCGACACCTGAATCAAAAAACATTGGGAGTAATGACCTCGGTTCAGTTCCATGGCAGGAACTGGTTCTATAGCCCAATTGTGCAAGAGTGTCTGAACTTCGTCCAATAGCACAGAAAGAGGATCTTGAAGGCATTGAGTGGAAGGAGAAGGATGCACTGGAAGAATAGATGACAACCCCAGTGCATCCCCCAGCTAAACTATGTCCAAGTCCCAAGTGCCCATAGTGATCTCCCTCCACTTTGGTAGGAAGAGGAAGATGTGGCCTCCCACCAGGATCCTGTGGTCTTTTAAAAGGATTAGAGGAGGCAGGAGTCTGAATGCTTCCAGGACAGCAGAGACTCCACCAGCACCTTTGTTGACCCTGTCACGGGCACCAGGAGGCAAGGGAGCCTCATGGGAAGGGGTGTGCCGAGACCCACATTCCAGGGCAATCTGAGGGAACAGACAGTCTTTAAAAGCTCCGACAAGATAGGATTGCTAAATGCAGGGGTGGATGCCTAGTATATGTCAGGTCTGGAATAAAGGTACAGGCCCTTGATAATCTTAATACAAAAGAGGCCCAAATTCTGAACCTAAAATTAAACATAGGGACACACAATAAAGTCCTGCTGGTCTCTTCAGTATACATACCTCCATGGCACCAACCTGCTGGGCTAAACCATGTCATAGCAAGCCAAGAGCAACTAGGCAACCATTGGGAGAAGATCACTGTAGGTGACATCAACATAAGCTGGCACTCACAGAAAGAAACAAAAGCAAACGATCTAATTGCTAGCCATTTCCTAAAAACAGATAGTCACTGCTGACAGCCAGCTTAACTACAAAACAGGTAGCAGCTCTCTCATAGACTGGCTCCTGACCACACACCCTGAGCATATATCTGATGTCACTGTCCTGCTTGACAGCCTCAGTGACCACTCCCCTGTGAAGTGTACCTGGTCTAACAATTTCCCCAAGAGTTCATCCAAGGTGTGCAAAAACTGCTGCCGAGGCCTGGACTACTTGAACATTTCAAGCTGTACGCGACACAACTAGGTTGGTCCCCGCTGGCTGGGGATATAGATGGTAGTGAGGCACTTAACTAAACTAAACTTAACTACATTCACCAAAATACTACCAACAGCTTAATCTGGTTCAAGGTCAGTTGGCATTCATCTGTATCCCACTCCCCTGGGTCGTGCCTGAAAATAGGCAGAATTTGTCTAGTGCACTTACCTGGTCAACAAAAACGAAATAAATAAACTACTTCACAATGGTTTTCAACCGTGCTTGTGATATTTTTGCACCATACAAAATTAAAACAATTAAGGGAACCTTCAATCCCTGGCTCTCCAACTCCCTTATTGGACTTATGAAGAACAGAGACAATCTTTGGTATATAGCAAAAGCAGTTGGCACACCTGCTGCATTTAATACCTTCAAGGCAGCTAGAAATGCCCGCACCAGACTCACCCGACAGGCTAACGCCTCCTACTGTAAGGATGTACTAACCAAAACCTGGGGTTCTGGAAAAGACTTTTGGTGCTCTCTTAAATCCTTAACGGGCAAAGCTACCAAGACCCACCCAGATCTACTATTGACTGTGAAGGGGCCCCTAAAGGAACCCATCGAAATTGCCAATGAGCTCAACACGTTCACTGACCTTTCAAGTGTACTCCTGGCTGAGTACTTCAAAGATGTGCATGTGCAGCAATGCCCAACTGCCCCTCAAGATCCCCCAAGGAAAGATGCACCACCCTTTTACTGTAGATGTGTCACCAAAGCCGAAACCATCAAGCATATTAAAAGGGCGCTTGGCAAGACCAGGATGGGGGCGGATCTGCTTGACATGAAGCTGGTTGGTCTACTCCTTCACGAACTTGCTGGTCCTCTTACAATGGTGTTTAATGCCTCTCTAAAATCAGGAGCATTTCCAAATGCATGGAAGCAAGCTAACGTAATGCCTTTCTTTGAAGCAGAGGGATAAAATCCAAACATCCAACTACAGACCTATATCCATCCTTCCTCCCCTTTCGAAAGTACTCAAAAGAATGGTCTCGGAGCAGCTTACTGAATACCGTGATAACCATAACCTACTCTGCCCACTATAGCATGGCTTCCATAAAAAGCACTCCACACTTACTACTCCAGTTGATTATTCATCCCAACTATATAACGCCTTGGATAGTGGTCAGGCAGTTGGCTCAGTCTTCATCTTCGTCAACCGTATAAAGGCTTTTGACTCTGTTAATCACAACCTCCTCCTAAGTTGCCTTTTGTCTACAGGTCTATCCCCAGATATGGTACTATGGTTTGGCAGCTACCTCTCCAACAAATTACGAGTCAAACTTGGTGATACCCTATCCGCAGCTAAGGAGGTGCACCTCGGGGTTCCGCAGGGGGTAAATCCTCGGTCCTCTACTCTTTAGCCTTTTCATCAACTCTGCCCCAATGGCTTGCTCAGCAAGCACAGTTCTCTATGCTGATGATGCAGTGATCTCAGTCGCTGGCAAAGACCAACAATCCATCATAACTGAACTCCAAAGCAGCTTCCATAAACTTGAATCTTGGTTTACGGAAAACAAGCTACAACTAAACATCAAAAAAACAAAGAGTATGCTCTTCACCACCTCCCAGAGCAAAAAGAAATACCTGCCCCTGCGGATTCATAACCAAAAGGGTGAAATCCTAGACCAAGTATCTTACTTCAAATATCTCAGCATTACCTTTGATGACATGCTCACCTTCTCAAACCGCAATGACTCTGTAATCAAGCCTGCAAATATAAAACTTGGTGTACTTTATCGTCACAGACATTCAGTGACACCGGATGCACTCAAACTAGCCACCAGTAGCTCAATACTGTCCACCACTGACTATGGGTTACCTATATATGGGCCGGGCACAAAAACTGCTCTTAATAGGATCAACACACTCCTCAGTAAAGCCTGTCATCTTACTTTGGGGGCTACTCTCGACACTCACACCTGCTCGCTGTACACTGAAACTGGGTGGCTCCCACTATATCTTAGAGGGCAATATCAAACCTGCCTACTTCTAAAAAAAAAAAAATTACCACTTAGACTGACATCCCCCACACTGGGCAGACACTTTAAGCTGGCCGTCCCAACAAAATCTACCCGTAGTGCGGTCGCTGACAAGATGATGATTCCCTTCAAAAGGACAAAACTTGCCCAGAACTCCATCCTGTATCAAGGACCAAAATGGTACAATGAACTACCTGCTGACCTCACTGATACTACCAAGATTAGTACCTTCAAAGCTGGGCTCAAATCTCTCCATGGCTCTAAAATGAATTGTACCTGCTTGCACTAATGTGATAGTACCTCACCCCCAGTTTTCCATTTACCTGCCCCCATCTACATCTTTCTGCTATATACCACTTTTTTCTTAATCCGCTCCCCTACCCCCAATTATCTGACGATGGCCTCACTTGGTTGAAAGCTCCACCTCTGTCCCACCTCAGACGATGCCACCTCCGGCTGCCCCCCACCAAACTCCCTCTTATCTAATCAGTCTATCTGTTAATATGTACTAATTTGATGTGTAGAAGTTCAAATTTTACTATTACTGCCTGTGTAAATGCTTCAGTGTTTTTTCTTGTTTTCTCTGTAAACCTTGTATTTTTGTAATGTTTGTTCAACACGGACGTGGAACCTTTGAAAATGAGTCCTTGACTCAAAGGTATTACTCCCAAACTGAAATAAATAAAATAAATAAATAAAAACGACTGCAGTTTTTGCACAGCCACTTCCACATCCATGCCAAACAACTTCTACCCACAAGACGGAGAGTTAAAGAGAGACTGTTGGACTTCAGTGGCAAAAATCTGCCTCTCAAAGCCATGAATAATATCCAAGGCACATGCCAAAGGCAGCAGCATAAGCTGAAGCATCCGAAAAGTTATATACGCATCACACAAATGATGTTTCTCAGCATCCAGGCCATGAATGACAGCCTGATGGAGCTTCTCTTTAGTGGGCCCATCAGGCAGCTCGGACTTCCTTAGTTTATTTTCATATTTAATCATGAAAATCTGATAACAATCCTAAGGCCAATGGATGTGGAGATGTACAGTACAAGTCGCATTAAATTGTTCCTCAAGCTTACTGCTCTGGCATTTTTTTTTTTGTGCTGCTAATGCAGTGGCAATTTTAAATGCTTAAAACACAAACACCTTTTCAGCTAGTCATCAGCTCATATGCAATGCACTTCCAACCATTATACAGTTCACTTCAGCTCTCACTCCAATGGTTATGCAATGCATTTTCCCAAATGCATTTGCAGTGCTGTGCTGTGCATAATTTCAGTGCTACAGTATACGCCATCTTGCCTCTCGCTTAACTCTGAACTTGAATGCCTATGCCACTATCCCACATCTCACTCACTCAGTGATTACTGTACAGTGCATTATTTATTCAGTACAGTACTGTACATTTAATATTCTGTATGTTTTATTTGCTTATCGACAGTACAGTACTGTACAGCAAGGCACCTCCGAGAGAACAGCAAACCGGAAGTACAGTACTGTACTGTAGATACTTGTACTGTATGCAGCCAACACCCTCCTCCCAGTCAGTCCCATCTCAATTACTCTAAAAGTACTGTAAAATACTGTAAAATGTATCTATTTTACCTGGTGATCTAGTGGTGAATGTACTGTACAGTACAGTAGTACTCCCCCATCCCTGAATCATGATCTTCCATCCTGTACCTTACGGTACTTTTTACTTAATTTCCTGGTGGTCTAGTGGTCCCTCCCACAACCCCTCCCCATCCCGACAGGTAATAACACACTCCACTCTCTCCATCTCCAAAAGGAGCTGGCCACCAGTAAAGCCCCTCTCTCCTCCACAGTTGGCAGCCGCTAGGAAGTTAATGAATGAGCGCATGCAGAGCCAGTACGTGCTCATTCATTAACTTTTCAGCGGGCTACCAGCCGTGGGAGAGAGGAGGGCTGTTCTGGTGGCCTGCTCCTTTGAGGATAGGGAGAGCAGTGTCAGATATTACCTGTCAGGATGAGGAGGGGTTGAACGAGGGACCACCAGGAAATTAAACATAAAGTACTTTACTATACAGCATTAGAGATCGGGATTCAGGGATGGGGGGTACTATGAAGTGTACAGTATGGGTCTACAGTAGTACGACTGCCTGTCTGTGCTCTTACTGATGCATACTGTATTTCCCCAACTTCAATTTCCCCAATTCTCCCGCGTGGTACATTTCACTGACAGATTATTTGTCCATCTGCTTTCCTCTTCCCATGTTCCCCCAGACTCTCAGGCCACATTTTTATTTGGAGCCGACAGGACTTCAGGAGGCATTTAAACAGCCGACAAATAACCAAAACAGATGGCACAAAAGATGTGCCCACCTGTTTCCCTGTTCCTGTGTTCCTCCAGACTCTCAGGTGGCATTTTTTATTTGGAGCCAACATGACTTTCACTGCAGTGAAATTGGGCTCCAGTTATACAGTACTCCACAGCATTTTTTGAGTTGCTTAATGTGGGCACTCATTAGTGCACTGCATTAAACAAGAGTTTTCAGTGAGCTGCAACTGATTAGCAGTTAACAGACAAACCATTAGAAAACTCTTTATAATTCATTGCACAGAGAAGGGCTCAAATTAAGCAACTCACTGAAAAATGCTAAACCAGTGAGTTGGGAGAACAGTTTAAAGACTTGTACTGTAGGTCCACTTAGCATATAACATCCAGCCTCCTTGTCAGCAGGCAGAGAGTTTGTATGATGAGATGCTTTAGGCCTGTCACGGGCTGCAATGACAACTACTCAGTCAGTCTCTAGATGAAATCCTGGAGGCAGTATAGCGCAGTGGTTTAAGGCTCTGAGCTGCAAGCCTGGAGACCTGTGTTTGAATCCCATAGCCCTCACTTGCCTACTGTGTGACCCTGAGCAAGTCACTTAACTTCCTTGTGCTCCCAGGTCGCATCTGTAAACAAAGTTTCAGCTTAGTGTGTCTCTCTCTCTTCATCATCATCATCATCAGTATTTATTTATAAAAGGTGCCTTTCCAGAACCAAGGCACTTGTACATAACATCATAAAACAAATCAATAAATAATTAAAACTATAAATAAATTCCACGGCAGTCACATTAAAAATCACTGTATGCACGGCTAAAAAGAAATGCTTTTAATGCTCCCTTAAAGCTTTGGACGGTCGGGCAGTCTCATACCTGATGAGGTAGAGAATTCCAAAGGATCGGGGGCCATAAAACTAAAAGATCTGGCCTCAGACGTCTTTAAACGAACCCTGGGAATCTCTAGTAATCCCTCATTGGTGGATCAGAGCGAGCGGGAGGGACAGTAGGGATGAAGGAGATCTTTTTAGGTAACCAAGTCCCTGATCGTGTAGGGCCTTATAGGTCAGCAAACCGACCCTGAAGGTGATCCGCCAGCATACTGGCAGCCAGTGCAGTCTGTGGAGCACAGGCATTATATGACTGGTCCTAGAAGAACCAGTCACTAGCCTGACAGCCACATTCTTCACTAGCTGCAAGTGGCAGATATCAACCTCCGGCAACCCAAGGTAAAGGGAGTTGCAGTAGTCAAGGCAGGAGGTAACGAAGGCATAGATCAATGCTGGAAGATCGTCGGGAGGAACCAGGTGCTTCACCCAGGCGATATTCCTCAGATAGTAAAAGGATGCTTTGACAACTGCCGACACCTGAGATTTAAGTGTCAAACAGTTATCAAACACAACGCCCAGGTTCCACACTTGGTCTGAGGTAGCTAGCTGAACACCCCCAAGCCTTCAACCTGAAGGTGATCCCGCCAACAAACCCGCCTCCCGGCAACCTGGGTCCACAACCAACACCTCAGTTTTCTCAGGATTCAACCGCAGCCAACTCACATTCATCCAATCCTGGATTTCGGCAAGACAGTTGTTAAAGACCAAAATGGCAGCATCTTGGCCGGGCATGAAGGACATGTACAGCTGAGAATCATCTGCATAGCAGTGAAAACCTAAGCCGTATTGCCTAATAATCGCTCCCAACGGCAGCATATACACTGCAAACAACATGGGCGCCAAAATGGAGCCCTGTGGCACCCCACAGGATAGGGAGAATGATGTCAAGGAAAAAATCCCAGACACCACCCTCTGAGTCCTACCATTGAGAAAAGATCGAAACCAACTGAGGACTGTACCAGACAGCCCACAGATAAGCCGCAGGCGCTCCAACAGCACACCATAGTCCATGATGTCAAATGCTGCAGAGAGATCAAGAAGGACCAAAATAGAACGGGTCCTTTGATCTCTCACTATTAGGTCATTTAGTACCCGGACAAAAGCTGTCTCAGTATTATGTCTCTTCCTAAATCCGGACTGGAGAGAATCATAGACATTGTGGCTGGTCAAATGATCATCCAGCTGCAACGCGACCACCTTCTCAATAACCCTGCCCACAAAGGGCAGGTTAGAGACAGGCCTGTAGTTAGCCAGACAATCCGGGTCCAAGGAGGGCTTCTTAGGCAGGGGCTGAACCACAGCCTCCTTCAGGGGATTAGGAAAAATCCCCCTCTCCAAGGACCTCCAGACTATCTCAACAAGGACCGGACCAATTTTATCCACACAGCCCACTCGGAGACGTGTGGGGCCTGGATCCAAACCACAGGTTGTCGGACGCAAAAACTGGATGACCATCACAATGTTACTGATTGTGGGAGGTCTGAAGTCAGACCACACAAACTAGGTGTCCGACATCTCCTACCGACCATCACAGCTCCCATTAGGGAGGGTTGAGCGAAAATCAGACCAGATTGTGGCAACCTCATCTGAAAAGAATTGAGCAAACTCCTCACACCGTTCTTGAGAAAAAGCACTTCCAGGCTGAAGACAGACTGGATTGCACAATCTGTCCACAGTCTGGAAAAGCTGAGCTGGTCGATTCTGTGCAGCAGCAATCTCTCTGGACAGGAATTCTGCCTCTTGGTAAAAGAAAAAATAGAAATGAAATGAACAAAAAGTCTTGGCTGTCAAGAGTTGTTTACTGTTTGTCCACCTTGTAGGACACAGCAAGAAGGGCACTATACCTGTGCCAGGCGGCCATGACACCATCCTCCGAAGCAAGGTGAATCAGAGGAATTATCTCAGTAGGCATGGACAGATCTTTGATGAACTCAAATAGGTTCCTCTGGGAAGAACCCTCCTCCTCAGTCATGAAGCCAAGGGAGTCCTGCATGAGGCACCCTCAGGTGGAGAATGTAGGGTAAAAATTACACTGTCTTCACTACAGGATGACAGGGTATAGCTGGAACCCATGCCTGCAGGCAGGGATAGGTCTTTCTCTTCACCCTCATAATCCTCTTCCATGTTCTGGAGGTTAGGATCGCACTCCTCCTCTTCCTCATCATCAGTAGGGGGAGATAGAGGATTCCAGTAGGGAGTCGGCACTGACAGTAAATTTGTAGATAGAGGAGCCATAGAGCTAATGGCAGAGGCTGAAGGCACAGGACCCAAATCCAGAGTTAGTGGTGTGGGAGGACTGCATAGAAGCATGGATTGCGCTGGCATGAACAGCAGAATCCAAGGCAGAAACTGCATAAAGAGAGCTCGACATGGTCTGTGGCAAAGCCTAGGCATCAATAATGCTTATAATGGGGTTCGACTAGCTGGAACCCGAAGGCAGAATTGAGTGCGAGCCGATGTCAGCAGAAGTAGATGCACAGCCTGATCTGCATGTCTCAAACAGTTTTGGGGGGTGTAGAACCTGAGGTCATTACGGTAGCCTAAGTTTTAGTGGACTTGCCTTTGTCACACTTTAAGGGAGACCTGGAATAAGTAGGAGAAGCCCTCGACTGGGGAATCCTTGTATTTCCCTGCATAGTAGTGCTTCTCCGAATCTTTGGCCAATTTGTCCTTAGGCTTTTCTGAAACCTTCGACATCTGTGGTGGAGATTTCTCCACTGTCACAACGAATGGTGGAATGAAGACATGGAGCCACTGAAGCAGCCACGTGAAACTATTGTCAAAGCTGGTGAATGATATGCACCCTGCATATCTTTCATAAAGACTTCTAAAGCCTTGCAACAATATCTCCTTGTGGCCTGGTTAAAGCCCTGGCAATTATCGCAAGCCTTAACATCATGGAATAGGCCTAGACAGCGGACACACTGTGTATAAGCGCTGTCCTGGTAGACTAATTTTGCCACAGAGAGATAGAATAATGGCTCTTTGTCCTTTGACAGCAGCATAGAACTATACTTAAAGAAAGAAAATAAAATAAATATTAAAAAAACTCCAGAAAAGGCAACCACAAATTTTGGTGTTGATTCTATTGTGATCAAATGAGTGATTGATGACAGAAGAAAGAACCGAGGAATCATGGGGCAACCCATATTAAATAGGTAGCACCAACGTGCATCAATGTGGGTGGCCCCAGCTGGCAAACATTTATGACAGTCATAATGCCAACAGCTTACAGTTCCAACGGAGTGGCCCCATGAGGAAGAAGTTCTTGAAGAAGATCCTTGGCCTAAACCAAGTGATCCATTTTTCACGCCATTCCAGGACCTTGCACAGCACTTATGTCAAGAAGGCCTGCCTGTAATTGTCTGGGTCCCACCTTGCCTCCTTCTTGAGGATGGGGACCACACTGGCCACTTTCCACTCCTACTGTTCCATACCTGTCTAGGAGACTCATGAAAGATTATTGCAACTGGCACTGCCAATGTTCCTTAAGCTCCACACCATCCTGGAGTGTATCTAATATGTCCCTGGGGTTTTACCTTGCTTGATCTTCACCAGTACTGTACGTCAGCTAGCACAGCAGGAGGGATGTCTGCAGGCTGCATCATTGCTACTCTCGATGCACTGGGCCCTCCCAATGAACAGCTTACCTCCCACAGGAGCTCTATGAGGAAGACAGAAGTAACAGTATCCCAGCCATCGTCACCCCTGGCTCTAAGTTCCTGCCCCCCTTGCCAGTTTTTATGGGACCATTCCCCTCCATCTTTCTTCTCTCATTTATATACTAGAAAAAGGCTGGGATGTTGTCTGCAGCTCCTACTGCAATCCTGGCTTTCAACGACTCCTTGGATTTCCTAAATCTAGTCTTGCCATCCCTTAGTGCAGCTCTGTACTCCTGTCTGGTCTAGAAGCATTTACTCTCTTTACATTAGTCAAGACTCTTCTTTTTGTTCAGTGTGACAGGGTTGAAGAGGACCCTGTCCCAGTTGTTATGGAGAGGTTTGAATGCAGGGGTCTGTTCTATTCTTTCCTTTCCTGTCTCCTGTCTGTCTGGTTGCGCAACCAAATTTTCTCGTGAGACCTAGGACTTGATCACCCCCCCGACAGTCTTGCAATTATTTGTCTTTTACTGTCTCTCACGTTTTCCCTTGCTGTTTTTGTCTTTTCCTCCCTTGCATATCTGCTGGTATAAAAATATATGCAAATCATTATGTGGAAATGTAACCGATATTGGGATCCCTTTGTTTAGAAATTACATAGTGTTAATTTTTTGAAATGTATATAATTATAGTCTGAGATGATTGCAAAACGCTATTAGAAAATCAAGAGGTTACCCGAGTACATGTTTTAAGCCTTTTGCAGAAGAGCTGTGGAAAAGGGGCCTCAGCTCAGGCACACTGTGTTCCTGCCAGCACCTGCCTGAAACATATAAGAACATTTTGGAAGATGCTTGTTAAGAATGGGGGTTGAGGGACTTATAAGACAGAGCCGCAATTGCTTGCAGAGATGGACACAGAGACTGAAAGAAAACTTTGATGGATCTCCTCTATTTTATTTTGCCTTTGTAAATAGTTATACTGCACAATTTGATTTTTTATGTAACTGCTAGTACAAATAAATATTTTTGGTGAATTCTACAACTGCTCCTAGTTTTCCTATGCTTCCTGACCTGTGCCTCGACGACATTCAGTACCTGTTGCTTCAGGTCTCTGAGGAGTCAGGACAGCCACATTTTTGCCCTTCTTTCCTTACTGCTTAAATAGATGTAGACCTGTGCAGCTGCCTTGAGTGCCTTCATCAACAAACCCCATGTGCTCTGGCCAAGAAAAAAACTCTGCTCCACCAATGCACCTCAACAGTGACCCGAGGGTGTGAGGTTCATTCAGGCTCCACACTTATTTAGTCTGCACGCATCTAAAGAGTGATGACTCTGGGCCCACTTAGGTACTTTCATTGTAACCATTACACCATGCACTTTGTAATCCTTCTGTCACTTACTTTTTATGTTTCCTTGTACTTGCATAAGAAACGTTTTGTTACAAAGAAAGGCATTTCAGAGGTGTGTCAGTGACTAGCCCAATACTGGGCAAGCTACATTGGGCTCGTCCATGACAAATCAATGACCACCCAAGTCGAGTATGACGGTGGTCACAGTTTCATAGGTGGAAACTTTGTGTACTTTAAAGGACTGAAGTGCTCCAATGAGAGAAAGACTTTCAGTACTTTCATCTGCATAAAGCTATTGGCTAGCAGCTGAGCGCCTTTTTGAGTTTGTGGATCGTACGTGCCCTGCCAGTGGTCTTACATGATAATGCAGCCTTCATGTAAAAGCAGTCAGCTGAGAGCTGCATCTCGTCCAATTTATCCAGGTTTTGCCGGGATCATCCCGTTTTTAATGTAGCTGTCCCTGGAAATCTTTAAATCTTCCTGGGACATTAAATGTCCTGGTTTTTAGTCTGCAGTGCAATAATTTCTGTTTTATTTATTTTTTTCATACAGGTTTTTAAGCTCCCTAGAACCTAGCGGGCGGTTACGGCCACTCCTTCAGAAGAGCTCATCTCTGCACCCAAGTGTCCCCGCCCGGACCAAACCCGGAAATCCCCAGTGGCTCACCCCCCACGACGGTGCCAGGGAGAGGAATGCTGACTTTCTCCTTTCCCCAGAGCATAATCCAGAAGTTGGGGCGGCTGCGGGGACGCATCAGGCCACGATGGAGTCTGCCAGTTCCCTTTTTTTCATGTTTTCTCCTGACCCCCTTCCCCTCCGATGTAAGGATGTCGGCTACGTGCCATCCCGACCTGTACTACCCTCCAGCCACTGCCAGAGGGCAGTCAGGGAGTAGGATGACAGAACCTCCCTCCCCGAGGACAGCAGTCCTCCGGATGCTCAATCCTCTATCGCCCCTGCCAAACCCAGATTGCTGGCATGGCGTGAGGTGTAGCGACCAGCGCCGCAACTCCAGTGCCACCGGGCAAGACAATTTCTGTTTTACTTTCATTCTCTTCACTCCTGCTGCCCAAGCTGCACAGACACCTGCCAGCTCAGTCCTCCTCCTCTGTAGCATGCTGAGATTTTGGCTACTGTTGCCTACTAGGCAACAGCCCTGGGCAGACAGGCAGAGGCAGTGGCCAATTAAGTTCTATGCTCCTGCTGTGCTATGCAGACTAGCCAGGCAGCAAGCGTGTGTGTGTTTGAGATGGCAGAAGACTCAGACAGTTCAGTCGGTAAGCACAGAGGAGAGCGGATCTCTCTTATCTTGGTGGTATTAAAAGGCAGTCTAATTAGAACGAGTAGGTGACCAGTATGTTGAGTCCTAAGTGTGCTCACTGTGCTGCTGAGCTGTCAATTTGAAAGGACTGAGAAAGAAAAAACTTCGGTAGCAGTCTACTGTTGTCGTTGTACCTCCCTGCCCTGCTGCCACTCCTGCTGGCTCCTGGTTGCTTGGCCAGAGCCACTAACGGGCAGCCCACTGTCGCAGGTGCCCTCCCAGACTTGGACAAGACAAATCCTCAAACGGTCCGCGACGTTAGAGAACGATTTGGTCTGGGTCCTCCAGGGACAATAACTGGTAAGTCTGTAAAATAAATATTGACTGATTCATCATCATTTGGGGTTGGATCAGAAGTACCCAGCATCAGCAATGGGGAGAGAATGACTGTTCAGATGGAGGTAGCCGTCTGCATTGTCTTAAGGTAATTTTTTTTCCCCTACTGCAAAGATGACTGTAGTGTATTCCAGAGGGCAGCAAACGAAGGGATGAACAGCATTTAATAGAAATGGAAAAACCGGGCCCAGCAAAATGAAGGTGGGTTGGGTCAGTAGCTATAAAGGTGAGAGATACATTGCAAAACGTTTACTTGCAACATGAAGCAATGCAGACCTCCCCCAATACCTCTGCCTTCAGAATCCTTAGCTGAACCCTCACCCCACAGCATGCATGAGCATTAAAGCATGGATAAACAGATGCTCCCATCCTATTTATCACTAAAAAAGTGAAAACTATCATTTACAATGTGGGACACACATGAAACAGTCATGGAGGTGCAGCTCAGAAAATGGGAAATGGAGCTTTTAGATGTACAGAGTTTGTTTGGGCATCACACGAATCTCTGCTTCACAGTAGCTCTTTATGCATGTGAACATTTTCTATGTGGGGCTGATGTGGATATGGAACTGGGGTAAAATGAGGGACACCCATCATAATGTGAGTCAAATGAAAGGTACGTACGAACGTTTGGGCTGCTGAGGGGGCATCAGTGATGGTGTAGATCGGGTAAGGATGCATCTGCCTGTACGTGAGCTCTACAGATACTGCTCTATGGCATCTTCCACAGAATAAGGGCGGGGGTCTTAATTATGTCAGTTTGGTGCAAACCAGTCAGTGGAAGGTGCATCAAAGGAGCGAAGTGACTGTGAGGGAGAAGATTAGCGTAACAACATGCAAGTTGTTCCCAACCCTGGAGTCCAGGTATTAGCAGAGCAGAAGGCACAATGTGCATACCGACTCCTCACTGTCCTCCTTCTAGAGCTTTGTGTGAGTGGTCAGTGAACGTCTTCTCTTTTTGCAGCTGCGATCATTTGCCTTCTCCTCCTGATCTCCTGTTCTGAGTCTCCAGCTCCACGAGTGCTCCTTCGGTGATTTTACCCCTGTCCCTGGCTTGCCCCCAAAATAAATAAAAAAAATACCTCCTCCAGCCTCAAGTCATCACCTGCTGACCAGACTGACCCACAGCCCCCCTCCCTGCCTGCTAGTCACTCCAGCCTCCGGCTCCAATGGTCTCCAGTTCAGCCAGGCACGCGGCCAGTCCTTGTGGCTGCTGCTCCTCCTCCACTCTGTCCAGGCTCCACTTGTGTTGTTCTAACTTCTTCACAAGTGAAGTTCCCCAGCAGCAGTTCTGAGTCTGAGTGACTGGCACTTTGACTCAAGGCATGTTTTTATACTTTTAAAGTTGTAATTCATTAAAAAAACATATTCTTCATATTATGATGATGATAAATACGTTTTTTTCAATGGAATAAAATTTGTGGCTCCATAGAGGATTCCCATTTCTTCGTCGTGAGTGGCGGTGGTGGTGGTGGGGTCATCGCTGTGCCTGTTGAAACTGCACACTATCAGTATTGTGCCTGTTGAAACAGCCAGCAGTGAAGAGATCAAAAGTACAATGTGATGGAAGCCTTCCTCCTTATATGTCTCCACTCAAACAGTTTGTGCATGTGACATATTCCAAACATTGTTCGCAAGTGATATGTGGGTGTCACTTCCTTCCTTTCTGTTGGTAAAGGCTGTCATGGCCATACACCATGCAAGCAAACATTTGGCATTGACAAATGCTTGTTACATTTGTCCTATGTATATCTAATGTGTTTTCTGTTATAAATGCATTCGTGTTTTTTGATATCAATGTATGTGTGTTTTTCCCCTCGAAACAACGTACCAGTTATCTGCTGCTACGCTGGGCCCCCTTATGAAAAACTAAATATTCCATCCCACAGGGCTATCTCGATGGAGGAAACTTCAACTAAATAAATGAATAAATAAAGCCTCAGTGAACGCTGCCAAGTTCTAACTGTACCAAATATTTAAAGGCAAAGGACTCATTCCCATTAGGCAGTGAATGCAGAAAAACTCAATTTAGCTTCGAAGTAAAGCCAACATTTACCAACCTCCCCCCCTTCCAATGCCTCCCATCCCATTCCATCATCCTAGGCACTGAAGGGTCAGTGTTCTGACCACTGAGATTCCCAGCTCGCTTCTCATATTTTTTTTAACAAGAAGACTGAGGACTCTGCTCGGGAACAAGGTACATGCCCGCTTCCTTATGATGGCACAAAATGTTACTAAAGAACTGGCACTGCACAGCCAAATACCCTTTCAAGTGTTATTGCTCGCTCAAAGGACACAAAAATACGGCTAGGGCTGCCAGTGACCCATCAGCAACTAGCAGAACACTTAAAGAACACTGAAAGCAAGGGGTTCATTTATTTAGTTTTCATTGACTGGGAAAGGACTAGACAATACTGTCAATGTTAAGTCTCGTCGGGGGAGATACTGATAAGCCAACTAAAACTGGACTACATTAAGCGGTTTGTGGAATTTTAGTGAATGGGATAAATCTGGCCAGGACACTGAGGAAATTCCAGACTCTGAGAAGCCATGGGATCTTTAACATCCCCCTGAAAAAAAAAAAAAAACCAGAACAGGCAGACAGGACCTTGGTTTAACTTCTTACCTGAAGGATACCTGCACTTCTGGGCCTATCCTGTATGAAATGTATAGCTTATAAATCAAATAAAAACCTTTACAGTGCTGCTAATTGTTAGCCTTTCTCTGTACCTGTCCAGTCACCTGACAAGCCCAACTAGACACCCGTTCTCACCTTCAGTCAGGACTTGTTTCAGGAAAGACTGCTTGAAAAAGCTCCAGGTTAGCCGGGAAAGTTTCCAGTCCAAAGCAGGCTTAGAGGAAAACAAATACGCATTAAAGCAATTCCACACACATACTCTCATGTAAATTGACAATAATGAACGTAACATTGCATCTTATGGTTATGGTTTCTGGTATCAATGATACACATACACTGTAAGTAGCTGACATGCTTTTTATGCACTTCCTAGTATATAAACACAAACAGTATGATAATTGTCTCAACTCTCCATAAAGGTGCATAACTGGATTTCTACTGTAATTTCTGCTGTACTGTTAGCTGTATCCTACTCTGTACTTGACTCTAAACCCTTTGAAAATAGGCTCTGCCTAAAGGGTTTTATGCAAAATAAAAACTAAACTAAACATGACAAGCAGCATTTTGCCACTGGTTGTGCTGCTCCCTTTCTCATGACTCTGAATGCTGTGCAAAGGTACCTAAACAGTAACCCAAACAACATTTCCATTTGCCCAAATATCCAAAAAGCAAGCAGGGATATTAAAAAAAATCCAGCACAATTAAATCAATAGTATATATTTTAGATATACAGATACATTTATATACTGTCGTTTGGCATTAGAAATTTTTGTTTTGTCCACTTCGATTTTTCTGACTTGTGGTCAAATTGCTACCTGAAAAAAACAGCCTTAAGGTACAGCACTGGTTTTACCACTGGTTGCTATTAAACTAGCTGTACATAGGATTATACTTCAGTATCAGTTTGCCAATCAGATCAGAGAGGGGTATCCAATGGTCATGCCACAGGTTACCAGCATACCTAAAACTGCAGCTGGGCTAACTAGGAACATATTACTCTTTTCTCTTATCCAACCAGATCAAATGCATCCCAAAACACTGGTTGCACTACTTAGCTACTTTCTGATGGACCAAAAATGCTACAGATCACCCAGTGTACACATCTGCATTCCTGCTGTTTTGTAAAAGACACCATAAAGCTAACTACACATGTAGCAGTGCCACTGTCATTTAGTATGGCTTTCAAACCCTGTATCACTTGCATATTCTAGTTCACAGGGTAAGGTTTCTTGTAGAGCTACTGAGAGGTACATACCAAACCTCTTGATTTGAAAACTGACCCCACATAACCTCCATGTAAGTTCACAACCCAAATATCTAATCAAAACATTTTGGAATTTTAATCTCCCAGTGCTTTTCCTGTAGGAAACAGATGGAAACTAGCTGTTACAATTTAGCATCCATTTCCTGTTCAAATATTTCAAATAAAAATAACTTTTTATCTAAAATCTACTGGAAGACTTAAGTTGAAAATATAAATAAAAATTAAAATTAAAAATGGAAAAGCAATGACTGAGACGCTGAATAAATACTTTGCTTCAGTGTTCACTAAAGGGTCATGGGATGTGTGTGTTTCTCAGAAGGGCCCAAGGGAGCCGGCCCACCAGCGCAGCGGTTGGATTTCCACTTGTGACACCAGCGATCCAGGTTCGGGAATGGACCCAGGAGCTGGAGGTCCGGCCAGGGAGAGGAGGCTTGGGCGTCCCATGGACGGCACGCCTACTCCGGGGGGAGGGGGGGACTCGGAGCCCGGCTCTTGTCTGACCTCGGGTGGAGACCCGAAGAACAGCAAAGGCAAGGCTGAAAATAGGGTTGACGTGCTGGACGTTGGCTCTTCAGCGCCTTGATGTCAGGGCATACAGCATGTCCAAGAACATTGGGAAAAACACCCGCAGCACTCCCAGTAGATGGAGCACCAAGGCCCCTGATCCTCAATGCCCCTACCAACCTTGGCGATGCATCCCAACGAAAGACAGACATGGGGTAGAAGGGCCCCCACCCTGTACCCATCTGGGGGGGGTACAACCATGGCTCCATAGGGGATGGACTGCACCAGAGGTTCCAGTAGGTGAGCGGGGACTGATCAGGCCGATGAGTGCCTCCCGAAGAAAGGGGGCTCTGTGGGAGGAGGAGGGGGGGAAAAAAAAGAAGGGCCCAAGGCAAGGTAACCATGATGAAACCTGTTGACATTATACCTGCCCTGATAGCTGACTGCAAAGCAAAGATCAAACTAGGTAAATACCAAAAAGGTGTGGACAGGATCCCCCCCCCCAAAACCCCAGATCATAATGGAGCAAAGGTACAGTTGGTGGGGCAACTTACAATAATCTTTCATGAGTCTGGCTGTACAGGTATGTTGCCAGACTCCTGGAAAGTAAGCAATGTGGTCCCCAGCTTCAAGATGAGGCAAGGTTGGATCCAGCCAGGTATAGGCTGGTCAGCCTGCCATCAGTGATGAGGCAAGGTTCTGAAATCTATTAAAAAAGGACAGAATAATGGATAACTTGATTATGGTGAAGGTTCTCACCCCATTTCAACACGGCTCTACGAAAGGCAGATTGTGCCAAAATCAACCTGGCTACCTTCTTCAAGGGGTGACCAGGGAGGGTGGACAGGGGCATGGTTATAGACATACAGTAAATATAGGTTACTCACCTGTAACAGGAGTTCTAGGAATGGTATATGTTGTTCATCCACACTATCTGGCAGGTATCCTTGCCGCTTTAAGTCTTGCCGGAAGGTCTTCAAGCTGGCTCCTCCCACCCACCCGGGTGGTAAAACTCTCGGCTCCACCCCATGACGCCAGATCTGGCTCGCTGGAAGCTCAGGTTGTGCGTCGAAGCCGGGGAGGTCGGGTGGGTCATGTGGATGAACAACATATACCATTCCTAGAACTCCTATTACAGGTGAGTAACCTGTATTTCTAGGGACATGGATATGTTGTTCATCCACACTATCTGGCAGACTTCTAGCACTTCTCCGGGAGGAGGGAGGCAAGGTGCACACCCCCGATACTTGGGAAAGAAAGACTGGAGAACCGAGGCCCCAAAACCAGCATCCCGGCATGACTCAAGGTCGATGTGGTAGTGGGTAATAAAGGTATGTGCCGACTTCCAGGTAGCAGCCCTGCAGATATCCTGGATAGGGACATCCCTGGAAGCAGCTACCGATGCAGCGGTATGGTGGGTAGAATGAGCTCTTATTCCTCTGGGAGACTCCATGCCCGCCAACCTGTAGTAGAGCTCTATGCAGGAGGTGACCCACCTGCTTATCGTCCGCTTTGCTGCAGGTCTGCCAGGTGTGGCTTCAGCGTGGGTGACAAACAGCTGGCGAACCTCTCCCCAAACTTCAGCGTCCGCTCCTTATAATAAGCGGCTCATCTAGGGTCCAAAGTATGGAGCCTATACTCAGCCTCCAGTGTGACTGGGGTAGAACACTGGCAGAGTCAACACCTGGTTAAGTGAAACTCCGACACCACCTTCGAAGGAATTTCGGTTGGGGGCGCAGGACAACCTTGTCCCTGTGGAAGACCAGGTAAGGAGACTCGATGGAAAGTGCCTGGAGCTCTCCCATCCTTCTGGCTGACGTGATAGCCACCAAGAAGGCGGTCTTCCACGACAGGTGTGAAATATCGCACCTGTGCACTGGTTCGAATGGCTTGCCCATAAGCTTGGCCAATACCAGCAGTAGATCCCACGGAGGTGGAGGTTCGCGCACCGGAGGGGAAATGTGGTCAAGGCCTTTGAAAAAGCGCCCGACCACCTTCTCCTGCGCCACCGACTCCTTGCCGGCCCGCGCCCGGTAAGCAGAGATGGCTGCCAGGTGCACCTTAAGGGTCGCCGACCGAAGCCCTGCTGGTAAAGGGACCATAGGTAGTCCAGAATGCTTGCCAAGGGGCAGTCAGAAGGGTCCAAGCCCTTCCCCTGACACCAAATGGAGAATCTCTTCCACTTGAAGGCACAGCATTTCCTGGTCGATTCCTTACGGGACGCCTCAACGACGTTGAAGACCTCGTCAGAAAGACCCAAAGCCTGGAACTCTAGCCGCTCAGGAACCAGGCCGTCAGGTGCAGGGATTGAAGGTCCGGATGGAATACCTTCCCCTGGTTGACTGAGATCAGGTCCGGGCGGGCTGGAAGCCGCCTCGGGAGCCTGGAGCTGAGGCTGAGGAGATCTGGATACCAGAACTGGCGGGGCCAGTCTGGGGCTACCAGAATCACCTGCGCCTTGTCCCTCCTCACCTTGAGAAGCACCTTGTGGATCAAGGGAAATGGGAGAAAGGCGTAGAAGAGGCCCGGGGTCCACGGCCTCGAGAAGGCATCCCCCTGCAGCGAGCCCTGCTGAGGGGGGCGGGCATGGAACAGACTCAGCTTCGCATTCTCCCTGGAGGCAAACAGGTCCACCTGAGGCGTGCCCCAGTGGGAGAAGAGATCTTGTACTACCTCCGGCAGGAGAGACCACTCGTGAGACGCAGCCCCTATCCAGCTTAGGGCATCGGCCAGGGTGTTGGAGGCTCCTGCCACGTGAATGGCTAGGAGACCGCCTCCAGGCTGCGCACGAGGGACCATATACGGAGAGCTTCCTTGCATAACAGCATGGAGCGCATCCCGCCCTGGCGGTTCAGATAGTACATGGTCGTGGTGTTGTCCGTCTGGACCTGAACCACTTGACCCCGTAGAAATGGAGTGAAGGCGGTGAGAGCTAGACGGACCGCTCGGAGCTCCAGCAGGTTGATGTGGCATCAGGACTCTCGAGATTCAGAGGTTGCGGCGCCGGTGTTCCCCCAGATGGGCACCCCAACCCATCAGAGATGCATCGGTCGAGGGAGAGACCGTCGGCTCGGGGCGGACGAACAGGATGCCCTCCTGCAGATATACTGGAACGATCCACCACTGGAGAGCGTTCTACATCTCCTGGGTCACTGTCACGGGCTGGTCCAATGGATCACAGCGTTATGACCACTGGCTGGCCAGTCCCCATTGAAAGGGATGCATGTACCAGTGGGCCCAACAGAACACACTGGTGCAGGCTGCCATGAGGCCCAGGAGGCGCAGGAAGTCCCGGGCAGGGCGCAATTGCCCAACCAGAAATGATTGGGCAAAGAAGGAAAGAACCTCGGCCCTGTCCGCCGGGAGCCGTGCTCTGGCTCGCAGAGAGTCAAGCTCTGCCCCGATGAACAGTATCACCTGCTTTGGCACGAGTTCCGACTTGGCCTCATTGATGAGCAGGCCAACCTGAGAGCAAACCTGGAGGGCCAGATCTCTGGACCGCTCCACCTCCTGTCTGGAGGGGGCTGCTATCAGCCAATCGTCAAGGTAAGGGTACACCCGGACCTCTCGGCGCCGCAGGAATGCTGTCACCACTGCCATGCATTTGGTGAAGACCCTGGGAGCTACGGAGAGGCCGAAGGGCATGGCCCGGAACTCGTAAAGAGATCCCTCCGCTCTGAAGCGGAAGAATCTCTGATGGGACGGACGGGTTGGGACGTGAAAGAACGCGTCCTGGAGGTCCAGGGAACAGAACCACATGCCTCGTTCCAAGGATGGGATTATCTGAGCCAGAGTGACCATCCTGAAGGTTCGAGACCTTAGGAACTTGTTCAGATCATGCAGGTCGAGAATGGGGTGCCAGCCCCCCGTCCGTTTTGGGACCAGGAAGTACCTGGACACAAACCCCGGCTCTGGAGGAGGATCCGCCACCTTCCTGATCACCTCTTTTCGAGGAGCAGGGCAATATTCGGCTCGGTGGGCCGACAGCGAGCTCTGGGACCCGTGGCCCCGAGGGCAGCTCGAAGGCAGGCCTTTCCACCACCTCCAACACCCAGCGGTCCATGGTGATAGTGGACCAGGCGGAAAGGAAGTGGCGGAGCCTCCCCCACGGGAGGAACCCAGGGGGGAGTGACGAGGCTGGGGGCGGCACCCCTCAACCTGTCACTGGGCAGGCTTGGAGGAAGAACCGGCCGAGGGACCTCCTGGGCCTTTACCTCCTTGCTTCTTGTTGGAGGAAGCCGCCGGCTTGGATTTGGGATGCCAAGCGCGAGCCTGCTGGCCCTGTTGCTGGTGCTGCTGGGCCAGTCGAGAAGCAGGGACGAAAGGACTTCTGCTGCTGATGGCGGCCTTTGTCCCTCTGGGCAGAGGTTACCGAGTCCAGGGTGGCATTGGACTTTTCGATCCGCTGGAGGTGTCCCTCCACTCCAGGGCCGAAGAGGTCAGTCCCCAAGAAGGGGACGTCCGCTAACTTGTGCTGGGTATCCGCCGTGAAGGTGGATATCCTCAGCCACGCCTTGCGTCGCATGGCCGCTGCGGCCGCTACTGACCTGGCACAGGAATCACCTATGTCCAGAGCAGTCTGAAGCTGCTGCTTCGCCACCGCCCTACACTGGTCCCGCACCTGGCAGACCGTGGTCTGCAGGTCAGGCGGGAGATGAGGAACAACCTCATCCAGGGAGCCCAAGAGGGCGTGGGAGAAGTGTGCCATCAGCACGGCCGAGCTGGCCTGTCGGAGGCAGAGGGAGGATGCAGCGTACACCTTGCGCCCGGCAAAGTCCAGCTTTTTGGACTCTTTGTCGGGGGGCTTATCCACATCCCGATCGTTACTGGAACGCCGGAAAACGCTGTCGGTGACTAACCCCTCGGCAGAGGGGTGCTCCGAGAAACCGGGCAAAGAGCCGGTAGGGACCGCATACTTCCTGGCCATCCTGGCCGAGAGCGCAGGACAGGAAGCAGGCCGGTGCCAAAACTCCAACGCTGGGCCGACAATGGCCTCAGCCACCGGAAAGGCCTCCATGGGAGAATCCCCTCGGTCCAGAATCTCCGTCAGGGGATACTTGGCCTGTTTGGACACGGGCTCGAGCTGCATCCCAGTAGACTCTGAGATGAGTCAAAGCAGACCCAAGAAGGACGATGGGCTATCGTCCACTGACTGGCCCCCGGAGGACTCCAGATCGAACTGCCTGGAGAACAGGGAGGAGTCATCGTCGGATTCTGAAGAGTCTGCGAAGAGCTGCCCTGAGCCACCCTCCACCTGCCGAGGACGGTCGGGAGTGAGGGTGACCGACAACCTGTGGGGCAGGCCGTGATCCAACCGAGAATTCTTGGTCGGTGCCCCCGACTTTGGTTGTGGAGGTGGAGGTTCCACCACAATCGGTGGAGCAGCTGGTTTCGGCCGAGCAACCGGCCCTGGTGCGGGCAACTTGACTGGAATGAGTGGTTGCTTCGGTCATTCAGGCAACAGCCACTTGATAGCCGGGGTCGGCTTAGGCCCGGACAACAGCAACTGCTGCCACATAAGGTCCTCGTAGCTCCGGTGCAATTTGCGCCGCAGCCTCTCCTCACCCGAGGAGGAGGACGAGGAAGAATGGCGTCGCCGCTTACTTCGTTAACGAGATCGAGACCACCGATGTCGGCGGGAATGGCTGGACCGAGAAGAGGTCCGAGACCGAGACCTTCGGGGGGACCGAGGGTGGGTCTGGGAAGGGCCGGGGGACACCCCCTCTTCCCTCTGCTCGGGCACTTTACCTGGGGACTGCAACCCAGAAGGCGCAGGCAGATCCTCGGTATCCACCGGGGGAACCGGTGAAGCAGGGTTGTCGGCTTCTCCAGTCGACAGCCCGTCTAACGGATCGAGAAAAATCTCAAGTTCGTTGACGGGAGTCTCGGCAGGCTGGTCTGACGGGGGCACCGTGAAGCCAGCGGCCTCAGCCGCAACCTCGACCGAAGTTGACGGTCGGTTGTCCAGGGAAGGGACCTCCTGCCCTACCTAATGCTGACGGTGGGACTTACCTTCGACTCTTTTCTTGGGCCGAGAGAATGTCCTGAAGGCCCCTCTCCTTTGTGGAAAGGGACTGACAAAGCTCCTTGAACAAAGCCATATCTGAGGAACTCAGAGAAGCGGGATAAATGCATGCGCGAGGAGGGAAGATGCTGCCCGGCCGCCTCCTCCTCCGAGGGCGATCATCTGCTCGAGCTGCTCAGCCGAGCCAGCCGTCATGACACCGCCCAACGCAGCCTCTTTAGATTTTACCATGGAAAGACCGGGCACCCGAGCTTCAATCGGGCAGCCTCGATCGTCCAGGGCGTTGGCGAGAAAGAGCGGCACAACTTGCAGGCCTGCGGGTGCGTGATCTAGGCCTCAGGCAGTAGGCATGCGTGGAGTGCGGATCCGTCCTGGACATTTTCTGCCCGCAAGGGCACCTCCAAGCGAGGAACAGATTTGTCCACGAGCCGAGGGAAGATGAAGACCAAAGTTTAGAAAACTTCAAAACCAATTTCGGACGAACCGAAGAATTAGGATCCAGTCTAAAATGCAGAGCGCTAAGGAGGGAACCTGAGCTTCTAAGCGGTAAGGAAGATCTGGCGTCATGAGGCGGAGCCGAGAGTTTTACCACCCGGGTGGGTGGGAGGAGCCAGCTTGAAGACCTTCCGGCAAGACTTAAAGCGGCAAGGACACCTGCCAGATAGTGTGGATGAACAACATATCCATGTCCCTAGAATCTATTCGAACATAAGCAAGGTATGGACACTGTGGCATATATGGTTTCTGGTCAAAGTACACTGGTGCAATATGCTCAAAGGCATATACAGGATGGACTGCTGACTGGTTTGGGGGCAAGAAACAGATGGTTGTGATTGATGGTTACTACACTGAGTGGAAAGAGGTACATGGATTAGCGCTGGAAGACAGAAACTTGGACAATGATGGCAGGAAAAGACAAAAGTTCCATCAAGTCTGCCCAATGGGCACCCATATAAATCCATGACCTAGTGTCGATACAGAGTTCTAACCCTCCCCATCAGTCTTCTATTCCTTTCCTCAGTTTCATCTCTACACGTGAGCACTATTCCTTTTGCTCTGTCCCAAGCCTGTATGAAGCCCTCCACAGTTTTAGTTCCCTCCACCTTGGCCGATAAGCTGTTCCATGATTCCAGCACCCTTTCAGTAAAGTAATGCTTTCTCACATCCCTTCTGAACTTTCCTTCTGTCTGCTTCCAGTCATAATATCCCATCTCTCCCTTCTGGTCTCCAATGAGTACATTTTCAATGCCATAATGTGTTCCTCGCAGGACTTCCACTGCTGCCCTGTATAATCTTCAGCACCCTATGCTGTACCACCTTTAGCCTATCCTTGTGCTTCTTAAGGTGAGGGCTCCAGAACTGGGCAAAATACTCCATGTGTGGCCTTGCCAAGGATCTATAGCGGTGGAGTATGACTTCTTTCATTCTACTATCAGGACCCTGCCAACACTCTCCAGCATCTTGTTTGCCTTACTGCAAGCCTTGCTGCATTGGCTGCCTGTTTAAGGGTGTCACTGATGATGACTCCTAGGTCCTGTTCCCAGTTATGGTGATAAGTTTAACCTCTCCCATCCAGTATTCTGTCCTTGGGCTCTTGTTTTTGTAGGTTCATGACCTTGCACTTTTTGGCAATAAATTTCAGCTGCCAGACATTTGGCCACCTCTCTAGCATTTACAGATCACCCTCACCCAGTAATTCTCTAATTCCCTCAGTGCTATCCACCCTTCTGCAGATATTAGTGTCATCTGCAAAGAGGGTCATCCTACTCTGGATCCCTTCTCCAATGTTACTCATGAACATGGTAAAAAGGACCGGGCCAGGACAGACCCCTGTGGTAACCCACTTATGACCTCTCTCTTCTCTGATTTAACTCAGTTTACCATGACCCACTGCTGCATTCCTTTTAGCCACTTTTCTACCCATCTAACTATATCCCTAGCCCCCCCAGGTTCTCCAATTTCCTCTGCAGGCATCTGTGAGGCATAGTCGAAAGCCTTGCTGAAGTCGAAGTAAAGTAGATCCACGGCATGGCCTATATCCAGTTCCTTTGCACTCAGTCGAAGACTATTAGGTTAGTCTGACAAGATCTCCCTGACATAAAGCCGTGCTGTCCACTATCCTGGATACCATTACCCTCCAGTCTATGAGATCTGTTTTGAGTAGTGACTCCATCAGCTTCCCCACGACAGAGATAATGCTGACAAATCTGCAGTTTTCTGCTTGTTCCTTGTCTCTCCCCCCTCCTCCCCTTATGTTGTGGAACCAAGTCTGTCATCCTGCAATCCCTTGGGATAACCCCAGTCTGAAGTGAGCTACTGAACAGGCCTACCAGTGGCTCAGCTAGTTCATCTGCCAAATCCCTGAGCACCTTCAGATGTATCCCATCTGGACCCAGGGCCGTGTCTGTCTTGAGGGCTGCTAGCCCTTTCCAGACCCTGTTCCTAGTAAATACTGGCTTCTTCAACTCCAGGATCCCTCCTGTGGCCACTTTGATGCCACTCTCGGGGAGGAGGGCCTATCCTCCCTGGTGAAGATGGAGCAAAAGTAGTCATTCAGGCAGGTAATGATGGAATTGATTGCAAGTTCCTAAAGCTGGCAGCTAGCATTACTGCCCAACCTCTAAGCAAAATCTTCAGTCTCTCCGTTTCCACCCAAGTTGTGCCCAGTATATGGAAAACAGCTTGGGTTGTGCCAGTCTTAAAATGGGGTATCCTTTCTTCCATGGAATGTTACAGGCTAATTTCAATACCCTCCCTTCTGAATAAACTACTGTAAAAAAGTGTATCCAAATAATTAACTGCTCACTTGCTCAAGTATAACCTCCTAGCCCAGCAGCAGCATGATTTTTAGCAAGGCAATAGTACATACTTCCCTGGTCAAATTCACTAACCATGTAAGCAGAACCATGGACAGCAGCCAGTTAACAGGGCAGTGTTTGAGGACCTCACTGTGGCTTAACCTAGCAGACCATAAACTCCTTTCTGGGAGGTTAATGGCCACAGGTGCCCCCCCCCCCCCGCTCACTAAAGTGACTGACTGCAGTATTTAAGTGGCAGAAGTCAACAGGTAAAGACAGCACCCTCCTTTTCAAAGCCTCTAAAGGTGGTTTCCACAGGCATCCTATAAGGATTAATTCTAGACTCTACTATTTGTGCTCTTCAGAAACCCTTTGCCCTCGTCCTGCCTACAGAGCACTACCCTACCATAAACTGATGACCTCATTATTTACCATAACTCTCCTCACCCATACATCATTTCCTCAACCATCAGTGCAGACCTCAGCAGGGTAGATCTTACGCTCAGTGGAAACAAGCTTCTGTTAAATAAAGCCAAAACCAAAGCTATGCTCTTTGCATCGAAAAAGAAGCTTAAAACTGGCTATAGTAACTTCCATATCCAGAGCTTCTGTGGGCCCCCCCATTTAAGCATCCTTACACTTAACAGCCCGAGGGTACATCTTCACTCCAGTCTGTCCTTCTCCGAACACATCTCTTCTGTCAGCAAATCATCCAATTAAGGACTTGGGGTACTACAGAAGCTTGAAAAACTGCCTTCTGCTGGAAGTAAGGCAGTTGCTAGAGGTACACGTCTATCCACCCTGGATTATAGTTAACTAGTTTACTGCACTACGGTTGCTGACTAAATGAAAAGAAAAAAAACAATGCAGTATAAGACTGCTAATTCCCATATCCACCACTGTGAACTGTATTCTGACTTTAGATGGCCTGCACCTCAAGCACACTGTACCTACACCCAGTGCTGCTTCATTAATAAGCTCTCAAGAGATAGTAGTACCACCTTTTACAGGGGATGCTTGTGCACAAAATAAATGGTACAGCCCTTAGGTTATTCTCTAAATCACTACTCTCTGAGCCCCACATATCCAGTTCCATGTGTCTGAATGCCTTCTCAGTATCTGCCCACAGACTATGGAACAGCCTACTCTATGAACCGACTTATGCCCCCAGACATTTAAGCTTCAAACGGGGCCTAAGGGACACTGTATGTCGCGACTATGCTACTGTATGATGGGTCTTCTTCTCATCTTACCCTACTGCAATCACCAACATCTGTCTGGCTTAAAAATACAGGTTACTCACCTGTAACAGGAGTTCTAGGAATGGTATATGTTGTTCATCCACACTCATTGGCAGTATCCTTGCCGCTTTAAATCTTGCGGAGGTCTTCAAGCTTGCTCCTCCACCCACCGGGTGGTATAACTCGGCTCCTGCATCGCCATGATCTGGCCGCTGGAAGCTCAGGTTGTGCGTCGAAGCCGGGAGGGTGGAGGATGGATGAACAACATACCATTCCTAGAACTCCTGTTACAGGTGAGTAACCTGTATTTCTAGGGACATGGATATATTGTTCATCCACACTCATTGGCAGACTCCTAGCAGTTCTCCGGGAGGAGGAGGCAAGACGCACACCTCCATATACTTACTTGGGAAAGAAGAGACTGGAGAACAGCGAGGCCCCAAACCCAGCATCCCGGCGTGACTCAAGGTCGATGTGGTAGTAGGTAATGAAGTGTTTGCTGACTTCCAGGTAGCAGCCCTGCAGATTTCTGGATAGGGACGTCCTCGGAAGCAGCCATGCTGCAGCAGTATGGCGGGTAGAATGAGCTCTTATCCTCTGGGAGGCCCCATGCCCGCCCAACTTATAGCAGAGATCTATGCAGGAGGTTACCCACCTGCTTATATCCGCTTGGCTGCCAAGTCTACCCGAATCGCGGCTTCAGCGTAGGTGACAAACAGCTTCGTGAACCTCTCCCGAATTTCAGCCGTCATCCTTATAATAAGCGGCCCTTCTGGAGTCAGAGTATGGAGCCTATATTAGAGCCTCGAGGTGATTGGGGTAGAACACCGGCAGAGTCAACACCTGGTTAAGGTGAAACTCCGACCACCTCTGGAAGGAATTTGGGTGGGGCGAGGACATCTTGTCCCTGTGGAAGACCAGGTAAGGAGACTCGATGGAAAGCTACTGAGCTCTCCCATCCTTCTGGCTGACGGATAGCCACCAAGAAGGCGGTCTTCCACGATAGGTGAGAGAAAGCACACCTGTGCATAGGTTCGAATGGCTTGCCCCATGAGCTTTGCCGAGTACCAGCAGTAGATCCCACGGAGGTGGGAGGTTCCCGCATGGAGGAAATGTGATCAAGGCCTTTGAAAAGCGCCAGACCACCTTCCTCCTAAGCCACCGACTGCTTCCGCCCGCTACCCGGTAAGGTGGTGAGGATGGCCGCCAGGTGCACCCTCAGGGTCGCCGACCCAAGCCCTTGACTAGAAAGGGACCATAAATAGTCCAAGATGCTTACAAGGAACAGAGGAAGGGTCCAAGCCTTGTTCTGACACCAAATGGAAAACCTTCCATTTGAAGGATAGCATTTTCTGGTCGACTTCACGGACGCCTCAACATACATTGAGGACCTGTCGGAAAGACCCAAGGCCTGGAACTCTAGCAGCCAGGGAACCAGGCCTCAGGTGCAGGGATTGAAGGTCCGGATGGAACACCTTCCCTGATTGACTGAGAGCAGGTCCGGGGCGTGCTGGAAGCTGCCGCTGAGTCCTGGAGCTGAGACTGAGGAGATCTGGGTACCAGAACTGGCGAGGCCAGTCTGGGGCTATCAGAATCACCTGCGCCTTGTCCCTCCTCGCTTTGAGAAGTACCCTTGTGGATCAAGGAAATGGGGAAAGGCATAAGAGGCTCGGGTCCACTGCCTCAGAAGGCATCTCTGCAGCGAGCCTCTGCTGAAGAGGCGGGCATGGAACAGACTCTCCAGCTTCGCTGCTCTCCATGGAGGCAAACAGGTCCACCAGAGGTGTGCCCCAAGGGAGAATAGATGCTGCACTACCTCCGCAGGAGACCACTCGTGGGATGCAGCCCCATCCGCCTCAGGGCATCGGCCAGGGTGTTGGAGGCCCTGCCACGTGAATGGCTAGGAGATCCGCCTCAGGCTGCGCACAGTGACCAAACGCGGAGAGCTTCCTTGCATAGAAGCATGGAGCGCGGTCCCGCCCTGGCGGTTAGATAGTACATGGTCGCGGTATTGTCCGTCCTGGACTCGGACCACTTGACCTCGGAGGAACGGAGCAAAGGCGGAGAGCTAAGGGATCTGCCGGAGCTCCAGCAGGCTGATGTGGCATCGGACTCCCGCGGGGGACCAGGAGGCCATGAGCCCGGTGTTCCCCAGATGGGCACCCCAACCCATCAGAGAGGCATCGGTCGACAGAGAGACCGCTGCTCGGGCGCGATTTAACGGGATGCCCTCCTGCAAATGATCTGAACGGTCCACCACTGGAGAGTGCTCCACATCCCTGTGTCACCGGCTATCGTTGGTCCAAGGGATCGCAGCTGCTAGGACCACTGGCTGGCCAGTCCCCACTGAAGGGGACGCATGTTCCAGCGGCCCAACGGACCACGCTGGTACAGGCTGCCATGAGACCCAGGGGAGGCGCAGGTCCTGGCAGGCGAATTGCCTAACCAGAAATGATCGGGCAAAGGAGTGAAAGAACCTCGCCCTGTCCGGCCGAGCCGCCTGGCTCAAGAGAGTCGAGCTGCGCCCGATGAATAGAATCACCTGCTTGCTCAGTCCGACTTGGTCTGCTTGATAAGGAGGCCCAGTTGAGAGCAGACCTGGAGGGCCAGATCTCTGACCACTCCGCCTCCTTCCTGGAGGTGAGTTGCTATCAGCCAGTCGCCCAGGTAAGGGTACACTCCTCCCTCAAGGCCAAGAGAATGCTGTCACCACTGCCATGCATTTGGTGAAGACCTGAGCTGGAGACGTCATGGGCATGGTTTGAACTCAAGAGATCCTTCCGCCTGAAGCCGGAAGGAATTCTGGTGAGACGGACACAGGGACGTGGAAAAACGCGTTCCTGCAAGTCCAGAGAGCAGAACCACGCTGCTGCTCCAAGGATGGTATTATTCGAGCTAGAGGACCATCCTGAAGGTTCAGACCTTAGAACTTGTTTAGGTCGTAGGTGGAGAATGGGGCGCCAGCCCCCGTCTGCTTCGAACTGTGAAGTACCTGGACACAATCCTGGGTCTGAAGGGGGTCCACCACCTTCTTACCACCTCCTCTGAGGAGGAGAGTGATGTCACCGACGAGCCAGTGAGGTTAGATTCGAAGCCCCAGGGCCACGGCCTGAAGGGTGGTGCCTGCTCTAATTCCAGAGGTAGGCTCTTCCCACCACCTTAAGACCCACCTGTCCGTGGTAACAGCGGACCAGGTGGAACGGAAGGGCTGGAGCCGCCCCCACGGGGACCTAGGGTGGTAGATCGGGATGGGGAGACACCCCTCAGCCTGTCACTGGCAGGCTTGGAGGAGGGACCGCCGAGGGACCTCCTGGGCCCTTTCCTCCCTGCCTCCTGTTAGAGGAAGCCGCGGCTTGGGTTTGGGATGCCAAGGTCGAGCCTGCTGGCCCTGACGTTGTTGGGTCAAGGCTGGGGCACAGAAGACCCAGCGGGCTTAGGCTGTGGTCGCGGCCTTTTGTCCTTCTGAGCGGAAGAGACCAGTCCAAGGTGGCATTGGACTTCTCGATCCTCTGCAGGTGACTTCCACCACCCCAGGGGTCAAGAGGTCAGTCCCAAAAAGGAAACATCCGCCAACTTGTGCTGGGTATCCGCGCAAAGGTGGATATCCTCAGCTGCTCGCCGACGATAGCCACTCAGTGCGTCACGCACCGATCTGGCACATGAGTCCCCTATATCCAAAGCAGTCTGGAGCTGCTGTTTGGCCACTGTCTGCTCCTGGTCCCGCACCTCGCTTAACCGTAGTCTGCTGATCGGCGGGAAGATGAGGGATGACCTCATCCAGGGAGCCCAACAGGGCATGAGAAAATGTGCTGCAGAGGACGTCAACTGGCCTGACAGGCCGTCAGAGAGGACGCAGCGAGATTTTCGCCCGACGTAGTCCAATTTCTTGACTCTTTGTCAGGAGGTTTGTCCACATCCTCTGGCGCTAGCCGGGCGCTACCGAAAACGCTAAAACAACCAACCCTCAGCAGAGGGTGTTCCGAAAAACCGGGACAAGGAACCGGTTGGGGACCGCGATACTCTCCTGGTCATCCGGTCGGCTGGCTTAGGGCAGGAAGCAGGGCGCTGCAAAGTTCCAGTGCCGACCCACTATGGCCTCGCCACCGAAAGGCTCCGCCGGAGAATCCTCGGTCCAGAATCGTGAGGGATACCTGGCCTGCTTAGAACGGGTTCTGAGCTCCATCCCGTAGACTCCTAGATGAGTCGAAGCAGTCCTAGGAAGGACGACGGCTATCGGCCCATTGACTGACCTCCTGAAGACTCCAAGTCCAGTCGCTGGAGAAGAAGGAGGAATCATCTTCGACTCGAGAGTCCTCAAGAGCTGCCTCTGGTCCGAGCCACCTTCACCTGCCGAGGTCGGTCGGAGTGAGGTAACTGACAGCCGATGGGTAAACCTTAGCCGACTCGAGAATCCTTGTCGAGCCCCAATTGGTGGCTGTGGAGGCGAGGTTCCACCGGAATCGTGAGCAGCTGGTTTTGGCCAAGTAATCGCCTGGTATAGGCTCCTGATGTCGAGGGGTTGTGTCGGCCGCCCGTGACAGTTACTTAATGGTCGGGCGCCGGAGTCGCTTGATTCTCGGCCAGGAGGAGTTGTTGCAACATAGGTCCTCGCACTGCCGACGCACTTACGCCGAAGCCTCCCTCATCCGAGGAGGAGGACGAGGACGAAGGCGTGACGCGCTGGCCATCACGCTGCGCCGGTGACCGCCATGACGGTGGGAACGGTTGACCGCTGAAGAGGTCCGGAGACCGAGACCGGTCGAGTCCCGAATTCCGGGTCAGAAGCGGGAGGTGTCGGCCGGAACCGCACTCCTTCGCCCGGAAGGTTCATCCCAGGGCTCGGAACCGAGGTACAGACGAGCCCACGGATCTCTCAACTTCCTCCGGGGAACCGGGAGAGGGACCTCAAGGCAAAGGACAGCTCGTCCAATGGGTCGAGAAAAACCCCGACTTCATCAGTGGGAGTTCGGTCAACTGACCTGGCGGGGGACACCGTGGAGGCCAGTGGCCGAGCCGCAGCGGTCGATCGGGGGTCGGACGGATCACGGCCCGGGAGAGGGACTTTTCCGCCCCAAGAGCGCCGATGGACTACCTTGTCTCTTTGGACCGGAGAAGTCAGCCCATAGACGCAGGCCCTTCTTCCTTTAGTGGAGAGGGACAGACAAAGCTCCTTAAAGAAGCCGTGGTAGGAGAACCCAGAGAGAGGGATAACGCCGCGGCCGAGGAAGATACGGTTCGCGCTTCGCCTCTTCGAGGAATACCATCCGGCTGGTGCTGATCCGGCGCTTACCGCCGCGACACCTGCCAACCGGGCCTCCTGACTTCACCGGAGGAACGCTCGGACGGCCCAGTTGCAATCGGGCAGCACGGCTCGAGGACGAGGTCGAGAAAGATGAGCACAGGCTGGAAGCCTCGGGTCGGGCTCAAGGCCTAAGCAGTAGACACACGTGGAGTGTGGATCCGTCTGAGACATCTTCTGGCTCGCATGGGCATCTCCCAAACTGGGAGACGATTTATCATCGTGAGTCAGCGAGGGATCAAGACTGAAGTCTTTTTGCAAATTTTTTATTTTTAAACTAGCAAACGGAGAAATAGGGAATCAGTCGAAACGCAGAGTTAAGGAGGGAACCTGAGCTCCAAGCCGTAAGGAAGATCTACGTCATGGGGCGGAGCCGCAGATATAACGTTCGGTGGGTGGGAGGAGATGTTTGAAGACCTTCCGGCAAGATTTAAAGTGGCAAGGATACTGCCAATGAGTGTGGATGAACAACATATCCATGTCCCTAGAAGTGATATTTATTTATTTGATGAGGCCTGCATATAACCTGTACTGTAGCCTACTTACAGCATTATATTTTGCAGTCTCATTTGGCCTAGACTTATACCCCTCGTTATGAGCTTGCTTCCTACTCTTTTCTTGAATTGTCTCCTTAGACTCTATTTTGAATAAAAAATGTTTACCAACCAACATTGACTTGGTAACAGTATCAGAGACCTGGTTCAGCCAAAATCATACCTGGGATATAAAAAACCCAGGGTACAACCTCTACCGGAAAGATGAGGGAAGGAAAAAAGGGAGGAGGGATCACAATATACAGTGGCATTCCCCAGGATGAAACCCAATTCTGCAGCATTTTGCAGCACTCTGCAGAATGCTGTAGCAGACCTACTAAATAAAGCAATGTAATTTCAGTGACAATTAGTCCCTTTTGTCATGCAGGAAAACATGACACTGCCAGGATGAAGTGAATGCCACAGTTTCCTGCATGACAAAAGAGACTAATTGCCACTGAAATTACATTGCTTTATTCAGTAGCTCTGGTGCAGCATACTGCAGAGTGCTTTAAAAGTGGGTTTCATCCTGGGGACGCCACTGTATGTCAAGGAGAACATGGAAGCAACAGAAATCCAAGGAAATCAAGATAAGATGGAAGACTCATGGGTCATTGTTAAAAACTTGAAAGAAAACATCTGTCTTGGAGTGATCTACAAGACAAGACAAGACAAGATGAGGAGTTAAGACAGAGAACTACTAAAATCCATCCAGAGGATGGCAGAAAAAGGGGAAGTAATTCTGATGGGGTACTTTGCCTTATCAGACATTAACCAGGAAAATCTCACAGCTGCGTTATCAAGGAATAAGGACATGCTAACTGGTCTAAAAAGCACAGACCTGCTAGAACTCGTATCAGAACCCACCAGAAAAGGAGCACTCCTGAACCTAATCCTCACAAATGGAGACAGGATCACTGATGTTGAGGTGGGAAACCACTTGGAAAAACTGTGACTGCCACTCAACATATTTCAAGGTTGCTCCCAGGAAAAGGAATAAGTCATACAAAGACAAAAGTTATGGACCTTAGGAAAGCGGACTTCATGAATATTGGTTTAGTCAAAGAGTGGTGAACTTGTGGAATAGTTTACCAGTTGAAGTGGTTGCAAGTAGTTCAATGGAGTTATTCAAAAAGAGGTTGGATAGTTTCTGTCCAAATAAATATGGGATAGTTTAATTCATGGCAAGCAATTAAAGAACAAGTCTATTTCTGCTTAAAAATCCTATGAAACCTATGAAAGATCTGCTTAGCAGCAAGTCTCTGGAATATGCCAGATAAGATGAATGTTGAAACCAGGTGGGCTAAAAAGAAGCCATAAATGACGCAGCAAGTCAATGCTCGAAAATGGTGAACGAGTCTAAAAGAAAGAGAAAAACACTCTGGTTTACAAAAGAAGTTGCTGAAATTGTAAGAGAAAAACAAGGGGTATTTCAAAAACACAAGGGTGAAAAAACTGAAGAAAACAAGGAAAATTACCAAAACATTCTAAGGAAATCAGCGATAGTAATCAGGAAGATGAAAGCACTCACAGAGGAGAAACAGTGCAACAGGTCAGTAGTGGGGACAAACCCTTTTTTCAGATACATCAGAGAGCTGTTAAAGGAGGGATCACCAAGCTGGCGAGGGCACGCAGAAGACCACCAGGAAAAGCCGGAAATGTTGAACAAATATTTCTGCTCAGTCTTCACTAAAGAGGATGAAGGGAATGGACTAGAGGGAAGCAAGGAAACAACATCAACCATAGAAATGTATACCAGCCCTTCTACAGAGGAAAGGGTCCTCAGGGAACTGGATAAATTGAAGATGGACAATGCAATGGACTCGGATGGACTCCATCCCAGGATCTTAAAAGAAACGAGATAAGTCCTGGCTGCACCTCTGGCAACACTATTCAGCAAGTCACTGAAACAGGGAGTAGTGCCAGTAAACTGGAAAAGGGCAAACGCCATGCCACTTCATAAAAGCGGGAGCAGAGAGCATGTAGAAAACTACAGACAAGTCAGTCTCACTTCTATAGTGGGAAAACTAATGGAAACCCTACTAAAGGAAAGGCTAATAGAGTTCTTGAATCAAATGGGTTACAGGATCCAAAACAACACGGATTCACACCAGGTAGATCCTGCCAGATTAATCTGATAGACTTCTTCAAGTGAGTGACAAGGGTTGTCGATCAAGGAGCAGCAGCGGATGTGGCCTATCTCAACTTTAGCAAGGCATTCAACTCCATCCCACACAGGAGGCTCTTAAACTCAGTCATGCCAGGATAGAGATCAGAGTTGTTAGATGGGTGGGAAATTGGCTACATGGAAGGACCCAGAGAGTAGTGGTGAATGGAAGTTTCTCTGGTGAGGGCAAAGTAACCAGCGGTATTATGCAAGGATCAGTACTTGGTCCAGCCCTCTTTAATTTGTTCACATGTGGCATCGCTGAGGGCTTAAATGGCAAGGTGTGCCTGTTCACAGATGATACTAAAATCTGCAACACCCCCCGATGTGGTAACTAAAATGGCAAGAGACTTGAAGTTGCTTGAAAAATGGTCGGAGACCTGGCAACTGAGATTCAATGCAAAAAATGTCAAATCATGCACCTAGGAAAAAGTAACCTCAAGGAGCAGTACTTCATGAATGAAGAAAAACTAATCGCCTCCAACCAGGAACATGACATGGGAGCTAAAGGCAACCAAACAATGCGAAAAGGCAAAAACTTAAAGCAAGCAGCATGCTCGGATGCATCGGGAAGGGCATAACCAGTAGGAAGAGGGAAATGGTTATGCCGCTTTACAGGTCCTTGGTGAGGTCCCACCTGGAGTACTGCGTAAGCTCTGGAGGCACTACATCAGGAAGGACATAGACAGAATGGAGGCAGCGCAGAGAAGGGTGACTACGATGGTGAGCGGAATGCACCCAAAGCCTTACGAGGAGAGACAGAGAGTTGAATATGTACATACTGGAGAAGGGACAGGAGGACATGATCGAGACCTTCAAATGTCTCAAAGGCATAAACAGGGTGGAAACGACTGACTTCTTTCAGCTACACAGTTAAACTAGAACAAGGGGCCAAAAAATAAGACTGAGGGGTGGCAAACTTAGAGAAAACAAGAAGAAGTTTTTCTTCACAGAGAGCTGTGGACCCATGGAGCCAACTCCTAAAAGAGATGGTGGAGTCGAAAACAATAAATGAGTTCAAGAGAGCTTGAGAAAGACACAAAGGAATCCTGGTACATGGTAATACAAAATAAATCTGTGGGGGGTGGTAGGGTAGCTTAAAATACAAACAATGGGCAGACTAGATGGACCGGAAGGCCCCCTTCTGCAGACACGTTCTATGTTTCTGTGTTTCTAACCATTTCTGTAATTGTCTCCGCTTTGTGCCTAACATTGTCTTAAACAGTCCCCCTGCTATATGACACAGGTCATTCCTGAAAACGGACTTGGCGCAGCACATCTATTCAGTTACAAAAAATAATTAATTAGCAAGTCAGCCAAGCTGTTAGACTCCCTTTAGGAAGGGAACAAACTTTGGAAGGATCTGAACAGGCTAGTTGGCTAGTCAAGTCTCCTGGAGTCTCAATATAGTCAAATGCAAGATGCTACACATAGGGAGGAAAAACAGAGGTAGGACCTACACATTGTGTGTGGTCCCTCCTGCTACAATGGAGTAAGAAATGGATCTGGGTATAACAGACATGGAGCTAAGCATAACAAGAAGTGCATGGCTGCTATCAAGAAGGCTAGAAGAATGCTGGGGGTTCATCAAAAGGTGGGTGACTGGCAGAGGAGGGAAGTAATCCTGTCACTTTATATGTCTTGGTCAGGCTCCACTTGGAGTACTGCTTGCAGTTCTGGGCTCCCCAATACAAAATAAACATTGTGGCAGTCAAGAAGGTGCAATGCAGGGCTACAAAAGTGATAAGGGGTATTGAGGACAAAAGCTATGAGGAGAAACTAGAGTTCTTTAACATGTTCACCCTGGAGAAAATGAGTCTGGGGAAGGGGGAGATGATCTCAAGTGTTCTGCATACTAAAGGGTATCAAAAAGTCGAACAGATGGAGATGTTTGATCTGGAATGCAAAGGGAGTGCAGTATGCTGGGACATGCTCCAAAACTCAAAGGTGGCAACTACAGGGGTAACATTAGGAAACAAATCTTCGTTCAGAGGATGCTGAACCTATGGAATAGCCTACCAGTGGAGATCGGAAACATGACAGTGCAGACCTTCAAGGTAAGCCTGGTCACATTTCCACTTACCAAGGGAATCACAGTGTTTCTTGGTCATTAGGGTGGGTGAGGAAACCCAATAAATTAGTACACATAAACACAGTGTGCTTGTTGGTCTCTGTTTATGAAGGGTGGGGAGAGACATGACGGACCCAGAGTCCCTTAATAGCTATGATAAATTAAATGTTAGTGCTGCATAGCAAATAAACAGCCACACCTTAAACCTTACCTAACCATCAGTGGTAAAGAAGATCAAATTTATCTCTAGCCCCAGTGAGGCATCTGAACAGTTGGAAATGATCTTTTATTGGTTCCAGGCTGAACAAAATCATGTAAAAAATCATAAAACTGTCCTCATAATTTGATTACTTAAAAAGTTTGAAAATAATCTATCTGGCAAGGGGCTAGGGTGGGGCAGTGAATTAATCCACTATCTGTTAAACTATGAAGACACAGGTTTCAATCTCAGGTGAAACGAGACTGCTTTTCTCAGCTCAGTGACTGACCCAGCACCATGACTGATATTGCAAAAACATGTGACTCACTCGTCATTATTTGTACAAAACCTACGGCAGCCTCCTCCCAGGACATGACTGAGGGGCCATAGGTGGTGCAGTGCAGTAAAACCCATCCCACATTTCAAACAGCGGTTTAGCTATTCCACAAACAAAAAACAAAACAAAAACAGGCTGTGGTCTAGAGAATCACCAGTACCCCACCTTTTTAAACACCAAATCCATTACAAGCAATACTCACCTGGTTGTTGCTAAATTTAGGTAATAAATCTGCCAGCCGGGAGAAAGGGAATGATTTCTTCTGGGCTTCAGGTGAATTGAGGAATTTAATAAAATAAAGGACATAGCACAGCACCAGAACACCAGTATATGCAAGCTGAAAATAAAACACGACAAATGTTATGCCAAAAGTAGTACTCAAATTCTAGTGACCGATATGTCAGAAGTGCACTGAGGGGTGCTGATGGGCTGGGTCCAGTAGGGAAACTGAGATTAGAATGTGAGCCATAAAACTGCATACTGCAGTAGGCTAAGGACCTGTGCAGACCACCCAATACTCAAGCACCCCTTGCCAGCCAACACAGGGGCGACACCAGTATCAGCTGTGAATGTAGCCGCTCACTCATCCTTTTCAAAGCCAGAGGAAGGGGTTCAGTCAGGTGAGCCCTCATCACTGTGGTGATGGACAAAGTGAAAATGAGGGGAAAAACAAAACAACAACAAGGTGCCCAGGTGAAGCCCTCATACAGCTAGACCAGAAGGCTGTGGTTTTGAGACCCAAAGTGGACCACACTGGAAGCAAGTTGCTGTTTCTGAGCTGGGCTGTCCGGCATCAATAAATAAATTGTAAAAATGAAAATAGGACTTGGGAATCGTATGCAATCTGAACACTGCAGTGCAGTACCACAGAGGGTAAAAAGGCAGCCATGTTTGCCAGCATACAGTCCATGCACTAATTCAACTGCTCTGCAAAATACTCAGCGATAACTGTCTGACAAGCCTCCCTGTGCTTAACCTTCACTTCCTCACTCAAATCTGCTTAACCTCTCTGAGCTGTCCTTAACCTCATCAGTCTCACTTAACCTCCAATTTCTCGCTTAATGTCTGATGCAGTGGTTCTTGACTTATAAACCTTTGTGATTCAGGGTTTATGCAAGGCACTCTCATCTAGAGTATCTCAATCTCATCTGTGTGAAAGTCCTGTATTTCAATTATTAGCCATTGATCTTTCAAACAGAACAGCTATCCGTCCTTTCTTGCCTGATCTGTCCATTCTATATAGTTTACAGCATATGGTTGCCCCTTATTGTGTACGACTGCCATACACAACATTTTCTTCTTGTAGGACAGTTCAAAGGTCACAAAAAGTTGTAATATCGTTCTGGCATCACAATGATACTTTTTTTTACTTTGAACTGCATTCCAGCTGTGTTCTCCTCATGCCTGTCTTGACTCCCCAGCTGGACTCACTGTAATGCTTTCAAACCATGCAATAAAATACACACATGAAGTCTCCGATTTCATTCAGATGCAACATTAACAGAAATGGCTGCTGCCAAGCTGCCATGACTGGGAACTGCTAAACTGTTGTGCTATGACAGAAACCTCCCAGCCAGACCTGGAATTACTACCGGAGGTCAATTTGGGAGGGCATCATCTTAGTAGGGCCCAGTGTAACACTGTTTCTCTCGGTTTTATTCACAGTGACAATGAGAGGCAAGCTGTCGGACACTGGGGGAAAAGGAGAACTATCGTAAATATCCTTTATAAAACACTCTAAACCATTCAAATCAATTTTGTTGTTCTGCTTTGAACTGTTGTACTGCTGAATGAGTTTAGTATTAGTTTAATAAGTCACTTATAGCAGCAATGCCTTTTTTTTTTTTAAACAAAAATGACATAAAACAGTATATGGGCAACCATACACAACAAGGCATGCTTCCATCTCAGGACTGAGATGAAATTGGAGGCCTTTCGAGCATCACTCTCGAGGTCCTTAAGATTTCATCCCAACACCTCAACGGAAACACAGCCTTGCTGTGCATAGTTGCTCATACACTATTCTATATACAGTGTATGGTGTAACGTTGTTCTGCATGGAAAGTCATACATCAAACAGGGTTGTTGAGCTACAGTAGTGATGCCAAAATGTTGCTGTGCTGCACTACACCTGTCCCTACTGTAGGAAACCCAATTAGACTACTGCCACACAACCCTTTCCTCAAACTACACTGGAGATCACATGCACAATGCTTTTTTTTTTTTTTGTTATAAACTTGTGCTCAAGTCAGGTAAGAGTCTACCCTCCCACCCCCCAACCCCAATCTTCCTGCTCCTGACCCATGCTAAACTGCAGCATATGACGTGGGCTGTCTTCTCATATTGAAATAGAAAGTCTCTGTGATGGAGAAAAACAGCCGTGGTTTGTTTCTTCATTTGAGTAAACATCCCCAAAGCTGCTTTCGTCCTTCTTTCCGACTTCTGGACCCAATCCCCAAGCGCCTCCTCCGGAGCAGATAATATTACCAAAAGAAGTGGTGTGTCAAGAAATGATCTTACTTCGAGAGGGTTCTTGCAGTAGGTAATAACCATTAGGACTAAGCCGCCAGGCACTAGGACCACACAAAAAACTTCAGCTAGCAGTATATAGCGGGGGACCACTCCCACCGATTGTGGGTTCCTCGACGGTTTCGCGGAACAGCTGAGGAACCACGAACTGAAGTAGAATGACACTAAAACTAGCGCTAAACTATAAAAAAACTAAAGAAGGGCAGCAGATAATGAAGAAATCTTGCTGAACACAACGCAATTTGCACAGTTTGCAGTGGGGGAGGAGCAGGCTACACTTCTGGAAGCTTCGGTGGGTGGTGTAACTGCTTCAGGTAATTCTGTGTTCTGCTTCTGAGTTAAAAACATAGCAGTACACTGTAAGTGTTGGAGTTACCCGAGCTGTGGTACTTGTGTCCTTGTTTTTTTCATCCGGCAGGGTGGGCGCTGCTGTAAGAGCAAAAGACGTCCACTGAAATCGGTTAGGAGACCTCTGTGTGGGGACTAAGAGGTCTCGCTGGGGAAAGGGACAGGGCTAATCGACTCTCACGAGCGTCGGGATATGGCCCAAACCCACCCTCCCACCACAGAGTGCTTTACTTTTATGGGGGAGGGGCTACCCTACAATTGTTGGACAGCACAGCCAGGTGCAGCCCATTACATCTCTTGGCCAAAAGTCTGAAAGCCACTGGGCATGGATACAATTAGTTTTTGAACAGGGAGAATCTCACCCATGGGCCTAAAACACAAAAGCTTAATATAGATAAGTGGGGAAAATGGGGGGAAACCACATTGCAGGGGCGAATGGAGCAGGGTGAGGGCAGATCTAGGGCAGGGTCCCCAGGATACAAGGGCGGGGGGCATCTCTGGGAGGGTGGTAGGGTGTACTAGTTGTGGGTCAGCCATGGTACTGAATGGTATGCCGTCAGGACGATGACATTTTTTCAGCGAAGTCCACCACAGCGACGAATCTCACCAGATCACTGTGGTGGCTCGTTGAACAGTGCCACTCACACTCTGGGTGTTCCACCCCAATCCCCAATACAACTCTGACTTGGAGTTGTATATTTAGAGGTGGGGGTTGCGGGGGCACAGCCACCCACAGAAAAATACCATTTCCTGATGGGAGCAATGCCAACAGTCTGCATTGTTCCCGTCGCTGTCAGGGATGTCGAGGACATCCCCGAAGTCAAGTGGTGGAACCATACTGGATATAGTCTGGAAAATGGGGGGGATGCATGATATGTAGGCAAATTGCACTGCTAAGGGAGGAGGTGGGATTGCTGAGATGGACACTAAGCTGGGAAAGGGAGAGGAGCAGAAGGGAGGACAGGAGGGGTCCCACCAAGGGAGCTGTAGCAGCTGGGGGGGAGACAGGGGGCTAGGTGCAGTAAAATAGGGAGCTGCAGGGGGACAAGGAGCAAACACGGCCACAGGAAGGGGAAGATGAGATGGGGACTGGAGGAAAATCGAGGAGCACAAAAGCAAGGAGGGGGCCTAGGGGAAGGCTCCAGAAGGGATACAGAAATCCCAGATAGTGGCAGCAAGGGACACAAGAGTAACCAGAGGGGATGGCAGGTGATAAAGCATAAAGGTCCAAAGTCTGCGCAGAGGACAAGGGAGGAGAGAGCAAGGGGAGGACCATCAGCCAGAGGGATACAGGCAGTGGGCCTAGAACAAAAACAGCTTTACTCCACTAGTTGCACAAAATGGGGGGAAGATCAAGAAAATTGAGTTGAAGAGCACACAGGGGAAACAGGAGTGGCAGGCACAAAGGGAGGCTCAGAAAAACTGAAAAAGGGGATATCCAATCAGGTAAGAATGGGCAAGCCCAAAAGGAGGTGGAAATAGCGTGCTACACTCCAGAGGAGCAAAAGCTGGATAGGGTGGGGAAGGGGAAGGGCCCCCAGGGAAAATCAGCCAGGGCAGGGGCAGATAGGCAGGAAGGGAAAAGATTTGCAGATGGAGGGGCAGAGGCAGGCAGCCTGGCAGAAAGTGCCTTTGGGGGGCACAAAGCTTGGGGGAGCACAGAACGAAGACAATACTTCAGGAGGCAACATGAGCGACGTGGGTATTGAAAATGGAGTAGAAAATAGGATACAAGGAATTGTGGGAATGATGGAAGGGAGATGGAGCCAGGAGGAGATGGAGAGTAGGGTCCTACTGGTTGGGGACTCTATAATAAAAGGAATTAGGTGGAGGGACAGGGGGGACAAGAACATCACAGTGTGGGTGGAGTGTCTGCCAGGCATGACGGCAGCTAAGGTCATTCACTATATCCCCTCAAGGGAGAAGCTGCAGGATAAGAAAACGCACCTGCTGTTCCACCTGGGAACAAATGACCTGATGGGAAGTAGCCTAATGGAGGTGCTCAGAGCTCTTGCTAGATACTGTAGCAGTCTGGGGTTCAAATCAGAGCTTTTCAGAGGTGTTACCGGTACGAAGGGCAAGCAATGATAGGAAGACGAGGATAAGGGAGTTCAACGAGTGGCTGGTGGGGTGGTGTGAGCAGATGGGGTATGGGGGTTAGTAGGAGACTGGGAATGTACATGGAGGGACGAGAGCCTGTTTGTACTGGACAGAGTAAACCTGAATAGGAAGGGGGCGCAGCACTAAAAAGCAAACTAGGAGAATTCACAGCGGATACCTATAGTTCAAACTAGGTTTAGGGGGGGAATCTGCTCCACAAGGAAGAAAGATGGGGGTCTACCAGCCCCCCCAACAGGCTAGCACTACACTGTTGGGTGAGAGAGACGGGTGAAGGGGGAAACAGAGGGGGAGGCTGGTGGAAGGGATTAGAAGCAAATGTCAGGAGTTTGGGAAATAAGATGGTGGACCTGAAGGCCATCATGAGGGACAACGGACTAGATACAGTCGCAATAAGTAAGATCTGGTGGACAGAGCATCACACCTGAGAAACAACCATTCCAGGTTATAAACTGTTCAGAAGGGACAGGGAGGGCAAGGGGGCAGGGTTCCTTATAAGTTAGGGAAGGCATTACTGTAACTGAAGGGCAGGAAGAGGAAGGGGAGAATTGAGCTCTTGTGGTAACACTAGGTAGGAAGATTGATGAATCCCTGCCACTGGAGGTGGTATACAGGCCACCTGCGCAAGGGGAGGAGGATGATAGATGGCTAACTCTGGCAATCGTGAGGCTGGCCCAGAAAGGAGAACTGCTACTGGTGGGCGACCTGAAACTCCCAGATGTTAACAGGAAAATCCCAGATGCAGCATCGGCAAGGAGCAGAGGGGTATTAGATGAGCTGCATGGGGTATTCCTTCAACAACTGGTCAGGGAGCCAATGAGGGGGAGCAACTTGTTGGACGTAGTCCTGACTAACAGAGACAGTGTGGAGGAGGTGAGGATCAGAGAAGCCTTGGGCACCAATGACCACAGCACGGTATGGTTCAGGGTCAGGGCAGGGAGGGAGACATGTAAAACCAGTACAACTGTCATGGACTTCAGACACATGGACTTTGATAAGAAAGACAGTTTAGGATAAAAATGGATGGTACGGTGAATAGAGGCACAGTGGAGGAATTATGGGAAGCTATCAGGGGTGGGGTTCAGAAAGCAGCGGAAATGTTCATAAAAAAGGTCAGGAAGAGCAAGAGGGGCAGACCACCACTCTGGTTCACTAGGGAGGTGGTGGGAGCAGTCAGGGAAAGGAGGAGGGCTTTCAGAATATTTAAGAGGACACTCAGAGAGGAAGATGCCGAGGAGTACACGGAGAAGAGGAGTTTGGCAGGGAGGGCGATCAGAAGGGCAAAAGCAGTCACTGAGGAGAAAATAACCAAAAAGGCCAAGGGGGGGGGATAAAACATTTTTCAGATATGTGAGGGAAAGGAGAAGGGCAGGGGATTGCTAGACTGAGTTGGGGGGGAGAGAGAAGCTTGAATCAGGACTATGTAAAGGCAGAGGCAGTAAATAAGTACTTTAGCTCAGTATTCACGGAGGAGGAAGGCAGGGATCCGGTGCTAAAGTCTAAGGGGAAGGAGGGCAAATGGGTGGATCAGAGCTTGTTCACTGTGGATAGGGTCAGGGCAGAGCTAGATAGACTAGGGTGGACAAGGCAATGGGGCCTGATGGGTTACACCCTAGAGTGATCGGGGAACTGAGGGGGGAGCTTGCCGCACCCTTCACAAGACTCCTCAACCTGTCCCTGGATACGGGGACGGTGCTGGAGGACTGGAGGAAGGCAGATATGGTGCCCTTGCACAAGGTAGGTAAGAAGGAGCTGAAAGAGAACTACTGCCCACTCAGCCTCACGTCTGTGGTAGGGAAGGTAATGTGGGCATTAATCAAGGAGAGGGTGGTGGATTATCTGGAGGAGTTCGGCTTTCAGGACAGCAGACAGCACGGCTTCACCAAGGGGAAATCATGTCAGACCAACCTAATTGAGTTCTTCGATTGGGTGACTCAGGTAATCGACCAGGGAGGGGCGGCGGATGTGGCCTACCTGGACTTCAGCAAGGCCTTCAACACCGTTCCCCACAGGAGGCTGGTGAGCAAGATGGAAAGCATGGGGTTGGGAGGGAAAACAGCAAGCCTGGTGGAGGCAAGGTTGGCAGGGAGAACTCAGAGTGTGATACTAAATGGGATGCACTCCGAGATGGCAAGGGTAAGGAGTGGGGTGCAACAGGAGGTCAGTTTTGGGTCCACTCCTCTTTAACATCTACTGTGGAGGGTTTGAAAGGGAGGGTGTGCCTATTTTGCCGATGATACAAAAATCTGCAACAGGGTGGACACCCTGAAGGGGTGGAGGACATGAGGAAGGACCTTAAGATGCTAAAGGAGTGGGCTGGAAAGTGGCAGCTGAAATTTAATGCCAAGAAGTGCGTTATGATGCACCTAGAGAGTAAAAACATGTGAGCAGGGTACACACTGTGGGGGGTTCCAAAAATCAGAACAGGAAAGGGATCTGGGCATCATAGTCTCCTCAAACCTTAAGGTACGGTTCCAATGCAGCAGGGTAGCGGGAAGGGCAAATGGAATGTTGGCATGCATAAGCAAGGGCATTACTAGCAGACGGAGGGAAGTAATAATGCCCCACTACAAAGCTATGGTGAGGCCACAGCTAGAGCACGGGGTTCAGTTCTGAAGATTACACCTCCGCAAGGATATAGACGCACTGGAAAGGGTTCAGAGAAGGGCAACAAAGATGGTGCAGGGTATGCAATGGAAGACACATGAGCAAAGGTGTAAGGAGCTGAATCGGTTCATGGTGGAAATAAAGAGGGAAAGGGGGGGACATGACTGAAACCTTTAAATATGTAAAGGGACTCAAAGTAGGAGAAGGGGGTCTGCTAAAGAGGAAGGAGGGAGCAGCCTCAGATTGCAAGGAAATAAATACAAGGGCAATGTGTGGGGGCGCTGCTTCAAAGAGGGTGGTGGAGCCCTGGAGCAGACTGCCAGATGGAGTGGTAGTGGCTAGAACAGTGGAGGAATTTAAAAGGGTATGGGACAGACATATGGGGCTGGACACTGGGGGAAGTGCAGGGGCAGGCGGGGAGTGGGGTATGTGAAAGGGAAGGGATGGGCAGACTAGATGGGCCAGAAGGGTCCTTTTCTGCCATCAAGCTTCTACGATTCTAGGATTCTATAAAATAAAAACATTCTACTTTTTTCCATGAAAATAATGAACACTCGGTCATGCTATGGAGCAGCCTCCAAAGCATCTTACTAGGCAGGTGGAGAATTAAATCTGAGTGTTACAGAAAGCAGCACTTGGTAAGGGCAGCAGTTTGAATGGTGGAATAAGCCAATGGATGTTCCATCATTTGCATAATTTCCATTTCTCTCTGAGGCAGTTCAACACAGGAGGCCGACTGCTACAGTTAGTCGTACTGAAGAATTCCTGGGGTTAGAAAGAACAGTTACGCAAGAACTTGCCATAACTCATTGCCTCCACAGGAGCTCTGTGAAGTTGCACCTCTTGTCTCCTGTATACTGTTAATAGTAAATCCTAGGCCTTTCTAAGCAAAATCAAGCTATAGTCAGCATGCCGCAAACAAATCCTAATAGCTCAAGAACCGTAAGTGCTAGACACAACGTACGAGTGGCAAAGTTATTCAGCCCAAAATTACCTTTCCAGTGGTTGTATGCAAAGAATAATATGTAATTTAGTTTTTTTTCTATGCTGGTTGAAACAGCAAAAAAAAAAAAAAAAAAGTTTTTTCACTGAAACAGGCAACATAAGCCATACACACCATACCATAAACAAATACGAATAACTCCTAAAGTATACATGATATACACAGAATATCAGTGGCAAAGTTGTTCAGCACAAAATTACCTTTCCAACGGTGCTATGCAGTCAAATATATATTATATTCTGTTACATTATATATTAAAATATATAAGTGACTTCTCCAGACGTTGCTAGGGCACACAGGAAGTCAGTAGCTGAGTTCTGTAGGCATCCTCAGGACACACCAGTGTATTTTACTGATGCCTACAGGCGTCTGCTAGGAGACAATGAGATAATAGCAGATCTTTGATGGGATCTCAGTCATCAGGTTACACTGTACAAACTTCACCGCCAGTGAAGCAGGATCCACACGGAACATTTTCAGCAGTACAACTGGGGCTGCCCATACCACTGACGTCTGTTGACGACATCAACCCTATAAAGGCGTAAGCGGCCTTGCTCCCTCCTCAGTTCTTTCCCTCCGGAGACTAAGGGAGCTAGGCTCGCACCATGGAGGACCAAGGAGAGAAAGAGGTGCCCAGGCATAAATAAAAGGCTGGGTACACCAGACAGCCAAATCCCAGACAGGAGCCCCAAGAAGTGGGATGGTGGGAGGGAAATGGTAAGTTCTTATGTAACTGTTCTGTCTTCTTCCGGGGTATCTCAGTCATCAGGTTACACCATAGGAGCAAGTCCCAAGCAGGTACAGGTGCAAACAGATAATATGGTAGGAAGGTTCATCATAAACTTAAGACAGGAGGCCCTGTAGCGCAGCCCTGCCAAATCCTGCATGGGCTCTAGAGGCAGTGTCCAGACTGTAGTGCTTGGTGAAAGTATGGGTGGTACTCCAGGTAGCAGCTGCAGAGATGTCAGTGGCGGAGACCTTGCAGAAATAAGTCACAGAAGTAGCCATGCCTCTTGTGAAATGAGCTTTGACAGTACCAGGCAGTTCCTTGCCATTCTTGATGTAGCAGAACACAATGCAATTTGCTAACCATTTGGATAAATACTTTTTAGAAAATGAAGTGCCCTCTCTACCTGCGGTGAAGGAAACAAACTGCTTCGACTTTCTGCATTCTATGGTAAGAAAGGAGGAGGTAGTACTTCAAAGTTCTACGCACATCTAACATATGGAGCAGGCCTTCCCCTGGATTGGCATGCTCAAGAAAATAAACAAGCAGGTGGATAGACTGGTTGAGCGTAAACTTGGAAACCACCTTAGGGAGAAATTCAGAATTCATGCGCATACACACCCTGTCTTTGTGAAAAATCAAATAAATATGGCTCCTCACATCAGAGGGCCTGAAGTGCTAAAATTCTTGAAGGAGAAGTAATGGCCACTAAAAATAGCGCTTTCCAAGAAAGAAAGCACAAACTGCAAATTGCAATAGGCTCAAAAGGAGATGGGATCAACTTATTCAAAACAAAATTTAAGTCCCAAGCTAGGACAGGTGACCGAATTGGGGGTTTCATACGCAGGATGCCTCTTAGAAAGGTATGGGGGAGTCGCCGGCCTGGTGGCGCTGAGGCACTGGACACCTTACCTCACGTCTTGCCAGTGACCCAGGTTTGGGAACGAGCCAGGGTCACTGGGAGCCGGATTGGGGAGGGGAGCAAGATCAAGTAGCCGAAAGGCAGCTCTCCTCTCTAAGGAGGCACTCTGTCACCCACTGTAGTTCCACCGCCCCCAGGTGGAGGTCCAATGGCAGTGCAGGTGGGAGGGCGACAAGCAGAGAGAGGGCGCCTTGGAACCGGGGCATGCGCATGCCTTTACATGCACATCCGCGGCCAGAACACATGGCTGGGGGAAAAAACTGGATGTAAAATTGGGAATAAAATGTAAATTAAAAATAAAAAAAGGTATGGGAGACAACCAGCTGAGCTATCATCACCCATGGGCTCATGAAAGGCAGAAATAGCTGAAAGGTGCATCTTGAGGACGGAATACTGGAGACCTGAACTGGATAGAGAGATCAGGTAGTCCAGGATCTAGCTCACTGAGCAGGTGAAAGGGTACAGATTATGTCTGGCACTTCACATGGTCAACCACTTCCACTTTATGGCATATGTGGCTCGAGTGGAAGGCTTCCGGGCAGCCACCAGGACATCCAGCACTCTGTTGGAGACTCCAAACCTGGCAAAAGCTATGTCCTCAGGAACCAAGCATGCAGAAGGAGGGACCTGAGGTTGGGATGGACCAGGATCCCCTGAGCCTGAGGCCACAGGCTCCTGCACAGGGGGAGTGGAACCAGAGGTTCCTCCGCCAGCTGCTGTAGCAGGTGAAACCATATCTGGTGGGGCCAGAATAAGGCTAACCAGAATTATGCTGACCCCCTCCATCTGCAATTTGATGAGGACACTCCGAATTAAAAGGAATGGAGGAAATTCATAAAGAAAACCTCCCGCTCCAGGAGAGGGACAATGCATCTTGCCAAAAAAACTCCAGGCCCTGGATCGAGTGAGCAAAAATTGGGCAGTTTTGAATTTAGCAGGGACGCAAAAAGGTCCAACTCTGGATGACCTCATATGTCGAACAGCTCTTCTGCGATGGATGAGAGGAGCTCCCATTCGTGCATGTTGGACGGAGTCCTGCTGAGGCTGTCCACTAGAGTGTTTAACATGCCTGGAACTTGAATCGCTGAGAGTGTCTGATCATGGTCCAATGCCCAAAACCACCACCCTCTCATGACCTCCCTGCATAGGGGGTATGTGTGAGTCCCCAATGCTTGTTGATGTAGTACACTACACTGAGATTGTCTGACTGCACCAGCAGCTGACTCAGAGCAAGGTGGTTCTGAAAAAGCCCATATGGCACAGAGCACTGCTCGCATCTCGAGGACATTGAAATGCAGGGAGGTCTCGACCCGAGACCAGGAGCCCAGGGTTCGAAAGGACCCAAGTGAGCTCCCCAGCCTGAACCGCAAGTATCCATGGCGAGGATCTGCTGTGGAGAAGAGGTCTGGAATGGGACTCCTTGCAGCAGGTTCAAGGGGTCCATCCACCACTGCAGCACTCTGTGGACTGGTGAGGAGACCAGCACCCAGCGATCTAGCTCATCTGTGAACTGGTACCATTGCACACAGAGTCTCCACTGGAGGATGTGCACGTGGAGTCTAGCCAGTGGAACAGTGGGAATGGCAGACGCCATTAGACTCAGCAGTCTCAGGTACACCCTGGCAGGAATAAAACAGCTCTGGGCCACCTCCTGAGCCTGGGCTATAAGGCACTTGGCCCTATTCTGGGGCAGGAAAGCCTTCCTTTGTGCCAAGAGTAGTAGCGCCCCTGTGTACTGCAGCCTTTGGGATGGAACTAGAACTGATTTGGGCAGGCCGACGGTAAAGCCCAAGGAGAGGAAGAACTGGAGAGTTCTCTCCAGAGTCCGCAGGAGATGCTTCCTGGATGAAGCCTTTAGGAGCCAATCATCCAGGTAAGGGAAATGCACAGTCCCTCCCTTCCGAGGGCTGCAGCTACTGCTGCTAAGCACTTGGCAAATCCCAGCTGTGTAGAGAACAAGCCAAAGGGAGCAGCACCTTGAACCAGTAATGCTCACCCTGAAACAGAAAAACAGAGAAAGCTCCTATAGGGAGGGAAGACCGAGATGTGAAGGAAGGCATTCTGCATGTCTAGTGAACGGAGCCAGTCGCCTGTCTTGAGAAGGGCATCGGGCCTGGCAAAGTTACCATCCTGAACTTTCGGTACTGAACATGAGGTCCTTTAGGTCTAAGATGGGTCTCAGATCTTTGGTCTTTTTGGGGACCAGAAAAAACCTGGAACAGAACCCCTTACTTCTCTGCCGCCTGGGTACTGGTTTGATGTCTTGCTTGCGCAGAAGAAACTGTACCTCCTACTGTAGGACAAACAAGTGGGCCAGGGGTAAGTGGAGGGTCAGGGACGGGTTTCTGGAGGTTACTCGATGAGCTCCAGCATGTCACCCCTTTCTAAGATTTGCAGAATCCAGGCATCCAAAACTGCAGCTCTCCATTGTTTTAGATGGAGGGAGAACCGACCACTACCTCTTGGTCGGGCACCAGAAAGAGAGTGGGGGAGGGGGCATCAGGCGAAGAATCAAGCAGAGGCAGAGCCAGCCGCTTGATCAGTTACTTCTGGAATGCTTGGCCCCAGCTCCTGCATTGGAAGGGGTGGGCAAAGCAGTGGAGACTCTTTGCTTGCCTTTAGGCCGAGAGGCTACACCAGGTCTACTGGACACCTTGTGAAAAGGAGGGCACTGTCTACCCTTAGGTTATGTACGGCAGAGGTAGTGGACAGATTTTATAGTCCCACAATCACTAAAGATGACTGGGACAGCAGGCTCAAAGAGTTTAGTGCCACTGAAAGGGGCATTAAGCATCTTCCACTGAACATCTGCCTGAAAGTCAGAGGCTCTTGGCCAGGCGTGTGTCTACATAGGCAGATGCCGGTGACAGCAGCCTGGGCGATAGTGTCCGAAATATCATAGAGGGCCCTGGGGAGGTGCTTGCTAGCATCTTCAGCAGCCGTGGTCTGCTGGGGCTAGCTGTCAATGGCACGAGCAAATCAAGACATTATGCGCCAAGCTACTGGTCAGGATCATGGAAAACTTGACCAGAAGTAGCAGGAAAGTCAACGACTGCAGGACGTCGATGGTGGAGGGGCACAGTAGACAACCCCACCGGTGGTATCAGAAAAATCAAAAAGCCCAGGGTCTGGGAAAAGTATCAGACTGGCATGGGAGGGCGGTTATCGACGATGAGGCAAGGACCAGAAGGTGGCTGACAGTAGAGGAGTCTGAGACACAGGGCACAATGACCAGTCCATGAGTCCTAAGGGCATAGAGAAAAAAGCCAAGCCTGGAGCCTACAGAAAAAATTAGGCCACCATGGGAGGGCTGTGGTCGACAATCCTGATGTCAACGGAACAGTCTGCGATGGCAGAAAGCATAGTTGGTGGCAGCAGGGTTAGTGGCTAAGGCACGGCAACCCTGTCGATGAGCCTAGAAAAGCCCAAAGGGCTCGAAGCCCTGGGCCTGGGGGACAACAGGCCACCAAGGGAGGGCTGTCATCGATGATCCAGGTGTTGATGGAATAGTCGGAGATGGTAGAAGGTATCATCGGTGGCAGCATGGTCAGCAGCTAAGGTATGGTGACTGGCTACTGTAGACAAGCCAATCGTTGATGGAGCAGGAACCCCAAAAACTCACTGACAAGAAAAGTCATCAATAGTGGGGGGGGGCAATAGCAAAGAGCACAATGACCCCTTCAATGGGCTGAAGGGCCCAAAGGGCCAAAGTCTGGCCTGGAAAAACATCAGGCCACAAGAGAAAGGCATCTTCCGATGAACCAGCTGCCGATGGGACAGGGGTCGCCTACCCGAAGGTCTGCGACCTGTCGCCGGCAAAGCGGGCGACAACACTGTTGGTATGGGTCTGGTAACAGCAAAGACTTGGACAGCGACCCTCGACGAAGCGCGAGCAGTTGACAAGGAACCCCCGGAGGAAGAAGGAGCCACAGGAGTTGGGAACGTCAGGGAAAGCGGACCCGTGAGGCTGCAACCAGACACCTGACAAAGCGGGCAACAGTGCTGTCAGTATGAGTCTAGAAAGGCAAAGACAAGGACAGCAATCCTCAACAAGGCCAAAGCCAGCGATGAGGAACCCCCTGAAGGAGAAGTCATCCTCGGAGGCCTGGAATGCCAGGAAAAGCGGTCCCAGTCACAGTCAGTCAGGAGAAATCCCCAAGGGCTAGTCCTGGATCTAGTGATCTGCGAGCTTGAAGAATCTGCTCCACCACTGCTCGCAGTCCCCGATGATGAGGTCAGGCCCAAGACAGCAGAAACAAAAACGATAAAAAAAATACCTCTGGAGAGGCGAAATTCTGCCGGTTGCAGCAGTGATGGGGAAGACAGAAAGGAGGAAACTCTCGGAAGAGGAATCTTAAAGGAAAAGAGATTCTGAAACTAGGAAAACAAAAGTTGAAAAAGAAAAGGCACTAAACTGCATTAGAGCTTCCGCGGAGACCCATGCAGAATGAGTCGACGGCAGGAAAGAACTGTGGAGGGAGTGGGGCCATTCATGCCTTTATAGGGTTGACAATGTCAACGGACGTCGACGACGTGGGCAGCCCCAGTTGTACTGCTGAAAATCTTCTGTGTGGATCCTGCTTCACCAGCAGTGAAGTCCTACAGTGTAACCCGATGACTAAGATACCCCTGAAGGAGATCTATTCTCCTCGAGTTCAAACACAGGTATGGGAGGGAATTCACTAAAGCTGGCAGGGAGGAGATTCAAAAAGACATCCAGAAGCACATCCTTACGGAAGGGGTGGTGGACAAGTGGAATAAGCAGCCAAGGGAAGTGGTACAGGCCAAGTCAATCAGCAGCTTCAAACAGGGATGGGACAGGCAGGTGGGTTTAGTCAGAAAAAGGGAAAAGGGGACAGCTAAAAAAGGGGGGGGGGAACACTAGGGCAAAGCAGAATAATTAGGTACGGTGGGTAGAATGGATGGGTAGAGACCCTTTTTCTGCCATCAATGTCTGTGGATCTATGACCCTGGTCTTCCAGTAGCTCAGATCTGTGTGTGGTGTGTAACAGTAACTATCAACAGTATACACTTCTCCTTTCCGTATTAATACTGGGATATTCAATCTGTTAGTGGTCTCAAAATCTAGTCTCAATAACATTTAATTTAATCCAATAAAACAGAAACCCTCTATGACTTCTTGGATGTTCTTCCTCATTTTTTTTTTTTTTAAACAGGAAAAAATGGACACTTCAAATTCAGTTTTGATATGGGAATATGATAATTGCACTTAAGCCCCTGATGAGATGCAATGAAGTAATAGTACATGACAGGTTCTGGTACATCCATGGGTATTGCCAAGCCTCGGGTGCACTGTGGAGTACAAAGCCACAGGTCAAGTGTCTCATGCACCCTAGAAAGTGTAGTGTTGCTATTAGGCAAGGGGTTTAAATAAGACAGTCTCCATTTTCAATTAACTGAAAAGTAAAAACAACTGTTTTAAAATACATTTGTATAGTATTTTATGTGTAGGAATGGTGTTTAGAAGAAGTTCTGGTCAGAGCAGAAATGGCTACACAAAGCTTTCTGGAGCAGTAGCGGACTGTGGCTTGTTAGAGCAGCGCCGGTGGCATGGCAGAGAGCAGTGTACACTGGCACCGGAGTATGCCACTCGCAAGATGGCGGCAACATCAGAACTGCGTATCGCGCATGCACAGTTTCAGTCATACTGTCACTTCCTCCATTGCGGAAAGTAGTGCGCCGGAGGGGTGAGCACCGCGGAGGTGACGGGAGGAGGAGACAGCACAGAGAAACAGTGACTTCAGTGCTGTGGACTGCAAACAGCATCACTGCAGGAGAAGACAGCGATCAGTTCTGCCTTTCTCCTACAGTGATATGATCTCAAAATGACTGCAGGGCTGCACCCACGTAGCTGTAAAAATTGGTTCTCTGAAGTTGTGGTATTTATTTACTTATTTCAAAAGTTTCACCAGGAAAGACAAACTGAGCTGCTAACGGCTCATTTCCAGATATGTCCTGGGGGTAAGGGAACATGGAAAATCAAATATAGCAACTAAAATATATCAAAAAGCATAATCAAAAAATTAAAGACAAGTCAGTATAACAGATACATGCAGTAGAAAAAAATAAAATAATTGAAGTGATGGAATTACTCTTACAGAACAATTAACAGGAACGAAGGAAACAGACTGCCAGGGCATCATGGACAGTTGCAGGAAGAACAACAGTCATGAAGGAGAGACTTTAAGGAGACAGCATAAGAGGCAGAGCGAACTGACAATGGAAGGGAGGACCAGCGTTTAGGAGAGTAGTACGAGAAAGCAGTTTGACCAACAACAGATTTTCTAGAAGGAACAGTAAGGTAATGGAAAGTATTATTGCAGAGAGGGTAGCAAGAAGCTGAAGGAGCTTGGAATGTAAGGTAGGAGAGAAAGGAACCAAACCAGAATCTGGATACAATGCAGGTACAATGGGAAAAGTACCTGGCATCAAGAGAGGGGAGTGAAAGAGCAGAGTAAAGTGAGGAATGGTGGGTATGAGGGGAACAACCTAAAGCAAAATGACAAAAAGAGTGGAAGAGGGGGTACAGTCAGACAAGGCAGGATTTGGAAGCTCCACTACATACCATGTCACCATTGTCAGAAATAGGGAGAATCATCTTTAAAACAATCTCTTGGTGGACAGAAAGTGGGATACTCGCTTTGTTCCTGTGCAATGCACTAAGCTTGGGGTGGAGCTTTTGGTGTGTGGCACCAATATGAACTGAGAAATCAAGATGATGGTCAGCCCAGACCCCGAGGTACTTAAAAGAGGCTACATCCTCATTAATAGCACCATCAAGGGTGTCAAGTAAATGGAGAGGGGTGAGTCTGGAAAGCCTTTAACAGGTGTCAAAAGTCATGGAGACTGTTTTGTTTTTTTTTGGCTTTGAGGGATAGTTAATTAGACTGGAACCAGTGCTGTATATTGTCAAAATCCAACTGAAGCTGTGAGGTAAGATCATGGGAAGAGGAATCAGATGCAAAAAGAAAGTATAGTTGCGTAAGAACTTACCATAAGAGTAAATCTTCGAGAGAGGGTCCTGCAGTAGGTAATTACTCAGAGGACTGCACCCCTGGGGTCAGGACCTATGAAAAGCTTTAGCTAGCAGTATCTGATGGGGGACTGCCCACCCAATTTCACGTGACAGATATCAGCATGACCCTATATAGTGGGCGGTCCCCCATGCCTGCCTTCCAGTTCTCCTGCCAGAGACCTCAGATGAGGGGCAACAGGAGAAAAGAAAACAGAAGCTCCTGGAGCGTAGAATAAGCTCATAAAAAAGGAGCAATGAACCAAATAAATTTGGGGGATAGAGGGAGGGAAAAAGATTACCTACTGCAAGAGCCTCTCTTGAAGATCTACTGTTACAGTAAGTGCTTATGTAACTGTACTATCTTACTTCCAGAGGGCTCTTGCAGTAGGTAATTACTCTGAGGGCTGAGTCCCAAGCAGTGTGACTCAGAAGAAGCTGAAACACAGGAGGCAGGAAAAAACTGCCAATTGTAGACAGTTCAGGACAGGAGTCCCTGAAGCACAGCTAAGCCAAAATCTGCTCTGCGTCTAGAAACAATGTCCAGACTATAATGCTTTGTGAAAGTGTGGACTGAACTCCAGGTAGCCACGGCGCAGATGTCAGCGGCTGACACATTCTTGAAGCAAGCAGTAGAGGCAGCCATACTTCTTAGGAAATGCCCGTTAACCTCCCCTGGGAGGGTCTTACCATGTTTCGGGTAACTGAAAATAATGCAGTTTGCCAGCCATTTGGATAAACACGGTGTGGAAACTGCCACACCCTCTTCTGAGTACAAAAGAAAGAAAAAGCTGATCTATCTTTCGGACAGATTTTGTCCTGTTAGTGTAATAACGCAAGATTCTATGAACATCTAAAGTATGAAAAATTGCCTCTCCCTGATTAGAATGCTCGGGGTAGTACACTGGAAGTTGAATTGACTGGCTCAACATAAACTCAGACACCACCTGGGGTAAAAACTTAGGATCGGTATGAAGAGCTACCCAGTCTCTATGAAAAATTAAATAAGGCTCCTTACAAATCAGGGCCTGAAGCTCAGAAATCTTTTGAGCTGAAGTAACTGCTACTAAAAACAGCACATTCCAAGACAAGTAACGCATGTCACAGGAACCAGCTGGTTCAAAAGGAAGTAGGGTCGGCTTTTCCAAAACAAAATTCAGATCCCACGGTGGCGCAGGACTGTGCACTGGTGGCTTGAGATGCAGAACCCCTTCAAGAAAGTTTTTGAACCTTCCAACTGTGCTACTGTCCTGCCATCCACTAGGGTATGGCAGGCAGAGAAGGCTGACAAATGGACCTTCAGTGCTGAATACCCCAGGCCCAAATCATAGAGGTGCAGGAGATACTCCATGACCAACAGGACCGGACACAAGAACGGGTCCCAACCCTTCACAATGGCACAAATGGAAAAACGTTTCCACTTCATGGCATAAATGGTCCTCGTAGACAGTTTTCTGGCCTCAACAAGGACTTACGCCACCTTGGATGATACTCCAAAGCACAAAGCGGCTATGTCTGGAGGTGTCACGTGTGAAGGTGAAGAGATTTCAGCCCTGGATGGACCACTGTGCCCTCCTCCTGGGTCAGGAGGTCGCTGCAGAGGGGCAGGGTAACCAGAGGCTCAAAAGAAGCACTCAGAACGGCTACCCAGTAATCAATATAAATTCACATCCAATGCTTGGAATATATTTAAAACAGCTTTAATAAGATAGCTGAAGCAAGCAGCAGTTAAAAAGCCACAGACGCACGTTTCACGTCGCCAAGACGCTTTTTCAATGTAACCAGAGGCTCCACTGCTAGCTGCTGAAGAAGTGGAAACCAAACTTGACAAGGCCAAAAGGGGGTTATCAGAACCATGTGGGCCCCCTCTGCCCATAGCCTGAGCAGCACCCTCTGCAGAACCCGAAAAGGAGGGAAGGCGTACAAGAAACTTCCTGTCTAGCAAAGAGATAGAGTGTCTCACCAGAAAACACCAGCCCTGGAGCGAGACAGCAAAACTTGGGTAGTTTTGCATTGTATGGGGAGGCGAACAGATCCAGTTCCAGCCGACCCCATAGGCCGAATATGTGGTCGACCACCTCTTGCTCGAGTTCCCATTCATGGGCCCTCACTCTGCTGCAGCTGAGACTGTCCGCTAGGATGTTTTGCATGCCTGGAAATTGAACAGCTGCGAGGTGAATTCGATGCAGAACAGCCCAATTGCACACCCACATCACCTCCCTGCATAGAGGATACGAGAGGGTGCCTCCTTGCTTGTTGAGATACCAGACCACGCACATGTTGTCTGACTGGACTAACAGGGTACTCTGGAGAAGCAGTTGCTGAAAAGCTTGAAGGGTGTACAACATTGCTCTCATCTCTAACACACTGATGTGTAGAGAAAGCTCCATCTGGGACCACCTGCCTTGGGTTTTGTGGTCTCCCACATGCCCAGCCCAATCCATCCCTGATGCATCTGCAGTCAGAGTCTGGGTGGGAGGAGGGGAATGAAAAAGGACCCCCTTGGTGAGATTGGAAAGATCCTGCCACCACAAGAGATCCCTCTGCATGGAATCGGAGACCATAACCATCTGGTCCAGGTCATCCAACCTCTGGTCCCACAGTGCTCTGAGTGTCCTCTGCGAAATACGAATGTGGAGCTAGGCTAAAAGGCATGGTGGGGATGGCCACTGCCTTCAGGCCTAACAGTCAAAGAATCGACCTGGCCAAGACCTTTCTGCTGGAGGCCACCATACAGGCCTGCTGCTTCAAGGTTTCCGCTCTGTTGAGAGGGAGGAAAGCCATATCCTGAACTGGGTCCAACATCACCCCAAATGAATTACAGGTGCTGGGAAGGGACAAGCTGGGACTTTGAAAAATGTACATTGATCCCCACTTGACAAAAAAGGTCCAGGGTTGCAGAGAGGGAGAGTTCCAACTGTTCCCTCGATGAGGCTGACAGAAGCCAGTCATTGAGGTAAGGGAACACACAGTGGTCCTGATGCCTGGGAGCCACCGCCACTACAGCCAGGTACTTCACGAAAATCTGAGGTGCCGAGGATAGGCCAAAAGGTAGGGCCTTGAACTGGTAATGTTCCTCTGAAAGAAGAACTGATGGTAGTGATGATGGGCCCAGAAAATAGGGATGTGCAGGTAGGCATCCTGCATATCCTGAGCACAGAGCCACTGACCCTTGTGCAAGAAGAGCAGCAGACCCGGGAGGGTCAGCATCCAAAACCTCTTGTACTCTATGTACAGTTTTACAGCACTGAGGTCCAGAATGGGACGCAAATCTCCTGTCTTTTTGGAGACCAGGAAGAAGTGGGATTAATACCCCTTTCCTTCTTGGTGCATGGGAACAGGTTCTATTGCTTCCTTTTGTAATAGAGCTTGTATTTCCTCTCGGAGAAGAGGAATGTGTGCCTTCAGGCAGTGTGACTGGGCCAGAGGCCTGTCTGGAGGTTTTTCTGTATACTTCAGAGTGTGGCCCTGCTCTATGAGCTGAAGAACCCAGGAGTTGGTTGTCACTGCCTGCCACCCTGGCAGATGACAAGCAAATCTTTCGCCCACCTGCTCCCCTAAAAGATCCTGAGAGGAGAGGGCAGAGAATGAGTCATGCAAGGGAGGGGATGTTGGGGAGAGCTGCACCCAAAGCTCTCTGGGATTTAGCCAGGGGGGGAGGGGGTGGCTGAGGCTTGTTGCTCCAGAAGTTTGGTCAGATGTCAGGCCGTCTGCTGTTGCTTCTGCTACCTCTTCCCTTGGCGTCGAAAAGGCTTCTTTGCCTGAAATTTTGGTTGGTACATGGTTTGTACCGACAAAGGGCCTTGCTTTTGTCCTGCAGGGTGGTTATAATGTCCTGTGCGTCACCCCCAAACAGGACGGATCCCCTGAAAGGGGCGTCCTGGATGGCAGACTGTACATCCTGGGCCAAACCGAACACTCTCAACCAGGAGAAGTGCTGGAGGTCGACTGCTGTGATGGCTCCCCGTGCACAGGAGTCAACAGCATTATAGGTTGCCCTGAGAGAATGTTTGCAGGCCACCTCAGTGGAATGGATCGAATCCGACAGTATGGATTTCGACTCAGAGTCCAGAAAGGACTTCAATGGCTGGCTACAGCTGGGCAAACAATGATTTTTGGTAGACCAACATACAGCCTACATAGTTAACAGCCCTCATAGCCAGTGTGGAGGAGGAGTAAAACTTTCTTCCAAACTGATCCAGCTGACGAGACTCCTTATCAGGAGAAGAAGTGCTTGTGTCGAGGTTTACAAGATCTGTCATGAGAAGCTGCAATGATGACCAAATCTGCCTTGGGGTGCAAACTGAGGTAGTCCTTCCCCTGCGGAGTGCAGTAGGTGTGGTCTGCTTTCTTGGCTACCACTGAAATAGATGGTATCATCCTTATTGTTGTTGCCAGGTCCTCATGAGACTCCAGCCGGGGTAGGGTACAGGCCTGTGCCGATGCCTGCATGTCCAGGTGCTCCGCAAGGCGCTGCTTTTTGGGGTCCCGTTCGTCTGACTTCCAGTCGTAAACCTCTTCGATTCTGCATAGGAGGTCTGCAACGGAAGGATCCTCCGGGGGTGATTTTGGGGATTCCTTGGGCTGTGGCTCCTTTATAGATGGAGTTAGAAAGCCCAACTCTGCCGATGAGGAAGTATCCAAGTCAGAATCTCGACCTGAGTCCGTAGACCCAAAATCAGGATGAGTCGAATCCCGTGGGCCCGGTGTCGACCTATCCAGAGGTTGGGCCAATGTCTGATCCTTTGAATGGACTGGCATTGGTTGAGGAAGAGGAGCTGGAATCTGCCTCGCCGGCTGCACGTCAGGGCTTTTAGGAGGCTCCCTAAGAGGCTGACAATTGCCCCACTCAGACACCAGTTGAGCCCTGGTCTCTGACCACCAAGACTGCAGGATAGCTTGAAAATCCACTGGAGCCTGAGGCTCAGCCTGCGGAGGTGGAAGAGGCTGACAAACCGGGGTAGACAGTGGCAAAGCCCAGTGACGGGAAACCAGGCGCGTGGTAGTGCATCGAAAAATATCCCGGTGGAGGGTAAGCAGGCACATAACCTGGCACATGGAACCCTGATGGGGGTAACCCGATGGGTTATATGCTGGGGCCTGAGGTGTCGGATAACCCGATGGCGGGAACCCCGACAGAGGGTAACCCAACAGGAGGACCAACAGGGCATGGCCTGATGGAGGGGCCAAAGGTGGGCCCCATGGAGGCAAGCCCAACGGAGGACCTGATGGAGGCACCACAGGCCCCAAAGGGGGACACTGTAGGATGCCAGATCCAGATGGTCCCAGTAGGGTCAGATCCGGCAGGTGGTGGAGAAGCCCTCGTTGGAGGAGGAGGAATCTGGGAAACATTTGCGTAAACACTAGCTCCTAACCCCAAATCCAGAGGTGAGCCTGGGGAATTGTCACCTGCTGGAAGCCCCTCATCTCCAGTCCCTCTCTTAAAAGGCAAGGGAGGTGAAGCCACGTCCCATGGTGAGGGGGAAACCTGATGAGGAGAACCCTCCAGGGGAGGCTGAGAGAGATCTGGCAACTGGGTATCATTGGGGCCATCACCGAGCCTGAAGCCAAGTCGGTCTGGCATATGTCATCAGATCTAATGTTCAACTTATCGGCCGACATGACCATGTGAATGTTGGACTTGCTGATGCTCAACTTACTGATCGAAGCCGGGCGGGCTCCAGAGTCCCCAGAGCCCGATGCAACAGCCTGAGCTGGGCGCTCATCAGATGGGCCAATGAGTGACTTAACTGCTCCACTCGGCACGGCAGACATCCCCCCACCCCGGTAGAGATGGGTCTGAGCATGGCCGAGGCCTTAGCCAAGGATCCCATGGCCATGAGAAAGTACAGTTACGTAAGAACTTACCGTAACAGTAGATCTTCGAGAGAGGCTCTTGTAGTAGGTAATTACATATAGGACTGATGCCGGCAGGCGGCAGGACCCCACGGAAAAATTTCTAGCTAGCAGTCCCTGGCGAGGGACCGCCCCCACATCAGGTGACCGGCATCAGGAAACATCGGTATAAAGGGGTGGTCCCTCACGCCCGCCTTCCAGTTCTTTCCCACCAAAGACCAAAAGAGGCCGGACGAGAGAGAAGCAGAGATTTCCTTCACTGGAAAAGGAGCTGAAAAAGCTGAGGGGGATGGAGGGCGGAAGGTATTACCTACTGCAAGAGCCTCTCTCGAAGATCTACTGTTACGGTAAGTTCTACGTAACTGTACTGTCTTACTTCGAGAGGGCTCTTGCAGGTGCAGCTGTACAGGACTGAGTCCCAAGCAGTCTGGGACAAGAAGAAGCACATGGGAGGAGGAAAGCTACTCAGAGTAGATCCCCTAGCTGTGAAGGCCTTTAAGAAAGGAGGCCTTGCAGGACAGCCAGCCCAAAGCCTGCTCTACGTCGAGAGGCAATATCCAAACTGTACTGCTTTGTAAAGGTATGGACGGAAGTCCAAGTGCCGGCAGCACAGATGTCTGCCGCTGACACATTCTTGAAACAAGCTGGTGGAGTGGTCTCTTACTTGACCTGGAAGGGTCCTGTTGTACTTGTCATTACAGAAAGTGATGCAATGTGTCAACCATTTAGAAAAGCATTGCTTAGAAACAGCATTGCCTTCTCTTTTGGGTGCAAAAGAGACAAACAGTTGATCTGTCATTCTGAGATCCTTCGTCCTGATAGTGTAGTATCTCAGAATCCGGTGAACATCCATAGTATGTAACAAATACTCACCTTGATTGGAGTACTGCATAAAGAAAGCTGGTAACTCTATGGACTGGTTCAGAGTAGATTCCGCTACCACCTTGGGGAGAAACTTTGGATTAGTACGCAGAGCCACACATTCTTTGTGAAAAATCAAGTATGGAATTTTACACATCAGGGCCTGGAGCTTGGAAATCCTCCGAGCAGAGGTAATGGCCACGAGAAAAAGTGTCTTCCAAGAAAGAAACTTCAAGTCTGCGGAAGCTGCCGCTTCAAAGGGAGGCAGAGTTAGTTTCTCAAGAACAAAATTCAAATTCCAAGGAGGGGCGGGGACTTGGATAGAAGGTCTTAGATGGAGAATGCCTCTGAGGAAAGTCTTAGAGACTTCCAGCTGAGCAAACGTTCTGTCTGCAAAGGGAACGTGATAGGCCGAAATGGCCTCCATGTGAACTTTAAGAGAAGAGTGACTAAGACCCAGGTCAAAGAGATGGCGCAGGTACTCCAGCAGACATCCAACGGGCAGGAGAAAGGCTCAACGTCTTTTGAAGCAGCCCAAATTGTGAATCCTTTCCACTTCATGGCATAGGTAGACCTAGTGGAGGGTTTCCTAGCCTCCACCAGAATCTCCGCCACCTGGGGAGAAACTCCAAAGCGGGCTTGAGCTATGTCTGCAGGAGCCATGCATGGAGCTGAAGGGACTTGAGACCTGGATGGACCAGGGTCCCCTGATCCTGGGTCAGCAAACATCGTGACAGAGGAAGAGGAAGCAGTGGTTCCTCTGAGAATTGTTGCAGAAGAGAGAACCAAACTTGCCTGGGCCAAAAGGGAGCGATCAGAATCATTCGTGCTCCTTCTGACCCCAGTTTCTGCAAGACCCGTGGGATCAAAGGAATTGGGGGAAAGGCATAGATGAATCTGTCCTTCCAATCTAGAGACACAGCGTCTCTCCAGAAAATGCCTCGCTTTTGAACGAGCGAGCAGAAGACTGGAAGCTTTGCGTTTTGAGGGGAGGAGAACAGGTCGACCTGTGGTGTTCCCCAACGTAAGAAGATATCATCTAGGATCCCTTGATCCAGTTCCCACTCATGGCCAGAGCGGACGAGCGACTCAGCTTGTCTGCCAAGATGTTCTCGACTCCCGGAACATGAATTGCCGTAAGGTGAAGGTCATGTTGTGCTGCCCAATCCCACACTCTCATTGCTTCCCTGCAAAGAGGGTAGGACCGAGTCCCTCCCTGTTTGTTGATGTACCAAACCACACACATATTGTCCATCTGGACGGCTAGGTGGCCTGGAAGGAGGTATAGATGAAGGGCTTGGAGGGCATAAAGTACTGCCAGAAGCTCGAGCACATTGATGTGAAGTGTTTGTTCGAGCTTGGACCAAGAGCCCTGGGTCCGATGAGGACCGAGATGGGCTCCCCAACCTTCGCCCGAGGCATCTGTGGTCAGAGTCTGTGAGGGGGGGAGGAAGAAAGAATGGGGCCCCCCAAAACAGGTTCTCTCTGACCATCCACCACTGCAAGTCTCAAACCATGGGAGCGGAGACCAGGACCAGTTGATCCAAGTTGTCCACCAATTGATCCCATTGGGAGCGAAGCGTCCACTGAGAAACCCTCATGTGGAGCCGAGCGCGCGAGGGACTGTCAGGATAGCAGCCTCCATGAGCCCGAGAAGGCGAAGAACTGACCTTGCAGTGACCTGCCTGCGGCCAGACAACAGGCTTACCCGAGTCTGAATAGCGGCCGCCCTGTCCGGTGGCAGGAAGGCCCTGCCCAGGGTCGTGTCCAGTATCGCCCCGATAAACTGGAGTCTCTGGGATGGGATCAAGTGAGACTTGGAATGGTTGATGGTAATACCCAGGCAGGCAAAAACCTGCTGGGTACGGTAGAAGCAGCGCAGGAGTTCCTCCCTGGACGAGGCCACCAGGAGCCAGTCGTCCAGGTACAGGAAAACCTGCACTCCCCGGGTACGCAGGTAGACTGCCACCACCGCAAGGCATTTGGTAAATACTTGGGGAGCCGAGAAGAGGCCAAATGGAAGTGCCTTGAACTGGTAGTGTCCCCCTGGAAGGCAAAATGGAGATATTTGCGGTGAGACGGGCGAATGGAAATATGCAGGTAAGCATCCTGCATATCCAGAGTGCACAGCCACTGGCCTGAGCAGAGGAGGGGCAGAAGGCTCTGCAATGAGAGCATTCTGAACCTCTTGTACTCAAATAGGTTCAGGGAACTGAGATCTAGGATAGGCCTTACATCTCCTGTCTTCTTCGGGACCAGGAAGAAGTGTGAATAGTAACCCGTTCCCTGTAGGGGAAGGGGAACAGATTCTATCGCCTCTTTCAGCAACAGTGCTGAAATCTCTTCCTGGACTAGAAGAAGATGTTCCCGAGAGTACGACGACCTTTGGGGAGGGTGATGAGGTGGTTTCTGTAGAAACTCTATTGAGTGTCCTTCTGCGATTAGCTGGAGTACCCATGAATCTGATGTTATCCTCTCCCAGCCCAGAAGGTGGAGGGAAAACCTCCCTCCTACCTCTGATGTTATCCTCTCCCAGCCTGGAAGGTGAAGGGAAAACCTCCCTCCTACCAATTCCTCAGGGAAGCCCGGAGGCTGTGGGATAGGGAAGGAGTCAGATGGTGTGGGGCAGTGCCGCAGCTGAAGCACCCACTGCTTTTTTGGGCGGAGGGGGCTTGGCAGCTGTGGGGGCCCAGCGTTTAGTGGCCCGCTTTCCCGGAGGTCTCACCTTTGGCCGGTTCTGTCTGCGAAAGGGACAGTGCTGTGATTGATGGGGATGGTACTTAGAGTTGATGGACTTTAGTGTCGTCCCCTTTCCTGCAGATCGGTGACGATGTCCTTGACATCACCCCTGAAGAGCACCGACCCTCGGAAGGGCACTTCCTGTATAGGAGACTGCACTTCTGGGACCAACCCTGACACACGGAGCCAAGCATGATGTCGTAAGCCTATGGCGAAAGCTGAGCTCCGTCCAGCAGTGTCCACTGCATCGTAGGTCGCACAAAGTATGTGTCGACTGGCCGAACATGCAGAGCGGACGAGGTCAGACAGTTCCTGCTTGACTTGAGAGTCCGGCAGAGAGTCCAATTTGGTTTCCACCTCAGTAAGAATTGCCTTCTGGTAATCCCCCATGTGACCGACATAGTTCAGGGCCCTGATCCCCAGTGTGGAAGAAGCGAAAATCTTCTTGCCGTACTGGTCCAGAAGGCGAGATTCTTTATCAGGTGGCGACGAGCTAAGATGTTTTGGATTAGCTGTCTGGCCGTGAGCAGCGCTAATCACGACCGAGTCAACTCGAGGGTGAGAGTCTAAAAAGTCAACACCCTTGGGAGCCTGGTATAGCCTGTTCGACTTCCGTGGAAGAGGGGCTAATGCCGACGGTTGTTTCCAAATAGTGGTAACAAGGTGGGCGTGAGGCTCAATTCAGGGTGGCACCAAGGTGGGAGCTGTCACGGGCAGATCCAGATGCTCAGCGAGTTTCGCTCGCTGTGGATCTGGCTCCAAGGATTGCCATTTATGCACTGCCTGGATTTAGCACAGCAGCTCCGTGAAAGAAGGATCCTTCGGAGGAGTCCTTGGCCTGGGTTTTGATGGAGAATGTGGCTTGTTGTCCTTCTTGGAGCAGCCGTCTGAGGCATCCGAGGAGGAAGAGGAAGAAAATGAAGAAGAAGAAGGGGGGAGGAATGGACCCCCTGGAAAGCCCTTGGGGAGGCGTGTCTTGCCCCTCTCTGGACCCAGAGGGTTTAGCCCTGGTGTCAGGAGGAGGTGAGGGAGTTTGTCGTCATGGACATACGGGAACCGCTACCGCCACCGTCATCAGAAAACGACTCTCCACCTCTCTGGTGAGCTGAGCCTTGGCCTCAGCCCACCAGGAGGCCAGAGTCTTCTGTAAATCCACTGGCGGATGGGGGGGCGGTGGAGAAGGAGGGGGATAAAGGTATGGGTTATACCCATAAGGCGAGTATCCATAACCCGACAGCGGGAAGCCCGGCGTCTGGTACTGCGGCGTCGGATAGGCCGGTGTCTGGTACTGCAGTGTCGGATACTGCGGTCCCAGATACGATGGCATTGGAAACGATGGGGTCGGGTACCCGGGAGCTGGGGGAGCTGCTGGAGCAGATGGCCCAGCCGGGAGCCCCGCGGGCAGAACTGAGGCAGAAGACCCGGAGGGCCCGGTGTCGGGGCGGCATCCGGGAGTGGGATGTCGCCCGGAGTCGGCAATACCGGCTTCGGAGCCGGCAGCCGAGGTGCCGGCGTCCAGGGAGCTGACATCAGATCAGCAGGAGGATGCTCTGACGGAGGTGGAACAGGGACCTCAACGTCGCCCGGGGATGGAGGGGAGAAATCCCCGGGGTCGGGCTGAGGAGACTCAGGGTCCCCGGAGAGCAGCGAAGGCTGCGGGGAGCCGGGAATGATGGACGTGGGAGGGTCTGGCGTCGGCTCTTCCGCTGTGTGGACGTCAGGCAAACTGACGTGCGGCTTAGCAGCGGGATCTGGGCGGGAGCCAGAGAGGCCAGTGTCTGACTTAACGGACCCTTCGCCAGAGGCGGGCCGTGAAGGGGGGGGGCGGCCTGGTTCATGGAAGAGGGGTCGCAGGCTGCGCAAGGGTCGAAAGGATCACCGACCTTCTCCGCGCGGAAGTCGGAGGAGCTGACATCCAGTTTATCGAGCCGCCTGCACCAGTAGGCCGCAAAGCCACAGCTTTACCGGGGGCGGAGGCCTCCAAAAGCCTAGAGGCGCCTGAAGGGCCTGAGCGCGAGCCAGACGGCCGGGCCGACGCCGCCTTAGAAGCCTCTAAGACGGCCATCGAGGAGCGGCCTCCGGGGGGGGGGGACGTTACCTTTAACATGGCGACTCCCGAGGAAGTCGCGGTGGGAGAGGAGCCCTTGTCCCGGTGCTTTTCTTTGTCCTTTTGCTTGCGATGGCCTTCAGGGGAAGTTGGCGCCTGCCGAAGCTTTTTAAGTTCTTTCTCCATGGAGCTCATCTTCTTTTTGAGAATGTGGGCTTCAAGGGACTGCTGCCACCTTCTCCGGGTGGCCGCGCTGAAACTCAGGCAGTGCTGGCACTTCTCTACTGGATGGTCAGGGCCTAGGCAAAAAAGGCACAGGGAATGGCCGTCCTTGTGCGGGAGTTGGGTGCCGCAAGAGTCGCACTTATTTTTGTGCTCGGAGGGTGTAGGGGACGACATACACTGACGAATGACTGATGTTATCTAACAAAAAAGCGAAAATGCTCAGTAAAAGAACAGACGAAGGAGCCTGACGAGCAAGGAACTTTTGCGCGCGGCGCTGGCATGAGCTAACGGCGGGAAAGAACTGGAAGGCAGGCGTGAGGGACCGCCCCTTTATACCGACATCTCCTGATGCCGGTCACCTGACGTGGGGGCGGTCCCTCGCCAGGGACTGCTAGCTAGAAATTTTTCCGTGGGGTCCTGCCACCTGCCGGCGTCAGTCCTATATGTAATTACCTACTGAAGTAAGATCTAGTGGCAGCGGGGCCCCCTCCCCCCTGGGACTGTTCCTTAGGCAGGGCAGGCTGGGCCGCGGCAGCCGACTTCCCGGAGGAGGAAGAATGCCTTTTGTCTGAGGATGGCCTCGAATGAGAGAGGGACTGCTCCTGGTCTCAATGTTTTTCCTTCTCGTGCCTATGTTTGGTGGGCGAGATGGAAGCGCTTCACAATCTTTGGAGCTCTTGCTCCATGGTGCCCATTCATTGCTTTAAAAGATGAGCCTCGAGGGCCTGCTGGCGGTGCGTCCGTGTGGCCAGGCTGAAACTGGAGCAGGCCTCACAGTCCTCGACCTTGCGCTTCAGGCCTAGGCAGAAGAGGCAGAGGGAGTGAGAATCCTTGTGCGGTAGTTATGCACCACACAAAGCACACTTGTTCTTGTGCTCAATGGTAGACGACACTGATATGTACAAAATAAAACAAATGACTGATTATTTATTTATTGAATTTTGTTGACCGGGTAGGCCCACTGGGCCCCGGAGGTCCCTTTTTCAGGGGCGACCCAGGGTTAAAAGTTACATACAGATAAGCAGAACAGTACAAAATGGGTAAATTCCATATTGTTTGACAATAAAAGACTTCATAGGGTTACAAGCAAATAGGTGGTGGGGGAGCATACAGGCAGTGGGACATAAAGAGTTAGACATATAAAAAACATTTTTCATACACATATCATGTAGAAATAGGGAGTGCTCGAGATATTTGCCAAAGAATCAAGATACCTTCCTTAGGGCTTAGTGGAAGGGGGGTATGTTGTTACAATAATGCTCCCCTTCCTATGAGGGAGGGGCAGTGACTTAGGTCAGGACCTGTGGCATAGGCATATGCTCCTGTCGAGCAGGTGTGCTTTGAGCTTAGACCGGAAGCAGGGGCCCGACCCTGCCTCCCGTACCTCCAGGGGGAGGTTGTTCCAGTTAGAAGGGGCTGTGAATGCAAAGGACCTGGACCCAGCTTTAGTCCTCGTTTTGGGGACCACAAGGAGAGTTTGGCCTGAGGTATGTAGACTCCGCTGATTGGTTTTAACCCTGATTAGCCCATTGAGACTCGGGGAGGTGAGGGACCCAGTAGCTTAAATGTAAGGCAGAGAGTCGGGTAGATGAGGCGAGCTTCCAATGACGGCCACCTGAGCCTAGATTGGGCCTCGCAGTGGTGGGTCCTGGGGTGTGAAAGTGGCAAATCGGACAATCATGTTATACAAGGTCTGCAGCCTGCCTAGTTCCGTAGAGGCCACACCTTGGAGAACAAGGGCCGCGTAGGTGAGCTTAGGGAGAAGGACGCTAGTTGCAATGGCTACCCTGGCTTCGGGGATAATCTGGTCCTTTATTCTGTAGAGTATACCAAGTTTCCCATGGATGGCTTTGGTGAGTTGGTCAACATGATTTTTTAGAGTGAAGCCTTGGTCCAGGGTTAGACCAAGGTATTTTGTGGAGGTAACCACCTCAAGTTTATCCCCTCTGGACTGCAGTTGAAAGAGCAGCGACCGCCAGTTCCCAGGATCTGGGCCCAAACAGCATCATCTTAGTTTTGCAGGTGTTTAATACCATTTTGTTCAGAGTGAGCTAGTCCTCCATCTGAAGGATGTCCTCTTGAGGGCATTCTCCAGTTCTTTAAGTTGGGGAGGCTCGCAAATGACAGCATCGTCTCACAGATTGGATGACGCTGCTGCTCCCACAGTGTAGGTGCAGATCGTTTATGAACAGTGTGAAGAGAAGGGGGCCAAGAATAGACCCTTGTGGTACCCCTTCTTTGAGCGGTGCAATCTGAGAGACATTGTCCTTCCACCTGACCCTCTGGGTATGTCCAGTGAGGTAACTCGCAAACCATCCTAGTGCATGGGTGTCCAGGCCAAGAGAGCACATTTTTTGTAAAAGGAGGCTGTGGTTTACCAAGTCGAACGCTTTTGAGAGGTCAATGAAGACCGCGCCTGTGCTGACCCCTGAGTCATTATTACCCAGGATTTCTGCCGAGAATTTGGTTAATGCAGTATCCGTCCCATGCTTAGCTCTGAAGCCGTGCTGAGATGGAGAGATTACCTGGTGGGTTTCCAGGTATTCTCGTAGTTGGGAGTAGACTAGCTTCTCTTGTATTTTCACTATAGCGCACATCAAGGAGATAGGCCTGTAGTTCCCTATAGGCTCGGTAGACCCTCCCTTGTGAATGGGAATCACTAGGGCCTGCTTCCAAGGCTCAGGGACCGACCCCTCCATAATGGACCAGTTTATCAGCCAAGCTAGTGGCTTCGCTAGTGCTGGGGCACCCTCCTTGAGGATTCTTGTCTGGATCCCGTCAGGGCCCCAAGCACCTCTCGACTGCAGGGATTTAAGGATGAGCAAAACCTCCTTTACCCTAACCAGCCACAGATGAAACAATGGGCGGTCTAGTTCTCGGGGGCAGGTGCGCGTTAGGCTCATTCCTGTTATCAATGGGTCCCACCTTGTATGCATCCAGGTTCGTGAAGTAACCGTTTAGGGCCTCTGCGATGAGTGGCCCCTCATCAAGTACCTGCCCATTCACCATGATAGGGCCAGTTGTTGATTTATTATGCCCTTTGAGGAGTTTGTTAATGTGTGACCAGAAGAACCTGGGGTTTCCCAGGTTAGTTTTTTGAAGATTGGTGATATATTCTTTCTTAGCTTTCTTTATGGCCTGTTTGCATTGGTTTCTGAGGGCCCTGTAGCTGGCTAAGTCCACAGGAAGCTTTGTTTTCCTGAACTTTTTCCAGGCTTTGTTCCGGGTAGACATCAGGGCTTTTAGGGGGGGCGAGATCCACTTATAGCAGCTACCCTTTACCCTGTGGGTTTTTCATTGGGGCTACGAGGTCAGTGATTCTAGTGAGGGTAGCTTGGAAAAATTTTACAGCTTCCTCCAGGTTAGGAATGTGTCTTATGGGGTTCCAGTCAATGCCATTTAGGTAGCCTATGAACTGGTCAGGGTGGAAGTTGGAGTAGTCCCTAGTAGTGATCATTCTAGGTGGGACTTTGATTGCATTATTCTTCCATATGGCAAATATCGGCGAGCGGTCGCTCAAGGCATCTGCCAGGATCCCAGTCAACTTTACATTACTTGGGGATGAGGTCAGGACCCAGTCTATTATGGAGTGCCTTCCTGATCTGTGGTTCATTCTGGTCAGTAGGGAGATAATTTGAGCGAGGTGAGAGTTGTGTAAAACTCCGTTAATGGCAGACTTCGTCTCTTGTGCCCAGTTTAATTTGAAGTCACCCAATAAGATAATCTCAGATGCAGTGTCAACCGCAGGGCTCTTCAGAAGCATGTCCAGAAAGACGAGCGCATTGGTTGGGGGGCTGTATACACAGCCAATTGTGAGGTGTTTAGCCCCACCTATTGTGCGCCGTAAGAAGATTGCTTCAGAGTCCTGGGTCATGTCCAGGGGCAGCCTGACGAGGGAGGAAGTAATTGTGTCCTTAACATATATAAGCACTCCACCCCCCCTTTTCGAGGGTCTGTCCTTTCTGAAAAAGTCATAACCGGAGATTGCTACCTCGTGATCCTGAATGTGGGGTTTTAGCCAAGTCTCAGAGACCGCTAGTATATCTGGTTTGTATACTGCCAGCCATGCTTGTACCTCAGGGATCTTTGGTCTCAGGCTGCAAATGTTCATGTGCACCAACCTCAGACCCTTAGCTCCATCCCATGCCTTATCAAGGGGGGAGGAAATAGAGACATTAGTCGTCCCTGGGTCTGGGTTAGGTTGGATGTCCCCCGCTAGTAGTAGTAGGGCAGCTAGTAAGCTCAGGAGAGTGAGGGTTGGAGGTGGTAGAGCCAGTATAACCTGATATGGGGTTGGGCTCCTAGTGAAGACAAGGACTCTGTAGAGGACCTCTTTCCTAGAGAATTCATGTGCCGCTAGGAGAAGGATGTTACACCATGGAGAAGGACATAAAAAGTCCCTGGCCATGTCCTCTCCCGACACCCCACGGGTATCGTGGGGGCAGTAGGCATTACTGGCGAGGGTGTCAGTCCCTAGTTGAGCCAGAATGTAAATTGTTGCCGGGATAATACCCTTGTTCCAGTTGCCAGGGTGCATGATGGGACTTTTCTGGGCTTCTCGCCTTGATAGCAAGTGCCTGGCCTAATGGCCAAGGATCCGTTACAGGCAGTAGAACCTTGTGTCTGTTCTTACATTCAGCACTTCAACAGCTGGTTCCAAAAGAAATAAATGGATACTCATCCGAAATAGTGGTCGAATTGCAGCATACGATCTCCGCGAGGTCTGACAGACCAGGTCGATGGCGGGAAAGAACTGGAAGGCGGGCGTGGGGACTGCCCACTATACAGGGTCATGCTAACGTCCATCACATAACGTCAGGTGGGCGGTCTAGTCAGATACTGCTGGCTAAAGCTTCTCGTGGGGCCTGATGCCAGGGGGTGCAATCCTCAAAGTAATTAACTACTGCAGGAGCCCTCTCGAAGAATGATCTGCATCATCAGCGTACATATGAATGGATGCAGAAGAACAGACAGAAGGGAGGTCATTCAGTAATATGGAAACGAGAGTAGGATGGTGGTGATGAAATGTAGCTATGTATCTGGACAGCTTGAGACTTACCTTCAAGGTAAAAATGAAACCAGCTGACTGCAGAGTCAAAAAGACCCACTGCTTTAAGCTGGTCCAGAAGGAGGGTATGCGACTCAGGGCCCGATTCTCAAAATGCTAAATTTGACACAAGGTGTCAGTGTCACATAGCAGTGACACAAGAGGTACCTAGTGTCAACACTTGCAGATTTCACAATTCACGAAGGCCCCCTTCACCAAACCGGGATCCAGTGCACCAGACCGGATCTGCGCCAGGTCTGCACCATTCTGCTGGGTATAGGGGTGCTGCGCTACGGAAATGCAGCAACATCCCCTTTTTTGGAATTTTCTAAAGTGTACAGTGCCAACAAAAACAAACATCCCTTAGACCAGCCAGGGTTGGTCTAACAGTCCATGTGCCACCCACAGAGACCTCCCTGGGCAGGAGGGAACATGTGCCTGTATATGGCCAGTGCACCAACCCGATAAACACACAACCTAATGGAAAGGCTCCAGAGCCCTCTGTGGTGCTGTGCCCGTAGTGCCCCCCCGATGCTCAGTATACGGGTGCCCCCCAACACTATGGCATGGCAGCGGCACCTCAGATGCCCCACCGGGGTTCTGGTACCAACCCTACCACTCATCCGCATGCTGACCGCCCTCTCCATGCACTTTCCCATCCCTCATGATGCCGGCAACCTCCCAAGCGGTCCCTTTTCCTGGGCACAGATGCCGCCCAACCACTCTGCAGCTTGCGGCAAATCTTAAGGGTGCACCACCTTTTTGCTGCACAGCCCCCTTTGCCGCAAGCTGCAGGACTTTGGCATCAGGACTGTACCGGATAGTGAATCGGGCGCAGGGCTCCTGGCACACCAGCGATCGGCACAAGCCACTGTTGGCACAGCTTGCTCCGATCTTTGAGAATCGGGCCCACTGTGTCAAGTGCTTCAGCAAGCTCACCAAAAATCACTGACGTGATCAAACTTTGATCCATACCTGACAGAATGGAGTCAGTGAGCCAAAAGAGAGAGGCAGAAGTGGGTGGGATTTCCTAAAACCAGACTAGAAGGGGGTGAAGAAGGAGGAAGAATCAAGGAAGGAAGAGAGCTGAGATAGTACAAGGTATTCCTGTAACTTAACCAGGCTAGGAAGGAGAGAAATAAGATGGAAGTTAACTGGAAAAGAGGGATCACCACCTTTAGGGAGAGGAATAACAGTAGTCTGCTTCCAGGCATCGGGGACAGTAGCCCAGTTTATGTAGCCAACTAGCAGTGGTATGGCCTTTAGGTGGTGCTGCTGTAAAGAGATTTGTTTGTAGTATATTGCTTGCCGCTCTACACCCATTCCCAGTAGAATATTGACCAGCTCACAAGGAGTCAGAGTGAATTAAGAAAGGGATGGAAAAAATGATGATGCCAGCTTTATTAAGGTTAGTTGGATTTTCTAGGGGTTTTTTGGGTGGGGGGGGGAAGAGAAAAGCTGAAATGACTAAAAAAAAACAAAACAGGGCCTTATAATTTGTATGACCCCATCAGATCCGCATATATATTTTTTCTGTGGTTAATTAAGCAGCCCCTACCCCCTCCGCCCTAGCTAACAGCAGCAACGAAAGCCGCTGGAGAGCTTTTTTGGTCTAGGTCAGTGTCTAGTAATCTGATAAAAAAAATAGTTGGCAAAGCAGTAGAGAGCAGCATTGGTGTCATTGCTACTAATGGCGGGTAGGACGGAGGCATTGGGTGCAGTGACTCTTTTTAGGGCTGCAGTCCTTTTGCTTTCAAAGAAAAGGACCACGACCGGATACCATCCAAACAACAATGTGTACATTTCCATAACAGTTGCCGCTGCATCTGTGTAACAGTTGCCTCCGTGTCTGTGAAACAGTCCGCACTGTCCATTGAGTACAGTGGCAGAGAGCTATTCCCCCCCCACCCAGAGGTCACAGCAGAACACGTCACAGATCGCTGTGTCCAAGATGGCTGGCGGACTCTATTGCGCATGCTCAAAGAATCACACATGCCCGACAGAACGCGGTAGCCATCTTGGTCATGGCAGACTGTGACCTGTCCCATGGTGAACATTAAACCTTTATTTTTCCACTTTTAAATACATATGTTATTTGAACAAAATGACACTGGGGTGCCCAATCCCTCAGTGTCATGATCCTAACCCACAACCCCCAAAACATAACAGTAGCACTGGGGGTGTCCAATCCCCAGTGTCACAATCTGGATTCCTGGTTCTGTTTGCCCACTCTCCACTCCCCCTGGACACATAATAGTGACACTGGGTGTGCCCGATCCAGGATCCTGGGTCCATTTTTATTTTCTTCTAACCTGCTAAAAGAAAAATGTCCATCAATGTCTTTTGAACTTTTTCTTTCACACCAGTGAAAAGAAAAACGTCTGTCGAGGTCTTTTGTGGCGCGACTGTTCCCCTTCCCACCCTCAAGCCCTTACATACCCATTGGGAGATCCAGCGCCGTCATCTACCCAGGACCGCAGACACTTCTTCACTCTTTAAAGTCGGACCACAAACTGAGGAAACAAGTAAGCAGTTCTATGTATGTCAGTCGGGTTTTGAACTTAGTGGCATAACTTCCCCCTTTTTGAATATTTTTGCCCCAGATTTTCAACATGCTTTCATTGGGACCCCATCTCATGAACAACTGGACTGTCATTAGGCAGATTTGTCCCGAAAAGTGATTTTGTAGTCCCAGTGCAAAATCACCTCTCGGGCAGGACTTGAACATTTTCTCTGCCCTTGTTCATTAGGTGGGGTCATAAGAAGGCTATGTTGAACCTTTTTTTTTTTTTTGTATTCTATTTTTATCCTCCCCTCTATGCCTCCCTCGTCAGCCCGGGCCATCTATGATCTCCCACCGCCTCACTTGTGACCCTGCCCACCATCTCAGCTGGCAGCCACACTCGGGGTAATCCAGTGGAACCCTTCACCGGATGGGTTATCCCCCTCCGAGGAGAAACGCGGTGGTGGGGGCCATCTAGTGCAACTTCTTGGCCCCTCAGGTGTTGCTGAGGTGGTCTCTGAGGCCCAACTATGGCATTCGTGGCAGCTGAGGGACCGGATGGCAGTCATCCAGTCGAGCGGTGGAGAGTTTTTCCCTTTTCTCCCCAGAGGCGTGGTGTGCCATGACGTCTAGGCATATGCCGACGTCCGTTACACCCCCCTAGTCAGTTGGTTGGTGCACTGCTATACTCCCGGTCTCCACCAGGAGTCAGCAGACGCTGGACCGCATCCCCACCTTCCCCCCAGAGAAGGCGAGCAGTCGAATGCTCAAGCGTTCTCCCCCGGCCTGCCATCCAGCGACCCAGGTCCATTCCCGAACTGGGGTTGCCGGCATCGCAAGTGGAAAGCCAACCACTGCGCCAACAGGCCGGCCCAGGCTATGTTGAAAATTTGGTGTAAAAGTATTAAAAACAACAAGGTTATGAACCTATGTACAATTTTGCGAATGCAGCCTAACTTCTGTCATGTTCTGTATTTTTTTCCCCAAATTGATAACATGGCCATATCTTTACAGCACCTCACGAGGGCGACAGCTGTCCTTTATCAACGGAAAAACCAAAAGGTAATGCTGCAACCCGAACCACTCAGAAAGGTGCTCACTGACAGGCAGCCAGCCCTAAAAACAAACACACAGTATATACCAGAGAATAGTGGCACTCAGTCCGAGATGATATAGCAACAGGCTTAACAAAATCGAGCACACAAAAATTCCAAGGAAATCCTTATTTTATTCTACAGTGTGGCAACTCCAACAGGCAACATGTTGGAGTTGCCACATTGCAGAATAAAATAAGGATTTCCTTGGAATTTCTGTGTGCTCGATTTTGTTAAGCCTGCTGCTATATCAGTCGGACTGAGTGCCACTATTCTCTGGTATATACTGTCCTTTATCAAATCCTGGCCAAAATTTTTTTGTATCCCGAAAGGTAATTCTGCGGCCCCTGTGCAAAATCACCTTTTGAGCAGGAGTTAAACATTTTCTCTACCCTTGTTCATGAGGTGGGGTCATAAGAAGGCTATGCTGAAAATTTGGATTCAAAATATAAAAAAAAAAAAAAAAAGTTATGCGCCTACACTGAATACTGTGAATGCAGACTCATAACTTTGGTAATATTCAATATTTTTACCCCAAATTTTCAACGTAACCATTTCTTTATAACAACTCATGATTGTGACAGCTGTCATTTATCAACTCCTTCCCAAAATGTGTTTTTGCATCCCAAAAGTCCCTGCGCAAAATCACCTTTAGGCCAGGAGTTGAACATTTTCTCTGTCCTCCTCATTCATGAGGCCGGGTCATAACAAGGCTATGTTGAAAATTTGGTGAAAAAAATATTACAAAACACCACACTTAGGAGCCTACATTACTTTTACGAATGCAGGCTCCTAACTTTGATAACCCTAAATTTTTTAACCCTAAATTCTTCACCTGCACCTATCAGCTCTGGCCACAGCTTGTTAGTTACTGATGCTGCATTGACTCTTTTAAGTTTATTTATTTATTTAGCTTTTGTTTACCGGGTAAGTACACTAGACAAGTATTATGCCTATTTTCAGGAACGACCCGGGAGAATACAACATGAGGAACAACAGTCAAGGAGACATGGCAAAGAGAGTACAGTTTTTTGTCACAGTAAACAAACATGTGGGAAATGCATCATTTGACGCTGGGAAACATATGGTAGTAAGCACATTTCAGATTATACACTCTAGACTAGCTAGTTCAACTGACAAATATATACCGGTCATCATACACAGGAGTGGAGCATAGCTCAAGGACTGGATTGGTCATAATATAACTTATAACATTGTCGTATACACCCCCTAGGCTAGTTGGATCACAGACAGGTATATACAGCTCATCACATTTTTCTGAATATGCACGTTAGACAGAAACAGAAACACTTCGTAGTACAAGTTTCTACCAAGTGACCAAGGTGCAATATGTCATGGTTAGCCTATGACCGTGGAGCAATAATGGGTGTAAAAATGCCCACGGCTTTTTTAGGCAGGAGTAGTCAGAAGTCATTGATACAGTGGGGAAAATATCTCCAGGAATTCAATGGAGACACCTTGGGGAGGTTCAGACAAAACAATTTGACACTTTACTCTAGGGAGGTTTGGAGCAGTCACTGATGACCAGTGTGAGAAGAACTGGTTTGGGGTGAGAGGAGCATGCAGGTGTGATAAGTAAGCAACAAGACACAACGGGGTGTGCATTGAACAAATATTACTGCATGCCCAGGGGTGAAGTGTGGCACGACTCCGCAGTCCGAGTGCCTTCAGCCTCAGGGAGTTCAGTGATATCTGTTCAATGTACATCCTCAGTGTGTCTTATTGTGCTTATAAAATGGGCTTCTGCATGTTACACTGATGTGAGATACAAAATTGTTATGTTGCTATAAAAAACATAAAAATATTTCTGTATTTTGTCATAAAATAGTTATTTCGCTTACCCTACATTACTGCATCTGATTATGTTTTGGATATTTGTATTACTGAAACCACCATAGTTGAAGATGGCTGTTGTGGTTGCCATAGGTATAGCTGTCCACCCTGACCCACTCATAATCTGATAGTTTCAATAAATCATTTTAGCAACAGTCTTTTGTTAAATCTGTTTTTTTTGTTTTGTTTTGTTTTGTTTACTTCTTTTGATATTTCCTTTATATTCTTTGAAATGGCAAAAGAATCTGAAACATTAGCAGCAGTAATAAGAAAAATCTTGCGCAGTGCAGGATGGGTAGCGGCAGTGTTTCCGAAAAGAAGAAGAAAAAAAAACCACAACTCTGAATATGAGCTGATCTCCAGTGTGTATTTAGCTGAAAGTGTAGACGAGTTAGTCCTGTGGAGAAGCATTTTGAAACAAACTGTCACATGTGAAGCGGCAGACGGAAGGGAATAATCGGGAACAGGACTGTGATCCAAGCAGGAGAATGAAAGTAGAAGTGAGCGCATTCACGTCTCACAGTACTTACCACCGGTACTGTGATGCATCATCAGTGATCCTTTGGGAAATGAGCATTATTCAGTGTAATTTCTCATAACAATGGCTGTTTTTCCATTTTGAAAACTGATGGGAGAAAGCGGTCTGTGGCTGCCTGGAGGGTGGGTGACCGTGCAGACAGCTCAGTAGAAATAAGAAAAAAAATGAGGATCAGCATTTGGCTTACTTTTGTGTGCGTACATAATTTGTGGTGACAAACCAAGGAAAGAAACAGATCATGTATAGCAAACAAAACCTTAACCTTGTGAATACTGTAACTCTCGGTTAGTGGGGTGGCTATTACTTTGTTCAATATTCCAAGGATTTCTCAGTTAACTCAGTCCCTGCTGTTTAGACTATTTTACCTGTGCATCAAATGGATTTGATGCACAGGTAACTATCAATCAGAAGGTAGGATTTTCTCTCCCCATTTTATAATGGAAATATGAGCAGCCACTTAGAAGTTTCTGTTGTAGTGTGCATCGGGGTTTAAATGTGGTTACTTGGTTGCAAACTGAGGAGACAATCAAGGGTAAACATCTGGTGTCTTGGAAAACAGTGGGCAACATAGTATAGGCATCCCAAAGCAGTAAAACAAGCTGTTGGCTGGCACTTCTTCATAATCATAATTATTTGCAGGGCTTTAACTAGGAGTAAAAATAGGCCTCAGAAAATCAGGTTTAAGGAGTCTTACCATCCCTCTGCGTGACATCTTGTTTTCTATGAGGTCCTGCTTTTACATATTTTTATATAAATAGCAGGGGCTAAACAGAGTTTGAGAGGGTTGCTCTGGGTCATGCTGCCAGTAAGTGGCTGTGTTGGTATTTGAAACTGGGTCTAATGGTGTGGGGCTTCAAAGCATGTGGTGATGAGGTAAGGGAGAGTGGAAGGATAACTATCTATTCTAACTTCAGCTTGATGTCAGGATAGTAATGCTACAGTATATAGTCTGAAAATATTTCTTTTAAGCACCAAAACAGAGACTCAGCTGCTATGGGAATGGTTTTAAGTCTCTCACTTAGTAGGCAGTGAGAAGAACATGTCACTGAGGTAATGGGCCAACTCTCTGGGAAGGGACGGCTGAAACGCACTGAACTATAGCATTCCTTGTAGCTGAGCTCTGAACAGAACTTGATGGGCTCTTACAAACTAACACCCATGCTCCTAATGGCTGTAATCAATGCGTGATGCACTCCAGAAGGCCTACTAAGAGGAACAAGGGTCATGGGGACAGAAACCAGAGCATTTGGTGTCTTGCAACATGGAGGGAAAAAAATGATTACTTTTCACTCACCTGTGCAAAAGCAAAGATGTACAGACCCCAATGAGGAAAAAGAACCACAGACACGACAGTCAGGACACATTTGACTATTATAGATATGCTTTCAGCAATCACCTGTAATGAGAACAGTTTTATAAGAATAATTACTCACTGTTGGTGAAGGCCTCCCCCTCTTTCCTTAATTACCTTACAACCTTGGCACAAACAGGTGTATGCCTCTGGAAAGATCATAAGAATACAATTCAGGCTCACTGAAGGTGTAAAATAATCATCTTCAGTTAGGCAGCCACCATAAAAAAATAATTAGAGGCCAAAAATCCTGTAGCACTGGCCATTTCATACAACTATCAGGATAGCCAACTGAAACCTAGTGGCCATATGGTGATGTAAGCAGATTTGTGACATGGGCATTGACTGACTTAAACTTATTGGTCCAATTCCAGAGAACCTAGCTTCAACAAAACATATACAGTAACATATGCCTGACTGTTGAAACAAGTGTCATACAATAAACAGCATCTACCAAGAACTACAAGCAAAGAGAATATAAAAACTCAGGTGGGCAATAATGCACAACAGGGTATGTGTTTGTTGGGAGATATAGGTACTCATCCAAAGTATGCTATTAAAAAAAAAAAAAAAATACCATGTGGTAATGAGGTAAGGGAGAGTGGAAGGATACTATCTATTCTAACTTCTAAACCCAAAGTATGCTATAAAAAAAACCAAAAAACGGCTGAAGGCAGAGCGCTCTTCAGCACACACGGGAGTGTGGTCTATAGATTCCAACAAAACGTAGAACCCAGAGTGTGTTACTGCATTTATAAAATGACTTGGTATTAAAAAACCTTTGGCTTTAAAAGTGTGGCACTGTATGCTCGTGAGTATGCATACACACAGCAGGTGACCTGGTTTGTCCAATCAGACAGCAGTATAAGTGGTGATCAATGGCACAGTTTATAAACAACATTATACAGCTCTTCGTGCAAGCTGCTGAGCATATTTTAAAAAAAAAAAAAAAGTCCACAAATAAAAGTCTTATAAGCAATACTGTGGTACTACATGCCACTAAGTCCAAGTAATTAGTTTAGCAGAGCAATTGAAACACGGAGAATGCATTAAACAAGACCAAAATGGAAAAATCTGTACCATATTGCATCACCTTACTCTAAAAAGCAACTTTCTAGGCAGGCCTGCAGGTGCGCTGGTAACACTACTGATTGCAGCATTGAGAAAGAACAGTTACGCAAAGAACTTACCATGACAGTAGATCTTCAAGGGGATCTCTGTCATTAGGTCACACCGCAGGAACTTCGCCGCTGGTGAAGCAGGATTCACATGAAGATTTTCAGCAGTACAACCTGCTCCCTCTTCAGTTCTTTCCCCCGGAGACTAAGGGAGCACACCTGTGCCATGAGGAACTGGGAGGGAGGAGGAAGAGAGACCGAGAAAGAGAGAGAGAGAGAGAGAGAGATGTGCCCAGGCCAAAGTAAAAGGCTGGATACGCCAGACAACCAATTCTGAGAGTAGAACCCCATAAAAAAGGGGATGGAGGGAGTGAAAGCAGAACAGATGACTGAGATCCCCTCAAAGATCTACTGTTATGGTAAGTTCTTATGTAACTGTTCTATCTTCTTCAGGAGTATCTCAGTCCTCCGGTCACACTGTAGGAACGAGTCCCAAGCAGTTACTAGTGCAAAGAAAGAGTCTAGGAGGAAGGCCAACTGAAACTCAGGGTAATAAGCCATGCAACACGGCACTGCTGAAGCCGTACTGGCCCTAGAGCGAATGTTCTGACTGTAGTGCTTGGAAAAGTACAGACGGAACTCCAGATGGCAACAGGGCAGATGTCAGCGGCTGATGCCCCTATAAAACATGCCACAAAGACAGTCATGCCCCTAATGGAACGAGCTTACACTGGCCCCGGCAACTCTTTGCCATGATCGTTGAAACAGAAAAACAAAGAAAGACAGGTGCCGTCATTTGAACAAACATTGCCAAAATCTGTGCGCCCTTTCAAACTGGGGTAAAAGGAGAGAAAAGCTACTTTTACTTTCTGTGCTTTTGAGTCCGAAGCAGATAATATTTCAAAAATCTGTGCATGCTTAGAATATTGAGCAGTGCTTCCCCAGAAATGGCATGCTCAGGAATAGACTGGCCGATGCAGGGGTTGGATCAGATGAGGCCAAACACCGCCGCAGGAAGAGACTTAAGGCTAGTGCACAAAGATCTTCGTAGAGAATTGAAGAGAGCCCTTCACAAAAAAGAGCCAGAAGCTCAGAGAATATCTGAGTACAGGTAATAGCCCCTACAACGAATGCTTTCCAAGAAAGAAAGCATAGCCCGCAAATTGCGGCAGGCTCTGACAAAGACAAGGTCAAACTCGCCCAAATCGAGACTCAGATCCCAAGCCGGAAGGGGAAACAGATTGGGGCTATAAAGGCAGACTGTCCCTGAAAACAGTATAGGACACCTCCAACTGAGCCAAAAAGTGCGGTCACCCACTGGCTCTTGAATGGGCGATAGCCAAGGGGTACACCATGAAGGGGAAGTACTGAAGACCAGAGCCTGGAAGGGCCACTAGGTAGTACAGAACCCGGTTCACTGGACAGGAAAAGGGGTCCATTTGATGCTTGGCCACCCAGAGGACAAGCCTTTACCACTGCATTCAAAAACTGATCCTAGAGAAGGGCTTTGAGCTGCAACAAGAAGGTCCGCTTCCCTCTGTGGCACACCAAGCCGGGCAAGGGCTAAGACTTCAGGATCCAAGCATGCACACGCAGAACTTGAAACTGTAATAGACCGGGGGGTCCCTGGATCCTGTGAAAACAGGTCCCTGGAGGGAAGTGTAGGGACCAGAGAATCCCACGCCCACTATGCAGCGGCAGAAACCAAATCTGCCATGGCCATGATAGGGGTGCCAGGATCAAGCTGGGCCCCTCCATGTGGAGCTTAGTCAGCACTCACTGAAATGGAGTGCAGATGTTGATGGCCAGAGAGGTGTCACATGCTCGGGATGCAGTCCGCCCGGGGGTGAGACTAAGTACTATGGTCCCATACCCGACTCTCAGGAAGGCACTGTATAGGGAGATACAAGTCGCTCCCTCTGTTATGGCTAGTGTAATCAACAGCACTAAGATACACCACCTGGATAATCAGCTGCCCCATAGAGGAGATGGGTTCGAAGGGTCTGCATGGCGCATAGAACCATCCGCATCTCCAGAACGTTGACACAAAGAGAGGGTTCCATCAGATACAAGTACCCAGAGTCTGGGTAGAACTCAGATGCACCCCTCAGCATAAGCCTGAGGCGTCCGCTGCGAGGATCTGCTGAGGTGAAAAGAACCAAAAAAAAGAGGACCACTCTGAGAATGATGAGATGGTTCAGCCACCCTAGGAACACCTAGCAGACTGGGGAAGAAACCAACCCCAGACTCTCGTCCGAGTTCAGGACCCATGGGCGGAAAGGGGAAGAACGCACAGTCCCTCCCTGCTGAGAATCGCAGCCACTTCTGCTATGCATTATGTAAAGAGATCAGCTTGAGAAAAGGCAGCGAGCCTGGCATGGTGACTGTACAGAGCTTGTTGTACCTGAGCAACCCACTGAGATCTTTGAGACCCAGAGAGAGCTGTAGATCACCATCAAGGGGGCAAGTGGAGAGTTCTGAGGGCGGTCTCTGGGGGTGCCTTAACAAGCTCCAGAGTATGACCCCTTTCTATAATCTAAAATTTAGAGATGGGTCTCCAAACATTAGAGAATGAGGGAGACCCGACCTGCAACCGCTACCCCCTGGTCAAGGACAAGAATAGGGATGGTCCCACCGGGAACCAAGAAGGGGCGGGACCAGCTGCCAGTGCTGTGGAGGAGGCTCCCTGGACACCCTGGGGCCTGTAGAATGCTCTGGACATTGGGGTACCGGCCAAAAGGGAGGGCACTGTTTGCTCCGAGGTTGAGCATGATCGAGCAAAAAGACGGCCTTGAGAGCCCCATCCAATGCCTGTAGCAAGTTAATGATGTCCTTAAGAGCTGGTTCAAGAAGTTGAAGCTGTTAAAAGGGGTGTAAGACATCCTCTATTAGACATCAGCCCAGATACTGGAGACTGCAACTGGGGTTGCCCCCAAAGGCAAAGGCCTGAGGCAGTAGCCCTGGCACTGGCATCAGAGAGACAGCAAAGTGCCCTGAGGGGGTATGCACTACTATTCTCTGCCTTTGGCAAGCATCTAAGAACCCCTTCATCTTGAGGGCAAACAAGGATGGCTGGCCAGCCGCCTCGCTCTTCTGACAAACAGTCCACTGATACACCACCCAGTGGGAGAGATAATGGATAATTCTCAGCCCAAAGGTGGAAGAGGCAGAAACTCTTCTTGCCCCCAAGGTCATGACTGAGGGATGCCTTGTCGGGGTGGGGAGTAACTAAGGTGCTGGTCACCTTAGACCACTCATGAGCTGCCTAAATGGCCACAGCCCCGGGCAATGATTGGGCTGCATAGAAAAGAAGGCAGAGTCCTCAAGAGGAGCCCCGAAAGTATGTTCAACTCTCTCATTGAGTATGCAGTGGACCTGGCAGAAGAGGGTGTTTCCATCTTTCCATCTCATCTTCTTCCGCAGTTACCAAGAGGTCGGATAAGTAGTCCACCGCAACGTCACCATGTTCAGGATCATCCAAGAGTAAGGTGTCGATGGCAGCCCACTAGGAATAACCCGTCAACAGTGCAAGTGAACCAGGACGCAACATGCCAGGTGACAGACCAGGACTATCAACAAGGTCGATGACGTTAGAATGTTGACAGCGGTGGAGGGGCGCGGTGGACTAACCCCATCAATGGGATTTGAGAGTTTGAAAGGCCCGAAGCCCGAGGCCTGGAAAAAAAAACCCATAAGGCCATTAGGAGGATAGCTGTCATCGATGAGCCAGTCATCAACGCCGGCAGCGGTGTCGAAGGCACAAGGTGCAACGATCCGTTGACGGGTTCCGAGGGCTCAAAAAGCCTGAAGCCTGGGGCCTAGTGAGACATTGGGCTGCAATGGGAGGGCCATCGTCGATGAGCCAGACATCGACCGAATAGGCACCCTTAAGGTTGACAATGGTAAAAAGCCTCATTGATGGCAGTGGGATCGGCAGCCCAAGCGCAACCACCTTGTTGACTGGTCTAGAAAGCACGAAAGACCTGAAGCTCTGGGCCTGGAGAAACAACAGGCCACAATGGCAGGGCTATCACTGACAAGCCAATCGCTGACAGAGCTGGAACCTGAAGCGTCAATGATGAAAGGAGTCAACAACGGCAGATGAGTCAATGGCACAGAGCAAATTGACCCCGTCGACAGGCTGAAGGGCCCGGAGGGCTGAAGCCAGGGCCTGGAAAAGCATCAGGCCACAACAGAAAGGCAGCCGCCAGTGAGCCAGTCATCAATGGAGCAAGGGTTGCAGACCCGAGAGACTGCGACCTGTTGCCCGGCAAAGCGGGTGACAATGCTGCGGTATGGGTCTGGTAAGGACAAAGATCTGGACAGCGACCCTCAAGGAGGCCAGAGCCATTGACAAGGAACTCCGAGGAAAAAGGAGCCATCGGGGCTGGGAACGCCGAGGGCGGGGAAGTGGTCTCGAGAATCTGCGACCTATGCCTGGTGAAGTGAGCGATAATACTGTTGTATGGGTCTGGTAAGGGCAAAGACCTGGACAATGACCCTCAACAAGGCCAGAGCCACTAACAAGGAACCCCCTGAAGAAGAAGGAGTCCTCGGGGCCTGGAATGCCGGGAGAAGTGGTCCCAGTCACAGTCAGTCAAGAGACTGATTCCAGAGGACTGGTCACGGGACTTGACAGATTGCGAGCTCGAAGAACCCGTCGGTGATGAGGAGGGAGAAACCTGGAGGTCTCTGCCCAGAACTGCTCCATGCAGGCAGTGTTGATCAGTCTTCTGCGCAGGAGGGCAAGCAGAATAAAACTTCCACCGAGGCTCGCAGTCCCAGACGACAAGGTCAGACCAAAGAGAACAGACACAAAAAAGGATGAAAATACGTCCAAGGAAGCAAAATTCTGCCTGCCATGGCAGTGACAGGGGATGAGAGAAAAGGGACACACTCAGAAGAGGAATCTCTTAATCAAAAGAGATTTTGAAACTAAGAAAAATTAAAATTGTAAGGAAAAAGGCACAAAACTGTGTAAGAGCTTCTGCGGAGACCCATGCAGACCGAGTCAATGGCGAGAAAGAACTGAGGAGGAAGCGAGGCCACTCATGCCTATACAAGGTTGGTGACATCAACACATGACATCGGCATGGGCGGCCCCAGCTTTACTGCTGAAAATCTTCCGCATAGATCCTGCTTCACCGGCAGTGAAGTTCCTATGGTGTGACGGGATGACTGAGATATCCCCAAAGAAGATCTAGGGTTTGGTAACAAGCCCAGTGCACTGGATCATTGGCAGAGAGAGAGAGAGAGAGAGAGAGAGACTTGGGTGTTTGGCCAACTGCTCTCCTCCCTCTGGGGGAGGCTCAGAAATGTGCTCTCTCAAGCCGCTTGGGTACAGAAGCACACACATGCACTTGTAACATTACACCACGTGGCCCTTTTTCAACCCCAATGGCAGTATGAAGCACCAGCCTGCCACAGGATCCGTAGTACCAACCAGGTCCGGCTCCCAATTTGTATGAGGACCCGGGGGGGGGGAGAGATGGCCCCAGCTCCTCTGTAGGGAAAATCCATTTGAGGGGGTCTCTGGAGCTTGTCAGTTCAGGGGAACATGGGCGATTCGGTTGGATGGGCAACAGAATGGGACTGGAAAGCAAGTAAGGAGGATAAAGACCTATACAGAAAAGCACCTATTTGCTTACATTCAAATGAGGCACAAACAGCTTTAGCTGCCCTAATGGTAAGGGCTACTACTTCTGACACTGAAGACTCAGGTTCAGGAATGAGTCTGGGTCATTGAGGGCCAGTTTGAGGGAGGAGGTGGAGGATCAAACATCCCAGAGCATGCTGTCCTTCTTTGGGGTTGGGGACAGATCACGTCCCCAAGGACTACATCCACCAGACATACGGGTGTCACTGCACAGGAAGGACTCTGTGCTATCTATCACAGAACGTGCATAAGCATACTCATGTTGGGGACCTTGGTTCCATAATGCTGGCATCCCTAGGGGACAGGGAAGCACAGAATGAAGGGGGACCCTACAAAGAACAAGGTAAATCTCCTTCCACCTGTAGCCATATGACGGCCAGTACACCTGGCTGGAAGGCAGTATATCTGCTGCTCTGAGGCGGGAGGGGTGTAAAAAGAATGAAAAACAAAAAATCCAGATTTTTAACTGCAGAATTATAGGGAGGGAAATTATTGTATTCAGGTTCTATGGTCTGAGAGAGCCCTCTCTTTTCACCTTCCCTGTCAGAAGCCATCTGTACAGTGCTGAAGTAAACAGTGACATCTTTTTAAGTCAGCAGCAGACATCATGGCCACAACCGGGTCATCTGGCAGAGGTACTTTTAAGAAAAACTACATAGAAAGACACATGCTGAATCATCACACTACACACCCTTCAACCAGTGTCTAAACTGATTGTGTGCCTTTTCTGTGAAGTTTCTATTGTTTGGACCCCAATATTTTCAACACTTTTTATCTTTCATTGAAGTCTACCTGTGCCCAGGAAAGTCTGATACTGAAATCTCATGACAGTATTTTTTTAGCTATCTCAGGTTCTTCAGTTAGGTCATCTACTCTTTTTGGGATCGGACAGTGAATCATCCTCTTATTGCCTTTGGACACTGACACATGGAATGTGTCTCTGATTTGTCTAGTGATTAAAATGCCTTACTAGACTTACTCACAGCTTTAATGTACCGAACGTACTTGATTTGGCTGAGAATGCCACTGTGGCATTCCGCCTTATAAAATTCAGGTAATTATTTCTTCTTTTAACCCCTTATCTCCTTCCCACCTCCCCTTCTTTCATAGTTATACTGCATTTCTTTTCCTGTGCTTCTTTCCTAACCTACTCTTATCAGATCAATATTGGATCAGTTGTTTAAAATTCTGATTTTGTCCCCCAAACCCAACCCAGGCCTACATTTTTTGCTCATGAGCATGGTCTTTTGACTTACTTAAATGTTTGAGGCCGAGTCAGAAGGCAATTCATTTCCACTTTCTGACAGTGGGGTCCATTTCTTATGTTTACTTGGTAGACATTTTTACTTCAGCAGATCTTTTTTATGTAACTAATGCTGTTCTCTTTCAGCCATATACTCTGCTATATAAGAATCTGTATTTATTTTGCTGAATATTGTTTGTTGTTTTGGTTTTCTTTCATTGATTGCTATGCTCAGATAATACTGTAATATGTCTTGACGGTGCCAATGCTGAAAATATTATTTTTGAACTTTGTTTTCATTGATTTTATGAGATGTACAAACAAAATTCCACCAAAGAATAGACAGAAGCCAACCTTTCCATTGCAACACTCACAAAATCACTTGAGAAATAACGCTACACTAGTCTTCATTTTACCTCTGTAGGCGGCAAGCACCTATGGTATTACACAATATTCTGACACTTAGTAAGATATTACAGCAACCAATGCAAAAGACTTTCTCTCACATACTGACTATAGGATTCTATAACTAGGCTGTCTACAGCCTATCTGTAAATTGTGAACTATTTAATAAATAAAACATCATAACCTTTCATTAGCTCATATGTGTTCTTGCAACCAGTTGAAATGAGCATTCCTCTAATGTTATGTTGTTTGAAGTGCCACTGAGCACATTCTACAGTTGAAGTTACCACAACACTATATTAACCCTTACCGAGGATGGCGGGGAAGTGAAGGGCTAGAGGCCAGTAATACAAACAGCATAACCAATACCCGGACAGGCAAATAGAAGAAAAACAGAAACAGCACTAAACTCACTGTATCTACACATTCTCCTTGGGTTGTCTAGGATTCCCCCAGACCATTCTAGAGGAGCAACAGCACTTTAAGTTTAGTACTGGGTGCCATCTTAGCGGCACATTATAATTACCACATGCTCCCTTTTTAACTGTACCAATGGGGATCTGACAAAACCCTTCCTATCACCCCTGGAAAACGTAACCGGAGCTACTCTTATTAATAAACATTTGCAGCCCTCAAACATTTAGCTTTTAAAGTTTGGGAAATAAAGAACATGTTGCTCAAATGTACTAATGTCCCAAAATACACCATCTCCATAGCCTCAGCCTAAACCAACTGCACCCATCCTACAAGTTATTTTCAGGCAGGGGGATGATGTAAAATGTTGTGGCTCCCCGTGCCCCTGTCTTAGACTTATCTGATATAATCACACTGCACTTTCTGTGCAGACCATTGTCTCAAATGTCTTCTTCTTCGGAGTCTGGGCCCTCCAGTGTGGGTTCTTCAGCATGTGCTTGGGCTGCTGCGACACACACTCCCGCTACTTTGGAGTCAGTAAAATCAAGCATTTTATCCTACAAGGTGAACCAAAGGCAAGACAGAAAGCTGAGTCTATATGGGACTTCCATAGCTCGCAACTTCTGCGTAACTCCATCAAATGCTTTACATCGGTTTCTCATAGCAAAGGAGTACTCCAGGAAGAATAAGATTCTGTCCCCATCATACTCAATCCTGCCTTGGTCCCTCACCACTCTCAAAATTCTATCCCGCATGCTAGAAGACTGCGCGACTATCAGGATAGTGCGGGGATCTTCGTCTGTGTTTCAGGCTCTTCTAGGGGTAATCTGGTATGCCTTTGTTCTCATTGGAGCGAAGCCCAAGCCAGGGCTTCCAGCATCCAGTGTTCCACGAAACTCACAGGATCATCTGCTTCAGTACCCTCCAGCATGCCCAACAATCTTCTGTTCAGTGTCCAGACCAAGTTTTCCAGTTGCTCAATTCAGGCTTTGAGGAGGCCCTGTTCTTGGTCCCGCACCGCTCTCAAAATGCTATCCTACATGCTAGAAGACTGCGTGACTATCAGGATAGTGTGGGGACCTTCATCGGTGTTTCAGGCTCTTCTGGGGTAATCCAGTATGCCTCTGTTCTCACCGGAGTGAAGCCCAAGCCAAGCCTTCCAGCATCCAGCATTCCAGGAAATTCACGGGATCATCTGCTCCAGTACCCTCCAGGATGCCCAACATTCTTTTGTTCAGTGCCCAGACAGAGTTTTCCAGTTGCTCAATTTGGGCTTTGAAGAGGCCCTGTTTGAGCAAATTGCTACCACTGAAAGGGCTTACCCGTCGTGTGATTCGATTCCTCCACGGGCGGCCCCATAGCCTCCACCGTTGATTCCACCTTTGTCAGCCTATCTGAATAATCATCAAATGTTTTGTCCAGCAAGTGGATGGAGTTAGCTAATGCATTCATTGCTGCTTGCAGGGACTCCATTGAAATGGAAGAACCACCTGGTGTAGTTGGCAGCAAAATCAGCCCTGGAGCTTGTGACGGTACCGCTGCAGCTTGATCAGGTTTTTGCACATTGCGGGGTCTTCCCATCCTCCAAAAAGATAAAAGTTCCACACAGTGCTCTATTATGTATATTCTGGTCCACAAACTATTGAAAGGACATCACTTAAAAATGCAAAAATACTCCGTTTAAGAGTCTTCAAGGAAAAGCTCAAGAACGGCCGACTTTCCTGCTGGGCTGCTAGCTTCGTTCCCTCCAAAATTAATTTTTTTAAATTATCGGCATATCATTCTCCTTGCCTGTATTAGCCCTTTCTTACATTTGCACTATTTTGTTTTCATTTTAATACAGTGTTTCTTTAACATATTATATTTAGTACCTTATTAATTGTACGAGATTGCTTGGGGCATATCCCCTTAAATTCCTCTGTATTTAAGGGCTTGGTTGTAGTCTGCTGGTTATGCCCCCTAATGAAGACCAACTGTGGTTAAAGCACAGGGCCTACTTTTTCTTGGCATCCTTAATCTATTCACTTTTTGGATCCACAATACAATTTTTGAAAGAACAGAATTTACTGTTTGTTTTGGTCTACATTACCCACTGGATATTCCTTGACTGCTGACTTTATTTGATCCTTACTTTAAGAAAAAACATGACTGCTACTTTACAAATTTTAGCACTAAGGAAATGCTGTTAAATGGGGCACAGTGTAAGCAGATTCTTGCTTCTTTTTCTAATGCTCAGCACTATGCCTCTGTGATTACATTGGCGATTTCTAATGCCACCAAGTTGGTGGTTTATGTACCGTTTAAGTGCATATTAATTACATGAGTTTTTTTTTTTAGGCCCACTGTAACACATTCAGCTTAGGATGGAATGTGTGCAATTGGTGCATCTAGTATTTTTCTGCATTTAAAAGGTCTTTGACCCTATGAATAGCTAACTTGTTTTTTTTTTTCCTCTTTTAGATATTTCCTGAAGAAGACCTAAGGTCGAAACGTAGATTTTTAACTCTATTTTCAGCGTGCATTTAATATAACCATTTTGTTTTGCTTTTAGACCACATGCTGACGCAGCGCCTTGTTTTTGTTTTTTTTACAAGCTGTGATGATGACATCATACAGTTTTTGATGGCCAGGCTGATTAAAATTATCCACTATAAATGTGCCTTGGGTGCGTGTAGTTTTAAATTAATGGCTTTAATATACAATTACCAATGCCCTGGGCATTTATGTAGCTGAGAACTGTTGCTACCTGGCCAAAAAAAAAAAAAAAACACATTTCTTTCCAGACAGTTTGCCTTATTTGCTATTTGAGCAAACTGTACAGTATGGTGCTGATTTCTGATAGGTTGCCAAAAGGATCCAAAACTTGCAGAATACCACTGGATTTAATTGTCATAATTTATGGGGACTTTCACCTGCCCCTTTAGATACAGTTAACACTCATTTGTCAATTTCCGACAAAACAGCAAAGCACAATGAGATGCACTCCACAGTCCCCGAAGGTGCTCCCGGCATAAGCTACAGAAGTTGATAATAAAAACGGCACACACAAACATGTAAAATGTTTCAAAATGCTATGTTTATTAAATTAATGCAGGGTGACTACCCAGAAATACAAGTAAGAGCACCCCTACTTATCGTCAGAAAGGCTTCCGACAAAAGCCCTGAAGAAAAAGCATCCATGCCTTCCCTTCCAGGCATCCGTCTGCCTATCAATGTTACCAGCTGCTAGGGTATGGGAAAGTAAGAGTGCAGAGAAAATAATGTTGGATACCACAAAATTGGACCTCGTGGGCACATTATACAGGCAGGTGGCCAAGTGACAACCAGATCCTTCAGTGATTGGCCCACCCTGAATAAAACTATATATTTTGTTGAACAGACCCCAACCTTACCTTGAGCTTCACAAATAAGTGTGCCTGTGCCACTACCCAGAAAGGTTCTGCCAGGAGCTCCACTACAGCAGACAGGCCAAACGCCACCACTCCAACTTCATAGTGTGGGATGAGAGCAGGATCAGGATTTTCCAGCAGTCGTAGCCACACCCAGCCCAGCAGCAAAGACCAAACCACTCCCAGGGGCACTCTGGAACAAACAGTGGATCAGGTAAGGTAGCCAGTAAAGCTACATGACAGAAAGCACAGATTATTGTGAGTGGCACTATGTAAGAACCAAAGCAAGACAGGGTGTGCAGTTATGCTGCAGTAACTACATGGATATGTAACTGGGTTTAATCACAGTGCAGGTTCTCGTTCCCCTCTTAATACAATTCTTTTCATCAACAGACAGCATTTCTCTCAGAAAAATGTAAAGAGGGAATATGTCAAGCATCAAAGCCATAAGACCTACTTTAACTGGTCTCGTAAGAGCTTCCTCTAAAATGATTCTTCCCTTATGGTAGGAAGCATGGCAGATTTTTAAAGTACAATGGGGGCAGGGAGGCTGCTATTGGCCCAGTGGGTAATATGTTACATTCCCACGTGGACAACATGGATTCAGGAGAGGACTTGTGCGTGTAGCCCTGCACAATTAGCAGTGTTATGCTTTGGAGCCAAACAAGCAAAAACACTGTGAATGCCTATATGCCTTAGTCACCCAGTAACCTCAGGACACGTACATGTTAAAAACCAGTGGGACCTCTTCTCGCGTTTGGCTTTTTCTCGTTTAGCCCCAGTCATTGGGAACAGATAGCCAGTCACTTTAAAAGTGAGCTTCTTTCTTGACAGGAATCTTGAATTTGCTTTTAAATTTGGGCTCAGTCGTTGGGCCCTGAAGGCAGAAACGTATGGGTTGGTTAAGTTTAGGTAGAAATGCAGTAACAGAGATTTAGCCCCAAACTTGAGAACTGATAAATCAGACTTTTGCATTTTCTTTTATCACTATTTAAGCCCAGTCACTGAGACATGAAGAAGAAAAAGCGGCATACAAGTGCTTCCTGAAACTGACTGAGAATGATGGCATAAAGACGATAAAACCTTTTTAGAAAATGTTGCATTTAGCTAAAAATAACACTTAACCCAGATAACGTAACATGATGACATGGGGTGACCACTTTTCAACAGAAAAGAAAGATCTACTGTTAGCAGGTTGGGAAGTTCAAACCAGCACCATGAGTGCATCCTTAAAAATCCATAAGATTCCAGAGGATCATGCAGACATGGACTTGATGCAAGTAGTCAGACGTCATATATCACATTTCTGGTGTTAGAAGCTTGGGTATCCTAGACTCTGGTTAGCAGAAAGAATTAACTTTTGTTAGAACTGTGCAATAAATTAATCAGTGCCACAGATTTTGCATTTTGACACAACGCCCATATCCAAGCTACAGGTGAGGGTACTTAACATAGGGGATGGACATTAGCTGGTTGCAGAAGGTTCTACCACCAAAATTACTGTGGTACATCCATAAAGGAAGGGACTGCCGGCTCCCTCCTGCAAACTGATGCAGCAATGCAACTCTGAAGATGTTTAAGCTAGCTGGAGTGCAGAACTGTGACCTGTAAAGGTTAGAATCCCATGTGACAGGGTTGAATTGTGCCCTGTCACAGTTGTCCTGGAGAAAGGGTTTAAATGCAAGGATCTATTCTCTCCTTTTCTGTCTCTTGTCTATCTGGTTGCACAACCAAATTTTCATGTGAGACCTAGGACTCGATCACCCCGACGGTCTTGCAATTCTTTGCCTCTCGCTATCTCTCTGCCTTCACTTGCTGTTCTGTCTTTTCTACCCCCTTGCATATCTGCAGTTATAAAAAATATATGTGAATCATTATGTGGAAATGTAACTGATACTGGGATCCCTTTGTTTAGAAATGTATATAGTTTTACTGTTGAAATGTATATAGTTATGCTGTTGAAATGATTGCAAAAAGCTTTTTGGAACTCAAGGGGTTAAGCTGTTTGCAATTTCTATGAGAAGCTGTAAGCAAGAGGTCAGTTCTGGGTCATAATGTTCTTTTTGCTGCACTTGTTGAAACTTACAAGAACACTGTTTTCTTAACAAGCAGAGGTTGCAAAGACTTATAAAAACAGAGTGCCAATTTCTTTCAAGAGAGAAACACAGAGACAGGAAACTGAAGAAACTCAGATGGACTTTCTCTGTTTATACTGCCTCTGTAAATAATTATACTGAACAATTGTATTTTTTTATTTTACTTTTATTAATAATAAATCACTTGCTGCGAATTGTACAACTGCTCCTGGTTTTCTTATGCTTCCTGACCTGCGCCTTGATGACAGATGGTGTTAGCAGTGGGATTTATACTGTGCATACTCCAAGCCAGGAGTTTTGTGCGTGGGTACTAGACCTGGTACCAGGGAAGCATAGAAGGTATGGATTCTGTAGCAGCAAGCCCAGGAGTGGTTACCAGGAGAATGGCAGCCAAACTAACAGAGACAGAAGTCCAAGCTGAGACTGTACAGCTAGCACCAGTTATAGAAAAAGAACAGGCAGTGACAGAACCTGAAAGCCTGACTGCCTTTTTCAAACGGTGGGCTATGCAATAAAAAGAGACAGAGAAAAAGCGAAGAGAGGAGATGCAGCAGAGAGAACAAGAAATTCAATGTTTAGAAGCACAGAGAAAAGAAGAAATGCAACAACTTGAAGCAGCAGAGGAGAGAAGAAATGCAGCTACAGGAGCAGCGGTGGCTGGATGCCTTGCAGGCTATCAAAGGCAGAGGAGTGGGCACAGATCCAGATGAGCAATGGGACACAGGCAACATGAACTACATTAAACTTACAAAGTTGTGTCCCTCCAATGATATTGAAGCATACCTGACAACTTTTGAAAGGGTTGCCTCAGCCTGCCAGTGGCCAAAGCAGCAATGGGCAATCAGACTGGTACCTTACCTGACAGGTAAAGCCCAACTTGCCTACAGCAATATGGACACTGCACAGCCAGAAAACTATGGACCTGGTGAAAAGTGAAATCCTGAAAAGATTCGACATCTCAGGAGAGAGAGACCTACAGACAGAGATTTCGGTCTCTGAAGTACAACTCAGTCGACAATCTTCGAGAAGTCTTCACCTGACTCAGAGAACTTCTGATAAAATGGCTCCAACCAGAGGACAAAACAGTCCCACAGATCAGATACATTTGCAATGGAGCAACTCATCAGCATCCTGCCTATAGATGTGCAGCTTTGGGTAAAGGAACACCAACCAGAAAGTGGGGAAAAGGCTGTTTCTTTGGCCAAAGACTGCCAAATGGCCAGACAAATGCCACAGCAGCGAGGTAACAGCCAAGCACTGGTAAGACATTATTTTTTCCCATTTAAACTCCAAGTCTGATAACAACTCTAGTGGGGGTAACAAATCTGTGCCCAAAGACACTATTTTCTATAACTGTAATAAGCCAGGTCATACTGCAAGAAATTGCCATAGTAAGAAGAGTGACACTGGAGCAGATTTGTCCTTAGCAAATGGACGCAAGTACTTAACAGGTTTGAAGGTGGGGGATAAGACTGTGAAGGGACTGATAGATTCGGGAAGCATACAGACCCTAGAACATATTGAAGTGCTAGGAAAACAATGTAAAAACGGACCAGGTACTAGTGTCATTTGCATCCACGGGGACACTCGATACTTTCCCACCACCCAAGTTACTGATTATTAATGGGGTGTCATACCAAATGAAAGTGGGGGTACCCAAGTTACCTGTACCTGTGATTATTGGAAGTGACTTTCCTGGATTTACTGAGTTAATCACAGATGGAGTAAATCCTGATTTTTCAGCAGCTGTGGTGAACATAGCTCAGGCAAAAAAAATCTCAGGTGGTGGGGACTCTTTTCTTTTCACCGACTTTGATTCGGACTTGTTTGAGCACAGTTCCAAGATTCAGAAATCCAGGAAAGAAAGACGATGCCTGAAGAAACAGTGACAACAAAAGACTGATGGACATAAAGGATTAACATATGAAAATGTTGAAACTAAATTGATCACTGATTGTGATTTTCCTTCAGAACAAGCTAATGATGTTTCTCTCCAGGGTTATTTTAAGCAGTTGGGGGTGAAATCAAAACAGGGTAAACCTATGTTTAAAAAAATGTAATGGGCTACTATACAGAGTTTGGGTAAAACCTCAGACACAGGACCAGATAGAACAATTCGTTACACCACAAAAGTATAAATCTGAGTTGTTACAGATAGCACATGATAGTCCTATGGCTGGTCATTTGGGGAGGGATCGCACCCTTGCCAGATCGCTGTAAAGATTTTACTGGACTGGAATTCATGAAGCTGTTGCTATCTATTGCAGTTCTTGCGCTGAGTGTCAGAAAGTAGCCCAGTGACTAAAAAAGACAAGGTGACCCTGGTGCCCCTACCCTTGATAGATGTGTCTTTTGAGAGAATTGCAATGGATGTGGTTGGCCCCTTAGACAAAAGTAAAAAAGGGTAATAGATTCATTTTGGTAGTATCTGACTATGCTATTCAGTACCCAGAGGCAGTTCCAATGCATACTGTCATAGCCCCAAAAGTGGCAGCAGAGCTTGCCAAAATTTTCAGCAGGGTGGGCATACCAAAAAGAGATCATTACTGATCAGAGTAGTAATTTTAGTGCTGCATTACTGACGGAGCTGTACCGACTACTAGATATCACTGCCATAAGAACCTTCCCTTATCACCCTCAGACTGACAGTCTTGTTTAACCTTTTAATCAAACCCTAAAACACATGCTGAAAAGGTTTGTAAAAGGGGGAAGGGAAAGACTGAGACCAATACTTACCTTACCTACTTTTTTCTTACAGAGACGTGCCACAGATATCAGCAGGTTTTTCACCATTTAACATGCTATATGGTAGACAACCTAGAGGACCACTAGATGTAATAAAAGAAACATGAGAAGATAACACCCATCAGAAAAATACTATCACATCTTATATGTGTGTCCTGAGAAAGAAGCTGGCACAATATGTTGAAATCGCCCACAGTAATCAGGAAGAGGCCCAAAACCAGCAGAAGGTGTATTATGACCATGGGGTAAAGGAAAAAGTTTTTGAGCCAGGTGAAAAGGTCTTGCTACTGTTACCCACTACAGAAAGTAAACTGTTAACGAAGTGACAAGGGCCTTATACGGTGCTTACACGTACTGGCACAGTTAAATATGAGATTGAGACCCCTGATAGGAAAAATCCTTCTAAGATATACCATGCTAACCTCCTCAAGAAATGGGTTAAAAAAAAAAAAAACACCAAAAGCTGTTTTGCTAGTTTTACCAGAAACTGATAAAGAAGATACTGATATAGCTTATGACAGACTGGAGCAAACTGTTACTGCGGATGCTGTAACAGTGAATGTTTCCTTAACCTCCGAACAAACCGCAGACATTTGTAACTTGCTAAAGACATTTAACAGTACTTTTACCACAGTGCCAGGCCGAGCTAACAGTGATGAGCACATAATAGTGACAAAGAATGCTCGCCCTATTAGGCAAAAGACATACAGATTACCAGAGCGAGTTATGAGCAGACGTGGTTAAGGAAATACAAAAAATGAAAGAATTGGGTATCATAGAAGAGTCGAGAAGTGTGTGGCCATCACCAATGGTGATTGTAAACAAAAAAGAAGAGGCTGTAAGAATCTGCCTTGATTTTAGGACACAATCAAGTGTCAGCATTTGACGGTTATCCTATGCCTAGAATAGATGATTTGGTGAACAGACTGGGGAGTGCCAAGTATATCAGTAGCCTTGATCTCACTAAGGGTTACTGGCAAATCCCCCAGCCAAAGAATCCAGAGACAAAACTGCATTTGCCAGTTCTATAGGATTCTATCACCATGCCCTTTGGTTTACATGGCGCTCACGCTACATTCCAGCGTTATATGGATGTAATTTTATGCCATCATACTGGTTATTGTGCTGCATTCCTGGATGATGTTGTGGTGTATAGTCCAGACTGAAAAAGCCACCTGGAACACCTACGAGCAATTATCCAATCAAAAAAGCAGGCCTGACAATTAATCCTACCAAGCATGCACTGGGCATGCAGGAAACCAGATATTTGGGCCATGTTTTCGGAAATGGAGAAGTCAAGCCAGAGATTTTCAAGACAGAAGCTGTAGAACAGCCCTGTCCCCAAAACCAAGGAACATGTCAGGTCATTTTTAGGGCTGGCTGATTATTATCAGAGATATTACCAGAGATTTGTTCCCAGCTTTGCAGAGTTAGCTACTCCCCTTACTGGTTTCATCCACCATGCTCTTGATGAAAAAATTACTCACCTTAGTAATTGCTTTTCTTCTCATGGAGTCTTGCTATATTATAACAATAGCAGTCAGCCACTGCAGCTGAACTGCCCCGGAGAGGAAGGAGTTAAATCCAGAAGATCTGGAGTTCTACAGCGCCGAGGGCGCTGTGCCCAAAGTTTCCATCTGGCAGTTTCAAATGAAACTGTCATCTTTTACGCTAACATCAAAGGACGGAAAGTCTGTGGAAAAACTACACTAGCCCATGGCTACCTACTAGTAGTAATAACAACAATATAAGAACAAAGAAACACTCAGAGCCATAATAACAAAAATTGATGGTATTATGGTTCTGCTTTACCACCCTTTGACAATGACATATGAACCCCCTTCCCCCAAAGACTCAAGTCCAGGAAGGGGCAATATAAATAACCTAAATGAAATAATCTAGATCCCTAACCCAAAGGAAAAGAGGGTAAGGGAAAACTACAATGGCATGACACAGTGCTTGCACTAATTCGCCACCCCTACCCAAGTAGAAGTTCTGAGAGGGGTAGGAGGGAGGGTGAGTTAGACATAGCAAGACTCCATGAGAAGAAAAGCAATTACTAAGGTGAGTAATTTTTCTTCAAACACCATGAAGTCTTGCTATATTATAACAATAGCAGAATTACGCAGTACTCTCCATGGAGGAGGGTCAGAACCTACTTAGGAAATAGGCTCTGAAGCACAGCTGTGCTAAACCGAAAGCATCTCTCCTGGACTGGACATCCAGGGAATAATGCTTGTAAAGTGTGTGAACTGTCTTCCAGGTAGCAGCTTGACAAATCTCCAGAATGGGGATGTCTCAGCAGCCGCTAGAGATGCAGCTGTACCCCAGGAGTGGGCCCTCAATCCTGAGGGGTAGTCTACCCAGTTTCTGATAACAGAATTGGATACAAGAAACAATCCACCTTGCAATTGTTCTCTTAGTGGCAGGTTTCCTTGCCAACCTCGCCATAGGTAAGAAAGAGTTGGAGGGATTCAACCTATGACCTCTGGTGCGCCTAAATAGTAGCTTAAGGCTCTTTTGACATCCAAGCTGTGCAGTCTCCTCCTCACCTGAGGAAGAATGCTCAGTGAAAAATACTGGGAGAGAGATAGATTGATTCAGGTGGAAATCAGAAACCACCTTAGGCAAAAACTTCTATTAGTCCTAAGGACTACCTTATCTCTGTGGAAAGAGATAAAATCTTCTTCCACTGACAGGGCCTGTAGCTCACTTATGCGTCTGGCAGAGGTGATAGCTACTAGGAAAACGGTTTCGTTAAATACTTGAGCTCTGCAGAAGACAGAGGCTCAAGGGGGTTGCATTAACTGAGCAATGCAAATATTCAGGTCCCAGGCGGAGCTGGTTCCCTAAAAGGAGGTTAGTATGAAGTAAGCCTTTAAAAAACTTGGAGAACACCGGGTGAGAAGAAAGGAGGCAGGCTTCCTGCTGACACAAAAGCAGAGACAGCTGCCAGATGAACCTTCAGGGTAGCTGGTCTAAGGCCTAGGGAATTCAGATGGACCAAATAGTCCAGTAGAATGGGAAGATCAGCAGATTCTGGGATAATCTGCCTCTCAGAGCACCAGATGGAAAACCTCTTCCACTTAGAATTATAAGTGGCTCTAGTGGGAAGGCTTCCTTGAAGCCTTTAAAATATCCATGACACCTTGAGAAAGGTGTAAGTCAGCAAATTCTAGCTCCTCAAGAGCCAAGCCTTGAGGTGGAGGGATTGAGGTCCGGATACACACTCTCCCTGTGCACAGGCCAGTAAGTCGTGGACTCTGGGCAGGCTCAGGGCAGGTGGACTGCCATGACAGGAGCAGAGGGTACCAGGGCTGTCTGGCCCAATCTGGGGCAATCAGAATCACCTGCAAGGTTGAGATCTGATTTTACTAGTACCCTGAAAAAGGAGAGGAAAGGGGGAAAGGCACACAGGAACTCCCTTTCCAGTCCAACAGAAAGGCGCCCAGGGACTGAGCCCAGAACTGGAGGCCTGCAACAGAAAGAGGAAGTTGGTGGTTGTCTGGGGCTGCGAAAAGATCTATCTGAGGAGTGCCCCATCTGGCAAAGACAGACCCCAGCACTTGTGGATTCAGAGCCCATTCGTGATGGCCCTGAGAAATTCTGCTGAGGGCGTCCGCCAGGACATTGTCCTTCCCTGGGAGATGAACCGCTATCAGGGAGGTGTTCAGGGAGTAAGCCAGAGACCACAACTTCATTGCTTCGGTGCACAAGGCTGAAGACCGAGTGCCGCCTTGCTTGTTGATGTACCACATTGTGGTGGTATTGTCTGTCCTGACTTGAACCACTTTGTTCTGGACAGAATCTGAAAACACCCGAAGAGCTAAAAAGACAGCTCTGAGTTCCAAAGATTGATGTGGAGCAGAGACTTGAGGAGACTATACCCTGAGTGGCAAGGTCGCCTAGGTGAGCCCCCACCCTAACAGGGGAGGCATCCGTGGTGAGGGTGAGGGAGTGAGAAATGGGAATGAAGGGAACCCCTGTCTTAAATTGCTCTGGACCTGCCACCAGTGGAGGGCTAGGATCAGAGTTTGAGTAACTGGGACCAACTTGGTAGGGGGTCCTTCCTTTGAGACCAATAGGCCCTCAAATGGAACTGAATGTCCCTCATCTGGAATCTTGCTCCCTGCACGACAGCTGTGGAAGCAGCCATGCGCCGAGGAGTTGCAGAAAATGCCTTGCTGGTCGGAGACCCTCAGGGTAAAGGAGGATGCCAGGGCGATGAGTCTGTCCACCCCTTCCGAGGGAAGAAAAGCCCTGGCTAACCTTGTGTTCAATTCTGCGTCTATGAAAGTTAGGACCTGAACTGGTTCCAGAACTGACTTTGGTAAGTTTAGCAGGAATCCCAGGGAAGTGAGAAGCTGCTGGGTGACTTGCAGGTGGGATTTCACCCTGACCTGGAGACTGACCCACAATGAGCCAGTCGTCCAGGTAGGGAAACACAGCAACCCCTTGCCTTCTAAGTGAGCCACTACTACAGCGAGACATTTTGTAATACCCTTGGCTCAGAGGTAAGGCAAGGCATTGCCCTGAACTGGTAGTGGCCTGAGGGCAGTTCGAACCTGAGGTACTTCGGTGAGAAGGCCTGATCAGAACATGAAATAGGCATCCCTGAGGTCCAGGGAAGCTAGCCAGTCCCCTGGCCTTAGGAAGGCAATATCATTGCCAGAGTCAACATTTTGAACTTTGGTTTCAACAGATGCTTGTTCAAGTATCTTAAATCTAGAATGGGCCGCCATTCTCCTGTCTTTTTTGGGGTAAGAAAGTATCTTGAATAAAGCCCCTTGCCCTGATGGCAAGGAGGAACCCTTTCCACTGCTTTGCAGTCCAGCAGAGCAGAAACCTCTGCTTCCAAAGCAAGGGCTTCTAAGGATTTGCAGGTGGAAAATGCCTGGCTCTCATCTTTGAAAGTGTTTGAAGCTGAGAACCAGACCCTGGCCTATTACCTCCAGAACCCATCTGTCCGTGAGTTAGGGACAGCCAGTTCCGGAAATAGGCCAACCTGCCCCACTGGTACAGGAGAATCGGCCCTGGACACCCCATCAGGGTGCCTGCTTAGCAGCAGCCTTAGGCTGAGGGAGGGGACGGCCCACTTGTGCCATGCCACCCCTGCCTCTGAAGAAACCCTCTGCGAGACAGCAGAGGAGGCTTAATTGGTAAAAGGCCTGGAAAAGGGCCTGCCCTTACCTCTGGGAGCATGCCTTTGTGGCATGGCATGCTTCTCCTTAGCCTGGGCACTTTTGTAGGTAGTTCTGTATTCATCCATCTTTTCATATAGTTTTCTGTTTGCTCCCAAAAGAGAATTTCCCACTACAGGAAAATCCATAGCCTTTGACTGGGTATCTTGGGACAGATTAGTGCATCTGAGCCATGCCAACCTACAGGAAGCTACAGAAGTGGCCATGACCCTAGAAGAAACATCATTAACATCAACAGCAGTATGAAATTGAACTTTAGAGGCTTCAATGCCATCAGCAGCCACCTGTTCCAACTCACTAGCCAGCTGGCCATGGGCCTGCTTGCTAACTGCAATACTGTGTCCCACCTAGATTTCTGATATCTAGCTACATAAGCCATATAATTTGCCTGCCTGAGTCCCAAAGAAGCTGCCATATACTGTTTCTTCGCCATGGCATCAATCTTCCTGGAATCCTTATCAGGAGGATGAGGCCAGAGGAATATTAGCCTTGTCACAGGCTGCAACTTGTACCACACCTACATGACTACACTGCTCAGTAAGGAAGTCTGTATCCGAGCCTGACAAAGTATACCTTCTGTCCATTTTTATCTACAGGAGGGACAGAGTGAGGATTTTTAAAATCTTTGTTGTTTGCTTCCTAAATGACTTATGCAAAGGAATAGACAACCTCCTAGACTCTGGAATATCCATCATTTCCACATAATCAGGCTTCTCTTGTTCATCCACAGCCTCCTCTAAAGGAAGCTGGAGGGTTTCTGCAACCTTTGTAAAAAATAAAGAAAGAAGGGACTCAGACAGAAAAGGAGGAGATTCTAAAGGTCTGTCTGGAGAATGTCCGTTCAATGGGCACGCCCAGACCCCCAGCCACACATATATGATCAAATTCCTCCTCCCTCCTGTGGTTCATTAAATTCCTCAACTTCAAAATCCTGAACCACTGGGACTGAACGAACCAACCTTTACCAGCTGTTGGTGGTTCTACAGATCCCTGAGACAGTGACTGGACAATCTGAATGGCTTTAGCTATCTTTGCAGCAGTTGGAGACACAATTTTGGACTCCAGACCTACTGATTTCCTTGTCTTTTACTTGGGACTGGTTCCTCTGAACCAGCCTTCCTTTGCCGAGGAAGTCTCGCCTGGTCAGAGGGCACTCCTCTGGTCCAGTGGGTACTGGACCGGCTGGCCATCCGGTCAGCGGACTTTTGCTCTCTCCTCCCTGAGCCGGCCCAATCTCTTCTCCAGGGTGGCTGCAGGGAAATTTTTACACACCTGGCAGTCTGACGGGAGGTGGTCAGCCCCCAGACAATAAACACAAGTGGTGTGTGGGTCAGACTTGGCAAAGGCGTCACAGACATCACAGTGTTGAAACCCAGTGGGCCCGGTTTTTCTTTTGGGTTTCTCAGACATAATGCCAGCCTAACCAAAACTTGCCCTTTTGATGGCAGTGCCAGGCAAGACACCCTTATCGGTTCCTAACCGTGTCACGGGTATTTGAAAAACGTTATAATTCGGTTTTTAGAACCGATAAGAACCGGAACCGCACTCTAAAACCCACTGTACACTTTTAAAATGCAGAAAATAACCGATCGGTTCAAAACCGAACCGATAATTAATTTTCCACACAGACTTAAATTTTAGTACTTACGGTTACCAGATAGAGCTTTAAAACCGAAATGCGGTAAAATAATAACTTTTGCCGGTTCAAATGAACCGAAAAATACTCGCTTGAACCGAGAATGAACCAAGCTGAAGGAGCTGATCTCCGGAGCGACTGTTCAGTGAAGCGGAGTAAAGAATCTGAGAGTTTCATTTGAAACTGCCAGATAGAGCTTTGGGCACAGCGCCCTCGCGCTGTAGAACTCCAGATCTTCTGGAGATAACTCCTTCCTCTCCGGGGCAGTTCAGCTGCAGTGGCTGACTGCTATTGTTATAATATAGCAAGACTTCATGGTGTTTGAAAAAGGATATCTGGTCGGGGCTACCTTTATAGACCTATCTAAGGCCTTTGACATTGTGCATCATTCCCTTCTCCTAGATCAACTCACTCTCATGGGGCTCTCCACTGTAATGACAACCTGGTTTGGGAGCTACTTAAGCAAAAGATCGCAATAAGTTAAATTCGGAGCCGTCCTCTCAAACCCCAGACCTGTGCATTCAGGTGTTCCACAGTGGTCCATCCTTGGCCCTCTACTTTTTAGTATATTCATAAACAATCTTCCCGATTACTGCCAAGGATGCATACTTCTTTACGCGGATGATGCGGTCATATTTACCAGCTACTCCCTGCCTGATCGTCCGAAGAAAACGTTATAGCATGGTTTTACATCTGCAAAAAAATGGATTGAGGAACACAAGTTAGTGATGAACTAAAAAAAAAGAAAAAAAAAGTTGATCCTGTTCGCAAGTTTGCAGGGTAGGGATAAAACATACCCGCTCTCCATTAACAACAACAATGGTACCTCCCTCGACCTAGTGCAAGAGCAAGAGTTTAAATATCTGGGCATTACTTTAGACTCCAACCTGTCTTACCTCTCGCACATTGCCAATACTGCGAAAGCAATTAACATGAGAACTGGCATGCACTACTGGTATAAACACTGCCTCACACTGGATGCCCTCAACATGGCAATTCATAGCTCAATATTTGCACTTGTTGACTACGGCCTGGTCATCTATAGGTCAGCCACAGATACGGCCCTACATCGCATCACAATAGCTATGAACAAGGCTTGTTGACTTCTCACAGGCTCCGAGCACCGAACACACATGTGATTTTTACACTCAAGCCAACTGTCTTCAACTACATGACAGAATACGTTTTGAAACCTGCTTGTTAGCTAAGAAGATATGCCTTGGCTTGCTGCCCTCTGGTGTCAGGAACCTGCTCATCCCTTATCAGCCAACTCGCAACACCAGGAGCTCAAACACTCTAGTCTTCAGTGTCCCTAGGTGCTGCATGGCCTTAGCACAGCGTGCCTTTGCCCATCGTGCTCCGCTTTGGTTCAACTCACTCCAGCTGGATCTCAGCTCAACCACCTCAACAGGTTCATTCAAACGCAACCTGCATTATCACCTTGCAAGTGCCACCTGTGTTTGCCACCACTACGCCTCCCTCTAGTACTACCACTTAGCCAGCAACATCTGACAACACCTGACCAGTTGCCACCTCCAGCACTTATCACTCCTGCCCAAATACCCCAATCCTCTCATACCTGCCCCTCTTCTCCTCCTCCTCCTCCTCTCCACTGCCACCTTCTGCATCTCTCCTTCCAGATGTTGGCTAGGCCAGCTTCCTCCACCCTCTACCCCACTAGCACAATTTGACTGTCACCCAGTGCTTCCTGACAAGGGTATCCTATTTGCCTGCTGTATGTTTATCTATGCACCATTAGTTTTCCCAGTTTTTCATTGATGTCTAACTGTATCAGCTGTTTAGAAAAGACTTATTGTAATTTGCCTGTACTCAATTACCTGCCTATATGTTCTGTACCTGTAAGTTAACTGTGTTTGAAATTAGATCCGACATGGAACCTATGTAAAGAGCTTTAGCTCAAAGGTTGTATCCAAGCAGTTAAATAAACGCATGAAAAAAACGGTACCTGAATACTGTGAAATGGACCCCAGAGTGTGACAAGACTTTTCAAGCAATTAAGGCTACATTATGTTCAGCCCCTGTTTTAAGAAGCCCAGACTTTGAGAAACCATTTTTGTTACAAACAGATGCATCAGAGGTAGGCCTAGGTGCAGTCTTGAGTCAGCATATAGATGGGAAAGAACATCCTGTTCTTTACATAAGTAGAAAATTGCACAACAGAGAAAAGGTACTCCACCATTGAAAAGGAATGCCTTGCAGCAAAGTGGGCCATGGAGTCCCTTAAGTTTTACTCACCAAAAGCTGTTTTTTTTTTTTTTTGTTTGTTTGTTTTTTTAATTCAAAGTTTAAGAAACTTTTCAATGAAATACAATACCAGATTCATGCAATACATACAGTATCATAGATACAGCAACAAACTGACAGACAATTAGAGGATCTGGCCCCCCCCACCTCCCTTCCCTCTCTCCTCCATCCTCTCCAAAGCACAAGAGAACTTTACCTTAAAAAGATGAACACTATTCCCAGAAAAACCAGGCCATCGCGGGGGGTTACATAACATAACACGTATATAAGGGTCCCCAAGTTTTGTTAAATCTCCCTGGGCTATTATGGAGACTTGCAATTGCCGTCTCAGTGCTCAGGTTGGCGAGGAGCTCCTGCAACCATTCTGTGTATGACACAACTTCTTTGTCTTTCCAATGTTTAAGGACAAGCTTCTTAACCGACGACATTGCTATCAAAGTTACATGATATTTATGAGGAGCTGACTTTGTACTTGTAACGGATCACAATCTTCTCTGTTGGCTTAATCAAACGAAGGATAAAAATTCTAGAATCACAGTGTGATACCGGGCACTATAGCCATTTAAATTTAAAGTAATTCACAAATCTGGGAAGGAGAATGTCAATCCTGATTTTCTGTCTAGATATGGATCAAGAACTGAGAATTCTGAAGATTGAAAAAAAATGTGTGAGTTGAAACTTCCCTGTTTGATATGCTGCATATGCACTGAAATATAAAGATTATAAGCTCCTATCATGTTAAAGGAGAATTTAAAGAAAGTTTCTCTTAAGGAGGGGGGTATGTGACAGGGTTGAACAGGGCCCTGTCACAGTTGTTCTGGAGAAAGAGTTTAAATGCAAGGATCTATTCTCTCCTTTTTCTCTTGTCTGTCTGGTTGCGCAACCAAATTTTCTCGTGAGACCTAGGACTTGATCACCCAGACAGTCTTGCAATTCTCTGCCTCTCGCTATCTCTCTGCCTTCACTTACTGTTCTGTCTTTTCTCCCCCCTTGCATATCTGCAGTTATAAAAATATATGTGAATCATTACGTGGAAATTAAACTGATACTGGGATCCCTTTGTTTAGAAATGTACTGTATATAGCTTTACTGTTGAAATGTATATAGTTATGCTGTTGAAATGATTGCAAAAAGCTGTTTGGAACTCAAGGGGTTAAACTGTTTGCAAACTCTTTGAGATGCTGTAAGCAAGAGGTCAGTTCTGGGTCACAATGTTCTTTTTGCTGCATTTGTTGAAACTTACAAGAACACTGTGTGAGAAGTATGCTGTTTTCTTAACGAGCGGGGGTTGCAAAGACTTATAAAAACAGAGCTGCAATTTTTTGCAAGAGGGAAACACATAGACTGAGATTGGAAATTGAGAAGAAACCCAGATGGACTTTCTCTGTTTATACTGCCTTTGTAAATAGTTATACTGAACAATTTTATTTTTTTATTTTACTTTTTATTAATAAATCACTTGTTGCGAATTTTACAACTGCTCCTGATTTTCCTATGCTTCCTGACCTGTGCCTCAATGACATCCCAGTACTGCCACCTAATGTAGCAATGCATGTAGCACTAACAATGTTGTGACAAAACCTTTTTCATTCTCTGTTACATTGTGCCCTTGGTCTCCTGTGTTCTATGATGTCCTCTAACCTCCACCCTCCATTCTGAGTCTGCTTTTACCATTTCTTTCTAGACTTGAAATAATTAAATGAGCATTCCTTTAAATATGGCTAATTCCAGGTTTTCATCATTCTGCCCTGTATTCACAGGGGATGACAGAGGGCTTCTGCCAGACAGTGGCATTAAGGCAGCTATAAGGGGGATCCCCGAGAGATGAGGCAGCAAGTATTTACCAGTAAAAGGGTTCAAAAAGCACTAGCACTCCTAAAAACAGATAAGGTCCTGCGGGCCAGATTAGGTGCATCTGAGGATGGTCAAGTAATTGGCAACGGAATTAACTGAACCCCTGGTAGGGCTATTCAATAGCTCAATCCAGACAGGGGTAGTTCCAAAAGACTGGAGGGTAGCAGACATAGTCCTGCTCAATGAAGGGGGGTCAAGGAGCAACTGTATAACTACAGACCTGTTCTCCTTATTTCAATTGTGGGTAAACTGATAGAGACACTAGTCTAAGAGGACCTTGTGAACTACCTGGAGAGCAATGAACTTCAAGATTGTAAACATCATGGGTTCATGGCCAGGGGCTCTTTCAGACCAACATAATAGTATTCTTTGACTGGGTAACAAGGGCAGTGGAGAAGGGCTGTGCTTTGGATTTACTCCAATACGATTTTAGCAAGGTATTCAACTCAGTGCCTCAAAGAAGGTTGCTGAAGAAGCTACAGGATCTGGGTACAACAGGGGACACAGTTATATGGATGAGTAACTGGTAGTGTAGAAGCCAGAAGAGGGTTGTGGTTAAGTCAAATCAGAAGAGAGGGACGTCACCAAGGTGGTGTCACAAGCATCAGTCCTGGGTCCAGTTCTATTCAATATGTTCATCAGCGATGTGGGAGAAGGAATCCAAAGAACTGTCTCTTTGCAGATGACAACAAGCTCTGTGGTAAGGTAGAGAGTGAAGAGGGGGTTAGAGAAATGCAGAGAGCCTTGCAAAGACTAGAAAGGTGGTCAGAAGTTTGGCAGGTGAAACACATAGGGAACAAGGACCCCAGGAGAGAGTACTGGATTGAGGGAGGGTAAAGCTGGGCATGACCTCTGAGGAAAGAGACCAAGGGGCCAGCATCAGTGAACCCCTAAAACAATCAAACCAGTGTAACAGGGCCTGAAGCAAGGCAAACAGGCTGCTGTGGTGTACAGACAGCAGAAGGAAATAATTACCATCCATCTGTAGATCGCTGGTGAGGCTTCACCTGGAGTACCGTGTTCAGTTCTGGAGTCCTCACCTAAGGAATGATAAGGACAGGCTGGAGATAGTGTAACATAGGATAACCAAAATGATTCAGGACCAGCAGAGCAGATCTTATGAGGATTGGCTCAAGGCTCTGAATATGTACTCGCTGGAGGCCAGACAAAACAGAGGCGAGATACGAAAAAGATCTTGAAGTTCCTGCAAGGCATAAATAAGGTAAACCGCGGCACGAACAAGGTAAACTGCGAGGAACTATTTAACATAAGTGGTAGATAAAGAACATGGAACCACAAATGGAAACTGGGGGGAGGGGTCAAGAGGGAAATGAGAAAGTTTTGTTTTACAGAAAGGTTGGTGGAGCCATGGAACAATCTGCCAGTTGATGTGGTGGGGCGCCAAAACTATCAATGGTTTCAAACACAGCTGGGACAGAGTGAAGGTCTTAGTGGTTGCACAGGGTGGTAGGGGTAGGGCAGACAGCATGGGGGGTGGACAGTGTGGGTTAGAACCCTGTATGAACAACAGGTCCCAGGTTTGTTAGGGTTTATGGGCAGACTGGATGGATCAATGGCCTTTTTCTGCTGCCACTGTCTGTGCTTCTATGTTTCAGTATTCTCTGCTGTTTCTGAACACACATTGTCACATAAGGTCAGGGAGCACTGTCTGTTGCATACTAGTTCCCTTTAGTCACGAGAAAAGTGATTTTAAACAATGGTGTTCACACACATCTGAGAATATGGATAAAGAGGGGATAGCTGTATTACAGGAGTGCTCCTTCGGTTATTTCACAACTAACATGAATGCAAAAGCAAGCTGAAATGGGAAAAGGAAAAAGGGTCATCTTGCAAGCCAAGAGAAAGAGCAAACTCCTCAGTTGTCAGTGGCTCGGTAGGACGCACGCTTGCCTCAGGGGTCAGAAGGCTGTGGGCTTTACTTCCGCATCAGGAACTTGAACTAATACCCAACACTAACACTGTAGTACATTCTGAGGAGGAAGCTACACTGCTGAGATGCCATCCGTTGGAAAAGATGTTAAACTGAGGTTCATTCTGCTCATTTCTGGTGGTTGCCAAGGTGGAAGCGGAGTTAGACATAAGGTCTAAAAACTCCCAGCCACTGTGACTGAAAAGCACAATTTATTTTAGCCACGTGACCTGGATTAGCCATTATATCAAGTGACTGAATAGTAAAATGACATAATGCCAAATGCCTTAGACAAAGTGGTGACTGGGAACATAAATGTTAGCCAAATTCAATTTACTGTAGCCACTGGCATTGGTGGCGATCTTTAGCACACACCCAAGGAAGTGAAAGAGTCACTTATCATAGAGTAGAGGGATTTTTCTGATGTCCTGGCCTACACTCCCCATTTAGAAAACAGGACCATGTAGCCAACACCTCAAAATGTACCTAGAAATTAGCGGTCACAGCTAAGGGTTATAATTCCTGGTCAAACAAGCATTTGTCAATGCCTAATGTTGTCTCACTGGCACTGGCATTGGTAGCGTCAGAGTTAAGAGACGCATAATAGGAATGGCTGTGAAGTATTGAAGTGACGCCAACCCCACCCCCACCCTGTAGAGATCAACAGGCATTGGGGTGTGCCTTTGGGTTTTCAGCTATAATGCTCATGCCATTGTACCTCACCCTACTCTGTAGACACTGCCAAGTGTTATGGTGTGCTTTGTGGTCTTTGTGCATTATACTTACCCCATTCCATAAGGAAATACACTGAGGTGGGTGCAGTATTAGAGAATGGGATGAACTTTGTGGTCGAACAGTGCAAGGCACACCACGATGCCTGTCACTGGCTGCAGGGTGAGGGTGGAATGGTGTTAGCATTACAGCCAATGATCCCAAGTCACACCCCTGATGCCTGTCAGTCTCTACAGGGTGGGGTGTTACAGTTGGAAACCCTAACACCATAGTCATGTGTTGGTATTTTCACTCCAAATTTTCAAAATGGTCTGTTTATGAGCCCACCTCATGAAAAGCGCCACTATCAGTTTGTTAGTTGAAAGGTGGTTTTGCACAGCGGCTATGCCATTTAGCGACATGGGGATGAAAACACATTTTGGGCAGAATGTGGAAAATGACATCTGTATTGTTCATGAGAAGGCGTAAAAAAAATGGCAACGTTGAAAATCTGGAGTGAAAATATGAAAACTTGGTGAAGTCATGAGCATGCATAGAAACTGCACAACACACGTCCGTAACCCAATTATTTTTGGGAGTTCTTTAGCCACACTTTCAACATAGGCATTTTGGGACCTCCCCTCATGAACAGTGGTGATGTGATTTTGCTAATCAGTCCCAAAAGTTGATTTCCCACAGCGAACACGCCATTGTGTGCCACAGGTGCGGAAACACATTTTGGGCAGGCTGTGAAAAATGACTGCTGTACTGCCGATAAGGAGGTATGAAAAAATGCCAGTGCTGATAATCTGGCATGAAAATATTGCAAATTTGTGACGTTACAAGGGTGCGTGGAAACTGCGCAATGCATGTTTGTAACAGTCATTTTATGGACGTTTGGCTCCAAATTTTCAACATAGGCATTTTAGAACCTCTGCTCATGAACAGTGTCACCTTCATTTTCTTAAACTGTCCCGAAAACTGATTTAGCACAGTGACCGCACTATTCTGCACCAGAAGTGCGAAAACACATTTCGGCCAGGATATGTAAAATGACAGCTGTACCTCCTCCAGCAGTTCATTTCACTTTCAACCAGAATGTGAGGGTGAGTGACAAAAGTAATTGCAATCTCAATTTATGAGTCATGTTTAAAGAGAGAAAACAATCAGTAAGGCCACACTGCAGGTGTGGGTCTTTACAGACCGTTACTGACAGAGTCTTTGGGAGAGTCAGGTACTGTTTTTGTCAAAAGACAATCTGGCTATTGGCAGAGGCAGATGAGGAGCAATGTCACCAAGCATGTCTGAATCAGGTCAGAGTAATATGTAGTTCTGGGAGAGCGGGATTGCTGGGGTTGTACACCTGTATCAACAACTGCTCCAAACAGGGACTAGGGGCTGATCTGGAGCACTACTTTAAACTGGGTTTCTATGGCAATAGAGTTCCCACGAGGTTTAGAACTCTTCTCCTCTATCTCTTACCCTCACTGCCTGTCAGGTAGAGACCTAGTGGGAATTGTGTTACATATGTTTAGTATACATACAGTCTGTGTGCTAAGTAAGCATAGCACCCTCACAGTTTCAAGTTTAGCTCTGCTACATGTGATTGTTAAAGGAAAGCCGTCATAATCTTATGCTCTCCAATCCCCAAAGCCTTACTTCACAATTAGGAGTTTCGAAAAGAAAACACTTTTTTTTTTTTTTAAAAAGGTGTTTCACCTTACTTTATTTTATTATTTAAAAGTCCAGGATTCCAGCCGGCCCAGTGGCATGGAGGGCTGAGGCAGCAATGACTTACCTCCTGCAACGTCGGCAATCTGTGTTTGCGGTGTAAGCACCTCCACGTTTGCGCGGTGACATATGTGCCCTGGCAATGGGTAGAAATCTGGGAGAAAACAGGAAATGTCTGGTGGTGGCAGGATGAATTGTCAGCCCCTTGCAGGCTCCACACCGGTGACCAGGAGCTGATCCCACAAGCCAGGGACAGTGGAAGGTAAGACCACCCAGATAAGACGGGTGACGGGGCTGGGGGGGCTGACCAGGAAGCAAAGTTGCTGCTGGAGGAGGAGAAATAGAAAAAAAAAGTTCAGGATTCCACAAAATGGCTTGCAACCTGCAGTTCCATTTCACATCTGAAGTGCGCGCACACCACTCACTTCAATACACTTGTATTGAAGAGAGCGTATGTGCCACACTTTCACTTGTAATGGAACCACAGTGTGCCATTCTGTGGAGTCCTGACTTTAAAACAATAAAATAAAGTAAGTTAAAACACCTGAAAAAAGGTGTTTTCTTTGCAAAACTCCTAATCAGGGTGGGGGTAAGGCTTTGGAGGTTGGGGAGCATGTGATTATGACAGCATTCCTTTAACAACTCACCTGCATCCTCTTTAAAAGTGGTTCTGTGGGTGCATGGTTTTGGGGGGGGCAGATCAACTATAAGTGGCTTAAAAACATAAGACATGTTTTTATGAGCTATGCAGCTTACCTTATAAAAAATTGTCTGACTACCCTCAAAAACACCCATGATCTGGATATCCTTTTTAACCTCACGCCAATTCAAAACGCTGGGTGCCAGTGACAGATAAGGAGCGATGTCATCAAGTATGGCTAAATCATGTAGTTCTGGAAGGGAGGAATGGCTGAGGTAGTACACCTGGATTAACAGCTGCTCCAAATGGGGACTGAGGCTGATTATGGGCACTACTTTAAACTATGTTTCTACAGTAACAGAGTTCCCACTAGGTTTACATCTTTTCTCCTCTGCCTGACAGGCAGTGAGTGTAAGAGATGCAGACGTAGTGGGAATTAGGATACAAATGTTTGTTATACAGTCTATATGCCAAGCTGGCATTGCACCCTCACAGTTTCAAGTTTAGCTCTGCTACATGTCAAGGTATACATTCACCTTTGATAATCGACATCATTCTGATTGGCAACTAGCCAGGTTTTAGGATCAATTTCACTAAACTGTTATTTTTATCTGTAAGATACAGTCCTGAAGAGTACAATTGTATAGAAAAGTGTCAAACTGTAAGAACAATTCTGTGTCAAATTGTAAAAACAATTTCTGATATTATGTACTTTTTACCACAACTGCAGGACAACTCTAACTTCAAGGGGTTTATCTAAGCATCCAACACTGAGGGTGTGTGTAAAATTCAAGTTTTACACACCACCCCATGTTTTATTTTATATAATTACTGGAGAGCATTTTTTCACCATAGCAATTATATAAAATGGCAACATATAGCTGTGCAGCCGGGATGATGTGCGGTCCACGGCTGAGCGGCTATTGAAACCTGTGTTGTTTTTTTTTGTTTGTTTTTTTAAAGCAGCAGTACTAGATTAAAAAAAAAAAGATGTTTTGCAACAGTTTGTTTCCTGTGCTCTGTTGCACACTTACCTGGTAATCTTTCTTGTTTTCACTGTACTATCACACCGTAATTTGCTCTGTTTTTCTGTGTTTTTGTTTACATTTCTCCCACTCACCATGTTGAACTGGAACCCTCTGCTGCCAACTGCACATGCACATGACACTCAGTACTACATAGGGACAGTGGAAATACACAGCACAGGGTCCCACGGAAGTAACAAAAGACGTGATGCATCATGAGGGGAGAACATGGCTGCAAATTAGGTGCCATATTTACTGTAATAAATTTTAAATATCTAAAAAACTAAAGCTTGCTAAAAAACATTTTTTTATAGATATGGAAACCATAACTATGGCTGCATGCTTCCAGTCAAAAAGCAGAATTTTGACAATCACATCCTGATTATCCAGTGCTACTGCTTTAAGCTTCAATGAAGGAGTCAAACTGCGATTTTTTTCCCTTCACTTTCTTACCGCCGAGTGCTGGTGGCAGTTCCTGGGGTTGGTGCAGTGTCCAGCACTGAAGCAGGGAAGAGCAGGGTCTGACATATGCATGGAGAGAGGGAAACCTGGCACGTGTTTGCCGATATAACCAGCTGGTTATAATCGGCAAATTATAATTGTGTTTCCCTATGGGAAATACACTCCCCGGTAATCATAGTTTATTTAATTTGTTAACCAGTTGGGCTCACTAGGACAAAGTTCTTTTAACAGTAGCGACCTGCACGCAAAGAGACAAACGTACAGAAACAAAGGGGTAATAATGCACCAGCAAGGGAGGTATATACAGTATCAGGGACAACTGCATGCACTGTTCATGGAACACACTGCCCATGGTCAGTGGAAGATGCATATTTTTTTTTTTACGTCCAAACATTCCATATCAGCAGACAGGGGCAAAGGAGTACTACTCTGTACTCAAAACTGGGAGTAACTAGAAGACAGATCTGCTCTTTTTATTATTCATTTCCCTTTATTTAAGCAGGATAACACATCCAAGATGCATCTCTGCATCTCATTTTCACAGTAATCCTGCTTTCTAACCCATTAAGTTAGGAGGGACTCAACCACTGGGAGCCCAACTGACTTGCTCAAGGTCACACATTAAGCCAGTGACAGTACTGGGACTTGAACAACACCTATGATTTTACATTTCAGACTTCTGACCACTAGACTACACTGCTTTCCAATGCACGGGATGATCTATGTGCAATGCAAAAGTACACTTTTTTCAATTTCTGAACTGGTCTGCTCAAACAATGTACTTGGGAGTCTGTAGCGAAATCCTCTAGTGGCTCGAAGAAACTTACGTTAGCCACAGCAGATTGATAACCTGGGTCCAGTTTTGTTCAGTGCTGCCACTCAGACAGGCCCTACGAAAGGCCTCCCTTGCCAGGAAGACAACGGTAGAATAAAGCAGAGTCAGCCTGGAAAAAACAGATTAAGTAATGTTAATATGTTATTCAAGGAATAAGCCATTGACAGTATGCATCACTGTATATTGCCACGATGAAGGGGTGTGTCAGGAAGTAAAACTCTGCTGCTTTCTTTTCTCAAGTCCCTCCCAACACTCGCAGATGAACCGCTGGGCAACTACATCGGAAATATGCCCCTGCACCAAACCCTGATTAACAGCAGGGGAGGGATTTTTTAAGAAGGGCAGCTGGGTACCATAAAGGAGGATCAGGAAAAGGCAGATATCCTGAACAAATACCTTTGTACAGTCTTCACAGAGAAAGGGGAAGGGGATGGGCCACATAAAAGCAATAGGGACTTTGCGGGGAAGGTATTCACAAGTCCCTTTACAGAGGAAAGAATCCTGAAGAGACTTGCAAATCTGAAAGTGGATAAAGCTATGGGCCAGATGGGATACATCCATAGGTACTGAGGGAGCTCAGGGAGGTATTGGCTGCACCTCTCTGACAGTCGCTGGAAACAAGAGTGGTTGTAGAGGACTGGAGGAGGGCAGATGTAGTCCACCTTCACAAAAGCAGAAGCAGGGAGGATGCTGGCAACTAAAGGCCAGTCAGCCTGACATCAGTCGAGGGGAAGCTAATGGTGTCACTGCTAAAAGAAATGATTGTGGGTATCTTGAAGCCAACGGGTTAAAAGACTAGAAGCAACGTGGATTCACGGTGGCGCGAGGTCATGTTGGACAAAGCTGATAGATTTCTTTGACTGGATGTCCAAGAAGACAGACCAGGGTGGGGCAGTATATGTGGCCTACTTTTTGATTTCAGTACGGCTTTGGACACCGTTCCATACAGAAGACTGATAAGGAAACTGGGCAGCTTAAGGGAGAGTCAAAAGGTAGTAAACTGGGTAACACATTGGTTAATGGATAGATGACAGAGGGTGGTGATAAACGGAGATCACTCAAGGGAACAGAGGGTCACCAGCAGAGTGCCACAGGGCTCAGTACTGGGACTAGTCCTCTTTAATGTCTTTAAAAGTGACACTGCAGATGAGCTGGAACTTAAGGTACAGACTACCTCTTTGCAGATGACACCAAAATCTGTAATAAGGTGGACACGGAGAATGTGCAGAGACTGGAGAAAACCTGAGGAGTGTGGTTAAGGGCATGGCAGGTGGGTTTTAATGCAAAAAAAAAGTGCAAAATCATGCACTCTGGGGCAGAAGAACCCAGAGGTGAAATACCCAATGGGAGAAGAGTTACTGATGGTCACCGAACAGGAAAGAAACCTACGAGTAACCCTATCTGATGACCTCAAGGTGATGAAGCAGCATGACAAGGCAGTAGGATGGGATACAGGGACACATAAGGATGACTATCACCATCAGGAGGAGGGAGGTGTTGTTGCCACTGTATAGATTGCTGGTGAGACCCCATCTGGAGTACATTGGCCAGTTCTAGAGACCACTTCTCAGGAAGGACAGAGTTAAGGCAGTCAAGAGGACAGCAAATAAACTGGTGCATGGTCTGCATCAGATGCCCCATGAGGAGACACAGAAAGACCTCAACATGTACATCCGAGAAGGGAGATGGGAGCTATGACAGAGACCTATAAATACGTCATGGGATAAATAGGGTACAAAGGGCAGCATTTTCCAGAGGAAAAGATGCACAAGAAAACAGGGACATTCTTCACTGAAAGAGTGGTGGATTCCTGGAACTGTCTTCCAGTGGAGGTGGTGGAGCTCAAAACAGTGGTGGGCTTCAAGCATGCATGGGATAGGCAAAAGGAAATCTTAATGGGAAGCGAGGGGAGGGATCTGAAGACCAAGCAGCGTTTGCTGTGACAGTATAGGCAAGGAAAAACAGGCAGACTTGGTAAACCAAGCGATCCTAATCTGCCATCAAATTCTATGTTTCTAATGGCCCAATCACCAATAAGGCTGGCATACACGTTTTGTATGTCACAGATCACCCTGTCAGGATCAGGAGGCAGACAATGAACTGATGGGATACTTGGGATGGCAGCTTATTTAGGGAACATGATGGTAGTAGAAGACTAACATGCTGGATGTGGACTGGACAGTGCCAACTGCAACAAGTACTAGGAATCAGCTCCTGGTGAATGCATGCCAACAGCATTTCCTAGTTCAGCACCAGACAAGGCAAGGTGCTCTGCTGGATCTGGTGCTCACCAACAGTAAGAGGATCCAAAATGTAGCAGCTTTGGAACCACTCGGTTCATATGACCTCATAATAGTGGTGCTGGAAGTCCAGATAGGGACTAGTAACACAGCAAACATGGTAAGGGTATGGGACTTTAGAAAAGCAGATTTCAACACGATGAGAAAACAGCTGGAAAAAAGCACAGTACAAAGCAGAAGAACTCAGTTAGACTCCAAAGACATGCAATCCACTACTAGGATACCATAAATTCTTTAATACAAATGCACATACAACATTAACGAGTGCTATATAGTCATCATCTTTATGTATGCTGCACATCTTGAAAAAGCATCAGTGTGATGTGAAACGTCAACCGCATCAGAGAGCGCTACTTTACTGCATGTGTATTTATACTAAAGAATTTATCATATCCTAGCAGTGGATTGCATGTCTTTGGAGTCAAGCAGAGTTCCTCTACTTTGTACTGCAGTTTGCTTCCTGTACTTGGCTTCTCTGTTTGGTGTTGGTGTTGTTGGTACTTTTTGCTCCTCCTGTGCCGGCTATTCTCCGGTGGGCACCCCCAGCCCCATCCCCCGGCATCCACCATCCGGTGCTGACCTGAAACTCCCAGGGCTTGCCCCCCCCCCTTGGTGGGGTCGGCGGGGTTCCCTCGCCCTCACCAAAGTCCGGATCCAGTGGGCCAGCGCATTGGCTAGCCGGGAGCAGAGCATGCTAGGCGCCCTCCACCATTGTGCTGCGGCAACTCCTTTTCCTGGTGTTCTCCTTGGAACTGTGGCATGCAATGATGCCAGCGGAGGGGAGCGTGCACGCATCTGCACGCGCTCCTTCAAGCATCTGCCCCAACTCCTCCCCTTACCGCAGCATGACGCCCTGTAGCCCAGCCTCTGCCAGGGGGTGAACAGGCGCTGACTACTGAGGACCCCCTCCCCAGAGAACGACAGCAGTCTGGATGCTCAATCCTCCTCCTCCTCCCCTTGCCAATCACCGGTGGCCCATGCTCATTCCCAAACATGGGTCGCCGACGTAGCGCGAGGTAAGGTGTCCAGCACCTCATCCCTCAGAACCACCAGGCCAGCCTCTGTTTGATGCTTTGAGATGCCTCCTCTTCTCTTGGGAGAAAAGCACAAGCAGTACAGAGCAAATCAAAGAAAAATGGGAAGAACTGTTAAAAAAAGCAATGACAGAAGCAACAGAAAACTTAACTGTGAAGGTATCAAAGGCAAAAAGGACAAGAGATCAAATGTGGTTCACAGTGAAGTAAAGACAGTAGTAAGAGCCAAAAGGAGGGCATTCTTGAAGTATAACAGGAGCCAATGAGAGGAGGAGGATAGGGAGAAGTACCTGGACCTGCAGGACTTGAAGATTTATACCATTCAAAGAAGGAGGGAAAGGGGTGACATGATCTAGATGTACAAGTACTTGCATGGAATAAATAGGGTTGATGACAAGGAAAGTAGTTGCATAAGAACTTAACGTAACAGCAGATCTTCGAGAGCATCTCTTGCAGCATGTCATTACACATGGGTTTACAGCCACAGGAGTCATTTCCTCTGGATGACTTCTCAGCAGTTGACCCTGGGACCTCCCCCCAGCAGTACCACATGGTGTCTACCTGGCAGGTATAAAAGGAGGAGGTCCCAGCTACTCCTCAGTTCTTTTCCATCCTGGCAATCGAATGTGAAAACATATCTTAGGCATCCAATGGGAACCGAGGAAGGAAATCAAGGCAGCAGCTCATGGAGTCATAAAAGACAGGAGCAAGGAACCCTTCTGAAGTAACAGCAAGGGGGAAGGAGGGTGGGGCAGCCTGACCTGCAGCAAGAGATACTCTCAAAGATCTACTGTTACGGTAAGTTCTTACACAACTGCACTATCTTCTTCTAGGCAATCTCTTACAGCAAGTCATTACACATGGGAAGATTCCCAAGCAGTTATTACACCCAGTTATTATAACAGCTTCCTGCTGTTTTTGACAGAAGAGAACATTTTGGTGTCAGAGCAAGATACAGCAGTCTAGAACTACAGATTTTTTACTGATAAAATCACTTCTATCTCTGCAGGAGTTAGTACCTGTTTGGATTAAGCAAACAGATACTTTATTAGAAGAAGGAAATCTCATTTAAGTAAAAAAAAAAAAAAGAAGAAGAAAGTGTGTGTTTCTCTGAGGAAGGGGGCTGTATCAGCTTAAGTTACAGAGTCAGAGCGAAGGGTGAATCTAATTGGGGGTGTGGCTTGGCAGCTTAGTAGTACAAAAACAGCTCTCTACAAATACAGCTTCCTGCTGTTTGACAGAAGAGAACACTTTGGTTTCAAAGCAAGATACAGCAGCCTAGAATTACAGATTTTTTACTAATTGCGCTCCTTTCCACCCACCCAACTACCCAAAGCCAGTTCTACTTTTATAGCTACTGGATTTGACTGACAATAGGAACTTCCTGTTTGGCAGTAGGAAGGGAAGGATCACTGAGACACATTAGTTTAATCAACCTTGAAGGAACCTAAAAAAAAAAAAAATAACTCTGCCCCCCCTTCCCCCCGCTGGAGGTCTGAATCCAAGCATGGAAGGAGGAGACTACTGAAGACTACAGAAAGTTCCTGCCCCAGAACAGGAAGAGCGAGAGTTGTAAGGGCACATAGGCAGTAGGAAAGTAAGTGTAAGAATACACAGAGGGAGGAGACAGTAAGCATACAAAGCAACAGGAGAGGGGACACAAAATAAGTCAAGATGGGTGTGGTGCAGTGCAATGGCTGTGGGGCAGCAGTGTTCCGGGAGACATTCTGGAGGCTGTGATGCTGCCCTGTTTGCAGGCACCTCTCTGGTCTGAGGAAGGAGGTTGCCTGTCTCCAGGATGACCTGGCTAGGATTCGTGAAACCTCTTCCCCCACTCAGGGACCACCAGGGCCACCACCGTTACCTCAGAGGTTGCCAAGAAAGAGGAGCGGTAGGACCAAGGTGGGCTCAGGGAGGAAGAGGATGGTGGAACAGATGTGCATCCCTCCAGCTGTACCTCTCCACAATTCATATGCTGTTCTGGCAAAGAGTGGTTCCTCTTATGGAGGCACCTGCAGTGGAGACCAAGGAGGATGCTGGGAACCTCCACAAAGGAGACCCACAGGAGGGTGTCACGAGACCCCACAGGGGAAGGAAACAACTCCTGGTGGGGGGCTTGATCATTAGGGGGGTAGAAGTGGGGGATGAAGGGGACAGGGAAGTAAGGTGCCTGCCTGGCACCATGGCTCGGAGGGACAGGAAGTGAATCCTCAGGATCGCGGGAGCAGCTGCACGAGGGAGACAACTGGATGTCATTGTCCACCTAGGGACAAATGACCTGGCTGTTAATGGGATCAGAGCAGTGCAAGAGGAGTTTGTGGAGGTGAGGAGGGGCCTTAGACAAGTAGCATGTACGGTAACCTTCTCGGAGGTGCTGCCTGTCTATGGCAAGGATGATGCTAGGGTATTCCACACCATGGGATTCAATGGTTGAAAAACTGGTGTAGAGCTCAGGGTTTTGGCTTCATTGGGAACTGGGGAGCCATCTGGAGGGATGCAGGGTTATACTGGCGCAATGGTCTGCATCTGTCCGGGGGGGACCAGGATCCTAGGTGACAGGTTTAAATGCTTCATTGGCAAGCATTTAAACTAGCCAAGGGGGGAGGCACTTAAAAGGAGCAGGGAAATCCCAGTCTCCCCCCCACAAAACACGGTAGTCAGAGAGGTAAATAACAAGGTAGAGAAGTCAGTAGGGAGCAGGACAGGGATAAATGCAGAAAAAGGCGGTAAGGGCAGGGATGGGGCTAAAAGAGCTAAGGCCATAAAAAATACATGGAAGGTGATGACTACCAATGCCCACAGTCTGTGCAATAAGCTCCCTGTACTGGTGGCCTTGATGGAAGAGGGATGCCTGGATATTGTGGCAGTCACTGAAATATGGTACACAGAGAACCATGACTGGGATGTCAACATACCAGGATATACAGTCTACAGGAGGGATAGGGTGGATAAAAGAAGAGGAGGAGTAGCTCTCTAAGGGAAGGGATTAAAGCAACAGAACTAAAGAGTAAACAGGAAGTTGATGAGTCACTATGGGTCACCCTGCAGACAGGAAATGGCTCCACATTCTACATGGGGGTTAGTACAGACCCCCATCTCAGTGGGAGGAAATGGACAAGGACATGATAGAAGGCATCCTTAAAATGGCAGAAAAAGGAAAGATATTGTTGATGGGGGACCTGAATATGGCAGATGTTAACTGGAGTACCTTTGTTGCAGGCACATCCAAGAGTAGGGTCATTCTTGATGCCCTACAGCGGGCATGCCTCAGACCGCTAGTGTTGGAACCCACTCGGGAGGGAGCAATCTTAGATTTGGTACTCTCAAATGGGGAAGGAGAAAGGATCTCAGATTTAGAAGTGGGTAGCCATCTGGGAACAAGTGACCACCAAACAGTGTGCTTCACAATAAACACAGCCATAGAGTCAAGCCGTACAAAAACAAAAGTATTAGACTTTAGGAAGGCTGACTTTGGGAAAACGAGAGAGTGCCTCAGAAAAGCACTAGCAAACGGGCAAGAAGGAGGGGTGGAGGAACAATGGGGAATAATCAAAACAGCCATCACAGAGGCAAGAAGCCTTTGTGTGAAGCAAATCAACTAAACGAAGGAAAAAAAACACTATGGTTCTCAAAAGAGGTGGCAGGGATGGTTAAGGAGAAAAGGATAGCATTCAGGAAATATAAGAAAATACAGAAAGAGCAGGACAGAGAACTTTATCAGTTAAAACAGAAGGAGGCAGGGAAGGCAGTCAGAAAAAAAAAGGCACAAACTGAGGAAAAGATGGCCAACTCTGTTAAGAAGGGGGATAAAACCTTTTATAGGTACATTAGGGAGCGAAGAAAGACCAAGGGAAGGGATACAGAGACTTAATAAAGGGGAGGGAATGTGGGCAGAGGGTGACAGTGAAAAAGCAGAGATACTGAACTAAAATTTCTGCTCAGTATTCACAGTGGAAGGAGGAGGAGGAGGAGGTACCTAAACCAAACAAGGGAGAAACACTGAATGGGAGGGGGTCGATACCAGTCCATTCACAGAAGAAAGGGTTTTGAAAGAACTCTTGAAACTGAGGTGTGACAAAGCAATGGAGCCTGATGGAATTCACCCAAGAATTCTAAAAGAACTAAGGGTAGAACTAGCAACACCACTGACTACTCTCTTTAACAAATCATGGGAGGATGGGGTGGTACCTGAGGACTGGAGGAGGCAATGTGATTCACTTCACAAAAGTGGGAGCAGGGCAGAGGCAGGAAACTACAGACCAGTTAGTTTGACTTCAGTGGTAGAAAATGATGGAATCATTTCTGAAGGAAAGAACTGTTGAGTACCTAGAGGCCAGTGGGGCACAGGACCCAAGGCAACATGGTTTCACAGCAGGAAGGTCATGTCAGATGAACCTAATAGATTTCTTTGACTGGGTGACCAAAGTAGTAGCCAGGAAGGGGCTGTGGATATGGCCTGCCTAGATTTTAGCAAGGCATTTGACACAGTCTCACACAAAAGATTAATATACAACTTAGCCAGCCTTGGAGTGGGTCCCAAGGTGGTAGCCTGGATAAAAAACTGGCTGGACAACAGGACGCAACGGGTAATAGTAAATGTAGTCCACAGTGAAGAAAGGAAGGTAACTAGCGGGGTACCGCAGGGTTCGGTACTGGGACCGGTCCTCTTTAATGTCCTTATAAGTGACATTTGAGAGCACCTGGAAGGAAAGGTATGTCTCTGCAGATGACACAAAGATCTGCAACAGGGTTGATACACAAGGTGGAGTGGAAAGAATGAAAAGGAACTTGGCAAGGTTGGAGGAAAGGTCAAATATGTGGCAGCTCAGATTCAATGCAAAGAAGTGCAAGGTAATGCATCAGGGAAACAAAAACCCAGGGGAAGAGTACACAATGGGGGATGAGTTAATAACAACAAAAATCGAAAGAGACCTAGGAGTAATTATATCAGATGACTTAAAGGTGGGCAAGCAATGTGAGAAGGCAGTAAGGAGGGCTGGGGGGATACTAGGATGCATAGGGAGAGGCATCAACAGTAGAAAACAGGAAGTTGTTATCCCTCTGTACAGACAGTTAGCGAGACCCCATCTGGGGTACTGCGTGCAATTCTGGAGACACCATCTCCGCAAAGATGCAGACAGAATGGAGGCTGTTCAGAGGAGGGCAACCAAAATGGTGCAGGGTCTGCACCAGAAGACATATGAGGAGAGACTAAAGCAGCTTAATATGTATACCCTTGAGGGGGGGGGGGGACATGATAGAAACTTTCAAGTATCTCAAGGGAATTAAAGTACAAGAGGGTAGTATCTTTCAGAAGAAGAGATGTGCAAGAACAAGGGAGCACAATTTGAAGATAGAGGGGGGACGGCTCAGAGGTAATGTTAGAAATTATTTTTCCACAGAGAGGGTTGTGGATGCATGGAACAGCCTTCCTGAGGAGCTTGTGGAGTCAGGAACAGTGGGAGAATTCAAGAATGCATGGGACAGGCATAAGGCAATTCTAATGGGGGTAGGAGGAAGTAAGCTGTTGATTAACTAGAATCTGCAGCTTATCCATCAGGTAGGGAAATGGGCAGACTAGGTGGGCCAAGCGGTCCTTATCTGCCATCAAATTCTATATTTCTATGTTTCATTGGGAGGAGGAAGTAAATCATTAGAGCTTCAGGACAGGCCTTGTAGGTCGGCCTGTCCAAAAATGGTCTGCTTCTTTGAAATTATGTCTAGACTGTAATGCTAGGTGAAGGTATGTAAAGGAGACCATGTGGCAGCTACGCAAATATCCAAGGCAGAAACACCCCGGAAACACACCGTAGAGGCAGCCATGTCTCTGGTAGAGTGGGGTTTTACAACCCGTGAGAGGTTTTTCGTATTTTGCACAGATAAAACATAATGCAGTTGGCCAACCATGTGGACAAGCACTGATTTGAAACACTGACGCCCTGGTTTCCAGGGGCGAAAGAAACAAAATGTTGCTCAATTTTTTGCAACTATGAAGTGTGGAGAAGGTAAATGCTCAATGTTCTATGCACATCGAGAGTATGAAGCAGGGCTTCCCCTGGATTTGTAGACTCCGCAAAGTACACAGGTAAATGAATGGTCTGATTTAAAGTAAATTTAGAAACAACCTTTGGCAAAAACAACAGGTTAGTGCGTAAAGACACCCAGTCATTATGAAATCGTAGGTATGGAGGTTTGCACATTAGTGCGTGCAACTCTGAGACACGCCTGCCTGATATAATGGCAACTATGAGACACATCTGCCGGACATAATGACAACTATGAGACACATCTGCCTAACATAATGGCAACTAAAAACATCGTTTTCCAACAAAGATAACAGAGGTCGCTGAATTCAGTGGCTCAAATGGACTCAGTCAATTTTTTTAAGCACAAAATTCAAATCCCACACAGAGACTGGATCCAGGATAGGGAGATGCAGGTGCAGAATACATTTTAAAAAGGTTCAAATCAAAGGTTAACTGGGACAAAGGGATGTTGTCTATGGGTAAATGAAATGCGGCAATGGCCAACAGGTGGACTTTCAGAGAGGAATATTTCAGTCCACCCTCCGACAAGGAGAGCAAATAATCTAAGATACGCTGAGGGGAACACTCATAAGGATCTAAATCCAGAGTGGACACCGAATAGAGAAGCGTTTCCGCTTCATGGAATAGAAAGATCGAATAGACGGCTTCCGAGCAGCTCGGAGAACTTCCGCAACCTTTGGTGACACCCGGAAGTGCAAGAGGACTACGTTCTCAGGAGCCAGGCGTGTAGACGGAGGGAGCAAAGGTCCGGGTGTAGCAGGGAGCCTTGTGCCTGGGACAGTAAAGCCCAGCAGATTGGCAGAGGTATGGGATCTGGATCCAAGAGGTGTAGAAGCAGAGGGAACCAAATCTGTCTTGGCTAGAATGGCGCTATGAGAATCATAGACGCCCCATCCGGGAGCAGTTTGAGTAGTACTCTCTGATCAAGTGGAAAGGGCGGGAATGAGTAAAGAAATCTTCCAGTCCAGGAAACAGATAATGCGTCCTGACACACAGTTCCAGGACCTCTCACAAGAGAGCAGTAAAGCGGCAGTTTTGTGTTTTGCGGAGAGGCAAATAGGTCCAACTCCGGTCGGACCTACAAGTGGAAGACATTGTTTAGAACGTCCAGTAAGATTTCCCACTAGTGGGCCTGGGCAGTGGATCTGCTCAGGGCATCTGCCAGGGTGTTGGACACCCCGGGGATGTGTACTGCCAGAAGATGGATATTTCTCTGGATTGCCAATACCACACCCTCATCGATGGATGCCTCCTTGTTGTTTAGGTAGTGAACCACTGTAGAACTATCTGACTGCACTTGAATACAACCAGAGGGGAGGAGAGTCTTGAACGCCTGTAAGGCACAGAGAACTTCCCTCAGCTCCAAGACACTGATGTGGAAGCAGGCCTCCACTGGCATCCAAGATACCTGGGACCTGACGTGCAGGAGATGTGCACCTCACCCCACCAAGGAGGCATCTATAGTCAGAATGAGACTCGGGACAGGAGAACGGAATAGCATGCCTCACATTAAGTTGTCTCTGGACTTCCACCATTGTACAGCTCGAAAAGCCAGGGAACATATCAAGACTGGGGCATCGAAATCGTCCTCCTTCTGATCCCATTGGACTCCAAGGGACCACTGAAGGACCCTCATATTTAACCAGACATTCAGGACCATCATTATCATGGCCGCCAAATGCCCCAGAAGGCGGAGGTAGTTTTGTGCCAAGATGAATCTGCTGGACTCTAATCTGTATACCAAAGCAATCAGGGAGTCTGTTCGAGCAACGGGCAGATATGCCTTCCCTATGGAGGTGTCCAACATGGTTCCGACATATAGACGGCATTGTGTAGGGTCCATTTTGGACTTTGGATAGTTTACCACTATCCCCACCTGGGTGAACAACTGCAGGGTTTGGGAAAGCATGAGCAATAGCTGTTGGCTGGAGGACGCCTTCAGGAGCTAGCTGTCCAGGTAGGGAAAGACAAAGGCCATCCCTGTGGAGGGCCACTGCGACCACCACTAGGCATTTTGTAAATACCCTCGGGGCCAAGGAAAGGTCAAAAGGGAGGGCTCTGAACTGGCAATGATGGCCCTGAAACATGAAACAGAGAAACCACCTGTGGGCCGGGTGTATCAGAATATGGAGGTATGCATCCTTCATATCCAGAGAGCAAAACCAATCTCCCATATTCAGCAAAGGGAGAAGTGTCGGAAGAGACACCATCCAGAACTTTTGGTATGTGATGTAAAGGTTGAGGCACCTCAGATTCAAAATGGGGCGTAAATCCCCCATCCCTTTGGGAACCAGGAAAAAGTGGGAGTAAAATCCCGCACCCTTCTGAGGAAGGGAAACTGGTTTGATGGCTTTTTTTGAGAGCAAAGCATCTATTTTGGTCCGTAAGACCAATGTTTGGTCTTGGGGGGTAGTGAGAGACCCTGGGTGGCAAAGGAAGAGGTACCTCTGTGAACTCCAGTGTGTGCCCTGTCATGACCAATTGCAGGAGCCACTGGTCAGACGAGACAGTTTGCTACCCTGGCAGGTGCAGGGAAAACCTGTGCCCAACAGCCGTGGATAGGGTCTCTAGTCCCATGACCAGAGGAAGACCTGAAGGCTGGCCCTGCTGGGGGGCAGCAGGGACATAACAGGGTTTCTGAGCATTTCTAGGATCTGGCAAATGTAACCTAGGTTCTCTCTTTTTGGCAGGTGGTCTTTGAGCCATGGGACGGCCCCTGTAGGGGTGGCCCCTTGAAGAGCCCCTGAAGGCCGTTTTGGCTTTAGGATGGTACAGGGTCCATACCGATTGAAGGGTACAACCTGAGTCTTGCAAGTCTTTCAGTATGTCTTGGGTCTGTGGACCGAACAGCTGAACCCAAAGGAGCATTCAGGATAGACTGCTTTATGTCCTGTGAAAATCCTGACACCCTGAGCCATTTCCTGCAGGGGATGAACGAGCTGTAGTGTCAACAGCATCATAAGTGGCCCTTAGCAGGTGGTGGCATAGAGCTGCCGCAGTAGACATTTTGACCATCAGCTCCTCCTCGACAGAACCCACTGGGAGGGACTGGACTGTCGCCTGGGAGGCCTTTAGGATTTCCTCCTGATATTTCAGGTGATGTCCCATGTAATTAAGTATACGTAGAGCCAAGGTGGCTGAGGCAAAACCCTTTTTTCCCCCATAACATCCAATTTCTTGGACTCCTTATCTGGGGGCTGAGCACTCATGATGAGGTCTAGAGGGCCTTTCATGTCCGGCACTGATCACCACCGAGTCCGCCCGAAACGGAGACATGAAATAGGATCAGACTTACGAGGACTGGACGGAATCTTGAAAGGTTGCTTCCCTGCAGCCAATATAGCCTCTTAAAAAGGCGTCCACCAAAGGGGGACGACCAGAGTGGGGCATTCCAACACACCTAAGTACTAAGCCAATTTCTTCCTAGAAGTATCCTGCTCAGTGCCCTGGAAACCAAACGTTTCCTGGAGATGGATCATAATGTTCAAAAATGTTGGGTCATCTGGTGGAGAACAAGGGAGTTCAGGGGTAGGCTCCCCCTGAATAGAGGCGGTGGTAGAGGAGGACTGAGGGAAATCCTCGTAATTCATGCCGTCCTCATCCTCCAGCTCAGGCAGACACCAATCCTGAAGGAAAGGGTCCTCCATGGCTATGTTCCGAATGTACACACCCAGGGAGACAGAGGAAGAGCTGGCCAACTGCTGGGATGAAGGAGGCAGAGAGGGAGCAGAGACTGGAGCTGACCCTCTCTAGGGACATGAGGGGGTCAGAGTCAGGTCCAGAATAGTATTTACCAGAGCCTGGACATCAATCATGGCCATCTGCCAGCAGAAGTAGCTGGGGCAGATTGGACAGAGTGACTCAGGACCACTGATGGAATAGGGGCAGGCAGTGGAACCAAACATGGAGCCGTCAACAAGGGGTATGTGAATGACCCCAGGATCGTCGTCAAGGGCACCAGCATTAAGCCCTGTGAGGCAAGGCCAGTTGTCGATGATTCCATCGACAGGCCTGAAGCCCCTGCCATTGACGACTTGAAACGCTGACAGACAGCAAGCAATCATCGACAAAGACAGGATCATCGATGGGCTGTAAGGCAACACTGACGATGACAGTATTGTCGATGGGCCAGAAACCATCATCGACAGATGATGGCTAGACAGCACTGAACGGGAAAAGCAGCCTTGGAAGCTGCAGCATAACCCCAGGACCCACCATCGACGGAGGAACCGTCGACGAGGGAAGAGAAGAGCAGGGGCAGGCAGCTTTGGAAGCTGCAGTATAAACCCAGGACCCACCATCAATGCAGAAGCTGTCGACATGGGAAGAGAGGAGCCCACAATCGTTGACAGTGTAGAGGACGATGCAATAAGGGCAGCTTTCTCCATACTCACTCTGTGTGAATCCTTCATCGATGATGGGGGACTGGCAGAAACATGCTTTGTCTTTGATGCATGTTTCTTACCAGGACCCTGTGCCAACGACGTGGAGGGGTCAGCCGTAGAGTGGTAAGACTCCTATGAGGATGTTGAGGATTCCCTGGTAGTGGAGCACTGCTGCTGCTCCAGGAGGGCGACCTTTTGCTGGCCTTGTTAAACCTGTTGCAGAAGACACACTCTTTGGAGTCATGTTCAGGACCAAGGCAATGAACACAGACTTCATGGAGGTCTTTCTTAGCAATTCTGTGGCCACAGGAACACCTTCGGAATAAGAGATACAAAGACATTAATATATGAACTTGTGGTAACTTTTGGTCAGTAGAACTCTTCGTCGACATCAGGAAAGCAGAGTTCCGAAGGAGGACTTGTTGCATGCAGGTCGCGGCTGAAAAGACCTGAGGAGTAACTGGGACCTCCCCCCTTTTATACTTGCCAGGTAGACACCACATGGCAATGCTGAGGGACATCCCAGAGTTGACTGCTGAGAAGTCATCTGGAGAAAATGACTCCTGCGGCTGTAATCTCCTGTGTAATGACCTGCTGCAAGAGACTGCCACAAAGATCTTTTCTCCTTGAATTCAAATGCATGGATGAGAAGGAACTAACTTCCTAGGGGAAGATTCAACAGGGACATCACACCGATAAGCACTTTTCACTGAAAGAGTGGTGGACACACAGAACAAGCTGCAAGGAGGAAGTGGTACAGGACATATCAGTGAACAGCTCTGTGCAGGGATGGGACAGGCATGTGGTCTTAGTTAGAAAAGAAAAAATTACTCACCGCAGTAATCTTTCTTCCAAGGGATCCTTTAGCATCAGTAACTTTTTTGCACTTAGCTGGCTAGGTGCAACTGCCCCAGAGGTGTGCCTTTAAGAGATATTTAAATGAGTTTAGGGCTACACCGATCAAAAGACAGGAAGGGGTGTGAGCAGAGTGGGAGCTGTTGAAGGCTTCAGAATTTTTTCGAGGAAAAACAAGGGAAAATGCCCCCAAAATAATCAACAGGATTCAAAAAACAAGCAAATGTCCACAAAAGTGGAAACAGAAACAGCAACATGAGCTAAAAACTCATCAGCAAGAAACTCCAAATTTGGTAAAAGATGACATAAAGAGCCCTTCTCCGACAGGTGAACTGGGGAGGAAGGGTGGGAGCTTACTGATGCTAAAGGACCCCTTGGAAAAAAGAAAATTACTGCGATGACTAATTTTTTCTTCTTAACCCAGGAGTCCTTTAGCATCAGCGACTTTTTTGCAGATTACCGAGCAGTACCAAGTGGGAGGTGGGCAGAGAACCTACTTAGGAAAGAGGCTCTGCAGAACCACCCTTCCAAATTTGGTATCGGATCTGGTCTGCACATCCAAACTGTAGTATTTCACAAAGGTGTGCACACATTTCCAGGTAGCTGCTTTGAAGACATCCAGTAGGGGGAATGTCCCTTGCTGCTACAAGCGAGACTGCAGTGCCCCTGGTGGAGTGGGCCCTGAGCCCCACTTGAGGTTGGTGACCAGCTTTCTCGTAGCAGAATCTAATACAAGAGACCAACCAACGAGAAATAGTTCTCTTGATAGTTGGTCTTCCTCTGCCTACATCCCCATAGGTGAGGAACAACTAAGTGGAAGAGCCTGTGGACTGACTAGTATGACCTAGGTAGTGAAAGATGGCTCATTTGACATTCAAACAGTGGAGCTTTTGCTCACAAGGAGTGGATGGCTCAGTAAAAAAAAGACAGGCAGAGTAATGGACTGGTTCAAGTGAAACTCTGAAACCACCTTTGGCAGAAATGTCCTATTTGTCCTGAGCTCAACTTTATTGTGAGGGATGATGTAATTCGGCTCAGTGCACAGGGCCTGTAGCTCTGAAATCCTCTGGGCAGATGTAATGGCCACCGGGAAGACTGACTTCCAAGTTACAAACTTGATGTGGGCCATGGACATAGGCTCGAAGAGTGGATTCATGAGCCCGTCTATGCAAAGGTTCAGACTCTAAAGAGGAACAGGCTCCCTGGTTGGAGGCTGGAGGTGCAAGAGGCCTTTGAAAACCTGTTTAAAAATGTTGTGGGGAAAAAAATGATGTTGTCTTTCCCACCAACAGGAAGACCAAAATTGCTGCCAGGTGTAGCTTGAGGGAAGATGGTGTCAAGCCTGACACCTGTAGATGTACCAGGTAGTCTAGCCGCTGAGGGTCTGACGCTGATAGGGGTTCAATCTTTTCGCTCTTGCACCAGAGGGAAAACCTTTTTCATTTGGCTGCACAAGTCTTCTTAGTGTTCGGTTTTTTAGCCATCCTCAGTATCTTAAGGACCCGTTCAGAGTACTGCGAGGATGAAAACTCTAAGTCCTCAAGAACCAGGCCTTGAAGTGAAGAAAGTGTATGTTTGGGTATTGCACTCCCATCTGAGGAAGGGCCAGCAGGGAGTGAGTTGGAGGCAGGTGAATGGGCCTGCTGCAGGACATTGAGAGAGAAGGAGAGGGTGCCAGGCTTGCCTGGGCCAGTCCGGAGTCACTAGGATCATCGATGCAGGCTGCTATCTTGAGTTTCAGCAAAACTCTGAATACCAGGGGAAAGGGAAGAAATGTGTATAGGAACCTCCCTGACCCATCCAGGATCAGGGCATCCAGAGGAAGTGTTCCCAGAACTGGAGGCCTGCAACAGTACTGAGGAAGCTGAAAATTGAGAGGAGAGGCAAATAGATCCACATCTCGTGTGCCCCACTGGCCTGAACACTGTGGCTAGTACTTGCTTGTTCAGTGTCCATTCGCTCTGGCCTTGACTGATGTGGCTTAGAGCATCCGCCAGAGTACTGAGTTTGCCTGGGAGGTGAATAGCTGAGAGGCCGACTCCCAGGGGAGAATGCTAGAGACCAGTACTTCCAGAGTATTCCTGATCTGGTACCACCCTGCTTGTTTATGTAGAACATTGCAGTGGTGTTATCTGTACGAATTTGAACCGCCTGCCTTTCTATGTTGGGAGAGAAAGCTTTGACAGCCAAGAAGACTGCTCTGAGTTCCAAAAGATTTATGTGCAACTATGACTCTTCATGAGTCCAGTTGCCACTTACTGAGGCACTGTCCAAATGAGCTCCCCAGCCCAAAAGGGGGGCATCTGTGGTGATCACCTCTGTGAGAAGAGGAGCTTGAAAAAGGAACCCCTGCCTACAAATTTGCAGGGTTCTTCCACCACAGCAAGTCTGGAGGAACTGCTCCTACACAGGTATCAACTTTGAAAATGTGTTGCTTCTCTAAGACCAGCGAGCTGTGAGGTAGGCTCGCAGGAGTCACATCCTATACCTGACCCCTGGGACTACTGCAGTCATATAGGCCACATGTCCCATAAGTTTGAGGAAATGTCTGGTTGGTCTTGGCTGTCCCTGGGTGAAAGAATCTGCAACTGAAAGGAAACTCTGAATTCTTTCCTGGGGGAAGAAAGCATATCCCTTCTGAGTGTCCAGCTGGCCCCTATGAAGGTGAGCAGCTGGGTGGGTTCCGGGTGAGATTTCTTTAGATTTACCAGGAAACTCAGAGACTCCAGAGGCGTTCTGTGAAGGAAAGAGACTTCTTGACCTGACAAGGAGACTTTGCTACTATGACCCAGTCATCCAGACAGGGGTAGAGAGCGACACCCAGTCTCCTGAGATGTGCTACTACCACTGCGAGACACTTGGTAAAGACTCTTTGGGCTGAGGACAGACCGAAGGGCATTGCGGCAAACTAATCATGACCAGAAGGAAGTTTGAACCTGAGAAACTTCCTGCAAGATCTCCTTATGGGTATGTGGAAGTAGGTGTCCTTTAAGCCTAGGGAGGCTAGTCAGTCTCCCTGTTGTAAGGACTGTATGACCAGTGACAAAGTGCCGATTTTGAATTTGTTTTTTTTCAGATGTTTGTTTAAATATCTGACATCTAAGATAGGTCGCCACTCCCCAGCTTTCTTTTGCGTCAGAAAGTATCTGGAGTAGAGGCCCTAGCCCTTCTCATGGGCGGGGATCCTCTCACTGCTCGTAAAGCCAGAAGGTTTTGTACCTCCAAATTCCAACAGCAGTATCTGTGTTGGGGACAGAGGTCTTGACACCTGGGTATGCTTGAGGTCTGGCATCTGCTTGAACTGCATTGGCAGACCCTTCTCCACTATCTCCAGCAGCCACTTGTCTGAGGTGATGAGGGACCAGTGCTGAAGGTAGTGGGACAGTCTGCCTCGAACCGGAAGCTGGGAGGCAACCTAGACACTCACATCAGGACTTAGACTGAGATGCAGATGGCTGGGTAGAAGTGGCTGCTCTTTGGCCCCTTCTGCCCCTGCCTCTGAAAGACCCCCTGTACTGGCCAAAGTCAGACTGGGGATAGGGACTGTAAGGCCTAAGAAAAAAAAAACTTCTGCCACTAACGCCCCTGGGATGGGATCTCTGAGGGGCAGTGGGCTTAGGCTTGGATGAGAGGCACTGCCAGGTGGCCTTGTACTCATCAACTTTATTCATGTAGTCAGCGGTTCTGTAATCAATCAACATATTTTGATCACAGGGAAAATCCATGGCCTTGTTCCGAGTGCCTGTGGTCAGACTGGTTGTTCTAAGTCAGGCGAAGCGTCTGAGAGAGATGACATTGGCCATCACCCTAGAGGCTGCATCATTGTTGTCTGCCATGTGGAATTGGTACATAGCAGCTTCCAGGGCAGTTTTTGACGTATCCACCAGCTCCTGTACCATAGAATTTAAACCGATGTGGGCAATAGCCTGGACAGATTTCCAGAGGGCTTTCTGATATTTGGCTGTGAACGCCATGTAAAAAGAAAGTCTGAGAAGCAGGGAAGCTGTGGCATACATTTTCTTTGCTATAAAGTCAATTCTGTTGGAATCCTTGTCGGGGGGGAGAGGGGGACAAAGAGACTCCAGCTTTCTGACAAGCTGCCTACTGCACTATACTCTCATGGCTAGGGTGTGCGGACAGGAACTCAGTACCATTTTTAGACAATTTATATTTTCTCTCAAGCTGCTTATCAACCCGTTACTAAAGTGGGGTGTTGAAGCACCTTCATGGTATTTTTTTCTAAATGCATTATAGATAGGGACGACCAGGGTCTTCAAGGATGAAAGACCTCTCATCTCCCCATAATCATCGTCTTCATCAACATCCTGGATGGGCTCCTGTGTAGGAAGGTCCAGAGTGTCCAGCATATTTTGCATAAACGTAAACACAGAGGAAGGATCCTCTTGGTCACGCAGGGGATCCCCAAGATGAGGGTCCGGGGACTCCTGGAGCTCAAGGTCCTCAAAATCCATGTCAGGAGCATCGTAAAACTGATCATCATCTGCGTCACCCTCACGTTCTACAGAAGAGAGAACTGTGGAAGAGTTCTTGCTAGCTCCAGTAAATAGAGGACCCATCTTTTGAAGGGTCTGAAACAGCTGCCATGCTTTTTCCATTTCTTGCACTGACGGAAGAACTTGCGCAGACTTGGTTTGCAAGTGTTTTGTTTTTTCTGTATGCTTTAAGCATTTCTGTCTTGACAGAGTTTCTTTTTAGCCACTTCAGAGGCTTGCACAAGCTTCCTTTTTTCGTCACTCTTATTTTTTAATTTGGGAGGAACTTCATCTTTGGAAGCTTTATTTTTTGGCTGGGATCTGGAGTGTTCCTCAGCACCTCTGCTGCTAGTATTAGTACTTTTGAATGGCCCCTCGTCGGAAGCCTTTGATTTATCCTCAGCCACACTAATCAAAGGTGTGTCTGCTATGTTTGCCAATTTAAGCAAATCAAACCAGTCCTGGACCTATGAACTGAATGCAAGTTTCTGTGAAAATGCCACCGGCCAGTCCTGCCCCAGTTAATAAACTCTGTCTATTACTAGTGCCACTCTTAATAGAAACCCAATAATACTGGTCAACTGCGCACAGGTGGCTGCTAGACCCTTACAGACAGTCCTGACACAGATGATACCAAGGTCCAGTAATAGCTAAAAAAGGTTTCCTCGTAATTGCCAATCTAGAGAGAAAACCCCCAGGCACTGTTTAAATTGAAATCCACTGCAGCCACCTCGCAGTAAACCCCATGAGGTCTGAGGTAAAAAACAAGGCAACTGTCCCTAATTCGATGGTTCCCACAAGAATTTGCCCAAAAATGAAGGGAACAGTCGAAAAAAAAAGCACTTGCGATAAAATTAGGTTTTAAAATAAAAAACGTGGTATAAATAAAGTCAAAATAACGCCATCACACAAAAAAAAAAAAAAAATTTGCGCAGGGCTAATAAAAAAGTAAAACTTTCACTCAGCACACTAATAGAAATAACATAAGAGGAAAACTTTACCCAGACAAGCACTAGGAGGCTGTCAACAAGGAAAGTTAAGAGACACCTCATGTGCAATGTTGCTCAGTCCAGTGGAGAAAAAATTCTGAAGCCTTCAACAGTTGTCACTCAGCTCACACCCCTTCCTGTCTTTTGATTGGCTTGGCCCTAAGCTCATTTAAATCTCTCTTAAAAAGGTACACCTCCAGGGCAGTTGCACCTAGCCAGCTAAGTGTAAAAAAGTTACTGATGCTAAAGGACTCCCGGCGTAAGAAGGGGGCAGAAACAAAGGGGAGGAATGCCCACTAGGGCCAGTGCAGAGTAGCTATGGGTTTACAAAAGGAAGGTCCTGTCAAACTAATCTCTTAGATTTCTTTTACTGGGTAACCAGAGTGGTGGACCAAGGGGGAGCAGTTGATGTTGCCTACCTTGACTTCAGCAAAGCTTTCCATACTGTTCCACACAGAAGATTGATTAATAAGCTGGGTAGGCTCAGGGTGGGTCAGAAGTTGGTCAACTGGGTGGCAGAATGGTTGACGGGCAGAAAACAGAGAGTGGTGGTAAACGGTATACAGTCAGAAGAGATGCAAATCACAAGTGGGGTACCACAGGGATCAGTCCTGGGGCCAGTCCTCTTCAATATCTTCATCAGTGACACTGCAGATGGACTGGAGGGTAAGGTTTGTTTGTTTGCAGATGACACCAAGATCTCCAAAAGAGTAGATGATCCAGATGGGGTGGGCAGAATGAGAAGAGATCTGGATAAACTAGCAAAATGGTCAGAAGAGTGGCAACTGGGGTTTAACACAAAGAAGTGCAAGATCATGCACACAGGGAAGAGAAACCCTGAAGCCACCTATAGGTTGGGAGGGGAGTTGCTGGCAGTCATAAGGGAGGAAAGAGACTTGAGCATCATCATCACCCATGACCTGAAATCATCCAAGCAGACCTCTAAAGCAGTAGGTAAGGCTAGAGGGATGTTGGGGTGTATTAGCAGTGGTATCACAAGTCAGAAGAGGGAGGTAATAAGCCCTCTTTACAAGACACTGGTTAGGCCCCATCTGGAGTACTGCATGCAGTACTGGAGGCCACACCTTCACAAGGACATTAACCAAATTGAGGCAGCCCAGAGAAGGGAAACCAAAGTGGTGAAGGGACTGCATCAGAAAACATATGAGGACAGATTAACGGAGCTCAATATGTATACCCTAGAGCAAAGGAGGGAGAGAGGTGACATGATCGAAACAGTCAAACATCTTAAGGGCATTAACAAGGTGAAAGAGTCTAACATGTTTCAGTATAAGAAAAATAGCAGGACAAGAGGACACAGCATGAGATTAGAGGGAGGCTGATTAAGGGGTAATGTGAGGAAGTTCTTTTTTACAGAAAGTGTGATGGATGCATGGAACGGCCTACCTCAGGAAGTGGTGGATATGAATATAGTGTAGGGCTTCAAACAGGCATGGGATAGGCATAAGGGAGCAATACAGATGAGTATGAATAGATAGGCCATTGACAGAGCAAAGGCCGATGGCACATTCATAAGGCAGAAAAAGAAATGGGCAGACTAGATGGGCCTTGTGGTGCTTATCTGCCGTCAACTTCTATGTTTCTATACAGGGTAGGCTGACTGGATGGGCTGATGGGCCTTTTTGTGCAGTCACCATATATGTCTCACTGAGCTCAAGGGCAGCATCCACAGCTCAACACCACCCTTGTCTGTGAGAGTGGATCACTGTGTGCAGACAGAAGGGGGTGGTCCGCAGGGTGGAGCTGGGCCAGCCACTGGGCTTCCATTCAGAAGCCCGGTTGAGCTGGTGACTGAACTGTCATATCCCCTCTACAACTAGACTAATAATATTTTAGTTATAGAGTTGAATGTTTTGCACATTCTTCAAGTCCTCAGTGCTATTCCAGAGGTGTAGGAAACATGGATTTGGGCCAACCCTCCTCTCTCAGTACTACCCCTCCTCCCTCCCTCTACTTCCTGCATTTTTGGTTTCCTTTCCCTTGCTTAGCGGTTTCTCCCTCTGCGCTTGTTCTTGTCAGTCCAATTACTCTTCTTGTAAAGTTGCTTGTTTTGTCTGCCATGGTAACCTGACACCTTGTTTTGCTGTTCACTGTTTGGAGTTTATTACCTTGTAGCAAGTCTCTGTACCTTATACTGTTCTGGAATACTGTTTTCTTTATCTCTTTGGCATCATTATATTAACTGGCTTCCCAGTTCCATGTACTTTGCTGTAAAGTTGCTCCTGTGCCACTGTATTTGGCTCCGGTCGTGCCTGAAAACGGTCCCTGGGATCAGTGTAACTACCTGGTAATTAAAGTCATAAATACAAATAAAACAAACAAACATTTGGGACGTTGAGAGACTCTGGCACCTACAGGAAAGGAGCACGGACAGATTATGGCAAAGGTTTAAACCACATACCCTTTATGACATCGCCACACCCAAAGCCAGGCACAACTGATTTGGGGGGATGCCCTGGAGCTTAGCTCTGCACCCTGCCTGCCAGCTAGTGCCATGGGATTAGGTGAGTAAAGCCTCTCAGTGGGTGTGGGGTAGCAGTTCTGAGATGCAAAACCGTACTCTTCCTGGGCAGATGAAGCAATATGCAGGTGTTAGCAGCCCTCTGTAACCACAGAGAGCTTTATGTAGTTAGCCCTTAGTGAGGTTTAGAACTGCAGTCCTGTACACATGGATTCACAAGTAATGATCAGGTTTTATTAATAAACAAGCTGACACTAATGCAAAAAAAGCAGTAAACCACTGTCAGACAAAGCCGTGTTAACCTTTCAAACACAAAATCTTTTGTTGAACTGCATGCTAGGCTCAAAGGCCTAACAAAGTACAGGGCAGCTGAAGTTCCAAAACAAAATCTTCAATTGGGAAGACTGTCATTAAGACATTGCAAACTTTTTATAGAATGGCAGCACTTCAAGTTAGCAATCCAGCACACCTCTGTCCCCCAGTACCCCTCCGGGAGACCAGCTTAAGTGCAAAATCCCACAGCACCACCCTGTCCAAGAGCATGAATCACTCTGGAGGACAGAAGGGCGGTTTCAGGGAAGCAGCTGGGCCACTTCCAATAAAAAAGCCGGTTCAAGCAGAGACTGAATCCCTTGCCATAATCCCTCTACAACTGGGACAATCACATTTTAAAAATTAAGTTTGAAATTTTGCCACATTGCACCAGCCCTCAGTGCCGTTCCTGAAGTATGGGGACATTAATAAGGAGCCCTGAGTCACTAATACCCACAGCGTGTGTATGTGTGTGGGGCAGATATCTAAGGGCAGAGGTTCCAAAAACATATCTTCTATGCACTCCTCCACCCAAAGCCCAGTGTACCTTGTTTGGGTGATGCTGTAGAACTTAACTCCGCACCATGCCCCATCTGCTAGCTAACACTGCATGACCAAGTAATGCCTCCCCAATGGGTGTGGGTACTGGGATCCTGCAGAGTGTTCTTCATGTGTAGAGGGCGCACTATGCTGGCATTAGTAGTCCTTTGAACCCATGGAGGTCTCTGAGGATTGAGTCCTTAACGAGCACGTAGAACTACAGTCCTGTACATAATGACTGATGTGCTGGTCCCTTTCCATTAATACACCAATTAAACAAGTGAACACTTAAGCAAAAAGAAAGCAATCCTAATTATCAGACAACGTTTCGTTAACATTTCAAAAACAGAATTGTTTGCTGAACTGCAAGTTAGGCTCAAGATCTACAATGTGCAAGTAACTGAGGTTCCAATAAAAATCTTCAGTGAGGATGATGCTCAGTAAGACATCAGGAACACTGCATAAAATCGCTGCATTTCAAGTCATTGCTTCAGCTCAACTAAGAAAACACTTCTAAAACTGCTGCTCCAGCCTCACCGCGAGCCTTATTTTATCATTTTATTTAATTCTGTACACTGGAGAGGTGGCACACAGACATCAGTCCGAGATTCCAAATACCACCACCAACCTACACACACACTACAAGTACATGAGGCTTTAAAGCCACTAAGCAAAACAGGGTACAAGGGAATGACTGGACAGTTCACTGCAATTTTTTTTTACCTCACATTTACGACCCCAATGATTTCCTTGGAAACATAACGCAAAGTAAATGCGTTCAGAACAAACGTCAGCACTCGAAACAACACCTGCAAGAAAAGCAATACACCACAGTCAAGGCAGGGATTTTAAAATGGTACATTTGTTAAAGCTGGCTACCAACAGAATAACCATGAGATACTGTATCCTAGTATGAAAATGAGATACTGTAAGTTAAAAGAGCAAGCGATTTCCGTACATCAGTTACAAAAATGATATCTGTAATAACAGAGTACTATTCATACTCTATGTATCAAAATCCTGATGCAGACTCTGGTCAAGGGGAGTCTACAGGGCAGTGGCAGGGTTAGTTTATTTTTATTTTATTTATTTTCATAATTTGGATTTACAACCTTCGAGTCAAAGACTCATTTACAAAGGCACCTAGTTGCAGGGAAGGTAGACAACAACTGATGAAGTACAACATTGCAGAACGATACAGGTGAGATACAAAGAACACAAAGAAATTCCAGTAATACAACAGTGTACAGAGGCTTGCAATCAATTACAATTTAATCTATCATACATATAAATACTAAGGTATGCACTAGAGGTTCTAGGGAGCAATATCTGGGGAGAGGGAAGGGGGACTAAGGGTAGGTTGTTGGGGGGGATGAAGGCAGTACGGAGGATGTTGTCTGTTACAGAGGGCCAGGCGGGCGCTAGATTGGGGCAGTCAGAGGCATTTATAGCTCCAAGTGTTAGTGCAGTGGTTTCAGAGGGCGATTTTGAAGGGGCCAATTTTGGGGATGCTTGTGATATGAGGGGAGAGGGAGTTGTACCAGGAGGAGGTTCTGCAGTGGAAGAACCTTTGGGCGAGAGAGGTCCTGGTTCTCAGTGCCTGGAAGGTGACCTTGTTTGAGCTTCAGGTGGCGACCGACTAGGAGGCCAGTTTTAGGGATGCAGCAACCGCTTGGTGGGGGGGGGGGAACCCTAGTAGCGATTTTTTGGCCAGTATACAGGTGTGGTAGCGCAGACGCTCATCAAAGGTGAGTAGGCTCTAGCAGGAGTAAAAGCTGGCATGTGTGCGTTCTGCTGGGGGCACCGGTCATGAGCCTACAAGCCTTGTTGATTGAGGTCTGGACTTTGGTGAGGGCGGTGCAGTCAGCAGCAGTATAGATAGGAAGCCCGTTGTCAACCAATGGCAGGAGGAAGGAGGTGACAGCCAGCTGGAGGACACTCTGAGGGAAGCAGTCTCGGTGGTGGTAGAGGAGTCTAATCCGGGTGTTTACGGCAGTGGACGGGTATTAAGATGGGAGTGGAAAGTGAGTGCCGAGTCGAAGGTGATGCCCAGATATTTGTATGCAGACACCTGTTCAAGGGGGGTGTAGGGTGCTGGGGAGGATGAGGAGGGGAGCATTTCTGGAGTTATTCTGGTGGTGGGCAAAGAGCATAGATTTGGTCTTTTTGAGGTTCAGAACCAGACGGTGGTCGAGGAACCATTTTTCAGCTTGGCTGAAGGTGAGCTGAAGGGAATCCTGGAGGGTGATGGGGTTGAGGAGGGAGGCGATGAGAACCGCGTCGTCTGCATATAGGAGCATTCTGCCTGAGCAGGAACTAGGGAGGGTGTTGACAAAGAGACTGAACAGTGCGGGGCGCAGCATGGATCCCTGTGGGACACCAGAGCAAACAGGTAGGGCGGTTGATAGGGTACCGTTTATCCTGACCCGTTGGGATCTGGCATGGAGGTAACTGGAGAACCAAGCAAGATGGCCGGATGAGAAACCCAGTTGGTGGAGGGAGTCAAGCAGGAGGGGGGGACACACAGTGTCAAAGGCCTTAGATAAGTCAATGAACACTGCCTGGCAACGTCCCCGGAGTCGAGTGCAGAGTGTATGTGCTGCGAGAACTCCAGAAGGGCCGATGTAGTGCTGTGTCCAGGGTGGAAGCCGTGCTATTCTGGACACAGTATGCTGTATTTGGTAAAGTATTATATGAGCTGGATGGATACTATTTTTTCCAGAGCTTTAGAGAGTAGGGGGGAGGATGGAGATCGGCCTGTAGTTATTAGGCGCTGTGCAATCTCCATTCTTATGGATAGGGGTGATTTCAGCTGATTTTCAGGCGCTCGGGAATTGACCAAGACATAGTGACCGGTTTGACAGGTCAGTGAGAGGGGCTAGCATGACATCTAGAGTTAGACGGAGGGTCCTGGAGTCAATGGGGTCACAACTGGGGTTGCGGCTGGAGAGGGCTTTTAGCAGGAGTGGTTTGGCTTCACGCGGAGATATGGTGCGGAGGGTTGAGGTAGTGATAGGGTCGAAGAAGTGGAAGGGTTGGACTGAGCTTAGGTCGGAGGAAGCAGTACTGAGGCAGTCAGCAATATGTGGGGGGTCGGTGGTGATAACGCCATTGACAGATATTCGAGATGGGGGGGGGCAGGTTTTCCCACTGAGCTCCTTAATATCTCAGAACGCACACTGAGCTGCCACTGAAACTGCGCTCTGAAGTGGACTAAGCTAGGGGGGAGTTTGAGGGGCTGGAGGTTTGCTCCAGCTTTGGACCTCAGCATGCAATGACTCACCTTCTGCAGTCACTTTTTTGAAGGTTAGGATGGCCCAACAGGTCATAGCAGTGGACCTCAAGGAATAGGGGGTTGGGACTGCCATGAAGATGTACTTGAGACTGAACAGGACAAGAGAAAGTTCCATTTTACTTCTATGATTAGGATTCAAGTTTTGTCAATTAATTAAAACATTTTGGTGGCAATTAGCCAAAATACTCATGGATTTTAAATTCCAGCTGAAAGGCTAAAGCAAGTCCCTGAATGCATGTAATGTCTCTTGTGCCCTGGCTTCTAGGCAAAGGTCCCATTTCCTTGGCTGTCTGCATGGCACAGCAGATTTGCCCATTCTCTTCTTGCACTCAAGGCAAGGCATTACTAGCTCCACTCACTGACTGGTACAACTTGCCTAAGTTATCCTGCTTTTGTCTTGGACCATATCCAACACCCAGTTCAGAAAGCAATATTTGCAATCTAAATCCAAATGTTCTGCTCCAATTTCAAACATCATGACTGGTACCAGTGCAAAACTAAAGCACAGGGTTGCCACCTGCCTGACTGTAGACCAGATAATCCATTTTTTGGGGGTCCTAATCCAGTCATCTGGTTTTACATAAATGTAGTCCTGATGTTAGGCTATTTTGAGTGCTCACATACTCTTAAAACTGGTTATAACATGGGTTGAGATCAACGTGCAACCGAACTGGTGAAATGTCTCTGCGTGCCCATGTATTAAATTCCCTATTTAATGCACGGTCCCACTAAGTAACTCTGGGGATTTGCCACTGGCACGCGTAACCTTCAGGCAAAAGCAAATCAGAGCGGCAGCCACAGAAAAGAGGGAGCCAGCGAGTGGGAATAAGCACACCTTTACAGAGTGTAGAATCAGTGGTGAAATCACAATGTTATGGAAACACAGTCAGCAGTCCATGCATGTCAGCCACAGTCGCTGTCTCCAGTGGGGTTGGTGTGATTTGTGCCAAGGACCCTAGATGAAAGTGCCATGTCAGAGCAGCATGGCAGAGAGAGAGAGAGACTTGTGTAACAGTGGCCAGGAAAAAAAACGGTTCAGCACAGCAAAGATATCTTATCAATGTGAATGGCAAGGTTAACATTAGAACTTGTGCTGTGTCTTGATATAGCCGAGTTTAGCTGGGGTAGCCACAAGAGTGAGAACTGAGCTGGCCCAGTAGCGCGGAGGGTTGAGGCGCTGGATGCCACACCTCATACCATGCCGGCAACCAGGTTCGGGAGCGAACTTGGGATGCCGGGGGTCAGCGGGTGAGGATTCAGCGCCCGTAGGGGCTGCTCTCCTCCCTGCATGGTGGGGTGGGAATTGCCTGGCATGTCAGTGGCTCCTGGTGGAGACCAGGAGCACTGCAACATGTCTGGCAGCACATATCTAGCGTGCCCTGACGCGGGCAGGGATTGCCGTGCGCCCCATACATCGGGGAGTGCCACGCATGGGTGGGGGAGGGGAAACATGACCGCTAAAGAAAAATGGAAAAACCCGGTCTGAGGGGGTAGGCGACGGCACCTGCCCCCAACCCCACTGTCGGGCTCGTCCAACCTGGCCTTCCAGGTTCCTCCATCCGGATACTCTCCCATGTCGGGGTCTGTCTCTAGGAGCGCCCAAAGAGGAGGGGCAGCCCCACCTCGGAGGGGTTAAGCCGGGGGTACCGACAGTGGGTAGAGGAGGCACAGGAGGAGGACTACAGGCAGGGAAGGATCAGGCAGGATGCCTGAGAAAACCCCCCCCAGACCGTGACCAGATTGAAAAAGAAATCGGGGGGGAGTGAAAGCTGGGTGTCCCGCAGGTGAAAACCCCTTCCCCCTGATGTAGTGGCAATCACTGTCCCCAATCCTGCACAGAGAGCGTGAGAGACAGGGAGGTAGTCGTCTTGCTTCTATGACCAATTGAGAGACAGTGGGCAGAACACTTCTGTGGTGCTGCAGTGTCCTTCTCTGGCACAGACAGTGCAAGCAGGTCATCCGGGGGGGGGGGGAGAGTGAGCGTCACCACTTAACCGTGGTGATGGCGGGCTCTCTGTGTGTCAGCATCAGTGTAGCAAGAAGTGGGACCTGTCACTGGTACATTGGAGTGCCATTCTACTTGACAAAGCGACTGTAAGTGCATGCACATTCTGTTTGTGCAGATCTTGTCAGTGCAAAGTAGATGTGTTGGGGAGGGTGACAGGACAATAGTGTTTCCACTCCCATCCCATGCAGTGGCAGACAGTGAATTATGTGCATTGCTGTGGACCTGCTCAGGGCAGAGAGAGAGACTGTTACTGTTCCCAGTTCTGGCATCCGTGCCCTGCTTCAATCATAATAGAGAAGGTCTGACACAATACTGGAGAGAGGGAGGGAGGGAGAGAGAGAGAGACTGCAATCAATCCCATCCCAATCCTGACTGCCACACCAAGGAAGGGGGAAAAGAGAGAGACAGACACAGATAGAGAGCTCATTTAATTTGGGCAGCCCATCTCCCCGATCCCAGTACATTTGTTAAAGCATTTTGTGCTGCAGCTCTCTTTCTCTCCCCCATCTCTCCCGTGCCTGGAGCGATATCCTGTTGAAGTGCTTCCCTGCTCTGTTCCCAAGCTGTCCTGTGTCACTGTGCAAGACAGACACAGAGAAACACAGCAAGCAGCCACACTGCATTTTTTCAAGGAGTTCTGCTGCGGCCCTCTGTCACTTGCCTGCCTAGCAGCATTCCACACATGGAGCTACTGTAAAATGTGAGCAATTAGCTTTCTCCCTTTCTTCAAGCCATGTTATAAATGTGCAGTGTTGAAAGAACTTCAACATCCACCTGCATGTGCAGTGTGTAAAGCACTTGAAACTCAGAACTACTTTGTGTCATGGAAGAACACATCTTAAATATTATCATTTTCAGCCTTAAACACTTTTCTCTGTATTGCATTTCACACAATGTTAACCCATGTTATAAGTGCAGTAACCCACTCCAGGGTATGGGGTTATAGGGATTTAATGAATGCCGCGGGTGTTGTGAGGGCACTTAGCCCGCGGCTTTGTGCCTCACAATGCACCTGAGGCGTGCATTAAATCCCATAACCCCATACCCTTTAATGGGTTATTGCTTACTTGTTTCAAATCATTCACTCTTTTGGCTTCATGTCCAGGTTCAAAGAACATCTTATGCCACAGATCTTTGTTTGTAAAACCAGTAAGTCTGAGAAGTGTAAAGTAAGGCTATTCAGACAATTAACAGTAAATCAATGTAATCTTTTCCTCTCTGAATTTTAAGTATGGTCTTTTACTGTCATAACAAGAAACATTTTTTTTATAATATGGGCATGGTAGCACCCCTACAGTTAGGGCTGAGTAGGCTGTTCAATGTTAAACCCAAATTTTTGAACCTTAATAACTTTGCCATCTTTTGATGAAATAGCACAATATTTTGCAAGCACGGTCAGGCCGTCAGAGTCTTGAGATGTGAAAAGTTTTGTGATGGCATGTTGTATAGTTTTTGAGATATGAAGCAACATAAAGTGGAGGGAAAAAAATGATGCTTAATGTTGCACATTTTTTGATCTCACCTACAGCCCAAGACGGTGTGGAATTTTTTTCATGAAATTTTCAGGGTTGAAGGGGCCTGTGCCAAGGGTGTGCCTTTCCAAGGTTTGGTGAAAAAAATGTATCATTTTAGAGTTACAGTGATTTTTGAGTTAACGTTTAAGTTTGAGCGGTTAAAAACAAAAAAAACCTTTCGCAACTGTTTATTTTCATGATTTACCTCTCATGCTCAAAAAAAATACCAATCATGATGGCTGCCATTTTTTCTCTACTTTAAAACTCACAAACACTGAAAATACATAAAACGTATCTCTCTTTAAAAAAACAAACAAACAAAAAAAAAAAACACACCTGAACCTAGGTAAACACGACCCATTTAGCTCGATTCTGCTGTCTATTTTTTAAAAAGTTGCTAGAAACACCTTTTCTGGGTACCCCAAAATCCAGGGTGCCCATCTTTGCGTGAAAACCATTCACCCGTGTTCTTTGTACAAGAACAGCAAGACTTTGAGGTCTGGAGTCGCGCTATGGGTGGAAGTGGCAACAGTGAGCCGCCGATCCCCTGTTCTCCCTGTCTGTCTGCCTATCTATCTAGCTACCGCTATCTAATTTAACTATTTGTTAAGTGGACCAGGTAGCCCAACCCCGATACAGCTTGTCTTAACCCCCCCCTCCCCTCCATGTCTCCCATACTGTAGGTGGTGGCACTGAGGTGCCCACCCCTGGTGCTGCTGAACAGCAGCCCAACACTGGGGTGCCCAATCCCCAGTGACAGATTATCCGTGTCAGGTCCCCTGTAAAGAAGGAAACCATTCCTTTTTTTTTTCCCTGCAATTAAAAAAAGAACCCTTGCTGATCTGTCCCCCCCCGACCTCCCACTCAGCACCCACCACCTCACTCCTTATACACACACACACACACACACACACACACACACACTCTCTCTCTCTCTCACTCACTCACTCACTCAAACATGTCCCACAGCATACATCCGCTCTACGATCCAAGACACGTCTTGCTGCTGGAACTGCCGACTACAATATGAGAAACTGAGAGGAGTGTGGTTCAATATATTTCAATTGGGTTTTGAACTTTGATGCATAATTTTGTCATTTTTGCATATCTGTACCCCAAATTTCCACATGGCCTTCTTGGGACCCCATCTCATGACCAAAGACAGTGGAATTATGCAACCAGGCCTTTAAGATGATTTTATGGTCACTTGGTGAAATCACCTTTTGGGCAGGATTTTAAAATTTTTTACATTTGTTTATGAGGTGGGGTTGCAAGAAAGCTATGCTGAAAATCTGGGATCAAAATATGTAAAAATGGCAAAGTTATGCATGTATGTTGACAGTTTCTACACTCATTCGTAACTTTGGCAATTTTAAATATTCTGACCCCAAATTTTCAACCTAGCCATTTTTACACACTACATCACAAATGCCACAGCTGTCATTTTTCAAATCCTTGCCAAATGTTTTCACCCCTCTGGAGCAGAATGACGTTTTGGTGGGAATCCGAAAATCTTCACCTACTGGGTTCATGAGGTGGGGTAATAAGACAGTTCTGTGGAAAATTTGGTGTACAAATACAGTAAAATGCCCAGATTATGAGAGAATGTTACAGTATTTCAACATTCATTCACTCATAACTTCCCCCCATTTTCAATATTTTTACTCCAAACTTTCAACATAACCATTTTTCCACACCACCTCATAAACATGACCCATGTCATTTTTATGTTGGCTTGCCGTGCTTGCGTGCAGGTCAACATATTGGGAGAGTGGAGATTTGGAGGCGCTGCTGCTGCTGGGCGAATGCAGGGCACGCATCAGTAGGTGCGTCCCTCATTCCCCAATAAGCCAGCATGCTAGCACTGACACCAACATTATGGAAAGTGGACAAAACTTGTAAACAAAGTGCCGCTGCAATCAGAGACAAGCTCATCATGCAGCGGCATAAAGACACGCCTCCCATACGTGCCTTTCCTAATGAAACATTTCAATAAACATGGAGCTGAAGCCCACATGGCGGGTGAAGCTTCATATGTGTGACAGCCCGACGGGGAGCCCACTCGCATCACCCCCTCAACTGCTGAATGCCGAGGGGTGCCCAAACCCCCCGCCTCGCACTCCCCGACTTTGTTTGCCAGCCGGAGTGCCCAATCCCAGGCAGCATAACCCCCGTGCTGTGTGCCGACAAGGGTGCCCAATCCCCGTCGGCTAGTGACCCCCAAACCCACTTAGGTGGCATGCTGGGAGCCCACCCAGCATGCCAAACTGTCCCGTGACGCTTTCTGTACCTAGAATACTAAAACGGTCCTCTAGTCTAGGGTCCGCCTCCCCTCACCCACACCCACCCACCGCGCACCTGCCTCCCTCACCCCCCACCCCATACTTACCTCCGGAGTCTGGCGCGACGATCTTCAGTGGACCGGGAACACGTCTGCACTCTTCAAAGCCGACCGAACTGAGGAAATGCCGGTAAGCTGTATAATGGAGTGAATAGGGTTTTTTCAACTTTGTTGCATATCTCAGGCATTTCTTGGACTTTTTGCACCAAATTTTCAACATGGGGTTTTGGGGGCCCCTCCTCATGAATTCTGTCACTGTCATGGCGTTTATCGGCCTCGAAAGGTGATTTTGCAGTCACTGCGCGAAATCACCTTCCGGGGCCCATTAACGAAATGACAGTGGCGGTGTTCATGAGGTGCCCTCTTAAAAAGCCTAAGTTCCAAATTTGGTGGAAAAAATCCAACAAATGCCTGTCTTACAAGCGTGTATCAGTAAAGGTTATAGGCTCGTGAATCTCGGTGGCATTCACAATATTTTACTGCCGGATTTTCAGCATGTCATTTTTGTACACCTCCTTGTGAACAGTACAGCTGTCATTTTCCACATCCTGCCGAAATGTGTTTCCAGACTCGCCGCATATAACGCAGTCACTGTGGGAAATCAGTGTTTGGGGCAGATTATGAAAATGACAGTGACACAGTTCATGAGAAGAGGACCTAAAATGCCTATGTTGAAAATGTGGTGATGATACTCCATAAAATAACTGTGTTACGAGCATGTGTTGGCAGACTGCACGCACACTCGTACCATCGTGCATTTGTGATATTTTCAGTCTGGATTTTCACCATTGCCATTTTTCCACACCTCTTGATGAACAGTACAGCCGTCATTTGACATATCGTGCCCAAAATGTGTTTTCGCACTTCTGGCGCAGAATAGCGTGGTCACTGTGCGAAATCACTTCTTGGGACACTTTGAGGAAATAACAGTAACACTGTACATGAGCAGAGATGCTAAAATGTCTATGTTGAAAATTTGGTGCCGAATGCCCATAAAATGGCAGTGTTGCAAGCGTGCATTACATATTTCCCACGCACCCTAGTAGCTTCGCAAATTTGGTATATTTACATGCCACATTTTCAACACTGGCATTTTTTTTCCACCTCCTTATGAGCTGTGCAGCTGTCATTTCTCACATCCTGCCCGATATGTTTTTCCGCACTGCACTACCAAACACCCAAAGGGACACCCTAATGCTTGTCACTCTCTGCAGGGTGGGGGTGGGTTGGCATCAGTTCAATACTTCACTGCCATTCCTATGATGCATCTGTCTAACTCCTGAACTACCAATGCCAATGCCAGCAAGCCAACATTCGGCATGTACAAATGCTTGTTTAAATCCTGGACGAGACATGTTTTCACACTTCTGATGTGAAATAACATTTCGGCCAATATACTACAAATGGTACATGCCATGTTTGTAAGGTGAATCATGAAATGAGTATCTTGAAAATTTGGGGTCAAAAATTGTTAAATTTTCTAGTGCCAGTCTTGGCCCCAGCAGGTATGCTTTGTAAAACCACGCCAGTAAGCCAAGCTTGGGGGTGAGCTTAGTGACCCAGCTGGATGGGGTGAGGGTGTGGGGATGGCACTGTTATGCAACCCCCACCAGCCATGGAATGAAAGGTGCAGGACTGTCTGCATAGGCTCAGTTACCATATACAGAAGACAACTGTCCTCTTGGCATAGGACCCTCCACCTCTCCACCAATGGGCAGCAAAGGGCCCTGTGCACTGGCTGGCAAATGCACTCTTTGCCCTATGCATCTGTATATGCGGCTACATGAAAGCACTTCAGACAGCCCCATGAATTCTTCACATCCATCGCTGGACGGGAGTACAGGGCAAGCTAAGGGCCTGCACTTCTGTAGGTGGATGGAGTCTTTCCTTGGCGAATGGCATTCGCATCTGTTCATGCAGGTCCCAAAGGGGCCTCTGTGAATGAAGATACAATTCCACTATCTCAAAAAGAAAGAACATTTTTTTTTTACAAAAAACTTCATTAATTCACCATTTAGGGTAACTTAATTCAACAAAAATAGGGAAATGTGGCATTAGGGTTTCTAACCCTAATTCCCCACCCCACCCCTCCAAGCAGCTAAAGGAAAAAACAGCAGGGTTTGGGGTCTCCGGAGTCTTAGCAAATTAGTGGTGGGGTCTTCCTTGGGGTTGTCAACCCTAATACCCACCCCATTCCCTAAGCAAACAATGTCACACATGATGTGCTTTCTTCACCAAGAGCCTGCAGGAAGAAAACCTCAACAAACTGTGCTGGCAACATGTGGCGAGACATTCTTCTCTACCTTTCAAGAGTGTTGGAGGCTACAAGACGGGGGGGAGGGAGGGGTGAGCATTAGGGTTGACAACCCCAAGGAAGATCCCACCATTGATTCGCCAAGACTTCAGAAATCCAAAACCTTAATATTTTTTTTTTCCTTTTGCTTGGGTGTGGGGAGTTAGGGTTGGAAACCCTAATGCTACATTTCCCTATATTTGTATCATTAAGTTATGTCACTGTAACTGGTGCATTAAAGTTTATTTTGCAAAGAATACCTTTATAGTGTTCCATTTTGTTTGTCCTATATTCTGATATGTTTTAGACTGATTTTTTGTTATATTAATGATCCAATTTGTATTGCCTTTATTTTATATTTTATTTTTATTTTAAATTTGATGACGGAGTATGTACACTGGCAAGAAATGCCATTTTCAGGCATGACCCTGGTATTACTACACTGATTCCCTTTCTCAAGTCCGTGGGAGCTACTGCTCTCATTTTTATACTACCTGAACATTCCATGATATTAGTTCCACAGTTACAGGCCATTCAGGTGAACTGTCTGGAATGGTGTGTCTGAACTTGTGTAATGTCTTAGAAATATGAAAAGAAACAGCAGTAGCTGCTGCTGAGTTAAAGGGAACAGCATGCAGAATTGCTTATCAGAATACATGACAGACATGTAGTGGAAGATGGGAGGGTGTTTAACAGAAGTTAGAGCAAAGAACTGTGAAGGAGCTTGGTATATCTAGCATACCTCGGTTTGATTCCCATAGCCTCCACCGGCATACAGCGAGGCCTTAAGCAAGATACTTAACTTCTCCATGCTCCTGGGTCACCCTTGTAAATGGGCCTTGTGCCCAAAGGGTCTCACCTGGTTACAAAACAATTAAAATAGAGAAATAATAAAAGCGTAAAAATTATTTTCTTTCACTTTCAAAGTTTCCTCTGACATTACAAGTGGCTTTGGAGGGGGAGCGGTATACTTATCAGTTATGAAAAAAAGGGGTGGATCCAGAGTCAGAGTTTGCTGTGTACTTCAGCATCAAGTTTTCACATCACCTAAAGGTGTCAACCCTACTAAACAGGGTTCCCCATTCTCTGGGAATATAGAGTGGTGGTAGTGATGATTAGGGTCAGAGGTGCATTACTCTATGGACTCCTATATGCACTATGCATGTGCACAAGTGGTTTTTAGTAAGATATAGAGCTCTGGTATCAAAACAAGGCAGAAGTACAATAAAGTATGGTGGTAAAAACATATTTTGGAGGATTTTATATATATATATAAAAAAATAATAATTTAGGGTGATGGCAAAAAATATAGTGGTGGCCCACCGTACTAATACAATGAATAGAGAACACTGCTAAAACATTAGTCTATAGTAGGGTGACAACCTTACAGCACACAAAATTCAGGACAATTCCTGAAATTCAGGCAACACCTCAAATTCCAGCATAGCAAAACACTAAGCAAAGCAGGGGGTAATGCTAACCATTTTCAGATATGGGTAGTAGTAGACTGCTAACATTTTTTTGAGTCCATGACACAGTATGCAACATTAATAGAACTACATACTGTATAACAAGAAATATTCACTGTCTTTTTATTTTCACTATATTCGCTGGTTCCATATTAGAGTGAAAATAAAAAGACAGTGAATATTAGGCAGATCACTAGACGTAGCAGCACTAGTTTTTCACCAGTGAAAATAAGAGGAACTGAGCATGTGGGGGGAGGTGCTTGGAGCACTAAATATAATGGGCGTGAATATAAACTGCTATACAATCATTTTTTTTTAATTTTGCTAAATCAGTCTGTGCCAAGTGCTTTGCATTTTCACAACTAATTAGCACCTTCTCTGGTCAAACTGCTAATCAGTTTTTTCAGCTTCTTTAAAACCCTGAATTCATGAAATGCATTAGAGATGCCTATACAAGCTTTCTTGTGACCAGGCAAAATTACAGGACAAGAGAGGAGATTTCAGGACAGCTACTCAGTTTATTGTGTTGCTTGCATGTATGTGCAAGAAACACAGTGCGTCAGTCAGCAGTTAGGGAGCACACCACAATGTGTCAAGAAATTCGGCTAGGTCACTATGCAATCAGCTGTTCTGGTGCATTACAAGCTACCAAAACAGCTGATTGTCTGGTGTCCCCATGGCGACAGCTTCTCTGTCAGCCTCTCACAGTCCCCAGGAAGGCGACGGAAAGCCGCCGCCTGCCATTTAGTGTGCCTTCCTGGTGAAACATTTCAATAAATAAAAAAATAAAAAAGTCAACGGGGGGCCCAATCCCCCTGTCGGCATGACCCCCTGCCCAGTTCCTCTGCTGACGGAGTAGCCCAATCCCCGTCGGCATAATGCACCACCCACCATGGCTCATGCATCCCCCCCAGCACAGTGTATGGCAGACGGGGGTGCCCAATCCCCATCAGCTCCACTGCCCCCTTCAAACAAACTGCCTGGTGCCATGCTGGGAGCCCATCCAGCATGGCAAAAATCACCCATCATCTTTTAAAAAAAAAAAACCTAGAAGAAAAAAAAAGTTTCTTGTTGATTCTCTTGACCCCCCTCCCCCAACCCATACCCACCTCCCCACACCCCCACTTCATCCCATACTTACCTCCAGAGTCCAGCAAGACAATCTTTGGTGGACCAGGAATACATCTGCACGCTTCAAAGCAGACTGCGAACTGAAGAAATGCCGGTAAGCTGTATAATGGCATAAATGGTTTTTTTTTTCCAATTTTGGTGCATATCTCGGCCATTTTTGGGAATGTTTTCACCAAATTTTCAACATGGAGTTCTTGGGACCCCACCTCGTGAATTCAGTCACTATAATTTTGTTATTCGGTCCCGAAAGGTGATTTTGCGGTCACTGCGCTGAACCACCTTTCGGGACCGATTAATGAAACAACAGTGTCACAGTTCACGAGGTAGGCCCCCAAAAACCCTATGTTGAAAATTTGTTGAAAAAAAATTCCCAAAAATGACTGTTTTACAAGCATCTTTAATATTTTCAATCCAGATTTTCAACACTGCCATTTTGCCACACCTTCTTATGAACAGCACAGCTGTCATTTTTCACATCTCGCCAGAAATGTGTTTTCGCACATGTAGCACACAATGGCACGGTCCGTGTGCAAAATCAATGTTCAAGACAGATTAGGAATATCACAGTGACACTGTTCATGAGGTAGGTCCCCAAAAATCCTATGTTGAAAATTTGGTGAAAAAATTCCTCAAAATGACTGTTTCATGAGCGTGTGTTGCGCAGTTCCTACGCACGCTCGTAACTTTGAGCATTTTTAATATTTTCACTCCAGATTTTCAGCATTAACATTTTACCACCCCTCCTTATGAACAGTACAACTGCCATTTTTTACATCTCACCCAAAATGTATTTTTGCACATGTAGCGCTCAGTCGCGTGGTCGGTGTATGGAATCAATGTTCGGGACAGATTACAAAAATCTCAGTGACACTGTTCATGAGCAGAGGTCTTAAACTGAATATGTTGAAAATCTGGTGACAAACGTCCATAAAATGACTGTGTTATGAGCGTGCATTGTACAATTTCCATGCACCCTCGTAAGTTCACAAATTCGTAATCTTTTCAGTCCAGATTTTCAACACTGGCATTTTCCACACCTCCTTATGAACAGTACAGCTGTCATTTTTCACACCCTGGCCGCAATGTGTTTTCACACTTCTGGCGCAGAATAGCACGGTCGCTGTGGGAAATCAGTGTTCGGGACAGATTAAGAAAATCACAGTGACACTGTTCATAAGCAGTGGTCCCAAAATGCCTATGTCGAAAATCTGCTGTAAATAAATCCCCAAACTAATTACATTACGGGTATGCGTTGCGCAGTTTCTACGGACACTCGTGACTTCACCAGTTTTTTTTTATATTTTCACTCCAGATTTTCAACATTGCATTTTTTTTTTTTTTTTTACACCTCCTCATAAACAGTAAAGCTGTCATTTTTCACATCCTGTTTGAAATGTGTTTTCGCATCTGTGGAGCCAAATGGCACAGTCACTGTGCAAAAATCACCTTTCGGCTAACGAACTGATAGTGTCACTGTTAATGCAGTGGGATCACAAAAAGCCCATGTTGAAAACTTGGAGTAAAAATACCAAGCAACGCCAGGTGTGAGGGTTTTCGACCATAACGCCCTACCCTGTAAGAACTGACAGGCATCAGGGTGTGACTTGGGATTGTCGACAGTAATGCTCATGCCATTCCACCCCCACCCTGCAGCCAGTGGCAGGCATCGAGGTGCGCCTTGGCCCCTTTGGCCCCAGAGTTCACCCCATTCTCCTATACTGCACCCATTTCAGTGTATTTCCTTATGAAATGAGGTGAGTGTAAAGCCCGAACACTTCAAAGCACACCTTGACACCTGTAAGTGTCTGCAGGGTAGGGAGAGGTGAAATGTCGTGACCGTTATGGGCGACGACCCAAAGGCACACCCCAATGTCTGTCCATCTCTGCAAGGTGGGAGTGCAGTTGGTGTCAGTTCAGTACTTCACTGCCATTCCTATACTGCACCTAACTCCTGCACCACTGCTAATGACAGCAAGCAACACTTGGCATTGACGAATGCTTGTTCTGTAGGAGCTTTCATGCTCACATATTCCAGTTTCATACTGTTTGGCAAAACATCTAGTGCCACGCTGCAGAGCCAATGACAGGTATGGCAGTATTCAACCACCCAGGGGTGTGACTTGTGGGGAAAAATCACATCTATGAAGGTACGCCCATAATGAAAAAAAAAATTCGAAAACCTCGTCTCATGACAGTGCTGAGATCCTCTTATATAAAATCTAATGAGTGCTTCATCTATTATGATCGGTAGATAAACGGGAACTAGGGGTAGCACGTTACTGTAACTGCGTGGTAATAAACAAAAAAACAACTATTTATCACTTGAAATATAGGCGAGTAACTCTGAAAAAGGGGGCACATGATTACTTATTCGCATGTTGCTTGCATTACGTAACTGTACACGACCACTGCCAGTTCCATCCTCCCACCATCTCCCCAGTATTAGACAGAAATTACTTATAGAATGGTCTGCACATACCTGCAACAGCATATTATAGGAAGCAAGCTTAGTGGCGTGGGCTAATACGTCCTGAGAAGTCATATTTAATGCAAAAAAAGCAAGGAGCAGTCAGAAGTAAGAATGTTCCCACAAAACTTCACAGCCCAAACTAGTTCAACTCTCACTCTTCTTTAGAATCAAGCAGCAGCTGGCTTGCGCAACTAAACCGTCTATATGAACAAATCCCGGCGACCCACCCTCCGAAGCAGTCCTTCCCCAATAAGTCTGTGAAACGACCATAGCCAGCATTCCCCAAACTGCGTTTTTTTTTCTTTCTTTCTTGTGGAGGCTCAACTCCTATTCCACCCGCAGCGTCTACAAGCAGGAAGTGTTTGAGGTTTTCGCCTATTCTCCCATGTTGCTTTTTGATGACGTTACTAGTAGACGCGCCTGTCAGTAAAACGGCGCCATGGAAACGGGCTATACGAGACACAGAACTCGGAAAAAAAGAGTAGAATGGCAGCAATGCCAATACATAAAGCGCTCCCCCCATACTGCGGATGTCAAAACCAGGAAGTGGGCTCAATGACATCCAAATGTCTTTGGCGGCGCGCTTACTTTAGTAAGTTTTAAAGGCTTGAAAATAAAAACCTGATCACTTTCAGAATTTTTCTGTAGACCTGACTCTGACATTCATCAACAGTGTTTTTTCGGCTGATGTACAGTTAATAAACATGTTTAAATCAACCCAGGCATGGACTGTGCAGGGGACCTGGCTACAAAGAAATAAATCTACCGTGCGATGGGGCTGCTGGCCGCATGGATGGAGCAACTGACAGTGCTGGGGGTTTCTGTGCTGCAGCTGGTTACAGGATTATTTACTGGGCATAGAGGCTGCTGTGCTGAGGCATACTGGCGACTGGTGTATGCTGAATGCCCTATGCATATGTTTTCCGTAATGACACTTATAAATGCCTAGATACACATTTCTTCCCCTGGGGTAACTAAATGGGCCATAATGGGTCCCCAGGCACCCCATCATTCCCTCCCTGGGTTCCCTGGCAAGACGTTTTTCTGTATGTAACCCCAGCGCCGTGGTGTAACTGAGGGCTTACTGCCTTTAGTTCCAAGTCAAGGTTAATGGGCCTGGGCTCTGTACGGTGTGATCTGGGAGTTTATTTCCAAATGATTCCATAAATAACACGGTGCCTCCACCCAGAGTAAGGTTCTGTGGGCCAGAATGGTCGATTGGGTACAATCCCCTGGGATGCTGCACCCACCCACCTCCCTTCCCAAACGACACCCCACACACAGAAATTCACTTTACCTTGCACTTCAATAACCAACATGCACTTTAAGAAACTCTAATAATATGCTCACATGCACAGTGGTAAAGGATAAATAATAAATACTGTACAGATTTATTTATCAGTATAGTAGGAATACGGAGGGGATACCTGGAACAGGGTGGTACACAGGTTTGGTTTTGGCAGAAATCAGTGCAACAGTAGGTAAAACATTTAAAACATTGAGCATATAAGAAAGAAACCAGTTTCCCAACCTCCCACCAGCATGCAGCAATAACACACACACACTCCCATCTGGTACTAGACCTCCTAGTTCTATGCTGAGGTACCCCAGACTGTTGCAGGCCTGTAGTTGCCACGGGTTGGCTAGCATTGGTGCACTTAAAATTTAATAAATAAGATGCTGTAACTGTGGCTAAAACTTGCAATTCCAGTTGTATAGATCCCATAAATATTTACAGGGCAGCCCTGCTTATTCATGGTTTGTTGAACACTTAGGTGGATACAAACAGGCAGAGCTGAGACTTTGCTGATATTGGTTCTCTTGTTTTCAGCATTGTGGGGTTTTAGTGATAGTTGGTGGTGCACCACATCAGCAGAGAGCAGAAGCCACAATGTGGGGGTGCAGGGATGAAAGATGCTGGTCTTCACCTGTCAAGCCTTTCCAAACTTCACCAAGACAGCCTTTGTAAACAGTGTTCACTTGACAGACCTGTATCCTCTTCTCTCCGATGGTACCCTGGATTTTGGGGTGGGGTGACCGGTAGCTTTAGTAACCCTGCAGGCTTCACTCAATACTGCGGACACCCTGCTGGCCAGTAGCAGCAGCCAAAAGGTGGAAAAGGCTGGGTATTCCCTGCAGGGAAAACAGTATCAAGCTTTATATTGAATTAAAAGCAGTGCTCAAGTTACAGGGAGGCCTGAGGGGGCCTGGCTCCCTTACTTATTTGGAGGGCCCCCTGAGTTCTATGTAATTGAAAGGTGCCGAGGGGGCATGTTTTGGCCCCCTTACTTCTCACTGCTGAAGCTGCCAATCGCCATTCAGTCAGGAAAAAAAATTGCAGCAGCCCTGCCTGAGTGAAAAATAAAAATTAACACCATGTTTTTCCTTTCAACAGCCATCCAGGAAAACACTAGCCTTCCCCTCAACCCATAGCCACACAGCCAGCATCAAAGTGAGCTAGGTGATACTTGAGACAGATGTTATCTAAAGCCATTGTAACCCCCCTGCAAATGGGGGTTCCCAAAAGACTTCCAGGAGCTTGCTTGAATGCTCCAAGCCTGAATGGTGTTTGGCATTTAAGCCATTTATCAGTGAGTGTTTTTAAAGCCTCTGGTACTGTCTCTTTAAGAGCTGTCTGCTTGCAGACATAATTAGTTTGTATGGGGGGACTGTGTGTTTCTCTGTTTGAGTACCACTCAAGCTGCTGCCAATTCACTCCATTTTTGCAGTCACTAGGAGTGCAAAGGGAACCTATCTGAAAGATGTAACTGTTTGCCAGAAATTATTTAGAGTAATAATGAAATTACAGTTTGTCTAACCTGCTTTCTTTGCAGTCAGAACTGTGTCTGCTAGTTCCCCATTCTAGTTTTGAACTGCGAACGGACCAATCAGTGTGGGGTAAGCTAGCTCTAAAATGGTGCCTTGGACGAACTCAGAACTTGGACTCATAATCTGAGCCAGCCACAAGAGGATTGTATGGGCAGTGACTCTGGGAGATGTAGTTTAGACTTCAGTGCCTTTTGGACCAACAGCAGCAGTCTATTGTGAGTGACAGCCAATCCAGTCAAGAACTGGGAGGAACTCAAAGGAAGTGCCGGTTTTGTTGGTTGGAGTTTCAGTTGAGCTTTGGCAGTGAAGAAGGAAGGGCCCTGTGCTTTTCAGTGTGCAGTTTTAGTCAAAAAGCGTGTGTAAGGCCCAGAGTTCGGTCTGCAGCTTGTGTAACAGCTTGTTAGGACTGAATCCGTCCTGTGAAAAGAATCAAAGGATCTCTGAAGAGTAGAAACCAGGCTCACCCTGTAGAAGACTGGAGGAATTGCTGAAAATTGCACTCGGTCTGTCAGGAACTGAATCTGCTGTGTGTTCTCCCGGTATTGTGCAGTAATTGCGATCGATACAGATGCAGCCTGCCTGGTATAGTGCTTTCTTTTATATGGATGTGTGAAGAGGTTTGTGTACCTCAAGTGAGCCCTGCTGACATTGAAGGACCCTATCTTATTTGGAGGTCGTGAGTACTAATTCAGAATTCGCTCCCTGTTGAATTGCCACATTAAATCCAAATGGAATTACTGTACTGCTGACTGTTTAATTCTCCTTTTCTCTGTGTGAAAGGGCCCCTACCAGCTGCCACGGTTTGGACTAGCCACTAGGGCTTGGGTACCCAGGGACAGTAACTGATAGGGATAGGCCTGTACTGAAGCCATAGATAGATTATTAGAGTGATAAGCTAATTAACCTGATTTCCCCTGTCCTTGTTATATCCCCTAAATAAATCAGAGCTGCTTGTTTCAGCAAAGTTATACTGCCTGAGTGTTTTGTCTATGTTAAAGTACTGTACTGTGATTGTTGCACTGTATCTCATTTCACAGGAGGTCCCAGTGCGGAACCAGACCTGGGGGTAAGTGTATACTGTGAAGGTAATTCTGATATATTGTGTGGGCCACTAGTGGGAAGAAAGGGGTTGCAGTGTCCCAGAGGGCTGTGACCAAGTTAGTTTAACTATTGCAAACCCTGACCTCTGGGTGGAGGCACCCGCCATTGGATCCAGGCCCCTCAACCTGTTAGTGGCAAATCAGGCAGGGGTAGTAGCCTCTGGGATAGCGCCATCTAGGGGTTACATCTTGGAGGCTCACCGCTGGGATTGTGTGTCCTCTAGTGGCCATATTTACGAACCACTGTTAAGAAAAAAATGGGTACCCCGACAGAAGTGGCTGTGCACCGGCTGGTGGAGTGGTGTACTGGGGAGGAGATCGACCCCAAAATGCTATGCTTATCCTGGACATCCCCTGGGTATCAATACGGACACTGTGCAGGAGTACTTTCCAAGGTGGAAGGTTTACAAAACCCTGTGGTGGTGGGTCGGCATGCTAATCTGCTCACCCACACTTTCCTGGCCCTAGTAGAGTTTAAGGATCCCATAGATAGCTCCAAAGTGCCACAGACCATTACCCCAGAGGGAGCCCTCACTGCTTGGAGAGTGATAACTAAGGACAGTAAAGACCGGGGGAATCAGCCCCACCACTATCTGAAACTTTGAGGAGAAATTTGCTGAATGGTTGCTGGGAGGGAAAACTGTGGAGGACTTGAAGAAACTATTCTTGCCACCTGGGGGTGTTCCTCCCCAACACCTCTCCCGCTCCAGTACCCGTAATGGTGGCTGAACCAATGCAGACTCCTATTTCTGCACCTGCCATTAGTCACGACTCTTACGAAGGTTTAGGATCTTCTCTGGCACCTCCCACCCCCAAGGGAGGATGACTGGGAGACCTGGATAGACTATGTTGCCCCCAAGTGCTAGAATGGCAATGCTCGGAAGGCAGCGAAAGAAGGTTAGTGAGAGCCTCCGAGGTCCTGCCCTGGCTACCATCCTGCTCAACGGGCCAGTAACCCTGAAGCGACTGCACAGGCCTATCTTGAGGCCTTGGAGAATGTGTATGGGAGCCCAGATTCTGATGAGGACCTATGGTGGAGAGTAAGAAATGCACAACAGTACCAAGGGGAGTTGTTGTCTGTGTATGTCTCTCGGCTGGAAAAATTGTTGCAAGAATGCCTCAGAAAGGGTAGTTTGCCAGCGATTGAACTGGACCGAACCAGACTGGACAGAATCCTTAAGTCTGCCCCCTTCTCAGAACTGCTGTTGCTTCAGTTACGCCTGGCAAATCAACTGGAATCCCCACCCTCCTATGATGAGTTAATGAGAGAAATTTGAGGACTTGAGAAAAGGCAACCTCGGGAGGTACCTGCACCAACAGCTGTGGCTACGACCCGAGTGACTGAGGGTGACCCATCAAGTGAAGTTCAGGGGCAGAGGTTGACAGTCAATGAGTGCTCTGACAAGGAAAAGATATGCCACAATGGGGCGAACTGTTGAGAGAGATCCAGAATTCAAAACAGCCCCTTTATGAAGGCCACGCCAGGTGACGTGGCCCTGACTCATATCCACTGCATTCATATGGGGTGGGGTACCCACCCATGTATCTCCTGCTGATAACAGCTCCAAACTCAATTCCTTGACCATGGAAGTGGAGAAACTGACGAGATATGCTCCAAATGCTTATCACGCCGCAGACAGAGATGGCACCCAGGTTTCCAGTTAGTAATACCCCGCCCTGGCTCCCAGTGTGGCGCCTCGGCCAGCTCAAACTCCAGAAAGTATGTTTTGCTATAATTGTGGAAAGATGGGCACATGAAAGGGAATGCCAGTCCCCAAAAGACACTGACAAAGTTGCATATAGGCTACAAGGAGAGCTTGGAGAAGAAATCAGTGGTTAAGAGGTGCACGACATGATCCCAGTGAGGGCACCAAAAATGCTAATTCACGTCCTTTTGTGGCAAGGTCAGTTGCCAGGCCCCCACTACCGCCTCTCCAGACTGGTCCAGAATAGTGGGTCCCTCCATGGAGACCACTGTAAAGGTGAATGGAGTGTCTACAAGAGCTGCATTAGACAGTGGCTCCCAAGTGACAATTATGTTCCAGGATTGGTATCAGAAGCATTTGTCAGACGTACCCACTACAACCATTAGAAGGACTGCATGTATGGGGGTTAAGTGAGAAGGCCTACCCCTATTCCGGTATATCCGAATTTGGTTGTCTTTCCCACGGCCCGTGGCTGGAGTGGCCGAACAAGTAGAGACCCTAGCCTTAGTGTGTCCCCCACTGGACTGTATGATGGTGTCCCTTTGTTGATTGGAACAAATGCTCATATGTTTGGAAGGCTGGCACAGTTATGTTATGAAAAACAGGGTCAAAGACTAGTAGAGCTTTAAGAGTTCCGGCTTTAATTAAGAAGGCCTATGAGGCACAGAGATGCTGAAAAACAGAACCAGAGGAACCGGTCGGAATTGTATGGAAGAAGGATCCTGAGTCTCTGATCCTGGCGCCAAATGCCCAGTGTACCTTACAGGAGAGGTCCGTATCAGAAAGGATGTTAAGAATAAAATATTAATGTTGGATGCACCAGGCGATGGACAATTGCCAGAGGGACTGCTAGTCAAGCCTAGTATTTTGCCCGCTAAGAGCCCATGCTTATGCCAGAAGGGTAATGGTCCAAGTTCATAATGTGTCTGAAAGAGACATTCGAGTAAACAGAGGTTGCATCCTGGCTAATGTGCATTGTGCAGACACTGCAGTGCTACCCAGCAGCAAGAGTTCAAGGAAGAATGACAGAGTAACGCTGACTTGTTTGATTTCGGCGACTCCCCGCTGCCAGCTGAATGGAAAGTGAGGATCAGTGAGAAGCTTGCCCAGAGAGACCAGGTGTTTTCTTTAAAGGAATGGGATGTAGGATGCGTGCAAGGAGCTGAGCACAATATCCGGCTGCATGACGAAAGACCATTTCGTGAGAGGTCTCGACGCCTGGCACCTGCTGACATAGATGATGTGAGACGGCATCTGCAAGAGATGTTAGCTGCTGGTGTAATACAAGAATCCAGAAGCCCTTATGCTTCCCCATTGTGGTAGTGAGGAAAAAGAATGGAACAGTAAGGATGTGTGTGGATTATCGCACCTTAAACCGGCGGACTATCCCTGATCAGTACACAATGCCCCACATTCAAGATGCTTTGGACTGCCTAAATGGGAGCAAGTGGTTCTCTGTGCTGGATCTCCGCAGTGGGTACTACCAGATCCCGATGGCCCCAGAGGACCGTGAGAAGACGGCCTTTATCTGTCCGCTTGGCTTCTATGAATTCATGAGGATGCCTCAAGGGATTTCAGGTGCCCCAGCCACTTTTCAACGATTGATGGAGCGTGCAGTGGGGGACATGAACTTACTAGAGTGCCTGGTATACCTAGATGATGTTATTGTGTTTGGCAGCTCACTGGAGGAACATGAGAGCAGATTATTTAAGGTATTGGACCGACTGGAGGACTTTGGCCTTAAACTGTCCATTGATAAGTGTCAATTCTTTCAAACATCAGTAAAGTATGTGGACACATAGTATCCACCGAGGAATAGAGACCGACCCAAGTAAAGTTGAGGCCTTGACCACCTGGCCACAGCCCAAAAATCTAAAAGAACTGCAAAGATTCCTGGGATTCTGTGGTTATTATCGGCGCTTCATCAAGGACTATTCAAGAGTGATCCGCCTTTACTTAACCTTACTCAAGGGTATCCCCCAACCCACAAAAAATACCAAAAGTCAGCGTCCCTCAAGACTGAAAGAGTGTATTTTCATCCGAGTGAAGTATTTGGGGCCCGCTGGACTCCTGATTGTGAGACTGCTTTCATGAGATCATATATCAACTTACCCATGCTCCAGTGCTGGCCTATGCCGATCCAAGAAAACCTTCGTCCTGCACACTGATGCTAGCTTGCAAGGGTTAGGGGCTGTGTTGTACCAAGAGCATGAGAATGGCCTGAGACCAGTGGCCTTTGCCAGTAGAAGCCTGACCCCATCCGAAAAGAACTATCCTGTACATAAGTTAGAGTTCCTAGCTTTGAAGTGGGCTATTGTTGACCAATTCCATGAGTACTTGTATGGGGCTAAAATACTAGTAAAACTGACAATAATCTTTGACCTATGTGCAGACCTCAGCTAAGTTGGATGCCACTGGCCATAGGTGGCTTTCTGCATTATCTACATATGACTATGCTCTCGAATACCGAGCAGGTCTGAACCACATAGATGCTGATGCTCTCTCCTGGAGGCCTGTTCCCCAGAATGATTGGGTCCGATTGGCAGAACCTGACATTCGGGCACTCTACTGGAAGTTTGACAGGGAGGAACAAATGTCCACGGATGCAGTGGACTGCATGGTGGATTGCTTGGGACCCTCTGAGAATTGCATACCTGCTGCTTATTGCCACTTTTCTGCAATAGACATTGGTGCACTGCCTCAGCTGGACAATGACAGTATTCGGCGGGCTCAATCCCGCGATCCCATGATCAAAGCAGCTTTAGAAGCCTCTATGCAGGAAAAGATGTGTCCAAATTACGCTCCACTGATTTGAGAACTGCATTGTTATACAAAGAAGGTCCTAAGTTGAAACTGATCAATAAACTGTTATACAGAGAAACAGTAGACAGAGGGACAAGTAGACAAACAACAACTAGTGCTGCCCTGCCTTCGAGACTCAGTACTGAGGTCCTTGCACAACCATGGGGCACCTTGGTATAGACAGAACACTTGACTTGGTGAGATCCAGATTCTATTGGCCTAAGATGGGGGCTGATGTGGAGCAACACATTCGAACTTGTAGTCGCTGCTTACAGAGGAAAGCTTTGCCCCAGAGGGCTGCCCCTTGTTAACATCACCACCAGTGCACCCATGGAGCTGGTCTGTATTGATTTTCTGAGTTTGGAGTCAGATCAAGAAATATCAGTAATGTGCTGGTGGTCACTGACCATTTCACAAGATATGCCCAAGCTTTCCCCACCAAAGACCAGAAAGCATCCACTGTGGCCAAAGTACTTGTAGAAAACTTTTTGTTCACTATGGGGCTCACAATGAATCCATTCTGATCAAGGAGAGACTTTGAGAGTCGTCTGATCAAAGAGATGCTTTCTCTGTGGGGAGCGAAAGTCCAGAACCACTCCTTACCACCCCAGGGGACCCACAGCCTGAACGTTTCAACCGCACTTTGCTAGATATGCTAGGCACCCTGCACCCAAAGGACAAGCCTAGATGGAGCCAACAAATTAGCACCCTGGTACATGCTTATAACTGCACCAAAGTGATGCCACTGGATTCTCCCCTACGCCTGATGTTTGGAAGAAGCTCGACTACCAGTAGATGTGTGTTTTGGGGTCTCTCCTGATGGGGTTCAAGCTGACAACTATTTACAGTATGTGCAAAGTTAAAGGCCCAGCTAACTCCATGCATACCAACTGGCTCAAACCATGGCTGCCAAAAGAAATCTGGCCAACAAAGAAAGTATGATAAAAAGGTGAAGCATAGGAACTCCAGGAGGAGACCGGTATTGCTAAGAAATCTGGGACTGCATGGCAAGCACAAGATTGCTGACAGATGGCACCATCTCCCTCACATTGTAGTGGGCAAACTAGATGATCTGCCAGTGTACAAAGTAAGGCCTGAGAATAATTCAAAAGATGTAAAAACAATGCATAGAAATCATTTACTGCCCATTGGACAAATCTTAATTGAGTCTGAGCCCTAGAAGATGCCCCTCTGGACCAGTGACTAGAGCTGCTGCTAAGAAAAGATCAAGAAAGTCTGCACCTACAGAAGCAAAGTTAAAGTGTTCCCTCCACAAGTCCCAGTTGAGCATGACTGTCAGTCCATATCGGAAGAAAGTGAGAGTGACTTTGAATACTATCCCTCTTACGAACTGAGTCAATTGTTTGGGGCAATCCCTAGTCAATACTGGAGATGAAGCTGGGCCTTCTGGACTGTCTAAGCCCCAGCTTCATCCCTGGAGCCAATGCTCCCAGAAAGTGAAGTGCAAAGCATCAGATCAGATGAAATGGAATCATTGTGCATGGTTGAACTGTTTGAGCTTTCAGGGAGGAAAATGATGGATTGGGTCAGACTGGTGATACACCAGAACAAGAAGAGTATTTTGAGTGCCCTGACAGTCCACTGCCAGTGTCAAAGCTCTCCATGCGAGCCAAATGTTGTGGACTCAGAAACTGTAACTCCTGGAGCTGAAAGTGCCCCAAGTTCTAGCCTCTCTACCCCATGGAGACTCCTGACAAGTGAGGACAATGCTGAAAATGAGGCTCAGAGTGCAGAGACTGTAACAGTTCCCCTAGAAAGACTGGTCGAGCTGTAAAGCCTGTGGTGCTCCTCAGTTATGATTCACTTGGGAGGCCTGTGGACTTGCCTCTCAATGTTGTCCATAAAGGAGTGTATGTGTCCCGAGCTCATTGCCCAAACTGGCGTCAGTGCTAACTCAAGTTACTTGTGTTGCCCTCTAAGTATGGTGCCCTTGTCCCGTCCAGCCCCAAGGTAACTGATGAGGGAAGGGCCCCTCTCTTCAGGTTTCATGTACAAGAGGTAATAACTTGAGTTATGGTACAATGTGTGTGTAATACTGTGTAAAGAGTGACGTACTGCAATGTTTCAGAAATGTGTTCTTGGTAAAATGATATATTGACTGATGATTACATGTGAGCCTAATGCAAATGTATATGGTTGCTGTTGAAACTTGTAGAATTGCCTTGGACGAGCGTCAAGCTTTCCCAGGCCAGGAAGGGTGTAACCCCCCTGCAAATGGGGGTTCCCAAAAGACTTCCAGGAGCTTGCTTGAATGCTCCAAGCCTGAATGGTGTTTGGCATTTAAGCCATTTATCAGTGAGTGTTTTTAGAGCCTCTGGTACTGTCTCTTTAAGAGCTGTCTGCTTGCAGACATAATTAGTTTGTATGGGGGGACTGTGTGTTTCTCTGTTTGAGTACCACTCAAGCTGCTGCCAATTCACTCCATTTTTGCAGTCACTAGGAGTGCAAAGGGAACCTATCTGAAAGATGTAACTGTTTGCCAGAAATTATTTAGAGTAATAATGAAATTACAGTTTGTCTAACCTGCTTTCTTTGCAGTCAGAACTGTGTCTGCTAGTTCCCATTCTAGTTTTGAACTGCTGAACTGGACCAATCAGTGTGGGGTAAGCTAGCTCTAAAATGGTGCCTTGGACGAATCAGAACTTGGACTCATAATCTGAGCCAGCCACAAGAGGATTGTATGGGCAGTGACTCTGGGAGATGTAGTTTAGACTTCAGTGCCTTTTTGGACCAACAGCAGCAGTCTATTGTGAGTGACAGCCAATCCAGTCAAGAACTGGAGGAACTCAAAGGAAGTGCCGGTTTTGTCGGTTGGAGTTTCAGTTGAGCTTTGGCAGTGAAGAAGGAAGGAGCCCTGTACTTTTTCAGTGTGCAGTTTTAGTCAAAAACGTGTGTAAGGCCCAGAGTTCCGGTCTGCAGCTTGTGTAACAGCTTGTTAGGACTGAATCCGTCCTGTGAAAAGAATCAAGGATCTCTGAAGAGTAGAAACCAGGCTCACCCTGTAGAAGACTGGAGGAATTGCTGAAAATTGCACTCGGTCTGTCAGGAACTGAATCTGCTGTGTGTTCTCCGGGTATTGTGCAGTAATTGCGATCAGGATACAGATGCAGCCTGCCTGGTATAGTGCTTTCTTTTATATGGATGTGTGAAGAGGTTTGTGTACCTCAAGTGAGCCTGCTGACATTGAAGGACCCTATCTTATTTGGAGGTCATGAGTACTAATTCAGGGTCGCTCCCTGTTGAATTGCCACATTAAATCCAAATGGAATTACTGTACTGCTGACTGTTTAATTCTCCTTTTCTCTGTGTGAAAGGGCCCCTACCAGCTGCCACGGTTTGGACTAGCCACTAGGGCTTGGGTACCCAGGGACAGTAACTGATAGGGATAGGCCTGTGCACAGAGCCAAGGTAGATTATTAGAGTGATAAGCTAATTAACCTGATTTCCCCTGTCCTTGTTATATCCCCTAAATAAATCAGAGCTGCTTGTTTCAGCAAAGTTATACTGCCTGAGGTATTTGTCTATGTTAAAGTACTGTACTGTGATTGTTGCACTGTATCTCATTTCACAGGAGGTCCCAGTGCGGAACCAGACCTGGGGTAAGTGTATACTGTGAAGGTAATTCTGATATATTGTGTGGGCCACTAGTGGGAAAGAGGGGTTGCAGTGTCCCAGAGGGCTGTGACCAAGTTAGTTTAACTATTGCAAACCCTGACCTCTGGGTGGAGGCACCCGCCATTGGATCCAGGCCCCTCAACCTGTTAGTGGCAAATCAGGCAGGGGTAGTAGCCTCTGGGATAGCGCCATCTAGGGGTTACACCATGTTTACACGTCCACAGCACTTTTTCATTTGCACTGGTCCCATCCCGCTGGGCTGACTGTTCCTCCATCAGTTTAGTGTTTACACAGCCTGCCCTTGCAGCGCTGCAGGTTGCTTCGAGGAGGGGCTGTAAATCAGTGGAGGATGCTGGGAGACACTGGGACAGAAGGCTTCCCATCAGAGTGAGCGTGTCAGTTTACAGCATCGATTAATGCACTCGCTCTGATATGGGTACCCACAATTGAGCCACAGCAGAAAAGGGCTCCAAAGCGCACCTACGATGCTCCAGAAATTGACTACAAAGCCAACATTGCAGCACATCAACCTGTACGCATGGGTTGATGCGCTGCAAAGTTGGCAGTGTAAACGAGCCTTAAGTGATAGCATGCCATTGCTTGACTACCTTGATGGTTGTCTTCCTGGAAAACAAATAAACAAAAGCCTCCCACAGCCAAAAGTGGTATCCACAGCTGGCACCAAAGTTAGTCCTTAACAGATACTTTAAAAAGGTGATAGAAATCCTTATCTTTATTCTTATTTATTGTAAACAAATGCTGCTGTGCTTGCCTTTTTCAGTGCGACATCTCCTTGAACAAGCACAGTTGGGGGTGTTCATTTCATTTCAGATTATAGATAACTAAAGGTAGTAGCCCATAGCCCCTACACTGAGCCCCTAAGAACAACTTTCTTGTTTACTGTCACTGAGTTGTCAGAGAGGGAGAGAAAACAAGTGCAGTTTCGGGAGCCCAGAGGACCAGTGTGGCACTGCTGCTGTATTGCCTGTTGAAATCAGATTACTGATGGCTGTTCTACTGGAGGAGTCTTGTTATTTTATACAAGATAAGAAAATCAGGAGCATACATCTCCAGTAAATACGTTGGGGTTTTTTTTGTATAAAGGTGGAGTTATAGGCAGGAATTAGGCTGAGTAAGTTAGGACTCAGAGGAACGTGGGGCGGGCATGCAGTGCTAGCTGGCTGAGGCTGGAGTGTGGTGTAGGGCCAGATGTGGAGCTCTACTAGATCCTGGGCTCTGGCAGTGTCAACACAAGTTGCCACCATAGAGAGAGCTGGGGGGGAGACCCTGAATGGGCCAGGGCTACACTGTTTTGGCCTCCTCAGCCTGACCTCGCAGAGCCCATGTGCAGTAAGGCAAGCTTAGGAAGGGGGTAATTGTCTCCAGTGCCAATGTGAAGTGAAGTAAGGTAAGGAGCCTAGAGAGAGAGGGTTGGTTTTTGTCTGAAGAGCCTATGTAAAGCAAGGGAAGGCTGGTGGGGTGGTGGGGGTATTTTTTGTCTCCAGGCCTCATGTGAAGTAAGGCTTGGTTAAGAGGAAGGGGGTGTTTGTCTACAGAGCCATTTGAAATAAGGTAAGACAAGGCAGAGGTGCGTGTTTGTCTCCAGACCCCATGTAAGCAAAGCAGGGCTTGGGCGGGGGGTTGTTTCCAGAGCCCATGTGAAGCATAGTAAGGCAAGGCGGGGGAGGGGGAGTGTTTGCTTTGTGTCTCTGGACTCAATGTGAAGTAAGGCAAGACTAGTGGTAGGTGTTGTGCATCTCTGGAGCCCATGTGAAGTAGGGCAAGGCTAGGGGGTGCTTTGTGTCTCCAGAGTATGTGAAATAAGGCAAGGCAGGGGGTCGATACATGTCTCTGGAATCCGTGTCAAGTAAGGCAAGGCTGGGGGGTGCTTTGTGTCTCTGGAGTCCTGGTGAAATATGTATATTATAGAAAATAAACAGTACATTGCTTTCTCCTACTCAAGAAATGCATTCCAAGTGATTTGCGTTGTGCAGCCGAGGCATATTCGCAACATTCTCAGATTTTTGACCAGTATATCAAGGAAAGCTAGCCTGTATTTTTATTTATTTTTTTATTTTATTTATTAAGGAATCAGAATTACAACCCTTTGAGTCAAGGACTCTTTGCAAAGGCTCCACGTCAGGAAAAAAGAATACAAACAGTGCAGGATTATAAACAGTGGCAAATCTTAGAAGGTACATGCAGTTGAGGGCCAGTGACTCTGTCAGGTAGTACAAAACTGTAGTTAAAGAAATAAGTAATTACATAGGTTTAGACATCAGGGAAGAGCTTAAGGGAGAGAAAGTGTGCAAGTCCATCCAAACCAGATGTCAGGAGATAATTAGGCTAGCCATGGAACAGCATAATGGGCCTTGGGGGAGGGGGAGGTGCGGAACATATCCTCCTAGAGATGTTGTGGTTAAGTACAGTCGCAGGCTGCAGTATCAAGGAGGAGGGTCATGAAACCAGTTTTAAATCAGCCAAGACTGGATTCCAGGCAGATGGTGGATGGCAGGCTGTTTATCCATAAGATGGCACGATAACGGAAGGACATTTGACCAAGGGAGATCCTACAGTGGGGGACTAGGAGGGAGGTTTTGGCAGAGCATCTGAGGGCCCTAGGGGACTTGCTTCAAAGGAAGCAAGTGTGATACTTGAGCCTACCTTCAAAATCCAGCCAGTTCGTAAGTTTGTAGAGTTCGCAGGTGTGGATTAATCGGTCACACCCAGAGACCAGGCGGAAGGCTTTATTGAGGACTAGATTGACGCAGTGTAGGGCAGTTTGATCTGCAGTCCTGTAGATAAAAGTGCCATAATCCACCAGGGATAGGACTGAGGAAGACACAGCGAGTCGGATGGCCTCTGTGGGTATGCAGTGCTTATGTCGGTATAGGATCCCCAGCCTGATGTTAATGGAGGAGGAGACGTGCTAAATATGTGAGTAGTAGGTGAGGGAGGTGTCCAGCGTGACACCCAGGTACTTGAAGGAGGAGACCTGTTCAAGAGGGGTGCCTAGGAAGTTAATGATTATTAACAGGGAGCTACTGCGTGGGCTGTGGTGGTGGGCGAAGATCATTGACTTGCTCTTTTTGTAGTTCAGTATCAGATGGTGCCCAGAGAACCAAGTTTCAAGTTCCCCAAAGAAACCCTGTAGGGCAGTTTGGAAGGAGTTAGGAAGGGGGTGTTTACAAAAAACTACGTTGTCGTCCACGTAGAGAAGTAGCTTCCCACTGCAGGATTAAGGGAGGGAGTTCAGGAAGAGGGTGATGAGTAATGGGCCAAGTATGGACCCTTGAGGCACCCCGGATAGGACTGGTCTACTGGAGGAGAGTGTAGTGTTAATTTTGACCTGTTGAGTTCGACCAGAGAGATAATCTTTGAACCAAGAGGTGACTTCAGGGGGAATGCAGAGGGATGGAAGGGAGTGGAGAAGCAGTGCATGGCTGACGGTGTTGAACGCTTTGGTCAGATCGACGTATATTGCACGAGCCAGGTAGCCCTGTTCCAGAGCCTCATGTGTGTATATGATGTAAATTGTAGGAGGGCAGTGGTAGTGCTGTGGCCCCTCCAAAAGCAGTGTTGTTTATTTATTTTATTTAGCTTTTGTTGACCGGGTAAGTGCACTAGACAAATCCTGCCTATTTTCAGGCACGACCCGGGGGAGGGGGATACAGATGAATGCCAACTGACCTTGAACCAGATTAAGCTGTTGGTGGTATTTTTAGTGAATGAGAATTTGGCCAGGACACCGGGGGAATTCCCCTACTCTTTTCGATAAGTGCCATGGGATCTTTAACATCCACCTGAACTACCACCAATCCAGGCAGATGGGACCTCGGTTTAACGTCTCATCCGAAAGACGGCACCTCAGAAGTGCAGCACCCCTCTCATGCTGCACTACAGTGTCAGTACTGGGATATTAACCCAAGTGCCAGATGTGGGAACTGAACCCACAGCCCTCTGATCTCCCGGCCTCAGAGGCGAGTGTGCTACCTACTGAGCCACTGACACTGCATTGTTCTTGACAGAGCAGGTTATGCTTGTCCAGGTAGTCTTTCAGCTAGTCCGAAACAATTTTTACGAGTGTCTTAGAGATGGGGGGTAGAATCGAGATGGGACGATAATTACTGATGGAAGTGTGGACACCAGTCTTCAGATTAGGGGTTAATACAGCTCTTTTCCAGGTTGTAGGGAATTGGCTGAGGCATAAGGACAGGTTAAGGATTTTGGTGAGCTGGGGCAGGGTCACATCCAGCGTAAGTCGGAGGAGTTTGAGGTCCAGGGAGTCGCTGCTATAGCATGAGTTCACCAGGATTTTGGTGAGGTAGCGTTTTGCTTCACTGCAGGAGAAAATTCACAGCCAGTAGGGTTGTGTGTCGGAGGCAGCTGAATTGTCCGTAGGGCAGTTTGAAATTGGGTCAAAGAAATTCAGGGGGAGGATATGACTGAGGTCTGAGAAAGCGGTATTGAAGGAATTGGAGATAGCAGTGGGGTCCTGGGAGATGACCCCATCAACTAGTAGCTGGGCAGGTGCAGGGGATACAGCTTTCCCACAGAGTTCTTTAATATTGCTCCAGAAGTTTTGCCAGAACACCAGGAGGAGGAGGAGGTGAGGGCTTGCTTAAAATAAGTAGCTTTGTGGCTTGCCAGATGGCTCAGGTGCATTTGTTTCTAGCCTCTCTGTAAAGCTGTCTGTCCTGAGGGAGTTGTGAGTGCAGGGCCCTATACCAGAGGTTCTCTCTAAGGTGAATTTGGTCTAGCAGTGCCTGGGAGATCCAGGGTGTATCCTGGTGTTTCACTGTTTGCTTGGAGAAGGGGGCGAAGATGTCACAAGCAGAATTAAAGGTAGAGATAAAGTAGATGAGGGCAGTGTCTACGGATTGGGCGGTGTGGATGGGGGACTAGTCGCAGGAAGTAAGGTAAGATTTGAGGCGGGAGAGGGATTCTTTTTTGAGGTGCCTTTGGAAGGAGACTTTAGGTGGGATTGGGAGATGTTTATTTGGCCACAAGCAGATAACTGGGGAGTGATCACTTAGTGAGTCTGGGAGCACTTTGACATGGGAGAGGTTATTAGGGCGGTTAGTGAAGATGAGGTCAATAAGTATGGAGGTCCCAGTTTTGGGGTCAAGTCTAGTGGGGAACTGGACAACCTGGGTGAGGTCATAAGCTAGAACAGATTCTTTGTAGGAGGAAGATGCAGGGGGGATAACCAATTTACATTGAAATCTCCCAATATGATGACTTCACTCTTGGAAGGAAGGTGTGTGATGCTGGTCTGTAGTGATTCAAAGGCGGGCTTTTAGTTACTTGGGGGGATGTAGATGGCTATGACGTAAAGTGTCTTACCAGGATTCCCAAGATGTAGCTTAACAGCTAGGATTTGGGCACCATGTGCTGGGAGAGGGGGGAGACTGGGAGGGCATATACGGAGTTTCTAATGTAGAGGGCACATCCACCACCCCGTTTGTCTAGACTGTCAGCACAGAAAATGGAGTAATCACTAAGTGCAACAGATACATCCAGGATGTTTTTGGACAGCCAGGTCTCAGGTAAGGCTAGGATGTCTGGAGAGTGTAGAGCGATCCAGCCTTGGAGAGGTGTGAACTTCCTCTGCAGGCTGCAGATGTTGAGGGAGGTGAGTAGCGGGCTACCAGGCCTGCCCACCAGGGTGACACCAGATGCACACGGCCCAAGGTTGGGATGCACGTTTCCTGATAGAAGGTGTGTATAGCATGACAGAAGTTCAGTGCTAGATCCAGTAAAAGAGAAGATCCTATGAATTATGGATATTTTGGATAGTGGTGTGACTGTGAGACGTGTATGTGGGGTTGGTCAAAATAAGGGGTCTCCTAAAAATAGACCTGGTAGGAAATATTGCATATGTTACGAAAACACATGTTTATCTCACTGTCTCCTAAACCTGCCAGCAATGACCCCAGAGAAGGTGGGACAACATGCCATCAGACACTGGCTTCATTTAATTATTTAAGGGAGGTGTATTTGACTCCAATAGTGAAAAATGTAGATGACTTTGAATTTTGCAGGTATGGAAGTCAAAACACTGGTGTGATATTTTGTCTGAATGAATGGGGGGGGGGCATGGCATTCTATGTAATGTGTATATTAAGAAATTGTTTCTCACAACATTATGTTGGCTACTTGGGAAGTATTTTGACTTCCCCAAAACTGGAATGACTTTCAGATTTTGATCACTGAAATTTTGACATCAGTCATCCAAAATTAACTGAACCTCAGAAATGATAATGTATAGCAATCTTATTTAAGAAATAAAGTGGGTGGTGTGTGTGTGTGTGTGTGTTTTTTTTGGGGGGGAGTCCCATTGTTAACTGGTTTAGGATTCATCCACAAGTTTAATTTAATCTTTTTTTAATATTCTGCCTATCATCATAATGCACAAATCACCCTTTGGTTGTCCCTTAACAGTAGCAAAGTGCCCCCCCCCCTTCCATTGCCTGCTGCTTTAGTGCTCTGCTGCTGTATCCGTTGTTTTTCTTGTGCTCAAATCAGAATGGCAGCTCATATGATAATAATCCTTTGCATAAGCTGCCTTGCTTGTCCACATCTTGCGATCGGGGTATGGTGCATCAACTTGCATGCAGTGGCATAGCAAAAAATCCTGGGGGATTGATGTTGGTGGATGAAATGGGTAATTAACAAAGAGGGTAAGTGTGATCTGGGGGATCTGTTTCCCAGAGAGTGAGAGAAATGGGGAGTGAGAAGCAATCCACTTTACAAATGAAGCAAAGAATGAACAGTTGAATTTTTAAAACATTCTTGCAGGGAATAGTAACATCCTTATCACAGAGTGTTTCATCCTGGTGGGCTCTGACTTATCTTACTTAGTTCTAAAATGAAGGAAAATGCACCATTTACAGTGATGTTTTAAAATATTTCCTTCGGGGGGGGGCAAGCCCCCAGATCCCCCTAGCTTTGTGATGATTTTTGCACCCCCCTTTTCACTGAGTCTGCGCACCTCTGAATATGGGCCATCGGGCCCCCCTACTTTCTTCATCATAATTCAAGCACTGATTAAAAGTCACCTAGATACTTCTGCTGGTAGACAGAACAATTTTCAAGATGATCTTCAAGGCCAGGAGACACCAAGGCAGGGCGATCCCCCCTCAGGAAACAGTCAGTGCTGGATTGCTTTCTGGTCAGAATCTGCTTAGATTCAATTAACGTGACATGTTTTTTCTGATAAAACCTGTCAAAACTGTAACAGGCAGACTGATTCTTTTCTTTAAGGATGGAAAAACCCCTTCTTCAGAAAATCACTTCACAAGGCTGGAAATCAGCCAGGAGCCCCTCTGACAGGCTTGAGGGCTCTCCTCCAACTGTCATAGAACAATCTCTTGCTTGAAATTAAAAACACTCGAGGAGCACAGCCTCGAGCTGCTGCATTCTTTTTCCTCCCTCAGAACAATTGGCAGCTTATGATTGGCTAAGAGGGCTGTCAATTCTGATACTGGGCACCTGATTGGTTGTTGCTAGGGTGCCCAGCACATTGCTCACTCTCCTCTCCCATAAGCCATTTCTCAGTCCTCAAAGGGTTCTGCAAGATCTTATTGGTTGAAACTGGTCACAAGGTCTCTGATAAGATGGCTGCTTGCAAAACAGTGTGTGGCAGTCCTAACTTTGAGAGTCTCTTGTAGCCAAACCATTTAGAGTGATGTTTAAATGTTTATTGGGCTTGATAGCCCATTCTGTGCCCTTTCTATCGACTACACATTTGTGGGTGTGATGGCAGCCATTCGGTTGTCGCAGCTCCCATTTTGGGGCTCCCCTAGACACTTAGCTGACTCCACAGGGCAGGTAAACTACATTTCAGCCTGCTATTTATGGCACTTTAGAGCACTTCAAAACTAACCATTTCTGTGCCCCTTGAACTATGGGGATCCTCCCTCATGTCTCGGACCTGATTAGCTTAGTCAGGGTCTGGGATCCTGAGGATCCTCAGTTTCACTCTGGAGTAGCACTTTCAAAATGTGCATTGTGCATCAGCGACCTGGCCCGGCTCACACATTGCAAGTGCGGCCGCCCGGTGGGTCGCTTCTTTTGCTCCTCCGGCCCCGCTTTCAGCAGAAAACATGTGGGGGCTGGCAGGAGACTTAGAAGGACTGCAGGACTGTGGGCTGGCAGGTAGAAGGATCGAGGAGTCCTGCAAGGCAGCAAGGAAAGCCCCACACTTTGGGGGGGTTACACTGTCCCTTGCCTTAAAATCTTGATATCCCCGCCAAGACCTTAGCCAGGTCCTGACACAATTAACCATTTCTATAACATATTTACATTACAAGTCTATCTAGATGAATACTCTTTATCTATTATGTACACAAACAGTCTACACTAGAAAATGGGTTCCTAATCTAAATAGTAGTCAGACATACGTTAAAGAAAATACTAAAGGCCTTTAGATTTAAACTTTAAAATTTTGTACCAGCTGGCTTTTTTCAATTTCATATTTAAATGCTATAGCATACAATCAACATTTCATAGAGCTGTGTACATTGACAGTTTAGCATCCCAACTGTAAAAGCGTTTCTACTTTCTTAACCTTTGTTAACCTCCCTTGGTAAACTTTGGGACTGTACCTGGCCTGGGAGATTTAATTCTGGAGGGCATAAGACAATTCTTGGTAAGGATCTGTGTAAACCATAAATCCCTTTGTGCACCACAAACATTGGCAGATTAGTTGGATCTCCTGGGGTGTCATAAGTGAGTTTTGGAATAGGTTTGTGGTTTTGTGCAGAGTGTCGCACTGGCACCATCTCTTCTTCAGCTTCCGGGGTCATGACTCCCAGCTCATTGACCGACAATGAACTATCTGGAGTTGAAAAAGTTTCCAGTACCTCCTCTGGGAGTTCTGTAGGTTGCTCAGGTTCTTCAGGTTCTATGTTTTCTGACACAAACTCAATGACTTCTTCATCACTTGGCTGACTTGCCACTTCTGATGTAGGCCCTTCACTTGAGGTTTCAATTTCATACACTACAAGGATAACATTTGTTCTGTTTAACTCTATTGAAGGTGCCAAGGTTGCTTGTCAATGAAAGTGTCATCACTTTGAAACATTTGAGCCAGATCTAGAGCAGGATAGTACACTTCAATGTCAGTATCTGACTCAGAATTGTCTTGTTCTGCAACTTTCCCTATTGAACCGGGCTTGGATTCAAGGAGTTGCTCTGGGCTCTTGTTCTGACATCTGTGTGGGGCAGATTGGATTACAGGAGGTACAGCTACAACACTATTTGGGATTGACATTTGCCCAATAGGAAGTAAGTGATTACGGTGGACAGTCCGCTGTCTATTCTTAGTTCCTTCTTACTCAGTTCTGTACACTGGCATGTCTTGCATTTTCTCCAAAACAGCGTAAGGGATACTGGACCATCTGTCTGATATCTTATGCTTGTCTGGGATGCCCAAGTTTCGTAGGAGAACACAGTCTCCGGGACGCAGTTGTTGCGCTTTAACTTTCTTATCATGTCTGTCTTTATTGAGTTTGTTGCGCTTAGCAGAAGTTTCTATGGCTAACTTGTATGCAGCATTAAGTTGGTCTTGTGATCTCTGAACATAATGCAGATACGTCTCTGCCCTAGACCCATCAGCCAAGACACTGAAACACAAGTTGACAAGTAATCTGGCTTCCCTGCTGAACATAAAACTGTAGAGTAAGGACCCAGTGGCATCACGACTGGTACAGTTGTATGCATGGACCAGGGCACTGACTCCATTGACATTTGTCTTTCGGGTCTAATGTTCCCAACATATCAAGGAGAGTCCGGTTGAGCCGTTCTGGTTGTGGATCACCTTCGGGTGGTAGGGAGTCATTCTGCACTTGTGAATACCCCACAAGGACAGTAGCTCTTTTATTAAGCGGCTCTCAAAATCTATCTCTGCCCTGGTCAGAGTGAATTCGTTGCAGAGCTCCATAATGAATGAAACACTTTTCTACTAGCACTTTTGCCACCATGGAGGCCTTCTGGTCTTTAGTGGGATATGCTTGTGCTTAGCAAGAAGAATGATCTGTGGCCACTAAGATATTTGCAACATTCTTTGAGTCAGGTTCTAGATTGAGAAAGTCCACGCACGCCAACTCCATGGGAGCACTGGCGGATATGTGTACTAGAGCTGCGGCCCTCTGTGGTTGCACTTTCCTCTGCACACATCAACTGTAGGTCTTGCAATACCTTTCCATATCACTTGCCATGCGAGGTCAATAGAAACGTGATCTGGCTAAGTCCAGTGTTCGTTCATTGCCAAGATGCACCATTTCGTCATGTAAGGCATGAAGATGGTCTGTTTAAACTTTGAGGGTAAGACAAATTGTGACTTAGTGAAACCTTGAGGACCTTGTATTTCTCAATACAGCAGTCTATTTGTTATTTTCAATTTGGACCATTCTCACATCATCAATCTGGCATCTGGATGATTGGTTGTAACTTGGCTTGCATCACCTCCATTTTCTAAAGTACAGAAGAATGTATTTGATGATTGCATCTGCCCTTTGCTCACATTGCAAGTCTTGATTTATAAGCTGTGGCAGTGAGCTGATATCAGTTGCAGCAAAGTCACAGTAGGCTGCGGGCAAACATACTGCTGAAGCACCAAGGGTGTCGATTAGTCGATTTGAGTTCATTACTGAGGGTTGCCCATCAGTGTCAAATTTCTTTCAAAGAGCTTTCACTGTCTGTTCAGGAATTTTGACCCAAGTTGCATTGTTCTGAGAGGTGGTTGGTCTTCTAGATAATACATCAGCATCAACATGGTTCAACCCTGGTCAGTACTCATCACTGTAATCGTAAGTAGACAAAGTTGTTAACCAACGGTGCCCAGCTGCGTCCAACTTTGCAGTGGTCTGTACATACGTCAAGGGGTTATTGTCTGTCTTGTCAGTGATTTTTGCTTTGTATAGATTCTCGTGGAACTGGTCCACAATCGCCCACTTTAATGCCAAGAACTCTAGCTTGTGAACAGGCTACTTCTTCTCTGCACTGTTGAGGCTTCTGCTGGTGAAAGCAATGGGTTGTAACCCTTCGAGAAAACTTTGGTAGAGTACAACACCTAACCTACCAGAACTTGCATCCATGTGGTATACATACGGTTTCTCTGGATCAGCGTACGCGAGAACAGGGGCATGCATCAATCAATGAATAATGTCTCTAAAAGCTTTGTTGCACTCAGGCATCCATCGAGGTCCAAATGGTTCTGACTGTTTGTAGTAAAACTTGGGGTGGGTGGATAGCCTTGCATGAGGTTCAACAAAGGTCTGACTACTCTACTATAGTCCTTCATGAATCTTCTGTAGTATCCACAAAACCCAAGGAAATGCTGCAACTCTTTCAGAGTGGATGGTTTGGACCATGTCATCAGCACCTCCACTTTACTGGAGTCAATCTGGATCCCATCTGCAGATACAATATGGCCAATGTACATAACTGAGGTCTGGAAGAACTGGCACCTATTAATCAAGAGCTTTAATCCGAACTCTTCTAGATGATCTAGCACTTTCAGAAGCCTAGTTTTGTGTTCTTCTAGCATTTTGCCAAAAACGTTTACATCATCCAGATACACCAAACACTGAAGTAATTCATGTCACCAATAGACTTCTCTATGGGTCTTTGGAATGTTTCTGGTGCACTGGAGATCCCTTGTAGCATTCTTAATAATTCATAGAACCCCAGTGGACAAATGAATGCAGTCTTTTCTCAATCTTGAGGAGCCATGGGTATCTGATAGTACCCACTTCCTAGATCTACTACAGAGAACAATTTACTGCCATTTAAGCAATCTAAACCATCTTGGATCCTTGGCATGGTGTACTGATCCAGTGTGGATCTCTTGTTAAGAGTGCAGTAGTTCACGCACATCCGTACAGATCCATTCTTCTTCCTGACCACAATGGGAGAGGCATAGGGACTTTTTGATACCTGAATAATTCCAGCAGCCAACAGTTCTTGAAGATGGTGCTGCACATCATTGATATCTGCAGGGGCTAGTTTTAGTGGCCTTTCATGGAATGAGTCGGCATCATGCAGTCTTATTTGGTGTTCTTCATCATCCACACATCCAACATCCCATTCGTGGAGTGAGAAAACTTTAGTGCGCTCAGACAGTTTCTTACTGATTCATCTTTTCCAAGCTTCAGGAACTGGAGAATCTCCTAAATCAAAGAGCTTGGCATCTAGTCCAGTACTAATATCTTCATCTTCAGCAGACAGTTGCACAACAGTATCAGCACAGAACACTTTAGCAAGGGTCCACCCTCGCCATATGGGCACCTCTGTCTGTGATGTTCTTCACATGGACAATCACTCATCGAGCATGGGCATGTGCTCGCACTAGAAAGACACTAGGCTTCACAAGTACTCCTTCAAGTAGTACATGCTCTTCTGGAGTGTCTAGCATCAGCATTTATTCTTCACCTCTCCTTGGAAGCGAACCATGCCAGTAATGCCACATTCAGCATTTGGAGCATCACAATTTCTTCAGCACCTTCTTCCACACAATACCCACAGGATCATCTTGGGTCTCTTAGGCAGACTTGGACTGCTTCTGATAGGCTTGTCTAATCATGGCATGTACACTCAGTGTTCAGCACCTCCTCTTGATTTCCTCCTCTTGGTACAGTTGAGTCAGTCAGCTGAGTATATGGGCATTTGTTCTGATGAGCACAGGTACACCATTGTACAGGCCAGATTCTGGACACACAAGAGCAAGTCTCTCAACAGGATCTCCTACACCAGTGATCTGTGATGGGAAAGCAATCCACACTCTGATGTATCCCAAGTAAGGTATGTTTTGTCACTTAGGCCCCAAATATTCAATCCATCAATCGGCATCAGGGGGATGTGAGACAAGTTTCAGTCATTCCTTTCTTTAAAAATTATTGTCACCTGCAATTCACTATCTAGGACAGCTCTGGTCTGCACTCCTTCAATGGTAATAGTAGCTTCCATGGTAGGACCAACAAAGCTATCAACTTCTGTCCATGGAAGTCCAAACTTTCTTACAGATGACTTGCCTACTGATGGGTTCACATTTTGTCTAGCTGTATTACGGGGGTCTTTACTTTTGGCACTCTTCAGTCAACCTGGTATTGGCCTTGCACAAATCTTCTGGAGACTGACACTGTCTGTTCGGGTGACCATCTTCACCACAGTGATAACAAAAGATGCCTTCTCAAACTTGTGAATTAACTGATCCAGCAGAGGGCTGGGGAGCACCTGTGTGATTTCATCTCTCTCTAACAGGTTGATATGCATCATTTCTTGCAGGAGATCCTCCTTTACTATTTTCATTCCTTTGATACGTCATAGGTGCCAGTTTACTTTTCTTTAGGTCATCCACAATTACTTTTAGTTTCTGCAACTGGTGCTGGAAATCAGAAACATTAGTAGAATTAGCTAGTTGGGTTGTGGCACCCATCACAAACAAGTTGTGGTCAGGAGGAGACATGTCTGTGGGGTTCTGCTGCACCTCACAGCTTCGACTTGAAGCAACAGTAACTTTTGGAGTGGCTCTCAACTGTCTGAGCTCTTGCAAAAGTTAATGGAGTTCACGACTATCACTACTTAAGTCTCTTTCACTCTGAGAGGACACTGTGGTTATAATCGCATAGGATTTCAAAAAGTCTGTCTCATTTTCAACCTCTTTCACTTCCTTCATCAGGACATTGAAGGTGGGTGGATTGTCTTTTCAATCCTTCAAGCCCAGTTCCAACAATAGCAAACTTGAGTATCAAGCAGCTTTGAGCACTTGTTTGACTCTCACTTTGTCTAGATCAGAGGAAGCCATGCCTCCTTTATGAAAAACTTGTTGCAACGCTCACTTGAGATGAGTTAGAAAGTCAGATAATGTCTCTCCTGCACTGCTTGGTTGCTTTGTATTTCCACATGAGATCTTACCTGACTCTGTGCTTTCAAACACACTTTTGAGAGCATTCAAGTAGTCTTGTGCAGTGGTGTCAGGTTTTGAGGCACTTAAGGAATGGATTACATCGAGAGCAGACCCTCAGAGACTTTCTCCTATTCTCTTATGCTTTTCTGCCTCTGGACACTGCCAGTCTTGAACCAGTGGAGTGGCATAATCCATCTAGGTGTCAAGGTCCTCCTACTCTGCTGGAGTGGGTTTGATCCCAGAAAAGATGCGTAATTTTCTTTAGGAATCATGCATAACATGCGGTACGTAGCTTGGCATGCCCACTGGAGCTCGAGGCAAATTGCCTTCTGGTACATCAGTTACTTTTCTAACTTCATCAGTGGACTTTCCTTCTGACAATAACAAAAGACTCAGTTTCTGTTGAAAACCTTCAGCTTTTGGAAGAACATTGGGCTTGGGCATCTTACATGCATGGTTCACCAAAGTCCAGGCAGAGTGGGAATCTTCAGGGGTCACATGGTCTAGCACTTTAGCAACATCTACAGTCTCTCTGCATTCAACAAGGACAGTCAGTGACTTGGTGGAGTGGTCTTTCACTCACCTTCATACTGTAATCTCACCTATATCTGTTTTTGCGGATAGCACCTCTTTGATTTGTCCATTACTAGTTCCAGGGGGAACTCCTAAAATTAATAGTGCTTTCTTAAAACCTATACCCTCACCATCACACCAGTCCAGCAAATGTTCATACACCTTTGTCTCAACCATCATTTTAGCTTTGGGGATTGCCCCTCCTGCTGCTTGAGCAGGTAACTCCATGTGGGTGTGTTTGGAGTAACAGGTGATCCCAGCGGTGCCTCCAAATTGTATAACTCTAGCGCCGTGTTCTAACTGAGGGCTACTACCCCTGCCTTTCATTCACAGTCAAGGTTGAGGGGCCTGGGCTCTGTACTGTATAGTCTGGGAGTTTGTTTCCAAAAGATTGCATAAATAATGCGGTGCCTCCATCCAGAGTAAGGTTTTGTGGGCCAGAATGGTAAATTGGGTACAACCCCCTGGGATGCGGTACCTACCCACCTCCCTTCCCAAAAGATTCCCCATACACAAAAATTAACTTTACCTTGCACTTCAATAACCAATATGCACTTTAAGGAACTCTCTAATAATATGCTCACAGACACAGTGATAAAGAATAAATAATAAATACAGATTTATTTATCAATGTATAGTAGGAATAGGGAAGGGATACCTGGAACTGGGGGGTACACAGGTTTGGTTTTGATTGGTTTTGGCAGAAATCAATGTAACAGCAGGTGAAACAGTAAAACATTTAAAACGTTGAGCATGTAAGAAAGAAACCAATTTCCCAACCTCCCACCAGCATGCAGCAATAATGCACACCCTCCCGTTTGGTACCAGACCCCCTAGTTCTGTGCTGGCATACCCCAGACTGATGTAGCCTGTGATTGCTGCAGGTTGGCTAGCATTGGTGCACTTAAACTTAAATAAGATGCTGTAACTGTGGCTAAAACTTGCAATTCCAATTGTACAGTTCCCATAAATATTTGCAGGGCAGGGATCAACAAATTTCAAAATAAAGTACTTGTCCAGGACAACTGGCCTTACCAGATATCGTAGTCCCATTGCTGGGAGTGGTAGTCCATGGTCTGAAGGCTATATTTTGAGGGAAATTACAAAGAGTTAATGTAGCAACAAAAGACTTGATGTGGGGATTGTATTATTAGGTAGATATATTTATTTCATGTTTAGGATTCAATATCTTTGAGCTCTAGGCTCTTTTTACAAAGGTTCCGAGTCAGACAAGTAACAAGATCACATCAATGGCAGTACACAACAGGATGATAACTGATGAAAATACAAACAAGGTTACAAAGTGCGAATATTTGTTATGTACAGGTAGCCAAGAGCAAGGTGTACAACAACACTACTGGAGTGTGGTAAACACTTGTATATTATCATAAATATCTTGGGGTCACTGTGGATCCCAGGCTCTGGTCATTTGTGGTAGAGAATGGTAGCAACCAGTGGTGGCTTTGTCAAGTGTAGAGAGGGGGAGTGAGAGAGGTAAGGTGTTGGGAGAGTGGGGGGGAGTAAGGGAGGGGAATATTACGAAACAGGAAAAATAATTTATAAGTGAAATGTTTTAATATATTATTTTTCCCTTTTTTCCTTCTCTCTCGCTCACCATACTACATAACCTATCCCACACCACGTCCCACACCCTCTTCCAGAGACAGCAGTGAAGTAAATAGGTTTTTTATATAGTTTATATTTATTTTCAATAATTTTGTTTCAATTATCAACTTTGCTGCATTCAATATGGTCGAATTGATCCAACATGACCCCCCTCAAGACCTCCTCATCCCCCTCCTCTTAGAGTCACTTTTCTTCTCCCTTGTAAATTAAATCGGTTTGTTTGATTTCACTTTTTTTTCTAAGTTCTATTACTAGGTGTCAATGAGGACAGACTGAAATAAAGGCAGAGATCTGCTCCCTAAATACACCTTTCTGACTTCAAAATTTAATTAGTCACTTCAGCAGTACTGTGCGTGACAAGTCTGCTCTCTACTCAACCACCCACTGACAAGCTGTCTTCACGTGTTCCACTCGCACACGGTGCAGTTCCATCCACCAACAGCTCACCACCATGATCAACTGCCATGAAATTGGTGAAATACCCTTGAGTGACAGGCAGTCTACAGTTTGCAATATGCAGACTGATCTGTCACTCCAAGTGGCGCGGCTGCTGCACTGGCTAGGTGGGAGGTACTGGGAAGGCTGCAACACTGTCTAAACTGTGCTCGCTCCCAGTGCTGCTCCAGAATGGCAGATCGCTGAAAAACTTGTGGTGCATCTCTTCTCCAGCTTGCTCTCTCCTGTGAACTCCATGGCAGCAAGCAACCTGACTATGTACCTGATGACACCTAGTGGCAACAACTGAACAATGTAGAACCTGTAGATAAAAACAAAACAAACAAAAAAAAACAGACATACAGCCTGAATTAATTTGGTTGTCCGTGGGACAACCTCTGGTACAACTGATGCTTGTCCCTGTCAGTAGACTGGTAGCCCGGGACAAGGGACTACTGGATTTGTTGATCCCTGTTGCAGGGCAGCCCTGCTTACTCATGGTTTATTGAACCCTTAGCTGGATACAAACAGGCTGGAGCTGAGACTTTGCTGGTATTGGTTCTCTTGTTTTTAGCACTGTGGGGTTTTAGTGATAGTTGGTGGTGCACCACATCAGTAGGCAGCAGGATGCAGAGAGCATAAGCCACAACGTGTGGTTGCAAGGATGAAAGATGCTGGTCTTCACCTGTCAAGCCTTTCCAAACTTCACCGAGATGGCCTTTGTAAACAGTGTTCACTTGATAGGCCTGTGTCCCCTTCTCTCCAATGGTATCCAGGTAGCTTTAGTCACCCTGTAGGCTTCACTCAATACTGCAGACACCCTGCTGCCCAGTAGCGGGTAGCCAAAGGGTGGACAAGGCCGGGTATTCCCCACAGGAAAAACAGTCTCAAGACTTAGATTGAATTACAAGTCACCTGGATACTTCTGCTGGCAGGCAGAACAATTTTCAAGATGATCTTCAAGGCCAGGAGACACCAAGGCAGGGTGATCCCCTCAGGAAACAATCAGTTCTGGATGGCTTTGTGGTCAGAATCTGCTTAGATTCAATTCACTTGACAGGCTTTCTCTGACAAAACCTGTCAAAATTGCATCAGGTAGGCTGATTCGGTTGGAAAAACCCTTTCTTCTTCAGAAAATCACTCCACAAGTCTGGAGATCAGCCAGAAGCCCCTCTGACAGGCTTGAGGGCTCTCCTCCAACTGTCATAGAACAGTCTCTCACTTGAAAACACCTGAGGAGCACAGCCTCATGCTGCAACATTCTTTTTCTTACCTCAGGACAATTGGCAGCTTATAATTGGCTGACAGGGCTGTCCATTCTGGTACTGGGCACCTGATTGGTTGTTGATAGGGTGCCCAGCACATTGCTCACTCTCCTCTCCCAGAAGCCATTTCACAGTCTTCAAAGGCTTCTGTGAGATCGGATTGGTTGAAACTGGTCACAAGGTCTCTGATAAGATTGCTACTGGCAAAACAGTTTGTGGCAGTCCTAACTTTGAGAGTCTCTTGCAGCCAAACCATTTGGAGTGATGTTTAAATTTTTATTGGGCTTGATAGCCCATTCTGCCCTTTCTAGCGACTACACATTTGTGGGGGTGATGGCAGCCATTCGGCTGTCACATCTCCCATTTTGGGGCCCCCCCCAGACACTTAGTTGACTCCACAGTGCAGGGAAACTACATTTCCCAGCAGCCTCATCTGCTGGGGCCTACTATATATGGCGCTTAAGAGTGCTTCAAAAATAACCATTTATCTACCTCCTTGAACTATTGGGGCTCCTACCTCGTGTCTCTGGACCCCGATTAGCTTAGTCGGGGGTTTGGGATCATGGGAGGGACATCCGTTTTTGCCGCAGTAGCGGTGCTTTCAAAATGCACATTGCGCATGCACAACCTCGACAGCTTGCACATTGCAAGTACAGCCGCCTGGCAGATCACCTCTTTTGCTCCTCCAGCCCCGCTTTCAGCAGAAAACACATGCGGAGGCCGTCAGGAGACTTAGAAGGACTGCAGGACTGTGGGCTGGCAGGCGGAAGGATTGAGGAGTCCCATGGGGCAGCAAGGTAAGCCCCTCACTTTGGGGGGTGGTTACATGTAGGCACCTGGTTGCTGATACTTGGGGCACTATGTATTTGTACAGGTTTATTTTTGATTTAGCATCTCAGAATTGTATGAATTTCTGCTTTAAAATCTGAATTTACAACTCATATCTTAGAACTGTATTAATTTCTGCTTTAAAGTCTGAATTTACAACTCATTTTTATGTTTGCCGTGCACACACATGCAGCGAACATTTTTTCTGGAGAGTGGATTTTGAGGGTGTGACACTGTCAGTCCAGTGCAGAGTGGTCTGCAAGGGGCTCGTCATTGTCACACTAGTCATTAGCCAGGCTGATCATTATACTGTTCTGCTTTGCTGGGCGGAAACTTTGTGTATTTCAAAGGAGATAGCCGACCCAATCATAGATTGTCTCTTTCCTTTGATCTATATAGCTGCCACCCAGCAAACACATCTGATCTGTCATGATCAGCCTGCTGAGGTTGAATTACACCCTGTAACAAAGAAAACTGTCCATCAATGACTGTTGCTGCCCTTCCCTTACTGTCCCCCACCCAACCCTTACACTCAGCCCCCACACATACACAAACATAACACCAACACTGAAGGAGCATCCACTTACCCGCTTGAGCCACTGTGCAGGGATTTGGGATACATTTTCAGGATCTGTGTGCACAGCACACACACAGGCACGTATATATACACACACACACATGTTTCAGTGGCAATGTAAATGATACATTGCATCTGAATGTTCCACCATTCAACAAGTATTGTAACAAAATTATACCAATATTATAAAGGCAAAAAACTGACAGGAGCAAAAGTCTTTTTTTGGTGCCACAGTAAAAATGTTTCTTTTGTCTGTAACCACCCCTACTACTACTATCTGCACAACCACCCGCAAGTGGTGCGGCCTAATAGATGTAGATTGCTGCCTGGATTTGTGGTTAGAAAATGGATTAGTAAATGACATGGTGCCTCCACCTATGGGGATCCTTATAGCACTATGCTGCCAGGGTGCTTCCCTGCAGGAAATGAATATAGCCCCCTCCCTTGGTGACATGCAGATTAGTAACACAATCCCCTCCCCACTTATCACTTTGAACAGGCAAATATCACACTAGCACAATAATGGCAAATACTTCAACAGTTGCAGATAAATAACCAAATGGGTTCATTTTGTGGTGCAGGACAAGGGAAACAAAAAAGTAAAAACTTCAACCAATCAGCTATAAATAAATACTATAACACAGCCACTGTACGATATGACTTCTGTCCCAGTCCCTCTCCCCCCACTGGTGCATCAGTTAACCCCACAGTCCCTGTAGGAGCTCCTAACAGTCTTAGTGTGCACACAAGGAGTTGCAGGCCTGTGATGAATGGATACTGGGCATGGTACCATTACAGTTGGGTTGGAGCTGCAGCTGCTAAACACAAATTACACCAATGGATAGAAACACATAGATGATCCTGGCTGTAACTGTTGCTGTGGGCTTAGGTTAAGGTCACACAGGAAGCCCAGGTGATAAATTAACCAGCTAACTAGCTGGAAAGTTAAAATAGCAATTGGTTGGGTAAACCCAGTACTCACAGCCTTTAGATGATCAGGTGGTGCAAGCACTGGGGGACGTCTCCCCTGTCTGGCAGTTGGGTAAAACTGTTCTTCAGCTGATGTAGATGATGATGATGATGAAGATCCTCTTCACTCCACAGAGAGACTTTGTCTTCACCCACCTCAGAAGATGGGCCACCAGTGGATCTTCACCTACCTCAAAAGATGGACTGGCAGTGGATCTTCACCCCCACAGAGGGACTTGTCTTCACCCAGCTCAAAAGATTCTCCGGCAGTGGATCTTCACCCCACAGAAGGACTTGTCTTCACCCAGCTTGAAAGACGGGCCGGTAGTTAAGCAGCTGATCTTCGCCCCACAGAGGGACTTGTCTTCACTAACCGCAACAGGCAGGCAGGCAGCCAGAACCACAGAGAGTTGGTCCCCTGTCAGAAACACAGTTTTGTCAGGATCTGCAAGGCAGTGGCTGTTCACCTCCTCAGAATAAGGGTAGCTTACACAGCAGCCCCTGCCCTTTCTTTGTATTAAAATCCTGGCTTTACACTTAAGCTGAGGTAAAATCTCCTTGTTTCTGAGATTTACAAGTCTGTTTAGCAATAAACCTTAGGGTTAACTGTCAACCTTAGAATGTTGTTTTAAAATCTTGACGTCCTATTGGCTGAAAGGGAGACTCGAGCTCCACTCCTGATTGGACTACTGCAGCTACCAATCAGGTCCTTGATGTTCTTCTGGCAGACCCCTTTCAACATGGCCGCCCCCACACAGTCCTGTGCAACTCCATCAAATGTCTTTTAAATTAAAATATTTTGGCAGCTTCTGGCTGCAGGGTCAAGTCCCTCCTGGTCCCATCTGAGGGTCACTAGGACCAGGAGGCATGTTGAGGAGACTGGAGCTCCGTTGGAAGCTCCATTCTGTGGGCTTCGTAGCAGGAGCAAATATCAGAAAAGCATCTCCCATGCTGCAGAGGATCATGGGACATGTAGTCCCAGCACCATCTTGTCCCCATTCACTCCCCGAGCCATTGGTGGCTTGGATTGAACTGGGGGGCTGTTCTCATTTATTTATTTGATTTGAATAAGTCCCCCAGCCTCTTCTGGTGTCCAATGGAGCTGGAGAGGAGAAATTAAAAGCAACGCTTCTGCTGCACTTTCCCGGGTGCTCTGAGGTACCAGAAACAAACTGTGGCCTTTCACTTGCTCCCTGCCCCATATGCACTGTTCAAGGGAGTGGAGGAACAAAGCATGCTGGCGGCTCGCTGACTGCACCATCGGGTGCATTGCAGCACTGAAAACTGTGCATGGTGCTCCCCGGCCCTGGAATTGGCCCAGGAGAGGGCTGGGAGAGAAGTTGAGAGAGGCTCGCTGGCCGCAAGATGCTAGAGGCAGCTGGATGTCTGCAGGTAAGCTTCCGACATCAGGAGGGGAGGTAAAATGTCTGAAACTTTATTCATGCTATCCTTCAGATACCTTTGCACCTACTGTATTCCATCAGCATTAAAGGCTTGGACTGATCCGCATGATTCCATTTGAGTCTGTTTTTGGTACAAATAAGAATGCCTTAGAAAAACAAGTTGTCTGAATAGTGCTGCTCAGACACATCGTTCAGCGTGATTCTTCTTAACTGTATACAGTAACTGAGTGGACTGAAGCACAGGAAGATGAATTGATTTGTAGAAGGTCATGGAGGGGGGAAGAGAGGGAGAGAGAGTCAGTGACTGGTAGAATCCACATCTCGAGATTCAAAGTTCAGTGCTTTACCCATAGACTACGCTGGTCCTTTACTTTCTGGTTTTAGCTTAGCCATATAGGAGAAGATAAGTGATATGAGGTTTCATTCAGATATTTTGGAAACAAGTTGCCGAGTTGGTTAGAAGTAGTTTAGGTAAGGATTCCAGAAGCTACCTCTTCAAATAATGACATATGTTAGTTAAATTGTTACTATATATAAATGTTTCTTTTAACAGACATTCATATTATCAATGTTTAAAAACAACAGACATGTAATTCCATATTATCACACAAGAGAATACTGCATCAAGTTTACACACAACGTTCCTATAATATAAACATGGGAAACATGGTTAATTGTTAAATAACCTATGAAGGCACTGTAGATATTATGAAGATAATGTAACAGTTACTTTAAACAGAAGTACTATATACATGAATACTTATAAAAAATAAATTTTCAAATATATTCATAGTCTAATACATTTTGTTCAAAACATGATCATGTTGAATACAAACTAAGTTAGTTATGTAACAGTGTGATGTTCTGTGTCTGTGCTTACTATCCTGCTTGATAGTGTGCCAGGGCTTTGAGGCCATTAATTAATTAGGCATTCTGGCTTCTGCCCACTGACAGGAACTCTGTGGGGTCAGAGGTCAACAAAGTTTCACTGAGGCATAAATAGTGAGGTTTTTGGCACCATCAGGGAGATTCCTCCTGGGTGTGAGTGTGGCGCGGTGGGAGAGTGTGAGAGCAGGGGCTATTGCCTGCTCTCGAACACAATTCATGATTCCATGGGTGGTTGGGTCGAAAAAGTGAGTGCGGTGAGTTGACGTGGTGGCGGCCACTGTTTGGAGTCAGGGACTGCCCCACAGGAAAAGCAGTGAAATGTTTGCTTATTCCTCTGATAATGTTGCATCTGGAAACTGGCTGGAGATGGATTGACAGTGCGAGAGAGGAGATGAGTATAGAACCCGTGGCTGCTTGGATCCACTTTGGAGAACAGTTGCGAGGGTGAAGCAGGATGAAACCCAGTACTGTGCCGAAAGTACCCATAGTGGAGCAAGATTACTAACCCAGTTGTGGCAGCTCCAGGGGTGCTGTGGGAGTCAGTCCGTGCCCAGAGAGAGGGCATCCAGAACAATTTGGGCTGATCTGGTTGTGACCGTGAGGTGGGCATGTCTGCCCCGTGTTTTTGAGGGAGGAGTTGCCTGCTTAAGTCCTGTTCTATGTGCCAGAGTAAGAAGGCATGAGAGAGATAGCCCTGATTTGTGATGGCTATTTTCCCTCAAACTGCCATGGACTTTGGAGCATTTATAGTCAGTGAAGTAGAGATGTGAGGCTTCAGCTGCTGCCTGTATTGTGGTTATTCGGCCCGATCTGAATATTGCCCAGAACCTTTTGTGGCCATTTTGGCCCAGGGGATATATGTTCTTAATGTAGGTGGGGGCCAGCCCGGCCACATGTAACCACCACTACCTCATTGGGACCCTGCGGTCTGGAATTAAAGATTGTACATGGCATCATGGTATTACCTGTTAGCAATTAAAAAATTGGATCCCCTGTTTTGAACCTACAACTATTGCAGACTTTCAGTAATTTAATTCTTCAGCATGTTTCTCTTAATCTGAAAGCTTTATTGCAGCTCAGCACCAAAGAATGGCAGCGCCCCCCCCCAGCCATGACTCTTCAATGCAGCCAATCCCAATAAGGACTATCAAAATGAATGTAAACGCTGTTTCTACTACTGTGGGCAATGCTGCCCTAATTTAACATCTGGTATACCCCTAGACTATGGGGATGGGGGGGCTTACAAATGTGGGGGCTTGTCTGGTATGCTGTTTTGGGGGTGCCTGGACAGTGTTGGACTTTCTCGGTGGTGCTGGGTCTGCCTGGACTGTGTTTGGACTTTCAAACTTGGTTGAAAACAAATGGCGCAGTGTGAGAAATTTCACGCCTTTGGAGGGCTCATGGCACCAGTTGGACTCAGCAGGATGCACAGCACTGTCTAGAACATGTGCCATTTATATAAATCCACTGTGTCATTATGGCTCAAGGATTGGACTGTGGGTTCTTTTGGGGGCAGAGGAAGTTGTCTTGCCATGTATTGAGACCTGTATGTGAAAAAGATTGTGAGCAGCTTTGGGAGTGTGAGTAGCTCTTGTTTGAGAGAAAAGAGTTTACAAAAGCTTTTCCAAGATGGCTAGAGCATCAGAGGCCTGAGACATTTCAGTGCCATCATCTATGCTGCAGTGGTTATGGCACACTGTAGAAAAAGCCACTGGATTAAAATGTGTGCTGTGCCAGTTTGAGGGTCTAGGTGTAACTCTGCCACCAGTATGCACCATGTGCCAGAGAAGGGGACCCTCAAGTTTGGAGTGGCTGCTGTGTCCACCGCCTGTTGAATCTGTGTCCTCCACTGAATCAGCCATCAAGGATTGGGAAGACATGAAAGGGCAGCAAAGTGTGTCAGCGGAGAATGGTCATCCTCAATGTAGCTCCCTGAAGACCCACGGGGTGGACACTGTGACTCAGTGTAAAGATCCACCCCTGGTACCCCATGAGTGGGGCTAGGGTCGAGCGGCCCACATGAAGCTACTGACTCCAGATGATTTCAAAGGTACCACCTTGCCCACTTGTAGTGTGCCTACAGAACCACCGAGTAAAGCTGCCCTAGGGTTGCCTGAGCCTGAAGAGATGCAGTTGGAAACCTGTAGTCCCTCTGCTGCTGGTGCATCAGCATAGCCAAGTGAAGATCAAGCTGCAGACATAGTGGTAGAAGGTGAGGGCAAGCTGAATGATGATGACCTGGAATGGGACATAACGTCTAAGTTTGAGTCTGTCTACTTCATGCCATCGCAAGATCAGCCCACCCTTGCTACAAAGTGTAGGAGGAGGTGAGAGACTTATGAAGTATGTAAAGATGGTAGCCCAGAGGTGAGGTGTTACCAAGAAGGGATCTGGTTGCCAGATGGCCAGCCCTCGAAGACATCAATGTACAGTCTGCCTGAGTGGAGCCAAGCTGAATTACTTATTCTTTGGAAGATCTGCCAAGACTACCCCCAGTATGTATATCCCTATCTCCCAGAGCACATTTGGGACATAATTGAAGAAAACCAGCAAGACTGGGTGTTTTGGGGCACTCTCAATAAATTATACAAGAAACGTAAATTAGGCCCCCTTAGTCCCACCACAGCCCTCCAAGAAATCCAAAGGAAGGCTAAAGGGATGTGCGTTTAGCATGTGTATGAGGGCCTAACTCATGTTCAAGGCATTTGCCCTTGTGTAAGATCTGGAAGGAAGAAGTTGCAAGATCTACGTCCAAGGAGTGGATTACTTCGGAGAGGCAACCATGATGCTCCACCCGAAATACTATTTTGGGTGGCTATGAAGGGACTGCTAGACTTTGACCAGGGTGTTTTGCTGCCCCCCCTTATTTGCCAGAGGCCTCCCCACTGGTACTGCCCCACGAACTGTCATCCTGAAAGTGAAAGGGAATGCTTGAACTGTGAACTGCAGAGCCAGTGAGTGAGATAAACCATTTTTCTTTCTTCTGCCTTAAAGTTGAGTTAAAATAAAGTCAGTGACTGTGAACATTTGGACTTTGCATTTGGATACTATAAGGACTGTGTGCCTGGAAATTTCTAGTAGGGGGGTAGCACTGTTAGATTTTACTGTGCTAACCTGTTCAGCAATATTGATCCCATTGTTTGCATGCCCTTTGAAGTTTGCAATGATTATGCCGTTATGTGAACTAATGTTTATTGTGTGAGCTGTTTGGGTTTCTAATGTTGAGGTGAATCTGGGAAGTTGGCAACTGTAGGCAGGCAGCTGTGAGTTTGTAGTTAGTATATTTGGATGGTGGGTTGGTGGGCAGTTAGGCTGGGATGCCCTCCTATTGTCTGTCAATCTGTCCTTGGAGAAGCAGGTGGCTGGGTCACCAGAAAAGCACCTCCGGGGCTAGAAAAGTGGTTAGGACACCATGGTTTTAGGTCCCCAAGGTAGTAGTGTTGGGAGGTTGTATCCACTGTTTCGGTGGTGCTCCAGTGGACCGAAATGCCTGTGCTTGGTGGGGGAGTGCACATACCCTACCATAGACGGTCATTCGTTAGCTGGAAAGGTGGGTGCTCACCGGGGACAGTGACCATTTAAGGTAAGGGAGAAGTGTGTACATAGCATACACCATGAGGGCTTCAAGGCAATTAATTAAGCATTCTGGTCTCCACCAACCGGCAGGGACTCCGCGGCGTCAGAGGTCAACAGAGGTGCGCAGGGACATAAATAGTGACGTTTTTGGCACCATCAGGGAGATTCCTGACGGGTGTGAGTGGGGCGCAGTGGGAGAGTGTGAGAGCAGGGGTGATTGCCTGCTCTTCAACGCAGTTCATGATTCTGTGGGTGGCGGGTTCGAAGAAGTGAGTGCAACGAGTTGACATGGCGGCGGCCGCTGTTTGGAGTCGGGGACTGCCCTGTGGGGAAGGTGGTGAAAATTTTGGCTTATCCCTCTGGTAAGGTTGCATCTTGAAACTGGCTGGAGATGGATCGGCAGTGTGAGAGAGGAGATGGATCTTGAACCTGTGGTTCTTTGGATCCCCTTTGGAAGACAGTTGTGAGGGTGAAGCGGGATGAAACCCAGTACAGTGCCGAAAGTGCCTGTAGTGGAGCAAGATTACAAGCCCAGTTGTGGCAGCTCCTGCGGCTCTGTGGGAGTCAGTTCATGCCCAGAGAGAGAGAGAGGGCATCCAGAACAAGTTAGGCCAACCCATCCTTAATGTAGGTGGGGGCCAGCCCGGCCACATTTAACCACCGCTATCTCATCGGGACCCTGTGGTCCAGAATTAAAGATTGTACATGGTGCCATGGTATTACCTGTTATCAAATAAAAAATGGGATCCCCTGTTTTAAACCTACAATTGTTGTGGACTTTCAGTTATTTAATTTTTCATCATGTTTCTCTTAACCTGAAAGCTTTATTGCAGCTCAGCACCAAAGAATGGGGTTCTTTGTGATAACAGAGATCACAGAATAGTGATCATCGTTAGGGCGAGTGTACATCGCTGAAAATAAATTTTGGTGATGCACACTCGCAGTGAATGGGAAGAGGGTGTCCGAGATCCGCGATATTTTCTTTAATGCCCACCCCATACTAAATGATTCTCAACTTCAGAGGGTGCATTTCGGAGGTGGGGTGAGATAAATACTTAAAAAATAAAAAGCCACGTGCCAGCAAAATGTACCATGCGTGCCGGACCCAAACCTGCTTACCCTGCATCTCCCAACCGACCCACCCTCCCACCATGCTAGTGGACCAGCTCGGCAGCTGCCCACCACCCCCTCCCACATATCTTCCCCTCCTCCCCACCATGCATGTATGCGCATATATCCCTTGCTACCATCGCCTCCCAGGTATCCAGTCGCTACCCTGCCAGGTAACCCTGAACACAGGTGCTGTAATTGAGTCACCATTTTTGTAAGCGCTCAATTACGGTCACCCTGGATACCAAAGAATGCCCCCCCAGCCATGGCTCTCCAATGCAGCCAATCCCGGTAAGGACTATCTAAATGAATTTAAACACTGTTTCTACTGCTGTGGGCAAACCTCCACTAATTTAACATCTGGTACACCCCTAGACTACAGGGATGGGGGGCTTACATCTGGGACATCAGTTCTAAGGCTGTGTACAGTATAAAAACGTTTTTTCCTTTCTTATTCATCTCTCTTCTCCAGTATGAAAAAATTATTCAACAACACAATTTTTGCCAAATTAAGTTGAAAATATATGTTATTAAATTGGTGCAACAGTATTAGGCAAGTATTTATTTTTTTTAACCAAGAAATACAGAGATCTGCATCAGTTCATCATTCAGCATTACTCATGACTCAACAGAATTTTGAAAACTGAAGTGATTTATTGCTCTGGATACTGTGCCCTTAAATCAAAGATAATATGCAATTTTCTTCCTCATGGATTATAGCAAAATGAAAGTGATAGATGCACAGTGCAGAAATCTGGCACAAGATCAGATAATTTACATTTTAAAAGCAGCAACCTTCCAGTGACATTGCTGGAGAACTGTGCTAAGGCAATTGTTCCTAATGACACTGGCACATATGCATGATTGTTAACTAACATACGAACATACGAAGAAACCAGCAGAAGAAGGTCATTTACTCTATCTAGTCGGCTCATATTGCAGGGTCCACAGCTTGAGCTACTGACCCTGCCCCCACTGCCCCCATCCTTTCAATCCTCCCTACCCATGATTCTTACCTTCCTCCATGCCTATCCCAACCTCTCTTGAAGCTGCCCACCATCTTCAACAAGACCACCTCTTCCGGCAGCACATTACAAGTGTCCACCACCCTCTCTGTGAAGACGTGCTTCCTGACCTCCATCCTCCCACCTCCAGCTTAAGACTGTGCCCCCTCATGTTATGGTTGCCCCTTAGCTTAAAGAGAGCCTCCTTATCCACCTTATTTATCCCTTTCAAGTACTTGAAGGTCTTGATCATGTCCTCTCTCTCTCTCTCTCTCTCTCTCTCTCTCTCTCTCTCTCTCTCTCTCTCTCTTCTGTCCTTTAGGGAGTACATGCTCAGTGTCCTCAACATCTCCTCATATGCCTTACTCTGCTGACCAGTTATCATCTTTGTAGCCCTCTTCTGGACCTTCTCCAGCAGGTTAATGTCCTTTCTGAGGTGTGAGCACCAGCGCTGAACTCCATACTGTAGATATGGCCTCACGAGTGACCTGTACATGCTAGCGGACCAGCTCGGCAGCTGCCCACCACACCCCCTCCCACATATCTTCCCCCCCTCCTCCCCACCATGCATGCATACGCGCATATATCCCATTGCCCTACCTCGCCCTCCCAGGTATCCAGTCGCTACCCTGCCAGGTAACCCTGAACACAGGTGCTGTAATTGAGTCACCATTTTTGTAAGCGCTCAATTACGGTCACCCTGGATACCAAAGAATGCCCCCCCAGCCATGGCTCTCCAACGCAGCCAATCCCGGTAAGGACTATCTAAATGAATTTAAACACTGTTTCTACTGCTGTGGGCAAACCTCCACTAATTTAACATCTGGTACACCCCTAGACTACAGGGATGGGGGGCTTACATCTGGGACAGCAGTTCTAAGGCTGTGTACAGTATAAAAACGTTTTTTCCTTTCTTATTCATCTCTCTTCTCCAGTATGAAAAAATTATTCAACAACACAATTTTTGCCAAATTAAGTTGAAAATATATGTTATTAAATTGGTGCAACAGTATTAGGCAAGTATTTATTTTTTTTAACCAAGAAATACAGAGATCTGCATCAGTTCATCATTCAGCAATACTCATGACTCAACAGAATTTTGAAAACTGAAGTGATTTATTGCTCTGGATACTGTGCCCTTAAATCAAAGATAATATGCAATTTTCTTCCTCATGGATTATAGCAAAATGAAAGTGATAGATGCACAGTGCAGAAATCTGGCTGAATCAGATAATTTACATTTTAAAGGCAGCAACCTTCCAATGACATTGCTGGAGAACTGTGCTAAGGCAATTGCTCCTAATGACACTGGCACATATGCATGATTGTTAACTAACATACGAACGTACGAAGAAGCCAGCAGAAGAAGGTCATTTACTCTATCTAGTCTGCTCATATTGCAGGGTCCACAGCTTGAGCTACTGACCCTGCCCCCACTGCCCCCATCCTTTCAATCCTCCCTACCCATGATTCTTACCTTCCCCCATGCCTATCCCAACCTCTCTTGAAGCTACCCACCATCTTCAACAAGACCACCTCTTCCGGCAGCACATTACAAGTGTCCACCACCCTCTCTGTGAAGACGTGCTTCCTGACCTCCGTCCTCCCACCTCCAGCTTAAGACTGTGCCCCCTCATGTTATGGTTGCCCCTTAGCTTAAAGAGAGCCTCCTTATCCACCTTATTTATCCCTTTCAAGTACTTGAAGGTCTTGATCATGTCTCTCTCTCTCTCTCTCTCTCTCTCTCTCTCTCGCTTCTGTCCTTTAGGGAGTACATGCTCAGTGCCCTCAACATCTCCTCATATGCCTTACTCTGCTGACCAGTTATCATCTTTGTAGCCCTCTTCTGGACCTTCTCCAGCAGGTTAATGTCCTTTCTGAGGTGTGAGCACCAGCGCTGAACTCCATACTGTAGATATGGCCTCACGAGTGACCTGTACAAGGGCAGTATAACCTCCTCTCTCCTACTGCTGATCCCCCTAGTTATGCATCCCAGCATCTTGTTTGCTGCTGCTTTCTTGCACTGCATGGAGTGCTTCAGGTAACTAGTAATCATCACTCCCAGGTCCTTCTCCTACTCTGATGCAGATACCTGGACTCCACCCAGGTAGTACTTCATCCTGGCATTCTTGGCTCCAATGTGCATAACTTTGCATTTCTTGGCATTGAAGCCAAGCTGCCAGATCCCAGACCACCTCCCCAGCTGTTTCAGATTGTCCTGTAGGTCCTGTATCCCTTCAGCTGTGTCCACTCTCCCACAGAGCTTGGTGTCATCGCGACTTGGCACATTTTGCCCTTAATGCCATCCCCAATGTCATTGATGAAGACATTGAACAACACCGGCCCCATCGCCAAGCCCTGCGGGACCCCACTGGTGACCTGGTAAAAAGATAATTTTAAAGGGATTTATTGAGGTTTGCCATAGAAAATGGGAGAAGTGACCAGTAGGAGTGTACTCTACTATACCCACAATGCCTCACTATGCAAATTAATATACATGCTATTATTTGTCTGTGCTCAATACAGAAGTAGGAGACTACGTCTCTCAGTTGTAGCTAGAAATGGTATACACCATGCCTTGTTTTGAAAATAAACATACAAGAGCTTATATTGTCGATGCCACTGTAGAAATACAAGACCGCCTCACAGTAAGGGATTTCGAAATCAGCTTCTTATTGTACCCACAATGCCTTGCTGTGTACATTTACATATTAGGTGCTCACCACTACCTATATTTGAGACTGTACTTCTGAGTAAGGCACATGTAAGACAGCATTATAAATTACAGTAAGTATATAACACAGTGACCAAAAAATAGCACCCCTTAGGCTGAATTAAAGACCAGGGGTGCTACTGAAACCTGTAGCCAGCTATATCCAAGCAGTGGCTACAAACCCTTGGGGGCTCAGAAGGACCAATGGTGGGTGCATCTCACATATCAATGAAGTTTACATAATTCCTTATTTCTAGAAAGAAGAAGTTTTCAAGGGCACTAAAGAAACACACACACTATATCTGCTGTGCATTTTGAAAAACAAGTAATGTATTTTGCGGATGATGACTGGTCTAAATAACACATGTATTTCTATAGCAGACCTTTTATGACTATTAATTTCTACATTATTACTGTCATAACTTAACCAATGGAAAGCAGCATTCACTGTGCCTAGGGCCGTGTGTGCCACATACAGAAAACAAAAGCAGCAGTGCTTATAGACAGTTTTCACTTCAGATATGTTGCTAATTGAAAATATATACCTTTTAGATGATGGACTATAAGTTGCATATAACATGAACTGCAGTACAACAAACTATATATTACCAGCGTCAGGAGGTTAGTACATTGCATGCTTCACTCTGGGGATGGAAGTTTAAAAGGTCTTGGATTCTGTTCCCACACCAGTAACTTCAAATAGTACCCAACATTGACAGTGGGATGCTGTACTGTTGAGGTTTCCTCCTTCGAAGGAGACTATCAACAGAGGTCCCTTCTGCCCCTCTCTGGTGGCTGTTCAGGTGGCAGATAAAGCTCCTATAGCACTTATGTTAACGGTATTTCCCCCAGGGTTCCAAACAACATTTCTCCCATTATAACAGGTCCATATATCCCACTACCAGAATACACCTGGAGTTATCACCTCTCAGGGTGCCTTTCCTTGTCAAAAACAGCAAATAAATAAATATCCCCACATATGAGGACCATAATAATTTACTCATGGATTTGACACCTGTGAGTTCTTATGGGTCTATATAAAATGGGGTAGCCCAGGTAAGTCACATGCATATTCTTATACCACCGGGGAGACTACATGTCTGCAAATAAACGTCTTTCTTCAGACAGATGAACATTGTGGAGTGAAAAGAAACATGCTATATTCACCATAATGATCACATCACTGTTTATCGTCACCTCTGTTATGTCATAAACAAAAGTATTTGTACAGTACTCAGGGTTTTAAATAGCCAGTATCGCATCGCATTTTGCGAGTCAAAATGGACTGGATTGCAGAAAAGTGCAATTCATCTTTTCCATGTTTTTTCACAGTTTCTGCCTGATTAGAGGGACAGTTTTGCCTGCAGGACTGTCAGTTATGCCAGATTAGGCATCACTGTGCCCTTAGCTCTGCCCACCTCTAACAGTATTGGCTGCCCTGATCCCGTGCTCCGGAAGAGCAAAGTGGAAGGAGAGCTGCAAAAGCGTGACTTGAATGTAGTATAGAGTGAGTAAGTTGATCGGCAGAGCTGTTCTGAGAACCCTGAGGAGAAGAGAAACATTATATAAAAGGTGGGTTACTTAGAGGCTCAAGAGCAAACTTATTGTGAAGGGCACGGAGGTAAAAGTTGCAAAGTTATGTTTTTTGAGGTAAACTAGCGGCAGAGCTGCTTTGAAATTATCAGGTTTCGGGTGTCTGGCCCTTCCTGCAACCAGTTCTCCTTAGCCCGTAGTGCAAGGTTCAACCTCCACCCCCACATGGCCTTGAACTGCTGAGGGATTCGGCCCAGAATTGAGCACTGGTAAGAACCACACTACTGTAATGACACCCCTACCTGAGTTTGCTTAGTGAGCCCTCTTCTTGTCAGTCTATGACCCAACCTCAGCCCTTTATTCATGTGGCCTGCCTCAGACCCCTCTATGCAGTGCAGCCTGTGGCAATCCAGAGTCCCTCAGGTTGAGTGTGGTAGTAATAATGTTGTGGAGTTCTCCCATCAAGCACGGACACCTCTGTCCTCCCTGCAGGCTCCCAAGTCTGCCACTGAATAGAACATATTAACGACATTCATATCGGCACATCTTCCTATCGCATCCCGCACTTATTACTTTGCTTCAATGCCTGAGCACTTGTTTCTTTTTCCTTTCATTCACTGAGTTCACACCCCTTCTTTCCTCTCCTTCCTCCTCTTACGTCCACTATTCCCCCCTTAACCACAACCCTACACCCTCCCTCTCCTCCTCTCCTTCCAGCTTTCGCACCCCACTTCCACCTATCTCTGCCTCACCACCTCCCCATCTTTTCCTGTTCCCACTTGACAAGGCCACCCAGCCGATTTATTTTGTTCTTGTCTGTATATGCTTACTACTGTAATACAATAACCTGGCATACATTATACAATGCCGGATAATTATTGCTTGTCTGTATTTGTTTTTGTAATTCTGTGATTTGTATATATTCCCTTGTTCTGTGTCTACACCTTGTAATTCCCTCTGATGTGGAACCTATGTAAAAGAGTTCTTGCTCAAAGCTGTTTAATCCAAGATCTCAGTAAAAAAGCTGGTGATGAGATTTGGCCAGCGGCTCTGAACCCCCACCTCCGTTACCCACTGACCTGGCTTCAGCCAACCTAGCCTCAGACCTTCATCCAAAGTGCAGCCCAAGGTGATGCAGTCCCTCAAGTTAGTCCGCTATTTGTCTCCCCCCCCCCGTGGCCTCCGTTGATGACTCACCAGCTTCACTGACTGTACAGACCCTGCAGATCATTCGCTCCAGTGTTTGTCCCCCCTCTCCCTGTAACCTCCGCTGATTAGCAGCTTCACTGTGCAGGCCCTGCAGATCATACGCTGTTGAGAGGGACTTTGGTACTTTGGTAATTCCGGACAAAAGAAGGCAAATTGCCCATCAAGATTGTCCTCCATATACATGGAACATTAACCCAATCTTTGCTCAGACATCCATATGTCTAATTTATTTTTAAAGATTATGATGTTTGTTGAGTCGACTATCTCTTGTGGCAATTTATTCCACAGTCTAGGTGTTTTAACTGTGAAATAGTTAATTCTTAGATTACTGTTAGCTCTTGTTACTTCCAATTGTTTATTGTGAAGTCTAGCCACTATTTTTCTAGAGGAGTATTCAATACCACATAATTTCATTTGTTCAGGGTTACCGAGGATTTTGAATAACTGTAATAAATCCCCACGACTGCGTCTCTGTGCAAGTGTATGTAATCCTATTTTATGTAGTCGAGAATGATAGTCCATGTTTTTTAAGTGAAGTAGTTGTTTTGTAACTCTACGCTGAACTTGTTCTATTTTATTTATGTCTGCTTTCAGATAGGGATTCCAGAATGGAGAGCCATAGTCCAAGTGGGGCCTTACATGAGATTTATAGAGGGATAATAAACAAGATTCAGATTTAGTGATAAATGTTTTTTAAATTTTACGCAATAATGCATTTGTTTGGATTGCTATTTTAGTACAGTGTGTTGATGAAGTTAGTTTATGATTAATTGTAATCCCTAAATCTTTCTCAGCTGATGAGGTTCTTATAATCATGTTATTTAAGTAGTAGTTTTGGACTGGGTTATTTTTTCCAAAGTGTATTACTGCACATTTAGATAAGTTGAAGTACATTTTATTTATTGTATTGCCCATTTTCTATAACCGTCAAATCTTCTTGGAGCCCCGTATTATTACCATGTTTTATGGCCATCCCTCCAAGCTTGGTGTCGTCTGCAAACTTTACCATTGTATTACTAGGAGAGATGGTCATATCGCTTATAAGTAAGTTAAACAGGGTTGGTCCAAGCACCGAACCCTGTGGCACCCCACTGGTCACCTCCTTGTCATCAGAAAGGGCATCATTCACTCTTACACATTGGGTTCTCTCACTCAACCATTGGTTTATCCAAGAGATTAATAAAGTTGAAATTCCCAAGGTAATGAGTTTGTTTATTATTATAATGTGTGAGACTTTATCAAATGCCTTGCTGTAGTCTAAAAGAATGACGTCCATCGGAATATGACAATCTAAATTATGACTGATATAGTTACAGAATGATATTAGATTAGTAGTGCATGAGTAACCTGATTTAAATCCATGTTGAGATACATCATTAATTTTTAGAGTTATCATTTCGTCTTCTAATTTTTGCTTTAATGATTTTTTCTAGTAACTTACATGGAACAGATGTTAAACTAATGGGACGGTAATTCTCAGTTTTAGATTGGGGCCCTTTTTTGTGAATGGGTGTAACTATGGCTGTACGCCAGTCCCTAGGTACTATTGAATTTTGAATAGATTTATTATAAATTAACCCTGGTTTCTTTGTCTGGCTGCAGCTTGACCTGCTATCGCAATCCCTCCACCATTTTTCTTACCTGCCGGGGACTGTTAGTTGTGCAGCAGCAGAAGTCATTGGGGGGAGGGTGCTTCAGTGGGTGGCAGTGAAATTAATGCTGCGCAGACTTGTACAAGGCTGGGAGGTTGTTTTGGAATAAAAATGGCTCTGCTTGGTGGGGAGTCCACTGAGAGGCATCTGTTCTTTTGGATTTAATGTCAAGTTGCAGTAACTGCAGCGCAGCTTGGTAGTCCCTCACCTGTGGGGGGGGGGGTACGTCACAGTGAGTGCTGTGGACAATAAATTACATCTGTGGTAGAATGGGTGATGTGGTGACACACCATCAGTGTGCACAGGCAGGCAGGCTACAGCAGATTGAAATGCCAAGCAGCTGCTTCAGTACTTAATGAGCATTTAACCTCTAACACCTACTGCAGTGCAGACCAGCCTGAGAGAATACTATAGTTAAAATGTAGAGGATGTGTAGTGACTGTGTGCAGTTTTTAAACAGTGCAGTTAAGTGGGGAATTTGGGCACGGGGTCATAATATCGTAAGACATTCACAGGCTGCGCCCCCGGACCCCTCCACTAAAGATTCTTAACTCCAGGGGGGGTCCAACTCGGGGATCGCACAAACTCTTTAAAAAAAATAAAATCTCTGGGACTTAAACCCGGTCCCAGATGCAGTGCCTGGGTTCCTGCTGCTGTGGCTCTGTCCAGTGAGCCATGGCAGCTGCTCAGCAGAACCCACTCACAGCAGAGGTCTTATCCTCTGCCTGGGAGTGTGTGAATGGTGCAATACCGCGTACAGAAGTACACGCGGTATTGTACCATTCACTGTCCTAGACAGTGCTATTCCGGGTTAGCTATAATGTTGTACGCTATTAAGCGTACAACATCATGACCCAGTACAGGGAATTTGGCTGAATCCTTGTTGTCAGGTGCTACCACTCTGAAATTTTCTGGCCTGTACCTGCCGGGGGGGTATGGTGAGGCTTGTGCCCATGCCCTGCTGGTGTAAACATCCACCCAGACATCTGATTCCCAGACACCTGGAGTGGGGGCTGGGGCATAGACTGTTCTGTGCTGGAACTTGGGTGTTGCTTGACCAACATCAGGGGCAATAACTGTCACTCTGGCACTGCCCTTAATGCCTTGTGGGGAAAAGTGGGCAGTTTCACTGTTACTGAGCTTGTTGGAGGCCCTTAAGTGCAAGCCCATAGTCGTGGGCCACTTCATCAATGTTGGCCCTCCAGTCCCACCAGAGTTGTGACAAAGCTCACTATGCCCCCTGGGATGTTTTTGTCATGGCATTTAAGTTGTGCAGCCTCGGTATATTGAACTGTGTCAGGCCCAGGAGCAGACCAGTGACTGGGGTGGGGGCGGGGATTGTTGCTAACGTCGGTTTGTTTGTTTTTTATTTTCATTTTTTGGGGGAAGGGGGGCATTTAAAATTTAAGGAGCCAAATCAGCACATTTTTATGTTGCAACTTTTTTCAGCCTAACAAGTGTGTGCAGCCTAGAACTGACCTCTCCTGTGGCACAACTGACTGAAGAGACTCGCTTGCCTGCACCAACTGGCAGCCCTGCAGTAAGTTATGGTCCTGATTACTAATACTGCATAAATCTGTCTCGAATTTAGCTAGCAGATGAGGTCGGTCCTGAGTGTAACACAGTGTCCTATTTATTTTGCAGGGGCTCACTGCCACAGTGATTTCACCCGACCTGGCCAGTGAAATGGGTGTGAGTTCCTTTGTCCACACGCAGTAGGGTAACTTAATTTTGGCATGTTGTGGGGATCTCAGGAAGCAGCTGCATAGGGTGAGTACTACAAACACTGACAATTGTCATTGTGTTTGTATTTAGATTAAGATATGAGTGGTCCAAACTGAGCTGCAGGACTGAAGAGCTGGTGCTCAGACAAAGGAGTTGGGTAGACAGGAGGAGGCAGAAGAATATTGGGCTGAGTCAAGAAAGAAAGCTGACAGGAACTGTGGAGAGACGAGAAAACGGGAGGAAGGAGAAGGAAAAGTGGGCTGGAGAGGAGCAGTGGACTGTTAAAAAAAAAATAAGAAAAACAGCAGGGATTGGTTGTGTAAAAGCCAACGTCCCAGCACACACTGTCTGGACATTTATACTGTAAAATAATTGTGAACTGTGAGGCTGATTAGTGTTTGGCAAGCTAAGGTCTGTGTGAACAAAGAAGTTATTTTTTTTGTGGGGGGGGGGGTGCCAGGCCAGAGCACAGACACAGTACAGACAGTGCTGGTTCTGTTGTTAATGTCAAGGCAGAAACAGCCTGAACTGGTAAATTGAATTGAAACTGTTCTTTGTTTATTTTTAGAAATGCATGCAGCTGCTCGAGCAACATGTCCAACAAACACCAGCTGTGACACACAGTCAAGTGGGCCACATTGATGAGTGACCAGTATTATTTGGTGGTTTGCTCAGAATCTGGTTGTCTGAACCCCCCCCCCAACCCCCAGATTTGGTTGTCTGCCCTGGATAGCTCTGCAGTGTTGTACAGCAGATGGTTAGGTACTGATAGTCCGTTTTTTGTTAGTGATTCAATCAGTTCCACCCCCATCCCTCCCAGATCTGGTCGCCTGCCCTGGATAGTTCTGCAGTGTTGTACAGCAGATGATTAAGTACTGATTGACTGTTTTTTGCTAGAAATTCAATCAGTCCCCAACCCCCAGATTTGGTTGTGACGTCAGTGTTGGAAAGCTCTGCAGTGTTGTACAGCAGACGGTTAGGTACTGATTGAATCAGTCCCCGCACTCCCCCAACCCCCCGATTTGGTCATCTGTCCTGGATAGCTCTGCAGTGTTGTACACAGCAGACAGTACTGTTGACATCATTTTTTGTTAGAGGTTGACCAGTCAGTCCTCCCTTCCCGATTTGGTCATCTGCCCTGGACAGTTCTGCAGTGTTGTACACAGCAGACAGTACTGATTGACGCCGCTTTTTGTTAGAGGTTCGATCAGTCCCCCCCCCCCCAGATTTGGTTGTACAGCAGACAGTTTTCAAACAGACTTGAGCATCACGTGCCTGGACAACAGTTCAGGTGCCTGGAGAGTACCGTAATTCACACTGGTAGTGGTCTCTGACTGGAGCAGGTTTAGGACAAATTACACACAACCTAGTGAAGAAAGAAGCACACACAAACATCTTTGTTCAAGTTTTATTGTAACCCTGTCACAGTATTGAACCAAATTTAGACAGCAACTATGGCAACAACCACCAAAAAGGTAAAGAGGCACACAGTTGACAAATGGAAAAAGGAGATAGATCTCCATAACAATTGGTTACTGTATGAAACAGATAATGCTGGCGAGTTTGTAGACCACATAAAATGTTCCCTTTGTAGTAAATGGGTAGACCAATTAAAATACTGCAGAAATTTTAGTGAAAGTTTTATCATTGACATCAAAGGTACAGCACTGAAAAAAGACAATGTTGCAAAACACAGCCAATGTGATGCTCACAAGCGAACTGTTACACTCGACAAAAAAACAGAAACAGTTGCCTCAGTATACAAAATAACACCAACTGGACATGCAGTTAGAGGAGCAGAAGTAAAAGACAGAGCTATAGTGCTTGCTAAAGAAGAACTTTTGTTTACTAAGTTTGAATCATTTGTTAAACTTGAAAAAAGACATGATGTTGATCTCAGAACTGCATATTCAGATGTTAATGGTTGTCGTATGTTCACGTCACTTATTGGTGAATTGTTACAGGAGAACCTGCTCAGTACCCTTCAGAAAATTGTCTATTTAGCAGCTCTGCTAGATGGAGCAACAGATGAAAGTTGTACTGAAAAAGAATTGCTCTATATCGTGTATTACAATGTAAGTGCAAGTTTAACGGAGATAAGCTTTTTCAGATTGAAGGACGTGCAGCACCACTGCAGAAGGTTTGTTACAAATATTTCAGAAAGCTTTCATAGAGTTAGGCATTTTAGACTTGAACAGCCGCATGGTTGCTATGTGTGCAGATGGTGCTGCAGTAAACCTTGGGGGGAGGACTATCAGCTCTGTTAAAAGCGGAAATGCCATGGTTGCCGTCTTTTCATTGTCTAAACAGGAGACTGGAATTGGCAATTAGAGATACACTCAAATGGACATTTTTTTTATCAAGTGAATGATAATCTCATGACGTTGTACTACCTTTATAAAAACAGTCTCAAAAAATTTAGAAAGCTCAAAGAATTAGCTAGAATAGTGGACAGTGAAGTCGGCAAACCAGAAAGGGCATTTGGAACAAGGTGGATGGACCACAAACTTTGTGCAGCTAAGACATTGGTAAATTCCCACACAGTTATGATTCAGCATCTCGAAAATCTCGTGGAAATGGCCACCATGCCACCAATGGAAAAAAGCAGAGTTAAGGGTATCTTGACCAGATTGAAAACTGCTAAATTTGTCATGCATTTACTTTTCTTTATAACATAGGTTCCGAAAATACTGTCTTCTGATTCATCCAAACAAGTCACTTGACCATTGATTAATCCCTGATAAACCCACAGTTGCATGTTCACAGGAATTTATTTTACTATTTCTTTAGGTAAAACTCTAACATAACATTGCCCATTTTATAAGAGGATTAACCCACTCCAGGGTAAGGGTTTACTGAGCATTAATCTATGCCTGAGTGGTTGAAGTCACTCTGCTTTGTCTCATGACTCCAACCCCCCCCCCCAGGCTTGGATTAATGCTCAGTAAACTCATACCCTGGAGTGGGTTAATCCCTCCGTATTGACCTTCTAAGGCCACTGTCCCAACTCTGTCTGTTTTCAGAGGTCTTCTGCAGACTTGATGTTAGCATTGTCTTTTGTTGAATCAACCTTATGGCAACTGCAGTAACTCACAGATAATCTTCTTGCAATCCTGACTTTAAGATACTCTTACATCAACACGAAGAGGATGATGGTAATGATTCTGATCCTTTCCTGTTCAAAGATGGGCTACTCTCGAATGCTAACAGCAGCATCAAGTACCTTAGAATGGAGGTAACTAATTACTTCAGTAGGGTACAACAGTATGTAACCCCCTTGCAAATGGGGGTTTACTAAAATGCCTCTAGTACTGTCTCTTTAAGAGCTGCCAGCTCACGGACCCTGTTTAGTCTGCTAAGAGGGAAGGGACCATGGGTTCTCTTACTTGAGTCCCACTTGAGCCGCTGATAGTGTGCCCCAGTTTTGCTGTCACTAAGCAGGCAAAGCAGGCACTTTCTGGGCTGTCTGTTGATGTAACAGATGTTGAGTGGGGAATGAAAAATGTATTTTATCTAACCTGTTTCCCTTGCAGCTGGGACTTTGTATATTCTGCCCCTCCATTTTGGATCAGAACTGCCTCTTGGATCCAACTGGGAGGAAGGGGCGCTTAAAATGGTGTATTGGGCAGCCAACCAGGACTGGGACTCTGTCGGGAGCTGGCTGCCAATGGAAAGTATGGCCAGTGACTCTGGGAAGTGAAGTCCAGGAGTGTGGCGCCTTTTTGCACCAATAGGATGAAACAGAGAAGACTGGCACTTGAAGCCCTCCAATGGGGTCGGGTGGCGCCCGAGTTGGAATCTCTGCCCAATGGCCGAGAAGGCAGAGTTGTTGTGGCCGTGAGAGAGAAAGGAGCTCCGGGCTCCTGCGCTGTAGAGTTTTCATGCAGGAAGCGCATGTGGAAGGCCAGAAAGTTGGGCAGCTGTATCGCCGAAGTAGTCGGACTGAATCTACTGTGTGTTGCAGGCAGAGGAGGCTGTACATGTTGTAGCTACCTACCAGGCTCACCCTGTAGAGAACTGGAGAATCTGCTTCATCGCGCTCGGTCTGTCAGGAGAGAGTGAAACTGCGCTGTAACTCCCCAGTTTGCAGTGAATGTGGTCAGGAAATAAAGCAGCTGCCTGGTATGGTAACCCTCTGTTTTTACATATAAATGTGTGGAGAGTGTGCTGATCACAGGCCTGTGTCCCTGGGTGGTGTGCAAGGGATCCTGCTACAAGGGTCGTGAGTAAAAATCAGGGTAGCTCCCTGTCAGTTGATCTATTGAGTGCAAGTGTTTGTCTGTTTTCTTCTCTGGTTACATGAACCAAGCCTACCAGTTCCGGATTACAAATTCGGGTATTGTACAGTGTTTTCATCTTCAGGGCCCCAACCAGCTGCAGCGAACTTGGCTAGCCCCCTTATTGTCTGGGTATCCAGTGACAGTGACTCATAGGGAACTTAGCCTGTGCACAGTGCTCTGAAACCATAGAGTGATTAAGCTAATTAACTAGATTTCCCCCTGCCCCTGTTATTTCCCCCTTAAATAAATCAGATTTGGTTGTTTTGCAAAGTATACTGTCTGAACTGTGTGTTTGTGCAAAATACTGTACAGTGGTTATTGCCTTATTGCATCTTACTTTACAGGGGGTCCACAGAGACAATCAGATCGACCAATCCTGGGGGTAAGTGTATATTGTACAGGCACTGTTGGGAACTCATGTGGGCCACTAGTGGGAAGAACGGGGGGTTGCAGTGACCCAGAGGGCTATGACCCAGTCATTCCAGACTGTCCTAACCCCGACCTCTGGGTGGAGGCACCCGCCATTGGACCTGGGCCCCTCAACCTGTTAGTAGCCAAGCAGGCAGGGGTAGTAGCCCTTGGGATAGCGCCACCTAGGGGTTACATCTTGGAGGCACTGCTGGGATTAGCGTCCTCTAGTGGCCAAGTAGACGAAGTACCCCATTGTGGCCAAACTGAAGGAAAAACTGGAGGGGGATATCACGTCCAGACAAAAACTAGACCCTGTTAAGATGATGGTGCATAAACTGATGGGTGGGGTGAAGCTGAAGAATTGGACTCGAAGAAGACTGTGTTACTGTTGGATGTCCCTCTGGGAATAAAAAATGCTGACCTTGTTTCTGCGGTTGAGCGTGTTAAATGTTTGGGCAAGGTAGAGGTAAAAGGGCAAATGGCTGACCTGCTCGACCAAACCCTGCAGGTGCTGCTCTTACGCAGTGTTACAATAGACCCTGAGAGAGTGCCCCCAGTGATTTTCCCTGAAGGTGCTCAAAAGGGATGGAGGGTCATTCATGCCCGAAATGGTTTGGTCATCCCACGGGGATCCCCTAAAACTAATAGTTTTAAAAACAAGCTACTTAAACTGTTGGCTGCAGAAGGGAGGACTGCTCAGGAACTACTACAGGTATTAGACCTCTCAAGTGATCCCACCCCCCTGCCTTCCCCAGGTACATCTCCCAGGTCATCCAAGAGCTCCATCCTGGCCTCACCTCCGATAGTTGTCCCTCCCATACAATTAGACTCCTATCGGAGATTGAAACTCTTTTCTGGTACTGTGCCTGTGCCCTCGGGGGAAGATGATTTGGAGACTTGGATGGACTATGCTACCCCCAGTACATGAGTGGCAGTCCTCTGAGGGGGAGAAAAGAAAGAGACTGATGGAGAGCCTGAGGGGTCCAGCTTTGGAAGCCATTTAGTTCCTGCGGGCTACTAGTCCCGAGGCCACTGCAGTAGAGTACCTTTCCACCTTAGAGGGAGTGTTTGGTAGTACAGAAACAGGGGAAGGCCTGTTAATGGAAGTTCAAGTCAGCTAAACAGTGGAGAAATGAGAAATTGTCTGCCTTTGTTACCAGAATGGAAAGGGCCCTGCAAAAGGTTCACCGAAAGGGGGGTAACTGCCCAAGCATTGAATCAGGTCCACCTAGACCATATATTGAAGTCAGCTAGGTTTTCCAGTGTGATATTGCTGAAACTCAAATTGCACGACCGACGGGCTGCCGCTCCCGAGTATTGCCAATTGATGAGAGAAATTTGTGAAGTTGAAACTGATGAAGAGGGGTGGGAACCCTATGCAGGGGTTGTGAATCTGTGCCAGACTCCTGAACCTAGTGAACCAGATGAGACCTATCCATTGAGAGGATTTATCAAGGGGATGACAGAGACTTATCGGGAGTCAGACTTGTTCCAAGCATCCCATGAGACCCACAGTGGAGTGAGAGTGCATGCTGTTTCTTTTGATCCCCGGGTGGAGAGTAATTTGAGGGCCGAGATTAGAGATTTACGGGAGATGGTGAGAGAGTTGAAACAGACTGCTGCCAACCCCCCTAAAATTGGGGAACCTGAGTTATCTCGGAGCAAACTACCTGGTCAAGAAGAGCCATGTAGAACCCCTGAAGTATCCCAGCAGATGAGATATCTCCCTCCCACCAAAGACCCCTGAGATACTAAGTTCTGTTACCATTGTGGGGAAGATGGACATTTCCAGACTTGAGTGCCGGTTGCCAGAGAACCTAAGGAGAGTCACCAGCAAGCTAGTGGCCTGACATTGTAAGGCCTGTGCCCAGCCCCAAGGAGGGCCCCGCGAAAGAGCTTCGCCACTAGGGCCAATGCCCAAGCAACCTCTCAAACAATGCCCCCTGAATGTTCTGAAGTAGTGGGTCCCTCAATGGAAACTACAGTGAAAGTGAATGGAGTGTCCACCAGGGCTGAGTTGGACAGTGGTTCCCAAGTGACCATCATGTTTCAGGACTGGTATTAGAAGCATTTGCCTGATGTTCTCCTGCAGCCTTTAGAGGGACTACATGTCTGGGGACTGAGCGATAAGGCCTACCCCTACTCTGGTTATATCTGTATCTGGTTATCTTTTCCTACTTCTGTGGCTGGGGTGGCCGAACAAGTGGAGACTCTGGCGTTAGTGGGTCCCCTCACTGGACTGTATGATGGGGTGCCCTTGTTGATTGGAACCAATGCTCATATGTTTGGCCGCTTAGCGCAGCTGTGTTCTGAAAAACAGAGGTCCAAGACTGGGCAGGCTCTCAGAATTCCGGCCCTAATCCAAAAGGCCTATGAGACTCAGAGAAAGTCTAGCTGAATGGAACCTGAAGGCCTGGTGGGCGTTGTCTGGAAGAAGGACCCAGAGTCTTTGCTGCTAGCACCAAATGCACAGTGTGTTCTACAAGGAGATGTCCGGATTTGAAAAGATGTTAAGAATAAAATATTGATGCTGAATGCACCAGGCGATAGAAAATTGCCAGAGGGACTGCTGGTCAAACCCAGTATTTTGCCCGCCCGAGCCCATGCTTTTGCCAGAAGAGTAATGGTTCAAGTCCACAATGTATCTGATTGAGAGATTCGAGTAAAGCGAGGCTGCACTCTGGCCACTGTGCACTGTGCGGATACTGCTGTCCTGCCCAGCAACAAGAATTCAGGGAAGAGTGACCGAGTGACTCCTGAACTGTTTGATTTCAGTGACTCCCCGTTGCCAGCAGAATAGAAGAAAAGGATCAGTGAAAGGCTTGCCCAGAGAGAACAGGTGTTTTCTTTGAAGGAGTGGGATGTAGGATGTGTACCAGGAGCTGAGCACCACATCCGGCTACAGGATGAGAGACCATTCCGTGAGCGATCTCAACGCCTAGCCCCTGCTGATATAGATGATGTGAGATGACACCTGCAGAAGATGCTCGCAGCTGGGGTGATACAAGAATCCAGAAGCCCCTATGCCTCCTCTTTTGTGGTAGTAAGGAAGAAGAACAGAACAGTCAGGATGTGTGTGGATTATCGTACTTTGAACAGGTGAACTATACCAGACCAGTACACCATGCCACGCATTCAGGATGCATTGGATTGTCTAAATGGTAGCAAATGGTTCTCAGTCCTGGACCTTCGCAGTGGGTACTATCAGATCCCGATGGCCCCAGAGGACTGCAAAAATACTGCTTTTATATGTCCACTTGGTTTTTATGAGTTTATGAGGATGCCTCAAGGGATTTCGGGTGCCCCAGCCACTTTTCAGCACCTGATGGAGTGTGCAGTGGGGGATATGAACTTGCTAGAGTGCTTAGTGTACCTGGATGATGTCATAGTGTTCGGCAGCTCCCTGATGTCATAGTGTTCGGCAGCTCCCTGGAGGAACATGAAAGCAGATTGTTCAAAGTTCTGGACCAATTGGAAGACTTTGGCCTCAAATTGTCTATTGATAAGTGTCAATTCTTTCAAACATCTGTGAAATATGTGGGACACATAGTGTCCACCGAGGGCATAGAGACTGGCCCCAGCAAAGTGGAGGCCTTAACTACCTGGCCTCAGCCAAAAAATCTGAAAGAGCTTCAGAGGTTCTTGGGTTTCTGTGGTTATTATAGGCGTTTTATCAAGAACTATTCCCGAGTGATCCGCCCTCTACTTAACCTTACTCAAGGGTATCCTCCAACCCACAAAAAGTATAAGAAAGCAGTGCTCCCTGAGACTGAAAAAAAATATTTTCGTTCGAATGATTTATTTGGGGCCTGCTGGACTCCTGATTGTGATACGGCTTTCCATGAGATCATACATCAACTTACCCATGCCCCAGTGTTGGCCTATGTTGATCCTGCCAGACCATACGTTCTTCATACTGATGCCAGTTTACAAGGATTGGGGGCTGTGTTATATCAAGAGCACACTAATGGCCTCAGACCAGTAGCCTTTGCTAGCAGGAGCCTAACCCCCTCCGAAAAGAACTATCCAGTGCACAAGTTAGAGTTCCTGGCCTTGAAGTGGGCCATTGTCGATCAATTTCATGAGTATCTATATGGTGCTAAGATATTGGTAAAAACTGACAATAATCCTTTGACCTATGTGCAGACTTCAGCCAAGTTGGATGCCACTGGCCATAGGTGGCTTTCTGCTTTATCTAAATATGACTATGCTGTTGAATACAGAGCAGGCCTGAACCACATAGATGCTGATGCTCTCTCTCAGAGGCCTGTTCCCCGGAATAACTGGGTCAGGCTGTCAGAACCTGATATTTGAGCACTTTTGCAAAACTTTGACAAGGAGGAACAGGTATCCCCTGATGCCGTGGACTGCATGGTGGATTGTTTGGGGCCCTCTGAGAACTGTATACCTGCTGCTTACTGCCATTTTTCTGCATTAGATACTGGTGCTTTGCCCCAATTCAATAGTGACAGTCTTCAGCTGGCTCAGTCCCGAGACCCCACGATAAAAACTGCTCTGTAGGCCCTGCATGTGGGGAAGGATGTGTCCAAACTATGTTCCACTGATTTGAGAACTGCCTTGTTATACAAAGAGGGTCCTAAGCTGAAACTGATCAATAGACTGTTATATAGAGAAACAGTAGACAAAGGGGGGCAAGTAGACAAACAACAACTAGTGCTGCCCACTGCTTTTCGAGAACTGGTGTTGAGATCCCTGCATAATCACATGGGACACCTCGGCATAGACAGAACCCTTGATTTAGTGAGATACAGGTTTTATTGGCCTAAAATGGGGGCTGATGTGGAACAACATATAAGACTTGTAGCCGATGCCTACAACGAAAGACTCTGCCTTAGAGGGATGACCCCCGGTTAACATCACCACTAGTGCCCCCATGGAGTTGGTCTGTATTGATTTCCTAAGTCTAGAACCAGATCAAAGAAACATCAGTAATATATTGGTAGTCACTGATCACTTCACTTGTTATGCTCAAGCCTTCCCCACTAAAGGCCAGAAAGCAACTACTGTGGCTAAAGTACTTATTGAAAATTTCTTTGTTCACTATGGGGCCCCTCAAATAATCCATTCTGATCAAGGGCGAGACTTTGAGAGCCATTTGATTAAAGAGATGCTATCCTTGTGGGGGGTACGGAAGTCAAGAACTACCCCTATCATCCCCAGGAGATCCCCAGCCTGAACAGTTTAACGCACTTTGCTCGACATGTTGGGCACCTGCAACAAAAGACAAGCCCAGATGGAGCCAGCAGATTAGCACCCTGGTACATGCTTACAACTGCACCAAAGTGATGCCTCTGGATTTTCCCTTATAGACTGATGTTTGGAAGAAAGCCAGTTTGCCAGTAGATGTTTGTTTCGGGGTTTCTCCTGATGGGGTTCAAGCAGCTACTCATCTACAGTATGTGCAGAAACTGAAGGCCCAATTAAACCATGCCTACCAACTAGCCCAGACCATGGCTGCCAAACGAAATCTAGCTAATAAAGAAAGATATGATAAAAAAGTGAAAGCAATGGAACTTAGGGAAGGGGATCAAGTGTTATTGAGGAATCTGGAGCTACATGGCAAGCATAAGACTGCTGATAGATGGCATCACCTCCCTCATATTGTTGTAGGCAAACTGGAAGATTTACCTGTATACAAGGTGCGACCTGAGAACAATTCAAAAGATGTGAAAACTAGACACAGAAATCATTTGCTGCCAATCGGACAGATCCTGATAGAAGCTCAACCCCTAAACAACACCCCCCCCCCGGGCCCGTGACCAGAGCCACTGCCAAGAGAAAACTAAGACAGACTGATCCTACAGAAATCAAGTTAAAGGGGCCTCCTCCACCCCTCTCAATTGAATCCGATTGCCAGTCTGTGTCCGACGACAGTGAGTGTAATCCTGAGTACTACCCCTCTTATGAATTGAGTCAGTTGTTTTGGGGCAATCCCCTAATCAACCCAGAAGATGAAGCTGAGCTTTCTGGACTGTCTGAGCCCCCAGCTTTGTCTCTGGAGCCGATGCTCCCGGAGGATGAAGTAAGTGGCATCAAATCTGAAGATGTGGGTTCATTGTGCCTGGCTGAACTGTCTGACCTTTCAGAAGAAGGAAGTGATGTGAGGGGGCAAGCTGGTGATATGCCAGAGCAAGAAGAATATTTTGAGTGCCCTGATAGTTCTCTGCCAGTACCACAAGTCCCCCCGGCTGATCCAAACATTGTGAGTTCAGAAATGGTGGACCAAGACACTGAAGTTACCATGGACTCTAGTTCTCCTGCCCCCATAGAGGTCCCTCCGGCAACCCCAAGTAGGGCTGGAATGGAGTCTGAGCATTCAGAAATTGTGCCAGAAACCCCTAGACGGACTGGCCGAGAAGTACGGCCTGTAGTGAGATTGAGTTATGAGTCTCTGGCCAGCCTGTGGATCTGCCCCTGAGTGTAGTCCATAAGGGAGTGTATGTGACCCCGAGCTCTTTACCCAAATTAAGCCTGGGAGATGACTCCAGATTACTTGCTCTGCCCCATGAATATAGTGCCCCTATTGTTTCCAGTCCCAGGGTGAATGATAGGAATAAGCTTCCTTTAGCCCAGGTCCTGATGCAGGAAGTGGTATCCTGAGATTTATACTAGATGTACCTGTGTGTGTGTATATATATATATATATATATATATTCGTAGGCATCATTAAGTGAGTGATACTGTTATGCATAATATGATGCAACTGTTTTACCCAAGGTCAATATGCTGATTGCTATATGAAAGAGTAAAATGTAAGATGGTTTAAAGGGCTACTTAACAATGGCTTGGGGGTATTTACTTGACGTGGACGTCAAGCTTTTCCAGGGCAGGAAGGGTGTAACCCCCTTGCAAATGGGGGTTTACTAAAATGCCTCTAGTACTGTCTCTTTAAGAGCTGCCAGCTCGCGGACCCTTTTTGGTCTGCTAAGATGAAGGGGGCCATGGGTTCTCTTACTTGAGTCCCACTCGAGCCGCTGATAATGTGCCCCGGTTTTGCCATCGCTAAGCAGGCAAAGCAGGCACTTTCTGGGCTGTCTGTTGATGTAACATATGTTGAGTGGAGAATGGAAAATGTATTTTATCTAACCTGTTTCCCTTGCAGCTGGGACTTTGTGTGTTCTGCCCCTCCATTTTGGATCAGAACTGCCTCTTGGATCCAATCGGAAGGGAGGGGCACTTAAAATGGTGTATTGGGCAGCCAACCAGGACTGGGACTCTGTTGGGAGCCGGCTGCCAATGGAAAGTATGGCCAGTGACTCTGGGAAGTGAAGTCCAGGAGTGTGGCGCCATTTTGCACCAATAGGAGGAGACAGAGAAGACTGGCACTGAAGCCCTCCAATAGAGTCGGGTGGCGCCCGAGTTGGAATCTCCATGTGACCAAGAAGACAGAGTCATTGTGGCAGTGAGAGAAGAAGCTCCGGGCTCCCTGCGCTGTAGAAGTTTTCACGTGGGAAGCGCGTGTGGAAGGCCAAAAAGGCAGCTGTATCGCCGAAGTAGTCGGACTGAATCTGCTGTGTGTTGCAGGCAGAGGAGGCTGTACATGTTGCAGCTACCTACCAGGCTCACCCTGTAGAGGACTGGAGAATCTGCTTCATCATGCTTGGTCTGTCAGGAAAGAGTGAAACTGCACTGTAATTCCCTGGTTTGCAGTGAATGTGGTCGGGAAATAAAGCAGCTGCCTGGTATGGTAACCCTCTGTTTTTACATATAAATGTGTGGAGAGAGTGCTGATCACAGGCCCGTGTCCCTGGGTGACGTGCGAGGGATCCTGCTACAAGGGTCGTGAGTAAAAATCAGGGTAGCTCCCTGTCCGTTGATCTATTGAGTGCAAGTGTTTGTCTGTTTTCCTCTCTGGCTACATGAACTGAGCCTACCAGCTCTGGATTACAAATTCAGGTATTGTACAGTGTTTTCCTCTTTAGGACCCCAACCAGCTGCACTGAACTTGGCTAGCCCCCTTATTGCCTGGGTATCCAGTGACAGTGACTTATAGGGAACTTAGCCTGTGCACAGTGCTCTGAAACCATAGAGTGATTAAGCTAATTAACTAGATTTCTCCCTGCCCCTGTTATTTCCCCCTTAAATAAATCAGATTTGGTTGTTTTGCAAAGTATACTGTCTGAACTGTGTGTTTGTGCAAAATACTGTACAGTGGCTATTGCCTTATTGCATCTTACTTTACAGGGGGTCCACAGAGTCAAGCAGATCGACCAATCCTGGGGGTAAGTGTATATTGTACAGGCACTGTTGGGAACTCGTGTGGGCCACTGGTGGGAAGAATAGGGGGTTGCAGTGACCCAGAGGGCTATGACCCAGTCATTCCAGACTGTCCTAACCCCGACCTCTGGGTGGAGGCACCCACCATTGGACCTGGGCCCCTCAACCTGTTAGTAGCCAAACAGGCAGGGGTAGTAGCCCTTGGGATAGTGCCACCTAGGGGTTACAAGTATATTTCTGATAGATTTTCAGATATCACTGACTGTCACTCTCTGGACCAACATCCAGCTTTAAAATCGTTAGATGTAGCCGGCCCTGTGGCGCTGAGGGTTGAGACGCTGAATGTCATACCTCACGCTATGCCGATGACCCGGGTTCAGGAATGACCTCAGGTTGTTGGGGTTCCAGGGTGGGGGGGGAGGGAGGAGCAGGATCGAGCATGCCGATGGGCAGCTGTCCTCTCCTAAGGGTGGGTTGGCACCCCCCCCATAGTTCCACTCCCACCAGGTGGAGGTCCAGTGGGTAGCGTAGGCAGAGAGGGGGTGGCAGAAACTACGGGAAGAGGCTAAGCTGGTGCCAGGGTGGGTAGCATGCCTCCACACACTTGTACGGCCATGTGCCTGGGCCTTGGGAGAAATCCAAATAAAATACCTGTGTGTCCCCATCGCCAGTTGGTGGGAGGAGGCGACAGGGACCAAATAGCTATAAGAAAAAAACTTGTTAGATGTGAAACAGTGGCCTAGGAGTGCTGATGAGCTAGAAACATTTGGAAACATAGAATTGGATGAATTTGTTCATCACTATGGACAGATACTCGCAAAACACAATGTTAACCTTGCTGCTTTGCCTGGAGAATGGGTTAAACTTAAAATTTCATACATTAAGTTTGTAAGTCACTTAAATAGTGAAGACTTTTGGTACTGTATCTGAAAGGTCTACAGAGAACAGTTCTTAAACTTCTACCATGTTGTCATTATTTGCAAGCTCATTCCGGTATCCAGTGCAAAGCTGGAAATGTTATTTTCAGTAATGCCGCTTGTCAAAACTGACTGGAGAAATAGACTAGGCGAAGTGATGTTGGAACACCTGCTGAGAATTTCAGTTGAGGGTGACAGTCCAAAATCATTTGATGCTGTTCCAGTTGTAGTTAGGTTCTTCAGCACTCCAAGAAGACCTAGTGCTAAACCAAGACCACAGTCTGTAGTAGCAAAAGGGTCAGATGCATCAGTCAGCACAAGTAATGTTAGTTCACAAGATATAAGTAGCATTATTTTGTTGTCTGCTTCATCATCCTCAGGCAATGATGACAAATTCAGTGAGCCCCTGTAAACTGAGGGGTGTTCTAGCCTCTTTTTCCAGTGGGTATTTTCAGGTCTTGAGTGGGAGGGAAGCATGGTCATCGTGACTGTACTTGAACCCACGGCCAGTCAGGATGTCTCCACTTCCTGTTTGCCAGCCCCATCCCCATGCTCAGATGTCCGGATATCCAAGCAGGGGGAGCGCACTGGTAATGGGGAGGGTATGCCTTGCACTCTCCCTACTTAGCAATAAGAACGTCTGAGCACAGCGGCTGGCACTGGCTGATGTGATAAGAAGAAGGCATCCTGGCTTATGGGTTCAGCTCCAGTTATAACCTCCACTTCCTTCCACACAGGACTAAAATTACTCCAGTCAACAAATGGGCACAGCACCAGCTCAACTTAATAGATGCTGAAGTCATTCAACAATTAGCTGCAGCTTCACAAAGTTGTTGTGACAGTCTGCCCCCATGATTGTCATGTTGACTGGCTGGGGAGTCATGCAGCAGGCCTCTCAGGGGGTGCTGACTTCAGTGCCCACTTTTCTATTTCTGACTCTGGGGGGTGTTGTGTGGTACTGATCTGGGCCACTCTAGCTGGACAACTGTAAAAAGTTTTATGAATTGTCTGTTTACAGTTTGAAAATGTTTTCCTTTTCCACTTAAATTTTAGGGCAAAACAGTCTTCAGTGACTGGCTGGGGATGCAACATGTTAGTTAGGTGGCTCAGAGTGCTGATATTCTTCAGTTATTCACTTGTGATTTTCTCCTGGGTGGCTCTGGCTGGAAACAGTGACTAAGTAAAAGTTGTATGAGAAGTGTTGAACAAGTTGCATATTTAAAATTGCTCTCTTCAATGGCTCGGCTGGCAAGTCACGCAGTAGGCATCTCAGGCAGTACACAAAATCATTCTGTGTAACTGCTGAAAGACATGTGTTCTTCCTTTTTCTGCAATCTGGCTAGCTGGAAAACAGTCAAAAGTTGACTTTATTGTTATAAGCCATACAGTATTATGCCTTGTTCTGTAAACTTTACTCACAGGGCAAATTTTGGGTGGCGCTTGGAAAAGGCTACAGGCATCAGGGTGCTCAGCTCAGCTAATTTTTGTAGTAAAAATAATTACTGCATGGGTGGCTTGGGAACAGTTAGTGCCTCATGTTTGTAAAGCCAAGTTCACTAGGTGCAGCTGCGTTGATGCCCAGTAGCCACCCAGGTAATTAGTTCACTTGGGTGGCTACCTGGGAAGTCAATTTTGGCAAGCCTCACAAAAATGTGCAATACTTCTAACTTAACCTAACAGATATGACACCCAACAGGTTCCCAGCCACCCATGCAATTTCCAAATGTACTACAAGGCAGTGACAGTCACAGCACCCATGAGGCCACTTTAGATAGGCAGCAAGAAATGTTTATGCCTTTGAGTGCTCTTTTGCATCGCGTTTGTCTGGTGAGACGCTGAACACTTGACAACATTTTTAATAAATTGCTGCGGTGTACATCAACAACTTAAGTGACTCTTTTTTATCCCTCATGCTCCACACAGCAAATGAAGTCAAAAATATGTTTATCTGCTGCAAAAAATGTGACAATGCATAATGTGTCTTGTAATTCTGATAACTTTTTCATTTTGCTAATCAGTTCGATCCCCTCGCTACACATTAGCTACACTGAGTAGCACTTTTCCGTGTGAAAGTGCTAATCAATTGAAAACCCTTATTTAAAACCCTGGTACTGTACATTTGTTTGGCCTTGAGCCAGTGGGAAAGCTGCTTTCCTAATGCTTACATTACAAAGGTGTTTTTGTGTTCTCAGGCTGGCAGTTTTAACTTGTACTGAGAGCAATGACATCTTCTGACAAAACCCTTATTTAAAATGACTCCTTTTAAGACCATGTGGCACAAATAAATCATATAATTATTTGACTCAAAATATTTAATTTGTCATTGATTGTGAAGATAGCAAGACATTATATCTCAATCAGTGCACGGCACTCATCATATGGATCTGCCCCTCAGTCCCTCAAATGTGTTACATATTTTGAGCAAGGTGATTGCATATCCCTGTATTCATGGTTCATACTAGAGAGCTGAGATGAGGAAGCTTATATATGTGAAGAGAAACTAAGTTCACGAACTAGGTTTCTTTTCATTTTTTTTTATAAAACCATTTATTTTCCAAGGAAAATCTAACTGAGATCATTTGGTTTTTAGTGGGATCCTGTGTCTACTAGGGATGTTGCTAAATTTTCCTACACTGGCAAAGATGCGGCAAGGCCATGGATGTCAGCATGTGTGAAGACATCTTAGAGTGACCCGTTTTCCAAATATGAAATGTTGTAAACATAGGAAACTAAATGAGGTACTTCATCAGGGAAATCAGTGGTACTTTGCAAAGAGAGATCGGGTGGCAGGTTACATGCTGTTGTGTGCAGTACTGGAATGTAACTGTATGATACACACACAGTGTCCAGTTCTGGCCTCTTAGGAGGGGTAGGATGTGTCTCCATTGTGCTGTGAATAACGTGAGAAAAAAACATAAACATTACATGATTTAGAGGAGCAATTTTTTTCTAAAGCTTGCGTTTAGAGAGCTCCTGGCTAGGTGTGACTAGAGGTGAAATGAAAGTGGAATGTGTTTTAAAAAAGCTTATTACAGTACTCATATTTGTGCAGTTACACTGTGCTTACTCTCAAAGCTCTGAGGTGTTTGTTAGTGAGCTGGATTTCAACAAAAATATTTCCCATTGATATTCAAAAGTGCACTCTCAGTCTTGGTACAGTGACTGGGATTGGAAGTCAAGTGGAAGTGAGATGAGATGGGGGAGGCTCCTAATTGTACAGTCGGGATGATGTACATGCATATACTAGCCCCCACGTGTAGGATGCCACTGCTTCCAAAAATTATGCCCGTCTTGCATGTGCATTGTTGCTGGCTGAATAGCAGGTACAGCAGTCCATATGGTAGGGTGCTACTGTTTAAAAAACTGTTAGCCTATTTGATATGTGTACTGTGTTTGGCAGAATAACAGGTACAGTTTCTTGCATGATAGGGTGTCACTAGTGCTGAAGAAAATAAGCAGATTCTGTTTTACAGCATTGTCATGACCATCCACAGATTTTTAGGAATTATTGTGAAATTTTGCAAATTTTTTATGGTCATACCTCAGTCATCCTTGTAGCTAGAGACCACAAAATATGAATTCTTTCTTGTTGTTAGGTGTCCTAAAGGAATGCTAAATATCATGTAATTTACAAGAGCAGTTGTGAAGTTATAGGGGCTCATTGGCAATTTAAATTTATCTGTGAAATTTTGTAAAAATATTTCCCTACCTATACAGTGGTGGCCAGTGTCAGTGTCCCAAATGTAATGAGATTTTATGGCACTACTGGCACAATGTCCTCAGTGATGACTAGTCGTAATGTTAGTAAACACTAGGCAATCAAGACATTATCAAGTGAAAAACATGGGGCCAAGACCCTGAGACCAGAATAAACGATGGGTGTTGTGGAGGTGAAGGGGGCAACAGGGGAAAGGAACCTGGAGGTGTTAATAATGGAGACCATGAAAGAATTTGCACATTGTTCATGGTGGTGGGAAGGACAAATAGGATGCTGGATACATAGGGAGGGGGATCAGCAACAGTAGAAGGGAATAGGCACTGTCCTGGTACAGATCCCTGGTGCAACTGCAGGTGAAGTACTGTGTGCAGTTTTAGAATCTGTACTTGAAAAAGGACACAGAAATGCTGGAGTCAGTGCAGAGGAGAGCAATCAAAATGATTCAGTGATATCAGGGAAGTTGTACACAGAGCAGTTGGAAGACCTCAATAGGTAGACGTTGGAAGACAGGAGGGAGTCGGGGTGACATAATAGAGTTGTTTAAATACCCCATGGGATAAATAAGGCAAACAGCAGAGAGGTGTTGATATTGAGTGAGAATGCTGGCACCAAGGAAAATTCCATAAACGTGTTGGGGTGGGTAAAAATAGAGTTGTGCAACGTTACCTAACTTTGCTGTGCAAATTCACTTCACAAGGTTCCAAAGTTCTCCAGCTTTGCAGTGCAAAGCCCAACTTCACGAAGTTCTAGAATTTTGTGAAATTGTGAAGCCAGGTACTTCACTTGCAAAGTTATCAAATTCTCAGGTGGTGGTGCATCATGGGTGAATCATGCCATGTGGTCTGGAGAAGCTGCAGAACTCTAGGTGACCTGGTATGATTAGCATGTAGACCATGCTGAGACTCACTTCCACAAGGTCCTACTTGGTGTTTTAGGGAAATAGGAACTGTCCTCTATAACTCTTAAGACTTCTAGATAAAAAGCATCTATTTGCTGCTTGGAAGATAAAAACCTGATTACTGCATTACCTTCATTTGAGAGCCTAGCGCTTGGTGTAGTAGTTTGTGACTTTACTTCAGCACATTCTGTAGTTTTATTTGTGGTTTCATCTCTAAGATTTTCTGGTATGTGGAAGGGGGCAAAGCTACACCTTCAGTCTCTTACCTCTGCAGGTTTGCGCGTGCATGCGCAGTGAACATTTTGTTAGGAAAATGGCTTTGAGGTGTGTGACACCGTCAGTCCAATGTAAAGTGATCTGCAAGGGGCTCATCAGTGTCACACCAATCATCAGCCAGGCTGATCATGAGACTTTTGTGGCTTGCTGGGTGGAAACTTCAAGTATTTCATAGGAGAGCGCTGACCCAATCATAGGTTGGCTCTTTCCTTTGATCTACATAACCGCTGCCCAGCAAGCACAGCTGATCTGTCATGATTAGCCTGCAGAGGTTGAATTACACCCTGTAACAAAGAAAAATGTCCCTCAATGTCTGTTGCTACCCTGCCCTTACTGTCCCTCCTACCCGACCCTCTCTCTGAGCACCCCCCCCCACAAACATAACACCAGCATTGGGGGCGCCCAATATCCCAGTGTCGCCACCCGCAACAAAGAAAACCATCCCTTGTAGTTTTTTTTAAATACACCCTGCAAAAGAGAAAAATGTCCATCGATGTCTGTTGCAGCCACCGCCATAACTGCAACCCCCCCAAGCCCAACCCATATTAATATTGCGGCACAGGGTGCCCAATCCCTGTGATGGCTGCCACCCCCCACCCTGCCTGTTTTACTTATGCAGCACTGGAGAGGCCACCCCTGGTGCTGACAAACATAAAACTGACATTGCGGGTGCCCAGTCCCCCAGTGTCACCACCTGAAATAAAGAAAATCATCCCACATAGTTTTTTTTTTAATCCTGTAAAAAAGAAAAATGTACATCAATGTCTGTTGCTTCTGTTGCTGCCCCCCCCCCACTCAGGACTCACCACATCACACCACCCCCAAGCTCTTATTTACCCACCAGGGGTCCAACGCCATAATCCTCACTGGACCACAGACATGTCTTCACTCTCCAATGCTGGACTGTGAACTGAGGAAATCAGGTATGCGGTTCAATGTATTTCAATAGGGTTTTGAACTTAGTAGCATAACTTGGTCATTTTTGAATATTTTTGCCCCAAATTTTCAACATACCGTTTTGGGGACCCCGCTTCATGAACAATGGCAGTGAAATTAGGCAAATCTGTCTCAAAAGGTGATTTCACAGTCACTGTGTGAAATCACCTTTCAGACAGGAGTTGAACATTTTCTCTGCCCTTATTCATGAGGTGGGGTCATACGAAATCTATGTTGAAAATGTGGAGTAAAAATATTAAAAAAACAACAAAGTTATGTGCCTACGTTGAAATTTACAAATGCAGGCTCATTACTTTGATCATTTTCAATATTCTGACCCCAGATTTTCAGCATAGTCATTTCTTCAGAGCGCCTCATGAATGTGACAGCTGTCATTTTTCACATCCTAGCCAAAATGTGTTTTTGCACTTCTGGCACGAAATCACCTTTTGGGCAGGATTTGAACATTTTCTCCAACTTTGTTCATGAGGTGGGTATATAAGAAGGCAGTGTGGGTTCATAAGAGGGCTATGTTGAAAAGTTGGTGTGAAAATATGAGAAAACAACAAAGTTATGAGTCTACGTTGCAATTTTTCAATGCATGCTGGTACTATAACTCTGGTAATTTTCAATATTTTGACTCCTGTTGATCACTGTCCATAGAGGAAGGGAAAGGTGAAGGACCACAGATAAGTGTCAGGAGCATTGAAGGAAGGCAGGTGGACACTAGTCCATTTACAGAGATGAGAGTCCTTAAGCAGCTCACAGATCTGAAAGTGGGCAATACAATGGGTGCAGCAAAGAACAGTGAGGGAGCTCAGAGAGTTGCTGGCTGCACCTCTGACAGCCCTGTTCAACCACTTTCTGGAGTTGGTAGTGGTTCTGGAGAACTGGAGGAGGGCAGATGTAGACCCACTTCACAAAAGTGGTAGCAAGTAGGGGAGGCTGGCAATTACAGGCCAGTCAGCCTGATTTAGGTGGTGGGGAAATTAATGGCATCCCTACTGAAGGAATAGATTCTGGAATATCTTGAATCCAGTGCCTTACAAGATCCAAAGCAGCATGGATTCACTTGTGGGAGGACATGTCAGACAAATCTGATTGATTTCTTTGACTGGGTAACCAGGGACTTAGATCAGGGTGGAGCGCTGGATGTGGCCTACTTAGATTTCAGTAAGGCCTTTTAACACTGTTCCACATAGGAGACTCATAAATAAGCTGGGCAGCCTAGGAGTGGGTCCAAAGGTGGTAAACTGAGTAAGGGATTGGTTAGGGAACAGAGGGTGGTGGTAAACGGAGTTGACTTCGAGGGACGGATGGAGAGTGACCAGTAGGGTGCCACAGGGATCAGTACTGGGGCTGGTCCTCTTTAATGTCTTTATTAGTGACATTGTAGAGGGGCTGGAAGAGAAGGCATGCCTTTTTGCTGATGACACTAAAATCTGCAATAGGGTAGTTGCTCCGGGGCGTATGTGGAAAAATTCATTAGAGATCTAAGAAAGCTAGAAGTGTGGTCAAGGGTGTGGCAGCAAAGTTTAAATGTGAAGAAGTGCAAAATCATGCACTTGGGGTCAGTGACAGTGGTAGGGTTCCATGAATGTGGGTCCAATTGAACCTGCCACTACCAGAAATGTGGGTACAAAACCAAATTTGTGGGTCCAAAAATCGGAATCATTAGAAATGCTATAGAAACACATTAACATTGTCTGTATGTTACTAATATAGAAGTTAAAGCAGTTTATTTATTATTTCTAAGGTTTTTTTTTTTTTTGTTTTGCCTCTTTCAGGTAATGTACCAGCCCAGAGAGCTAAGGTTAGCTATGCAGTCTGCGTGATCATCTATGCACAGGAAAGGAAGTACAGGAGAAAGACAGAAAAGGTCTGACAGACTGAGGATAGTCAGCATGCCCAGAGTCGAGTAGCCAAGCGGAGTATAGTCAGTCAGAGCAGCAGCAGCCTGTGAGAGGTGTGCAAGTGCAAGCATAGCTCAGTACTTCTTCACACACATCAAGCCAGCTGGGACTGCCCTTTTGTAATGACTGTAATTTACCTTTTAGGTAGAATGAGGAGGAGGGACGGGAGGGGACACTGGACTGGAGGGAGAAGAAGATGTCATCATGTTATTGTTGACAACATCTGTGTTGATTTTTCAATGATTGTCAGTGCCGCCTGCCTGTCACTGTAATTAGCAAGCATTAAGTGTAGTAGGAGGGACAGGACGGCCCAGCTGCCTAGGGTCACCCAGTGTTATTTTGTGACTCTTGTAATTGTAATGTTGTTAGCTTAGTCACACAGTGCCTTGGTGTAGAGTGTATCAAACCAGTATCTTTCACAGTGACACAAGATAAGACAACTGAATTAACTCACTGTAATATAGTTAAACATTTTACTTGAGTAATCCCAGCTGATCTCGCAAGACATCAGTGTTAAATAAACTCAGTATCAGCAATGCCCATACACATAGACTTAGGGCCAGATATTCAAAACTTTGCCCCTGGGCCAAGTTAACACTGCCTGGCAGGCAAACATAGCCTGGAGCACAAAGCAAGCTATATTAAAAAAAATAGCCTGGGACAAACAGCCTCTGAATATAGCACGGGAAAGAGGCCGTGCAAACTGGGCTGGGAGTGCAGGGCAACCGTAGCCTTGGAATATGACAGCACTGAATATAGCAACCAGGAAGTGCAAACCACAACAACAACAACACAGTGCACAGCGATGTGAGGGAAGGTAGAGAGGAACTATGTGGCCAATGTGTGTGCCAGCAAATGCGGGGGCCCAGTACAACTGCAGGCAGCAGCAGACGTGAAAGAACAGTAATCAAAACTGTAAAATATTCCCCGAATTTTTAGCACCGCGCTAAGCGCAGAGCTAAGCGGTTTGCCCAGCACTAAACTTTGCCATATTCAAAAGTGACATGCAAGTGAGCCTACTTAGATAGTCACTGGGCAAACAGCCACATTAGCATCTCATCATGCCCTGATTTGCATGCAGTTTGCACATCGTTACTGCAGAGTCCCACAGCTCCACCTGTTGGTCAGTCTGAAAGTACAGGGGTTGTCCAGGTCCAACCGCAGCTCCACCTGTAGGTCAGTCAGGCAGTGCATGATGATAGCTGCAGGCTACATGTGAACAGTACAGCATACTATAGCATATCATACCCCAGGGGACAACACAGCATAGGCACAGGTAGTGGTGGTGCTGCATGCAACCGTCACACTGTAGGTCATGCTACAGTGCACAGCAGACACTACAGTAGCAAGGGGGCTGGTGTGAGGGACACAGCAATGCCTATGGTAGGTAGGGCAGTGATGACCACTGCATTGTACACAGTGACAGGCCCAGCTTGCAGGTCATTACTGACAATGAACAGCACTATTACGCTATTGTGTGATCCACAGATGCTGCACCTGTGGCATGGGATACACACAGTGTCATGTACATGGCCAGCTGTGTGTACTGTGGCATCTGTACAGTTGTGTGGTAGGTGGCTGGGGGGGCATGTAAGATCTGACAGGCACACAGGTGGTGGCGTATTCCCACTACTGGCCCATGTGCACTGCGTGCTGTGTCCCAGCCTTGTGGCCACACCTGGGCCATGGTGAGGGCTGGCCACCCATACACCCTCCCCTCACTGGCCACCATGCCCACAGTGCTGCATGTGTGTGCTGGCATCTGTTAGGCACCACAGACATATGGTCTGCAGGTGTGTGCTATATGGCCACACTACCATGCTGTCCCTGTGGGTTGGATCACCCCTTACTCTCTGTGCTTGGCTGGGACTGGTGGCAGCTGCTGGCATCATGGTGGTGCCATCAGTGAGCAGCATGTGTCCTCCATGTCTGGCAGTTTCTAAGTGTCATACTCCTATGTTAGGGTCACGCAAGCCACGCAAATCCCCACGCAAACACCGCACAATGCACCAATGATGTAAAAAGCTGTTTGCCCAGGGTTAAGACCAGCTTTTCCTGGCCGGTAATTTGTACCACGCTAAGGGTCGCGCTATGTCACACTAATCACCTTAGCGTGGCGCTAGCCGCTGAATATCTCATAGCGCCTGTATTCACGTGCACTGTGCCCCTTGCATATCATTACGTTTTGCCCAGCGCTACTGCTGTTTGTGCACGCTAGTTGACCTTTTGAATATGGCAGTCCCACGTTAATCCCACACTATTCCCCGCACAAACTGTTTGCGGACCGTGCAAAGCTTTGAATATCTGGCCCTTAGTGTCATCTGTCATGTCACATAAGTAAAATCAAGCTATCATATGATTATCAATTATGTGTAATATATTTTCTTAACAGTCTTGTCTATCACGTAACATTTTGTATAAGTTGCTGACACATGACAAATACCATAGTAGACATTGTTTGTTATGGTTAAAATTGAGAAGTACTTAACAGTTCCTGTTAATACAACAATGGAAATGTAATTAATAACTGCTGTTAATTATAATGACCTGAACTGATTTCCTTCAACTGTTCATTTAAATCATAGACTGACATGTTCGCTAAAGACATTTTTGTTGTAAAACGTGGAATATGTAAAAAAAAGTTGCCATCTAGTAATAACCCCACAAAAAAGTAACTTGGTTAAAATTAGATTTTAGACTTAGTTACTTTTTTTTGTAGGGTTATTACTGTAACTTGTACTAGATGGCAAGTTACAGTTGTGTCTGTTTTACATAATTTATATTCCAAGATGGAGAATACGTAACACATTTGTTGTGAAAAAACTACTAGAAGCCAGAGAAGGCGATGGGGGCAGCAAGGTCAGCTCCCAGGGTGGGGGCTGACCAAATGAGCAGACACGAAAGACTGTTAGGCCTATTCTGCTGGCATTTTAGTATGTTAGTATACCAGAGGTTAAACTTGTTGAATGGCATCTAATTCTGTATGTAGTTGTACAACAATAAAATGTTTAATAATTGGTAAAAAATAATTTCTACATTTACTTTTCGGTGTATCTAAGCAAGGTGTGTTTGAAACATTTTCATTTCATGTGTACAATATGTTGTACTGTTGGGGTCCGCACGGGGCTGCAGCTACTGCACAGTAGAATACAGCAAACAGCATATTGTTGTAATGTAATGTACACAGTGTGAAACACTGCAATATGAGGCAGTACACATGAGAATGGAGGAATGGATGGAAGGAAGGAATCCTTGTGATTAACTTGTTTGACAGAGTTAGAGCCTAGTAGTAGTAGTTGTAGTGGCAGTGGTCTGATAACATAGATTGTTGTCATGACAGATAATATACTGATCACAATTTCATTTTATACATGGTGCTGGTGCACTCACTGCAATCGTGTTCCGAGTTTCTCATTGTTTTCTTGCACATAGGCTGTCTTGATGCCACATCATGTGGGGATGATCATGATTCAGTACGTGAGAGGATTCGTGAACCACGGATGAAAACACAAATGTATGTCATCTCATAATCATTAATGAGCACACATTATGCTGCTTTAAGCTTCCATTACATCATGCCACAGTAACAGGGTAAAGGAAAAATATATGGCATCCTCCTCAGTTCTTCCCCTCCCTGGACACAGAGTGGAACAAGGCTAGAAGAGCTATGGGAGAAGTGAGAACAGAGGAAAATGGAGGGACCCAGCCAGTGACTTGGCTATAAAGAAATAATGATGTGTACAGAGTAGACAGATACAGCAGATAGCCAAGGAGGTGCCAGTTCCTGAAAGAAAAGACCCCCAAGAGAAAAGTGGGATGGTGGAGGGAAATACACATGATGACTGAGATCCCCCCCCGAAGATGTACTCTTACCACTACGGTAAGACTGTCTTCTTCATGTATCGTACCACACTACCACCATCACCGTAGGACCGAGCACCAAGCAGCTGAGCAACCCATAGGAAGAGGTGATCTGGGAGGGAGGCTGGTTCTCCTCCATACACTTAAGACAGGAGGTTGTTTAGGTTACCAGCCTTACTCAGTGAGGATTTCTTAAACTAAAGACAGAAGAAAGACCCTGAGATTGATGATGTCTTATGTGTCATATTGTTTGTCACTAAATTCAAGGGGCATGGGCCGAGGGTTACCATCGTGCTGTTCCGGAGTACTTATCTGGTGCACTGCCAATGCCAACCAGAAGAGACTGTGCGACGTGACTGCGACATATCTGGATGGTGATTAGCAGGGAAGGGGTGCTGCCACAGTACCATTCAGGACATACAGTAAAGTACAGTTATAGTGTACCTACCAGGCTGGGTGATTTGCAGACATGGTGGTACAGTGGTGCTAATGCCACCACTAGCCACATTCTGGTGCAGGCACTGAGGCACATTACAGTAAGTTATTACACATATTCCAATCTCAAAAAATTAGTTTTCTGAATCAGAAGACGACAATGGTATGGGCTGCTCATTCTGCTTTGTAACAGTCATTTCACAGCTAGTGTCACTACTACTTGCAGTGGTATCGGCTGACAATGTAGAACCTGAAGATGAAGGCTCACCACCTGCGCTCATTACTCTGCCTCCCAGAACTGTGATTCAAGCAACATGAAGTCTTGCTATATTATGACATATGCAGTGAGTCCCAACCTTCGAACTGCTCCGGAGGTGAAAGAGTTAACTTTCCATGCCAGGCATGGAACTTTGAGCACGAGCTCGGTTGAAAACTCTGTCTGTTGTTCTTCAAACTCAAACTGTCAGATTCTTTACTCCGCCTCACTGAACAGTCGCTCCGGAGATTTCTCCTTCTGCTCGGTTCATTTTGTCGGTTAAAGTATTAATTTTTTGTGTTTTTAACCGAATTTAAACTGCAACCGGTCGGTTCAAGCTCTGTCTGTGGTATTGTAAGTACTAGATAGGTTTTACATTTACTTTCTGTGTGGGACTTGTAAATGGTATTATCGGTTCGGTTTGAACCGATCAGGTTGTTGTAAATACATTAATCAGTCTTTTAGAGTGCGGTTCCCGGTTCTTATCGGTTCTAAAAAAAACAGATTTCATTACAGTTTTTTCCATGAACCGTGACACGGTTGGGAACCAATAAGAGAGTCTTGCTTAGCGGATTGCTGTAAACGGGCAAGTTTTGGTTAGGCTGGCACTATGTCTGAGAAACCCAAAAGAAAAACCGGGCCCACTGGGTTTCAACACTGCAGTGTTTGTGGGGAAGCCTTTGCCAAGGCTGACCCCAACACCACCTGTGTTTATTGTCTGGGGTTTGACCACTTCAATGCAGACTGCCAGATTTGCAAAAATTTTCCTGCAGCTACCCTGGATAAGAGAGTTGGTAGGCTCAGGGAAAGAGAGGCCAAGAAGTCCGATGACCCGGATGGCCAGCCCGATTCAGTTGTAACCGAACCGGAGGGAGTGCCCTCTGACCAGGGCGAGACTTCCTCGGGCAAAAGGAGAGCCGACTCGGAGGAGTCGGTTCCAGCAAAAAGGACTAGAAAATCAGCAGGTGTGGAGCCAAAATTTCCATCTCCAACCGCTGAAGAAATAGTCAAAGCGATTAAAATTGTCCAGTCGCTTTCCCCGGTTCCGACTGAACCGGCACCATCAGGTAAGCGTACAGTTCGGTCGGTTCCACCGGTTCAAGAATATGATTTAGAGGGTGTCTCCCCCTAGGCTTTCTGAGTCCCCCACTCATTTTATGTTTTATAAAAAAGTGGCTGAAACCCTCCAGCTCCCTATGGAGGAAGCTGTGGATGATCAAGAGGAGCCTGACTATGTAGAAATGATGGATATCCCAGAGTCTAGAAGACTGTCTATTCCTTTGCATAAATCTTTTGGGAAACAGACAGTAAAAATTCTAAAAACTCCTCACACTATACCTCCTGTGGATAAAAGAATGGACAAGAGGTACACATTGTCAGGCTCTGATACGGAGTTCCTTACACAACAATGCAGCCATGTTGGAGTAGTGCAGGCTGCAGCCTGTGACAAGGCAAATATTCCCTTGGCTTCACACCCCCCTGACAAGGACTCCAGGAGGACTGATGCCATGGCAAAGAAACAGTACATGGCAGCATCCTTGGGACTCAGACAGGCAAATTATATGGCTTATGTTGCTAGATACCAGAAATCCAGATGGGACACCGTTATGGCTCTAGCAGAGCAGGTCCCTGGCTAGCTTGCCAAGGAGCTGGAGCAGGTGGCTGCTGATGGTATTGAGGCATCTAAGGTGCAATTTCATGCTGCAGTGGACTCTAATGATGTGTCATCAAGAGTCATGGCTACATCTGTGGCTCTTCGCAGGATGGCTTGGCTCAGATGTACTAGCCTGTCTCAGGATACCCAGACTAAGGCCATGGATTTTCCTGTTGTGGGTAACTCTCTGTTCGGGAGCAGACAGAGAATTACATGAAGAAAATGGATGAGTATAGGACCACCTATAGGAGTGCACAGGCCAAGGAAAGGCAGGCCACTCCTCAAGGCAGCCTTCCAGGGGCAGGGCAGACCTTTTCATAGGCCTTTTTACTAAGCCCAGGCCTCCTCTTCAGCTTATGCCCAGAGGGGGTTCTTTAGAGGGAGAGGCAGACGGGGTACAAGCAGACCTGCTTCCACCCCTCAGCCTAAAACCCCTGCCGAGCAGACACCCTGATGGGGTGGCCAGGGTCGATTCTCCACTACCTGTAGGGGGCAGGCTGGCTTACTTTGTCCAGGACTGGAAGTCTTTAACATCAGACAAGTGGGTCCTGGAAGTAGTAAGCCAGGGACTGGTTCTCAGCTTCAAAAAATTTCCAAAGATGAGAACCAGGTCCTTTCCACCTGCAAATCCATCAGAGGCACTTGCCCTAGAAACAGAAGTTTCTACCCTCCTGGCTCTCAGAGCTGTGGAAAGGGTTCCACCCCTACACCAGGGCAAAGGGTTGTACTCCAGGTACTTCCTTACCCCAAAAAAGACAGGAGAATGGCGGCCCATCCTGGATCTCAGATACCTAAACAAGCACCTTTTAAAACAAAATTCAAAATGGTGACTCTGGAATTATTTTACCCTCTCTAAGGCCAGGGGACTGGCTAGCGTCCCTGGACCTCAAGGATGCCTACTTCCATGTTCTTATCAGAAGCTCCCATCGAAAGTACCTCAGATTCGAACTGCCCTCAGGCCATTACCAGTTCAGAGCAATGCCCTTCAGCCTCACCTCTGCCCCGAGGGTATTCACAAAATGCCTGGCAGTAGCAGTTGCCCACTTAAGAAGGCAAAAGATTGTCATCTTTCCTTACCTGGATGACTGGCTCATAGTAGGCCAGTCTTCAGACCAAGTCAAACTACACCTTCGGGTAACTCAGCAACTGCTCACATCTCTAGGTTTCTTTCTCAGTCTTCCAAAGTCAGTTCTAGAGCCTGTCCAGCTTCTCACCTTCATAGGTGCAGAACTGAACACAAAAGAGGCCAGAGCCTTCCTTCCTCTGGAAAGAGCAAGGACCCTGGTCTCTCTGGCCTCCTCTTTCACCCTGCAGTTCTCTTGACCAGCAAGGCATTTTCTGCAGCTCCTGGGGCACATGGCTGCTTCTACAGCAGTAGTGCAGGGAGCAAGATTTCAGATGAGGGACATCCAGTTCCATTTGAGAGCCTTTTGGTCTCAAAGGAGAGACCCTCTAACCAAATTGATCCCAGTGACTCGAACCCTGATCCAAGCCCTTCAGTGGTGGCAGGACCAGAGCAATCTGAGACAGGGGGTCCCCTTCACCCCTCAGTCTCACTCCTTAATCCTTATTACAGATGCATCCCTCTTGGGGTGGGGAGCTCACATGGACGACCTCACTACCCAGGGATTGTGGTCCCCTCAGGAATCTCTGCTCCACATCAATCTGTTGGAACTCAGAGCAGTTTTTCTAGCACTTCAATTTTTTTCCAAATCTGTTGAGAACAAAGTTATTCAGGTCAGAACAGACAATACCACCACAATGTGGTACATCAACAAGCAAGGGGGCACTCAGTCTACGGCCTTGTGCACCGAAGCAATGAAGTTGTGGTCTCTGGCTTACTCTCTAAACACCTTCCTTATTGTAGTTCACCTCCCAGGCAAGGACAATGTCCTGGCAGATGCTCTCAGCAGGATTTCCCGGGGCCATCACGAATGGTCACTGGATCCCCTAGTACTGGAGGTAGTATTTGCCAGATGGGGCACCCTAGATAGATCTTTTGCAGCCCCAGACAATCACCAACTTCCCCTTTTTTGCTGCAGGCCCCCAGTGTTGGGCTCAGTCCCTCTGGATTCCTTCCTTCTCAGTTGGGAAGGGAAGTTTCTCTATGCTTTTCCCCTTTCCCTCTTCTGTTCAAGGTGCTAGTCAAAATCAGATCTCAACCCTGCAAGATGATCCTGATTGCTCCAGATTGGGCCAGACAGCCCTGGTACCCACTCCTTCTGTCCTTAGCAGTCCACCTTCCCCTGTGTCTTCTCAGGAATCACAACCTGTTAACCTGTGCTCAGGGGAGAGTTTGGTACTCGAACCTCAAATCTCTCAATCTCAAGGCCTGGCTCTTGAAGAGTTAGAGTTTGCTGACCTACACCTCTCCCAAGGTTTATTGGATATCTTGAAGGCTTCTAGGAAGCGTTCCACCAGGGCTACTTTTAATTCCAAATGGAAGAGATTTTCCATATGGTGCTCTGGCAAGCATATGTCCCCAGAATCTGCTGACTTACCCACAGTCCTGGATTATATGGTGCATTTGAATACTTTGGGGCTGAGACCAGCTACCCTAAAAGTGCACCTGGCAGCCGTGTCTGCTTTCTTATAAGCAGGTAAACCCTCTTCTCTTTCAGCTCATCCTATATTCTCCAAGTTTTTCAAGGGGTTGCTTCACATCAACCCTCCATTCAGGGACCCTGCCCCTGCCCCTGCCCCTGCCTGGGATCTTAATATTTGCACTGCCCAGCTTATGCAACCCCCTTTTTAGCCCTTGTCTTCAGCAGAGCTTAAGTACTTGACTTGGAAAACTGTGTTTTTGGTAGCCATCACTTCTGCCAGGCGCATAAGTGAATTACAAGCATTGTCAGTGGAGACTGATTTTATCTCCTTTCATAGAGATAAGGTGGTCCTCAGGACTAACAGAAAGTTCTTGCCTAAGGTGGTTTCAGACTTCCACCTTAATCAATCTATGTCTCTCCCTGTGTACTTCACTGACCATTCCTCCTCTGGCGAGAGGAGACTGCACAGTTTAGATGTCAAAAGAGCCCTTAGTTACTACATAGAACATACCAAAGGTCACAGGTTTGACTCCTTCCAACTGTTCCTCACTTATGGTGAGGTTGGTAAAGGGAAACCTGCCACTAAAAATCCATTGCCAGGTGGATTGTCTCTTGTATCAATTTTGCTATGAAAACTGGGTAGGGTTCCTCCCTCAGGCCTGAGGGCTCACTCTACCAGAGGTACAACTGCATCTCTGGCTGCTGCCAGGACATCCCTATCCTAGAGATATGTCAAGCAGCTACCTGGAAAACAGTTCACACTTTTACCATTACTCCCTGGACATCCAGGCTAGGAGTGATGCTCGGTTTTAACACAGCTGTGCTTCAGAGCCTATTTCCAAGTAGGTTCTGTCCCTCCTCCATGGAGGTACTGCTGTGTAGTCTGCATATGTCATAATATAGCAAGACTTCATGTTGTTTGAAGAAAAATTACTCACCTTAGTAATGTTGTTTCTTCTAATGGAGTCTTGCTATATTATGACCTCCCTCTGCCTGCCCTCTCAGAACCTCTGCTTTTGGGATGTGGGTGGGCAGTGCAGTGTCAGCACTTAGTAGATGCCCACCTTGTTTTTCACCTCCTTTTGGGGTGATTGGGTGTTGTTTTTCATTTTTTTGGATCCCCTGACTTGAGTCTTTGTTTTGGGACCAAAAAATGTGTTCTTATATTTAGTAGCCAGTTGGCTAGTGTAGGTTTACAGCTTCCACACAGAACCTTAGTGAGTTTTGCTCATAAAGATCTGACAGTTTGAGTTTGAAGAACAACAGACAGAGTTTTCAACCGAGCTCGTGCTCAAAGTTCCATGCCTGGCATGGAAAGTTAACTCTTTCACCTCCAGAGCAGTTCGAAGGTTGGGACTCACTGCATATGTCATAATATAGCAAGACTCCATTAGAAGAAACATTACTAAGGTGAGTAATTTTTTCATTTCACCTGTCGGTCTCGTGCTTGTTTCCACTTTAGAAGGGCTTTCTCCACATTAAATTCACTGAGTGGTACACTCTCTGCTACAATTCTTGAGAGCATCTCAAGGTATGAATCTGAGACATTACTTCGATACCTAGTTTTGATCCTGCTTTGCAAGGAAAATCCCCTTTCACAGCAGGCAGTGTTTACTGGTATCACCAGACCGCAAGACAGCAACCGAGAAATGTTTGGGTAAATAGAATACTTCTAAATGATTATCTTGGCAAAGTCCGAGAATTGCATCTGAGAGTAACAAGGTTGCTGAAGTAACCCTTTAACCTGAGACCACTCTATCTCTGTAGCATATTTATCTATGTGAAGATCAATTTCAGCACCACTTTCAGCAACACTTGGCTGACCATAATGAGAAAGAAGAACATCCAGTTCTTTCTCACCGTAGTCAGGGGGAAGAGGTGAAGTATCCCATTTTGTTCTAGGATCAAAAATTTGGAAAGCACACAAAACGTTCATCATTTCATTGGGAAATCTTTCCTGAATGTTGCTTACCAATTTGTGTAGGCAGCTAATTTTAAGCCTCTCAAACTGCAATTTGAACTGTTATTCTACTTTACAAGTCTGTCCTTTTACTTCTAAAATAAGGTAACCGTCATTCTCAGTTAGTTGCTGGAGAACCTCCTTGAGCATTGGACCAGGATTTGTTTTCATTTCAGTTAAGCTATCTACTGCACTAGTAATCACTGGCATAATGATGGTTAGGTCTAAGTTATCAGACTGAAAAAGCTTGCTGAGTTTTGTTACATGTGAAAGAACATCAAGCAAGATTTATGTCACTACAAAAAATGTGACACTTTTCAGCATTTTTAAGATGCCTGTTGCTGTGGCATTTTGTGTGGAAGCAGCGTCATTCTCGAAAAAAGCTACAAGAGAAGGCCATATTCTACTAACGGTCTCAACTGCTTTATGCAGTGCTAACCAGTGAACCTGTTTGTGTTATTTGAGACGAAGCACGGGGTCATCAAGCAGAGCCTCTAATTCTGTCAGATGATGAGTCCTCACAGCACTGCTTGAAAAATATGAAAACACAGATTGTAGTGTACTCTGATAGTCATTCAAGTATTTCTCATTTTTTGCTGCTTGTGATGCAGCAAGAGACAGCCTATGTGTAAGGCAGTGAACCAAAATCATATAAGGGTTCACATCTTTTAGTCGTTTTGCAACCCCTGTATGAGAATCTCTCATCACTTACATGCCATCTGAACAGAATCCTACACACTTTTCAAATGGTATGTTATGTTTTCAAAAAAAAGTCTAAAATAACATTTGTTATTCTTTCTGCTTTACCATCTGATATCTGCAGGTTTTCTAGAAAAAGTGTCTTTACGGACCACTGTTTGACAATGAAGTACAAGTTTTTTGCTGATTGTGAGATCTGTTGATTCATCACACACGATACCCATAAATGATGTTGAGGCAGTTTCTGAAAATATTTCTTCCTCTATTACATCACTGCAATCTTTATGCAATTCACACACAAAGTCGTGGTGTGTGTACACATTAGGATTAACCTCAGCACCTAAAAGGGCATGAGGATTCAGGAGAGATGCAAATTTTGAAGGGGGAAGTTCTTTTGCTAACCAATAAGCAGAATACACAGCTGCAGCAGCACATTTCTCTGTTTTTTTAATAGCATTTACTGCAGCTGTATTAAAGGATTTTTTAAGCTGAATGTCCTTTACTGCCAGAACATGGTCAGTACTTGTATTATGACGTACAAGCGTTGTATGCCTGTAGTTGGTACAGCCTGATGTAAAGGTATTTCTTTTAACGGCTTCCTTACAAATGTTACAGTACATCAAAACAGTGCTGTCAACAACCTTAAAATCTAACCATTTATACAGTATCCTCCTCTCTTACTGAACACCATATATATATATATATATATATATATATTTTGAGATATCGTGTGATGAATCACCAGCTGCTGCCACAATACTACTACTAGGCTCTAACTCCTCATCCATCTGCATCACTACACATGATGAAGCAGTATCTGTTGTTCTGTTTGTAACAGTGCACAGTGACATGCCATGATCATCTTCAGGCAAATTTTGTTCACTACAAATTGTATCTGCATTATTACTTTCCACCTCTCATTGTACGCATGTTGTTTCTCTCGCAGTTTTTCTATGAAACAATAAAACTTTTGCAATTTTTTTACAAATGACTGCAAGCCGCAAGGACTGTTTGTTTTGATCACTGGAATTAGAACTGTAGGATATTAATATATTGGAATGGATATGGCCTGGATAGGGTGGTGGTGGTCTCTCTTTTATCAGTAAAGTATAGTGATGGTAACATAAACAGCAAGTAAGAACTTCTACTGTTCATGAACCATGTGCTAAAGCACGAAATACAGAGGAGAACTGCTTTACACCACTATCACTTTTGGGAGGAGTGGTGGTGGTGGTGCATTAGCACCTGTGGATATGGATATCATTGCTTATAGGCAGCAATGAGCATGTAGGTAAGAGGATATCCAATTCAAGCCTGGTAACAGAACTGTTTTGGGAGGAGTAGGTCAGCTGATCAGTCACTTGGTAGTGCACCACATGTGGATTAAGTGGATAGCATTGCTTATAGGCAGAATGTATGATATCCTCAGCCAATAACTGAACTCAGGAGTGGTGGGTGGGTCAATGGGTGGTGCAGGAGCATACCTGTGGATAATATGGAGGATATTGTTACTTATAGGCAGCATGTAGGATATCCATCCAATTCAAGCTTGGTAACAGAACTGTTTTGGGAGGAGTAGGTCAGTTGGTCAGTCACTCAGTAGTGCAGTGGATTAAGTGGATATCACTGCTTATAGGCAGCATGTATGATATCTCTAGCCGGTCACCGAACTTAGGAGTGGTGGGTAGGTCAATGGGTGGTGCAGGTGCATATCTGTGGATAATACGGTGGAAGATATTGTTGCTTATTGGCAGCATGTAGGATATCCATCCATTTCAGGTCTGGTAACATAACTGTTTTGGGAGGAGTAAGTCAGCTGGTCAGTCACTCAGTAGTGCAGTGGATTAAGTGGATATTGTTGCTTATAGGCAGCATGTATGATATCCCCAGCTGGTAACTGAACTCAGGAGTGGTGGGTGGGTCAATGGGTGGTGCATCAGTACCTGTGGATAATACGGTGGAGGATATTGTTGCTTATAGACAGCATGTAGGATATCCCCAGCTGGCAACTGCACTCAGGAGTGGTGGGTCAATGGGTGGTTCATTAGTAACTATGGATACGGTGGATATTGTTGCTTATAGGCAGTATGTATGATATCCACCCTGGTAACTGAACTGTCAGTTTTGGGAGGAGTGGTGGGTTGGGGGAGGTGCATCAGTACCTGTGAATATGGATATCCTTGCTTAGAGGCAACATGTAGGATATCCAGGTAACTGAGCAAAAAAGGAAAAAAGCACAGCCAAAACTGTCACCAAGGTAGAAGAAAACTTTGCTCAAACAACCTGAATGAAAACAACAGTGTGTCATTTGACCAAATACCCAACCCAACTATGAAATAAACAAGTGCTAACCACAACAAGATGTGACTGCACAACTATACAGTATATAACACACATAGGTCATTGAAATGCAGAATTAAGTCTAACTTAGTACTGATACTGACTGAGTGACATTTGTCTACTACTGAATGAAAAGCAATGACAATGAAATATATCAACAATCAGAAGTGGAAATGTCTTGATGAGATTGATCAGTTCTTCTGCATGATCTGCATCACTGTCCTGTCAACAAATGACTGTAAAGTCTCTGTGAAGTGAGAAAGGACCTCGCTACTACATATTCAATTTCAGATAGTAAGTCAGTCTTCTTTTCGTTTGGTGAGAGGGACTTGCTGGCAGCAGCCAGTAGATCCTTCACCTACTCACAGTTCCCCAAAACCAGTTCAATTATCAGGTTAGCATGACACGAAGCAGATGCTTTCAGAACTCTTCAGTAGCCACACTTGTCTTGATCAGCCGCTTGTCTAATGCACTGCTGCAGAACTCTTCACAGGATAGCATTGTCTAATGGGATGATGGCACCACCAAAAAGGGTTGTCAGATAACTCGGTACTCAGATGCTCTGTGTGTCTGTAAAGAAAAATGATATTAACAAAAAAAAACAAAAAAAGAAAACAGAAATGCAGTAGTGTATAGCAGTACTATAATATACATATTTATCTGAAACTTAGGACCAAGAAAGATGATTCATTTGCCACCAGATACCTGAACTGGCTGACCAAGCAGCACATACTTTATTAAGGGGTGGGTTTACTGGATAAACTAAATAAGCTCCAAAAAAAGGTTAGCATGCAAAGGACGACTGCCACTGACAGGATAGACAAGACAGCAGCATTCTACTTGGCTGGTCACTGAAGTGCTACATTTACATAAAGGCAGCAGCATACAGCAGTCCATCCAGCCAAGTAGAATGGCGATGTGCATGTGACTGTAGCCTGTCAGTGGCAGTTCCCCTTGGCTGCTTACTTCTTTTTGGAGCTAACCCCCATTATGTTTCAACAAGGAAACAGACATCATCAAGTGGTTTTTACACTGTTTTAACAGAAGAAAATGTGCTGTACTACCCTGCCACTTTGCAAAATGTTCCACTGTCCCCACTCCCTAGCCCGCCCCCCCATACACACAAATGCATAGCACACAGGATCGATCAACCACATAAGTCCATTTTTGTTTAAAAAAAAAAAGAGAGAAAAAGAAAAGCCCAGAAAAGTGGAGGACAAGATACACTTGTCTTGTCTTGTCTGTTGCAGGATTTATCCAGTCATGTGACATGTTTTGACTAATAAGGCTACAAGATTTATGAGACCCATTTTATAATGACAAAGACAAACAGAATGGCATCAACTAAGATTCACACAGTTCACTTCCTTCTCCCATCCAATCCACCTATATGGGACAAACTGGGTAGCCAGGTTGACAATGGTAATGGCCAGTTTGGCCACTAAATAAAATGGTTTGGAATACAGGTTTTGAAAGCTACTTAAAAATGTCAGCTAGAAAAAAAAAGGTGGATTTGGCTACAAGACTTTGAATGCTTGTGGCCAAAGTTAAACTGACCAGTTGACAACCACTTAAGAAAGTTCATTTGTCCTCCAGCCCCCCCAACTTCCATGTCAACCTCCAGTTCACACAAGGTGGCACATGAGATATATGATGACAGCATTGCATATTCCTGACAACCTTCATGATGAAAGAAAACATCCCGGATCCAGCGCCAGTGGCAGCAGCAGTGAGCACAACAACAGGGATGGTCTCTCTCAGAGTAGACACTAGCCTTGAATAAGACTGCGAGTTATAACTCATCTCTCATGTTCTCCTTCTCCTGTGAAATCAAAGCTACTAACCCACGAATGAAAAAATAAAACCAACAAATCAGTTACTTACCTTCCACTGGTCGGCATGTGTCAATTTGATTTTTCTTCTTCTTTCTTGTTTCCTTCTGAGTCTTCACTAATCCAGACCATCCAGATGATCACTCATCACCGCTGTAATTATTGCAAACTGTAGATGCTGAAGAAAGAAAATAAAGGAAGACTTGTTTAGGCAATGCAACTGGTGGTGTTTCGATTCAGTCAGTTATTGCACTACTGTTTTTTTTTTATTTAAAGTTTATTGAAAGTTCAACAAATACAATAGACAGGGCCATGATATCCAACACATTTAGACATATGACAAAGCAGGTTACATGACCCCATCCCCCTTCCCCCCTACCACCCCCCAACAAAACACCACCCACCCACACAGTCCCGAGGCATGACAGTCCTTACTACACAGTAGTCTGAAAAGTGAATACTAGATGGTATATAACGTATGTAACGGGGCCCAAATCCATTCATATTTGGATTTGTTATTGTTAATACTCGAAATAGTCTTCTCCACTCAAAGGTTAAATAATAACTCGCTAAGCCATTCAGAATAAGAGATAATCTCAGTACCCTTCCAATGTTTAAGCACCATTTTTTTAACTGACATAGAGATCAAGGCAATATGGAACTTAGGCTTATTAACTGAAATCTGTGAGTAATCCCCTAGAAGGCAAACCTCTGGAGTGAACAAATCCATCAGCCCAAGCAGCGGGTCAGCCTTGTCCTTAATAGCCTTCCAGAGGGGAAGTATCTTAGGACATTCCCAGAAAATGTGAAATAGGGAGCCTTCCACTTGAGCACACCTCATGCATATGTTTGAAGATGTTACTCCCCATTTGGCTAGTTTCTGTGGATAATGATAAAGGTTGTGGAGGATGTAAAACTGCATTAACCGTAGCCTATCTTGTGTTACAAAATGATGGCAGTTATTCCATATAGCTGTCCAGTCTCTATCCCAGTGTGGAAAAAGGTCGGACCAAAATTCTGTGGGTCCAAACGGCTCAGGAAAACACCAGTCATACAAAATATTATACAGTTTGGAGATACTCTGGGGGAAGTTAGCTAGTGGGCCCAATTCAGACTGGAAAGTGAATTTATAAGATAAAGGGGTACCATCTCCAAACTTTTTAATAAGGAGGTGTCTAAGCTGGAGTACCTTAAAGTAATCACTTTCCTTAAGCCTGAATTTCACCACAATATCTTCAGCTGATAACCAAGTACCATCCTCCTTAAGAAATGAAGACACACTCCCCTCCCCCAATCTAGGTAACCAACTAGGGGATAACATTTTCTTATCTATTTTAAAAGCAGGAGAGTTCCAGATCGATTGCTCCGCATCCAACCAATTTTTATATTTTAAGAATCCACACAACTGTGAGTGAATCCTCATAGAAGTTTCAATTGTGGTACCTTTCAACTCCTTTGGTAGAGAGGCGATATTGAGGAATAATAATGCGGAAGGGGATATATTTGCAGAACGGATCATTTCCAGTTCTATTTTGAGCCATGCGGGAAGATAGGCAGAGGGATTGGGATCCATCCATCTGAGGTATTTAGCCACGCTGCAGGCCCAGTAATACATGCATAGGTATGGAAGCCGTAAACCGTCTTTAGACTTGGGTGCAACGCGCTTATAAAAAGCTAATCTTGGTTTCTTTTTAGACCAGATGAATTCACCTATCAGCCTCTCTGCTTTTTTAAACCAACTGCCTGGTAAGAAAATATTGAGTAGTTGGAGAGGGTATAAAAACCGCGGGAGAACATTCATCTTAACCAGGTTAACTCTTCCCCAGAAAGAGATAGGTAAGGCCGACCATCTGGCCAAATCGAGGGCCACCGTGGATAGTAATGCCTCCATGTTATACTTAATGGTAAGCTGCGGGTCTCTAGTTAATACAATGCCCAGATACCGCAAGGAGTCTCTGGACCAGATAGGCCTAGGGCTGTAATATCATTCTTAAAAACGTTATGGTTTAAAGGAAACATGATCGACTTCCCCACATTTAGCTTATAATTCAATAATTTACTGACTTGCTCAATAATGCCCAACATGGCAGGAATAGATGATTCTGGCTAAGAAAGGTGCAAGAGCAAGTCATCTGCATAAGCAGTGACTTTAAGTTCAGTGCCGAGAATGGTAATTCCCCGGACCTTCGGACATAAAATTAGCTTACGGATTAATGGTTCTAGGTAGAGATTGAAAAGTAGGGGAGACAGAGGACAGCCCTGCTTAGTTCCGGAATGTAGGGTAAAGGTCCGGGAGATTACGCCATTCCCAGAAATTCTAGCAGTCGGATTCTGGTAGACAGCCTTTACCCAAGATTGATATTGTTGGGGAAGACCAAAGGAATTTAGCGTTTGAAGTAAAAAACTCCAATTAACTCTGTCAAAATTCTTCTCGGCGTCCAGGGAGACCAGTACCACTGGAAAGGAAGCATCCCTGGACACCGAGAAGACATGTGAAAGAGTGTGGAGGTGGTCTGCGGATAATCTTCCTTTCATGAAACCCACCTGATGTGAACCAATTAAGTCGGGAAGAACCAAACTAAGCCTATCCACCAGTATTTTTGTTAAAATTTTTATATCTTGGTTCAGTAATGATATGGGTCTGTAACTCTCAACACATTCTAAGTCTTTACCCGACTTTGGGAGGAGCACGATAAGGGTCTCAAATAGAGAGGAGTCTACTTGTGCACCCGATAGCATATGATGAAAAAGGGAAAGAAGATGGGGGGTAAATTGTTCCTTAAGACATTTATAGAAGTTTGCTGAAAAAAGATCCATTCCAGGTGATTTGTCTAAGGGCAGACCCTTTATTGCCTCCAAGATTTCCAACTTAGTGATAGGGGCTACAAGTGCCCTGCACTGAGACTCCGAGAGACAAGGTAACTGGGCTTCTGCTAGATAGGAGGAGAGAGTAAGGGCAGAAGGGGGATTAGGAATTTCACCATATAAGTGTTTGTAATAACTGACAAACTCCGAAACAATCTCCTGGGGACAGGATCTCAGAGCTCCATCTGTTCTAGAACGAATCGGAGGGATAAACCAGGCAGACTCCAATTGTTTAATTCTCTAGGCCAATAGTTTACCTGTTTTTTCCCCATGGTCTATATAAGAGGCTCTTGTACATAAAATAGCGAATTCTGCTTTTTCATTAAGCATACTTATATAGGAGTCCCTCAGCTTTGCAAGATCTTGTTTAATCTCGTCAGATGGGTTTGATTGTAAATTAACCTCTAATGTTCTAATCCGGGCTAACACCACTTTCTGCTTCGCCTCCCACCCCCTTTTCCTTGCCGAGGCCATCCCAATTAGGATGCCCTGAAGATATGCTTTAAAGGCACACCATAATACCTCTGGCCTAGTGTCCTGTGTAGCATTCAAGTCAAAAAATTGTGTAATATGCTCCCTAATTTGGTCTCTGGTCTTGGAGTCCTTGAGCAATTGGCCATTCAGTTTCCACTGAGTTTGGCGCTTAGGCAAGGAGGTGAGGACCAGCTTGCACAGGACCACTGAGTGATCAGAGGGCGGACCAGGCTGAATAGTAGAGCATGTTATACCAGGTAACAAGACCTGAGACAATAACAGGCAATCAATACGGGATGAGGACCTGTGAACAGGGGATACGAAAGTGTATTCCCTATTCTCGGGATGTAAAACCCTCCATATATCACAAAGTCCCAACCTATCCATTAACTCATGTACCGCATGTTGTGCTGGGAAAAGGGGTCCCAAAGGTGAGCTAGTACGATCTTTACCCAGGTCTGTCACTAGATTCCAATCCCCCCCTAAAATTATTGTGGAAGGTAACAAGGAAAGAATATTATTGAGAAGTCTCATAAAGAAGAGAGATTCGTCTTTATTAGGGCCATAAGTGCTTCCTAATACAAAATCTACGGAATACATAGTGCCCTTAACCAGAATAAATCTGCCATGTGGGTTTTTAATTTCCTGGGTGACCTATAAAGGAATACCCCTGTTAACAAGAATTAAAACCCCACAACTACTAGAGGTTCCTTGGGCTGAAAAGACCTGCCCAATCTGCATCCGTCTCATCTGAATGGCTTCCGAGTCAAGTAAATGAGATTCTTGGATAAAAACAATATTAGTACATAAAATATCTAAGTGCTTCAATATCTTGTATTGTTTTTTTTTTTTTTTCGACCCCCTTAACATTCCATGTTGAAAAACAAAACTCCTTAGCCATCACACAATTTCAATAAATGGAAACAGCACTTAAAATCACAAACTACCGTAAAAGCGAACCTCAACCTGCCTACAGCGGACTGTGTCCCCCCTAAGCCATCCCCACTATCCCCCAGTCCCCCCACCTCCACCCCACTAACAACATCCCTTAAACTACCCAACAAACAAGCAACCCCAATATACAATACCCTCAAGTCCCCCGACCCTCCCTCCCCCATTATTCCTACACATTGCTAAGCAACACTCCTCCAAAACCACCTTCCCCCTCCTGCCCCTCTTTCCGATGCCTCTCCATGAAACCCATATATGAAGGAACAGAGGAACGAGGCAAGTTCCATACAAATATATAACATGCAAGTACCTAGACTAACTATGAAAACCCTTTTAAAGCCACTGGTTTAATCTCGAATGAACCTCAAAAATCCTACCCTTAATTCAATACATTTCAACAATGGAGAGCCCTCCTATTACTAAATACCCCATTACAAGATACCTCCCGTCCATTACCTCCCCTCGAGTCTACATTATGAAAACAGACTAATACACCACCCCCATACTTAAGCAATAGTAAATCCCCTCTCCCTGTATTAAATGACAAGAGAATAAAAATAAAAGAAAAAGGAGAATAAGTTTTTATTGGATCAGGCAGCACTTAAGATCGGGGAGCTCCTACCAGTGAAACGGCATTGCCGATATCCTATGGGAACACACTGCATGTGACCGCCCAGAGGGAGGATATGCTGGGGACAGCAGGCTCCACCCCGAAACAACAGCTGTGCAAACAGCGTCTGCATACATCTCGGTTGCCACCAACTCTGCACTGTCAAAGCCTCACACATTTGAAGGCATCCAGCAATCCAATACAAAGTGCAACCAAAACCAAGGCAACACTCCCCTCTCGTGGCCGCCAACTGCAACCGCACCCGTTCCATCCTCCCATATGTAAACCCTGTGGCCCCATATGAAGCAGTAAGAAACTGGTAAAACCGGGAAAAGCACCTACCCCACTGATAACCACCAAAGCTCTCCTGATCCATCAACACCAGCCACAAGCCGGCCTCCTGATCTCCCCTCCCACGAGCCATTATCTGAAAGAGAGCTCCCACTCACAAACCATCTGAGAGAGAAAGGAGGGAGGGACAAAGCTAGAAACGCAACTCAAAACAAGGCACAACACAGCCCTACCCTGGGGCTTCGTTTCAGCCCACCAGGCATCAATAAAGGGGGGCTCAATGCAGAGGTGCCCCACTGACCCATAAGGACCTACTCATCCCCCAAGTTGGAGCCCCTGGGCGATACAGGGGACCGCCCTCCTATACCCCTAGCCAAAAATGTCCCATCTATTCCCCATGCCTGCCCCTTAACGAGTTTGAAGTATACTTAAATAACCAAAACTATAAAGGTACAGCTACTTTCCACATTTAACCTAAGGTAGAGGGGTGATCACAAGAGGTCAATTCTGGGCTAGAAAGCAACATACAAAACAGGTCCATGCATTCCGTTGCTTCTCATGCTGTCAGAATGATCCTCACTACTAACATCAATAGTATTTAAGTGTCCTTAAAGAGATCAGGCATAGCTTTCTTTAGTCCTTCAGCTGCTGAATCTGAGTCCTCATATGAATACCACTGACCAGATATCTGCACCCGCAGCTTGGATAGGTACAACATTCTGACTTTGAGACTGGCTGCAAGTAGCTTCTTAATCACTGGATGGAAGGCAACTCTGCGCTGTCTAACTGAGAGCGATAAGTCCTGAGTGACTCTAATTCTCGCTCCTTCCCACTGCAACTCTTGGATGGTCTTCAATTTGGCGAAAAAATGCTGCTTCTCCAGAAAATTAAGAAAATGAAAAATTAGCGGTTGAGGAAGAGCCCTCGTCTGAGGTTTGGATGGCAAAGCTCTATGGGCCCACTCTATAATATAGTGGGAGCCATAGGGAGAGGGCCCTATAATCTTCTCAATGAATTTCTGAACAAATAAAACAGCATCCTGTCCTTCTTCCATCTCGGGGAGCCCAATGATAACCGCGTTGTTCCTGCGGCTGCGACCCTCGAGATCCTCAAGCTCCTGCTCCATTCTGCTGATTTTTTGCCTTAGTAGGACCACTTCAGGATCCTGCTTATCCACCCTCCTCTCCAAAGAAAAGTAAGTCAGGCTTCTGTGTCGGATGTTCTCAGCGCTATGTCCTCAATAGCCTGGGAACGGGTTTTAAATTCAGTAGTGAGGTTTCTCAGCTCCTCCTTAAACGGACGAAACTCGGCCAGGAATCCAGCGAGCGTTAAGAGCTCTTGCTCCGGATTAGGGTGTGATGTTGCCTGTGCAGTCCCTGTGGTACCAGCTCGTGGCTTTTTAGGGGCCTTCTCTGGGGTGGCCGGGGGTGTGTGTTTGGGCTGAGGCTTTTCATATCAGCCTCCATTCTTCGCCAAGCACTCCAATTCAGCTCCGGAGCACTTCCCACACCACTCAATAACTTTAATAAGACTCTTGGTGTTAATTAGCTCAGGAAAAAGTATAAAAATAACGGCGGCAGGCAGGAGAGAACAAGAAAGTGTCTTCTCAGGCTTGCTGCATCACGTGATTCCCCCATTGCACTACTGTTAACTAACATTTTGTTTCTACCATGTGGCCTGATTTCAAACAGACTGGAAGCAGTCTGGACTGACAGTGGCTGTGGGGAACCCTTCATCTCTGACCACCCATCATCCCATCATATCGCACCTTCCAGGGTCTGTCTAAGACGCAAGACCCCCTTTGGACTCTAAGTATGTCCACTCACATGTTCCACCACCAACAACCCTGTCCCCATCCCCCTTCCCATGCCCCCCCCCCACACACACTGCACACACAACATATCACTGCCAGGAGGGTGATGACCATGGGGTCAATTGACTACCATCCTCGGTAGATTCCATTTCCACCAACCCACCCCCAACAACTCAGAACCCCACACAAACTCTAGTGAGGCTTGCCTGAGTTGCCTCTGATCATTAATGTACTCTCATATGTGGAGGAAAGTCAAAACCCCAAGTCCAGACTCCAGCAGTGGCAGCATCTACCTTACCTCTGCCCACTAACGCAATACCACCAGGGCAGACAGTGGGCTCAAAGTATTTCTCTTTGAATGTGACTCACGCCATGGGATGCTGCTTCAAGATGAAAATTCTTTTTAGCATAACGAACAACCTATGGAAAAAATTTAATATACATTTCATTACATGATCTAAGACTAAAAGACACACAAACAAATACACATAATATTTGCAAGTCAAATGCAATCAAGAACAGAAACGTTTTGTCACTAGCAACTAGCCTGCCCTGCAGAGTAATATTTTATGTAACATGGATGATCTGCACAGCATGCATATGAGATGTGCAACTTGTGCAGTGCATCTATATCCCCCTTCCCTCATCCCCCTCCATTGAAATCAGCCAATGTCTGTCACATTCTGAAATAATTCAGTTCTTTGACAAATGGCTCTGCATGCTAGCACTTTTGAACCTGTTAGATACAAGACAAACTGGTAGCCAGGCTATTTCAATAATTGTCAGCAGTCACAGTGTTTTAGACAGACTTTCATTTTACTCACTCACACAGTCTATAAATTTGTACAATTTGGGTCACAAATTTCTGTCATAGGGTCAGAGTGATGTAGTAGTACCTACTCCCACTGTACCCTGCCATTTTTACTTATGATCCACAAAGTCACGTAATCCGCAATGTCGAGTAGTGAGTCTGTCACTCAGAAATGTAGCCAAGACAGAGCCAGCCAACAATACTATAAATAACTAAGAATGAACACTCCTTGGGCTAAGGCTGTGCATGAGTCAGCTTCAAATAGGCTGGCCTGGGCTTATTATATGGTGGTCTCTGTCTCTGTCTTACTCTTCTCATCTTACCATCATGATAGTGAACTGCAGCCTGGCCTCTATGGATGAAATTAAGCAACGACATGGAAAAGGCATGGCTCACTCACACTGCTCAAGGCAAACAGCTAACTAGCACAGTACAACTGTCTCTAAGGCATCATCATTGTCACGGCTGCTTGACTGCATTAATCAGGCACGTGGCAGTGTGGGGCACCATTATACAGTAGCTAACCAGAACCTACCAGCATGTTGCTGAGAAGAGCAGCAGAGCCCATCAATACAATAACATCCTGGCTAGCCTGGCACTACTCAATGTAATTATAGAGTCAGGAAAGGGGTGGGGGCAGGGACTTCAACAACCTTCAATTTTAACTGTAGTATGTGTATGCGGTCCGGTGGGTGACGGTGGGTCACATTTGTTTTGCACAAACAAACTGAGTCTGAGGTGTCATGGTCATGCCATGGACCCCACGGTCACTTGCACATTCAAATCAGAGTGACCCAGCACAAAGCACTATAAAACAGTCATAATGCCCGGCCCCCCACCAGCCCTTAGCAACCATCAATTCATAACACTCATAAGCAGCACAACAACTGATAATAATACCAAGCCAGCCCAGCAACTTAGGAAAGGCAGGCAGCAGGGAGCAGCACAATTAAAAGCATTGACTACGGAGTGTGGGAGTCAGACTACCGTAAAATGCCCCCCCAACTCGGAGCCTAACAACAGCACGGTGCACCAGAATACATATGGATCTCATGGTCCTCCTGGCTGGATATGGATGTCACTCAGTTTCAGCTTGGTTCCCGTCTCGACCCATCACACTCAGAGCAGGTGAAGATTAAGAACTTAAGCATACCCCTGCAGACCCAGGCCAGACCTCTATGGATAAATTTTAAAATACATTCAGACAATTTAAACTTTTAATCATCTCTCATTATAACCTGCCCTGCATGGCATCACATACCACTTTAAATGACTGGGCTTGGGCTTGGGCTTGCTTTCGCCACAATATTTCTTGTTCAGCTGCATTCAACCCTCTTCATGTCTTCTCTAACACTAAATCCCTCCTCAGCACTTCGTGATGTGAAGATGGCACCTTCTGTAAAGCTTTGCCACATGACAGTACATACTTGGGGAGGATGGATAGAAGTAATTGGTGGAAAATACATCATATGTCACACTGATCACAATCACTTCTTATCCCTAGCAAATCCATTTTATTTTGTAACAAATATATCAGTTTCCATGGAACCCCCTGCCCCTCTGCCACTGACTACGTGCCTCTGGTAAAGAAAAACAACTTCAGCAAAAAAAAAAAAATAGGAGAGAGCAGGAGGCACAAGACAATTAAAAACACACTACACACAGCTCAGCGCAAAGCGTGTCCACTTGGATGCGCTACCACATCAGGAACATACCTTTTTCCCTTCAGGTACACATTGGTGCAGTCTCTGCTTGGGGTACAGAAACCCAGGGGTGGAATACAAAATGGGGGGTGTAGTATTAATGACCACCAAACAGGAAAGAGACCTGGGAGTAATCATTTCTGATGACCTAAAGATGGTCAGACAGTGTGACAGAGCAGTGGGGAGAGCTAGTGAGATGCTAGGGTGCACAGGAAGGGGTATCACCAGCAGAAATAGAGAGGCGGTATTACTGCTGTATAGATCACTGCTGAGACCTCACCTTAAGTGCTGTGTCCAGTTCTGGAGACCACATCCCTGGAAGGACATAGACAGAGTAGAGGCGGTCCATAGGAGGGCAATGAAATGGTGCAGGGTCTGCATCAAAAGCCTTATGAGGAGAGACGAAAGGACTTCAATATATACAACTCTGTAGGAAAAGAGGGAGATGGGAGAGATATTATAGAAACTTTAAATACCTCTGGCTATAAATAATGTTCAAGAGGGGAACATTTTTCAGAAAAAAAGATGCTCAAGGTAGAGCCACCCAGAAGTTCTTGTTGGGCTGACACAGCAGAGGCAGAGTTTCTGGCAAGATGGAGCAGGCACTCTAGTGGTAGGGAGTCCTGCTAACTCTCCCCCCGTAGCTTGCAGGAGCATGCTAACCCGAACCTGCTAGACCTTAGTACTTTGTAAAGGTGTACAGATATTTAGTCATGTCTTTTTTTGCCGCAGTCAAGCCATTGCGGACTTATAGCCGTATCTCCTAGTTGCCACCTGCATAGTGGTCGCGGTCAATTTGTTTTTTCGGTGACTTTACAATGGCAACATTAACTGTGCGACTATCTTGTACTATCTGGCACTAGCTTGCAGAAACAATTAAACAAAGCATCTTTACACTGCTATAAAAGCCAAACATTAATTCAGCGACTAGCTTGCAGTATCTGGCACTAGCTTGCAGAAACAATTAAACAATTAAACAAAGTAGCTTTACTCTGCTATAAAAGCCGAACTGTGCAGCACATATTCAATCAAGTTTTATGTGCTGTTAACCATGGAGTATGTGCAATCACAAAAGAGGAAACAGAAACTGTGCTTCCAGAATTACCTGTATACTAAGGAAAAGGATGGTAGTGATGGCAAGGTCATTTAGAGATGTGAGCAGAGATCATGCAAAGCCAGAATGCACACCGTTGGGGACACAATTTCCAAGGGAGCCCTCAGAGCACTGTCATGCACCACTGCATGGCCGTGCAAAAGTTATAAAGGCATGAAGCAACATGAAGCGTAAGGCTTGCAAGTTGGAGGAATCAACTCGCAATGTGGTGCATCAGGCACTCCAAGATGTTGCTATAAACCATGCACACTTGCTGCCAACCATGGAAACCCTTAGACAAGATGTCAGGCGACATAGGCAGCATGGGGGGGGGGCGAGTGACACAGACATAGATCAGTACTCGTTAACAGTCACTAATGAGCCTTTCCTGAGAATGAACAAGGAAGGAATTATTTTATTTGCTAGTGATAGTGACTTAAGAATTCTAAACGAGCAGCCACATTGGTTTTGAGATGGAACATTTAGTGTGGCTCCCAATGAGGATGATCAGGTGTATACTGTGCATGCCCTTGTACAGGGGGTAAACAGACCGTGTGTTTATGCACTGCTGTCTGGCTGTAGTGAGTCCATTTACAGGAGATTCTTTTGCCACCTACAAGAACTGTTGGGAGGAAAAGGTGAGACCCATCACAGTTATGACTGATTTTGAAATAGCTGCCATAAATGTATTGAGGCAGATGGTCCCAACAGCTAAGCTATCAGGCTGTAATTTTCATCTTGGGCAAGCTATTTGGAGATGGGTTCAACAAGAGGGGATGCAGCAAAGATATGTGCTTCACGAAACATTTGCACACAAAATACGATGTTTGCTGGCATTAGCTTTTGTGCCCGAGGATATGGTGGAAAAGTATTTTGAAATAATGCAGGATGACGAGGGTTATGAGGACATACAATGCCTCATCAATTACTTTGAGGACATTTACACTGGCAGACTGTCAAGGAATAGAAAAAATAGAAGACAGCCCAGGTTTCCTATTGGTGTTTGGAACCAACATTCAAGAGTTGTTAATGACCTCCCCCGTAGTAACAATGCACTAGAAGCCTGGCACAGGGCTTTCTTGCGCACAGTTTCTGTAAGCCACCCTACACGAGCAAAACTTGCTAGAAAGCTTCGGCAGGAACAGCATGCTGTAGCAATGCAAAGGCAACAGGTGGAGCTGGGGCAACAGGCTCCTCATAAAAACAGCAAATACTCACGAATAAATCAGGTGTTTAAGACAATATGCAACAATGTTGCAAACCGAGTGCCTAAACAATACCTGCTATACATTGAGGCTGTAATTGAAATAAATGTTGCCTGACAGAAATTGAAAATATTTGCACATGATTTTAACTTTTTATTGTATATGCATCATTTGCACTCTTCTTCCCCATACATTAATTATGCACATTTTAACTTTTTGTTGTATATGCATCATTTGCACACTGCTTCCCCATACATAAATTCTGCACATGATTTTAATTTTTTATTGTATATGCATAGATTTTAACTTTTTGTTGTATATGCATCATTCCCCATACATAAATAAAGTTTTGTTATTGAATACGTTTGAGTAATAAAGTTTTGTTATGTGTGTTTGGAGCTGCGACTTGCTGATTGATGACACGTCATAGTGGTGACTGTTTGAATGAATGTTCTGCGAGCGAGCTGCGACTTTTTATCTGGTAAGAGATTGAAACATCGACTTATTTTCCAGCAACGCAGTAGTAAGTTGATCAAAGTGGTAACATCAATTTGACTGTGCGACCAAAGTACTGCTCTGTATTGTCCGCGACCAAATATCTGGGAACCAAAGGTCCATACACGCTTTGTAAATGGTGCATTACGTGTTAGTTCCCGAAGAAGAAGAAACTTTCCTTGTTAATGGTGGAATCCATTGTTGAACTAAGGACAAAAACGGCTTCGAAAATACTCTGGGTCACAAAGACAAAATGACTCCAAGGAAAGAAGCTAAAGCCAAACCATTCACCAGATCAGTAAAACAACTTGAAATGCAAACAGAACAAGGTCTAAAACAGAAGTGGTCAGAATGGCAAAGAACGGTGAACCAAGAGCTTTGGGTAATCCTGGACAACCTGTTTCCCTACCAGAATCTGAAGAGACCCAGCATAAAATTACTAAAAATGAAGGGGCGACAATAAGAGGTAAAGCTTCACAACAACCCTAGGTAATGGCTCCATTTCTCTTGTGTAAAAATAACAATAAACAAAATACCAAGCCAATACATATAGCTGCCTTACAAAGTGCCTCTAAAGAAACTCTGTCAGCTTCTGAAGGAGAGATTCATGAGGGCAGTTCAGGGTCCCTTTCACCAGGAGAAGCAATAGGAGAAGAGATGGGATAACTAACAGGAGAAGCAGATGTAGTAAAACATAGGACCATTGCCGCAAATTTCTCCACCAGCGAGGCTCTGCATTCACTGACTGGGACTGCCGTGTCAGAGCTACAAGTACCAGAAGCTTTGACTGACAACTCTCTTCACCAGACAACTGAGGATATAAAGCAAATTTCAGCTGAACCACTGATGAAAGAATCATCCGGCAAATCTGTTGGGGCCAATGCCAATCTTGCACCTTGAGTAAGTGCCACCGCTACTATATGGCAGCCATCAGCTGCCGGGGATTGGCCTACTACAAAGTTAGACTTCAGCAAAAAGGAAATTGCGCTAGTAAACCAGCCAAAAAAGGTACAGTATCTGCATTACCATTATCAAAAACAAATGTCATGCCTGTACCAGGGGATAACATAAAGGGGGACTCCAACAAACAACCATGTTTGCAGAATAGTGGGGTTGTAAAAAAGACCTTACCATCTCAAGTTGGTGAAAAGCTTGATAATTTTCTTATCGAACAAGAAACAGATGTTCTAAAGGGAACTCTTATGGTGGAATCAGATCCCAAGACACAATCACATGTTGTTACCCCCTTGTTCATTACTATTAATCAGCATAGCTCAGGCCCTAGTTCTGAATCTGAAACAAGTAACTCCTCTGAGGATGAAAATAGCCCAGACTCTGAGGGGAAGAAAGTAGGAATGATCAGAATCCCACCCGCCAAAATAATAATAAACAAACTTGCTACCCTGGAAAAATCGATGTCAGGGGCCAATGAAAAAGTGTTTAATAAAATTGAAAATCTTCATTCCACCATAAATACATTACTGAAAGAAAATCAACAACTGAAAATAGATTTAAAAGAGGCTGAAAAAAGAATCTCCGATTTAGAAGATGAAATGTCACCTTTGAAGCACCAGTTAAAAAGAGATGAGGAAAGCAAAGTGATATGGCCATGAAGCTAACTGACTTTGAATCAAGGGCCAGGTGGAAAAATATATGAATTCTGGAGGTTCCTGAAATATGAGACAAACAGGATAACCTTACTAACATTGCTAAAAAGATCATAGCAGCATACACTGATACTGACCATGTTTCTATTAAATGTGAATTTGATCTAATCTGTAGAGTTTTCAAATCTAACATTGACTTTCAAGGACCACCAAGACCTATTATAGCAATGTTTTTCAAATAAGAGGATAAGGACAGTCTTATGAATGCAGTATACTGGAAAAAAAGGATTTCACTGGATGGGGCGAACATTGCAATTTATAATGATTTACTGCAAGACATTTTTCAGGAACATAGAAAATTTGATGACATTAGGAAAGAACTTTGGGCTCTGGGTATTAAATCTTCATTTTATCATCCTGCAAAGTTAAAAAGTGGTATTACAAGGCATGAGGCATGTCTATGGTACACCAGAAATTGCAAGGAAAGACTTAAAGGAAAAACTTAAACATTTTGAATAAAGTGGTGGCTTAGAAAATGCTCAGATCTTATTTAGGGAAGTAGTTAAAGGGGTAAAGATGCATTTTGTAAAGGCAGGGAAAAGGGTAATGGGGGGATTGTAAACTGCAAGACTAACCAATCTAATGACTGGTATGTGTTTTTGTTTTAATTTTTTTGAATCATTTGGGGAGGTCATTTTTCCATCTCCTTTTTCTTCAAAATAGCAAAGGATTATGATCTATATATATTTACTACAGAAATTTGGTGGAATGTGGGTACATTTTATTTTTGTATAGGTTTATTCTCCAGAGGAAGGGTACTATCTGTATACTGTTAGTAGGTAGAGATGTTGTCTTTATTTAATCTGAGATGTGCCACCCTCAATGTAAATGGAATGCACACCACAATTACGAAGGCAAGGGTGTTAAACTATATAAATAAATCCCAAGGTGTATGTATAGCTTTACAAGAAACACATTTAGACAACAAAGAGGTTATCAAAATGGATGGCCAAGCTCTTCTATTTAATTGGTATTAGGAAGAAAGCAGGGGTGTTGTTGATTTTCAGAAATATCCTGGGCCTTACAGTACTAGATACTTTCTCAGACATGCAAGGATACATAGTAATGGTAAAAGCCAAATTATTTAACTAGACCCTTACCTTTGCATCCATATACACCCCTTTTGTAGGTTATAAAGACTTCTTAGCAGAGTTTACAAAAGGATTTCTACAACTTCAGGCAGAGAAAAATTATTTTAGTGGTTAGTTTCAATGCCTTCTTAAACCCTGAGTCGGATAGGAGTTCCAAATCACTCTTTTATAATAAAGCACATATAAACTTATTAAAAAATGTTCTAACCCAGCATGAATTAATAGATGTCTGGAAAACTCTTTACCCTGCCAGTCAAGAATATACCCATTATGACAAAAAAACAAAGGATTTTCAAGAATCAACTACATAATGGTTTCTAAACTACTAATTAAAGCAACAGTCCAGATAGAAAATAAACCATTGGTGCTATCTGATAATGCACTAATTGTGATCAGTTTTAACTTACTAGATCTAAATAGAAGAAAAATGTTTTCATGGAGGTTAAATAATGATATTCTAGGAGAGCAAGAACTGCAGGAGAAGGTCAGAATGGGTATTGAAGAGTTTTGGAGGTTTAACTACCAACCAGGCAAAAATATAATTTCCTTATGGGACCTAATAAAAGCGGTCATTAGAGGAATAATAGTGTCCTATCAGGCATTCAGACACAAATGTTTAAAACAAAAGGAACTAGAACTCGATCAAAAAATCAAAACTTTAGATTAGAAGATCATAACAAACCATGACAAATGCTATACTGTAAAGAATGGACTAAAGCTCAACTGGAAAAAAAATAGATAAATAATAATTAAGTACTACAAAATATCAAAAAAATTAAAAAGGTTAAGCTACATCTGGGGGGAAAACAGGTAAATTACTGACTTAGAGAGACTCACCAAGCTAAATAGATTTTTATTTAGGGATTCGGATCATACCTTTGAGCTCAGAGCTCTTTTACAAAGGTTCCACATCAAACAGTGACAATGACAGCAATAACAAACAGTTTACATACAATACTCGAATAGTAGGTAGCTAGTATACAGTAAGGATACAATGTCATTCATAGTACCAATGGTGATAGTACAGCGTCAAGAGCATTCAACTAGGGTAAAGGACAGTGTTTATATGTAGCAAAGGAGATAAACAGGTGTGACACCTAGTGTGAGAGTCCAAGGAGGAGTCAAGGTGAGGGGGAGGCAGGGGGGTGGGCAGCCAGAAGAAGTGGCTTTGTCTAGGAGGTTGGGAGGGAGTAGTAGTATGTTGGTTTTAAGGTTGATCCAGTGGGAGAAAAGGCACAGTGGGGAGAGCGAAGACAGAGGGATAGGGCAATAGGGAAGAGTGGGTGTAAAAGGAAGGGGAAGGAGAGTGTGGGTGAGTGGGCATTATGGGTGTTAGAGTCCTAGTGGCAGTCACAAACTGTCCTAGTAAGAAGGTGTTGCCTTAGGCCATTTTTGAATTGCGAGATGCATTGGGAGTTTAGAATTTGCACTGGGATTTCATTGAGCCATTGGGGGGCCCTAAAGCTGAAAGCATGCTGTCCCTGCACAGTTCTACAGAAAGGTGTTGATAGGGCCCCCCTCATCCTGCCTCTGGTGGTATAGCTGGTAGCACTTGGTGTTAGGATGCTAGAAATGCATGGGGCGGTTTTACCCATTAGCGCCTTTTTTCCAAGGAGACATGTTTGGAATATAATCTTGTTCTTTAGTGGCAGCTAATTGGTCTCCTTTGTATAAGGAGCAGGTGTGGTATTTCGATCTGCAGCCATTGTGAGCCTACATGCCTTGTTGAGGGCAATGTGAATCCTTTTTAGTGCAGTGTCTGTTGCTGCACCATAGACCACCAATCCATAGTTGATGGTAGAAAGGATGGAGCCGGAGACTGAGAGACGGAGGGCCTCTGGAGTGAGATACTTTTTATGCCTATATAGTACACCCAGCTTGGTGTTCACTGCCTTTACCACTGTGTCGATGTGTTGGGTGAAGGTGAGGCAGTCATCAACGGTGACCCCCAGGTACTTGAAGGTCTGAACTTGTTCCAGCAGCTCACTGACTTTATTGGAGATGGTGAGGGGAGGGAGCTTCTTTTTGTGCTGTGGGCTGGCTGTGAGCATCACCTTGGTTTTTTTGTAGTTTAATAGAAGTTTATGGCTACAGAACCAGTCTTCCAGCTTGTAGAAGGATGCCTGCAGCTGGGGTGGAGGGCAACTATTGATGAACTGCTGGTGAGAAGCACAGCGTCATCTGCGTAAAGTATCAGTTTAGTGTCACAGGCTTCAGGAAGATTATTTAGGAAGAGGCTGAATAGTAAGGGCCCCAGTATTGACCCCTGTGGGACCCCTAAAGATACCTCGTTGGAGCTAGATACTGTGTGCCCAATTTTTACACGTTGGCTTCTGTGTGTTAGGTAGTCCTTGAACCAGCAGACAGCATTGGTTGCAACCCCCAGGTTCTGTAGTTGAGTCAGGAGGAGAGAGTGATTGACAGTGTCGAAGGCTTTGGTGAGGTCTATGAAGACTGACCCCACCAGCTTTCCTTCGTCTAGTGCCTTGTGCAAGTAGTCAGTGTAGTCCAGCAAAGCTGTGGAGGTACTATGATTCTGCCTGAAGCCATGTTGGTTTGGACATAACAGGTTGTATTTGTTGAGGTAATCTGTGAGTTGGGTGGCCACAATCTTTTCCAGGGCTTTAGATGAGGGAGAGAGGATGGATATCGGCCTGTAATTGGCGGTGCATGTCATATCACCATTCTTGTGCACCGGCGTCACGAGAGCCTGTTTCCAGATCCCAGGGAACTGTGCAAGAGCCAGTGATTTGTTAAATAGTTTTGTAACTGGCACGATGATGACATCCAGTGTTAGGGATAGGAGTTTCATATCGATTCCATCACTCCCCATTCTGGTCTTGCCTAGTATTTTTTTTATGTATTTGTAAGCCTCCTTCACTGACACTTTTTTGAAGTAGAAGACAGGGATTAAGCCCTCTTGAGGCGTGCAGTTGGTTTGTTCCCCAGCAGGGTGCAGGTAGTCAGGGGGGTAGCACTCCAGTCAGGTCAGTAAACGCTGTGTTGAGAGAATCCACGATGTGCTGAGGGTCAGTAATCGTGATGTTGTCAATGTTGAGCGAGTGGGGGATCTTCTTCTCATCCTTCCCAAGAAGGTTTTGGATGTTATCCCAAAAATTCTTCCCATTGCCCCAAGTTTTTTTAAGCTGCTCCTTGTGGAAGTTGGCCTTTGCTTGGCGGATAAGGTTGGTGCAGTGGTTTCTTGCAGCTCTAGCATTGAAGTTGTGTTTGCTGTGAGAGGACCTGGCTTTTCCCAGAGATTGTCCCTTTCCTTCATCTGGGCAAGGAGATCCCTGTGATCCAACCATTAACTTGACCCCGAATTTTCTTTTCCTCAGTGGTGCAAAGATATACAAATCTTGTTGAAGCCTCTATAAAGAAACTTAGGGCCTGGTCAATATAAGGCACATGATCGATGGGGACCAGTCATACTGGGAGAGGAGCAGAGGAGAGGGACCCAAGCTTGCCCTTCCCCAAGACCCTACTATTAATTATGATAGGCGGGGGCTTGCTCAATTTGTTTGACCATGTGAAAGTGACTGGGGAGTGATCATTTAAGGTGTCAGACAGGACCTTAAGTTCAGAGATCCGAGAAGGGTAACTCGAGAGGAGCCAATCGAGGAGGGTGTCTTTTCCTGTTTTGTGGTTCCGCCTTGTTGGGCTGTCTACAAGTTGGGTCAGATTGGAAGTAGTGACCATGTCCTTGAAAGGCGTGGATTCCCTCCCCTCCCAGTTGATGTTAAAGTCACCTGTTATGAGAAGCTCTGTGCCCTGAGAAAGGGTAGCAATTGTATCCAGTATTTTTGGGAGGCCATCCCTGGCGCTAGTGGGTGGAAGATTAGAGATTTGCCGTGCCGTCCGACCTGTGCTTTTATTGCTAGTAATTCATGATCATCCTCGACCCTGGTAACAGGGAGGACCGAACAGCATAGGTAATCCCTGGCATAGATAAGTCTCCTCCACCTCTCTTGCCACACCTGTCTTTCCTGAATGTTTGATATCCTGGAAGCATCACTTCATTGTCTTTTATCCTGCTTGACAGCCAGGTCTCTGTCAGACACAGAATGTCAGGTACATGGTCGGACATCCACGCTTGGAGTAGGTCAAACTTTGCTGTGAGGCTGCAGATGTTCAGTGCAGCTACTTACAGGCCTTTACTCGTGTTTCCCCTTGCGTTTGATACTGGTGGTGGGCCAGGATTGGCATGGACATTACCCGATAGAAGAAGAAGCATGAATATTATTTTCTTGGCTGAGAGGTTTATGCAAATGGTGGAGCGTATCTTGCGCCTCCTGCTCTTGCAGTGGGGGAGGCGAGCGTTCACCAGGGTGATCTTTATGGGCATGAAAATGATAATGTTGATAACCGTGGCAGGTGTCGGGTGCCCCAGGCTAGCAGGTGGGATGCAGGTGGTGGAAAGCTGGAGCTCCTTCGGCACAGTTGGCATTGGGGTGCTATATAGTCCATTTTTGTTAAGAGCAGGTTCTCGCAGGGGTGGTAGTGGTCCAGCTTGGCATCGTGGGCCTGTAGCACCCACAGCAAATAAAAGAACTAGGAGGATAGAGTAATCCATGGTAGAGCAGAGGTGGTGGCACTTGGGTGGTCTAACAAACACACCAGGAGATAGCAAAGGAAAAATGCTGAAGGTTAATTTCATCCACAGGAAATTAACTGTTGAGATCCAGGATCACATAATATGTTAAAATTCCTGAAAGGTGATAAACTGTGGCCTGGGCATATGCAATGTGTGAACTCCTTTTGTCTATATGTTTCCTTTGTTCTTCAAAGCCCTCAGAGATAAGTACAATACCTTGGGAGTAGGTCAGACAGTAGGCATATGCAATGTGTGAAATCCTTTTGTCTGTATGTTTCCTTTGATCTTCAAAGTCCTCAGAGACAAGTACAATACCTTTGGAAAAGGTCAGACAAAAATGTTGATTCAGTCACAAAATGTGTTAAAATTCCTTTGTTCTTTAAAGTCCACAAGTGCAGTTGCTTTAAGAGTGGTCAGATGAGAATGTTGAAAATGTTGATTCAGTTGCAGGACCCAGCATCACCATGTTTGTAAGACTAGTTGTAAGGCATATGCTTCCTTCGGGAGGCTTCAAGAAAGTTGATTTAAAATTAAAAAGCTGATACCTGATGATGGCGATTTGCAGAAATTCAGTCCAGGAGACTTTAGATTTAGCTGTGCACCACGCTGTTTGGTGCCTAGCTGCCCAGAAATGCTTTTTATCTATAGTTGCCCCAAAAATATGGAATTGTATTTTAGTAATATCACTTGTAAAATCACACAAGCACTTCCTGGTTCTAAGATCCACCCCGCGCCGCCCTGTGCTCAGCAAACTTTCTGACATGATCACAGGGAGAGCCCGGGGATGCGCTACTATAATCTATGGGGGACACTTTTACGATAATTTTTTAATATAATGGCCATTTGGCAATAAAATATAGGCACTGAGCGGCTAATGAGGTCCTTGTTAGTCGACCAGTGCCCACGTTTCATTGCCAAACGACCATTATAATATTAAAAAAATGATCGTAAATGTGTCCCTCATAAATTATAATGTAGCACGTCCCCACGCTCTCCCTGTGATCATGTCAGAAAGTTTGCTGAGTGCGGGGCAATGCAGGGGTGGATCTTAGAACCTGGAAGTGCCAGTGCCCCCATGAGGAGCATTATTAAATATTGATTACAAAATAATAACAAAAATTATAGTTAATAGAATAAAAAGAAACTTGCATAAAGTAATAAATCAAGAACAATATGGCTTTGTACAAGACCACACTATTTTTCAGGTCACAAGAATGGTACAGGCGATTTAAAAAAATAGAATTTACCATACCACCTAGTGGCAGCTGACACAACTAAAGCATTTGACACTTTAAATAGAGATTTTATGTTTGCTTGTATAAATGAATTTGGTATTGCTGAATTTCTGATCCATATGATCAGGAAAATATATGACAAAACAACTGTTAAATTTGCAGTAAATAACTACATAACTGAGTCAATGGTAATAGGGTAAAGCAAGGTTGCCCCTTGTCTCCAATACTATGCATACTATCCGTAGTGCCCTTTTTAAACCATATTAAAATTAACAGAGAGATAGAGGAGGTCCAACATTTAGGGGTGTATTGAAAGATAAATGTTTTTTGCTGATAACATTCTACTTTATATAAAAAATATCACTCTAACTATGCCAGTTTTCCCCAGGAAGTAAAAGCATATTCCCAGGTCTCAGGACATTGCTTAAACAGAGCCAGAGCTGCAATAATGGCAGTAAACCATCCCCATTATCCACTCACTACAGAAATAAAAAATGATTTTCAAATTAGTAACAGTTTTAGATACTTGGGCATAACCATTTGTAATAACCAGGAGGAATTAACAATGCAAAATAGAAAGTTCAAGGCCTGTTGAATAATTGGATAAAACTCTCTTTGTCTCTCTCAGGTTGTTTAGAAATGATAAAAGTGATGGCCATGCCGTCTGCTTTACATTATTCAGGCTATTATAGGATGTCCTGCCTTATCTTGGTATGATTGTATTCGTTGGATCTTCAAAAAAATTTTGTGGAGGGGAGGAAAACCCAGGATCTCTTGGAACCAGCTGACTACCCCTAAGAAATCTAGAGGGTACAGTTACCCAGATCCATTAAACTATGAAACCTTTTTCAGGTCATAAACCTTTTTTAGGTCATAAACCTAAAAAAAGACTAAATCAATGATCTTCTCTCACTGCCAAAACAAAGCAAAAAGTGCACCTCTCCGCATCCTCCCCAGCACCCAGCGCCCCCTTGAACAGGTATCCAACTACAAATATCTTGAACTTGCCCTTGACTCAGCCCTTACTTTCCATGACCACATAAACACCCTTGCTGCTGCAGCAAACACCCGGATTGGGCTCCTTTACTGACACAGGGACTGCCTCCACCCCACGGTCTTAGGCTGGCCATCACCTCATCAATACTGTCCCTAGTGGACTATGGGCTCCCTGTATATGGGGCAGCAGATAACTCCACACTCCAGAAAATCCAGGTCTCCCTAAACAAGGCCTGCAGACTCCTAACTGGCACACCAAGGCTCACTCACACCTGCTCCCTCTATACCTCTGCCAATCTTCTCAACCTCGATGAAAGGCTCCACTACCAGACCTGCATACTGTCCAAGAAAATACTGCTTGGACTCTCTCCTCCTGGGGTCTCCGCCTCTCTTCATCCAGCCACCCCCCACTATCTCCACCCGCAACTCAGAGAAAGCACCTCTGGTTGTGCCCAGAGTAAAAACCTTCCTTGCCCAGAGATCTTTCCACTCCAGGGCACCCACATGGTTTAATGCACTCCAAACACCATCACTAGTACACCCAAGATTGCCCACTTCAAAACCACTCTTTGCAACCACCTCTTCATTATCCGCTCCTGTAACTACAGCTAACATTATACTCTCTCACCCTCTCTGATCCTAATTCTCTGACAAAGTCCATTATGGATTGCAACCTACGTCAATAATACCAAACCAATGAATAGGACTGACTACTCTGTTTAGATGCTTTCTAAAGCTAAAAACGTCTCTCTGCTGTAATAATGTAAATATCGTCATCCAAATGTTGTAAATAAATTCTTTACTTACTGTAAATACTGTAAATAATGTCAGTGACAAATGTCTGTAGCACATGCTCTATGTAACTGTTGTTATACCCTGTGTGTATTAGCTTCTGCCTTACATGTGACGAGGTACCTTTGGAAATGAGCTTCTGGCTCAAAGGTTGTAAACCAATGTATCAAATAAATAAAACAGCCTGTCAAATTAAGTCATGTTGGGAATTTGCTTTTGGGAATTGTAAATTTGAGTTTGTTGAAAACTCTTACTGGAAAAACAGACTCATTATTATGGGACTGTTTGTCTAAAATCAAAATTCCAGCACTTTTCCAAGACATTGGGAATAAGTTGAAGGAGGAAATAATAAGACTAAAAACAAATAGAATGCTACCTTGGTTACTTTTTAAAATTAACCAGGCAGTTTCCCCGAGGACTTCAGAGGACCTTAAAATTACATCTAAACTTAACGCTGTAGGTATACAGAGATGGTATCAATTGTTAAATAGCAAAGGGGCCTTTTCTTCTTTTAATGACCTAAATCTTAAAAGGACAAGTGAAATTAATTTTCATTTCCTACAATATTTGTCTTTAAAAGCCAAATTTGATAGTTTCCAAGAAAACTTCAAAGAGTGTTTAAACAAAAATATAAATGACCTTATTCAACAACAGCTAAAACTGGTGGATTTATGGGGTAAAAAATTACTTCAAAATATTTATTTTTTCATTAATACACCTGATAAAGACCCCTGGGAAAAAACAAATCTTAAAATGGAAACAGGAAATGGGAACTGATTTTACAAGTCAGCAATGGAAAACCTTGAGATCTAAGATTTATAAGGACTACCTATATTCAAAAAACACTACTATACAAAAAAAAAATAGTCGACAGGGCTTATTACACCCCTGAGATACCAGGCCACCTGTTAAAAACTGGGTCCAGTGAATGTTGGCATCAATGTAAACCAAAAGCTAATCTTAGTCATTGTCTTTGGGGCTGTCCAAAAGTGAAAAGGATTTGGGAAAATACAGCCTAGTGATTATCTGATATTATGGGGCAAAACATTCCAAATGATTTTGAGGTAATGATCCTAAATGGCTCGGACAAGTTGGAACTAGATAATAAATGAAGAAAAATACCTTGTATAGGTACCATGTGTAACAAAAGACATATTCTGGGCAACTGGAACGCTCAAGAGATTGAAGATTTGTTGAAAGATAGATGGTGGTACCAATTACAGGAATCTCTACTATTTGAAAATTTGTAGAGGAATATCTCCAAAAACCCCATGGAGAACATTAATTTTAGAGAAGGTTTTATACCATTGTGGGAGATGGATTAGATATGAAGTATTTTGTATTTAACTTTGGGGAGGGGAGAAATTAGTTATTGTACACCTGCACCGTAATAATTATGATCTGTTTTCAGTTTCTTTTATTATGTAAACGGATTTTTATATGGATTACTATCAAAAAAGTATAATGATGTATGTTTTCTGTTTTGGAAAAATAATAAAAATATTTATTAAAGAAAAAAGATGCTCAAGAACAAGGGGGCATGCTATGAAGCTGGAGGGGTGATAGACTCAGGGGAGATCTGAGGAAGTACTTCTTCACAGAAAGAGTGGTGGATGCTTGGAACAGCCTCCCAGCAGAAGGGATGGAGGGCAAAAACAGTAACTGGATTCAAAAATGCATGGAATAGGCATAAAGGAACCTTAGTGGTAAGGAAGGGGGGGGTAAAACTGGAGATCAAGTAGGGTATGGGGTGTTATAGTAAGTAGGGAAAATGGGCAGACTAGGTGGCCAAGCAGTCCTTATCTGCTGTCAAATTCAATGTTTGGAAGAGGAAAAGGGGTCACAAAAGATCCATAGATCTTAGGGATAAATAGGGTGGAAAGGAGAGGAGAGGTTAGACATAGAATTATACTTATCTCATGGGGAAAGGAGTCCGCGTCCTGTCAGACCTGTAAAATGGAAGGAAAATTAGTTTAGTTTGGGTGAAAATACAGTAGTGGAGCAGAAACAGAGAGGAAAGGAAGTATGTTTTGAGAGCCAAAGTGACCCCACCCCCTTTGCACCTGTTGGTGGCCGAGCAGCCATTATTTTATTGTGGTTGCTCAGACGGGCTGGTGGAGGCTCTTTAGGACTAGTGGGCATTGTAGTTAAACAAAAAGGCATTGGTGGTCCTGTGGGCTAGAAATGCCCTTTAGAGAGAGAATCTAGTGTGGGCTCCCTAAGCCCTAATATTGTGTTTGAGCAGATTGTAGGGCAGGCAGGAGGTCATGCTGGGGCTGTAGCTGCAGCCAGCTGCATAGTGCGGTCACACTAAAGATGCCAGTACCTGCGGGCACTTGCAACTCCCAGCTGTACAGAGCTTAGCCTGAGACCTGCACTGTGCAGATTGGAGAGAGAGGAAGACTTGAGCACATTGGGAGGTGGAGGAGGCCATGGTGGAAGAGCCTTCCCCTGCCTTCCTGAACCACCAGTCCAGTGGCAGAATCTGTACATGCCCTGAGGGACTACAGAGACAGGAGGGGGCTTGGGTGGCAGCAAAGAAGCTGCCAGTGAGTAAAGCCACTCCCATGGCAGTTGTAGAGCAGAGGGGTTTTAGCGGGAGTGGAGAGGACACCTGCAGCAAGCGCAGTGGGTGCCGCACATTCTTAGCAACACTGTGGCTTCAGGCAATGCTGGTGGGCTAAATTAAATTTGTTAGAGCCTGCTGGAGGCAGGCAGGACTAAGCACTCCACGTGGGGAGAATCACAAGAGATGCACCATGGCTTTATGCAAGCCCTGAGTGGCTGTAAATGAGAACTGGGGGGTGGGGTGGACAGAGTGCAATATAATGGCCAGGAGAGCCCATAGCCAGCTGCACAGTGTCTTGAAAGCAGATGTTGGGGGGGGCATCATTAAAATAAAGTGGCTACCTGGGAGGTAGGCAAGCAGTCATCCAGGCAAAGCAAGGCAGGCAGTGTTGAAGCTTGCTGGCTGGTGCTAACATCAGTAGGACATCTTGACATCAGCATCAGGAGGTGGGATCAGCCAGATAGTAATGAGAAAGTTGGGGAGTGCTGCTATTCGACAGCTTCCTACAGTTAAATGCTTTCTATTTTGAAAATAGTTGAGGAGAGGTAGTTAGGGAATTGCTAGCCCTATCTCCTCCCAAAAAATGTCAAACTAGGGGCTCAAAAAGGGACAGGGACAGTAATCAGGAGGAGCTAACTTGAGACATTCCCACCTTGGGGGGGTGCAAACTCACTCCTAAGTGGCTGCCAGAGGCCTTAGAGACTCAATGCGCCAATCAGACATCAAGTAGGGATGGCTAAATGGCTGAGGAGGAGTAGCTCAAGGGCTTTTCTCTCCTCCTGTTCAAGCTGACAGGAGTGCTGTGGATGGGTTCTGCTATAGGCAATTCCCAGGCTGAAGGAAAAAAAAAGAACAGAAAAAGGTTAATGTGACAGTTTAAACAGTTAAGGGGCTACCACAGCCAAAGGTAGAAAAAAGTTTTGGTCTGGAAAAGTCTAGATAGATCAATTTTTTACATAATTATTTGGACCTTGACAGTCCAGTCTAAGGAGGAGCAAGGGGAAGCCCATTCTTTTCAGTTAATTGTTCAAGACATCTCAAAGTATTTGTTATACATTGTTAAAAGTTTGTAGAGAGGGTTTCACCTGATCATCAGAGGACCAGAAGAGGAACAGAGGGACTGTGGAGCCAAAAGATTAGAGGACCAGAGATGCAGCGGAACCAACAAAAGAACTCAAGATGATGCTTCACCATTCCCTGGCCAGGTCAGTGCATCGGAGTCATCATCACCATCATGGACAGTGCCCATTTGGGTTGAGGTAGATGTGACTGTGGGACCTTTGAAACTCTGCTGATTTGGGGATATCTTACTTTTGTGGGGTTGGGTTGAAAGAGATGCGTGTTGCATCAAATTCTGGATTTTTTGTCAGGGAAAGAAATGTTATTTGGATTGTGCAGATGTTAACTTAACTTTTTAGGCTGTGCAGCCATTACCTTAGTAACTGATAGAGCCACTGCTGAAGTAAAAAGTAGTATATAAATAGATAGCTAAATAAATCTGCTTTACTTTGAAAGAGATTTCTGCCTCTGTGTAGTTCCCATAGCGCTGTAATTTATGTTTGTATTTTTTAACCCATATAAATATCTGCCAGCCCTTGTAACTAACCTTCCTTGTAGCTAGCCAGACACCATCACCCCAGTAGGTGAAAGCAGGGTACAGGCAGGTGTTACTTTTAGATGGCACTGTAATGTGGAGCAGACCATTTAATTCATAACTGCAGGTTAAGTCCTTAAAAATGGGGCATTTTGTAGTCAGTGTTAAAAAAATTGTGCTAAATAAGAAAAGGCAGAAATCATATGTGTGAACACCACAGACATTGTTTCTGACTTGTTCAGAACTCAGTGTCCCAGGGTTCCTCAGACATGTATGAGCCAAGTGAGGGTTTTAGGAAGCTAGAGGTCATTTTTGAACACAGCTGAAGTTAAGTTGCATGGTGTACTGTGGACCATGTGGACTCCAACAATTTAAGTCACGTAGAAACATGTTGGGACTAGATACCAATAAAGGTCCTCTAAAGATGCAGGCTACATCAGCTAGAAGGGCCACGAATGGGCAAGACCAAGTTTAGTGGACAGCCTGAAGGAGGACAAATGAGCTGGAGGTAGAATGGACATGTTGGAAAGCATGCTGACCAAGCTTGTCTCCAAGGTGGAACACCTGAGTGTGACAGAGGAGAACTGAGAGACAGGAAGAGGATCACAAGTGCAGAGGGCATGGGAACCATATCACATGTCTACTCCTGGGAGACTGAGAGATGCAGAACAGGACTATGGTGACCCCATTAGAAATCACTACAGACCTTTGCAGGACAATACTACACAACCCACTGTCCCTATCTTTACACTGCGGATGGGAAGTAATCTACCTAACTTTGCAGGTGACTCCAAAGAAGATCTAAGGTAGTTCTTAAGAGGGTTTAAGTGAGTACTCAGGCAAGCTAACATTCCTGAGGAGAACTGGCTACAGCACTGGGAGGGTGCCTTGCAAAGACATGCCAGTCAGTGGTGGCAGTACAAGAGCACTCAAATTCAGAATTAGATGCAGTGAAAGCTGCACTTCTTAGAGTATTTTGACAGAATCCTTAACAGGCAGCATCTGAGGAGGGAGCTGGATAGGCTCCAACAGCCAACAGGCAGACTTGAAGACTTTATCCTTGACAAATGGGAGGTTTATCGACGTCTGTACCCTGGAGCACCAGAAGAGGAAGGAGTGGATTTCATCACAAGCACCTTGAAACCCGAACTGCAGAATCACTCTGTGTGCCTCAAACCCCAGAATATTGAGGAGCTGGTTCAAAAGGTCCAGGAATTGGCAGACAATCTGAAATGGTACTGGGACCCACCAATGGGTGAGCCTTTCAACAGTCAGGCCCCACCATTGGGACTTCCGAGCAAGCTACCAAAGGACAGGAGGAGTGATCAGACCGGACAGCTACGGCCAAACCAAGGTTGGAGAGTGGCTCCATCATCAGGAGAAAGAAGGTGTTTCAAATGTGATAGTCCAAAGTCACCTCAGTTACAACCGACCTTAGCAGTCACCAGTAGAACCAGCAGCTAACGTGTAAATGTTACCAGGCCAATGGAGAGAATCAACTTGGCTACCATTGCAAGTCCACGAGAAACTGCAGCAATCACAGAGGAAGCAGCAGATCTAAAGGAAGAAGGGAAGACACAGTTGTTGTATCTCACAGTTACACTGGCAGGGACTCCAGTACAAGGTACGGTCAATACAAAAGCAACCTGCACCATTATCTCACATAATAAAGCATGGAAGAGTTACCCGGAGATTTGGTCCTGGTACCAAAAGGGAACAGAGGTGGAAATCAGGCTTGCTTCAGAAGAGGCCTATCGTCCATTGGGACATGGTGAGGTAGAAATTGGAGCAGTAGGGAAGACGTGGCGGGGCCATGCTCTCATCTTCGATCATTCAGTGGCAGATATGATACTGGGTATAGACATTATCAGAGACTTTGAATTAACAGTTGATGTCTGCAGCAAGAGTGTGTCCATACCACAGGGTTCAGCAGCCCTAACCTCAGAAAGAAACCCAGTTCCAAAGCCATCCCTGGTGCAAGTATTGGAAGAAGGGACCACTGAACAGGTTACCATCATCTTACAGCTAGAACTAGAGCAAATCTGTGATGCAGCTCCACTAATCTGCAGTGTTACCAAGGAGGGATGCTGACCTTGGCAAAGTCTCAACTCCAAGAAGTTATACAGCAGTTTCCTGGAGTCACAGAAATGGATGAAAACCAGTTCATACCATTCACCAGAGCTGAACTAGTAGCAGAGCAAGACAAAGACTGGTAGGTCAAACTGATTAAAAACAGCTTGGTTCGTGGTGGCAGTTTGGTTGAATTGCAAGGACCTTGGAAGCTCCAGGCTCAGCAATATAATCTCATTGTGATGGACGATCTCTTGGTGCTGCAGGACTGTTAACTCAGCTGGGTGGAGAGCTGTTGAGCCTGCACCTCTTGTGCCAAAAGTGATGAAGGCTATGCATGACTGCACTATCATAGGCCACCTGAAGCAAAAGAAAACCCTAGCTACTGTAGGGTACGAGGTCAATTTGACTGGCTGAAATTGTGGAAGGATGTTCTAGAATACGTCCATACATGTTCAGTTTGCCAGGGAGACCAAAGCAGACAACCAGAAAGTTGCAGGGAAGATGATCAGTAACGAGCCAAAGGGACCATGGGTAACCCTTGCACTGGATCTGATGGAACCCTTGCCACGGGGCGGGGGGTATGGCTATCTGTTTTAGATCAGAATTGGGCCTTACTGGTGTACGAGTTGAGGTGGCCAGATCGTTTGAGTTTACCGTAGTAGCACGTGTGGGCTGCAGGATCATTCTCATCTACCGTCCACCTGGGGATGAGAAATTGTTCCTGCAGAAAGTAGCAGACTTCATCATCGATGCAGCATTGGAGTCACCCAGGCTGATGGTCCTGGGCGACTTCAATGCCTAGGGTCGAAGATGAACTCTTGCAGTTTGGACAAGACTTCCTCCGACTTATGTCTTTGTTGGGGTTCACACAGGTAGTTGCCTCTGCTACTCATAATCAGGGTCACTCACTTGATCTGATCCTCCTCCAAGGGATCGAGTTCTTCGACCTGGTGGCAGAGCCAGTCATGTGGTTTGATCACTACACAGTAAGATTAAATTTCCAGGCCCCCCCATAGGCCTGCACCTGTGGAGATGGTCAGATACCGCTAATTGAGGGGTGTAACCCCAGAAGGCCACCTATCAGGTGTTCCGAGGGCAGGCGAGGATCCAGAGAATCTAGTTCTGGCTTATAATGAGGCTATTACTGAGGATCTGGATGTCATCACCCCAATCCATATTCATCCTCTCTCTCTCTCCACCCTCAGTCCCCCTGGTTTGATGGGACCTTGAGGGAGTTGAGACATGTAGGACAAAGGTTAGAGCGTTGCTGGTGAAGAACGGCCCTTGATACTGACCACCTTAGACTGATAGACCATTATCAAAGCTATCAATCAGCAATCGGACATAAGAAGGCAGAGTTCCTGTCCGGTGAGATTGCTGCTGCTCAAAATCGACCAGCTCAGCTCTTTTGAACCATGGACAGGTCGTGCAACCCAACCTGTCTTCAGGTTCGAGGAGCATGTTCACAAGATATGTGTGATGAGTTTGCTCAATTCTTTGCAGATAAGGTGGCTGACATCAGGGCTGCAATATGTACAGTGCCCTCTACGAGGGTTGGTGGTGGTCAGTGTTTGGTCACCTCCCCTCAGTCTTCTTGGATATCTTTCGACCGGCCGGAGATAGGAGACATCATGCAGATTGTCCAGAATTTGCGGCTAATATGCTGTAGTTTGGACCCGGACCCTACACGCCTATTACTAGGGTGTATGGAGACCATTGGCCTGGTCCTCGCAGAGATTGTTTGGTGCTCCTTAGACTTGGGAGAGTTCCCTAGCTCCCTAAAAGAGGCAGTGGTGACACCGCTTTTTTTTTTTGGTTAAATATTTTTTATTGTTTCTATTTTATGAGCACACATTACATGCAATGGTTGCAGTTACAATCTTGTGTACATTACATCCTGTACATAGGTCTGTGAAATGTTATTTGGCATTAGAACATTGTCATCTTAAGGAATTTATTTGTCCTGGCTCCAACTGACGGGCGTAAGACACAATAACCTAAACACTTTGTTCCTATGTGAGGAAAACCAGACCCGACAAAGGGGGATCTTCGAAACTTCTAATATAACTAAATAATTAACAAACAGAGCTTACCTGGTTTCCTATGTGACCAGTGCATGACACGATACATTGCAATCCTGCCTATGATTCATTCTTGGAGCCAGGACCCAATCTGGAACAGAAAAAGGGATACACACCAGCCACAAACTGGATATTACAAGGTTCCTTCAACGCTCTGGACCCTTCAAGTTACTGAATCTTTCTGACACCTGCTTAGAACTCCTGGGGTAGAGAGCCTCTGGGGGTTGGGAGGGTGGTGTTTTAGGTTATTTTGACATGTGATCAAGCCAGGGGTTACCTTGTCCTTTCACCATATACCCTCCCTAGGTTTTAAGAAACTCAGAGGTTGCCACAGTGAGGTGTACTTTGAGAGGGTATCCGCCACCAGGTGAGACGTTCTGGAGAAATTAACAGTGTAGATTGGGGAGTTAAGCACCTCTGTAAGTGAGGGGACCTGCTGTGTTCTCCATTTGCATAGTAGGAGTCTTTTAACTTGCATGCTGAGGATGGCCAGTAGTTTAAGCTCCCCTAAGAGAAGATGGGGGGATCGGAAGTTGACCCCTAAGATCCATAACTCCGGTGCCATAGGAACTGATTTGCGTAACAGTTCACTCCCCATTTGGCATGCTCCTATCCACAGTGGTTGGATCTTGGTGCACTGCCATAAAATATAGAGGAGATTCCCTGGGGCTTGATGGCATCTCCAGCAGAGATCGTCTGGAATCAAATTTGCCCTCTTTAGGACCACAGGAGTATTATACCAGGAGTGTATTATTTTGTTTTGTATGAGCTGACTTCTGGTATCTGGGTAGGCTGTGTGTGGGCATTCCTCAAACATGACTTCCATTCTTGGGGAGTTAACTTAATATTGAGAGCATGCTCCCACTTAGTTCTGGAGGCCAGGGATTGGGAGGGGAGGGCAGACCTAAGTGCTGCATAGATGCAGCTGGATTGTCCCTTTTCCTTAAGGAGCCAAGTCTCCAACTGAGAAAGGAGCTGACCCTGGGGGAGTTTACATATGAAACCATTAACCGCACTTCTGAGCTGGAGAAAACGCCAGAAGTCTTTCTGTTGTAAACCATATTTTGCACTCAGCTCGGCGAATGACATTAAGGTGTTTGTTCTATTGGAGTATAAGTCCTGTATTGAGTTAAGGCCCAGGAAGCCCAGTTTATGGGTTCCCTATTTATAAGAATCCCTTTGTTCCCCAACAGTGGCGTGAGTCCAAGTGGTGCCGGGTTAGTGCCTAGCCTTCTGTGAATTTTACTGCAGTACTCCAGCGAGGGTTCTAGGGTTGGATGGTTATGAATACCCTGCTCAGGGTGGTTATAGATCAACAGGGGCAGGTGGATCAGCTTGCTCATCTCTCTCTCCATAGCTAGCCACTGAAGGGCCTCAAAAAGGGGGGGAGCAAACCAGTTCAAAGTCTTAGTTGCTGAGAAGGCCCACACATAGCCTTCCCACCAGGGGAGGCCCACCCTCCCTCAGTCCAGTGGGCACTCAATTTATTTCTACTATACCTAGGTTTCTTCCCCTCCCAAAGAAACCCTCCCACCAGAGTGTCTAACTTGGAAAACCATAACAGAGGAATTTTTAGGAGGATCTGGGATAGAAAATACATAACCTTGGGGGCTGTGATCATTTTCAGGGCTGAAATCTTACTAGCCAGGGATAGATGAAGTGCCTTCCATCTGCCTTGCTCCATACAGATGTCTGCCAATACCAGCTTCAAATTCAGTTCCCAAATTGACATGAGGTCAGCCGAGATACATATACCCAGATAGGTGAGACCCTCGGGACCAGTGAAGGGTATATTGGACTGCCATGTGCTTGGTGCAGAGGGAGTTAAGTGCAAGAACTTCGGTTTTGGCTTGGTTAAGTCTAAGCCCAGATAATGTAGCAAATTCTGACAGGGTGTTCAAAAGGGGTGGAAGAGCTATGGGGAGGTTAGCCAATGGGAGGAGGGGTTCATCAGCATACATAAGGGTAGAGTATTCCTCCTGTCCCAGTGTTATTCCTTGTATCTGTGGGAGTTGTCTGATTGCCGTGGCTAATGGTTCCACCGCAAGCACAAAAAGTAGAGGGGAAAGAAGGCAACCTTGGCGGGTACCTCTACGCAAAAGGAAAGGGGAGACAGCATTGAATTGGTAATTACCTTTGCCGTGGGTGAGGAGTATATCTCCTGAATCCAGGCCTGAAATCCCGTTCCAAATCCCATTGTGGACAGAACTTGTTGGACATAGTCCCACTCCAGGGAGTCAAAGGCTTTTTTAAAGACTATGGCTACTGCAGCTGCCGGAGTTGGAATGGATTTGGCCTGATGAATTCAATTCACCAGGCAACGGATGTGGTTCGCGCTGTACCTTCCTTTGACAAATCCCACCTGTGAGGGGTGTATCAAATCGGGTAGGAGGGGACTGAGCCTGTTGGCCAAGATTTTTGCCAACACCTTACTGTCCACGTTTAGTAGTGATATGGGCCCATAGCTGGCTGCTTGCCAGAGGTCTTTCCCCTTCTTGGGGAGAACGAAGATGATACCCACCCTAAGGGGGGGGGGTGAAGCTGCTTGTAAAGCCTCAGTATAGACCTGTTGCAGAATCAGGGAAACCCCCGGGTTCAGGATCTGCCAGATTTCTATAGGAAACCCATCCCCTCCTGGGGCTTTACCTTTTTTCAGGGAGGCGATGGTGGAGGACACCTCTTCCAGAATAACAGAGACATCAAGGGTCTGGGCCTGCTGTGCTGAAAGGTGAAGAAGGCCTAAGGCATTCAGGAATTTAGTCCCCCCCCTCTGGATTTGGTACCCTGGATGATTGGTATAATGAGGCGTAAAAGTCTGCCATTGTCTGATTTATGCCTTCAATGGAAGTATGGGTGATCCCCCCTTTGTCTACCAGGGCGGCAATGTGACATTCCACCTGTTGCTTCTTCAACCTATAGGCCAGCATGTCTCCCCTTTTCCCCTCCCTCCCAGTATTTGTGCCATAATCTTAGGATGGAAATTTTGGCTTTCCTAGAAAGGATTTAATTAACCTGCATCCTTAGGGATGCTATCTGCCTACCTTCCTGCGAATGGAGAGATGGGTTCCCCAGTGCCTTGAAGACCTCTTCTGCCTCCTGAAATTGGTCCTCAAGGGAGCGAAGTCGCTGCTCCCGGGCTTTCCTTCATTTGTGGGCAAACCGCATAATGGCCCCTCTTAGGGTAGCCTTGAAAGCCTCCCAGGTGTTTCCTGACGAGGTATATACTATTGGATTGTTCTGAAAAAAGTCTTTAGCCTCTCTCTGAAGCCAGGGAGGGAAATACAGATCACGGAGAAGCAGAGGGTCTAGTCTCAAGGAGGGGGAGGTGGGGGGGGGGACCCTAGGAGAAAGTCACCATTACTGGGGTGTGGTCTGAAATAACCAGGGGCTGAATTGTTGTATTGATAGTGCTACTGGTGATGGTAGGGGAAGAGAGCCAGAAATCAATATAATTGTGCGAACTGTGGACAAGAGAATGGAAGGTGTAGTCCTGTACGGAGGTGTGGAAAATTCTCTGGGATTTGATAAGGGCAAGATCCTGCTGCATCTGGGCTAGGGCCATCCGTGCTCTAGAGTGCGGTTCTGTGTTGGAGGGGGCTCTGTCAAGAAATGGGTCTGGGGTGAGGTTGAAATCCCCCCCTATGAGCATGGGGGTATTAACCAGTGTTAGAGCTGTCAGCTGCTGGGCTAGCCTATAAAAGGAGGGGGAATCCTCATTGGGGGCGTACACATTCCCCAGTATAAGGGGGCCCATGATGTGTTCATTAGGGCAATTATCCTTCTCCCCTCTGGGTCCTTCACCATTTCCTTCAGAGTCCAGTGGAGGGCTTTATGGAGGAGTATCACTACCCCCCTCTTCCTGGTTGGAGCAGCTGTGTGTAGGACCACCCCTACCCAATCCTTCTTAAAGTCTAATGTGGTCTTGTCTAGTGAGCTTTGTCTCCAGTAGAAATGCCATGTCCGCCCCAATCTCCTGAGATGGCTCAGTACCTGCTTCCATTTCTGGGGGGTGTTGAGCCCCCTTACATTCAATGTCACACCTGTTATATCACCTTTTGTATCTTGGGAATAGGTATACATATAGGAGACTTTCAAATTCAACCCCGGGGGCTGGAGGGGGGGAGGCGGCATGCCCACAGGAGAGCAAACTGCACGTGCCACAGAGAGAAAGAGAGAGCAAGCCAGTTCTCCCCAGGAGTTGGTGAACCTTAAAATATCTACACAGCTAGATATCATGTATATCCCTTGCGCAGTCTTAACCAAACAACAAATAACCATACAACAAAACACACTATTAACAATAACTAGATATGGTGATGTACACCGGGATGTTAGAGGCTTACCTCTGGCCTCACCTAGCTGCTGCAGGCCAGCCTCTAGACCCAGGGTAGTTGTGATCAGTGAGTGCTCCTCCATACCTTCTGGGGTTGGGGGGCTGGGGATATCCGCTCCTCATGAGTTGAAATCGTCACTGGAGAGACTACCAGTGCAGTGTAGTCTCAACTCTCACTTAGAGGAGTTCTCCTATTAGACAGGTGCCCTTGCAGTACAAGGTGTGCCACCCCAAACGAGGGAGGGGATGCTACCCCTTGAAAGTAGAATGAGGGAGGTTTAACAGGGGGGAGGATGGTGAGATATCTGAGCTCTGTGGGGGGGGGGATGGGCTTGGAGTCGTCCCATGTGCCTTTAGGGCCTGCAGTGAAAGTAAAGTGGAGTAATGACCGGGAGCCTCTTTAGACCCTTTGATGAATCTGTTGAGCCTGAGCGGGGGGGGGTTAGCCCCCTTGTGCTCAGGTGGGTGCACTCCAGCCAGCTGGCCATTTAAGGGAGCCCCCCAGGTGAGTCCAAGGGCCCCATTCTGCCTAGTGAAAAGGGGGGGGTCTAAGGAACCACCACCGCAGCCGATATTTTCCTTGCTCTTGGCAGTCACCCAGCATGGAGCAGCAGGGGGGGGCTGAAAACCTGGATCTGTCTTCATTGTCACAGGCCCCCCACCCCTCCCTCTGCTGGTAGACTCCCCAGCTTTGCAACAGTGGGTCTTAAGCATCAGCTTTATGTTTTTACCGACTGCCCTTACTCCCATTTTCTGTTACTCCTAACGCCTCCCTCTGGGTACACTTTCATAAGCAGATATCCCTGTACATGCCTTAATTACATTTTATTAACCATAGGCCAGCTGACACCCAAGTATGAGACCTAGGTGCTGCAAACCAGTCTCTCAACAGCTGTAGGTTATTGTGGGTGGCATTGGACCCCACGAATCCCTCCCATTAGGGGAGCCGGGGTGCCTTTGGAACAAATCGCCAGCGTATCCGATGTTGAAGGAGTAGCAAGCAAAAGGGAACTGGCGGGGGGGAGCAGGGGAAGTGGCATGGCAAGCAGTCCAGAACTCAACCCTCGTGGCTTAGGCCTTGATGCAATGCTCAGTTATGCACTTTGGTCTAGACAGTGCCCCCCCATATGCCCCACCAGGACTACAACAGCCCATTGTACTAACTAGTAGGGTAATTTATATTGATGAGTTTTCTTATCTGACCACGTAGTTGTCTTCACTTCTTCATACATCCCTGGCACAGGCTCTGGGGCCTGGTGCCAGTACTCTGTCGCTGGAATCTCCTGGCAACATGCGGCCATCTCCGGGAGCTGTTGTTGTGACACCGGAGGTTCTAGCGGGTAGTCGCGTGCTTTCTGTTGCTGGGGTTCCATTTGCTTCAGGTACTCTGGTTGCAGCATGGATGCAGTGGGGTGATCCATGTAAACCCCAGAGGTCTTTGGTTACTGCTCTAGGGAGGTGGGTCCTATGGCCTCAAACCTGTTGAGCACGTGGAAGCCTTGCAGGGGGTCTGGGCAAGACAGGTCTATCGGTGCTTCGGTGTTGGCTTCATAGGGCTCTTGTTCGGAGGGGTGGTCTCTTCTGCCACATCGTTTAGAGGATTGCCTTTTCCTGCTGGTCCGAGGAGGGAGTTCCCATTTCGATTTCTTGGGTTGTTGTCATTCCCTGGATAGTTCAGCCCTCAGAAACAGGCGACTGGGGTGGGGGGGACTTCTGGTGTAGCCTTAGTCAGGTGGGCCATCAGTGGTCGGGGGTGAAATTCCTGTGGCCATTTCCTTCAAAGAAAGTCATTTAGTGCCTTGGGGGTGTCAAAAGACATGGGCACCCCCAATTTGCATTAGGCACATTGTCACAGGGTATCGTAGGGAGAAGGCTAGGTCCACCTTGTGCATGACTCTCCTAGCATCCGTATAAGCTCTACGGCACTCCAACAAATCCTTTGAAAAGTCCTGGAAGATGCTGATTTTGTGTGAGCACCAGGCCAACATTTGAATTTCTCTCACCTCATTCAGCACCTTCTCCTTGTCACGGAAATCCACAAATCTTGTTATGGCAGGCCATGGTCTATCTTGTGGTTTGGGCATCGGAGCAAATGTACTGTGCACCCTTTCAATCTGTAAGGGTCTGGAGGGGTCTAGTTTCAGCAGCTCTGCCAATGCTTGTTGTAAGAACCCTTCCATGTCTCTCCCCTCTACTCTTTCTGGAAATCCCAGGATCCGCAGATTATTTCACCTCCTTTGAGTTTCCAGATCATCGATTTTCCCCCTCATCACATTTATGGAGTACTGCTGCTCTCTCAGAGCTTTTTCTAAATTTTTTATTTTTTTGCTCGGTCCCCGTAAGGCATTGTTCAGATTGTAGCATTCTGGATTCTAGATTTTGCACAACCTGGGTGTTGCGATTTATTGCCAGGGTAACTTGCGATATTTGGGCCATTAACTGGCCAAACATCACCTCCACAGTGGTTGTTCCCAGGTAGCGCTATTAGGTGAATACGCCATGCTTGCAGGCCAAGTTGCCGCTTTATTTTGTTGCTATTAGATCTTGAATCCTACCAGATTCCACAGTGTTGGCTGACAATTGTTGCAGATAAATGGATCCTAACATACTGGCGCCCAGTTTTCTGTCCTTCATTCCAAAATTAGTCAAGGCTGGGTGACGGATTTAGACGGATAGGCTCCTCTTAAGAACAGAGATAGTGACTAAGCTGCCATCTTGCTTAGCGCCCCTAGTGGCAGTCCTGTGACACCTCTTCTTAAGAAAGCTTCTTTGGACCCAAACAGCTGTGCAAATTACAGACCCATCTCTAACCTTTCTTTTGTTGGGAAGGTGATTGAGAAAGTGGTTACGCTGCAACTGGAGAACCACCTTACCATCCACAATGTCTTTGATCCTCTCCAGTCAGGTTTCCGGAAAAGACACATAGTACTGAGACCGCTCTGGTTCAGGTGCTCAATGATCTCCTGATGGTGAGAGACCAGAAGCACCATTCCATCTTGGTGCTTCTGGATTTGTCTTCAGCATTTGACACTGTGGACCATGGGGTTCTGCTCGAGTGCCTGAGGGTTATCTGTGGCCTGGCTGGTCCAGTTCTCAGATGGTTCCATTTTTTCCTAGCCAGCAGGTCTCAGAGGGTGGTGTCAGGGATTTTTTTCTCTGAGCCACTCTCTCTGCCTTGTGGGGTCCCTTAGGGCTCGGTGCAGTCCCCCATGTTGTTCGCAGTGTACTTGCTACCCCTCGGAGGCATTGTAAGATGATATGGGCTGAGGTTTCACTGCTACAGTGATGATGCATAGCTCTATCTGTCTTATGCACCCAACCAGAATAGTGCGGTCTCAATGTCTAACAGCTGCCTGGTGGAGATCCATGACTGGATGAAGTCCAGCTGGTTGAAATTGAATTTTGGGAAGACTAAGGTGTTGGTTGTGGATCCGGGGTGCCGGATAGAGAGGCTGGTGGTGGGGTTACCTTCCAGGCTCTGGCTCGATGGTGTTCAACTGCCTACCTCTGAATGGGTGCATAATCTGGGGGTGGTTCTTGACAATGGATTGGCAGTCGTCAAGTCTTTCTTTTACCATCTTAGGAACATCGCCAGAATTAAGCACCTTGTTCCGTCCAATGATTTGCCCATGTTGATCCATGCCTTTGTGACCTCACGCCTTGACTACTGCAACTCCCTTTACCTGAGGCTTCCGGGGGTTGATGTCCACTGCTTGCAGCTGATGCAGAATGCTGCGGCACGGTTACTGACTGGGACTTTGTGTACCAGTCATTACCAGTCACATTACTCCCATGCTGCGCAATCTGCACTGGCTGCCTATACAGCGGCGGACCACCTTCAAGGTTGGTCTTTTGACCTACAAAGCCCTACATGGATTGGGACCAAGTTACCTGCAAGAGCTCCTGGATCCCTATAACCCTGGCTGACCTCTCTGCTCAACTGATGAGGGGTTGTTAGAGGTTAAGACATCTGGCACCTGGGCTTTTATGTTCGTGGCACCATCCCTGTCAAATTCTCTACCTCGTCAGATCAGAGAGTGCAGGACCATGGAGAGCTTCAAGTCCAGTTTAAAAACACATCTATTTAAACAGGCTTTTAACATTTGATGTTTTATGAACTGAGAGAACTTTTATTGAAGTTGATGTATTTATGATTTTATTGAACTGTTTTTTATGATGTTTACATATGTAAAGCGCTTTGATATTTGAACTGCGCTATACAAATGAAAATATTATTATTATTATTTATTATTACTTATCCCTTATGACTCCCTTGTGCTTATCCCAGGCTTTTTTGAATCCCACCACTGTTTTAACCCCCACAACCTCCGCTGGAAGACCATTCCAAGCATCCACCACCCTTTCTGTGAAGAAGTATTTCCTAACATCTCTCCTAATCCAACCCCTCTCCCCCCAGCTTCATGTCATGGCCGCTTGTTCTGGAGCACACTTTCATTTGAAAAATACCTCCCACTTGTGCCTTATTCACCCTGTGAGGTATCTAAAGGTCTTGATCATGTCCCCCCTCTCCCTCCTCTCCTCCAGGGTATACATGTTTGATTCCTTTAGCCTCTCGTCTTAGGGCATTTGATTTAGACCCTGTACCAACTTGGTAGCTCTTCTTTGGGTGGCCTCCATCCTATATCCTTCCTGAGATGTGGCCTCCAAAACTGAACACAGTACTTCAGGTGGGGTCTTACGAAAGACCTATATAGTGGCAACACTACTTCCCTCTTCCTGCTGGTAATACCCCTACCTATACATACCAGCATCCAACTAACTGTCCCAATCACTTTGTCACATTGTGTGGCCATCTTCAGGTCATCTGATATGATTTCCCCCAGGTCTCTTTCCTGCTTGGACGTTGCTAGTATCTCCCTCCCCCCTCCCATTATGTACTGTATCCCCGGGTTTCTGTGACTCAAGTGGATTATTTTGCATTTTTTTGCATTGAACTGTAACTGCCAAACTTTTGGCCACTCCTCCAGTCATTTCTTTTTTTTTTTTTTTCAGTTCAAAGTTTATTCTCCACATTTTCCACATTACAGGAGGCAGTAATGAACATTTTGACATAAGATTCATAACACAAATCATACTACCCCAATCCTTCCCTCCCCCTCCCGGCACAGCAGTTCATTCTAAAACTGTTATCACCCGCTAACTACCTTTACCATGAATAATTAAGGTGGTAACCTCAACTACACATTACTTCATAGCCACCATAATTAAAGTGTGAAGGGGATCCCAGATAACCTTATACCTATGTACTCTGTTTTGAAGGCTAGCAATAGCCTTCTCTGTAAGTATATTTGCTAAAATCTCATTAAGCCACTCCTGATATGTTGGACATGTCCCTTCCTTCCAACGTCTAAGAATTATTTTTTTGGCCGAGAGCGCAACCATGGATATATGAAATCTCCGGATTTTACCCTTTATGGAAGACAAATCCCCCAACAGGCAAATATCCGGTGTAAAATAATCTTGTAAACCCAATAAAGGATCCAGATTGGTTTTTATATGCTCCCATAATGAGGCTATCCGGGGACACGACCAGAATAGATGAAAAAGTGACCCTGTGTCCTGGGAACACTTATTACACCTATTGGTATCAAGAAGGCCCCATTTGACCAGTTTAGTTGGGGTATAATACAAGTTATGCAGGATGTGAAACTGCATGAGATGTAGTCTATCTTGGGATACATATTTATGACAGTACATCCAGAGGATGGACCATTTAAAAGTATATTGGCGAAAAAATGAGACCCAAAAGTTAGTGGAGCCACCACCGCATCCAAACTACCATCGGAACAACACTTGATAAATCTTAGAAATCATACCTGAGGAGACGAGAAAAGGAGAAAGTTCAGATACCAATGCAAAGGCCGCTGGACGGGGTGGAGTGGCCCCAAGAACCATGGTTAACAAGTGCCTCAATTGAAACACTTTAAAAACCTGAGACTCCGGAATTTTGAACTTGTAAATGAACTGAGAGAATGAGAGCCACTCTCCAACTTCATCCAAAAATGAGGATACTATCCCCTCTCCTAAATGAGGCAACCATGAACGGGGAATTTTCTGTTTGTTTGTGGTGAAAGCCAGGGAATTCCAAATGTATTGAGCGAGATCTTTGCTTGGATTGTAATGCAGAAAGGAGCACAATTGCGAATGTACTCTTAGCGAAGTCATGATGGTGGGGCATTTATTAATATCTTGCAACTGAGAAATTTTTAGTTAGAGCATAGTCAGAGGGTCCATGTTCATAGATTGGATAAAATCTAATTCAGTCTTGAGCCAAGCCGGGTTCATGTTATCTGGGCCCGGTCTTACCCATCTCAGGTATTTAGCCAAATGACTAGCCCAGTAGTAGATGGGCAAGTAAGGAATCCACAGCCCCCCTCATTTTTGGGTGCAGCTAGTTTGTGGTATGCCAGCCTGGAGGTCTTACTCGACCATATAAACTTGGTAAAGAGTTTATGCGTTTTCTGAAACCAACTTAAGGGGACAAATGAGTTAAGATGCGACAGAGGGTAAAATAAACCGGGAAACACATTCATCTTAATTATATTAATATGACCCCATAAAGATAACGGGAGTTTATCCCATCTCTCTAGATCTTGAGTAATCCCCTGCAAAAGAGGGTCCAGATTTTCTTTAAACCACAAGGAAGGATTACGCGTTAGTTTTATACCTAAATATTTAATAGCCCGGGGTGACCAGCATAGTCCCAGAGAGATAATGTCGGTCTTGAAGACTTTATGATTAAGAGGGAAAAAGGATGTCTTGTAGGGATTTAACTTGTAATTCAAGAAACTACTAAATCTATTAACGTCCCTTAACATGTTCGGGATAGATATTACCGGATTAGCCAAATGTAAGAGGAGGTCGTCAGCGTACACTGTTATTTTCACTACCTCATTCCTAATGGGAATACCTTGTATTCCTTCATTATTGAGAATATGTTGAATAAGTGGTTCAAGAAAAAGATTGAAAAGTAATGGAGAGAGAGGGCATCCCTGCCTCGTACCTGACCGCAGCGTAAAAGACTTGGAGAAGGTCCCATTCCCTGAAATCCTCGCTGTAGGAGACCGTAAATTGCCTGATCCAATCTATGAACATGGATGGAATCAAATGCCTTAAGGGCTTGAAATAGAAAAGTCCAAATAACCCGATCGAATGCCTTCTCGGCATCCAGGAGACTAACCCCGCAGGATATATGGCATCTCTGGACTCCGAGAAGACATGGGAGAGAGTACGCAGGTGATCTGAAGATACACGTCCTCTCATAAATCCCACTTGAGACATACTCACAAGATCCGGAAGAACCAGGGTTAGTCTATCTGCCAGTATCTTCGAGAGAATTTTGACATCTTGATTCAGCAAAGATATTGGCCTATAGCTCTGAACCAATTCTGGGTCCTTGTCCGGTTTAGGTAACAAAACTATCAATGCTTCAAATAGATGTGCATCTGCCGTCTCTCCAGAAACAATGCGCAAATAGAGAGGATGCAACACAGGTAGTAGTTGTTCCCTGAAAACTTTATAAAATAAGGCAGAAAACCCGTCTGGACCCAGGACTTTACTCAGAGGCAGGTCCTTTATAACAGCAGCTATTTCTTCCTGTGATAAAGGGGAAGATATGAATTTCTTTTGAGAGTCAGATAGTAACGGAAGATGTGCTTCCCTGAGATACTCCTCCAGTTTTTGAATGGGTGGAGAACTATCCATATCCCTATATATTTGCTCATAAAAAGTAGCAAACTCCTGGACTATCTCTGAGGGGGATACCTTCAGGGTCCCATCTGACTGTGACCTTATTGGGGGTATAAATCTTGCTGACTCTTGTTGTTTTAAACGTAAAGCCAACAGGCGCCCCGCTTTTTCTCCTTGATCTGTAAAACTGGCCTTTGTGCGGATTATAGCCAGCTCTGTCTTTTCTCTTAACATTCCCAAATACTTATCTTTATATGTTAATAGCTTCTGTGACTCCTCTTGAGAAATTTTTTCTGGGTGTACATTTTCTAATGCCCGTATCTGAGACAATAAAGACAGTAACTCCGTTTCCTGTGCCCTCTTCCTCTTTGTAGCTAGACTAATGAGAATGCCCCTTATATAAGCCTTAAAGGCTCCCCATAAAATATCCGGCCTTGCACTATCTATTGGGTTGGTGGAAAAGAAAAACTCTATCTGCTCTTTCACCAATCCTCGATACTTTTCATCTTTTAGTAATTGTTCATTTAATTTCCATCTGGTCTCTCTTTTGGGAATGTTAAGGAAAGCCAGATTACCCAGGACTAAGGCATGATCCGATATTGGACCCGGTTGGATCGAGGTGGACAATACCCCTGGCAAGAGCTCATGAGAAACTAGTAGGGAAAGGGAAAGGGAACATTGTTTAACCAGGAGTAGCACACTAAGCCAAAGCTTGTTTCCAGATGCGACCTGGAAGCACAAGGAAGTGAAGTGACTTGCTCAGGATCACACAGTATGCACCTAGGTAGCTGTGGGATTCAAACCCAGGTCTCCAGATCTGCAGCTCAGAGCCTTAACCCACTGCGCTATACTGCCTCCTAGCTAGTCAATACGAGATTGCGTGCCATGTACTGGAGAGCAATAAGTATATTCCCTAATATTAGGATGTGTAACTCTCCAGACATCTCAAAACCCACACTGATCCATCATTTCCTTAAAGGCCCTATGCCCAGGTGACAGTTCCCTCGACCCAGTGCTTGATCTATCCAAATTTGGATCCGAGACCAAATTAAAATCTCCCCCTAAGATAATTGGGATAGGGAGTATAGGAAGGATCGTAGAGATCAGTTTCATGAAAAAGAGGGATCATCTGTGTTTGGTCCATAAATGCTACCTAGAACCAACGGCATGGCCCAAATAGTACCCTGAACTAAGACGTATCCGCCATCTGCATCCTTAAATACCTGAGAAGGGACAAATGGGATGTCTCTATTAATCAGTATCATGACCCCTATTGGTTTCCCCTGAAGCATAAAAAACCTGACCTATCTGTTGTCTCCGAAGTTGTAATACTTCGGAATCCACTAAGTGAGATTCTTGTAAAAATTATATCTGGGCACACAACAGACTCAGGTGTTTAAGTACCTGGTATTGTTTCAGTTTTTCTGATCCCCTTCACGTTCCACGTAGCAATATTAATATTCTGAGCCATCTATTATGTCAGGTATTAATCCGGATAAGGTATCTATCATATACTGCAACCATGTAACAGGTGATTCTAGTCCCCTGAACCTGCTGTGCCGGTCTCCCACCCCCCAACCCTCCCCTTATTGAGCCCCTGTCCCTCCCCATCCCCCGATTATCCCATGAACAATCCACAGCTTCAGTAACCCCAAAACATAGTCAAAAACCATCCACCCAAACCCCCTCTTATACGCTAACAACGTTCAAGCAATACTCCGTTTACTACTCCTCCCCAGCCCCCAAAAACTGTCCCCAAACCCTGTATTATTTATAATACATTCCCCTTTGAGATGTTAGTAATAAAGAAAGAGAGAGGACTCAACATCATTACAGTACAAGCCCTTGTGTCCCTCGCCTATCCCCTGATGAAAGCCATTGAAAGCAAGCCAGTATCGATAAGGCATCACCACCAGAAACATCACGGCTTGCAAGGACATGTGGCTTGTTAGATTTGAAAAGGCACCTCGTAGCGCAAGATCAGGAAGCCGGCCGCAGCCATACATGAAATTCACTATTGCGGCCCGTTGTCTCCATAGAACTCTCCAGCCCAAGGGACAGGCCCCGTTCTCTCCTCCAATTGCTGTGCCTTTGCCCCAGTAAACCCCACTTTTCTCGGCCTTGTGACCATTAACACTTAACACGCGCAAACACAGGCTCCCTCCTGTGTTGCAAGTGTCTTAACACCTGATGCTTTACAGGGAAAGGACATCACAGCCCTTGTAATTAGATTTCCCCAAAAGCTATAGCCTTTTACCGGACCCATCCTTACCAAACTCTTACAGAGGAAGGGGAGACTAAATATTGCTGAGTTGGCTTTGTTTTCTCCAAACCTGAAAACTAACGAGAGATCACTTAATTACTTGAAACCCCAGACCCAGACAAAACAAATAAGAATATGCATCCACAATTAGATCACTATGAAAACAGAAGGGTCCTTTCTGCCCCTTATTCAGGCTGAAATGAGAGTCCAAGAATGTTTAACCGCTTCTTTCCAGAAGATTTCTTTGCATGAATGCCCAGTCTTCTCAGATCGATTCTCATCTTGTCGGGAGAGACCTGAGGCCTTTCATGTGTCCCTAAAGAGATCTGGCAGGGATAATTTTAAACCAGCAAACGTTGCCTCAGGGTCTTCGTAGGTAGCCCAGGAACCAGCCACCTGTACCTGTAGCCTGGCCGGGTATCCCATACAAAATTTAAGTCCAGCCGCGATGATTTTTGAGACAACAGGATGAAATGCTGCACGTTTCAAACGGACTGAACCCAGAATATCTTGCGCTATTCGAAGCTTAGCTTGCTCCCAACAAACTTCTTGGAGTTCTCTTACTTTGTACAGAAAATGTTGTTGCTCTAAGAAATTTAAGAAAAGACAAATTATAGGTCGGGGCGTTGCTCCAGGAGGGGGCTTCGGTCTTAATGACCTGTGGGGTCTCTCTATAATATATTTGGCCCCAAATGGGGAAGGGCCTGCAATCTTCTCCACCAGCTTCTGGGTAAAAGCAATGGTATTCTGGCCCTCCTCTCCCTCCGGTAACCCGAGAATCACAACATTATTTCTCTGGCTGCAACCTTCAAGGTCTTCAAGCTTAACCTCAAATCTGGATAATTTCTGGCGCATTGCTGCCATCTCAGGCTCAAACCTCTCCACTTGCTTCTCTAACGAGAAGATCCTAGTTGTGTTGTCTGAGGTAGCGAGAATGATCTCTTCTATTTTTCTCGTGAGCGATTTCATTTCTGATGCCATCTCCTTAATCTCATCTCTGAATGGTTTAAATTCCTCCAGAAATTTAGACAATGTGAGCGGCTCCTGATCCGCCCCTGGATTCAAAGCGTCTCCCTTTTCCACTCCACTCGAGGCCCGGGATTTTTTTGAGGCCTTTTCTGGTGTAGCTGGCGGGGTGTGTTTCTGCTGTTGCTTTTTCATGTAGACGTCCATTCTCTCTCAAAATCGCCCTGCATGGGCACAAAGTTGTAGGGAACCAGAATAGCACAAAATAAGAGGTTTAGAGATCGAGGAAAAATATCAGAAAACAAATAGAAAGAGACAGGAGGCTGGAGCTATAATAAGGAGCGACTATCCGGTAGCTTGCTTCACGTGTTCCCCCCCTCCAGTCATTTCAAGTCTCTTTCCATCCTTTACACCCCTCCAGAGTGTCCAGTTTGTTGCATATCTTGGTGTCATCTGCAAAGAGGCAGACCTTCCCTTCCAGTTCCTCTGCTATGTCACTAATGAAGACATTAAAGAGGACTGGTCCCAGAACTGACCCCTGCTGTACCCAATAAAAAGGCACTGGTGGTCCTTTGGGCTAGGAATGCCCTTAAGGGGGAAGCTGTGTAATATGGTAGCCCTGGTGGGCTAGTGGGCTAGCTCCCTGGTGGCTGTGGCCAGCTTTTTTTTTAATAAATTAGTACCCTTCCCTGGGGGTCTAATGAGGGCTTCCTGAGCCCTAATATTGTGTTTGGGCAGACTGTAAGGTAGGCAGGAGGAGGTCAGTCTGGGGTGCAGCTACAGCCAGCCTCACAACGCGTTTGTGCTAAAAGTGAAAGTGCCTGTGGGCACTTGCAACTCCCAAACCGTACAGAGTTCAAGCTGTGGCCAGCTTCATGCAGTTGGGAGAGAAGAAGGCTGGAGCCCAGCGGGAGTTGGAGGAGGCCATGGTGGAAGCACCTACCCCCACCTTCCCAAACTGCCGCTCCAGCGGCAGAAGTTGTACATGCCATGAGGAGCTAGAGAGGCAGAAAGGGTCTTGGATTTCAGCAAAGAAGTCACCAGTGAGTAAAGTCACTCCTGCAGCAATTGTAGAGCAGAGGGGTCTTAGCGGGAGTGGAGAAGATGGCTGCAGCAAGCGTGGTGGGTGCCTCATATTCTAAGCCATGTCACAGCTTCAGGAAATGCCAGTGGACTAAATTTAATTTGTTAGAGCCTGCTGGAAGCAGGCAGAGCTAAGCACTCCCTGAGGAGAGAACTGATCGAGCCACACAATGGTGTATGCCCCAAGGGGCTGTAATGAGAACTGGAAGTGCAGAACAGAGTGCTATATAAGGGCCAGGAGGGCCCCTAGCCAGCTGCACAGTGGCTCGCAGCAGACTCCAGTGGGGGCATAATTAAATAAAGTGGTTAGCTGTGGGGGGGGGATGAAGCAGTCCTCTAGGCAAAGCAAGGCAGCATGTTAAAGCCTGCTGGCTGGCACTGATGTCAGTAGGACATTTTGATGTCGGCAGCAGGAGCTGGGATCAGCCAGATTGTAATGAGAAAGTTGGGGGGGCTGCTATTCGGTAGCTCCTGGCCTCTGTATGCTTTTCTATTTTGAAAAAGTATGAGGAGGGGTAGTTAGAGAATCACCAACCTTTTCTGCTCCTCAGAACCTGGCAGTGTTTCTTTCATATAGAAAGTGAAAACTAAGAGCTCAAAAAGGGGCAAGGACAGCAGACAGGAGGAGCTAGCTTGAGATGTTCCTGCTTCGGGGGGGGAGGGTGCAAACTCACTCCTGATTGGCTGTCAGGGGCCTTAGAGATTTGATGCACCAATCAGGTGTCAAGTAGGGACTGCTAAAGGGCTGAGGAGAAGGAGGAGGAGTAGCCCGGGGGCTTTTCTCTCCTCCTCTTCAACCTGACAGGAGTGCATGAGTGGGCTCTGCCACAGGCAACTGCTACTCCCAGGCTGATCACCAGACCGAAGCTTCACCCTTGACATGGGTGCCTCTGCTGCTGCAACAGCCGGGCGGGTCCCTTCTGTCTGACGGCTACCTTCCTCGCTGTACTGCCCATCGATCACCAGACCGAAGCTTCACCCTTGACACGGGTGCCTCTGCTGCTGCAAGCAACCAGGTGGGCCCCTCTGTCTGCTACCTGCCTTCCTCGCTGAACTAGCTGCCGATCACCAGATTGAAGCTTCACCCTTGACATGGGTGCCTCTGCTGCTGCAAGCAGCTGGGTGGGCCCCTTCTGTCCACCGGCTGCCTTCCTCGCTGTACTTCTCATTGATCACCAGACCGAAGGTACGCTACTGAAATTTGACTGGCAAGAACCATTGGCTCTGCCTGCTGACAGGCTGCTGCTGTTCTTTAATTCTTTGCTAGTGCTGTCCCTTCTGGACTTTAAGTTAATGTTACATACTGATTGTGGTACTGGTCTCTCCAAATTGTCCTGTGAATCCTAATTTAAACGTGAACCTAAGCCTGTTTACAGCAATTTTGCACTCCAAGGGTAGTTTGAAGTGCAAGTCCTTTTAGGCTGCAGGTTTGTAGATTTTAAAGTATTACAGCTCTCTTTGTTTTAAGGTCCAGTGGTATTCTACCCTGGATCAAAAACTAAGTTTAAATTGATACAGTTTTTTCTGTTTAGACCAGATTTCATTTGGGTCACAGTTGTAAGCTTTGCCCTGCAAATAATCCAATTTTTCTTTCACTTTCTCTCCTTCTGTCTCCTCGCTGCTTTAATTTTTGCGCCCACCCTCCCATCCTGCACCTCCAGCTTTTATTAAATACTCCCCCCCCCTCGGCACTGCCCCTAGGCAATCTTCATCCTCTTCTGTCTGCTTAAAGACAGAGTGCAGCTATTAGGCCTAACACTTGTCCTGTCCTCCCTTTAAAGACATCTTCCTATTTTCACCATCTGCTTGTCTAGCAACTTTGTTTAGCTCCTGCTCTGCTATCTACTTTAAAGTTCCATACCTTAGCTTCCTCCCTTGCTACCCTCAACATAGCCCCAATAATCTTTAAGTTGCCTTGGTACCCCCTGCCCTAGCTAAAACGCCCTATTTTAACCTACGTTTGATATCTTAAACTAGATCCACTGCCCCTGATCGGCTCCCAGCGAACGGCAGCGGCTAATCCTGCTTACCGCACCAGCCGCCTGCACCTCCATCCTCTGGATGCCCAGGACACCTTCAAAGCCAGTTAAGATTCCCGGCTGCTCCGGGGTAGCACTGCGCGGCTCTGATAGGCCACCACCTGCTGCCACCCTCCTCTAATTGGACCGCTGTTCTCCGCTCGGTCACTGATTGGCCCTGCCTTTTCTCTGTTGGATTTTCAGTCTCTGGGCTTCGGCACCCACTGCTTTGCATTGACTTTTGCTGAAGATTTGCACCCATCCCTGCACCCCCACCTCCTACCTTTATTAAATAGGCTTTGGCTCCACCCACTCGACCTTGGTATCCACCCTGCTTGAACCTAATTGGGCTCACTTACTTGGGACCCCCAACCACTCCCTCTCCCTATCCTTGCTTCACCTCCATGGGCTGGCTCTTGCCCTACTGACCCTCTCGGTTATTCTCTACACATCCTCTAAGCACTATGGCTCTGCCCCTTCTGCCTCTTTGTCTCATTCTCTTTTGCTCCCTGCTACTGCTGTTTTTCGTGCCTGGAGCTCGATACTCCTCTCTTCCTCTAGGCTACAGGATTGACCTTATCTTCATCCACTCTGGTACCCTTCCATCTGAGCTTGTCTATACTTCCTTATTCTCCTCTGGCGATGACTGACAACACCTGAAGAACCATGATAGGGTGGTGTATGTTCACCTGTTCACGTTCTCAACACTGGCTGACTGGCAGTACACCTTCAGGGGTGGTGATTGGCTTACCCAACCTGGCAAGCCTTATAGACGTACTAGGACCAGGATTCTTAAACTATCACCGCCCTATCAAAGATATTACTTCTGTTACTGTTATGCTCGGGTAACATTGAGCTAAACCCTGGTCCTATCGCTACCATTACATCCCCTTTGGATGCTGCTTGTCTTAAAGACATGAGTTTCTGGCATGTTAATGTCTGCAGCCTCCTAAAAGAGTTCTCCATGATTCAGGTGTGGGTCAGTCATACTCAGCCAGATGTTCTGGTAATCTCCGAATTATGGCTTAGGCCAGCCTCTCAGGACAGGGAGATTAGTATTCCTTCCTACCAATTATTCAGAATGGACAGGCCTACTAGGGGAGATGGTGTGGCGGTGTACATTAAGGAAAGGTTTACAACGTCCTGCCTGGATTCTACTTCTGTCAAAAATGAATTTGAGTGTTTGACCCTGAAGATGGATTTATCAACTTCCCTTGCCCCTTGCCCTCAGAGTGATTGGTTGCTATAGACCCCCATCTGCTGGTACACTCCTTCTTACTCATCTTGGCTCTATTATGGAGAAAGAGAACCTTGAAACTATCATCCTAGGGGACCTTAATTTCGACTGGTTATCGAAGACTGCTACACCCTTAAACACTTTCTGTGATTCTCGTGGGTTGGTGCAACTAATTCACGAATCCACACATCCAAACAAAAAGAACATGAACAACAGCACACTACTGGATGTTAGTTTAGTCAATAAGCCTCATCTCTTCTCACATGCTGGAACCTTCTTTGCTGATGTCAGTAACCATTGCTTCATTGCTGCGGTCAGATCACTGCATCATACAGGATCTACAGCTAAATTTCTTGCAAAAAGGTCCCATCGTAACTTTGATGTGGCTGTCTATGTCTATGAGTTGGAGCACTCACCACGTTGGCAAGACTTCTACTTAGCTAACATGGTTAACTCAGCATATGATATTTTCCATGATATACTTGTTGGGGCCCTAAATATATATGCCCCCATGGTAAAAATGTGCGCAAAAAACAAAACATGTCATTGGTTCTCTGCCAAGCTGAAAGCTGCATTGCTTGGTAGGGATAAGTTGTGGAAAAAAGCTCGCCGGACTAAGCTTGACTCAGACTGGTGTCATTTCAGAAGGGCACATAATGCTTGTATGAAAATGGTCAGGGATGCTAAGGCAGCATTTTATCTTACCAAATTGGATTCTGCAGCAAAGTGCTCCTCCAAATTCTGGAGGACAATCAAGGACATGTCTGGATATACACCTGGTAATTCCTTGCCATGTAAGATCACAACTGGGAGTACTACTATCAATGATAAACTGGGAATCCTAGATGCATTTAACAATCATTTTGCCACAGCTGGTCTAGCTTTCAACAATTACCCTGCATCCCTGGTCCACTCCCAATTAAGTGTCCCATGCTCAGACTCTCCTGCCCCGGTACCTAGCTCCTCTTTCCACCCGGTCTCTCTGAAAGAAGTTGAAAACCTCATGCTCCAATTGGATATTAAGAAAAGTGCTGATGCTGATTCTTTGGATCCTTATTTCCTTAAAATCACCTATCATGTCCTAGCTGTTCCTATCATCCACTTATTTAACTTATCATTGTCCCAAGGGCTTATTCCCCAGATCTGGAAAATTGCTCATGTCATCCCCTTGTTTAAATTAGGGGATCCCTGCGACCTTAATAATTATAGACCAATTTCCCTCCTCATCCCAACTTTGTCGCAACATCTGGAAAAGATTGTCAGCAACCAACTAAGGGGCTACCTCGAATCCAATAACCTACTAAACCCTATGCAATCTGGCTTTAGAACTAAACACAGCACTATTTCAGCCCTTGCCAAAGTAACAAATGATTGGTACCGAGAACTGGACAGCAGAAACTTTGTGCTATATTTCTAGACCTTAGTAAGGCTTTTGATACAGTGGATCATAGCCTGCTTTTCTCTTCTCTGAAGAGTATAGGCCTGGACTCCGTTTCTTTGTATTGGTTTACTGAGTACCTTGTGGGACGGCGTCAACAAATTAAGGCTGAGGGTGAGCTATCCCCACTCAAACCTCTACTGAGGGGAGTACTGCAAGGATCCATACTTGGTCCCTTACTATTCGCTATCTATGTTAATAACATTGATGAGAGTATTAACAAGGCCAACATACACCTGTTTGCTGATGACACAGTTGTATATATAAGTCGTCCGACACCTGAAGCCGCTTATGCTGACCGCCAGGAGGAATTTAACCAGCTCCTCCATAAAAAACTTCTTCTAAATGCTAAAAAAACAAAAGCAATGTTGTTCTTGCCCTATAGCCGTATGATGAATCCAGCCAGCTCTGGAGCACTACCTCAGATTACCACAATTCTTGGAGAGAAACTGGAGTTTGTCTCAAAGTTTAAATACCTAGGTGTGTGGTTAGACCATAACCTATCATTCACTGAGCATGTCGAGGACCTTGTAAAGAAGTTAAGGCAGAGGCTGGGGCTAGTCTTTAGAATTAACCAGTTTCTTACTAGAGATGCAAAAGTGTGCCTTGTCCAAACTACTTTTCTTTCGCTGATCGATTATGCAGATTTCCTTTATAGTCAATGTCCCAAAGCCTCACTTGCAAAGTTGGATAAGCTTTACCACAGGGCCATCCAGTTTATTACTGGTCTCCCCATCTCTACCCATCATTGTTCCTTGTACAAAGCCATAGGGTGGTCCTCTTTTACATTTAGGCGTAATAGAAACGCAGTCCTTTGGACTTATAGAGTCTTGTTGAAGTGGCTTCCACAGTATATAATAGACTGTCTCCCACCAAGTGAGCCAGGAACTATGCCCTAAGAAGCGCATCCTACATCACATTATGTATCCCCAAGGCTTCCTCTCGCTATGGTAGAGTGGCCATTAGTTTCCTGTTACCAACATTGTGGAACAAAGTACAAGAATTAAGCTGCCTCCACAGTATGAATGCCTTTAAATCTCTATATGCTCAGTATGTGTGTGAGCCATGCAATTGCTACCCCAGCCCCTAAATTTTGTCCAAAGCATCAGGCTGCTGCCCTCTGAGCAGAGTTGAATTTATGATCACTTGTAACCTCAGATGACCTTAACTCTGTGAGAGTCTTATGCCTTAAATGTTTTTTCCCTCTAGAAATCCCTGTAGGGTTATTATCTCTTCATGGCTTCGCGGCTGCTACACCTTACTTACCCTGCTGTCTTTTACATATTGCTTAATCTGTGGCTCTTATTCCCCTACCCTGTACCGTTTAACTGCCCTATTTCATCTTTGTATTCCCTTTCCACTGCATTCCACTCTTACTATCTCTTTCCTCTGTCCCCTAACTCTCTTCCCTGCCGTAGACTAGCCCTTCAGGGGCTCCCTGCCCCTCTGGTGGGAGAAATGTGGATACTGGGTGGTTGTCACTTCCATAGCCGCTGCCTGAGACACCTAGACTGGACTCCTTACTAGTGAGGTGCGGCATTGCCGATACCCAATCAGAACGCGAGTGCTTTTCTGCTCTGGCATCTGATTTGCTCCTGCAGTCTGCTCCTGTGTCTCCCTCAATACTAAGCTAAAGTTTGATTTTCTGTGTAAAACTTGCACAAAAAAGAGCTGTACTTACTTATTGCCTAACAGTTATGATCTCTATTTTTTCCTGTTTAGAGTGTCAAGAGTTGAGACTGTGTTTGATTACACTCCTTTCTGAATTTCTGTGGTTGGGCCAGTCTTTAGGCATCAAGGAATACCCAATTCTGTTGTCCTGCTGTTTTGGTCCTCCCACTGGTTCAGATGTTCCATTGTCCATGGTCCAGTACTTAATACTGACCCCTTCCTCCATCCCCTGCCAAGGATATGCACAGGTTCCTGGCCCATTGGCGTGGGAAACTCGGGCACCGGGCGGTCGGCGCTGCCTCTACTGCCACCTGAGAACCTAAGCTCGGACTCCCCATTAGCAAAGCATGGCATTAGCAGCCATCCAATCAGAACATGAGTGCTCTTCAGCGTTGGCTTCCGATTGGTTCCTGCAGTCTCTTCTGTGTCCGTTCTAAACCAAGCATAATTCTGATCTCCATGCCAAAATTTGCCAAAAAACAGCCGTAATTACTTTTCTCCTTGACTGGTAAGACCCTAATCCTTTTGTTTAGAGTGTTACATTAAGGGATGCTGTGTGATTACACTACTTTTGAAATTCTGTGCTTGCATCAGCTCCCTACACGAGCGGCCAATCACTTCTCCCTACTGAAGTTCCTACTAAGCCTCATCTCATGTCCTCCTTAAATATTACAGAAGTACTCTGAACTGATATGACTGATGTAACACTGAGTACTTACTTGTATTAATGGCATTAATTGTTTTTTACTTGTGTTATTTGACTCTATTGTAAATATCTCTGCATGCATTGTACCATTTGACCCAGAGCTAACCAGGTCCATCTTGTAAATGAGCTTGCTCAATGATGTACGCCTAGATAAATAAAGATTTTGATTGATTGATTGATTGACTGAAGAAAGAAAAAAACAGGAAAAGTTTAAAGTGACAGTTGGACAGTTAAAGAGCTACCACAGCCAAAGGTAGAAAAAAGTTTAGTCAGGAAAAGTTTAGTCAGATTAATTTTTTACAGAAGTATGTGGACCTTGATAGTCCAATCTATCGAGAAGGAGCTTGGGGAAGTCCATTCTTTTCAGTTAATTGTTCAAGACATCTCAAAGTAACTACCTTTTTTAACAAATCATGGGAGGAGGGCATGATACCTGAGGACTGGAGGAGGGTGGATGTGATTCCCCTTCACAAACGTGGAAGCAAGGCAGAGGCAGGAAACTACAGACCCGTTTGACTTCAGTGGTAGGGAAAATGATGGAATCACTTCTGAAAGAAAGAATAATTGAGTACCTAGAGGCCAGCAGGGCACAGGAACCAAGGCAGCATGGATTCATAGTGGGAAGGTCATGTCAGATGAATCTAATCGATTTCTTTGACTGGGTGACCAATGTAGTAGACCAGGGAGGGGCTGTGGACATGGCCTACCTAGATTTTAGCAAGGCATTTGACAGAGTCCCTCACAAAAGATTAGTAAACAAGTTAGCCAGCCTGGGAGTGGGTCCCAGGGTGGTAGCCTGGGTGAAAAATTGGCTGGACAATGGGATGCAAAGGGTAATAGTAAACGGAGTCCACTCTGAAGAAAGGGAGTTACTAGCGGGGTACTGCAGGGTTCAATACTGGGGCTGGTCTTCTTTAATATCTTTATAAGAGGCATTACAGAGGGACTGGAAGGAAAAGTATGCCTCTTTGCAGATGACACAAAGATCTGCAACAGGGTTGATACACAAGAGGGGGTGGAAAGGATGAGAAGGGACTTGGCAAGGTTGGAGGAATGGTAAAAAGTATGACAGCTTAGATTCAATGGAAAGAAGTGCAAAGTAATGCACCTAGGAAACAAAATTGCAGGGGAAGAGTACACAGTGTGGGGTGGAGGTACTAACAACAACAAAAATGGAAAGGGACCTGGGGGTAGTCATATCAGGTGACCTAAAGGTAGGGAGGCAATGCAAGAAGGTAGTAAGGAGGGATGGGGGGGTACTGGGATGCATAGGGAGAGGCATCACCAGTAGAAAACAGGAAGTTGTCATCCCTCTGTACAGACAGTTGGTGAGACCCCATCTGGAGTACTGCGTGCAGTTCTGGAGACCCCATCTCCGCAAGGACATAGACAGGATGGAGGCAGTCCAGAGGAGGGCAACTAAAATGGTGCAGGGTCTGCACCAGAAACCATATGAAGAGAGACTAAAGAAGCTTAATATGTGTATCCTAGAGGAAAGGAGGGAGAGGGGGGACATCAAGCACCTCAAGGGAATCAATAAAGTCCAAAAGGATAGCATCTTTCAGAAAAAGAGATGTGCAAGAACAAGGGTGCACAGTTTGAAGATAGAGGGGAAATGGCTCAGGTGCAATGTGAGGAAGTATGTTTTCACAGAGAGGGTGGTGGACACATGGAATGGCCTCCCTGAGGAGGTTGTGGGGTCAGAAACAGTGGGGGAGTTCAAGATTGCATGGGACAGACATAAAGCAGTTATAGTGAGGGGTAGGAAGAAGTAGGCTGTTGGTTAACTAGGATCTGCAACTTATTCCATAGGTAGGGGAATGAGCAGACTGGGTGGGTCAAGCAGTCCTTATCTGCCATCAAAGTCTATGTTTCTATGGTTAAAAGTAGAGAGGGTTTCACCTGATCATCGGAGGCCCAGAAGAGGATCAGAGGTACTGTGGAGCCAGAAGATCGGAGGACCAGAGATGCAGCGGAGCCAACAAAAGAAGTCAAGATGATGCCTCACAATTCCCTGACCAGGGCAACACATTGGAGTCAACATCACCATCGTGGACAGCTCTCATTTGGGTTGAGGCAGAAGGGACTGTGGGACCTTTGAAACTCTGAACTGATTTTGAGACATTTTGTCATTTTGGGGTTGGGGTGAAGGAGATGAGTGTTGCAGCAAATTCTATATTTCTTTGGCAGGGGAAAAGGAAATGTTATTCAGATTGTGCGGATGTTAGCCTACTGTTTAGGCTGCACTGCACAGCTATTACCTTAGTAATTGATAGAGCCACTGCTGAAGTAACACTGTTATTTATGGTTTGTATTTCTTAACCCATATAAATATCTGTAAGCCCTTGTAACTAACCTTCCTTGTAGCTAGCCGGACAGCATCACCCAGGTAGGTGAAATCAGGGTGCAGACAAGTGTTACTTTTAGCTGGCATCGTAATGTGGGTCAGACCATTTAATTCATAATGGTAGGTTACGTCCTTAAAAAGGGGGCATTTTATAGTAAGTGTAAAACAAAGTGTTAAATAGGAAAAGGTGGAAATCACACGTGTGAACATCACAAACATTGTTTCTGACTTGTTCAAAAATCAGTGGCCCAGGATTCCTCAGATATGTATGAACCGAGTGAGGGTTTTAAGCAGCTAGAGGGGGAACACAGCTGGAGTTAAATGGCATGGTGTAGTGTGGACCAGATGGGCTCCAACAATTCATTTGAGCCATGGAGAAATGTGTCAGGACTGGATGCCAATAATGGTTCCTTAAATATGCAGGCTACTCCAGCCAGAAGGGATCATGGATGGGCAAGACCAAGTTTTGTGGAGAGCCTGGAGGAGGAGGACAAATGAGTTGGAGCTAGAATGGACAGGTTGGAAAGCATGCTGGCCAAGCTTGTCTCCAATGTGGAACTCCTGAGTGTGACAGTGGAGAACTGAGAGACAGGAAGAGGACCACAAGTGCAGAGGGCATGGGAGCCATATCACATGTCTACTCCTGGGAGACTAAGAGATGCAGAACAGGACTATGGTGACCTCATTAGAAGTGACTACAGACCTTTGCAAGACAATACTACACCACCCATTGTCCCTATCTTTACACAGTGGATGGGAAGTAAATTTACCTAACTTTATTTTAATATTTAGTATAGCTAAATTTGCCTCTGCCTACAGCTGCAACACACACCATTACACAGTGCTCAGCAACCTCAAATGGCTACATCCCGAACTCAGAGCAAACCTTGCTCTTGCCTCCCTCATCAACAAATCTTTGCATACTGGCAGTCCTGCATACCTAGCCAGGCAGATCCCTCTCATTAATCTCCCAGCTTCCCGATCTGCCTCTCATAATAGCATCATCCCACTGTTTCATAGTAGCTTGGGCCAGTGGTGCTTTTCCTTCCCAGCTGCCTCTGTATGGAACTCAGTACCCCCTCCCATTAGAAAAACGACCTTTACCTTTACAAATCTCTTAAAATCACATTACTCCTCCTCTGTCGCTTGTCAGTGCTTTCACTAACCTCACCCACAATTCCCCTAATTCACCCTACCTCTCCCTGTTTACCTTGCACTACCTAAACTATTTTTACCTGCATTCCTTTCTTTCTTCCTAAAACAAAACTGCACTCCAAACACATTGCTATGCCCTTTTGTACTTTCTGTAATTTTGTATCATGTGAATATTGCCCTGTATAAATTACTTTTTTCTCCTGCTGTATATGATGACTTGTTATATCATGTAAATATTGCCTAGTATATATTGCTATTTCTTCACCTGCTGTAAATGTATATGATGTCTGTATACACTGCCACCCTTACTACACTTTGTATTCCTGTTTTTGCCTGTGCATTTACACCGGAGTTGTGCATGAAAAAGGCTGCTACTGCTAATGTTATTACCCGATCAACAAAGTTAAATAAATAAACAAACAAACTTGCAGGTGACTCCAAAGAAGATCTAAGGGAGTTCTTGAGAGGGTTTGAGTGAGTACTCCGGCAAGCTAACATCCCTGAGGAGAATGGGCTACATCACTGGAAATGTGCACTGTGACATCCCCACCGCCTGCTGGCCTACATATCTAGACCAGGACCCACCCACCTCGGTGCCGCAGAGCACAAGGTGGGAAACCCCCTCCATCAACTCCTACAACTGACAGGCCATGGCTCCCAAAATGGACCCGGTCCTACTGCCACAAGGCCCTACACTACCCACAACCCAAGCGGAGCCCTTACAGTCACTGAATCACCAAGGCCCTAATCCCGGGCTGGGGTTTGAACCCCGGCCCACTGCAAAGGTGTCTATCTCCGGGACTGCCTCCTTCAGCACTCCAAAACACTGACTAATATATCCAAAAGGCCCAGCTCAAAGCTCCACCCAAGGGCAGAGATCCAGTCTACTTGGGCCATAAAAGGCAAAAGGGAGGAGAGGGTCACTACAGTAAGCCCCCCCGGGGGGGGGGGGTTACATATATCACTTCCCTCAGTAATAAAGAAAAAGAAGAAAGAATTGCAAAAATATAGTTACGGCTGAATGGTGCAGAGGGTAAAAGCACAGAGCTGTAAATCAGTGGTTTATAGTTTCAGCCCCCCTCAGGGCCACAGACAATATTGTCTAATGAAGTCTGAGCTACAGTACACTTGTAGCTGAGCCAGTGGCTTGGATGGTTGAGGCACTGGATGCCTCACCTCCTGCCACACTAGAGACATTGGTTTGGGAATGGACCAAGAGTGCTGGGGGGGGCTAGCGGGGGGAAGGAGGATTTAGAGTCTATCGATGGATCTCCTCCTTCAGGGCAGGGGGACAGTGTGTACTGCTGCTTGAATGCCTGGAAAAGTACAAATAAGGCAGCTCAGATCAACATGGGGTAGAGCCAAAGCAAAACATCTGATATCTTGAAAAAGACAGCGACATGAAATGTTGACATCTATATGTATGGGGGTGCTACTGCAGTGTTCATGTCTTTGAAGTGGCAATAAAACTTACAATCCACTCCAAGGTCTTGGGGAATTCATGAGTTTAGATGAGATACTGTAGCTGAGATTTGTGTTTCCTGCTGCTTGGCTGCCACCTAATGGAGGATAAGTGGCACAGCAGTAGTCAACAGAATTGAAAGTTGGAGGTAGAGGTTGAAAGCGTGCCACCATCTTCCCGGTCTATGTGTGCATCATTATATGCCTCTGGCTTTTACTCAAGGGGAGTAACAGGCAGAAAAGAACCCCTGTCTGCAGGATGATGCTGTGACACTGAAGGCACCACACCACCACAATGCATGGCACCTACTCACACAACTAAGAAGTAGATGGGGTAAGTCCTGGAGGTGGGACAAAGGGGCTGGAGTTTTACTGCAGAATGGGGCTGATGGGGAGGGACAGGAGGATAAAGGTCCATATGAAAAAAAAAGATTGCAAAAATATATGAACTATTAACTGAATTGTGTCTAACTCTCACATTTTCAGTTATCCAACTGATATCAGAGACTCTTTAAAGTACACATAAACAATACGTAATTTAAATGAAGTATTGCTGGTGTTTTCTGTTCATTATTGACATGCTGCTAACATATTTGAAGCCATTATGTTTGCATTCTGCATGCTATTTATCCCAGTTCTGTTTAGTGCTTACAAATAGGCCATTACTGTTCGTAACTAGGGGGAACACACACACACACACACACACACACACACACACACACACACACACACAGTGTGAGGCCTGATGTTTATCTTCAAAGCCTAATGATTCTGCTATCTGGTATCTTTTGAACTACAAGAAGTTTGCAACCATTGGCCAGATGAGCACTATCATCATCAGCCTTCTCAGCATTGGCTTTTGAGATGCAAGCCTCCTGCATTTTACTTCCATTGTCTTATACAGTATACACCTACACAGCCCCCACACTACAATAACAGTATGTTCACTTTGTGCATGTGTACAAGGAAACATAAAAATGACCAATAGTAGTATTGATGTTTCTTCCAACAGGTCTAGTAGTGGGCCATTACAAACCCACCCCTACCACCCCTTCTAGAACCCAATCAAGTAAAAGATTATGACAGATCAGTTGTTATTGTGTAAGGGTGGAAGGTGGTTACCCTTAATGCTAGGAGTCTTGGGAGGAAAACTGCAGAGTTACAAGTTCTCATGGCAGAGAGAGAGGTGGACATTGCAGCCATCATGGAAACATGGGCCACCCAATACAATGACTGGGACCTGTCTGTACCAGGGTACAGGTTATTTCGTAGGGACAGGGTGATTGGGAAAGGAGGGGGGGTGGCACTATATGTGAAGGAAGGACTGAACTGTGTAAGGGAGGAAGGGGAGGAAGGTAGTACGGAGTCACTTTGGATGCAAATCCAGGATTCCAAGAACAGGATTCTTAGAATGGGAGTAGTGTACAGGCCACCATCTCAGACGGAGGAGTTAGACAGGGAACTAGTGGGACAGATGAGGAGGACCTGCGAGAAGGGTAGTGTGGTGATTGTGGGGGACTTCAACATGCCAGGAGTGGACTGGAGCACCCCAACAACCAGGAACAGAAGGGAGCAGGTACTGCTGATGCCTTCAGACAGCTTCCTGCTGCAAATGGTCAGTGAACCAACCAGGTTAGGGAGTACCCTTGACCTTGTGCTGGCAAATGGGGACTTTGTGAGAGAACTTACAGTGGAGGAACCGCTGTCAGGGAGTGACCATCACTCAGTATGGCTCACATTGGATATGGGCAAGGAAGGAGGGAATCTGGCACAATAGTGCTGGACTTCAGGAGGGCCGACTTTGGGAGGATGGGGGAAGTGGTAAAAGGGTACCTGGCCAGAATGCAATCTAGTATGGACAATAACCAGAGGTGGGAGCTCATAAAGCTGGGGATAGTGGAGGCAACCAAAACCTGCTGCAAAGCCCAGAGCAAGAAGGTTAGGGCTAAGAAAATGATCTGATTAAGCAAGGAGGTTATGGAAAAGGTAAGGAGGAAAAGAGCTGCCTTTAGGAAGTACAAGAAAACAGGGAGGGGGGAGGACAGGGAGGAGTACTTGACAGAATCGAAGGCGGTGACAAGGGCAGTAAGGGGAGCCAAAGCATCTACAGAACTCAGGCTGGCACAAGGCATTAAGAAGGGGGAGAAGGACCTCTTTAAGTACATCAGGGAGAAAAGGAGCTGTAAGGACCACATATTAAGGATTAGGAAGGAGGGGGGTTGGGTGGAAGCAGGGTGCTATAAGGCAGAAGCACTAAATGAGTACTTCTGCTCAGTATTTAATAAAGAGAAGAGGGTGGTGACACCCAAGGTGGGAGAATTGGCAGAAGCAGGGTGGGAAGTGGTGACAGATGGGGAAATCATGGAGAGCAGAGTTCGAGAGGGTTTGAAGGCACTGAGGAATGGATAAGGCGCCAGGCCCAGATGGCATCCACCCAAGGTGCCTGAAGGAGCCTTGAGGTCCTTGCAGGACCTTTGGCAGACCTATTTAATGCCTCACTACATCGGGTGTGTACCTCAGACTGGAGGATGGCTCATGTGGTGCCCCTCCACAAGAGTGGCCCCAAGGATGAACCGAAAACTACAGACCAGTGAGCCTCACATCCATCGTGGGTAAGCTAATGGAGACTATCCTGAAGGAGAGGCTGGTGCCTCCTAGAGGCCAAGGACTACAGGACAGCAGACAGCATGGCTTCATATGTGGCAGATCCTGCCAAACCAACCTGGTCGAGTTCTATGACTGGGTAACTAGGCAACTGGACAGGGGCCATGCAGTGGATGTCCTGTATCTGGACTTCAGTAAGGCATTTGACTCAGTGCCACATGGAAGGCTGGGAAGGAAGTTAGTAGGCACAGGGGCGGGTGCAAAGCTGGTGAGATGGGTAGGAAACTGGCTGCAGGGAAGGCAACAGAGGGTGGTGGTGGGTGGGGAGCTCTCACACCCAAGGGCAGTGACTAGCGGTGTTCCACAGGGCTCGGTGTTGGGACCAGTGTTGTTTGGGATATTCATTGCAGACATATCATGGAACATCAAGAGCAAGATCAGTCTGTTTGCTGATGATACCAAGATAGGCGTAGTGGTGGATGACCTAGGGGGATGGCAGGGGTTGCAGGATGATCTGGCAAAGCTTGAAACCTGGTCAGACACCTGGCAACTGGGCTTTAATGCCAAAAAGTGCAAGGTGCTGCATTTTGGGATGAAGAACCCAAGGAGGAGTTACCAGCTAGGGGAGTGCAGCTAGCCCAGACAGAGGAGGAGAAGGATCTGGGTGTGCTCATTACAGGGTCAATGAACAACTCGGCACAATGTAGGAAGGCAGCTGCACAGGCCAACAAAATGCTGGGTTGTATTGCAAGGGGTATATCCTCGAGGAGGGAGGAGGTGATTCTGCCACTGTATAGGTCATTAGTTAGACCACACCTGGAGTACTGCGTGCAGTACTGGTGTCGATTCGAAGAGGACATTAAGTTACGGAGGGGTGCAGCGAGAGTGACAAAGATGATTAAGGGGCTGGGGGACTTATCATGACGAGAGGAGGTTGAAGGAGTTGAACATGTACTCACTGGAGGAGAGGGGAGACAGGGTGACATGATTGAAACCTTTAAATACATGAAATGAATAAACAAGACGGGTACAGAGGGGCTGTTCAAAGTAAGGAGGGAGGGCCACCAGGGGCTATGATATGAGACTGGAGCAAGGAAGGTTCAGGAGGGAGATGAGGAGACACTTTTTTACAGAGAGGGTGGTGGCTGGGTGGAATGCGTTACCTGCTGAAGTGGTATGCAGTAGAACAGTGGACTGCTTCAAACGAGGATGGGACAGGACAAAGGGGAGGGTTAATGAAGGGGAAGGGTGGAAGGGAGGGGCAGCTGCAGAATAAGGGGTGCTAGCTGCACATTCGAGCAGACTTGATAGACCTCTAGGCCTTTATCTGCTGGCAAATTTTGTATGTTCGTATTGTCTAACATTGCTGCTTGGGCATTATTTACATAATTCACAGGTTTGTAAAATGTTTGTGTTACTAATTTTTAAAGTTCAGAAACCTGTACCACTCCCACTTACAACAGTTGTCAGTATGTGCCTGTTCCTAGTCCTTGAATTATGACTAACTGCTTACCTATGTGTATAATACTCCTGCACTTCTCATTTTGTATACATGCTGTGTAGATTGTACACCAGTTTTTACCTTGCGTATTATCTTGTTTTAATATATGGATTTTGATTTTAATAGGGCACGAAAGTATACAAACAATTCTCAGTAATATTATCATTCCCGAAGTGATAATGCTACACTTCAAGAGTGATAATACTATCGTTCAGGTCTTGTAATACTGTCATTCTGGACCCGAACAATGACATCAGTGCATGCACTAGTCTGTCTCCTCCACATCTTCCAAAGTGCTCCTTCCGATTGGCCGCTTTTCCTGTGTGGGTGGGCAGAACAGTTTTAAAAACATGGCGACCAGTCTCTCGCTAAGCGAGAGTTTGTCCTGCAGAGCACTTCGCATCAAAATAGAAAATAGCTGGTCAGTCCTACATTCCAAGAACACAGAAAAGGTAGGATCTGACCAGCAAACAAAACAAACAGTTTTGGATGGCTGACGGGGCTGACTGGGGAGCAGGAGGGAGGAGTTGGGGGGCGCACAAGGCGCACGGGCTCCTAGACACTGTGGCAGTCAACCAGCATGGAGAGACTCCTTCACTACAGCGGCTGACTGCACACAAAATGAACCAAAAAAAAAACCCAACTCGGATCCATATATTAAAAAAGACAATGGATAGGTCACTAGGCATTACCGGTGACATACCATCTCAAGGTTCCTGTGTGTCCAGAACCTCTCAATGGTATTACTCACTGGTAATGCCCAGTGTCCTATCCATTATTCTCATTTTAACATGTCCCCAGGTCATGCCTGAAAATAGGCAAATGCTTATTTATTGCACCCTACCTCGTTAATAAAAACAAAATAAATATAGTCTGCTTTTCTATTTCAGTTAGGATAGTTAGATTGGTGGTCACTGCTCCCCATACTCTTCAGCACAAAACTGATGTTGAAGCATTAGGAGGAGCATGACCATGCAGCAGAATTTGAGTGCAGGTTCCATGTTCTACTTTCTAAAATCTCATGGGCAACAGCTTGTGCTGGAGCAAATGTAGTTTTGTAATGCCTCACTATTGGGCCCATTAGAAGAAACATCATTACTACGGTGAGCAATTTTTTTCTCTCTGGCTACACTCCTGGTTCTCCTTATTGAAACTACCATCAAAGAGAAGAAAATATGGTACACTTTAGAAACCAGACCAGGGGAGTAGATAGGCCATAGCTTAAAGGCCTACATCTTTATTTGAATTGAAAAGGTTTGACCAAATCTGCCTGAACTCAGTTTGCTGAGAATGCTACACAGTATGTACCAATGCTATTACTCCAGAAGCAGCTTACTCTTTCTCAAATGCATAGCCTTGTGCTGTACAAACTAATTACATTTTTACTCACCAGTTTAAGCACTTAATTTCTTTCTCTCGTCTGTCTTTGCCCCATATATATGCACACCACACCCTTGTGAATAAAAAATTATTTTATTTGTGCAGCACCAGGTTGTGCATTTGAGAAAGAGTATGGCACTTCTGGAAGTTCCAGGTTTCCAGTTGCCTTGGTGGTACAGCTGGTGGTGCAAAATAATGATATTTTGGGCGACCTGGGTTTATCCCAGCTAAGGCACTTATTTCTTTTTCTCTTCTGTTTGTGATATATATATTATGGTAGCACGGTAGTGCTACCATAGTTAGGGTTGAGGAGTCATTTCTATGTTAAACCCCAAAACTTTGCACCTTAATAACTTTGCAACCGTTTGATGGATTTGCCTGAAATTTGGAATTTATGATCAAGAACCATAGGCCTTGGGATCTGCCAAGTTTCGTACTGGTCGGATATACGGCTGCGGAGTTATTAAGTGTGATCTCTGCGCACGTTTACGTTTTTCTGGAATTCTGTGGTCGCGCCTACAGGTCGTACGGTTTGCGTGACCGGCCCGAAATCCTCAGGGAATGTGCAGCCGGGTTCCCCGATGTGCCTTTCAAAGATTTCATGAAAAAATATTAAACAGTTCAAAAGTTATTCAAAAACAGTTTCCCATTATAAGTCAATGGAAAAGTTAACAAAAGTTCAACACTTTCACTAAATGCATTTTACTTTCTCAATGGGCGTACACATTAAATCAGCCATTTTGTTTTCAGTTGGTGATCAGGAAAATGGTTGGCATTTAAATTTGGGACCCTCTAGCAACCTAATTTTTTTGTATTCACCTAGTCGGGCCCTGAGGATGCTTGACATGTCTTTATTTTAGTAAACTACCCAGAAATATGTTTTCAAATTTCTGAAAAGTACTTCATAGGTGCTTTCGTGCTCTGCGAAAGTGTCGCAAATTTTTACGAAAGCTTCAGAAATGCGACAGTAATTTTCTAGTCTGTGGAAAATGACAGCTATTCTTTAAGCACTGCACTGCAAAATAACCGCTGGGAGTTTTGGGCTGAAATTTGAGGAACGAATGACATCTCTACAGATGCCTTTTCAGTGTTGTATTGAAAAATATTACACGGCGGCAAAGTTATGGTACTCAAAGTTGACAGTTTTTCCCATAGGATAACATTACAGCTCAAGCATTACAGGAATCCTTTGGCACCCTGCTGCAAAATAACGGTTTGGTCTTTTTTCCTGAAATTTGGAGGGAAGACAGCCAACAGTACACAGATGTGCCTTTCAGTAGTTTGGTGAAAAAATATCACATGGCGGCAAAGTTACGGCACTCCAAAATTGACGGTTTTTCCCATAGGATAACATTACGGCGCCCGACACTTAACAGAAATCATTTGGAGCCCTGCTGCAAAATAACGGTTTGGTCTTTTTTCCTGAAATTTGGAGGGAAGACAGCCAACAGCCCACAGATGTGCCTTTCAGTAGTTTGGTGAAAAAACATTACAGGGAGGCAAAGTTATGGCGCTCCGAACTTTTCTTTTTTTCCCATAGGATAACATTACGGCGTTTGCCGTGCCTTTCAGGGCCCGTATCTCGGAAACGGTGCGAGATACGGACTTTTCGTCTGAAAATTTCTTAGTCTCCTAATGGGGCTAAGATTCAAATTAGCCAAGACAGTTGTAAATAATATGACTTTTAAATTTTTTTTCTACGTCGTACGGTTCCTGAGATATAATGTATTTAGTATTCCAAGATCTCATTTTCTGCGCCGATACTCATTATTTTGCATACATTATTTGTACTCACTGTCTTTCTCAATGCAGGTTTTGGGGAAAACCAGCCTGTGCGCTACATTACTGTTATTGTTGCCCTTTCTGCTTGCGGATCCGCACTGCTTCACTTACCATTGACGCCTGCGCCACCATGTGCAATATCCTTGCGCTTTCATTTGCGCTATGCTTTCTGTTATTTTTGCCATTTCTGTCTACAGTACTGTTTATCTTACTGTTTCACTTTACATCACCATGCCCATTGACATTTCTGTTTGCAGGCACCATGTTACTATGTGACAACACATCACGTGGCAGACCATTCCGTCTCACGCCACCATAGCGCATCCTTTCTGTTCTCATTCGTGCTTGTGTTACCATGTGCACCACTGTTAGCATTTCTGTTTGTGTTGTTGTCCCTGTTAGTATGCCACAACACATAGGGAGCGTTGGGCCCAGCGGGCCCAAGGCCCCGCCAACACATCGGGCCCCGCGCCTGCCCGCCCGCTGCATTACATCCACTATTTCTCACATCATTCTCAAAGAAGGGAATTAGAGGCAAAAACTCTGTTTAATGCATTAGTTAGGGTTGTTCCACAGCGACAAAAGTGAGGAAATTGCTGTTAGGGTTGAAAACCCCTGACCCCCCGCCCACCCCCAACCGGCATTGGGGTGCGATTGGGATCGTGGGTCCCAACTCTCACCCATTCTCCTATACTTGCTGCTTTATTACACATGTCATGGTGAGAGTTAGGCTGACGATCCCAATGCGCACCCCAATGCCGGGTTGGGGGTATGGGGGGTCCAAGGGGTTTTCAACCCAACAGCGATTTCTCACTTTTGTCGCTGTGGAACAACTCCTAACTAATGCATTAAACTGAGTTTTTGCCTCTAATATATATATATATGTATACACACACATATATATATATATATATATATATATATTATGGTAGCATGGTAGTGCTACCATAGTTAGGGTTGAGGAGCCATTTACATGTTGCTTCAAAATTTTAATCTTAATAACTTTGCAGCCGTTCAACAGATTTGCCTGATATTTGAATACACGTATCAACACTCTATACGCCTTGGGATCTGCCAAGTTTTATAACAGTTGGATATATGGTCATGGAGTTATTGTTGGATCTGCATGCTGCTATTCGCTTTTTTTGAATTCTACTGTCGCGCCTACAGGTCACAAAGTTTGTGCAACCAGTCCGAAATCTTATGGGCATAAAGCGATCAATATGATGTGCCTTTTGAAGATTTTGTGAAATAATATTAAACAGTTCAAAAAGTTATTCAAAACAAGTCTCATTATAAGTCACGGGAAAAGTTAACAAAAGTTCGACAGTGTCACAAATGCAGTTTGTATTTTCGAAATGGCCTTTTTACTGTCGCAAATCTGCCATTTTGTTTTCAGTTGGTGATCAGAAAATGCTTTGCATTTACATTTGGGACCCTCTAGCAGTCTAATTCTTTTGTATTCACCTAGTTGGACCTCACTGGATGCTAGCCATGTCTTTATTTTGGGGTAAAATAGCCCAGAAATATGTTTTTCAAATTTCTGAAAAGTATTTCACAAGCATTTGTATTTGACACACTGTTGAACGAATTTATGTAAGCCAAAATCGCAACAGTACTTTTCAGGCTGTGGGAAAATGACAGCAATTCTTTGGCACCCTGCTGCAAAAGAACGGTTTGGTGCTTTAGGCTGAAATTTGGAGAGAACGTAGCCGACATCTCACAGATGTGCTATTCAGTGTTTTATAGAAAAAGTATTACACGGCGGCAAAGTTACGGCACTCCAAAGTTGACGCTTTTCCCCATAGGATAACATTACGGCATCCGATGCATTACAGCAATCCTTTGGCACCCTGCTGCAAAATAATGGTTTGCTCTTTGGGGCTGAAATTTGAAGGGAAGGTAGCCAGCATCCCACAGATCTGCCTTTCAGTGGCTTGGTGAAAAAAATATTACAGGAAGGCAGTTATCACACCAACTTCTTTTTCCCATAGATAACATTACGGCTTTGCCTTGCCTTTCAGGGCCTGGGATCTCTGAAACGTAAGTAGATATGGACTTTTGTCAGAAAATGCTTAGCTCTGATAGGGGCTAAGTATAAAACTAGCCAGGAAAGTGGTAATTCATACGACTTTTAAATTTTTTTTCTGTCGTACGGTTCCTGAGATATAAGCAATTTACTATTCCAAGTCCTCATTTTCTTTTCCGAGAGTCATTATTTTGCAAACATTCTTTATACTCACTGTCTTTCTATATGCAGCTTTTGGGGAAAACTATTGTGTGTGTTTCCATAACTCTTACCCTTAATGCTTCTTCTTCTGGTTCTGTACCTGTTTCACTACTTTTCCTGTTCACGCCACCTTCATGCTACCCTATGCTTTATTTGCGCTCTGTTTCTGTAATTTTAACCATTTGTGTCTACAGTACTGTTTCTCTTGTGTTTCACTTTGTGTCACCATGCATTACCATTTATGCGCTAGGCACTGTGTTACTATGTGTGAACACATCACATGTAGGGAGCACGGTGCCTTCCTGCCACCATACATCTACTATTTGTCATTATCATTCTCAAAAGAAGGGAAATTAGAGGCAAAACTCATTTAATGCATCAGTTAGTTTTCCACAGCGACAAAGTGAGAGGGGAATGATGTTAGTTGAAACCCCTGACCTTTCCCTACCATTGCATTGGGCACATTAGCCTCGGTCCCAACTCTCACCCATTTCCTCCTACACCCCGCTTCTTTACACATGTGATGGGTGAGAGTTAGGCCGACGACCCCAATGCGCATCCCAATGCCGTTGGGGGTGGGCTGGGGATCCAAGGGTTTTTCAACCCTAACAATCAATATCCTCACTTTTGTCGCTGTGGAACAACCCTAACTGATGCATTAAATGGATTTTTTTGCCTCTAATATATATATATATACACAGTATATATGCACACACATACTGCACCCTTCTGAATAACAACTGCAAAGTATAGTTCAGCATCACCATTCCCTTTCATTTGAAATCTGCCATTTGGAGACAGTGATGATAAGCAGGCCCAGCAAAGTCTGTGGTCTTGTAAATTGTCAATCTCCAGGCTGGTCTTATCTGACTGAATACTGTATATGTAAAAACCTGTTATTTGGTTTTCTGTTTTGAGCTTCAGTGCCCTTGTGAACAGCTGTCACTGGTCTGGCACACTCAGTGCTTCTTCAGAAAATAGAATCACAAGTTGCAGTGTTCCCTTTTCATTGCGGCACTGTATTTATTTATAATGTATGGTAGAACGCTGTTAACCTTAGGAAATCATCATTTCCTAAGGTTGTTAACCTATTGATGTGACGTAGATATGTTGTTAACCTATCGATGCTACCACATCGATAGGTTAACAACAGCACTGGTCTGGCGACTAGCGCATCTTTTTTCAACGTGGAACCGGACGATGAACAGCAGTGGTTAGAAGGACTGAACGGCCGAGGCGGTGACTAGTAATCAAAAGTAAGCAGCCTTTTAGGTGGGACCATACACTATAAAAAATAATGTATGGTCCCTCTATCGGCAACTGGTCAATTTTAACCGTCTCGAGGTTGCCATGGCGACGTAAACCTCTCAAGCTTCGCTCTCGAGGTTTACACAGTCGCCCTGGCAACCTCTCGACTGTTAACTGACCGGTTAATGATAGAGGACCATACATTATCCTCTATATTTATTTATTTGTTTGTTTACTAGGTAGGTGCACTGGTCCAAGAGCCATTTCCAGTCATGAGCCGGGCCATTGAGGATGGCACAACAAGTACAAAGGAGGATGCAAGCAGGCATAGAAGTTATCAATAGACAGTGATTACAGTATATGCAGGATAATATACAGGCTATTTACATGAATACAAAAATAAAGTTGCAGCATAATAGATAAATACAATTGTCAACAATATCGGGTAATAGCCAAGTTTTAATACAACTTAGGCATGGTAGGTGATGGAGAGGGAAGAGGGGTGCCAAGGCAGTGTTGTAATGGACCAGGAAGAGGAAAGGAGATTCTGGAGAGATCTATACATTTTTGTCTCCCAGGACCGACTATGTCTCTCCCAGTTTAAGTTACTACACAATTTGTTTTACATCCCTGAAAAACTGATTAAAATTAGTTGTCCAACATCAGATACCTGCACTAGATGCGGGCAGGAGATGGGCTCCCTTTTACATATTTTTTGGTTCTGTTCCAAGATTGCCCCTTTATGGAGCCTCATCGAGGTTAAGGCAGATCCCTTGCTGGGTTTGGAAGGGTTATTTCAGCCTGAGGTATGTATTCTGGGAGAGTACAGCTCCAAAAAGCTTAGGGAGAGAAAGTATCATATGGCTATAATTTCCCTCTTGGTGAAAAAATTGGTGTTAAGGGACTGACTGGACCAGTCCCTTTTGTGTTACAGAGAATGGCTGCAAGAGCTACTGTTTAACCTCCTTACTGAGCGTATGATTGCCAGCCTGTCCCATAAGCCCCAGTCGTTTGATAGGAAGTGGGGTAAATTGCACACGCTTTATACACTGTAGTTTCTTCCTGACTTGGTTACGAGGGTTGGGGTTTTAAGGGTTTCTCTTGGACCTTGCTCTCAGTGTAGTTATCTTAACGTTTTAATCATACTAGGGCACTCCACAAAGGTAGGCTTGAGTGCGGGGCTGCGGGGACTCTTATTTTACTAGATATTCCATATTCTTCCTCCATTGTTTTGTTTGTTTGTTTGTTTATTTGAGAATTAAATAAAATATATTGAATTAAAAAAAGGTATTTAGCTGAGCTAGGGTAGAGGAGGAGGTAAGGGTGTAGATTGGGACACAGTAATCAAGTAATGGTAGGAGATTAGTTTGGGCAATAGCAAGCCAAGCTTCAGGAGTGAGATACCTAATAAGGCGGTAGCTGGCCCCCGATTTTTGGTTGATGCGGCGGTTAAGGGTATCTATGTGACTGGTAAAAATAAGGGCAGGGTCAAGGGTAACACACAGATATTTTAAGGAGTGTACAGTTTCTAGGGGTGTTCCATTGGGGGACTGGATGGAGAGAGGGATATGGGTTTGGGCAAGTTTTGCTAACCTGGGTTTTGAGCCAAATAGCATTGCTTTAGTCTTTTCAGTATTGACAAGCAGTTGGTTAGCTGCGAACCAGTTATGGGCTTGGAGATAGTTGGTAGTTAGGGAAGAGGAAAGTTTTGCCAGGGATTTATCACTCAAGTAGAGGATAGGGTTGTCTGCATATAGTAGGGAGTGACGGGAGTGGATGTCTTGGGGGAGAGAATTTATGAACAGGGAGAAGAGAATGGGCCCCAGATGGATCCCAGAGGGACACTAGTGGAGACAGGTAGGACAGAAGAAGTAGCTTCACCCACACTGACCAGCTGGGTGTGTTCAGATAGGTAGTTGAGAAACCAGTCAGCGGTACCAGGGGACAGTCCAAAGCAGTGGAATTTGTTTAGGAGAATATTGTGGTCCACCAACTCAAATGCCTTGGAGAGGTCCATGAAGACAACTCTTGTTAGCAACCCATCATCCATATTACGGAGAACATGGTCAGAAAAGCAGGCCAGTGCAGTGGTGGTGCTGTGCCCTTTTTGGAATCCATGTTGTTGGGGACACAGGAGGTTATATTTTGTAGCATATTTGGTAATCTGATGGTAGACAGTTTTTTCAAGTAATTTGCTGAGGGGGGGAGAGTATGGATATGGGGTGATAATTTTTCATATTTTAGGGTTCTCAATAAAATGGAAGACCCCATTGTGCAGTCTAACATAGGACAGCATTAGAAGGGTCAAACATCACTCAAATTTGAGGGAGGGAGGGTGAGAAAGGTTGCAGATATCAGGAGCAGTAATCTGGAAACCCTGTTCATAAGTATACCCCTATAACATTTTTATTTGGGTGATATGAAGTCCTGCCTCCCATGTACCCTATTGGTGAAAGAAATGGTGCTAATTATAAATCAGGAACTAATTTTGCCAAGTACTGACCCTGAACTGTCTAGTCCGTAAGATGAGTGCCAAGGACAGTTTTCCATTTTTGAAACAGAGACAGAAACCAGGCTCTGTATTCCCCAGCACACCACTTTTTTGTTACACTGCAGCGCCAGGGTGCTGCACTGCAGGATAGGATGGTATAGGGTCATCTCAAGATTCTTTTAACATTAGCTGGACTTTGGGATGATCGTATGCCATCCTGTCCAGCAGTGCAGCCCCCTGGGAGCTGCAGAACGTACATATAAACAAATAAAAGGGTGTGCTGGTACAGGAATATGGAGTCCGGTTTCAGCCTCAAGTTATAAAAATGGAAAACTGTGCTAGTCTCTCATCTTAGTGACTAGACAGTTCATGGTCAGTACTTAGCAAAATGGGGCCCCAATTTAGAATCGTAACCACTCTTTAAAAGTAGAGAGATACAACCCTGGAGATCCAGGTTTGATAACTAGTACAACTCTGCCCTGGAACAAGTTACCAACCAACAGGTCACTGCGGTAGTTAATTTTCATAACATTTTTGGAGTTAGTACTTATTGTGGAAATCCCCCCAATCTGTGATTCTGTGAGTAATGTCCCTTTTTCCCTGTCTGGGGGTGTGGGGCTTCTTGGCATCACACTAGGGTGTCCACATATTATATGCTGGGGTTCTCTTCTTTCTTTATTTATTTATTTATTTATTTATTTGAAAGTTGGTAACTGGGAAAGACATACTGAGCTAAGGTTCATTTCCAGGTATGATCCAGAGGAAGGATTACAGGAGGAAACAGTGGAAGATAATACAGTACATTACATGATGCAGATAAAGTGCAAACACTAAACAGTAAGAATGCTTAACTGGTACAAATGTGGAACATGATAAAGTGCAAATATGTTATGCAAGTGCAAGAAGCAAGCTGCGACTGGTATTAAGGCAGTCAAAACAGTGCACACAGGAACAACAGTGTCGAGGGTAGTCAAAACCAACCTAAAAAAACAAAATCACAATGGGGGATCTCCTATGGGAAACAGGTACAGGAGGGTGGAGGGAGGACTCTTAGCTGATGCCTGAGGGTACTTAAGGAGGAGGAGGAGGAGGAATGACAAATGGATATGGGAGCAGGTTCTAGAGTGATGGCAAGTAATAGGATAAGGCGGATTGCCCAGCAGAGGGACAGGGGTGTGGCATGGAGAAGGTTCACTGGTCCCTTTAGTGGAGGGAGCATGGAGCAGGGGGAATGGAGAGTAGAGCAAGAGATAGGATGGCAGGGAGCCAAACCACTACTTGGAGATGAAGAAAGTCCTGTGTGACTGGTGATGTGAAGGCAGAGGGAGGATGGGCAAGGAACAGTAGAGGGAACAGTGGTGCATATGTGGAGGGGAGTTAGTCACAAAGTGACAAAAGGCATTGCAGAGGGTGTCTAGTCTGCCTAGGGAAGTGGAAGGGGCTGTACCATAGACCACGTCTGCATAGTCAAAGACAGGGAGCACCTTGACAGCTACTGCAGTGTTCCCGGTTTTACAACTGATGTATACAGTTCAATATTATTTAGGTCCTCATCCCTGCAGTTCTCAGATGGTTCAGTTTATCGAAATCTAGCAGAATTAACAAAGAAGGCGCATTCTATATCTTTGCTTTATAAGGCATTACGAGAAGTGCTTAGTCGTACAACTATGGTAGTCAATACTTATTGGAAGGCTGAATTCTCTTCTTGAGGGTCTTTTTTTGACTCTTCAGCCCCTTGGAAGCTTATATTTTGATATCTTAAACTGGACAAGCTACGCTTAATACAGTGCAACATTTTACATACCACAATGTTTATTATACCCCTCACAGACTATTTAAATTGGCTTGTTTGCCCAGCCCTAAATGTAAGAAATGTACCCTACAGACAGGTACACTGTGTCATCTTCTCTGGGATTGTCCCCTGATACGCACTTTCTGGGGTGAGGTCCAGGCTCACATAGACATGCTTTTAGGGCTTCCGGATGCTTTCATCCGGAAACTTGTTCGTTTGGGCTAGGGCTAGAGCAGTTACTGGGAGCACAAAAGTATCATATAACTCATTGCAGCTGTGGCTAAATTAGTCATTTTGAGGCATTGGGTTGACAAGACACCTCCTACGTATAGGGAGTGGCACAATGAAATTTCAACAACTCTCAGAATGGAGAAGTCAGTGGCCAGCTTATGTCATGCACTTCAATCTTTTACTAGCAGGTGGGAGAAGTTATCGCTCTTTTATTGATTTCTTAATTTACTTTTTAAAGACACTGTTATCTGGTCTTATATTGTACGAGATGTTATATGCCTACTTGTATACTGAGGTGTAAACCCTCTAGATGTATACATTTAGGCTTATTTAGATAGCGTTTTCCTGTTTAGGATACGTCACTTTTGTTTTTCTTCATAATAGGGTACGCGTCATTGGTTGATCTATTTAATTTAGGATTAATATTGTCCCCCAGCCTATTACTATCTCCTTTCCTCTCTGGTATGTACCACTTTATTTTACAGAGGCCAGGTGATTGCCTATTCTCTACACTACTTTTTTAATTGCTTTTTTTGGTTATTTATTGTAACCTGCTTTCATGATTTTTATTTATTTATTTATTTGTTCTAGGATTACAAATACCTTTGAGCCGAGGCTCTTTTACAAAGGTTCCACGCCATTGGTACAATTGGGACAATCATAAGCAAAGATAACAGTTTATAAAATAAAAAAAATAAAAAAAAACACAGTCTTGTAGATCAAAAAGAACAATAAGGTGAAACTTTGGGAGGGGAAGGAAAGAAGGAGGATGAAATCAGGAGACTAAGTGGATGGGAGAAAAGGGAGGTAGGTTGGGGAGACAGAGAGGAGAGGTGTAAGGCGGATAAGAATAGAGGTAGTGCAGCCGGGTGGCATTTGTCATGGGCCAGCAGGGGAGGACGGCGATGGGGGTGCTGGCAAAGTGCAGGAGTAGATGTGGATCCAAATGGGCATCTTCAGCTATGGAACCAAAGACATGTTTAGCCACAACAGTCACAGAGGTTGGAGGCAGTGAGTGTTAGGCGGAGACGAGTCTTAAAGTGCTGAGCGATAGTGAGGATGAGATGTCACTGGGAAGACCCTTGTACCAACTAGTGGTCCGTAGTTAAAGGATCTTTGGCCTGTGTTAAAGCGGCACGCGATTTGCAGAAGTTGAGGTTTCGATCCTCTGGTATGTCAGGTGTGAATTCTCGGTTGTATGAGGGCACAGACTCCAGGGGGGGCAAGGCCCAGCAAGATTTTCTTAGTAGTAATACAAGTTTGGTGTTTTATTCGACTGGCAAGATTCAACCATCCAGTTTGAGAATAGAAATCACAGGTGTGAGTTAGGCTTTGGGAGCCAGTGACAAGTCGACAGGCGTTGTTGAGGGCGGTGGATACACGTTTGAGTGCGGTGGTTGTAGCAGAGCCGTAAATGATAATGCCATAATCAATGATGGATATGATGGAGCTCTGGACAGCAACAGCGAGGGCTTAGGGTGTCAGGTGTTTCCTATGATGGATAGCAGGCCTACCGGAGTCAGCGCTGGCGACATGGTCGGCGTGGCAGTGTAGGAGAGGTGAGGGTCAAGGGTGATCCCAAGGTATTTAAAGTTTTTGACCTGTTCCAGTGCGGCACCTTGTCTGGTGATAACGGAGAGTTGGAAGTGCTTATGGTTATTATGGGAGCTACTGAAGATCATGGCCTTTGTTTTTTTTTTTGATTAAGGATCAGTTTGTGCTTTGTGAACCAATTCTCAACCGAGGAGAAGCCGAGTTGGAGATTTTCTTGCAATTTCTTCAGGTCCTGGTGTGTAGCAAGGATTACTGCATCATTGGCATAAAGGGTGATATGTTCAGTGCAGGAGTCTGGTAGGGTGTTAAGGAACAGGCTGAAGAGTAGGGGGCCCAGTATTGAACCCTGGGGGACTCCAAAGAGAACAGATTTGGAATCAGAGTGCACATCTTCAATTTTTACATGCTGGGAGCGGTTTTCAAGATAGCTTTTGAACCAAGAGACTGAATCATTGGAGAGACCAGCATTTTTTAGTTGGCTCAGCAGGAGGGAGTGGTGGACAGTATCGAAGGCTTTGGTCAGGTCGATGAAAATAGCTCCAGTTAGTTGTCCATTGTCGAGGGAGCTGTGAATGGAGCCGGTGAATTCGAGTAAGGCAGAGGATGTACTATGACCTTTTCTAAAGCCATGTTGCTGTTTACAGAGAATATTATAATTGTCCAGATGCTCAGTAAGTTGGTCCGCTACTATACGTTCCAGTGCCTTCGATAGGGGAGGCAGAATGGAGATAGGGCAGAAGTTCGCATGGTCAGCCTTATCACCACTTTTGTGAATCAGGGTAACAGTGGCCATTTTCCATTTGTCTGGGAATTGGCTAGAGGAAAGAGAGAGATTAATGATCTTCGTGAGGGGCCCAAGTACCTCGTCAAGCGTTAGGGCCAGTAGCTTGAGGTCAAGTGCGTCACTGCTTGTTCTAGATTTGCTGATGGCTTTGGCAACGTAGTTTCGGACTTGATGTTTCTTTAGTGCTTTAAAGTAGAAAGGTGGGTGGCAGGCGTGTGTGGAGGAGTTGGGGGGGATGGGAGCTGACACATCTTGGAAGAAGTCGAGGGGAGAACACTGCTAAGGTCAGTGAAAGCGATGTTAAAAGTGTTCTCAATAGTTTTAGAGTCGAGTGTAGTGTGCCCATTTATGTTGAGTATGTTCGGCGAAGATTTTGACTGCTTCCCAATGACATCTTTAATGTTTTTCCAGAAATCCCTCCCATTTCCCCAGGAGTTAGTGAGGGCATTTTTATAGTGGTCAGATTTCTGTTGCTGAATGGATTTAGTGCAGTCGTTCTGTGCCCGTTTATAATTCTGGATGTCGAGTTGCTTACTGGAGTTTCTAGCCAGTTCCCAGAGTTGGTCCCTGGATTTCAGTTTTTTTAGGAGGTCTCCTGACAGCCAGGGGTTACTGAGCGATTTAACTTTATGCTTTTTGAGGGGGGCACATTTATTACAGGCTTCATTGAAAATGTGAGTAAATTGCTCCAGTGCATTATTAGTATCTGTTGCCTTGAAGATGGGGGACCAGTCCTGCAGACTGAGGTGCAATTTGAGGTGGGGTAGCTGACCACGGGGTAGGACTCCGCTGGTGATGATTTTTGAAGGGGGCTTATAGCACTTGTTTGACCAGGTACAGCTGATGGGAGAGTGGTCACTGAGTGAGTCAGGGAGGACTGAGGTTTTTGTGATCCGAGAGGGGTGGTTGGTTAGGATCCAGTCAAGTAGGGTGCAGGTCCCAGTTCTGTAGTTCTTTCTGGTTGCATAGTCAACCATTTGAGTCAGGTTAGCTGATATATCGGAGTCCTTAAATGACCCACCTTCAGCTGAGAGCCAATTAATGTTAAAGTCACCAAGAAGGATGATTTCAGAGTCCGATGGGTGGGATTTGATAAAGTCAAGAACAGCAGTTAGACCAGGTCCCTGTTCCTTAGGAGGTATGTAAACAATGACAACTGTGAGGGCCTTACTGTGGGCGCCTAATAGGAGTCTGATGGAAAGAATCTGAGCAGGTGTTGCTGGATGATTGGAATCAATGGGGTGTCCTCGGAAAGTGTCTTTCACATATAAGGCACACCCTCCACCTCTTTTGGACTTACGATCAACCCGGAAGACATTATAGCCAGGAAGGGTGATTGCCTGGTCAGGAATCTTTGGGTGAGCCAAGTTTCAACTACTGACAGAATATCCAGGTTGTGTTGGTGGTAAAGGCTTGCAGTGCATCAAGCTTAGGAAGTAACTGCAGATGTTCAGGCACATGATTGAGAGAGTGCCTGTTGGTTTGTTTTGGTTGGAGGTGTTTGGTCCGGGGTTAGGTGAACAGTCCCTGATAGTAGCAGGAGGAGGAGCACAAGTTTCAGGGTGCATAGGCAGAGTTCAGTCAGAGACAGGTTGCGTTTCTTTTTGAACAGTAGTATGCCAGGTGGCACTGTCGAAAATGCAACATTGGAATAGTTGTATACAATGTGGCTAGATGTGCTCAAGGCTCACACATGAGCAGGGACAGATCAATTTCGGTGGTGTGCCTCCAGGGGGAGGATTTGCCCCATTGCCAAATGATGTAAAATAATCAAGTCCACATGAAAATGACCAGTAAACTGTTTGATCTACGGTAACAAGACAAAGGATGTGTTAAATTCCTGGAACACTGGCCTGGGGCATATGCAGGAAGTTAAAACCCTTTGTCAGTGTCTTCCCTTTGTTTAAATAGTTGTGAATAGTTCTCAAAGACATGCAGATCCCTTTAGCAACAAGGTAGACAGAAATGTGGATTCAGTTTGCACTCCCCAGGTCAGAGCTTGTAGAATTTCTTAGCTGTACTTACTTTGATTGTGATAGCTTCCAAAAAAGTTGATTTATAATGAGAATCCCAATATCTGCTGGTGATGTTTTCCAGTTTCTTAGTCCAGGAAACTTTCATAGATCTCATATCCAAGAATGGTCTAATTCCTCCAAGCCAAAACACATGAAAATCCACAAAACTAAACTATTGACAGAGACAAACACAAACACCCAGATTTTATCTGATGATTTTATCTTTTTTTCTGTTTTGTTTATATGTTATTATTATTATTTTATTTATTTAACTTTTGTTGACCGGGTAAGTGCACTAGACCAATTCTGTCTATTTTCAGGCATGACCCAGGGGAGGAGGATACAGATGAATGCCAACTGACTTTGAACTAGATTAAGCTGTTGGTGGTATTTTTAGTGAATGGGGGAAATTTGGCCAGGACACCGGGGAAATTCCCCTGCTCTTTTCGAGAAGTGCCATAGGATCTTTAACATCCACCTGAACTACCACCAGAACAGGCAGATGGGACCTCGGTTTAACATCTCATCTGAAAGATGGCACCTCAGAAGTGCAGCACCCCCCACATGCTTCACTGCAGTGTCAGTATTGGGATATTAACCCAAGTGCCTGGTGTGGGGCTAGAACCCACAGCCTTCTGGTCTCCCGGCCTCAGAGGCAAGTGTGCTACCTGCTGAGCCACTGACACTGACTGTTTGTGTGTATCTTGGTATTGTGGAAAATTTTCTTAATAAAGTTGATTAAGTTTAAAAAAAAAAAGACTGAGAGCACCATCTTGGTGACCAGCTCACGTCAGATCGGCAGGGGTAGACACTCTATGTTATGGAACAAGACACCATATTTAGGGCAAAGTTTCCCATGGATAGCATCAATGTGGGCTGAGAAGTTTAGTTTACTGTCAAGCCACACACCAAGGTACTTGAAGGAGGACACTGCTTCAAGAGGGGAGCCTTCCAATTTGGTGAAGGCTGGAGTCTCGAGAGCCTGGTCAATTTTTGACAGGTACCAGAAGTCATAGACACCATTTTTTTGTGCTGACCTTGAGATGACTGAAGTGGAACCAGCGAAGGATGTTGTTTAAATCCTATTGGAGCAAGTTTTCAAGTGGAGCTGTAGAGGGACAAGAAACAATGATGTCATCTGTGTATGTGTGTATATGTGAGTTGACACAGGCAGAAAAGTAGAGAACAAGATGAAGCCTAAGACAGAACCCTGCGGGACCGCATCCTAGATGGCTGTCTATTGGCAGTAAGAGGCAACCTCAGATTTCCTTGCATGGGTGGTGTTGGTGGTTCACTGGATCATGGCAATTTCTCAACTGCAAGCTACAGTTAACTGTACAACTGCCAGTCTTAATGCTAGTCCCTATGAGAGGTATAAATAAGTAAGCAATAAGACACAACGGGGTGTGCACTGAACAGATATTACCACACGCCCAGGGGTGTAGTGTCATTGTGCCTTCAGCCTCTGGACTTGTGGTAATATCTGTTCAGTGCACACTCCAGAGTGTCTTATTGCACTAATAAAATAGGCTACATTTAAAAAAAAATTTTAGTTAAAAAAATCATGTTATATGTAGATAAAACAGAGTTTCTTATAAGAATTTATGATAAAAATAGCCATTCTACCTGTTATACAATATTTGGAAGAGTTTCATTTAGTGTGTGTGTGTGTGTGTGTGGTGTGCTATAGTTGGAGACTATGCAATCTGTGGAATTTACAACTTTTTTTTTAATAGATGAACTGCTACCAGTTACAGCACGGCATCACAGCAGGAGTGGGTGGGGATGTGGAGAGATGGCAGCTAGTGTATACACCTACACACACACACACACACACACACACACACACACACACACACACACAGATAGAGTGAGCCGCTGTAGCGAAGGTACCATCTGTACTACATCCCACTACAACAGTTTAAAGGAGAACTACAGTACAGGGATACGTGAAGCCCTGACCGCTGTACAGATTGGGGCTTCAGTAACCCAATTCCCTCTGTAGGCACAATATTAATCAACGACTTTTCTTACCTTAATACTCATAAAACTGGTATGAAGCTCTGTACCAGCCGACATTTTGTAATTCCTGTGGTGCCAACCCCCCGAAATCTAGTCTTAACCACACAAGATGATGACATGCTTTTCCCCCTTCCTATACTGTGCCTTTATGTATGGAGATTTAATAATCTCTGTATCTGCCTTGTCCTGCTTTATTTTTACAGACTTTGCCTATACGAACTGGGGTTGTCTACAGGCCTCCAGACCAGGGGGAGGACATAGACACATTACTGTTAGAAGATATACAAAACATGAGAGCTAAAGGGGAGGTTCTAATAATGGGAGGCTTCAACATGCCAGATACATGCCAAATACAAATTGGTCAATACCAGCAGGAACATCTGCCAGAACTAGACACATAGTGGATTCCCTGCAGGGGGAGGGCCTCAAACAACTGGTACAACAACCCACAAGAGACACAGCTATCCTAGATCTAGTACTAATGGGGAAAGGATCACAGATCTGCAGGTAGAAGGTCACCTGGGGCCAGTAACCATCACATGGTATGGTTCAATTTGGCCACTAGAACTGAATCATCCCATTCCAAAGCAAAAATATGGGACTTCAGAGGAGCTGACTTTAATAAGATGGCCAGCAGAGTTAAGCTAGCCCTGGCAAGAAGAAATTTTAGGTGAGGGGGTACAGGCAAAGTAGGCAAACATTAAGGATGCAATACTTGAAGCAACATTCCATTGTGTTAGGGAGAAAAGCAAGAGCAAAAGAAGGAGGAAACCACTTTGATTCTCAGAAACAGTAGCAGAAAACATCAGAGCCAAAAGGTTGGCCTTCAGGAAATATAAGGGAATGCAGCATGATGAAGACAGGAAGGCATACCAAACTTCCCTAAGAGAAGCAGGGAAGTCAGTAAGGTAGGCAAAGGCCCAAACTGAGGAAACACTAGCACAAACAGTAAAAGAAGGGGACAAGAGTTTCTATAGATACACTAGTGAAAGGAGAAAGTCCAGATGGGGTATTGCTAAGATCAAAGGGAATAACGGGGACTGTGTGGAGGAGGACCAAGGAAAAGCATCTATCCTAAATAGATACTTCCGCTCAGTATTTACTGAGGAGAAGGTAGGGCAGGGCCCACTGCTCAGCAGCATGGACACAGGGGGGAGGGAGGTGTGCACAAGTCTCTTCACAAAAGAAAGGGTCCTACAAGAGCTTGCTAAGCTCAGGGTGGACAAGGCAATGGGACCACATGGCATACATCCCAGGGTACTAAGGAGCTAAGGATGGAACTGGCAGAGGCATTAGCAGAACTGTTTAATTAGTCTCTGAGCACAGGAGAGGTCCCAAAAGACTGGAGAAGGGCTCATGTGATCTCACTCCACAAGAGTCACAGCAGGGAGGAGGCAGGGAAGTACAGACCAGTCAGTCTTACCTCAGTAATGGGAAAGATTATGGAGGCACTCCTTAAGGAAAGGATAGTGCAACACCTGGAATTCATAGGAGCACAGGATCCAAGACAGCATGGGTTTACAACATGAAGGTCCTGTCAAACTAATCTCATAGATTTCTTTGACTGGTGGACCAAGGGGTGCAGTTTATGTCACCTACCTTGACTTCAGCAAAGCTTTCGATACTGTTTCACATAGAAGATTGATTGAAAAGCTGGGTAGGCTCGGGGTGAGTCAGACGTTGGTCAACTGGATGGCAAACTGGTTGGTGGGCAGAACACAGAGAGTGGTGGTAAATGGTATACAGTCAGAACAGATGCAAGTCGTAAATGGGGTACCTCAGGGATCAGTCCTGGGGCCAGTCCTCTTCAATGTCTTCATCAGTGACATTGCAGATGGACTGGAAGGTAAGGTTTGTCTGTTTGCAGATGACACCAAGATCTGCAACAGAGTAGATGATCCAGATGGGGTGGGCAGAATGAGAAGAGATCTGGATAAACTGGCAAAATGGTCAGAAGAGTGGCAACTGGGGTTTAACGCAAAGAAGTGCAAGATCATGCACATAGGGAAGAGAAACCCTGAAGCCACCTATAGGTTGGGAGGGGAGTTGCTGGCAATCACAAGGGAAGAAAGAGACTTGGGCATCATCATCATCACAGATGACCTGAAACCATCCAAGCAGACCACTAAAGCAGTAGGTAAGGCTAGGAGGATGTTGGGGTGTATTAGCAGGGTATCACAAGTCGAAGAAGGAGGTAATAATCCCTCTGTACAAGACACTGGTTAGGCCCCATCTTGAGTACTGCATGCAGTACTGGAGGCCACACCTGCACAAGGACATTAACAAAATGGAGGCAGTCCAGAGAAGGGCAACCAAAATGGTGCAGGGATTGCATCAGAAAACATATGAGGACAGATTAACGGAGCTCAATATGTATACCCTAGAACAAAGGCGGGAGAGAGGTGATATGATCGAAACGTTCAAACATCTTAAGGGCATTAACAAGGTGAAAGAGTCTAACATGTTTCAATATAAGAAAAATAACAGGACAAGAGGACACAGTATGAGATTAAAGGGAGGCGGATTAAGGGGTAATGTGAGGAAGTTCTTTTTCACAGAAAGAGTGATGGATGCATGGAAAGGCCTACCTCAAGAACTGGTGGATATGAAAACAGTGCAGAGCTTCAAACAGGCATGGGATAGGCATAAGGGAACAATACAGATGAGTATGAATAGATAGGCCATTGACAGAGTAAAGGCCTATGGCACATTCATAAGGTAGAAAAAATGGGTAGACTGGATGGGCCTTGCGGTCCTTATCTGCCATCAACTTCTATGTTTCTATGTTTCTACATGCCATGTATGCACATGACATAAAGACAAAGTCTGTAAAAATAAAGCAGGAGGGAGGGAGGGAGGGAGGGATATGATAGAGACATACAAGTACTTTACAGGGAGGAACAGGGTACAGGAATACACTATTTTCCAGCAAAAAAGATGTTCCAGGACTAGAGGGCATGAGATGAATTTCGGGGAGGGTGATTCAGAGGAAACGTGAGGAAGAAATTTTTCACAGAAGGAGTGGTGGACAAGTGGAACACCCTGCCAGACGAAGTGGTATGGGCTGAAACAATCACAGGATTTTAGAATGCATGGGATAGACATCAGGGAATTATTGAGGTCAGCGGTAAGGGGCAACAGACTTTTAGAAAAATGTAAAGGGAACTTACAAGCTCAAATGGGCAGACTGGGTGGGCCATAGGCCCTTATCTGCCAACAGTGTCTATGTATCTATACAGAGACTATTAAATCTCCATACATAAAGGCACAGTATAGGAAGGGCCAAAGGCACATCATCATCTCATGTGGTTATCAGCAAGATCTTAAGGGGTGGGCACCTCAGGAATTACAAAATGCCAGCTGGTATGGAGCTTTGTGCCAGTTTTACGAGTATTAGAGTAAGAAAACTCTTTGATTAACATTGTGTCTGTAGGGGGAATTGGGCACTGAAGCCCCTATCTGTGCAGTGGTCCCGGACGAGCCCTTAAGTCATGTAACTTGAACAATCTCAGTTTGATACTCATTTGTAATAGTAAACAGAGTCCACTCCAAAGAAAGGGGGATTACTAGTGGGGTACCATAGGGTTCAGTACTGGACTGGTCCTTTTTAATGTCTTTATAATTGGTAAGGCTTTGCCTGGAGTTTGGTGGCCAAGCAGCCAGCCACTCCCACTTCCTGAGCTATATAAGCAGTTCCTTTCAGCCTCACTGTGAAGCTTTTTCTCTTTGCAGCTGGAGACTATGTTGGTTTGTCCTCTGAGCTGGCTGGGGCTTACCCCCCACCGCCTGCTGTTTCTGTGTGTCTCTGCTGGACTTCGGTGTTTGTTTTCCTGCTTCTGGTTTGTATCTTTCCTCCGGCTGCATGCTTCCCTGTGTTTTGTGTTTCTTGTTTTTGGGCCTTTCCCTGTTTTCTGTGTTTTGGTTTTGTCTTTTTTGGGGGGCTTTGATTCTAAGCTCCTAGCATACTGCTACTCAGAGCTCGTGCTACTGCTTTCAGTTACCTACAGCTGCAGCCACTGCTGCTGTTTGCTTTAATTACTATTGTACCCAGTGCTTGTGTTTTTACACTGTGCTCACCACACTCAAACTACTGCAATGCAACTGCAATCATTATCTGTATGTTTCAGCTCAACCATAGCTGCTCCATGTTGCATACTTAATTCTTTTCACCTTACACAGTTTACTCTGACCCTAGCTATGCTGCTCATTCCTGCTCTCATTCTATTTGCAGCTTCATTGCACTGCCTGGCTATGCCTGCTTTTAAAGCATTTGTCTCCATGTTTCATTGCAGTTACAACTCTGAAGTCAGCCATCTAAGATCCTGCTGAGGCTGTTAATATAGCTTGTTATTTAATGTTGCCTCACCGCTGAAAATCCTCCGAGTTTGTCACCTTGATTTGGCTGTTCATGTCTGGCTGGCTAGCCCCCAATTCAATGCTGTTTAATTGCTATACAGTATGTTATACTGGTCCAACTATCACTACTACTGCTTATTGACCTACATGCAGGTCCACACTTGCTTACGCAACCGTTGCTCCTTGCTTACGCAAATCATTGCTTTATGCCTACTGCCATCCCCTCGGCTTCAGCCTCTGGGATTCTGCTGCACTCAATCTGCATTTGACCTTGCAAGGTCTCAGCACTCAATGCTCATTACAATCTCAGCACGCCGTGCTCATCAGCTCACCAGCTTTTCAGCTCTCAATCAGTTTCTGGGTCATGCCAGCCATTCTATTCTGGTGCAGGGTTCCTGCAGCCGACGGTCTCGCTCTGCATTTAATCCACATCTTGAGCGACCCAACTTGGGGCGGGATCCTTCTCACCTGGCCCATAGCTGGGAATGCTCTGGCCCCGGGATTGGCTTTAGCTGCCTGCTGTGCGATAGCAGCTCCTGGTGCAGAATTTAAGACTAGCAGTGAAGGGTGGAAAAAGTTACCTCCTTTGGCTCTAGTGTTCCACAATAACGGTTAGCCATTGACTTTAGTGGTTTCCCTAGCGAGGCATCTTCGCCGCATTCTCCCTACGACTGCTTCTGGATCACGTGGTTTGATTTAGGGTGGGTAGGCCAGGTGAGTGTCTCAGCAGTTGTTGCTCTCCTCCTGCGCCTTGCATGTACGTATTGTTGCAGAGTTTTTCTGCAACCTTCCACGGCATTCCTGCTAGAGGGTTTTAGTGGGAGCCTTCCTCCAAATTGGAATATTTTCCACCTCCCTTTAATTGGGTTTTCCAAATTGCAGCTGCAGAGCCGTCACTAACTAAACTATCCCAAGCCTGGAGGGAAGGTGACCTAGGCCTTGGATCCCCAGAGATTTCCTCCTCATAGGGTTTTTTTTCTCTCTTCTCCATTGTCTCAGGTCATAATACTTAGCATAGTTGTCTCCCCTAGTTTCTTAGGTAGGTTCCGCTGTTGGATGGAGGTGAAGAATGTCCTGCTGTTCCCTCTCTCCTTAGAGGATCCCCTAATCTCAACGCAATCCATCAGTATCATGTTATGCAAACCTGTGTATTCAATACATTATCCAACTGAGCATTTCATGCATTATCAAACTGCCTGTGCTTCTCAGCTACTACGTTACAGTTACTGCTCCTATGTCACAGTTACTGCTTGCTCATATGCTTTGTGTTGCCTCCTTTTTGGGGATGATACTACATTTCTTTTGGGGATTCCTAAGGTACCTTTAGCTAAGGGACTCATCCTGAGGCACCTCTAGGGGTGGAACCCTCTCCGAGAGTTCCTTGCCTTTGTACCCCTACAGGGTGGTAATTCCTCTGGAATAGAGAGTGCGAATGGCCAAAACCAAACTAACACAGTTACACAAGCATAACACTATACTGGTTGCATAGATCAGTGAAGTGACATTGCGGAGGGACTGGAAGGAAAAGTATGCCTCTTTGCAGATGACACAAAGATCTGCAACAGGGTTGATACACAAGGTGGGGTGGAAAGGATGAGAAGGGACTTGGCAAGGTTAGAGGAATGGTCAAAAGTATGGCAGCTTAGATTCAATGCAAAGACGTGCAAAGCAATGCATCTAGGAAACAAAAACCCCACCTCATGAACAGTGGCACTATCAGTTTGTAACAGGGTCCTGTTATGAAGTGAAATATCAAGAAATTACAAGATGCCCCCCCCCCCATTCTTCAATTGTCACTCTATCCTGTCTGCTTCTATATTCGTATCTCTCCTAATTTTCTTGTCAGGGTGGCTAACATGGCGATCTTTAAACCTTTCTTTACTGTCCCTGATTATCTTTAAAACGATCTGGCACCCAAATCTTGATAAGCTGAAAAGCAATTGTTCAATTATGGAGTAGGACTTTAATAGAGAGTATTTGCCTTAAGTATCGAACCCAGCAAAAGTATTGTTGAAAGTAAGGGAAACAATATTGTTAAGAGCTTCCCTGCTCTCCATTTAAAGGGCTGTTTATAGTTTTGTTGTTTGTGTACCCTCACAGGAATAAATGTACACAGGATATCCCATCTTAGTGCTGCATTAAAAGAAAAGATTGTAGAAATAGAACATAGTTCTCTGCTTGGAGACTTTGGCTAAAGCCCTGTGTCCTAGATAAATGACCAAACGGAGCTATGGTCTCTTGAAATGAAGACCTCTTAAAAATGGAAGGCTGGGTGGTAAAACAAGCAGTCAGCTGAAATTCTAGCTGTGAGGAATTTTATAAAATACAAGCATTATGCAGCACATATAAAGAAAATATGTTACAGGAGACTACTGTGTAAAAATATTTGCTAGAATTGTTGTCTGAAATAAATGCATATTTACTTTCTGACAATTACATTTAAAAGTAAATAGAATCCTGAAACCTTGCAAGGAAGACAGATAGGGAGTGCGCCCCTCATCTGTTTTTCCTTGCCAAGGCTGCAGATTTTATTTCAATCTTTAACAAGTGTTTCTTTTCTTTCTGTATTAAAAAAATGCATGTGTACCTGAATGTCTTACTTTTCCTGCTGAGGTCCTGCTATAGGGATGGCAGCCTACAAAATGGCTGCCTTTATAGTATTCAGGTAATGTGATGTCACAATAGGGAAGGGGCTCAGTTCAAGACACGCCCCTTCTGGAAAGTATATAAACCCTCCACTAGGAGACCTGTTGAGAGAGAGAGAGAGAGAGAGGACAGAGGACAGAGAGGACAGAGAGGACAGAGAGGACAGAGAGGACAGAGAGGACAGTCAGTATTCAACTGACCACAGAGCAAGGAGGTTGCGTGTGTGCTTCCACTCAAAGTGCTGTTCAGGCAAAAGGAAAGGAAAAGGCAATTCAGGAGTCTGTGGAAAGAAGTACTTCCTGTTGTTTTTGGGTGTGAAGACCAACACCGATTTTTTTTCCTTTCTGTGAACTTTAAGTTAAGAATATTTTTTGTTTGTTTATTTGTTTGTTTTTAGAAATAAATTGACAAACGCATACCTTAGCGTTTTTTATGCATCTTAAACGTTTGGTCTGGACATCTGTTATTTCCCACGCCTCTACACTGGTGTCAGCAGTGGGATATAACTGGCACGTCAAGAGTGCCTGGGAGGCGTTGCCAGGGGGTACTGAAGTTAAGTAGCCTAACAGATGGAGGAAGAGGACCTGACAAAGAAAGATGCATATCATGTCACTAGATCAGTGACTGAAAAAAATGGTATTCAGTTATTGCCTGGCCTGGAACCTGGAGTAAGGCCTAAAATGAGGAGAACAGAGGAGGAGAATGTGGATACGGAACCCCTGAGGCAGGAGGCAACCCAAGTGACCCCAGTACCAGATGACCCCAGAGAATTATTAAAGTGGCTGTGTATTCACCAGATCGAAATGGATCATCAGAGGGAAGAGGATCATCGCCAGAGAGATGAGGATCGTTGCCAGAGGGAAGAGGACAGGTGTGTCCAGGCTGAGGAATGTCGGAGACAGGATGAGAAATGGACTGATACCCTGAAGGCTATTCAGGCACTTGTACAAGGTCAGTCTGATCGAACTATACCCAGAGACATTAAATTAACAAAGCTGTCAGAAAGTGATGATATGGAGGCATACCTCACCACTTTCGAGCGGATTGCCCAAACTTGCGCTTGGCCCCAAGATCAATGGGTCATAAGACTGGTCCCATATTTAATTGGTAAAGCTCAAATGGTGTATAGCCAGTTAAGTGGGGTGGACTCAAATAATTATGATCGAGTAAAAGAAGAGATATTGCGACGCTATGATATTAGCGTGGAAACCTATAGACAGTGGTTTCATACCCAGAGGATCCCTATTCATGATACCCCTAGAGAAATCTATGCAAAATTAAAGGACTATGGTGGGAAATGGCAACAACCTTTAGTAAAAACTAAAGAGCAGATGATGGATATGATTGTCATTGAACAGTTTATTCAGGTGTTACCTCATGACGTCCAGCTATGGGTGAAAGAACATCAGCCTGAATCTGCAGAGGATACAGTGAAGCTGGCAGAGGATTATATAGCTGCTTGACCCACTAGACCCAGAGGGCAGCAAAATACCCCACCTCAGACATCAGAAATGGTAAGGTCTTTTTATTCTAATGCACGTCAGAATAATTACAGCAGATGAGACGGGGGGAAGAATACCCTATTCCGAACTGATTTCCCATGGGTGTCTTGGCAAAGGCCACATAATGAGAAACTGTCCAAATAAGAAAAGAACTGACATGACTCACCTAGCATTGGCTAATATTGGGTATGTTGCAAATGTGGGGATTGGAGACCAACAGACATTGGGTTTATTAGATACAGGGAGTAAGTAGACCCTGCTAAGAGCAGATCTGGCCCCGGACAGTAAGGTTACCCCAAATGATACAACAGTAATGTGCATACACGGGGATATTCATCAATATCACACTACAGTGGTTGAAATGACTGTCAACAATGAGCACCACTGTATGACTGTTGGCCTGGTACCTCAATTGCCAGTTCCAGTGATTATAGGCCAAGACTTTTCCCACTTTAACTCGCTGGTGCAAGCACAACAAGACTATGTAAAATCAGTAAATGTGGTAACTCGTGCCCAAGCAAAAAAACAACAGTCAGAGCCAGTGTTTTCTTTTGAAGAGGATTTCTTTGAAGGAGCTGAAGGTTTGGGGAAACCCACAAAGTCAAAAAATTCAGAAGAAAAAAGAGCAGAGAAAGTGGGTAGAACAACAAAAGAACAGCATTGCTGGCACTTTGCCAGAATTACCGTTGCAAGACATTATTAAGGAACAACATGCTGATGTTTCCTTAAAACCTTTTTTTTCACAGGTTCAACAAGTAAAACACCCTGGACAATCTCATTTTATTGTGAAAAATAATATCTTGTATAGAGTCACTGTTGATACTACCATAAATGAACCTGTAGAACAGCTAATGGTGCCAAAAATGTATAGAGAAAAGGTCTGCAGTTAGCACACAATATTCCAATGGCAGGCCATGAGGGGAGGGATCGAACCTTGCAAAGATTACTTGCATAGTTTAGCTGGCCAGGTATACATCAGGATGTGGCTGAATATTGTCGTGCCTGTAAAGAATGCCAGTTGGTTGCCCAAGGGGGGAAAAAGAGATCAGGTGCCCCTTCAGCCAATACCTTATGTCACTACCCCATTTGAACGAATTGCAATGGATATTGTAGGCCCTCTTACCAAAAGTTCTAAGGGTAACTGGTTCATATTAGTGGCATGTGATTATGCCACACGGTACCCTGAAGCTGTTCCTATGCGAACGGTTACTGCACCTCGCATAGCTGAAGAGTTAGCCAATATATTCAGCAGAATGGGGATACCCCAGCAGATTCTCACAGATAGAGGTAGTAATTTTTACTTCTGTTATGTTGAGGGAGTTATATCGCCTCCTAGTGGTATCTGCTGTATGTACTTCACCTTACCACCCCCAAACAGATGGTCTTGTGGAGAGATTTAACAAAACCTTAAAAAAAATGCTACAGAAGTACGTTCAGGAAGAAGGTAGAGATTGGGACAAATATCTCCCTTACCTCCTGTTTGCCTACAGAGAGGTACCACAGGCTACAACTGGGTTTTCACCTTTTTTCCTTACTTTATGGTAAAAATCCCAGGGGACCCTTAGATGTGGTAAAAGAACACTGGGAAGATGGTACAAATATTGGCTATAGTAACATCATAGACTACATGACTGCATTAAGAGAAAGATTGATCAAATATGTAAACATGGCCCATTTAAATGTGACCCAGAAACAAATGGGACAAAAAGAACCATATGACGTGGGGTTAAAGTGTAAAAGTTTTATACCCGGAGAAAAAGTGTTGTTACTATTACCCTCAACAGAGAACAAACTGTTGATGCGCTGGCAGGGTCCCTTTGACGTAATCAGACAAACAGGAAGTGTCAACTTTGAAATTTAAATGCCTGGTCATCGACCAACTAAGATGGTATACCATGCAAATCTTTTGAGGAAATGGATAGAAAAACCCCAGGTCCAAGCACTCTACATTCACCCTGAGCCCCAGCAGACAGAATTGGAAATTGCTTATGAGAGGCTTGACTGGCCCATAAATGTTAAAAGTATACAAATAAATCCTGATCTAAGCCCTGAACAAAAGGTGGAGATAGATCAGTTGTTACACTATTTTCAGGACACTTTCACATCCACCCCTGGACAAGCTAAGGGAGTGGAACATGACATTAAGGTCAACCAGCAGAAGCCCATACACCAAAAAGCCTATAGATTACCGGAAAAGATTAGGCAGGAGGTAATTGATGAGATAAAACAGATGGAACAGTTGGGGTGATTGTCCCTTCCAGGAGTGCATGGTCTTCCCCAATGGTGGTAGTGAACAAAAAGGAAGGAGGAATAAGAGTATGTTTAGACTTAAAAATAAATTTATTTCAGATTTTGATGGGTACCCCATGCCCAGAATAGATGATCTGTTAGATAGAATAGGAAATGCCCGCTACATCAGCACGTTAGATTTAACCAAGGGGTATTGGCAAATTCCCTTGGCCCCCACTGCCCAAGCAATAACAGCTTTTCCTACACCAGTCGGATTGTACCAATTTACCACTATGCCATTTGGACTCCATGGGGCACCTGCCACATTCCAGCGGTACATGGACCATGTCCTAAGAGCACATGTCCAGTACAGTTCAGTGTACTTGGATGATGTAGTCATTTTCAGTCATGACTGGCATTCACATTTGGTGCATTTAAGTGCTATTATTCAGACCATTAAGGATGCGGGATTAACAATAAACCCTGCTAAGTGTGCCATAGCAAGGACAGAGACCAAATATTTGGGTTTCATAACTGGGAAGGGATCCTTGAAACCAGAGATTGATAAAGTGGAGGCAGTAGCCAACAGCCCGACCCCATTACAAAGAAACATGTTCGAACTTTTTTGGGTTTAGCAAATTATTACTGTCGATTTATCCAGGATTTTGCTACTCTGGCAACTCCCTTAACAGAGCTGACCAAAAACAAATATCCTAATAAAGTTAAATCGACGCAAGTATGTGAGGAGGCCTTCAGGAACATAAAAGTGGTCCTTTGCTCAGCCCCTGAGCTAACTAGCCCAGATTTTACAAGACCTTTTGAAATTCAAACAGATGCCTCAGAGACAGGTTTGGGGGCTGTGTTAACCCAATATGATGAAAAGGGGGAACATCCAGTATTGTATGTTAGCAGGAAACTTCATGAGCATGAAAGGAAGTACTCTACGACAGAGAAGGAATGTTTGGCACTGAAGTGGGCCATAGAGTCCCTTAAGTATTACTTGTGGGGAAATGATTTTGTAGTGATGACAGATCATAATCCGTTGTGCTGGATAAACCAGATGAAAGATAAAAATGCACAGATTATGAGATGGTATTTGTCTCTACAACCATATAAGTTTACTGTAAAGCACAGGTCAGGAACAAAGCATTTAAATGCTGATTTTCTATCTCGATATGGTGCTGCAAGAACACCAAAGTAAAAATGAATATTGGTGCTAAGTAAGCACTAGACACCTCAGGGAATTGTTTTGTACAGTAGTTCCAATAAGATAGTAAATGTTGGTTATGTACAGAACTAGTTATGAGGGTCCCTGAGATGGAACTTCTGAGAGTGGGTGGGTGGACGTTCCAACCCTTCCAAGGGTGAAGGGTCTCAGCCAATAAATTAAAACTTATTATGTTGCCTTCTTGTGTGTGGTCCTGTTGTGAAGTGAAATATCAAGAAATTACAAGATGCTCCCCCCCCATTTTTCAATTTTCACTCTATCCTGTCTGCTTCTATATTCGTATCTATCCTAATTTTCTTGTCAGGGTGGCCAACCTGGCAATCTTTAAACCTTTCTTTACTGTCCCTGATTATCTTTAAAACAATCCGGCACCCAAATCTTGATAAGCTGAAAAGCAATTGTTCAATTATGAGTAGGACTTTAATAAAGAGTATTTGCCTTAAGTATCTAACCCAGCAAAAGTATTGTTGAAAGTAAGGGAAACAATATTGTTAAGAGCTTCCCTGCTCTCTATTTAAAGGGCTGTTTATAGTTTTGTTTTTTGTGTATCCTCACAGGAATAAATGTACACAGGCTATCCCATCTTAGTGCTGCATTAAAAGAAAAGAATGTAGAAATAGAACATAGTTCTCTGCTTGGATACTTTGGCTAAAGCCCTGTGTCCTAGATAAATGACCAAACGGAGCTATGGTCTCTTGAAATGAAGACCTCTTAAAAATGGAAGGCTGGGTGGTAAAACAAGCAGTCAGCTGAAATTCTAGCTGTGAGGAATTTTATAAAATACAAGCATTATGCAGCACATATAAAGAAAATATGTTACAGGAGACTACTGTGTAAAAATATTTACTAGAATTGTTGTCTAAAATAAATGCATGTTTACTTTCTGACAATTACATTTAAAAGTAAATAGAATCCTGAAACCTTGCAAGGAAGACAGATAGGGTGTGCGCCCCTCATCTGTTTTTCCTTGCCAAGGCTGCAGATTTTATTTCAATCTTTAACAAGTATTTCTTTTCTTTCTGTATTAAAAAAATGCATGTGTACCTGAATGTCTTGCTTTTCCTGCTGAGGTCCTGCTATAGGGATGGCAGCCTACAAAATGGCTGCCTTTATAGTATTCAGGTAATGTGATGTCACAATAGGGAAGGGGCTCAGTTCAAGACACGCCCCTTCTGGAAAGTATATAAACCCTCCACTAGGAGACCTGTTTAGATAGAGAGAGAGAGGAGAGTCGATATTTGACTGACCACAGAGCAAGGAGGTTGTGTGTGTGCTTCCACACAAAGTGCTGTTCAGACAAAAGGAAAGGAAAAGGCAATTCAGGAGTCTGTGGAAAGAAATACTTCCTGTTGTTTTTGGGTGTGAAGGCTAACATCGATTTTTTTTCTTTTCTGTGAACTTTAAGTTAAGAATATTTTTGTTTGTTTGTTTGTTTGTTTTTGGAAATAAATTGACAAACTCATACCTTTGCGTTTTTTATGCATCTTAAACCTTTGGTCTGGACATCTGTTATTTCCCACGCTTCTACACAGTTCGTTAGCTGAAAGGTGATTTTGCACAGCGACTGCACCATTTGGCACCACAGGTGCGAAAACACATTTTGGGCAGGATGTGATAAATGACAGCTGTATTGTTCATATTGCATGCACGTAATGCAACTATTTTTTTGATTTTTGAATCACATTTTCAACATAGGTATTTTGGGACCTACTGTCATGAACAGTGGCACTGTGATTTTGTTAATCTGTCCTGAAAAATTAATTTCCCACAGCGACTGCGCCATTGTGCACCACAGGTGCGCAAAAACATTTCAGGCAGGATGTGAAAAATGACAGCTGTATTGCTCATAGTGTAACAAAATGGCGATGTTGAAAATCTGGAGTGAAAATATTAAAAATTGTCGAAGTTACAAGTTTGCAATGAAAATTTGCAATGCATGCTCGTAGCGCAGTCATTTTTTGGAATTGTTTCACCAAATTTGCAACATAGGTTTTTTGGGACCCCACCTCATGAACAGTGACACTGTTGTTTCATTAATCAGTCCCAAAATGTGATTCCACGCAGTGACCGCAAAATCACCTTTTGGGACCGAGTAACATGATGACAGTGCATGTGTTCATGAGGTGGGATCCCAAGAACCCCATGTTGAAATATGGTACCAAAATTTCCAAAAATGGCTGAGATATCCACCTAAGTTGAAATCCCCCATTGCCTGCCATTTTAAAGCTTACCACATTTTGTTCAGTTCCCGGTCGGCTTTTGAAGAGTTCAGACGTGTTCCCGCTCCACAAAAGATCACAGCGCCGGCTCTCTGGAGGTAAGTATGGGGTGAGGGGGTGGTGCGGGAAGGTGGGGTGTGCAGCGGGTGGGTCCAGGTTGGGGAAGGGGCACAGCGGGATGACGAGGGACCATTTTTTTTTACAGGCAAAAAAAAAAAAGAAACCGGACTTTGGGGGACCAGTTTCTTTATTTACAGGTAAAATAAAATTAATTTGGGGCACACTGGGATGGGCTCCCAGTGTGCCATGAGTCTGGGGGAGGGGCATGATGCCAACAGGGATTGGGCACCCCCGTCGGCAAACAAATTGAACTGGGGGGAACATACAGACATGGAGACTGGACATTCCTGATGTCAGCTTTATGGGGATTGTATGGTGGGCATCAGGAGCCACCATATTTATTGGAATGTTTCACCTGGAAAGGCATGTAATGGAACCTTGTCTTCTGACGCTCCAATGAGGAAACTGCATCTCATTGGAGCAGCAGATTTCTTTCAACTCTGTGGCTCTCTTTGAAACTGTTGTCATCACCAGCATACTCACAGATTGGTGGCTGAGGGACGCACCCACTAAAGTATTCCCTGCTATCGCCATGTCATCGAGGCACAGGTTAGGAAGCATAGTAAAACCAGGAGCAGTTGTAGAATTCACCAAAAATATGCATTTACACTAGCAGTAACATAAAAAAGAAACTTGTTCAGTATAACTATTTACAAAGGCAAAATAAAATAAAGATCAGAGTTTTCCTTCAATCTCTGTGTCCATTCTTTTTTCTAGCAGTTGCAGCTCAGCTCTCTTATACATCCTTCCAACACCCATTCTTAACAAGCATCCTGTTCTTGTAAGTATCATCCATGTGCAGCAAGAACACAATGTCCCTGAGCTGAGGCCCCTTTTCCACAGCTCTTCTGCAAAAGGCTTAAAAATTTAACTCGGGTAACCTCTTGAGTTTCTAACAGCTTTTTGCAATAATCTCAAACTATAATTATATACCTTTCAACAGTAACACTATATATTTTCTAAACAAAGGGATCCCAATATCAGCTACATTTCCACATAATGATTTGCATATATTTTTTATACCAGCAGATATGCAAGGGAGGAAAAAGACAGAAACAGCAAGGGAAGACTGAGAGACAGTGAGAGGCAGAGAACTGCAAGAGTTTCGGGATGATCAAATCCTAGGTCTCACAAGAAAATTTGGTTGCACAACCAGACAGGAAAGGGGAGAATAAAACATATCCCTGCAGTCAAACTCTTTCCCTAACAACTGAGACAGTGTCCCATTCCACCCTGTCACACGCCAGTACTGACACACCTCTGAATGTGCTACTACCACGAGATATACAAAATCACACATACCCCCATAATGCAAAGCATCACGGGCTGTATATGCAAATCACCACAAAATATTATGCTGGTTCAACTTTAAGCAGAATTGCATGGTGCCAAAAGGCCTCTCACACAGTCTGCAAAGGGTGCCAACAGAAGACACAGACACGTGTTTTGTCCTACCAGGACTCAACAGTGTGCTTCGTCTGTATGACACTCCAGTGGAATGAACCAGCTACCCTAAGTTGGTCTATCTGGTTTGAGTTGTGCTGACCCCAATAAAAACAAAAAACAACCTCAAGACTGTCACAAACCCACTCAGCAGGTCAGGCCCTCTACTCCCAAAGTGCCAACCTCTGAGCGCAGTCTTGTGAACAGTGTAACAGACAAGGTAACCCTCTTGTCTGTTTTTGTGAGTTCGGATCAACCTTTTGGCTTCAAGTTCTGGAGGGATTCAAACTGTGAACCTCTTGCTAGCGTACCCAATGCACAGGCTCAGATATTTCTGCCTTCAGGGGGCCAGATATCTTTGCCTATGAGCACCTAACCAGGTATACAGAGATGAACCCTTAAAAACTTTAATAAAGACCTCAGATTTAAAATGCTTCTCCTTCCAGTTTGGTACCACCATTCAAGCTTATGTTTAGTATCTGCAATAACCATATACTTTTCTTACAACTAAAAAAAGAAATCAAAGACAGATCAAGTAAGTTCTAAAAATAATTTTACTAAAACAGTTAAAAATATGTAAAATGCAAAATACAGAACTCTTATATCACCAGATATACAAATCTTTTAAAAGAAACAAGGTTTAAGCAGTGCAAATTCCTACTTACAGTACTTAGATTTGAAATCTTTCTAAATACCTGTTTACAAGTGCTCCAAAGATCTTTCCTCAGTCAGAGTCTAGGTATAAGTGTGTAAGTAAAACAGAGTATTCCTTAAACAACTGTATGGGACAACCCATTTTTGTGTGAGGTCAGCTAGCTCCTCCTCTGTCAGATTATGTATAAAAAATATATATCTTATACAAAAGTATTACATTCTGCAACTTCAGCATAATTCATGTCCTTCAAATGACACTTCTTTTGATCTCATAATAAGCTTCCTCCTTCCAGGACATGAAAGCATCTTTATGATTTCGCACTTCTATGTAATAATCTGGGTTTTCCTTCCAGCGTCATAAAATGGATATGTTATAGCAACTATGGTTGTAATTAACTCAGCAGACAGGATCCTTAATTAAGGCCTTACATGTAACACATGGTCTCTAAAAACTGAATGTGAGTGAACTCACATGCTGTCAGCATTTTTCTTATGGCTTCCATCTTTTAGCTAAAATCTGGGGGGGGAGTGAGGTCATTCTAAGAGCACCAGAATTTTCAGCAGAGACAGTCAGTAATACATTTTATATTAAAAAAGAAATGATACAGCACTCAGAGCTGGCTGTCTAAGTCACACTAAGAACCTTAATGCACAAGCACTGAGGCAAGGGATACCCCAAAGGGTATTGGCCGGGAAGCCAAGTTTCAAAGAAATACAAAATTACACATACACCCATAATGCAAAGCACCATGGGCTGTATATGCAAATCACCACAAAATATTATGCTGGTTCAACTTTGAGCAGAATTGCATGGTGCTGAAAGGCCTCTCACGCAGTCTGCAAAGGGTACCAACAGAAGACACAGACACGTGTTTTGTCCTACCAGGACTCATCAGTATGCCCTGTCTGTATGACACCCCAGTGGAATGAACCAGCTACCCTAAGTTGGTCTATCTGGTTTGGGTTGTGGTGACTCCAACAAAACCAAAAAACAACCTCAAAAACAAAGAACCTTAATGCGCAAGCACTGAGGCAAGGGATACACCAAAGGACATTGGCCAGGAAGCCAAGTTCCACTACTGCAAGATGTTGCTTGCGCACATGCAAGACAACATAAAAATGAGGCAATGGGTTTTACATACATACATACTGTACATACAAGTGTTGGCAGATAAGTCCAATATTGCCCACCTAGTCTGCCCCAGGACACTCTTACCTATTGAGTATCCTCCGCCCCACTCTCATTTTTGTCTGTTTTATCCCCCTGACCCCCTCAGTTATCACCCCTCCCTGCACTTTGAGGATCCCATTGTGTCTGTCCCATGCATGCTTAAAACCAGAGACAGTTTCAGCCCTTACTACCTCGTCCAGCAGTCCATTCCAGGCATCTACCACCCTCTCCATGAAAAAGCACTTTCTTGGATTTTCCCTAAATTGTCCTCCCTCCAGCTTCATGCCATGATCCCTAGTTGCTGAGCCTTTTTTTTCCCTCTGAAATAAGCATCCCTCCTGTACCCTGTTAATCCACTTTAGATATTTGAAAGTCTCAATCATGTCCCCCCATCCCTTCTTTCCTCCAGGGAGTACATATCTAGATCCTTCAGTCTGTCCTCATATGCCCTCCCATGCAGCCCATGAATCATTCTGGTAGCCATTCTTTGGACAGCCTCAACCCTCGCAACTTCCTTTTTCAGATGTGGTTTCCAGAAGTGGATGCAGTACTCAAGGTGAGGCCTGGCCATTGTTTTATGTAACCCCTCACCCCTGCCTTTTTACTAAAATGACAGGTGGCATGCTGTTGGCATTGGCAGCAATACCTGGTGGGGACCTGGGTTTGGGGAGGATGAGGTTACCTGGCACAAGGGACCTACGTTTGGCTACTCTGCACAGGGGCACCCAAGTAAATCCAACTACAGGAAGCAATAACTGTAATGTCCAGAACCAGGATTGGGATTTTTCAGTGTGGCTTTATTCAAAACTAGCTGAAACATGACAAAGCATTAAATGGTCACCCAAGGGGCTACGTTCACTGTATATGCAGATAGAGACTAAAGGTGGTCCATTCGAGAATGAACACATTTTTACATTGTCTGGCTCTGGACCCACCAGGCACTCAGCCCGGACTTTGCATGCGCTTTGGATACACAGCCCGACTGGCCCGGCTCCCTTGCTGGCCACTTGACTGATGGTCCACTTGAAGAATGAACTCAAACTTTACTTGGAAAGACTCCCATCAAACAAGGAGACTCCCAAACTGTGGTTCCCCACACCACTTAGAGTCTCATGACTCCTAGAGATTTGTTTTCTTACTTCCAATCGAACTCCCATCAAACAAGGAGTATATTTCCCATCCTGTGGCTCCCACACCACTTAGAGTCTGCAACTCCTAGAGAGATTTTCAGTACACCCACGTCTGGGTACCCACCTCATCACTGGCCAAGTGCATGAGGCAAGTAGCAAATCACAGAAGAAATCCATAGAGGTGGACCTGGTTACTAAAGATGGGGGTTTTTCCCACCTCCAGCTCCCACAGTTCATACCCGGCAATTTCTCTGGACAAACAGAAAACTTAGAACTTTAATATGTAGATTGAACGGTGGATGACCTGAAGCACCCCCCTACAGCATCACTTGAAATCCAATAAAACTTTAGACTTTTTGACTGCTCCATTTGTTTGTCCTAGTAACATAGTCCTCCCAAATAGCAGTCCACATCCATTTCCCAACTGAAGAAAACAATTTGTTTGCCCCTTCAAATGGAGCCAAACACTCACCCTTTCGTTTCAGGTGCCCCACAAGTGAAGTAACACTTTCTTTGCTGTTATACAAGAACAGACTGACAAAAACCAGGCAGCTTCCTTCCATAGTGGGTAAAGGGGATTGCCCCTGGGACCCACAGAGAACTTTTCTCCCCCCCCCGGAGGAAGGGGGCACTGAGAACTGAAACGCGGTCTCCACCACTTAAAAGGTGAAACAGGATGACTTCCTGCCTGTTTGCTTTAGGACAAACTCAAGACTGCTTTGAAAACTCCCAAAGTTCTAAACTCACTCCCTGAGCTGCAGATTCCAATGTGGCTTATGCAGCTGCGACAATTCTATGATGTTGTCATCTCTCAAGTCTCAGCTGTGACTGAGAACAGAGTGAGACAGTGTGAAACCCATTTAACTGGAGTTTCACAAGCTGCCTTCCCTGCCTACCACTAGGTCTTACTGGGATTCTAGTAACCCCGGGTAACAAGGGGGTTACACTCACCCTTGACCAGGAAAATGACTGTCCCTAGTCATTATGCATCCGGCCTTAGGCCATCCCACCCTATGTGCTACCTGTGGAGGGGGGTGATCAGGCCCCTTCCTACCATGTGCAAGCACAGGTAGGCAACAGTAAGGGCCTAGAGGCCTATAGCTGACATATCAGCCTCTACTCTATCCACTTACTATGGACACCTAGTGGCTCTGGTAGAACCGTCCAGAGCATAGCCCTGATAGATCAGCACTGCAGTCCCTATGGCCACTGAGGACCACAGCCTGTCTATCCCCCCTAACCCTCTAGGGAAAACCTATCTGCCTCTAACATAACATCCCAAACAAAACAAAACCCGGGGACCTCCCCGACCTTGGGCAACCTGCAACTACAACACAGCACTTTAAATTCTACACAATAAAGCACTGACGAGGAACTCCGATGAGCCCCTCTTCCTCTTCTTGTCTTCTCTTCTGTCTTCCCAGGAACACCTGTAAGAAAAGACAAAAACAAAATACACTCCTAATCTGCATGCACAGTCTATCTAAGCAACAACAACCCCTACCATACAGAAAAAAAAAAACACTGAACAATCCCAAAAAAGATTTTTTCAGAAAAAAGGTAGAAAAACACAGTATTTACATTAGAGTACAGTAATGACATTAGTTACAATACACATTTTGGGGGATGGAGTACCCTAAAAGTCCTAACTAGTGACCACAAGGCCCGAAGGCTAGTCCATTAAACAGTCTCTCCAGGGCTGGAGCCCTGTGAAACATAGTTCTTAAAGGCCAAAATCCTGAAGGGGAGAGTCTTTGCAGACAGTTCACACATTTTTGAAGTCTGTAGTGTAGGGTGTGTACTGCAATGTCATAAAGATAGAAAAAGGGTTTTCTGGACTTACCAGCCTCTTGAAGTATTCGAACATCACAAACCTGGTCCCTGCCAAAGACTCTCCCTGGCAGCATTTCTTCTGATACAGCTGGGCGGACATCTTCCAGGAAACACAGGAGGGCACATCTGGAAACAGCTGGGTGATGTCATCTCTGGAGAAGGAACTTTAGAACAGGAACAAAAAGAAAACAGCTGGTCCGACGTCATCCGATTACCAGGCGATGAACAGGAAACAGCCGGACTGGTGTCCTCTCTGGATCTGAAGTCATCTGGTGGGCCAGTAGATGGTTGCTGAACAAGACAGTACACTGTAGACTGAAGAATGTGGAGCACCTGAGTCCTTGGTTATTCATATTGGCGGATCAATAAGGGCACTTCACAGTCTGTTGTGTCAGTATTGACCACCACTGCTCGGCTCTCCATTTTGTGAGCACGGGCTTATTACTGGGAGGTCCTTGCACTGAGGGCCAATAGTACCAGGGGTCAGTTGAATTATTACCCGCCTGGGAACATAATTCACACAGTGGGAGACTTCACGTCCCTCTCCATCCACTATTCTCACTCTGTCCATAAACAGTGTCCTGCCTCTCTTCCACTGTGTATATTTTTCGTGGAGCAGTCTATTCTTTACATGCTGGTTAGCCCCAGGATGCACATGTTTCATTGCTTCATCCCAGATCCAGGATTTCCTGCAGTTCTCAATCTCCTCCCAGACTCTCCGAGGAAAGGTAGAAAGGTCATACCAAAGATTTAATTGGCCTTTCTATGAACCAGTCTGTCCTCTTTACTTGCTTTGGTCAATCTGAGACCACTGGCCTGGCTTGGGGGTGGCCAGTCCTGGTTCTGCCAGCTTCGCATCCTCAAAGAAATTAAAAACGGATCCCTGACTTCTTCTTCTTGTAAAGCCAGGGCAGTGGCATCACCACCTTCTTGAACACATTCCTCCGAGGCAAGATCTTGAGGCTCTGTACCCATTCCTTTCTCACAAGGTCACATAGGTTCCCCCTCATCTTCCTTTTCACTGAGGATCTGAGCCCAGGAGTGAGCAGTTGTTCTCACCCCTGAGACTATCCATTCATCACTAGGAGCGGAGGTCGACACCTCCCATTCAAAGGCCTCCCGCATCTCATCTTCACCTTCGAGACTTGGGCTAGGCCCCCCCACCCAGGGGTCTATTGATGCTTTATCTGAACTTTCCTTCTGAGATCCAGCATCCAAAACCTAAATTTCAGATTCAGTCTCTAATTCTACATAGAACATAGAACCATAGAATTTGACGGCAGATAAGGACCGCTTAGCCCACCCAGTCTGCCCATTTCCCTACCTGATGGATAAGCTGCAGATCCTAGTTAACCAGCAGCCTACTTCTTCCTACCCCAACCCCCTAGAATTGCCTTATGACTGTCCCATGCATGCTTGAATTCCACCACTGTTTTTGACTCCACAACCTCCTCTGAAGGCTGTTCCATACATCCACAACCCTCTCTGTGAAAAATACTTCCTTAAATTACCTCTGAGCTGCCCCCTTCTATCTTCAAATTGTGCCCCTTGTTCTTGCACACCTTTTTTGAAAGATGCTACCCTCTTGGACTTTGTTGATTCCTTGAGGTACTTGAAAGTTTCTATCATGTCCCCTCTCCCTCCTTTCCTCGAGGCTATACATATAAGCTCCTAAGTCTCTTCATATGTCTTCCGGTGCAGACCCTGCACCATTTTAGTTGCCCTCCTCTGGACAGCTTCCATCCTGTCTATGTCTTTGCAGAGATTGGGTCTCCAGAACTGCACGCAGTACTCAGATGTGGTCTCACCAGCTGTCTGTACAGAGGGATAATAACTTCTTGTTTTCTGCTGGTGATGCCTCTCCTATGCATCCCAGTATCCCCCAGCCCTCCTTGCTGCCCTCTCACTTGCTTGCCCACCTTTAGGTCATCTGATATGACTACCCCCAGGTCCCTTTCCATTTTTGTTGCTATTTTTGTTGGGTGTTTCTGCACCCTCTAACTTTGTGCCACACTCCCCCGAGGGACCTTCCTCCACAGGCTCTGCCTGATGCTGTGTGCTGCCAACTGCAGATTCCTGAATTTTTGTCCATGTGGGAGCCAAACGAATTGGAGGCGCTTTTATACAAGCCATATTTTGTAGACATCCAGCACAGTGAGAATCATGAAGACATCCTTCCAGCACTCAAGCACATCTGGCATACACGCACTGGATAATTAGAATTGCCACATCAGGAGGGAGTTGCCCTCTATAGCACCATTTTTCAATATCTCTCAGTCTATTTACTGCTGCTGTTACTGCAACCCGGGCATGATCCGGGTAACGAACTGGTCCTGAGGCCATAATTGCTGAAAAACAAACAAAATTCACTGTAACTGAAAGTCCCACTTTAATGAACACACTCTGTAGCTTTAAAATGGCTCCTCTGCTGCTGTGTTTACTTTACTACCCCACCCTGTAATGGCGGCGGCAGCACTCCTGTGCATCAACATTCAGAATCTGGGTCAAGCCACTGCGCACCCGATTTACGTCAGCTACTAATAACTTTTACTCAAACTGCACAACTTGCTCTGTTCTGGCTGTTCACACATTTACAGGATTTTCTTTGGACTTTTCACATGCTGGCAACATTCACTTTATTTACAGTCCCTTAAAAACTTCAGGTTTCAGCACAGGATTGCCTGCTTCTACTAGTGTTGCACTTTTTACAACCCACAGTCTCTCTCTGGCTGCAAACTTTAAACTGAGGCTACTTTCATTACTATGCACACATTCAATGGCTTTACAGACTTGGACTTGCCAGCAGGACATCACACAATCGCTGCTTGCAAAGCGACTATACAGCTGCACACACATTTTATATGGCATTACTGAAAATCACTGATTGAGCAGTTTTTTAATTGTTTACTCACTGTTATTGTAGCAACTTGCTGCGATGGGGTAAAACGGCCTGCAGCCAGATTTTGAAGGCCTCAGAATGCAAACGGGCGGGCAGTCTCCGCGATCGTCGTTTTAACCACAAAATCCACTGACTCCACGATCGATGTGCGGGTTGAGCCCGATTTTAAACTTAAAAGTCACTTTTTGAACTATTTCACAGCGCTTTGAATCCTCGCGTTGCTCCTCCACTGCCAGTACACGCACTACTCTCTGTCTCCCTCTCGAATACTGAAGCAGTCACAGAAGAGCTGGCTGAGGGGTGGGACTAATGGCAAACTGACCAACCACACGACGCCATGCAAATGAGCCTCTTCTTCCTCACGAGGGCTCCTCTCCTCACGGCGATCGTCGAGCAGGCAAATTTAAACTGTAAAATGCACTTTTTTTTTAACTGACTCCATGGCGGGAGCCCATTTCAACCATGTAACATTGCCATTAACTCTGCAGTCTCTAGCATTGCACAGAAAGCATTTCCAACGTCCAGGGCATAATTTCTCTGTTGCTACCCCTAGTTTTCCATACTTTCCTTCACAGAAATTCATTTTAAAAGCATTTCAAACGTCCAGGGCATAAATTGCTCTGTTGCTACCCCTAGTTTTCCGCACTTTTCTTCACAGAATTTACTTTAAAACTGACAAAAATGCTGTAAACAATTTTGATGATACAGGACAAGGGCACAATCTTTGGTTTTACAGCTCCTTGGTAAACAGTTGGCATTTTTTAAACAGCAGCACAAGATTCACAGCACACAGCAACACACTAGGGAAATTGCTTCAACTTTTTGGGCTACCCTCTGCCAGATAGCCAAAACACTAGCCTACTTGCCCAAGCACCTTCCTTCCCGAACAAATCCAAAGCGGTGCCTCCATTTTTGTAACCCCTCACCCCTGCCTTTTTACTAAAACGACAGGTGGCATGCTGTTGGTGTTGGCAGCAATACCTGGGTGGGGACCTGGGTTCGGGGAGGATGAGGTTACCTGGCACAAGGGACCTAGGTTTGGCTACTCTGCACAGGGGCACCCAAGTAAATCCAATTACAGGAAGCAATAACTGTAATGTCCAGAACCAGGATTGGGATTTTTCAGTGTGGCTTTATTCAAAACTAGCTGAAACATGACAAAGCATTGTATGGTCCCCCAAGGGGCTACATTCACTGTATATGCAGATAGAGACTAAAGGCAGTCCATTCGAGAATGAACACATTTTTACATTGTCTGGCTCAGGACCCACCAGGCACTCAGCCCAGACTTTGCATGCACTTTGGATACACAGCCCGACTGGCCCGGCTCCCCTGCCGGCCACTTGACTGACGGTCCACTTGAAGAATGAACCCAAACTTTACTTGGAAAGACTCCCATCAAACAAGGAGACTCCCAAACTGTGGCTCCCCACACCACTTAGAGTCTGCGACTCCTAGAGAGATTTGTTTTCTTACTTCCAATCGAACTCCCATTAAACAAGGAGTATATTTCCCATCCTGTGGCTCCCCACACCACTTAGAGTCTGCGACTCCTAGAGAGATTTTCAAGTTGCGACCCACGTCTGGGTACCCACCTCATCACTGGCCAAGTGCATGAGGCAAGTAGCAAATCACAGAAGAAATCCGTAGAGGTGGACCTGGTTACTAAAGATGGGGGATTTTCCCACCTCCAGCTCCCACAGCCCATACCTGGCCATTTCTCTGGACAAACAGAAAATTTAGAACTTTAATATGTAGATTGAACGGTGGATGACCTGAAGCACCCCCTCTACAGCATCACTTGAAATCCAATAAAACTTTAGACTTTTTGACTGCTCCATTTGTTTGTCCTAGTAACATAGTCCTCCCAAATAGCAGTCCACATCCATGTCCCAACTGAAGAAAACAATTTGTTTGCCCCTTCAAATGGAGCCAAACACTCACCCTTTCATTGCAGGTGCTCCACAGGTGAAGTAACACTTTCTTTGCTGTTATACAAGAACAGACTGACAAAAACCAGGCAGCTTCCTTCCATAGTGGGTAAAGGGGATTGCCCCTGGGACCCACAGAGAACTTTTCTCCCCCCCCAGAGGGAGGGGGCACTGAGTCCTGAAACGCGGTCTCCACCACTTAAAAGGTAAAACAGGATGACTTCCTTCCTGTTTGCTTTAGTACAAACTCAAGACTGCTTTGAAAACTCCCAAAGTTCTAAACTCACTCCTTGAGCTGCAGATTCCAATGTGGCTTATGCAGCTGCGACAGTTCTATGATGATGTCATCTCTCAAGTCTCAGCTGTGACTGAGAACAGAGTGAGACAGTGTGAAACCCATTTAACTGGAGTTTCACAAGCTGCCTTCCCTGCCTACCACTAGGTCTTAGTGGGATTCTAGTAACCCCGGGTAACAAGTGGGTTACATTTATACAGGGGAACAATGACTGCCATCCTTCTGCTAGGAATACTCTGCCTATGTATCCTGGCATTCTGCTGGCCTTCCCTACCACCTTCTGGTACTGACTTGTCACCTTGAGGTCAGATATGATGATGACACTGAGGCCCCTATCCTGCTCTGTGACTGTTATTTCTTCCCCAGGGTTCCTATGCCCCAAATGTATAATTTTACATTTCCCCACATTGAAACCCAGTCTCCATACCTCGGAGCACTGCTCCAGCTTTTAAGGTCCTCCCTCATCCTGCCAACACCCTCCAGTGTGTCCACCCTGTTACATATCTTTGAGTTGTCTACAAACAAGCACACCTTTCCCTCCAGCCCTACTGCAGTGTCTCCAGTGAAGACATTGAATAGAGCTGGGTCCAAGACTGACCCCTGTGGTACTCCACTTATCACCATCTCCTCACTAGACAGTACCCAATTAACCATCACCTTTTGGGTCTTGTCTGAGAGCCAGTTTTCGACCCACTTAGCTATGGCTGATCCCACCCCAAGACTGCCCAGTTTGTTCAGTAGCCTTTTATGAGGAACATTATCGAAAGCCTTCCTGATGTCCAGATAGGCCATGTCCACTGCTCTTCTATGGTCCACCACTCCCATCACCCAGTCAAAAAACTTTAAGTTTGTTTGGCAGGATCTCCTTCTGTTAAATCCATGCTGCCTGGGGTCAACCAACCCTCTCTCCTTGAGGTAGCTCATTATACACTCCTTCTTTTTTTTTTTTTAATTTAGTTGTTTATGTTCCCCGAGCCCTGGCAAAGGAGGGACACTCTCTCAGGTCCCGCTGCATTGCACTCACTGATCCCGGAGATACCCCCATGACTTGCCTCCCATGGCAGGGCCAGGGAGGTGGTGCCCCCCTCCCCGGAGACCCAATCCAGAAGCTGGGGTCAGCCCTCGGCACGGTGGACCATCATGGAGGCCTGCCAGGCTCCTTTTCCTCCTGTTTTCTACTGTCCCACCTCCCTAATGACGTAACTACATTGAAGCGCATCTCCCAACCGGTATTGTCCTCCAGTTACCACCAGAGGGCAATCAGTGAGCAGATGACATGGGACCCTCCCCCTGAGAGAGGAGAGCAGTCCTCCAGATGCTTTATCCTCTCCCTCCTCCCGCCGACCCTTGGCGGGCCAGGCTCGTTCCAAAACCCGGGTCACCAGCGTAGCACGAGGTGTGGCGTCCAGCTCTTCAACCCTCAGCACCACTGGGCCAGCTTATTTTAAGAGTGACTCCATTATCTTTCCAACCACTGACATCAGGCTGACAGGCCTGCAGTTTCCCACCACTTCCCTGTCCTGGAACCACATTTGCTTTTTTCCAGTTCTCTGGGACCTCCCCAGTTTCCAGTGATAGAGTAAACAACTCTGGCAGGGGCACCTCCAATTCCTCCCTGTGTTCCTTCAGTACTCTAGGGTGCACAGCATCTGGTCTCATTACTTTATCTGCCCTGAACTTCAGTAGTTCCTTCATGACCCTATCCTCCATGAAGGCTTGGTATCTACCCCATCTCCCCACAAACCCTTGCTTTCCAGTTCTGGACCCATATCCTCCGCCTCCATGGCAAAAACTGAACAGAAGTATTTATTTAGCATATCAGCCTTTTGATCATCCTCTACACATGCTCCCCCCTCCCCCCTCAATCTTATTACCCTAGCTTTAGTTTTCTCTCATATGTATCAATAGAATGCCTTGTCCCCTTCCTTGTCTGTACTTGCTATGTTTAATTAGGTCATTGCCTTTGACTTTCTAACTACTTTCCCCGCCTTCCTGTGTACTGCCTGGTAACCATCCCTGTCCCCCACCCTCTAAGTTTTTTTGTATTTCAAGAATGCCCTTTTCTTGGCCCTCACCTTTTCCACTACTTCCATCATAAACCACATAGGCCTTCTCCTCTCCTACCTTTCCTAGCTTCCTGACTTTCCTGACTCCCATCCTGTCAGCCATTTCAATAGCCTCCCATGTCCCTCTCCATTTCTCTTCCACCCCCATGTGTTCCCCAATCCTAGCTAGGGCATCCCTCAGGCTCAGCCTCATCTTCGCGAAGTCAGCCCCTCAGAAATCCATGACCTTTGTTCTTGTTCAGCTGTACTCCAATTTGATTGTTATTTCAAAAACCACCACTCTATGATCACTGGTACCCAGGGATTCTGACACTTCCACCCAATCAATACTATCCCCATTTGTGAGGACAAGATCTAGTACAGCTCCCCCTCTAGCTGGTTGCTCCACAAGTTGTCTGAGGCCTGCTCCTTGAAGTGAGTTCAAGAAGTCCCTGCTCCTAGGGCTTGCCACTGCTGGGAGACCCCAATCCACATCCAAGGGTTTAAGTCTCCCACCAGCAGCAACACGCCCCTTCTTGCAATCCTCTGTATGTCCTGTAGCAAGCCCACGTCCATCTCCTTGCTCTGCATAGGGGGCCTGTATATCACCCCCAACCTCAGAACTATCCCCTTCCCCTTTTCTAAATTAACCTACAGTACTTCATGTCCTCCCACCCCCTGGTATCTCAGTAGCTTTTATGGAGTCCTTCACATAAAGTGCCACCCAACCCCCTCTTTTCTCAACCCTGTCCCACCTGAACACAGTAAACCCCGGAATGACCAAGTCCCAGTCCTGGTGTTCCTTGCACCAGGTTCCCGTGATGGCCACCAAGTCCAGTCCCCCTTCCCTCCATAATGCCTGCCTCCAGATCGGGGATTTTGTTTCCCAGTTTCCATGCATTTGCACACTTCTTTTGCTTAAACCGCGGAACTGGCAGCATGATGGCCACAGCAGGAGGGGGGGAGGCACAGAGACAAATTGGATCATGAAAATGCAGTTTGTATTTTATTTTTTATTTTATTTTATTTTTTATTTAGTTTTTGTTAACCGGGTAGGTGCACTAGCCAGCAAGTGACTATTTTCAGGCACGACCCGGGAGGTACAATTACAATACAAGTAGAACAGTGCAGGTTATACAGTACATGTACAGGTACATTGATACAAGCATACAATTTTTATAAGTAAGCAGAGGGTATTAAGTTTAAAAGGTAATATTTCAGAAGTGGTTACATCAGCTATTAAAAGTTGGCAACTGGTTATTATAGAGCTTTTGTGTTCTACAGTTTAAAATATCATCATCCGAAACACTTGTAAAAATATGGTGGCATTTCAAATGTTGAACATTCTAATGGCACACATACATTCTTTTGTTTATGTATTGCAGTCATTCTTTTCAGTACTTGTCTTTAAATGCATCGAACATATATGACACACAGTTAAGAACCAATGAAAATGCAGGATCTTCTCTCTCCTTTTTATAAGACTATGGTAACTGGTACAGTGGTAAAATATTAGCCATGACAGGAACTTTACAAGCCTGTTTAAAAGGTGATGTCTCTTCTGGCGAAGCTTTGTCAGCCTGACTTGAGCAAGGATTTTCATACCCATGATGCCTTGCTGTGGGAGTGAAACTTGAGAGCATGCGTATGGTTTGGAAAGATGTACAAAAAAAAACAATTTGGATATCTCTTCTCTCCTAGCATCCTGTTATAGATCCCATATACTGCTTTTCCTACACACTGCATAGGCTGCCCAAGCATTGCAACAGCCGTCCCTTTTGTCCGGGAGGCCCCCTTCCTCCTCTCCATGGCCAATGACCAGAGGCTGTTGGAGACCAGCCCAGGGGAGTGGTTAGCAGCTTCTGGACATTGGCAGGGATAGGGCACAGCTAGCCCCTTCAAAGGGGAGGGTCCGAGGGGAGGAGATGAATAAAACTAGCTTGCAGGCTGGATTCCAGCCTTCTGGCTCTTCTTCTCTTGGATCAACAGCTCCAGCTCCCAGATTCAGGACAAAGGTAGGGTAGCTGGGGCTTAGGAAGGGTAGCCTCCTTGAAGCATTCAATTAATTGATTAAGGGCATTGAATTGCAAGCCAGGCTACTGCCCCACAGCAATCAGTATGGCTTAGTGGTTAAAGGCACTGAACGGCAATTCAGGTTGGGGCAGTCCAGCCGGACGATGGCTGCCTTCCCTGGTTATGAGGCCAGAGTACAAGAGAGGGTCAGCTGGCTCCCACGCGGTCCTGCTTCCCTCGGCAGCCGTGGATGGAGCTTTCAATTTGGATGTCAATGCTTCTTCCATACCACAAAAAAAAAAAAATAATATAAAATATACAGCTGTATATAATATTAATTTGATAGCACTTAGCTGTTAGCCTGGAAGGGCCTACCTGGGCTGGTGGCATCCCTGTAGCTTCTGGGCATCTGACTTCCTGGCTGTTCTGCCCTGTTGGGCAGTAGGTGAGTGGGCGGCATTGCAGGAGGTAGATCTATGTGGCTCTGGCTCATGGCAACCAGTGTGATTTTCCCACGGGTCCTGCCCGCTTAGCCCGAGTGATCATTGAGCGCCCCCCCGAGTTAGTGGAGTCCGAGGGGGGATTTCTGTGGTGGGTGGGTGGCTTGACCGGGATGTTCCAGAAGCATTGGATCTCATGGCATGGGATCCTTTGGGCCCCCTGCTGTAGACCCGTGAGCGGCTGGTGGCTCCGCTTCCTAACGGGAGCCTGGAGGTAGGGGCGTTCCTCCGGCTGTTCTAGGGGCATGGCGGCTGGTGCCGCGGTTGGGGTCCTCTGGCTGGGAGCAGCCTAAGAGGAGCTCACAGGGGGAAAGGGGCTTAGGGACAGCAGTACCAATGCCCGTACTCTGCGTAACAAGCTTCCTGAATTAGTGCCCTTGATGGAGGAGGAACATTTGGATATCGTGGCAGAACCATGACTGGGACATAAACATACCAGGATACACTATCTACAGGAGGGACAGGGAGGGTAAAAGAGGAGGAGGAGTAGCTCTCTACATAAGCGAAGGAATCAAAGCAACAGAACAAAAGGGTAACGAGGGAGGAGAAGAAGCACTGTGGGTCAACTTGGAGACAGGAAATGGCACCACAATCCGCACTGGGGTTGTATACAGACCCCCCTCTCAGGGGGAGGAAATGGACAAGAAAATGATAGAAAGTATACTTAGAATGGCAGAAAAAGGGGAGATATTGCTGATGGGTGATCTGAATATGCCAGATGTTAACTGGAGTGCAGTTGCAGCAGCCACTTCTAAGAGTGGGGTTATTCTAGATGCCCTACAGGGGGCATGCCTTAGACAACTAGTATTGGAACCCACTCGAGAGGGAGCAATCTTAGACCTGGTTCTCTCAAATGGAGATGGAGAGAGGATCACAGATGTAGGAGTGGGTAGCCATCTGGGAACTAGCGATCATCGAACAGTATGGTTCACAATAAAAACAGCTGTAGAGTCAAGCCATACAAAGGCAAAAGTACTGGACTTTAGGAGGGCTGACTTTGCCAAAATGGGTGAGTGCCTAAGGAATGCACTAACAAATGGGCAGGAAGAAAGGGTGGAAGAACAATGGGGAATAATAAAAACTGCCATCACAGAGGTAACAAGCCTTTCTGTGAAGCAAATACACAAAACAAAACGACGTAAGAAACCACTATGGTTCTCAAAGGAGGTGGCAGTGAAGGTTCAAGAGAAAAAGAAAGCATTCAGGAAGTACAAGGAATCACAGAAGGAGCAGGACAGAGAATTGTATCAGTTAAAGCAAAAGGAAGCTGGGAAGGCAGTCAGAACAGCAAAGGCCCAAACCCAGGAAAAGATAGCCAACTCAGTTAAGAAGGGGGATAAAACCCTTTATAGGTACATCAGGAGCCGAGGAAGACCAAGGGAGAGATAGTGAGGCTTAATAAAGGGAGGGGGGTGAGGGTGACGGTGAAAAGGCAGAGATACTAAACAAATATTTTTGCTCAGTATTTACAAATGAAGAGGGGGAGGTACCTAAACCAAACAATAGAAACACTCTGGATACAGAAGTTGATACCAGCCCATTTACAGAAGAAGGGTTTCTGAAAGAACTCTTAAAACTGAAGGTGGACAAAGCAATGGGGCCTAATGGGATTCATCCCAGAATTCTAAAAGAACCAAGGGTAGAACTAGTGACACCACTGACTACCCTCTTTAACAAATCATGGGAGGATGGGGTGGTACCTGAGGACTGGAGGAGGGCAGATGTGATTCCACTTCACAAAAGTGGGAGCAGGGCAAAAGCGAGAAACTACAGACCTGTTAGTTTAACCTCAGTGATAGGGAAAATGATGGAATCACTTATGAAGGAAAGAATTTTTGAGTACCTAGAAGCCAGAGGGGCACAGGACCCAAGGCATCATGGATTCACAGCAGGAAGGTCATGCCAGACGAATCTAATAGGTTTCTTTGACTGGGTGACCAAAGTAGTAGATCAGGGAGGGGCTGTGGACATGGTCTACCTAGACTTTAGCAAGGCATTTGACACAGTCCCACACAAAGATTAATATACAGTTAGCCAGTCTGGGAGTGGGTCCCAAGATGATAGCCTGGGTAAAGAATTGGCTGGAGAATAGGACACAGAGGGTAATAGTAAATGGAGTCCACTCTGAAGAAAGGGAGTTACTAGTGGGGCACCGCGAGGGTTCAGTATTAGGACCGTCTCTTCAATGTCTTTATAAGGCCATTGCAGAGGACTGGAAGGAAAAGATGTCTTTGCAGATGACATAAAGATCTGCAACAGAGTTGATGCACAAGGTGAGGTGGAAAGGATGAGAAGGACCTGGCAAGGTTAGAGGAATGGTCAAATGTATGGCAACTTAGATTCAATGCTAAGAAGTGCAAGGTAATGCACCTGGGAAACAAAACCCAGGGAAGAGTACACAACGGGGTGAGATACTAACAACAACAAAATGGAAAGGAACCTAGGGGTAGTCATATCAGATGACCTAAAGGTGGGCAAGCAATGTGAGAGGGCAGCGAGGGCTGGGGATAGGGATGCATAGGAAGAGGCATCACCAGTAGAAAACAGGAAGTTGTTATCTCTCTGTACAGACAGCTGGTGAGACCCCATCTGGAGTACTGTGTGCAGTTCTGAGACCCAATCTCCGCAAAGACATAGACAGGATGGAAGCTGTCCAGAGGAGGGCAACTAAAATGATGCAGGGTCTGCACCGAAACATATGAAGAGAGACTTAAGGAGCTTAATATGTATAGCCTCGAGGAAAGGAGGAGGGGAACATGATAAAACTTTCTGCACCTCAAGGAATCAACAAAGTCCAAGAGGGTAGCATTTTCAGAAAAGAGGTGCAAGAACAAGGGCGCATACGAAGATAAAGGGGGGTGGCTCAGAGGTAATGTAAGGAAGTATTTTTTCACAGGAGGGTTGTGGATGCATGGAACGGCCTCCCGGAGGAGGTTGTGGAGTCAAAAACAGTGGTGGAATTCAAGCATGCATGGGACAGTCATAAGGCAATTCTAAGGGGTGGGGGTAGGAAAAAGTAGGCTGCTGGTTAACTAGGATCTGCAGTTTATCCATTAGGTAGGGAAATGGGCAGACTGGGTGGGCCAAGTGGTCCTTATCTGCCGTCAAATTCTATGTTTCTATTCCAGCGGCCTACAGTTGGGACTACGGGTCCTGGCATTCCTCAGGGCATGCTGCTGGCCGGGGATTGGTCGTGCAGCATAATTGCACTGCTTCGGGCTTCCCACGAGATCTGGACATAACAAGGCATACAGCCATTGCAGATCTCGCGGAAATGCTCGCGAGAGGTCGGTCATCTTGTTTGGGCCTTCAGCTTGGAAGGCCCAGTTTCAGGGAATATATCTGCTGATTTTTCAGAGGGACCCCCCTACAAAAAAAAAAAGAATTAATAAATGAATAACAGTAAGACGTGCTCGCTACTGAAGCAGGCCCTGGGGCTTCATGGTGAGTCGCCAAGCTACGATAGTCTGGGACTGCCAGCAGAGTCAGTTTCAAGTCACAAATTACACAGCCAGAGGAGTGAGACAGCACAATAATGATGGCTCCCTAGAATCAAAAACAAAAAAATAATAATAAGCAGCAGATTTTAATGCTAAATAACAAGAACACTATCCCAGCAAGCATTCAGCGGTACTCAGGCAGCGAGGGTTCACTGCTATAGCCCCACCCACCCCATGTAAAAAAAAATATATATATTTTTTCAGTGGTACAGTGCTGTTCGTTTCTGATTGATGGGTTTGTAGGCAGTGTCCCCCAGGTTCCACAGTCAGGAGGGGGGGATTCCGCTGGGGCATGGCCTTTGATGGCAGATGAAGGGCAAGGCATGCCTGCACAGTCATTGGGGGACATCTTGGTCTCCCAGGTTCCTCGGGTGGGGGGGAACCTGCTTAGGCCTTGCCGTCATGGGCCGGGTTAATCCCCTCGCCACTCAGTGGCCTTCAGGAGCATAGGTACACCTCTTCCGCCCACCCCCACACTAGTTGCGCATTGCCTCGGGGCTCAGTGGTAGAGCCACAGGGACTGAGCAGCAGTGCACCAGAGACTGGATGGTGGTTCTAATCCAGGCACCGCTGATGGGTTCGGGAAACCATTTGCAGTTATTGGGGGGGGGGGACCAGGGGCGGAATGGGTGGGACGAATCTGGCTAATGGGGAGGCGGGAGGTCTCCTGACAATGTCTGGGGGTGGCCAGGTCACAACAATTACTAACCATGTTTCTTGGGGGGGGGAACTAGTTGTCATTTCAGAACATGTCTGCCAGGAAGCGTGTTCCCACATCCAAGGCGTTGGCAGCTGCTGAAGGCAAGCTACGCACCCTGTATAGGAGGAATGGAGCGGCCTGGCTGTAGGCGTGCCTTGAAGGGCTGGAGGAGTCCACAAGACCCAACAGGAAGAAAAGGGTAGGTGGCCAGAAGTCACTGCCACCAGTGAAACTTTCCCGTCCGGCAGGTAAGGAAGTACTGGAAAGCCCTCAAGTGGGGGCCAGCCAGGTAAGGCATGTGTTGGGGGCAGTGAGGGGAGAGTCCTCGGTTGGGAAGGAGTCATCAGATAGTGAGGTCGAGGGTACACTAGCGGCAGACACTCTGGATTCTGACACAGACGAAATCAGGAGTGCCCCCGACGTATCGGAAAGGGGAGGAATTGGGTGGACAGCAGCCCTTGCCAGACAGCAGTCTGTGGGCAGCGACCGATGAACGCTTGAAGCAGTTGGTGGGGGTGGTTGCGAACCTAGTCATGGAGATAAAATTGGTCGGTGCCTTCACCCACAGGGGTGGGCACGGGTGGAAGGCCAGGCACCAGATGTAGCTGTCTCCACCATCAGTGAACCCAGATGTTGGACTGGACTCCCAGGAGATTCACGTAACTGACAAGATCAAGCAACAGATTAGGAACAGGTAATACGTAGACATTTTTTCCCTCCATTATTGCCCTGTTGAAAACACGGAGAAGAAAAAGGAGAAAGACAAAATGGGACGACCGGGACCAGAAAAAGGTTAAGGTGCCCATACGTATGACAACTGGGTTATGGCCTTCTTAATCTATGCCACAGTGGTGTTGGAGGGTGACGAAAAACAAGGGGTTGAAATTCTTAACTATATGCATCGCATCTCTTTGATGCATCGCAAGAAAGGTGGTACAGCTTGGCTGGATTATGATGAGGAGTTTCGTCATAGACGGCAGGTAGACTCTGTCATCAGCCGCGGCAAGCTGGACATACCGCTATTGGTGGATGTGATGCAGGACAGGGGAGAGAAGCACACTGATAGCGGACTCCCGATCCATGCCCCAGCACCACGAGCGGGGGACAGTGCTTCCTCCCAGCTGTGCTATGCGTATAATCAGGCTGCCTGCTCATGCACCAGCTGCCGGTTCAAACATGCATGCTTAGCCTGCGGCTGAAAGCACCCCTTTCTGCAGTGCTCCTCCCCGCGGTGGGAAGAGATTTGGGAAGGGGGGGGTCAAGGCAGGTTCGTGAAGCCTCCAAGTGGCAAGCTTTCCCACTCCGGTACAGATAAAAAAGATTAAGCCGTGGCTGGACCAGTACCCGGACAGAATAGCCACACAATTGCTGGGGCCGGGGTTTTTGGAGGGCTTCAGGATCCCTTACTCCGGTGCTCACTGCTATCTTGAAGTGGAGAACTTGAAGTTGGCCAGAGACCTGCCGCATGTTGTCAGGGGGAACTGGAAAAAGAGCGGCGGCTCGGGTGGGTGAGTGGCCTCTTTTCCCAGCCAATTGGCCTGGTACCCAAGAAGGTTCCGGGAGAATATAGGCTGATTAATCACTTGTTGCACCCAGTGGGGGACTCAGTGAATGATCACATTGACCAACAGTAAACATCGGTTCACTACCAGTCATTCGACCGGGCAGTGGATGTAGTGCAGGCAGCAGGGCCAAGCACCCTGATGGCTAAGGCAGACATCGAGTCTGCGTTCAGGCTATTGCCAGTGCATCAGGAGGATAGGGTACTGTTTGGCATGAAGTTTGAGAACGAGTACTGTGTGGATAACTGCATGCCTATGGGCTGCTTGGTGGCCTGTGCTGTGTTTGAGAGTTTCAGCACTTTCATGCATTGGGTTACCGCACAAACAGTAGGCACAGACGGCATAGTACACTATCTCGATAATTTTCTGTTTGTGGGCCCAGCCGATTCTCCAGTGTGTGGGGACTTGGTCAGGGCCTTCAATCATGTGTACGGGGAGTTTGGAGTTCCTTTAGTGAAGGGAAAATCTGAACCTCCGGGAACCACCTCGCCTTCTTGGGCATAGAAATTGATTCCGCAAACAGGCTGTGTTGCCTGCCACTGGACAAAACTGACCACACTTTGGTCTCTGTTGCACAATATATTGAGGAGCAAGAAAGTCACTCAGAAGGAATTACAACAGTTAGTTGGGCACCTCAGCTTCGCATGCTGGGTCATACAGGTGGGGAGGACTTTCATGTGATGGTTGGCCAGGAGGGGGACCGGCTGTACAAGACCCCATCACAGGATATGAGTCACAAAGCAGTTCCAAGAGGACTTGCAGGTTTGGCAGATGTTCCTAGATCACTTCAATGGGACGGCCTTGTGGCAAGTGCCATGGGGTGGAATGCCCTTGGAGCTGTACACTGATGCAGTGGGTGGTGTGGGGTTTGGGGCTTATTTTCAGGGGCAATGGTGCACAGGGCAGAGGCCAGCTGGCTGACTGGAGACTGGGGTGGGGAAGCAGATCATGCTGCTGGAGTTCTTGCCAGTCATGGTGGCCCTGTGCATCTGGGTCACAGATTCTGTAATTAAGTAGTTCATTTCAGATCAGATAACATGGGGGTGGTCCATACCATCAATGGACAGTTGGGTCAGTTGGGACCAATGGGAGATTTGATGTGGGTATTTTTAAAAAAAATTATGTTGCTTAACATGACATTCCAAGCAATATATGTCCCAGGAATTGACAACGGCATTGCCAATGCCATATTGCATTCACAGTGGGACAGATTCTTTAGGCTGGTACCAAGAGCAGACAAGGAGCCACAGCAGGTGCCTCCCTTCCTGTGGGAGGTGGTGACCGACAGGCTTGGAAATGCATAGATAACTCCATTGCTCCCAGTACAAAGGAGGCGTACTGCCAGGGGGTCAAACGCTACCTAGCCACGCAGGAGGCCATGGGGTGGCAGGACGTTTGGCCTGTCCCAGTAGATCAGCTTTATAGATATGTCATGGTAGGGTCTCTCACTGGGAGTGGTGGCATGTCACCCTACGGGCTTGTCGTGGGTGATGAAAGTCATGGGGATGGCGGACATCATGGGTGCCTTTAAGGTGAGGAAGCTATTGGAAGGCTAGAGTAGGGAGGTTATCTCCAACCCAGATGCTAGACGGCCCATTATGCCAGTTAAGTTAGAAGTTATTTGAGGAGTCTTGCCCAAGGTTTGTAGGGATGAGCATGAAGCCTGGCAGTTTAGCACCATGTTCCTGGTAGCTTTCTATGGGGCCTTCAGGGTTTTGGAGCTAATGAAACCCTCCAAGGACCATGGCATTCCAAGCCTGATGGCGCAGGATGTGGTGACAGTAGGGAACAGGGTATTCCTGTGTCTCCACACATCCAAGACGAAACAGAGGGAAGCAGGCCACTGGCATGAAATTAAGGCTACAGCCAGAGAATGGTGGGAAGTAGCCCATAGTCTGGCTGAATATCGGACTCGCTGCTCTGCGAATGGGGAGGCCTTCTACAGGCACCAGGATGGCAGCGCGGTGACAGCATACCAATTCCGGTTCATCCTGTGGAAGGCTGTCCAGAAACTGGGGCTACATGCCATGGATTATGGGACCCATTCATTCCACATTGGGGCATCGACAACTGCCATGGGCAGGGGCCTATCAGACTCTGAGATTCAGGCCTTGGGATGCTGGAAGTCTCAGGCATTTCTGCATTATGTGAGACCACACCTACGGTAATTGTTTATTGTCCCTTACAGGCACTAGGGAAGACCTTATGCGTATTTGGATATGTGGCCATGCATTCATCTGGTGGGCGGCTCAGAGGACAGTCAGTCAGCTGGGGGGAAGTAACCTGTCTCTGCCTTGGGAGGTCGCCGGACTGAGTGGTTGGGGACCAAGGGCCTGCTCTGGGAGGGGTTGCTTCCAAGATAGCAGAGTGAGGCTGACCGAGGGAATGCACCGCAAATCTTGTTGATTCACTTGGACGGAGAAGACCTGGGCTGCAGGAAGATGGTGAATATGCTGTTGGCAATAAAGGAAGACTTGCGAACCATCAAGAGCTGGTGTCCCGGCATCACACTCATCTGGTCACACTTGTTGAAGGAGCGTTGGGCTCATGCACTCAAGGTGCCCGCACTGAACCAGGCTTGTCTGCGAATCAACAAGGAGATGGGAGCATTTATGTAGGCCCTGGGGGGCACTGTACTGAGACATGACAACATTTACCGTACCCACCAGTGCCTGGTGGTGGGCCTGGAGGATCTGCTGCAAGGTGAGGTTTTAGATAGTTTATTGGGTCATGTTAAAATGATATTGGAGGAAACGGTTGAGCAGAGGGCTTGGGGGGTCGGACAGGGTCCGGCCTGTGGCAGCGTGGGAGGAGCGCACGAGGGAAGTAGGGGGAAAATAGGGGACAATGTCAGTTCTCCCGAAGGTGTTGGGGCCCCTGGTTGGCATGAGGATTGTGGACCACAAGACCTGTACCCGCACGGGGGGTCTAGGTCCAGCCTCAGCAGCAGAGACTGCAAGGTCGGCGACGCCAGATGGGAGGGCGGCAGCTAGAACCTTGGCCATATGACCTACTCTGCTACTGCAGAGGGATGCCTCGGCCTGCACCGGAAGGGATTTTCCAAGTTGGGGGAGGTGCGGGGGCCTGGGGTATGCGCTTCCTCCCTGCAGCGCCTGCTGCTCAATATTAATTGAATAGGTATTAATCTATAGTATGAAATATAAAAGTAATCGGTGACTCAATAAAGATTAATATCTGCAACTGGAAATAAATAAAACATGGCTGCAGCTATTTTCCTCCAAGAACCATGTTGTGTCTTTCTTGTCCATGGCGGGGGGGGGGGAAGCATTGGGGGCCTACCGGACAATGCATAGGCTGCCCAAGCATTGCAGCAGCTGTCCCTTTGTCCGGGGGCCTCCCTCCTCCTCTCCATGGCCAATGACCTGAGGCTGCTGGAGACCAGCCCAGGGGAGTGGTCATCAGCCTCTGGACATAGGCAGGGATAGGGCACAGCTAGCCCCTCCAAATGGGGGGGGTAATGGGAGGAGATGAATAAAACTAGCTTGCTGGCTGGATTCCAGCCTTCTGGCTCTTTCTCCCCTTGCATCACCCATCCCCCTGGCATTTCAGGAGGGGAGGATGGCTCAGTATGGCCCCCCTTTTTGACCTTCTAAGGATGACCGCATGAAGGGTTGGGGAGTGTATTTCCCTTACTGGGGTTTTCCCAGGCTTTTCGCCTCCCCCAAAAAGGGATGTTATGGTCTGGATTCAGAGAAGTGGGGCACCAGGTAACAATAGCAACAAAATGCATGTCAAATAAAAGTAGCACAAAATCTTTAAAACGGGTATACTCAGAGAAGTGCAGAGTTAATTGAAATACGTATGAAGTGGTGTTGTAATATGTCGCAGCTGGGTAGTGCGGTGCGGGAGGAGCGCATGAGAGAAGTAGTGGGAAAATCAGGGACGATGCCAGTTCTCCCGAAGGTGTTGGGGACCCTGGTCGGCATGAGGATGGTGGACCACAAAACCTGTACCTGCATGGAGGGGTCTACATCCAGCCTCAGCAACAGAGACTACAAGGTCGGCGATGCCGGGGGTGGAGGGGGGTGGCCGCCAGAACCTTGCCCATATGACCTGTCCTGCTACTGCAGAGGGACGCTTCGGCCCGCACCAGAAGGGATTTCCCAAGTTGAGGGCGGTACGGGGGCCTGGGATATGCACTTCCTACCTGCAGTGCCCACTGCTCAATATTAATTGAATAGGTATTAATCTAGAGTATGAAATATAAAAGTAATTGGTGACTTAATAAAGATTAATATCTAGAATTAGAAATAAATAAAACATGTGGCCATTTTCCTCCAAGAACTGTGTTGTGTCTTTCTTGTCCATGGAAGAGGGGGAGCACTGGGTGCATACCGGACAATGTCTCTCCGGCATGCTCACTCCATGTGTTCTAAATTGATACTACTTTGAGTTTTGACATGGTGCATCATTACAATTATGAGTGCTGTACACTGGGAGCCCTGAACAGGGAAATATGGGTCTGTACTTTGTTGTTTTTAGCCTTTCCTGTGTCAGTTATACAAGCTTGTTTAAAAGGCAGTATGTTCTTGCAAAGCGTTGTCAGCCCCTATAGGAGGTATCAATTGGATTGAGGTAGCTTGTACAGTGATGAGGTAGTGTTGACAACAGGAACTGTACAAGCCTGTTTAAAAGGCCGCGTCTGTTCCAGCTAAGCTCTGAGAGCCTGACTGGTGCAGAAATATACATACCCATGACGCCTTACTCTGTGAATGATGTGTGAAAATATGTGTATTGTTTGGAGTGATGCACAAAACCCCCAAAATGTGGATATTTCTCTCCAAGCGTACTTTTACATATCTTACATACTGCTTTCCATGCAAACTGCTTCTCTGGAATGCTCACTCCGGATGTTTGAAATGGACAATGCAAGTCAGTCATTAACTCTGGTGAAAAAGATCCAGACTGTGCAGATAGCCTAGTGAAGTGGCCCAGCTGCATGTGGAGCCTATAGAGTGTTAGGGAAGATTGGAGGCAAGACTAAGTAGAGTCTTAGTGATGGAGGACTTGATAATCACAGGGACAATCAGGATGTTGGGGTGTATCGGGGTGAGTTAGACAGCAGAAGGAATGACGTGATACTGCTTCTCTGTAAATCACAGGGGAGGCTGCATCTGGAGTAATGTTCCCAGGCCTGGAGGCCCAGCCTAAGAAAAGACAAAGACTAGAGACAGTACAACGTATGGGAACCAAAATGATTCAAGGCCATCAGGGAAGATCCTATAAGAACTGGTTAAAGGCCCTGAACACGTACTTGCTGCAGGCCGAAAGGGAGAGGGGAGATATGACAGAGACCATTTGAAGTTCCTGGAAGGAATGAACAATGTACAGTATATTACGTGGAAATATTCTGCAGGACTGGCAAATCAAGAACACAGGGGACACGAATCGCAGCTGGCATGGTAGAGAGTCAGCAGGGCTGTGGGAAAGTTTTGTTGTACAGAAAGAGTGGTTGAGCCATGGAGCAACCTACCAGCAGAGGTGGTGGATACAAGAATCATTAATGGTTCCAAACATGGCTCGGTATGAGTAAAAGGCTTAATAGTTACATTGGTGAAAGCAGTAAGGCAGGGGACAATGGTGTGTGTGTGTGTGTGTGTGTGTGTGTGTGTGTGAGAGGTGAGGACAATAGACACTGGGTCCCAGGTAGGACAGGGTAAAATACGGCAGACTTGTTGGACCAGTTTTCTTTTTCTGCCAACATTTTTTTTTCTTTTTCAATTACGTTTATTACATTTTTCAAGCAAAACATACAAACATGGGTTACATAGGAGGATAGCAAAAATATAGTATTCATCCATACATTTGCTTATGTATGAACATTACATAGAAACATAGGAACATAGAATTTGCAGATAAGGACAGCTTGGCCCATCCAGTCTGCCCATTCCTCCTTACGTACACTATTACCACAGACGACCATACCCAATCTACAGATCTTTCTCCCTCCCACCTTCCTTTCCATTGTGATTCCCATCTTCCTTTCCACTGTGATTCCCACCTTCCTTTCCACTGTTATTTCCTTGTGCTTATCCCATACATTATTGAATCCCACCACTGTTTTCACCCTGACCATCTGTTCTGGAAGGCCGTTTCAGGAATCCACCACTCTTTCTGTGAAGAAGTACTTCCTCACATCTCTCCTGAATCTACCCACCTCCAGCTTCGTAGCATGTCCCTTTGTTCTTGAGCACCTTTTCTTCTGAAAAATATTTCCCTCCTGTAATTTGTTTACCCCCTGAGGTATTTAAAAGTCTCTATCATATCCCCCCTCTCCCTCCTCATTCCTCCACTCTCTCCTCTGTTCCAGGGTGTACATATCGAGGTCCTTTAGTCTCTCCCCATAAGGCTTTTGATGCAGACCCTGCACCATTTTAGTTGCCCTCCTCTAGACCGCCTCCACTCAGTCTATATCCCTCCGGTGATGTGTTCTCCAGAACACAGTACTATAAGTGGGGTCTTACCAGCTGTCTATACGGAGGTAATACTACCTCCCTCTTTCTGCTGGTGATACCCCTCCCTATGCACCATTGCATCCCACTAGCCTTCCCAACTGCCTTGTCACACTGCCTGGACACCTTTACGTCATCCGATATGATTACTTCCAGATCTCTTTCCTGCTTGGCTGTTGTCAATACCACTCCACCCATTTTGTACTCCATCCCTGGGTTCTGTGCCCTAAGTGGATTATTTTGCACTTTTTTGCATTGAAACCTAGCTGCCATACCCTTGTTCACTCCTCTAGTTTTCTTAGGGCTCTGCTCATCCCCCCCCCCCAGAGTGTCCACCTTATTGTAGATTTTGGTATCATCCACAAGGAGGCATACCTTCCCTTCCAGCTACTCTGCAGTGTCACTTATAAACACATTAAAGAGGACCGGTCCCAGCACTGATCCTTGAGGCACCCCACTGGTAACCTTTTGTTCATAGGAATGAACTCTGTTTACCATCACCCTCTGTCGCCTATCACCTAACCAATTTCTTATCCAGTTTACCACCTTTGGACCCACTCCTAAGCTACTCAGCTTGCTTACTAGTCTCCTATGTGGAACTGTGTAAAGCCTTACTGAATTCTAGTTAGGCCACGTCAGCTGCTCCACTCTGATCGAAATCCTTTGTCACCTTGTCAAAGAACTCTATCAGATTAGTTTGACATGACCTGCCACTGTGAACCCATGCTATCTCAGGTCTTGTAACCCACTGAATTCAAGATATTCCACAATGCTTTATTCAGCAGTGATTCCATTAACCTTCCCACTACTGATGTCAGGCTGACTGGTCTATAATTGCCAGCCTCCTCCATGCTACCACTTTTGCATAGTGGGACTACATCTGCCCTCATCCAGTCCTCCTGAACCACTCCTGTTTCCAGTGTGCTGTGTTATAACCATCAGAGGTGCAGTCACTATTTCCCTGAGCTCCCTCAATACCATTGGATGCACCCCATCTGGCCCCATTTGTTTGTCCACCTTCAGATTAGGAAGTCTCTTGAGGACTCTCTCCTCCAAAAAAGGACTTGTGTCCACCTCCTTCCTTCCAAAGCTTCTGTTACTTTGTGGCCATTCCCCTTCTCCTTCCTCTGTGAACACTGAACAAAATTATTTGTTCAGGATGCCTGCTTTCTCAAGGTCTTCCTCTGTACAGTCCCCCTCTTCCCATTTTAACCTTACAACCCCCCTGGACTTTCTCTTTTTACTTACATACCCAAAAATGTTTTGTCCCCTTTTGTTGCCTCCTGGGCTATTCTCTCTTCAGTTTGTGCCTTGGTGCTCCTTACTGCTTTCCTTGTTTCTCTCTGTTTCCCCAATATACCTCCCTATCCTCCTCCCTGTGCATCTCTTTATACCTTCTGAATGTTACCCTTTTAATCTTTACCTTTTCAGCTACCTCTTTTGAGAACCATAGCAGTCTCTTTTTCCTCTTGCTTTTGCTCACTTGTTTAACACAGAGGTTTGTTGCCTTTATTATGCACCTTTTTAGCTTTGCCCACTGTTTCTCCACCCCAGCAAGGCCACCCCTACCCCGCCAGGTCATCCCTGAGGCATTCACCTATCTTTGACCTAAATAAAATCTTGGAATGGGATAAGATAAATAGAATGGAGTTAAATGTGGATAAATGTTCAGTGATACATCTTGGTAATCGGAATCCTAACACTGAATATTTCCTAAACGGTTGCACAATTAAATCATCAGAGTCCGAAAGAGACTTAGGTATAATAGTGAACAAATCTCTGACTTCCACTAACCATTGTAGACAGATAGCACTACAGGCCAATCGTATCATAACCTCTATCAAAAAATATTTCAAGCAGCTCTTGTATGTTAAAACTATATAGATCATATGTTAGGCCTCATCTGGACTATGCTGCTTCCTTTTGGTCCCCATACATGAAAAAGGACACCTTGCTAATTGAGTCAGTCCAAAGGAGGGCCACTAATTTGATTTCTGACATCAGTCACCCATCCTACACTGACAGACTCAGGGAATTAAATTTACATAATCTTTCTAGATGTAGAATTAGGGGGGACTTACTTCTTCTTTTTAACATCTTAAAGGATCCAGTTACTATAACAGGAGAGGGAACACAAAATAAGTCATGATGGGAGTGGTGCAGTGCAATGGCTGTGGGGCGGCAGTGTTCCAGGTGACATTCTGGAGGCTGCAATGCTGCCCTATTTGCAAGCACCTCTTTGGTCTGAGGGAGGAGGTTGCCCATCTCCAGGCTGACTTGGCTAGGATTCGTGAAACCTCTTCCCCTACCCAGGGACCACCAGGGCCACCGCCGCTACCTCAGGGGTAGCCAAGAAAGAGTAACAGTTGGACCAAGGTGGGCTGAGGGAGGGAGAGGGTGGTGGAACAGAGGTGCATCCCTCCAGTTGTACCTCTCCACACTTCACATGCTGTTCTGGCAAAGAGTGGTTCCTCTGTGGAGGCACCTGCAGTGGAGACCAAGGAGGATGCTGGGAACCTCCACAAAGGAGACCCACAGGAAGGTGGCACGAGACCCCAAAGGGGAAGAAAACAGCTCCTGGTGGAGGACTCACTCATTGGGGGGGTAGAAGTGGGGGAGGAAGGGGAAAGGGAGGTAAGGTGCCTGCCTGGCACCACGGCTCGGAGGGACAGGAAGCGAATCCTCACGATCATGGGAGCAGCTGCACGAGGATGGGAGCTGGATGTTATTGTCCACCTAGCACCTGGCTGCGAATGGGATCAGAGCAGTGCAAGAGGAGTTTGTAGAGTTGGGGAGGGGCCTTAGACAAGTAGCATGTATGGTAACCTTCTCGGAGGTGCTGCCTGTCTATGGAAAGGATGATGCTAAGGTACTCTGCACCATGGGATTCAATGGATGGTTGAAAAACTGGTGTGGAGCTCAGGGTTTTGGCTTCATTGGGGACTGGGGAGCCACTTGGAGGCCTATACTGGCGTGATGGTCTGCGTCTGTCCGGGGGGGATCCAGGACCCTAGGTGATAGGTTTAAATTCTTCATTGGCAGCATTTAAACTAGCCAAGGAGGGAGGCACTGAAAAGAAGCAGGGAAATCCCAGCCTCCCCCAACAAAACACAGTAGTTAGAGAGGTAAACACCAAGGTAGAGAAGTCAGCAGGGAGCAGGACAGGGGTAAATGCAGAAAAAGGCAGTAAGGACAGGGATGTGGCTAAAAGGGGTAAGGCCATCAAAAAATGGAGGGTGATGAGTACCAGTGCCCGCAGTCTGTATAACAAGCTCCCTGAGCTAGTGTCCTTGATGGAAGAGGGATGCCTGGATATTATGGCAGTCACTGAAACATGGTACACAGAGAACCATGACTGGGGTGTCAACATACCAGGATATACAATCTACAGGAGGGACAGGGTGGGTAATAGAGGAGGAGGAGGAGGAGGAGGAGTAGCTCTCTATATAAGGGAAGGGATTAAAGCAACAGAACTAAATAGTAAACAGGAAGTTGATGAGTCGCTATGGGTCACTCTGGAGACAGAAAATGGCACAACAATCCGCATGGGGGTTGTGTACAGACCCCCATCTCAGGGGGAGGGAATGGACAAGGAAATGATAGAAGGCATCCTTAAAATGGCAGAAAAAGGGGAGGTATTGTTAATGGGGACCTGAATATGCCAGATGTTAACTGGAGCACCTTTGCTACAGGCACATCCAAGAGTGGGGTCATTCTTGATGCCCTACAGGGGCATGCCTCAGACAGCAGGTATTGGAACCCACTCGGGAGGGAGCAATCTTAGACCTGGTACTCTCAAATGGGCACAGAGAAAGGATCTCAGATTTAGAAGTGGTAGCCATCTGGGAACAAGTAACCACCAGACAGTGTGGTTCACAATAAACACAGCCATAGAGTCAAGCCATACAAAAACAAGAGTATTGGACTTTAGGAGGGCTGACTTTGGGAAAATGAGAGAGTACCTCAGAAAAGCACTAGCAAATGGGCAAGAAAGAGGGGTGGAGGAACAATGGGGAATAATCAAAACAACCATCACAGAGGCAACAAGCCTTTGTGTGAAGCAAATCAACAAAACAAAATGAAGGAAAAAACACTATGGTTCTCAAAAGTGGTGGAAGGGAAGGTTAAGGAGAAAAGGATAGCATTCGGGAAATATAAGGAAACACAGAAGGAGCAGGACAGAGGACTTTATCAGTTAAAGTAGAAGGAGGCAGGGAAGGCAGTCAGAATAGTGAAGGCCCAAACCGAGGAAAAGATAGCCAACTATGTTAAGAAGGGGATAAAACCTTTTATAGGTACATTAGGGAGCAAAGAAAAACCAAGGGAGGGATACAGAGACTTAATAAAGGGGAGGGAATGTGAGCAGAGGGTTACAGTGAAAAAGCAGGGCTACTGAACGAATATTTCTGCTCAGTATTCACAACGGAAGAGGAGGGAGAGGTACCTAAACCAAACAAGAGAAACACTCTGGATAGGGGGATCGATACTAGTCCATTCACAGAAGAAAGGGTTTTGAAAGAACTCTTGAAACTGAGGGTGGACAAAGCAATGGGGCCTGATGGGATTCACCCTAGAATTCTAAAAGAACTAAGGGTAGAACTAGTAACACCACTGACTACTCTTTTTAACAAATCATGGGAGAATGGGGTGGTACCTGAGGATTGGAGGAGGGTGGATGTGATTCCACTTCACAAAAGTGGGAGCAGGGCAGAGGCAGGAAACTACAGATCAGTTAGTTTGACCTCAGTGGTAGGAAAAATGGTGGAATCACTTCTGAAGGAAAGAATTGTTGAGTTCCTAGAGGCCAGTGGGGCACAGGACCCAAGGCAGCATGGTTTCACAGCAGGAAGGTTATGTCAGATGAACCTAATAGATTTCTTTGACTGGGTGACCAAAGTAGTAGACCAGGGAGAGGCTGTGGATATGGCCTACCTAGATTTTAGCAAGGCATTTGACACAGTCTCACACAAAAGATTAATATACAAGTTAGCTAGCCTTGGAGTGGGTCCCAAGGTCATAGCCTGGATAAAAAACTGGCTTGACAACAGGACGTAAAGGGTAATAGTAAACGGAGCCCACAGTGAAGAAAGGAGGGTAACTAGTGGGGTACCGCAGAGTTCGGTACCGGGACGGTCCTCTTTAATGTCTAATAAGTGACATTGGAGAGCACCTGGAAGGAAAAGTATGTCTCTTTGCAGACGACACAAAGATCTGCAACAGGGTTGATACACATGGTGGAGTGGAAAGGATGAAAAGGGACTTCACAAGGTTGGAGGAATGGTCAAATATATGGCAGCTCAGATTCAATGCAACGAAGTGCAAGGTAATGCACCTGGGAAACAAAAACCAAGGGGAAGAGCACACAATGGGTGGTGAGATAATAACAACAACGAAAATCAAAAGAGACCTAGGAGTAATTATATGAGATGACCTAAAGGTGGGCAAGCAATGCGAGAAGGCAGTAAGGAGGGCTGGGGGGATACTGGGATGCATAGGGAGAGGCATCACCAGTAGAAAACAGGAAGTTGTTATCCCTCTGTACAGACATTTGGTGAGACCCCATCTGGAGTACTGCATGCAATTCTGGAGACCCCATCTCTGCAAAGACATAGAGAGAGTGGAGGCTGTTCAGAGGAAGGCAACCAAAATGGTGCAGGGTCTGCACCAGAAGACATACAAGGAGAGACCAAAGCAGCTTAAAATGTATACCCTTGAGGAAAGGAGGGAGAGGGGGAACATGATAGAAACTTTGAAGTATCTCAAGGGAATTAGCAAAGTACAAGAGGATAGCATCTTGCAGAAAAAGGGATGTGCAAGAACAAGGGGCACAATTTGAATATAGAGGGGGGATGGCTCAGAGGTAATGTTATAAAGTATTTTTTCACAGAGAGGGTTGTAGATGTATGGAACAACCTTTCTGAGGAGGTTGTGGACTTGGGAACAGTGGGAGAATTCAAGAATGCATGGGACAGACATAAGGCAATTCTAGTGGTGGGCAGGAGGAAGTAAGCTGTTGATTAACTAGAATATGCATCCAATCCAATAGGTAGGGAAATGGACAGACTAGGTGGGCCAAGCGGTCCTTATCTGCCATCAAATTCTATGTTTCTATGTTTCTATGTTACTAAGACTGAATATAACATCCAATGGGCTCCAAAACCAGGGGGGCTAAGATGCCACACAAAACAATTACTGATCCCCAAATTCAATACCAACAAGAGAAATAACTATTTTACCTTAAGAGTGTGTAAACTTTGGAACATGCTCCCAGACTACTTGGTGAGCATCACTACAGTGGGGATGTTTAAGAACAGTTTTGATGATTACCTTCTGAGATACGAGGATGAATTCACCCTGCTATCACAGAGAGGGTGGTCTCGATGGGCTAAGGCCTACTTCCACCTTAAAACACTGAGTATTACTGAGTATTTATAAAATCTGCCATCCTGAATTCCAGGACCCTCGCCTTTGTGTGGTTCGATTCCACAGCCGTTCTTCTATTGAACCACACTGTACGGTGATCACTGGTCCCCATGTGGCCTCCCACCTTAACGTCAGCAATATTATTCCTGTTAGTGAGTACCAGGTCCAGTATTGCCCCATCATGAGTGGATTCACTGACCAGTTGCCTTACGAACATCCCGTGTAGACAGTCCAGGATGTCCTTGCTTCTAGCTGAAGTCACTGTTGCGTGGCTCCAGTCTATATCTGGCAGGTTGAAGTCCTCCATCAAAAAACTTGAAACAACAAAAGAACTCACACTCCAGAGCCAGGGGAGTGAGACCCCAGTGAAGGTGGCAATGGTTTGTCAATAAATTACAAGTATTCTAGTGTATCTGCTCAGTGTGGACTGAGACTCCCGTCTTGTTAGCGCTACTTTGTGTAGCTCATTTTACTGCATTTACAACTAAACTTTGAAATGAGCAGTCACTCTTTTAAGAGCGGTATTTGAGCCCTGCTATAACTGCAGGAAGAGGAGCCAGTAGACACAGTGTCTAGTGCTGTGTATCGGACTCAGTTCTGGGGGTTATGAGTACATTATTTGGCATATATTGCTCAGGACACTTGGCATGCCAGGTCCTTGCTTGAAAGAACTTCGCCCTGCCTAGAACTACCTGCAGTTACTACAACTACATATTTTATTTTATTTTAAAAGCTACATTTTGAGGGCTGACCCCTGCCTTCATTTCTGGGTTAATCCTGGCAATTTTAAGCAGGTCACCTGCCAGGGTGAGAGCATGGCGGCCAGCATTGTCCACTTAACGTGAACACGGTAGCCAAGACACGACATCTAGCACATCTTGTGTGACTAGCGGGACGAGTGGTACAAGCTTTTTTAAAAGGTTAAGCATTGGCCAGTTAACTATACAGTTAAACTTACTTCAGTTAAAAGTTTCCATAAATACTAGGGATCCTGTAAGTACATTGAAACACACATAACAAATTAAGCATGGGGGTGCTTGTTTCTATGGATGGTTGTAGGTTAATTGGGTGCACCCAGTGTAACATGTATTTAAAAAGTAATCAAGATCATGAGGAACTCGACTTCACATGTCCCAAGTGCATTTAAAATATTGATTTGACAAATGAAGTTAATACATTTAACGAAAGACTTAAGGCACTGGAAGTAAATCAGAAGCAGATGATGACCAGATTTAATTCTGTCTCATAGAGCTCATCTACTAACATTAAGGCCTTGGATGTACAAAACACTACAACTCAAAAGCATGAAATAAAACAAGGTCAGAAAAAGAAAAAGAAAAAAATAACAAAACAGGTTAAACATGCTCATGTCTCAAACATATTAAAGGGAAATGAAAACAGGGAAACTCCAGGTACTATAATTATTGCTACATCATGTACCCCAAATAAAACCAGCAAAAGAAACAGGGAAGTAGAACTTAATGACAGTGATGATGAGTGGTATGAAGTACAATATAGAAAGGCCTCAAAGAGAGGTAGAAGGGCTGATCAATTTCCTATTCCATTATCTAATCAATTTGATCCACTTTTACTATTACAAAATGATCAGGATCATCTTACAAATGAGACTGAGGAAATGCCAAATGAACTCAGTACATCAAATAGTATTACAGTACAAAAAAGTTGAACAAAACCTGATGGTATGCTACCTTTAATACAGTTTGATACTCCTATTAACAACAGGTTAAAGCAGGATACATCTAATAAAACCATACCTGATATTTTAGTACTTGGGGACTCGATGGTAAAAATATAGATTGGATTATTTGTAATCCTGACAAAGCACATTGCACTTTATCCAGCTTTAGAGGAGCTAAATTTCAAGATATTTCTTGCATGTTGTATAACATGGTAAAAAATACCTTGCCAGAACCCTTGGTTATCATACATGCTGGTACTAATAATATCTCTTGTAATTCAAAACAAGACATCAAAGAACATTATGTTTCTCTCACTAACAAACTTATCTGCTAGGTTGCACACCTATGATATCAGACATTTTGCCAACACCTTGGGCTAACCATATGCAAATCATTAAACAAAGATGTGTGAACAACTTGCTAAGAGGATGATGTTTAAAACAAGATATTGAGATCATAAAACATTGGGAAGACTTTATAAATAGGCCAGATCTATATGCTTGGGATGGTTTGCACCTTAATTCTAGAGGGAATACATGACTTGGGGATCATTTAACTACCGCCATTAACAAACATTTAAACTAATATGTAGGGGGGGGGAAGGGTTAAATTGTACCAGTAATTCCAACATCAAACAAGAAAAGAATATTGTAAAACCCAAATCTAAAGGGAAGAAAAATAACTCAGGAAACTCTTTAAGACTATTGTTAGTTAATGCTAGAAGCTTGAAAAATAAAATTGGCGAATTAAACAAATTATTAGTTTCTAAAGATATTCATATTTTGGGGGTTACTGAAACCAGGTTCAAGGATGGTGATTGGAACACAAACATACCTAGTTATCTAAAAATATGTAAGGACAGAGTTAAAAAAAGGGGGTGGTGTTGCACTATATATACAGGATTCCCTTAAGGCCTTCGATTTTAATAAAAATGAACTTAATAATGAGTCCATTTGGGGGTCAAAATAAAGACACATCAGACTTTTCTTGATATTGATCTCATATATCGGGCACCTAACACAGTCCAGGAACAGAACAATAATTTGATAACTGAAGTAACAAAACTTAATATAAAAGAGGATATGATACTTATGGGTGATTTTAATTTCCCACATATTGATTGGAATAGAAGTTTAGGTAGTAACAACATTGCAAATCAATTTATTGATGCTACAGTAATGCAGAATTTAGAACAAATTATTGATTGTCCCACTAGAGGGAATAATATTTTAGATCTAGTCATTTCCAATAACGTAGATTCTGTGGAAACTATTGAGATCATGGCTCCATTGGCTGATAGTGATCATAAACCTATCCTCTTAGAATACAAAGTAAAACATTATATTAATAATGGAAAAACTATATTACTGAATTACAACAAAGCAAACTTCAAAAGGATAAAAAACTACTTAAATAATAGAAACTGGCAAAATGAACTTGGGGCAACATGCTTTACCAAAATATGGAAAATAATACTTAATCATATTAATTTTTGTATAGAAACTTGGGTCCCTACTAGACATAAGTACACCAAATCCAGGAGAGTCCCTGTCTGGTGGACCCATGAGCTAACTAAGCTAACAAGGAGAAAGAAAATGTATTATAGGGCCTATAAAAAGAAAATGACTACAGATAATTGGAAAAAATTTAAAACAATAGCTAAAAATATAAAAAATTCAATTAAGAAAGCGAAGCAAGCCATTGAACTCAACTTGGTGAATAAGGTAAAGAATAACAGCAAGAAATTATTTAGTTATATAGGGAGCCTTGAAGGAAAACAGCCTTCAATAGGCCCCTTAAAAATTGGTGAACGGGTTTTAACCAAAGAGAAAGACATTGCAACCAAATTTAATTAATATTTTTTTGAGTGTGCATAACCCCACAACCTATACTCAATGGCATATTGACTTGAACTGTAAAGAAAGAGAATTTCAAATAACTGATATTATTGAATGTATTAATAGTCTTAAGTCTAAAGGTTCTCCAGGGCCTGACGGTATCACATCTAGCTTTTTAAAGAAATTGGTGCTCCAACTTGTGGTGCCACTAACAGTTCTATTTAATAGATTTATCTTGGAGGGCAAGGCACTTGATTAATGGAAAATGGTGGAGGTGATAACAATCTTCAAGGGGGGGGGTAGAAGAACAGAGGTAAGAAATTACCGCCCCATAAGTTTGACTTCAGTTATAGGAAAACTTATGGAAAAATTAATTCACAAACATATTTCAACTCATTTAATAAATAAAGGACATGTTGACTCAACTCAACATGGTTTTACTTCTGGAAGATCATGTTTATCAAACTTAATCAGTTTTTTTGAACTGGTTAGTGCAGCCTTAGACAAAAATATCCCTGTTGATATCATTTTTCTTGATTATTCGAAAGCCTTTGACAAAATCTCTCATAAAGTCTTAATAAATCAACTTGTACACATAGGGCTAAATATCTATGTCATCAGATGGATCTCTTCATGGTTAAATAATAGGATTCAGTGTGTAACCATTAAAGCACATTCATCGGCCTGGGGTGTGTGTCACCAGTGGTGTCCCACAGGGTTCCTTACTTGGTCCAATACTATTTAATATTTTAACATCATCTCTACCAGCTCTAATAGAGTATGGGTCAGAAAATATGCTGATGACTGTAAACTGGGATGTTTGATAAAAAATCAAGAGGATCCAAGTTCCTTACAAAATAACTTGAATGCAATAGCAAACTGGGCTAAGGAGAATTAAATGTATTTTAACCTTGACAAGTGTAAAGTGATGCACATGGGGGAAAAACATGTATATGTATCAAATAAATGGTACTATTTTGTTAACAGTTAAAGAAGAAAAAGACTTGGGTGTAATTGTCACTGATGATTTAAATTTTGATACCCATGCACTGGTTACAGTTAAAAAAATGTTACAAACTAATGGGATGCATACTAGGGAATATTAAGAGTAGAGAGATGGAGGTGATGGTTCCACTGTACAGTGCATTGGTGAGACCACATATGGAGTACTGCTCCCAGTTTTGTGCGCCTACATCTAAAAGGACTCAGAAATTATATGAAAATATACAAAGGAAAATGACAAGAAATATAAGACTTACTAAGAACATGAGTTATGGAAATAAGCCGCTTAAACTAAATCTCTACTCAACACAATATAGGCAGGAAAGAGGAGATCTTTGTCTAATATATAAAACTTTACAGGATTCGTACATGTCAGAAACCCTTGGGTTTAGGAGGAATCCAAGTATTGATAGTACCAGAACCCACAAACTGTAATTGATGGGTGAACCTAATAACACAATTAAACAAAGTAATTATTACACACAGTGGGTGATAATTAAATGGAATAAGCTGCCAAGTTATGTTGTAAATAGCCCTAATATAAGTACTTTTGAGGACAACTTTATGAAAGACAAGAAATATTTGTTCCACCAATGAATTTGTGGCGAGTTCATTAAAGGGCTATATGCTCTCTGAACTTGTAACCCACTATGAAATTATGAAGTATTGCAGCTCATGGTTGAAAAAAACTTTTAGTTTATTTTCCAAGTCACGCCATACACCAAAGAGTGCTGCTGCAAATGCCACAGCACTTCACCAATTAAGGCTTTATCAGGGGGACATACCTATAGATGCTAATCCTTTTTATAGGCTCAAAAATTAATTATACATCCCATTCTTGTTTTCAGCCAATCAAAATGCAGCATTAATTAATATGTTTTTCAGCCTTCAAACAACAGTTTAACAAAAATTAAAATAGGGTTATGTGTAGGGTTACCACCTTTTAGGAAGCCCAAAGTGGGACATTTCTTACCGAAACATTATTTTTTGCAGAACAGTATGTAACTGCAACCAATGCAACAGACTTGTTTTCACTAAATAATCAGAATTAAGACTAAATGTTGCAGTGTTTTAGTTGTTTCTATTGTTTGTTATCATTGTAAGGTATTTTAGTTATAGTATTATGTTTTTCTGCAACATTTAGAGGAAAATTAGAAAACATATTTTCTACTGTAGTGTCAAGACATGTATTTTTCAAGTTTTTTTGCAGGACAAAACTGCCCAAATCAGGAATGTCCTGTGAAAATCAGGACAGATGGTAACCCCAGTTATATGAACTGTATAAGGGTGTCTAACATGTGAATAAAGAATTATATAATTTCTAATAAAAAATGTGCACTGACCGATCAGATTACAGGATTCCTTAAATCTCATGTAATGTAACATTTCATCATGTCTAGTAGTTAGCCATTGTTTCACATCACTTGAAAAATAAATTAGACATTTCATGCTAATGACTGATTATCAAAATACATGTAAAGAACAGAAAAAGGAATTTAGATTTCTTCATTCAAGCAGAATAAACAGAACTATAACATGTAAAGTTATGATGTAATTACTTTATCTAGTATCACATCACTTATGCTAACTTATTTTATATAAAAATTCAAATATCAAGAAGTATCAAAAAGTAAAATGCCAAAAATGATAATAATAATAATAATTATTTGAAGTGTGCATACTATTTTAAGTTAGATCTGATTACATTTTTCAAATTTTATTACTTTTATTATTCCATTTTTGCTACTTATATGTGCCACTTTATTTTTATTTTTATTTATTCTTGGGGCATCAATGTGTAGGCAGATTTCTTTTTAACTGATCATTAAGTTTAACTATTTATATCTATAAACAATGGCTAACCTTAAAGTTATATTCACTGTATATTAAATCAAATACTGTGACAAACCCAACAAAAAGATTAATTTACTAACTACTGAACATGGCAAAAGGACATTTTGCATAACAGAATGTTGTATCTTTGATGTTTGAAATGAATATAAAATTTCAAAAGTTTAGTTTCAAAAGTTAGCATACTGAAAAAAATGTATGCAAATATGAATCTTCTGTTTCCTCTCAATTATTTTGAATATAAACAGTATGCAATTGAACAGGCAAAAAGACAGCTTATTACAAATAATACTTGTCTGATTTATAATTGTTTAAATAAACAAAACACTCCCATTCCGAAAATACATATTTTTCTAAGGCAGTCATTCTATCATGTCAATTCTGAACAGCATGTGCCATTCATATTAATTTATTTATGTCCCATGAAAACAGCAAAGGACAAATATCTACTTCATTTCCATTGTATACATAGGGGATACATGATGGGCAGGAGTGGAATATGGAAAATATTCTTACTCCTGCAGAGTGAGGCATGGATATCCCACAAGTGCCAAAGGCACGAGTGGGATGGCCATGCCTCACGATGCAGGAGTGAGATGAGAATATTATCCATATTCCACTCCTGCGCATCATGTGTGCAATTTATACACTAGGCAACAAGTGTTTTTGTATGGTTTTGGTATTTAAATATTGTGTCTGAGGTCCGTTTTGTTGTTGTTACTTTTTAAGTTGGTGTTATTACTCAGTGATTTGGCTGCTGTGTGTTAGTCTGCTCAACTGTGTGATAGGGATTGGTGATGTGAGAACAGCTCAAGAAAATCTCTTCTTTGATGTTCATTGGTTTCTGAGGACGATGCAATTTTAGTTTATTCATCCGTGGTGCTTCTGAAGGTTTAGGAATTAATTTTGAAAAGCTCATTGTACAGAAATACTGTTTTTAGTCAAGTTTTTGTAATTTGTTTTCAATGCTAAGTACTGCTCCAAGTGTACTGCTTTCAGCTTCTGGCTTTTTAGAAACTGCAAGTAAAAGTTTTACACTATGGAGGTGGTGTGTAATTAGGTAGAGTGAGGATTTCAATTTCTGTTTTAAAACAAGTTCCAGCTTGTAGTGCTTAACTGATGCTGCAGTGAGAATATCGGGTGATGACATAGCTACTATAGGTGTAAATTGATTTATTTTTACTTTAGCTATGTCATCACCCGATATTCTCACTGGGGTGAGAATAAATGCTTTTATTCTCAATGAATACACAACTCCCCTATTGTATAAATTGATAACCATATGGATACATGAAAATATAATGGTACTGGTCCATTACTTACAGTCAATGAATATTCTGGAGCTTGCTTTCCAAGTTCCAGCCATTTCCATTATAGCTTGGTCTCTTGGTCCATGCTGCAGAAATTCTGCACTCACTGAATTCAAAGGCTGTAAGAAATGAGACAGAGTGCAAAATTACTATGTCACCATATTAAAACATATGCAAAAGCCGTGGGTTAAGTGGCTTTTATTTGTCGCTATATACATACTTATTTTTTTGCCTTTTTACTTATTTCTTTGTATGTATTTTCTTATTATTGTAGCTGTCTGAACAATATTAAGTGAGAAAGTTTTTTCTAAGAATGAAAATATGTGGCACGGGGATGTGGGGGGAACTTAATTGGTTTCAGAAGACAAGTGGAATGGGGGAGACAGAGAAAGAGGGATGGGGAGAGAGAAAAGAAAAGGGGGCTGCCTTCTCACAAATAGGGTTTTGGATCCTAGTCCTGATTTAATCCATTTGATGAAAGCACTTGCAGCACATACATCCAATACATTTCCCTTTGTGAGAGCCTATTTTGTCTATCCCCACCTCTTTTCCCTTTGTTTGAATGAAGTCCCCCTCCAGCAGCATCTCCCCCTTTTCTGACATCTTGCCAGTGGCTTCCATTAGTACCTTGTCTAATTCCTGACCCTGTGCTGGAGGTCTGTAGATCATTCCAGTGCAAACAGTGACTCCATTTCCCATCTCCAGGGTGGCTCACAGTACCTCTGCCTCCCCCTCTATTCCTTGTATCTCCACTGCTTTTATGCTTTCCTTCACATAAAGCACCACACTCCATCCCTTCCTCCCACCCAGTCCTTCCTGAACAGAGTATAGCCTGGTATGACCATGTCCAAGTCATGGTTTTCAGTGTACCATGACTCTGTAATGGCCACAATATCCAGGCTGGTCTCTGCCATGATGGCCTCTAGGTCCAGAATCTTATTTCTTGGACTTCTAGCAGTCATACACATGGCCTTCAAGATTTTTTTTCTACTTGTTGCCTTCCTTTTTTCCTCCCTCCTTCCCCTCTCTCTTTTTAATGCTCACATTTCCTTCCCCCTTTATCTCTACCACCCTGTTTCCTTTATTAATTTGCACTCTGAGGAATTCTTTTCCACTTGGATTCTCCTCGCTCTGTATTTCAGCCTGCGGTGGTGGCAGTTTCTGCCTCTCTGATTCCTGCCGCAACCCCCACGGCTAGTTTAAATGTTCATTGAAATAACATTTAAAACATCCATGGAGGACTGTGGTTCCCACTCAGATGGATGCAGGTCATCACCTTTGTATAGGCCCCTATACTCCAAGGTGGCTTCCAAGTCCTCAGTGTAACTGAACCCTTCCTCACTGCACCATTCCTTCAGCCATGAGTTGAAACTCCTGGTGCAGAGATCTCACTGTTTCATCTGTCAAACGCAGGCAGCACCTTAGCAAAAGCCACTGACTGAGCTAACTGTCTAAGACCCTTCCACAGCTCCCTAAGCTCCCCTAGCACTATCCTAGTTCCATCCCTAGCCAGGTCATTAATCCCCAGGTGGACAATGACATCCATCTCTCCCTCCCATCCTGATGCCCTAGTGATCCTTGGGATCTGCTTCCATCCCGCCGAGCTGTGTTGCCAGATAGGCATCTAACCTTATAAAGGATTCATGTGTGATATCCCCCTCTGAAGCTATGACATGTGGGAGAGATCCTGTGAATAGCTTCATATATATATATATATATATATATATATATATATATATATATATATGATACATGATGGGCGTGAATGTGATATGGAAAATATTTTCATTCCTTTAGAGTGACCTCTGAATAGTCACGAGTGGTGAAGCCACTCATGACTATCCAGAAGTCACTGTGCAGGAGTGAAAGTATTTTCCATACCACATGAGTGCACATCATGTATCTGATTTATACAATAGGATTGTGTTTCCTGCTGTTTTTTAGTTTGATGACATCACTATAGTGAAAATAAATGCTGATGACATCACCACAGTGAAAACAAATCCATTTATTTGCAGTGTGATGATGTCATCACAGTGGTTATTCCACTGCAGTGAGAATACATGTTTTTATTCAGTGAATTATTTGCTCACCTGTTGTACAAATATACATATGTGTGTGTATATATATATATATATATATATATATATATATATATATATGCAAAAACTCTGTTTAATGCATCAGATAGGGTTGTTCCACAGTGACAAAGTGAGGAAATTTGGTGTTAGGGTTGAAAACCCTCCCTACACCCACCCCACCCTGCCCCACCAACTGGCATCGGGGTGTGCGTTGGTCGTTGGCCCCCAACTCTCACCCTATCACATGTGTAAAGAAGCTGAGGTGGTGAACTATAGGAGAATGGGGTGAGAGTTAGGACCGATGACCCCCAATGCACACCCCAATGCTGGCTGGGGGGGGAAGGGTGGGGGTGGAGGAGGTTTTCAACCCTAACACTGAATTTTTTCACTTTTGTCACTGTGGAACAACCCTAACTGATGCATTCAATTTTTTTTTCCCTCTAATTTCCCTTCTTTTTGAGAATGAGGACGATAAATAGTGAATGGCCCCGCACTCCCACCACGTGATATCCTGTTACATAGTAACAGGAACTGCAAAGCAAATGCAAGCAGCAATGGTTACGCACATGATAAAGCAAACATAAATGGTAAAGCAAACGTTAATAGAAATGCAAGCGTAAAGTGATGCCGATGTGAACAGTGATGTAAACGGACACAGTCATGCATAAGAAAACACAACTGGTGACACGCACAGTGATGGCACTGGTATTGTAAATGTAAATGTTAAGTGTTACAGCAACAAGAATGCCAAGCGTAACAGAAATGAAAACGCAAACAGAATTATGCACGTAAATGCGAACCGTAAGGTGCACGGGCATGGTACAGCAATTGTAAATGCAAATGGTAAAGTTAATATGAACAATAATGCCAAAGGAAACAGAAATGTAAACGCAAACGTAAATGCATACATAAACGCAAACCATAATGCACACGGTCACTTTACCACAGTTGTAAACACAGATGGTAATGGTAACAGCAACAATAATGCCAAAGGAAATGTAAATGCAAAAGGAAAAGCAAGCACATATGGAAACGCAAACCGTAATGTGCATGGGCACAGTAAAGCAATAGGAAATGCAAACGGTAATAGTAACAGCAATGAAGACGCAAAACAAAAGACAAACACAAATGCAAAGGAAAGGGCGGCCGTAAATACTAATGCCAATGCACACAGTGACACAAACCAAAACGCAAACACAAACAGTAATGGAAATGCAAATGCTAACAGTAACACAAACGCAAACAAGAACGCAAAGCGTAACGCACACGGTGACGTACATGGGAACGGTAATGCAAACGTATACGTAAACGCAAGTGGAAACAGTAACTGTAACATTAACAGATGCGCATACCCTGTTTTTCCCCAACAGCTGCATAGAGAAACACAGTGTGTACAAAGAATGTATGCATAATAATGAGACTTGGAGCCGAAAATGAATTGTTGGAATACTAAATTGTTTATATCTCAGTAACTGTACAACGTGGAAAAAAAGAAAATTTCACATGATTCATGATTTTCCTGGCTATGTTTTTGCTGATTGAGTAGCCATAGGCTACACATTGTCACAACGAAAATTCCATATCTCTCACCTTTTTCGAGATACGGGCCCTGAAAAGCGCGGTGTACGCCACCATGTTAGTCTATGGGAAAATGTCTACTTCAGAGTGCCGTAACTTGCAATCCATGCAATATTTTTTTCACCAACCTACCAAAAGGTACATCTGTGAGATGTTGGCTGCCTTCCCTCCAAATTTGAGCCCAAAAGACCAAACCGTTCTTTTGCAGCAGGGTGGCAAAGAATTCCTGTCATTTTGGCCATAGTCTGGAAAAGTACTGTCACAATTTGCGAAAGCTTTCACAAAATTTTGGGAAAGTGTCACAAGTGTGACACTACTTTGTGACACTACTTTTTCCAGAAGCTTGAAAAACATATTTCTGGAGTGTTTAACCCCAAAATAAAGACATGGCTAGCATCCTGAGGGTCCGACTAGGTGAACACAAAAATAATTGTGTTCCCAGAGGGTCCCAATTTTAAATGTCAAGCATTTTTCTGATTAGTAACTGAAAACAAAATGGTGGATTTGTGACACTACTAGGGCCATTTGCAATACTAAAAAGTGCATTTGCGAAAGTGTTGAACTTTTTGTTAACTTTTTCCATTGACTTATAATGAGAACTTGTTTTTTGAATAACTTTTGAACGGTTCAATATTTTTTCACAAAATCTTCAAAAGGCACATCGGGGACCCTGGCTGTGCGTTCCCTGAAGTTTTCGGACCAGTCGCGCAAACCGTGCTACCTGTAGGCGAGAGCAAAGAATTTGCAAAAAAGTGTAATTGTGCTTTCGGTTGTCACTTAATAACTCCACAGCCGTATATCTGACTGGTACTAAAGTTGGCAGATCCCAAGATCTACCATGCCCAACAGTATCTGCCAAATTTCAGGCAAATCCGTTGAACGGTGGCAAAGTTATTAAGGTGCAAAATTCCACCCTTTAACCTTAAAAGTGCTACTCAACCCTAACTATGGTAGCACTACCATGCTACCATAAGATATATAGGGGATATGACATGGCCTGGCTGAAGATATCATATTTATCTTCATGAGAGGCCAGTGAGATCATGATATCTCACGAGTGGCGAAGCCACGAGTGAGATATCTTGATGTCACTGGCCTCGAGTGAAGATAAATATAATATCTTCAGTCAGGCCATGTCATGTTCTGTTTATACAATGTATGTTTCGGGATTTTTCTTAGTTTAGTAGGTTAAGACTTTTAATAACAATACTCAGTAAGTGTAACATAGGTATAAGTACAACATCATAGTTTTTGCTTTTAAAAGTTTTTTTTATTGTAGTAACTTGATACATATGAAATGATTTGAAGTGTAGTAACTGTTTAACAACACAGAAAATAGCAAGTTGATAAAGATTGCAGTGTTTTCTCTCTTTCATGTCTCAGAACATTTTAACTTCTAAAGTAGTGTATTTTTCTAAGTTTCAGGATGGAGTGAGCATTCACTCTATGTTATTTGTGTATTTTTACTTGTTTTGGGAAGAGATGGGGTGGCAAAAGGTTGCCAATATTTTGGGGTGTGCATAATGGAAGATCTGTTGCAGTGCTGTGTACTGTGCAAGTGAGGAGAATCCGTCTATTGCTTTGGTAACGAGCGAAGTGTAATGAGGAATGTGCAAGTCTGATGGTTTTGGGGGAAAAATTGCTATCAATGCACTGCTTTACAGTTTGGCAAGAAATATACAGCTGTAGATGTTAAGTGCTTTGCGATGAATACAAAAATATATATTGCAAAGCACGTTACTCTGTTCCAGCTTCCTGGTTAAGTGTCACTGGGTGTCAAGGGTCACTGCGTGATGTGAGGATGTGCTCGTTCGGTCGGGGTTGTAGAATTAACGTTTGTTTTGTTTAATGAAGTCCTGCAACATATGGTGAGTTTAGTTACATTTTATTATGCATTTTTGTGAAAAGGACCTTCTAATATTGTATTTGGGGTCGGAAACTATCGGTTTGGCGACTTTGGTTTGCAGCTTATTTGTTAGTCGTATGGAAGTTGCTGTGCAGCACTACTTGATGGCATGACATAGTTTGTTACAGCTATGTGGTTGGTGTGAAACTGTGTTTTTTTAGATTACTATTATATTTACATTACTGTTTTTGGTGTCATGTATACTGTTTTGTTGCTGTACCGTTTCCAGTGCTGGGAAGTGCTAGCCGCAGCATGGGTGACATGAAAAGTGAAAGCACTGTAAAAACAGTCGGGAAGGTGCTAGGATCAAGCAATTATATTAACAATGATGTATAGGAATGTGAAGATATCTCCATGACATAGAGGAACATGGAGATATCAATGTTATCTTCACTGGCTGCCTGGCATGTTTTACACTTGCATTTATCCCAAAACATACATTGTATAAATATATATATATATATATATACAGTTTAACCCAAACTCATGCAACCAACCAAGGAAGGGCAAAGGGGAATCAGAGATAGAATGTGATACAACTAATTACCCTTTTACCAATATGATACCATGGTTGAAATGATTCCCGCCAAGTCCGAAACGTGTTAGGCAGTGTGTTGCAAAGTTGGCACTAAATAAATACATGTATTTTATGTCTAATATGTTTTAAGAGTGGTGCTTTAGCTATTGAGGTGGAGAGTGCCCGCTTCTTTCGATTTGTTTTGACTGCTTTATATTGGGAGCACCCCTTTCCAGTGTGGTTCCTTTGTGTACTGTTTGTGAAACCCTGGGTTCTATCTGCATCACCACACTATATTGTTTAACAAAAACCAAACCTGCAGATATGAGTTCAGTTGAGACCAGAACGCTTCAAAAGCTAACAGTAGGGCTATGAACTACCCTGAACAGTCTGTAGACAGTGTCCATGTACTTGAAGAAATGTGTGCTTCTCAAGGTAGAGCGCAGGCTTTTGGCACCATGTGGGTTGGATAGCATGAATGTCCAATAGTGTGGTGGTTTGAGCAGGAGTCCTTGGAGAAGGAGGAGGCAGGAACTGCTATCTTAATGTAGCTCATTTTGTAAAATAGTGACTACCCGAACATTTTATGAACATAGGTTACAATATATGGCACCTGAGACCCCAGTATTGTACAATTTCAACAGAAGTATTACCAATTTATTGAAAGGATCTAGAAAAAAACTCACAGTCTTAAATACAGGCTTCCAGTTTGGTACATCGTCCTCACTCATCAGTCCCCTTCTGAGAAGGCTTCACCCTCTGCTCCCTCCTCCATCTCTACTTCAACTTGGCAGGCTATTTTATCTGCTTCTTTGGGGTTGTTGAACAAACAAACAAATATGGGTGCCCATTCCAGACCAGCCAGAGTTTATTTAGTAGCAGTAGCTAGTGCTGCAATTTCATCTGGTGAAAATGGCTTCATATCCCATCAAATGCCTTGCACCTCTGTCAGGTAGTGTAGGATAAGTCCATGAAAAGCATCAAGGTGTCATTCCTGTATTTGAGTGTCCTGAGTCTCCATGCAGCAGCAAGAGCCTGGTCCCAGTCCCCAGTTCCTGTGCATACCACCATAAAGGTTTGTGGTGCAGTGGTGTCTGTTGCCACCTGCCTGGGAGTGATACAGAAAGCCTTTTCCAATGACAGAGGGTGATCCTCCTCAGAAAATCCCAGAATAGCAAGCAGGAGTGTTTTGGCAAAGCTGAGATAGTCCACTCACTCCACTGTCTCAATAAGCCCCATGGTTCTTAAGTTCTTTTCCCTGGCTTGGTTTTCCAAGGTCTCCAGACATTGCCATCAAAGACAGTTCTCATTAATGAGTTTAGCCATTGCATTGGCTGACATGATCATCAAAGTCTTCGTTTGCTGAACCGTCTGCTCACACAAGTCTGTTCTGGTTTCTAAGGCAGTAACTCTCAGTGTCAAAGCATTAAACTTCATATCTAAATCCTGTAAAATCTTAATCAGCTGGTGGAGGGTGGTTTGAATTGTGGTGGTGGAGGGTAGTATGAATTGTGGTGAGGGATGCCTTCCCATCTGCAGGTCTGCAGGCTCTGTGGCTTTGCCATACTTTGTAGGCATCCCCTCACGCTGTCCCTTAAGGGCAAAGAAGTCGACTGGAGGTGCATTTGCATCATGAGACTTGCTCATCTTGCTAGGTTGTACTGACCCAGTAAACAAGTTCTTTTGCAGATTTGGCAAGAAAATCTCGATTTAAAGTATTTTATTTTAGTTTCTCCTGGGAGCTCTGGTTCTTTGCTGCTTCCTCGATGGCTGCTCAGAAGCTCCCCAACATTTTCTGTTTGTATGGGACAGGTAGTTTGGTGAAGAACCTTGAGCCTGGCAGAAGGAGGGTGGTGTGCCTCCCAGCTATGACAGTGGAGAAGATCCTACTCAATCTTGATCAGATGGAGAAGGTGGGAAGCTAGATGTCATGATCCACTTGGAAGCCAAAGTTTGGGACGGATGCAGAGTGGATGTTGCCCATAAGAGATTTAGAACCCAATTCTCAAAGCCTCCATCATGCGCAAGAGGCATGCACCAAAAAGAATGTCACAAGGTGCCCCTTGCACCAAAAGATACTGGCAGCAGTGATTCTCAAAGGCAACCTGCATTAAATGCAGGTTGCCTGCCCTGAATGGGGCTTGCAGTATCCTTGCGCCCTGCAATGGACTGTGACACGGCACTAGGGGCCATGCGGCAGACAAAAGCCACCACTGCCCCAGAAGTCCAATACACATACATCTCCCTGATGGAGAACCTCTAAGTCCCCTTACACCAGCCATGCACTATATCTGACTGCTGCACTAGTGCCTATACTGCAGCACACTATATGCACCCCGTTGTATTGTACTTTTAATTAAAAAACGAATGAAGGGAGTGTGAGTCCTGTCTGTAGACAGAAGAAGTTTGTAGTTTCCTGAGCCGTTTTGCATAGTGGAAGTAAATTACCAGTCTGCACATCGTGTTTATTGGAACTCACAGTTTTATTCCACACGATTGGTTTCTGCTAAAACTTTTTTATAAAACCTTTGTTTTGTGCATTTGCAGCTCGAGACCTCGGAGTTCTACTTCCAGGTCTTTTCTGGGTATTTTAGCAAGCCTTCCAGCAAGTATCTGCTATGCTTGCACTATATTTGACTGCTGCACTAGTGCCTATACTGCAGCACACTACATGCACCCTGTTGTATTGTACTTCTAATTAAAAAATGTACGAGGGGAGTGTGAGTCCTAAGAGGAGTCTGTAATTTCCTGAACCTTTTTGGTGAACTACAAACTCGTGTAGTGGGGGTAAATTATTAGTCTTCACATCATGTTTATTGGAACTCACAGTTTTATACCACGCATGAATGGTTTCTGCTAAAACTTTTATTTAAAACCTTTGTTTTGTGCATTTGCAGCTTGTGACCTTGGAGTTCTACTTCTGGGTCTCTTCTGGGTATTTTAGCAAGCCCTCCAGCGAGCATCTGCTTTGCTTGCACTATATCTGACTGCTGCACTAGTGCCTACACTGCAGCACACTATATGCACCCTGTTTTATTGTACTTTTAATTAAAAAATGAACAAGGGGAGTGTGAGCCCTGTCTGTAGACAGGAGAAGGAGTCTGTAGTTTCCTGAGCCATTTCAGCAAGCCCTCCAGCAAGCAGAAGGTGAGCTCGGGCAGGCCAAGTGTGTCTCCATGCACGAAGATGTGCGCTAAGATGCACGCTAAGACACGTGCATTTAGTGTGTGTCAAGCATGTCAGGCAGCTAAGGCGGATACCTGTACAGGTACTATAGTAGATAAGACATATACAATTACGTCATGTAAGCTGTGTAAAGGTATTTTGGAGTGCTGGTTATTTAGGGTAGGTTAGGTTGTGCAGATCACTTAGTCAACCATGTCTGATACTATCATGATTATGAAGAGGGATGTGGGTATTAGATATTCTATATTGTATGTGATATGTATACTATAGTTTATGCCCTGTTTCCAAAAGCCACATACACATGTGGGAAATGTAAAGAAAATGCTGAACTACTTATGGAGATTTTCTTGTTAAACACAAGGGTGTCACTTCTAGAGCAGAACCCAAAAGCTATGATGGAGTGCTTTCAGAGTACTGAAGCAACTCATGAGCCCGATACCTCTATTGGCCCAGTGTCTGTTCTAACTCCTGACCCCCCACCTGTTATTAAGTTGTCTAATTCCCCCAGTTTGGCAAACACTTGCCATAGGCCGCCATCTACCCCAGGTTTTTCTGTTGGTATCCAAACAAAAAAAGAAACAGGGTTGAATCTGAATCCAGTAACCCAGAGGAAACTTGGTCCACTGCGTATAACTCTAGGGCCCCCAAAAACCATTTTCCCTTCCATTACACAATTCCTTTGACCTTTTAGGTGACTCCTTTATCACTGATCTGCCTCACCAAGTAGCCCTAGTGAGCCACTCACAAGATACCACACAATATGTAACAGAAGCACTCTATGCACATGAAATAGGTGCCAGTCCATTTACAGAAATCAGGAATACTTCACCCTCAACTGTCTCACCCTGTCCTACTACTGCTAAACCAGGGTTAGTTGAGTTTTTTTTTATACAGCCTCTGCCATAGAACATCAGTTATATGTTCTAGGGGACTCTATGATCAAACATTTAGATAGAGCTATATGTAATCAAGACAAGTTTAACCGAACATGTTCCCCATTTAGGGGTGCTAAAATTGCAGACATTACACTTATGATCGGGGATATCCTGCAGAACTCTGGTGAAAATCCACTGGTGATTATACATGTAGGCACTAATGATCTTTATGGAAATTCTATCCTCACTATTCATAAAGATTATGTGTTTCTTACTAATTTGTTGATCTCAAGAGGATGTGACATTTATTTGTCAGAAATCCTACCATGCCCAGGTGCCCCATATTCTGTCAATAATAAAATTAAATATATTAATGAATGGCTCAGAAAATGGTGCTTAAAGCAAGACATACATTGTATAACTCATTGGGAAGAGTTTGGTGGCAGTCATGAGTTGTTTTGTGGTGATGGGCTCCATCTAAGTAGAAGGGGCAATTCCCTCCTGGGTAAGAAAATGTCCAATGTTATCAATTTGAATTTAAACTAACAGACAGGGGGGAGAGGTCTACAATGGCCTCTCTTAACATTATAACTGGTAAAACCGTAATTAATAACAATTGTCAGCTCAAGGTCCTAAGTCTAAATGCCAGATGTCTTCATAATAAAATTAATGAATTAAAAGCCAGAATGGGCATGGCAAAATCTAACATGGTTGCCATTACAGAAACCTGTTGGGATGCCAGATCTGTTTGGGACCCTCAAGTACAAGGTTATAACACTTTTTCACTGAACCGTGAAGGTAGAAAGGGGGGTGGGGTGGCACTTATCATCAGTGACTCACTAGATTGCCTAAATGTTATGATAAGATAAAATCACATAATATTCATAATATTGAATCTGAATCCTTATGGGTTGAGATTTCTTTTGCCAAAGCTCAGCCCCTATTTGTGGGTACTTGTTATCAGCCTCCCAACTCTCCCGTAGAATATTTAAATGCTTTGATCCAAGAGTTTGAGTCAGCATGTGAACTTGGTGATGTCTTAGTGCTGGGAGACTTTCATTTCAGGGATATCGACTGGACTAACTTTTCTGCCAAATCCTCAGCAAGTTGACAATTTGTGACTTCCTGTGTCCAGTTTAATCTAAAACAAAGCGTTTTGACCCCAACAAGAGATGGAAATATCTTGGACCTGGTACTGCACAGCGATATTCTTAACATTAGCAATGTACAGATTGAAGTCCCACTGGGCAATAGTGACCATAACTATATTTCGTTTGATTTAATATTTATGTATACATTGAATATTGATGCCACTGTGATATACATGTATGATAGGGTGGATATTTCAGGCATGGAACATGTCTTTGGCCAAATTGATTGGCATAAAGTGCATACTGAACTGTCAATACAGAATTATTGGGAATTATTATATAACACCCTTTTACATTTAAGTAACAGGTATATTCCAGTGAAGGAAAAATGCACCAAGGGAAAGCTCAATCCTAAATGACTTAGCAAGCCAATAAAAAGGCTTATTAAATAAAAAAAAAAATATGCAAGATATTTAAAATCTAAAACTACACACAATTGGGTAAATTATCTCTCCTGTCAAAAGAAATGTAAATCGAGTATTAAAAAAGCTAAAAGGGGCCGGCCTGGTGGTGCTGAGGGTTGAGGCACTGGATGCCACACTTTGCGCTGTGCCAGCGACCCAGGTTGGGGAATGGACTTGGGTCTGCGGGGATCGGCGGGGAGAGGGAGGATTGAGTGTCCCAGTGGATGCTGTCCTTCCTCTGGGAGGGATACCAGGGGGTACCCGATGTCCCAAGAGAGCCGGTGGAAGCACGGGCTCTCAAAGGGCTCTGGTGGCTCCGTTCATCGGAGTCGGGAAGGGGAGATGCTGTTAGGTGCTTGGGAGGTAGATGTGCGTCAGCACGTCACTGTCTGGACATTCGTCCTTGTGCCAGCATCTCAGGGGGCTGGGTGGAGGGAAGCAGAAAAACTGGAAAATAGCCCTCTTGATCCTAGATGAAGACTGATCAGTGCCTCCCAGGATCCACCGACTTACGGGCAGACCTCGCTGTTTCAGTTCTCCTCAAGTAAGGTTGAGGAAGGCCCATCCCCACCCCACCCAGGGGGGATTGCTGGGAATCAAGGCAGTACTGGGGAGAACAGAACACTCTAGGGGTAGACTCCACATCGGTGTACTGTGGGGGATGATCAGTGGTCCGAAGGAGTGGACAGAGAGAGTAGTTCAGGCGGATAAAGTGGTGTACAAGCACCACAAGTAAAAAACCAAAAGTTAAAAGAAAGTGGGAACTTAAATTGGCTAAAAATGCTAATAAATCCAATAGCAAGTTCTTTTTTTTCATATATTAATTCCCTAAAAAAAAAACATTGTAAGATTGGACCGATCCAAATTGGTGATAATGTTATACAAGACCCCGTAGCCATGGCTAATGTTTTTAATTCTGAATTTTGTAGGTTTTTTTCCGACTCAACTTTTACTGAACCTAGTCTTTGGATCAATGGTGATGCTCCCATTGTCTTTGAACCTGAAACTATTGCAGACATATTACTAGCACAAAAAGGCAAAACGAACATGGGTCCAGACAGTCTAACCAGACATTTTTTATATTTGTTGGCCGATACATTAGTGGTCCCTTTAAAACAATTGCTTGAATCGTGTCTTATCTATAATTTTGTTCCTAAGGAATGGAAAAGGGCCAATGTTATACCTATACATAATAAGGGCATTAAATCCGAGTGGTCAAATTATCACCCTATAAGTCTAACATTGCCCTTATGTAAAACAATGGAAAGATTGATTAAGGATGTTATAGAACATACTTTAAATCTAGTAGACAAAAAACAACATGGTTTTAAGAAAGGTAGAGACTGTCGGACCAATCTTATGAGTTTCTATGAAGACATTAGCCAAGTAGTTGATCGTAAAATAACCTGCAATATAGTATTTATCAACTTTAGTAAGACATTTGATATCATGCCTCATTGGGCCTTAAGGTTAAAACTACAGTATTTACATACCAATAGGTATATTATAAATTTGATCCTTAAATGGCTGTCTAATCGCACACGAGTCATTATCAATGGATGTCTCTCAGATATTGGGAATGTGACCAGTGGTGTACCACAGGGCTCCGTTTTGGGCCTCTGTCTATTCCAGGCTTTTATCTATGATCTTGCCACTAATTGTCAATCAATATCTGTCAAATATGCTGATGACATTAAGATTGGGAGTCCTTTCTCAAGTCCTGATGAGATATGAATTATCCAGCAGGATCTGGATTTTATCTCAGCTTGGGTTGTCACATGGGGTATGAAGTTTAATAGCAATAAATGCAAGGTCATGCACTTAGGCCTTAAGAATCCTGAGAGTGTTTATGTTTTAGGTGACTATACATTGAATATTACCACAGATGAGAAGGACTTGGGCATCATTATCTCCAAAAATCTAGACTATAAACATCATATTAACAATGCAATTAATAGAGGTAATAAGATTATTTGGTCCATTAAACATAACATTACGTCTAAAGATCCTAGGGTACTGATGCCATTATTCAGAACTTATGTTAGGCCACATTTGGAGTATGTATTACAGCTTTGGTGTCCATTTAAAAAGTTCCAATCAATCAGAGAAAGTACAGAGGAGATATACTAAACACCTAAATGGTATATATTATTTATCATATCAAGACAGACTCGATAGACTTAATCTATTTTCTTTAGAAACTTGTTGGTTACAAGGGGACATGCTATTTTCATATGATATAATTCAGGATCCTGAACTAATGACTGAGTTGGGACTCGAGTTTAAAGACCATAGATATGACACTAGAGGTTACCCACTTCAACTGATAAGAACATTTCATAGATCTATCAATCCATGGAATAGACTTCCCCTTCATGTTATTATTAGTAAAAATAAAACTGAATTGAAAGCGAGACTGGTCACTTTCCTAATATCTGATACCCATTATCATATTATAATTGATTAGTAAGGGAGCTATTGTGGGCCTTTGGCTCTCTTGCTCTCTAAGAAACCTCAGTATGAACCTTAGAATATAAGAGGTCACTGGCTCCTGCTTCAAGTAAGTAAGGAAAAGCAAGAAAACCAAAAAACTAATTTGGTTTAGAAGAGGAAGTGGGGACTGTCGTGAGAGATAAAAGGGCAGTGTGCTAGAGATAGAAAGGGAGTCAAGGGGGATAAGGCAGAATACCTAGCAAAACTGACTTAGACCAGCAGAGCAGTGGTGAAGGTTAAGGTATAAATGGAACTGAGGATAGTAGAAGGAGAGCATAGTCCAGCTGGGACAGAGTGAGGGGTGGGTGGAAGAAGACAAAGGCGGTGTGCAAATACTGAACAATTACTTCTGTCTGGTAATTACCAAAGCTAAGGAGAGGCCTCTTCTAAGGGGAAGATGAAGGCCACAACCAATGTTTATTATTTACCCTGTTCTTGGAGGAGGGGAAGGGGGAGGGTGTGCATTAATTTTTGTTGTTTTATTGATGTATATGTAACCCTCCCAATTTTGGGGGGCTTACCTTACCTATCTCCCTGGGATCCGCCGGTGTGCACTGCCTGGCAGACATCCAGCAAGCAGAGATAAATACATGGCTGTTGATGTTCTGCTGTTGTCCTGCATGTGTGCGCACTTCCATGCCACTGCGCTATCACTTTAAGGGATTCAACTTGTGTATAGGGTAAACAGCCTGGGATGGGGTTGAGTAAATCAAGGCTTGTGACCAGCCAGATATAGCTCCCATCCACTCTAATCTGCAATCACTAGCAGTGCAGAGAGAGCCCTGCAAGAATCTGTAACTGTTTATCACTAAAACTTTACTGTTGGTAAAATAAATAAATTGTTTATGATACCAGTACTGGACTTCCTGATGGGAGCCAACATCTTTGGTCTTAGATGCCTGCTTTGGACCAATTGGAACCAAGGGGTCCTCGAGGGGTCCTAATTATGGTGCCTTGTGGGAGAAACTGTGAACTTTCAGGTTGGCGCCTAAAAGGACCAATGGGTGCACCAAAACTGTGATTGACAGCTCCCCCAGCCATCTGGAATACAGGAAAACTGGACAAGTCCAAGAACTGTTTTCAAACTGTGTGCAGTGCAGTTCAAGCTCTCCAACTGAAAGGAGCTCCTATGAGGGCTGAAGAAAAGGCTAGGGAAAAGGGCCTGTCTTGCCTTCCCTGCAGGATTCGACAAATAGGCAGACTGCCTAAACACAGAGAAAGAAGTGCTTTTGCAGCAGATAAGGACACTTCAGCTTGACACTCCGAGGAGAGAGGAGCCTTTGAGGCTTTGTGTGTTTTCCCAGGAAAGGCCTGTCTTGCCTCCAGTGAGCCATCTTTAGGTCCCAAAAGGGGATCTAGATCCAGGAACTGCCTTTAGCAGACAGAGGTTTCTTCAGCAGACAGGCTGAAGGAAAACCGGCAAGAAACCAAAGAAAGGGAGAAGTTTGTTGTTCTTCAGCCACGCAGCCTGTGGCCTACCTGGTCTGCAGAGAAGTTGCTCCAGGGACTCCTGTGTAAAGAAAAAGGAGCCAGCACTATGCAGCAACAAACTTTGCCAAATACCAGCTGGAGGGTTCACCAGCACCCAAACCAGATTGTTCAAATGAAATTTCTAGCATGGGCCTATGCCATCCCTGGCCTGGCCAGATTGTTTCTGTAGCACCAGCAGCACCATCCTAGTGAAAGATCAGTTTCAGAGAGCCAGTCACTGCGAAGCAGCTACGCATAGGTTGCGGCCACATACAGAGGAAGGCCGTGAAGTGAGGGCGAGTCGTGTCGGCCCTGTTCCCAGCTGTCAGCTTCAGCCAGTAGCGGTCTTCAGGTAGCCATTGCCATGTTCCATCTTCTGGGTACAGTGAGTAAAACCAGGGCTGCTCCCTGCCACTAGCCATTAATTATCTATGGTACCATCTGATTTTGTTTGCCAGTTAAAGTGTTTAAACAGACTGGGCCATCCGGCCAGGGATACAATTGGTTTTGAGTTCTTCCAAGTGTGTTGCATATCTTTAATCACCTTATTCCATCAGGACCCCAATGCAGCTGCAATGCCGGCCAATCCATGGCACCAATCAGACATGCCTGTTCACAATCTGGGTATCCAGTAGTTGCCAGGACGTGTAATGCAGGGACTGATTGACACAAAGCAATATACATCTGCTTATTGCAAGTACCTTAATGCTGATTTTGATTCTCACTCCTTCCTTGTTGCTTCCCCTAAATAAAACTATTTTACTGTTTCAACTTTAACTCGAGCCATGTGCATATTATTACTTGGTTTACAGTGATAAGGTATATGCTGAGTATTCCTAAAGTGCATGCTTGTATTGAAACTGTCTTTTAACGGAGGAGCACAGGGTGTGTGCCAGAGATCCAATCCCTGTGGGTAAGAGGGCTGAATGTGAGCATATAATTAATGGTCAAACTACTTGGTATTCTAACGGTTAAGCACTGCAACTGTTCAGTTAATTCAGAAAGGTCACTAGGAGAGATTGAGGGTGGTATTAACTTCCCAGAGGGCTGTACCTACTGTAATAACTACCCACTTAAGCATTACTCTGGGTGGAGGCACCATAATTGTAAAAGTACTGTGGGTAAGAAGGCCCCAGTAGTAGCAAATTGTGAACCCAGGCCCCTTAACCTGCAGTCAGGGAAGCAGACAGGGGTAGTAGCCCTTTGTATAATGGCACCAGGGTCACAAATGCGGAGGCATCACTGGGATTACTGCCCCCCTAGTGGCCGAAATACAAAATTGTAACTGCATTTTACATGGAGAAGTTTCTAGCTTTAATTTTGAATTTTCTGCTAATAAAATGGCTGTGAATCGTTTGACGGACTGGTGTGTCACAGAAGAAATTGACCCCCAACATGCCCTCTTTCTCTTGGATATAGCCTTGAACACTGGCAAAAGTACAATAGAGGGGGTTCTCGCTCAACAATAACGCAATGTGGAAAGTTAATTGCTATTGTCTAGGATAGTAAAGGGCCTTAGGATATTGGTGAGAAATGGATGGGTTATAAATTAGGATTGTCTGTTGTTTTTTATGTAAACAAGTCTATGAACAATAGATCTTGTGTCATGTCTTGTCTCAAACCACGTGGACTCTTTATTTAACATTATATCTTATGAGTGCCTAGAGGGGAAACATTGTCCTACAGTGTAGAATAAATATTTTTGTATTTTGTGCACAATACTAAATTAAGATACCCTGTCTTTGTACAGCTTAAAACTCTTTTGTAAGTCTGCAGTTAAATGTGTTTTAAAAGTGTTTTATGGATTCTGATTGTAAGCCTTTGGTCCTCTTTGAAACATTTGTAAAGTCTTGCACTTTTCCACCTTATGTAACCATCTGCTTGTACAGGACAACTTTGTAAAACAGGGCCTTACAGTCCTAGAAGTTTATCCCCTATTAAACAATAAACATTTTTATCTGTCTATCTATCTATCTATCTATCTATCTATCTATCTATCTATCTATCTATCTATCTATCTATCTATCTGTGTTTATCTAAGTGTCCTGGCCAGGCCATTGTGAAGGGTAGGAACACTGATATGGCCACACAGACACTGGTAGCTCTAATAAAGTGTAGTAACCCAGTAGACAGTACAAGGGTGCCCAAAGTCATTGTTTCTGATGAGTCCCCAGTGACCTGGAAAGTGATAACCAAGGATAGTGAGACCCCCCCCCCCCAAGAGCTGGAGCAACCACCCATGTCTCAGAGTTTTGAAGGAAAACTTGCCAACTGGTTACTGACTGAAGGGAAGGGGGTTGATGTGCTCTGGATGCTACTGGGCTCTGGTGGAGGTGCTCCTCCTCAGGAGGAAGGGAATATGCCCATTTATTCCCCCTTCCACCTCAGACTTATACAGAAGGTTGAAAATGTTTTTTAGGGGTGATACCCATTCTGGCTGGGGAGGATGATTGGGAAACGTGGGCAGATTATGCTGCCCCTTTGGTACAAAAGTGGCAATCTTCTGAAGCAGAAAAAGGAAAAAAGTTAAGTGAAATCCTCCGAGGTCCAGCTCTGGACACTATTTGCGCAGTGCGAGCAGATAACCCAGAGGCATCTGTGCAAGATTATCTGGCCGCATTGGAAAATGTATTTAAAAGCACTGAATTGGGGGAAGATCTTCTTTGGAGATTTAAAACAACCCAGCAATATCAGGGGGAGCCCTTGTCTGTACATATACTTCGGCTTGAAAAAGCCCTACAGAAGTGTTTTAGAAAAGAAGGTGTGGCCCTAGGTTAATTGAACCAGATCAGGTTGGATCAGATCCTTAAGTCTGCCCCCATTCCAATTTAATGTGGCTCAGATTACAGCTGCCCATCCAGAGGGACTCGCCTCCTTCCTATAACTTGTTGATGAAGGAAGTACAGGAGGTTGAGCAAAGAAGAGCACAATGGGGGCCGCCTCATGCATCAGCAACTGTCAACCAAGCCCCTGATAGTGTACAGTCAGTTGAAACTCAAAGGTTGAATGTGGTGCCAAGGGGACACAAATAACCTGCTCTTGATGCTCAGCAGATTATAGACATATTGAAAGAGTTATGAGAGGTAAAGGCCAGTGCCCAGAGTGCTGTGGAATTGGCCAAAGATCAGACTGCTCATCTTCTTGCTACTGAGGTCGTCAGTGAAACACTGCCTTCTGCCACCAGTGCATGCATTGGTGGGGAACCAAATGATGATATGCTAATGGAAATAAGGGAGCTGAGGACCATAGTGTGTGATCTGGTTTCAACGTCTCACCAGCCATTGTCCTGGAATAGACCCAGTGGAACGGAACCTGGGCCCAGGCCTAAAGATGTCTACAAACCTGGTCCTTCCACTAGCTGCAAACAGGTTGAAGAACCTACCCAACTGCATAATCCCAGACCAAATGTCTTCTACTTCCGCTGTGGAGAAGATGGGCACACCAAAAGAGTATGTTACTATCCTGAAGACTTGCGGAAGGTAACTGCTAAGCTACTTAATCAAGTGAGACAAAGTGGTCTAAAGCCTCAATCCAAACCTTGCTACAAGCCTTATGTAGGACGGTCTGCTGTCAAGTATCCTAATAGCAATACTCTTCCTGACTGGTCAGAAATGGTGGGTCCATCCATGGAGACTACGGTACACATAGATGGCATCCCAGCCCAAGCCATCTTAGAGAGGGGATCTTAGGTCATGCTAATATTTAAAGATTGGTATGATCAGCATCTATCCAAATCTCTACAACCTCTTGATGGACTGCATGTGTGGGGGTTACGTGACAAGTTGTATCCTTATCTCAATTTTCTTCGAGTGCAGCTTTCTTTACCCTCATTTGTGGTAGGTGTAGGAGATTCAGTGGATACATTAGCTCTTGTGTATCCCTCATCTGGCCTGTATGATGGAATTCCAGTATTGATCAGCTCTAATGCACTTATGTTTGTCCGGCTTGCTTAAATGTGTGAAGAAGGACAAGCAGAAAAGACAAGGAGAGCTCTTCACATTCACGCTATGGTACAGAAAGCATATGAAATGCAGATGTATCCAGATGAAGGTGACCAGGATGAACCTGTGGGATTTGTATGAATGAAGGATTTTTCACCACTCTTTCTTCCCCCTAATGCTCAATGTAGTGTCAGTGGAGAGGTCTGCTTGCGCAAAGATGTAACTAATAAAATACTAATTCTGGATGCTCCAGAAGAAGGAAGACTGCCTGAAGGACTTCTGGTTAAACCCAGTGTGCTGCCTGTTCACACTCATGCATATGCTCAGAGAGTGGTAGTCCAAATTCAGGATGTTACAGACAGGGACATTAAGGTTAACTGAGGTTGCACCCTAGTCAGAGTCTACTGCACTTGCACTGCTGTATTGCTATCCAAGTGCAAAAATGGAGAGGAGGTTGACATCTCACCGAACATGTTTAATTTCAGAGAATCTCTGGTACCAGATAACTGGAGGGAAAGGATCAGTCAGAAACTGGCTCGGTGGACCAAAGTGTTCTCCCTTAAAGAATGGGACGTTGGGTGTGTTACTGGTACTGAACATCATATTCACCTGCATGCTGAAAGGCCCTTCAGAGAAAGATCTTGATGCTTAACTCCTGCTGACATTGATGATGTAAAGCGCCATCTAGAGGAAATGCTTGTGGCTGGAATTATACAGGAATCATGTAGTCCTTGCACTTCTCCAGTTGTTGTAGTCCAGAAAAAGAATGGTTCTGTCTGTATGTGTGTGGAATACAGGACTCTTAATAAAAGAACTGTGCCAGACCAATATACTATGCCTCATGTACAAGATGCATTGGACTGTCTTAATGGGAGTAAGTGGTTTTCAGTCCTTGATCTCTGCAGTGGGTACTATCAAATCCCGAAGGCACCTGTGGACAGGGAAAAGACTGCATTCATTTGTCCAGTAGGTTTCTATGAATTCCTCCACACGCCTCAAGTCATATAAGGTGCCCCAGTAACTTTTCAAAGGCTAATGGAAAGTGCTGTGGGAGATATGAACCTTCTTGAATGTTTAGTCTACCTTGATGACATCATACTTTTTGGCAAAACCCTTGAAGAACATGAGGCTCACCTATTCAAAGTGTTGTACAGACTGGAAGAGTTTGGTTTGAAGTTATCAATTGACAAATGCCATTTTTGCCACAGCTCTGTGAAATATGTAGTCCACATTGTGTCATCGGAAGGCATCCAGACTGATCCTAGCAAGGCAGAGGTGCTAACTGATTGGCCAAAACCAAATAACTTGAAAGAACTACAATGATTTCTGGGCTTTTGCAGCTACTATCGCCATTTTGTCAGGACTGCACTAAAGTAGTGTGTCCATTGTCAAATTTAATGCACGGGTATCCTCCCACTCAGAAAAGTTCAAGAAAAGTGCTAAGAATGAAACAGCAAAGTCCTATTTCAGACCTCATGAACCCTGTGGTTCGAGATGGATGTCAGAATGTGATGCAGCTTTTTATGAAATTATTTATCAACTAATTCATGCTCCTGTTCTTGCATATACAGACCCATCCAAACCTTTTGTGCTGCACACTGACGCTAGCCTAAGTGGCCTCTGGGCAGTGCTCTATCAAGAGTATACAGAGGGACTGCGCCCTGTGGTGTATGCCAGCAGAAGTCTGACTCCTTCAGAGAAGGAACTACCCCATGCATAAATTAGAATTTCTCACTCTCAAGTGGGCCATTGTGGAACAGTTCCATGAATACCTGTATGGCCCCCAAGATACTGATTAAAACAGACAATAATCCTTTAACCTATGTCCAAATGTCTGCAAAACTTGATGCCACAGGACACAGATGGCTCTCAGCATTGTCTACGTATGATTATGCAGCGGAATACTGACTGGGCCTCAACCATGTCAACGCAGATGCCTTACAGTATCAACAAAGACCTCTTTCAAACCAAGAGTGGGTATGCTTGTTGGAGAATTCCATAAAAGCACTGTGCCATAAATTTGACAGGGATGAAACTCCATTGCCTGAAACTGTGATTTGCCTAGCAGATTGCCTGGGACCACCTGATACTTGCTTGCCCATGGCCTATTGTACTTTTGCCGCTCTAGGTCTGTGGGCCCTGCTACAGCTAACTCCACCTGATCTGCAGAGAGCAATATGCTTTGTGACTGCTTTTCGAGGGGCCGATTAGCCTCAAGCTGCCCATGCCACCCTGCCACCCCCACCACCACCCTTGGTCAGCACTCGAACTTATAGTGCCTTGGATGGCCGAACTTATAGTGCCTTGGATGGTCACGTGAGCTGAAAATACCTATCAGCTCACTTTGCCATCTGCAAGTTATACAGTTTTGCCACTAGGGGCTCACTGTCATTCCCTAGGAAAATTACATACTCTTATATAAATTCACAGTTTCCCCACTAGAGGTCTCCCTGATTGCTTTTATGCATATTAACCTCCAATAGGAAAACCTCTCCTCACAAATATTTCTCTGTCACTATCTTATACTCTCCTATAGTCTTGGCTAATTATTTGAATAGAGGATCCTATTCCAAATTACATACCAATATCAGATTGTAAATTTGCTTTTATCTAAGGCAACTCCCGCCTGCCATTCAGGTCAGAATGATCCCTCCATATGAGCCTCTTTTCACTGTACTCCTGCCTGTACCCTTGCCAGATGCACGAGGTGGTGTCCGGGTTTCTCCTCCAAAGAGAAGTGATGGGCGGTTGACCCTTCCCCTTCCTTACTTTTTTTTTTTTTTAACCAATTATTTTACCAGGTGAGACACACTAAGCTGAAAGATTGTTTGCAGGTGCAACCTGGGAGCACAAGGAAGTTAAGTGACTTGCTCAGAGTCACACAGTATGCACCTAGGGGGCTGTGGGATTCAAACCCAGGTCTCCAGATTTGCAGCTCAGAGCCTTAACCCACTGCGCCATACTGCATCCTCACTTGCCTGCCTTACTTACCTCCTGGACATTTGGGTAGGACCCTTCTAGCCCTTGGGGGGGATATCGAACCTAACCCAGGTCCTTTCTCCCCAAATCTCAATCTCAACAACCCCTCATGCCCCTTGTGGGCGGATTCTAAAGGGATCAAACTTGCTTATATGAACATAGGCAGTCTAAGACACAAATTCCATGACCTAGAGGCATAGGTGTCTCTTTATAAGCCAGACATCTTAGCTCTGACTGAAACCTGGCTCAAACCACAGATCCTCCCCCATGAAGTGGAACTAGTGGGCTACCTTATGTTTAGAAAAGACAGGGTAGGGAAAAAGGGAGGAGGGGTTATTATCTACGTAAGCACTGACCTTCAAGCTTCAGAGTTGGACTTCCGCTCCAGTAGTGGCTCACTAGCTGAACTGCTGTTCGTTAAAATACTTCTTGGAAACACCAAACCCCTGACCTTAGGGGGTGTCTATCTCCCTCCCCAATCTGCTGCCTCCTCTCTGGAATCCCTAGCAAGCCTTCTAGAGGACCACGTCTTGGGGGAGACCATACTCCTTGGGGATTTCAATCTCCACTGGCCTTCCCTGCTCTCATCCCCTACTAAGAACCTCCTGCTCAGCTCTTCATTTACACAGATCATTGACATTTCCACACGGCATAATCCCAAGACTGGAAACCACTCTCTCATTGACTGGATCCTCGTCTCTTGCCCGGACTGTATACTGTCGGCAGGGACTATGGCTGACACCCTGAGTGATCACTTGCCTATCTTCTGCGTCTGGTCCAACAAACCTCCAAAAATTCCCCCTAAGGTCATCGAAGCGCAGAACTACAGTAGATTTGTACCAGCCGACTTCTGCTCTGACTTGTGGAACATCGACCTGGACCCCTATTATGTCTCTCCCCTCACTTGATGAGGCACTCGAATATTTCATTCAAGCCTTCTTGTCAGCTTCAAATAAGCATGCTCCCATAAAAAAGCTCCGGGTACAGGGAAAATGCCATCAATGGCTGAACCGGTCCCTCAAGCACTCCATGCTCCTTCGGGACACAGCATGGGGAAACTACAAATCCACTGGTAACCAATCTGACTGGGATAAGTACAGACAGCTGAGAAACCAGTGTAAAAAAGACACAAAACAGGCCAAAACTCAATACTTAAATGACCTACAAACTAGGCACCTACGTGACCCCAAAAAATTCTGGGGACACATAAACATACTCCTAAAAGGCTCCTCAATTAGTCAAATGGACTCCATCCTGGTGGGTGACTCACTGACCAATGACCCAGCTGTAGTTGCAGAGGCATTTGGTGCCTACTTCACTAACCCAAGTGGTCCTCCCCCCCTTTGACCTCTCCAGACCTACCCATCTCCCTGGAGATACTTGGGTGCAATCTTGGCCACAATTCCACTTAAAGCTGGTCAATCAGTCAGAGGTACTACCTCTCCTACACAAAATTAACCCCTCTTCTTCAGTAGGACATGACTAGCTTGAACCTCACCTACTGAGGGCTGTCGCCCCGGCAATTGCCTGTCCTGTCACCTTACTCATAAAAAGATCACTCCTGGAAGGTGTTGTTCCAAAAATATGGAAAGTAGCGACCGTTGTCCCTGTCCACAAAAGTGGGTCCTTATACACACTGGGGAACTATAGACCAATCTCCCTACTTAGCCCCCTTGGGAAAATCCAGGAAAGACTTGTCTCTAACCAACTTCAAGACTACCTGGAGCAGCACCTTCTTATGGCTGATGTGCAGCATGGCTTTAGGAAGGGCCATGGTACTGATACTGCACTAACACAGCTCACTACGGACATCCTTGCCTGTCTGGACCAAGGCTCCCCACGGGTGCCCTTTTCATTGACCTGTCTAAGGTCTTTGACTTGGTCAGTCATAATCTCCTTCTATCAAAACTCTGGCACTTAGGACTTGATCACCACTCACTCTCATGGTTTGTGAGCTATCTGAGCGACCGTACCCAAAAAGTGCACTGGAGGGGTACCCAGTCTGTCCCTAGATCCGTTACGGCAGGGGTGCCCCAGGGCTCAATTCTGGGTCCCTTGCTCTTTTCATTCTTCCTCAATAACATTGAGGGAAACTGCCCCCTTAGCAAACTCATTTTGTATGCGGACAACACCATCATATACTGCAGTGATCCCCAACCTAGTGTCATAGCTACGAACCTGCAGAATAGTCTCTCAACACTTGAGGCCTGGTTCTCAGCAAACTCCCTTAAACTCAATGAGGAAAAAACCAAAGCCGTACTCTTTGGCTCAAGACAACTGGGCCCTGACAGGAGTCAGCTGCTCCAGATCTACACAAACCTTGGAAAAAAAGTAGAGGTCATGGCCAGCTTCAAATATCTTGGGATCCATCTTGACCAAGAAATGACCTACCATCCCCATATCGACTCCATAACCAAGACCACCCACCAAAAACTTAGCCTCCTTTACCATCTGGGGAATTCCCTATCCTTGGTTGCATGAAGAGTAATTGCTAGCTGCAATCTCCTACCCTCCCTTGTATACGGAGCTCCTTTACTGCAGTTCCTCCGTGAGACAGATTTCAGCAAACTTTCAGTACTCTATAACCATGTGGCTCATTTCACCACAAACTCCTCTCCTAGGAGGCATCATTGTGAGGCACTTAAGGAACTAAACTGGCCCAAACTTAGGCACAGACTAGCTTACCCCGTCGCCTGCCTTGCCTTCAAGTTCACTACCCTCGGTTGCCCTCCCCACCTAAGAGGGATTCTCTCTCCCAAAGAACTAATCCAAACACTGGCGTTCATCTGCGAATCATCCCCTTAATATACCCAGGATTCACTCCAACCAAGGCAAACGCTCCTTCAAATTTGCTGCCTCCCAACTATGGAACTCCCTCCCATCCAGCCTGACTGACTCATCCTCCCTTACTCAATTCAAGTCTGGACTCAAACTATATCTTCTAAATCTCAGTCTCTGTGGCTGTAACCGTTAGCTCCCTAGCCCAGGCCTCTTCACCGCTGCACTGCCTTGAACCTCCTCTCATTCCTGAATTGTACCTCCTAATCTTTGATTGTCATTTTACTGTTGTCTCCCTCTCCTACAAATTGCTGCTGAAATTTGATGTCATAATGTACTCTGTTTCTATACTACAAGTGTATATCTAATGTAACTATTGTAATTAATGCTTGAGACTGTACTGTGAATTCCTTACCCTACTCCTGTATACTGTCGCTAATGTCTATTTGTGGAACATATTTTATACTGTAAAGAAAAAATGTTCAATTGTCTTCTCTGTAACTAATTCCGGGTCACCCCTGAAAAAGGGACCTCTGGTCTCAGTGGGCTAACCCGGTTACCAAAATCTAAATAAATAAATAAATTATGTCCCAATGATCTGACCAGTTTTAAATGCCCTCACAAAGGAAGAAGATGTCTCAAGGTTGCGGTACCCTGACGCCCAAACTGGTTTGTTATTTTGAGAGAGTCTACACTTAGGCTAAAAGACAGACTGCTGTACAGAGAATCGACGGATGAGCAAGGGGAAGTTGCAAAAAGACAACTGGTGTGTCCTACAAAGTTTAAAGGGGACAGGAAATGTGTGCTAATTGGCTGCAGTTTGTCATGTTCCTTGTAAGAGAAGTGATAAACTTGCCTTTACATGAGCCATATTTAACTGTACCTTAATAAACACTGACGTGAAAAACTGTGTTTTCAATTGTTTTCTTTTTATGGACAACATTCTGCACAGTTCTGTTCATGGAACCAGTAATTTGGAGTGTTTACTATGTCACAGTTTGAGTACAGAATGCTAAATGTCAGCTATTGTCCTATCAGAACCTTGCTCGGAGTTCTTTGCTCAAACTGTGACATAGTTAAAACTCCATATCACTGGTTCCATGAAATGAACTGTAGCAGAATGCTGCCCATGAAGTCAAAACAATGCAAAATACTGTTTTCCACATCGCTTTTTATTGAGGTACAGTTATGTATGGATCATTAAGGCTTATGGATATTATTTCTGTAAGTGGCAACATTATAAACAGTTGCGTATTATAACTCATTTCCTGTCCTCTTTAAACACATCATGTTAAAAGTTCTACATGACCACATGGGACATCTAGGTAATGAGAGGACTCTGGACTTGGCCCGTGCATGTTTCCACTGGCCTAAAATGGGCAAAGATGTTGATCAGTATGTGAAAACGTGTAGTAGACATCTCCAATGAAAAGCACAGCTACAACAAGCAGCCCCCTTGGTTAATATAACAAATAGTGCGCCAATGGAGCTCATATGTTTAGACTTCCTGAGCCTGGAACCGGATTCAAAGGACATTGGTAATGTGCTCATAATGGCAGATAATTTTACAATATATGCTCAGGCATGCCCAACCAAAGACCAAAAAGCAGCCACAGTAGCCAAAGTCCTTGTGGAGAAGTATTTTGTTCACTACAGTGCCTCAGAAAGGATCCATTCGAATCAAGGCTGGGACTTTGAATGCAGATTGATAAAGGAGCTTTTGTCCATCTGGGATGTGAAAAAGTCCAGGACCACTCCCTACCATCCACAAGGAGATCTGCAACCTGAGAGGTTTAACAGGACCTTATTTGATATGCTTGGGCCTCTGTATCCCAAAGATAAACCCAGGTGGAGCCAACAGATCAGTTCTCTTGTTCATGCCTATAATTGTACTAAAAGCGATGCCACAGGATTTTCACCTTATCATCCCATGTTTGGCCGAGAAGCATGCCTTCCCATTGATGTCTATTTTGGAGTGTCCCCTGGGGTTCAATCTGTCAGCTATTTGCAGTATGTTAAGAAATTAAAAGCTCAACTAAACCATGCCTATCAACTGGCTAACACCATGGCTGCAAAAAAAATCTAGCTAACAAGGCATGTCCCAACAAGCGAGTAAAGGCTCATAAACTAAAGGCTGGAGATCGTGTTTTGATGTGAAATCTTGGTTTCCAGGGGAAACACAAAGTAGCTGACCACTGGAGTCACACACCCTACATAGCAGTCAGTAAGCTGGATGACCTGCCAGTATATGAAGTGCAACCTGAAGACGATCCTCGAGCTGTATGATGATGCTCCCACAGAACTCGTCTCCAGTTCTGCTGTGTGTAAGAAACAATCAGCTTCACCTCCTGCTACTCAACAGCCTGAGCCCCCAGATCAAAGTGCTACAGTTGATAATGATGCTGATTCTGAAGATGATACCAGTGAGTGTGGTGTTGTCTATTACCCATCTCTTGAAATAAGTCAATTGTTTCAAGGAGCCTACCATCCTACTTCTGGTCTGGCTGTGAATCAAAAAGTGATGCCAGATGAAGTGTGCTAAGTGAACTATTTCGTGACCAAGAAAATATGGCTATTCCTGAAACTGCTAGCAGTGTGTTAAATGATTAAAACTTTATTGAAATACCACTTTCAAGTGAAAATGAGCCTCAACAACCAGAGAATCAAAGTAATGAACAAAGTGAAGAACCTATAACCAGTTCTGGTCTTCAAGAGACAGCAGTGGTGCCCCCTTCTCAGAAGCTATCTTGTTGCTGTACAATGAGCCGGGAGTAGCTAACCCAAAAGCTAATGTCAAAGTGTCAGTGCCAATGCCCCCTACAACCAGAAGATAAGGCAGAATTATAAAACCTGTGGTTCGGCTCACTTATGACATACCAAGAAAGCCTGTAAACTTCCCAATAAATGTAGTTCATAAAGAGGTATATGTCACAGCCAATTCCCTACCTAAGCTAGCATTCACTGCATCTTCTAAGATATTAATCAGGCCATCCCCCAAGTAGCCTAGGGGTAAGCTAAGAAGTACAGATTTACTGTCCACCAGGGGTCACTGCTTAAAAGTTCTTAGGAAAGAAACACTGTTATCTATATGATCAGCTGGTTAAAACCAAGGTATCTCTAGAAATGTAAAGTGTCATGACAATATGTTAATAGCTAAACTATGCAATTGCTTAAGGGAAAGGTCTCATTTGGGGTATAGCATGCTATAGTGTACATAGTTCTCATATATTTGTACAAATCTTGTATATAACAATGCGTGGTTCCCGCTTGTATATAATGAACAATTTTGATAGTATTTAATTTTTGTGTTGTAGACTTGATGTGGACGCCAAGTTTCCCAAGTAGGGGAGAGTGTAACCCCTCCAATTTTGGGGGGCTTACCTTACCTATGTCCCTGGGCTCTGCTAATGCCCACTGCCTGACAAATGTTCAGAAAGCAGAGATAAATCCATGGCTGTTGATGTTCTGCTGTTGTCCGCATTTGTGCACACCTCCATGCCACTGCACTATTGCTTTAAGGGATTCAGCCTATGTATAGTGTAAACAGCCTGGGCTGGGTCTGACTAAATCAAGACTCATGACCAGCCAGGCATAGCTCCCATCTGCTCTAATCTGCAGTCACTAGCAGTGCAGAGAGAGCCCTGCAAGTTCAGTAATTGTTTATCACTAAAACTTCACTGTTGGTAAAATAAATAAATTGTTTATGATGCCAGTACTGGAGTTCCCAATGGGAGCTGCCATATTTGGTCTTGGACTCCTGCTTTGGACCAATCAGAACCAAGGGGTCCTCGAGAGGTCCTTATTATGGTGCCTTGTGGGAGAAACTGTGAACTTTCAGGTTGGTGCCTAAAAGGACCAATGGAGCGCCGGAACTGTGATTTACAGCTCCCCCAGCCAATCACAATACAGGAAAACTGGACAAGTCCAAGAACTGTTTTCAAACTGTGTGCAGTATAGCTTGAGCTCTCCAACTGAAAGGAGATCCTGTGAGGGCTGAAGAAAAGATAGGGAAAAGGACCCGTCTTGCCTTCCATGCAGGATTCAACAAATAGGCAGACTGCCTAAACACAGATAAAAGAAGTACTTTTGCAGCAGATAAGGGCACTTCAGCTCAAGACTCCAAGGAGAGAGGAGCCTTTGGGGCTCTGTGTGTTTTCCTAGGAGATGCCTGTCTTGCCTCCTGTGAGCCATTGTTCAGTCCCAAAAGGGGATTGAGATCCAGGAACTGCCTTTAGCAGACTGAGAGGTTTCTTCAGCAGAGAGGCTGAAGGAAAACTGGCAAGAAACCAAAAAAAAAGGGAGAACTTTGTTGTTCTTCAGCCACATAGTCTGTGGCCTACCTGGTGTGTAGAGAAGTTGCTCCAAGAACTCCTGTGTAAAGAAAAAGGAGCCAGCACTACGCAGCAACAAACTTTGCCAGATACCAGCTGGAGGGTTCACCAGCACACAGACCAGATTGTTCAAAAGACACTTCCAGCCTGGGCCTATGCCATCCCTTGGCTGGACAGATTGTTCCTGTACCACCAGCAGCACCATCCTGGTGAGAGACATGTTTCGGGGAGCCAGCCACTGCAAAGTAATTATGCGCAGGTTGTGGCCGCCTACAGGGAAAGGCCATGAAGTGAAGGTGAGTCGTGTTGGCCCTGTTCCCAGCCATCAGCTTTAGCCAATAGCAGGTCTTCATGTCGCCATTGCCATGTTCCATCTTCTGGGTACAGTGAGTAAAACCAGGGTAACTCCCTGCCACTAGCCACTAATTATCAATGGTACCATCTGATTTTGTTTGTCAGTTAAAGTGTTTAAATAGACTGGGCTACAGATACAATTGATTTTGAGTTTTTCCAAGTGTGTTGCATATGTTTAATCACCTTATTCCATCATGGCCCCAAGGCAGCTGCAACGCCAGCCAACCCATGACACTGATCAGGCATGCCTGTTCACAATCTGGGTACCCAGTAGTTGCCAGGACTGTGAATGCAGGGACTGATTAACTTAAAGTAATATAAATCTGCTTATTGCAAGTGCCTTAATGCTGATTTTGATTCTCACCCCTTCCTTGTTACTTCCCCTAAATAAACCTGTTTTACTGTTTCAAGTTTAACTTGAGCCATGAGCATATTATTACTTGGTTTGCAGTGATAAGATATATGTTAAGTAATCCTAAAGTACATGGTTGTATTGAAACTGTCTTCTACAGGAGAGCACTGGGTGCGTGCCAGAGATCCAAACCCTGTGGGTAAGTGGGTTGAGTGTGAGTATATCATTAATGGTCAAACTACTTGGTATTTTAACGGTTAAGCACTGCAACTGTTTAGTTAATTCAGCAAGGTCACTAGGTGGGCTTCTGGATGGTATTAGATTCCCAGAGGGCTGTACCTACTGTAATAACTTCCCACTTAAGCATTACTCTGGGTGAAGGCACCATAATTGTAAAAGTACTGTGGGTAGGAAGGCCCCAGTAGTAGCTAATTGCGAAACCAGGCCCCTCAACCTGCAGTCAGGGAAGCAGGCTGGGGTAGTAGCCTTTGGTATAGCAGTGCCAGGGTTACATATACCATATGCAGTAGCCTCCCCTCATTTAGAATCCCATTTGTAGTTTGTGTATGAACAAGGGTGAGCAACTAACATTGGTTCTGGTTAGTAAAAGGAGATGTATGGCTCTCTTATTAGTTAACTCCTCAACAGTTACTTGCACATTGGCTGGGGACCATGCAAGCAATAATACCGAACAGGGCGGGCAGTATTGGGCAATACTGGACCACCCAGGGGCATAATGAGTACCTGACGCCGCAGGCAGAGGGCCTCATACCCCTGGAAGTTCTGGTATTACCCAAAACCGCCCACCCTGGAGGGTATTGTCATGCTTAGAAAATGGGCTATAGGTAATAGTTTTATTTAATATTTAAAAATGACAAAAATTAAAAACTCAATTAAAAACCAAAGAAAAGTCAGTTTTGCTGTAAATTAGTTCCTCTACTAGTGTACAGGTAATAACCAGTAGAGGGCACCAATGCTTTTCAGAGTCTGATTGTTTGCTGTCCATCTACTCCAGCACACACCCCCCCCCCCATAGCACTTGTTTTGGGAAATGGTTCAAGTTGTTTATTGCAGGTTCTTGATTTTTGTGATTAGAAGTAACCAATGAGCAGAGCCTGAGGGATGTTTAAACTAGCACGAGCGTTGCAGTGCTGCTGCGATAAAGGCAAGTGCCGCTGATAGGACAGCTATAATGTACGAATGAGTAGTGACAATAGCTGTTATGATTTTTTTTCCCAGTATAGGACAGAGAAACAAGAAAAAAAAGCAATGGATGAGAATACTTTGCTTCTCTCTCCCTACCCCGAAGTTGTTGTCAGTGTTTTATTTGGCAGTACATGGACTACGACTGCGATCCTAAAAAGAGTAAAAGAAAGGCAGCACTTTGAAGTACCAGCACTGAGGATATAAAATTACATTTTATTTTAGTGGTTGTTGTGGCAGGAGGAGTCATACCGAAGAAAAAAAAGTCAGTTTGTGGTTCTGGCTTGCCCCGAGTTTGTAGTCTGCATTTTGTAGTCAAACCCTACAAATCACAAGCAGCTTCATTTTTCTGGTAGCAAGTTGCTGCTGGAGGAGGGAGGATCGAGAGTGCGGTTGACTCTCGTAGATTCGTCCTACAAAAAAAAAAACAGGCCATGGGACAAGAGGGTAGTGTAAAAAAAAATAAAAATAAAAAACAATATATTGTTAAATGAGCACAGAATAGGTTGGTGATGGTGTGGGGTATCATCGGGCAGTTGGCAGTGAACGTGTGGTAGGGGAGTATCTTTTGCTGAGCGGAGAGAAAAAAATGGTGGCATTTTTTAAATTGAATGAGGTGCTTTCAGACAATGGGCAAGCAGAATGGGCCCAAAGATATTTTAATGGGTGAAGGGGCACTTGTGATGGAACTTTTTATTTGCCGGGCATTTATTGAAAGTCAGAAAATGGTCTAAGATATTCTCAGGCTCTGATTTGCTGATGGCCCTGGCAAGGTGGGCATCTATCAGACAACAGAGCCTGGGTATTAGCAAGTGCCAATTCGGGGTGCCCTATTACTTAGCATATCATTGGACACCCTGAATTTTCAAATTGACCAGCCACCATTTTTTGTCCGCTTGGTAAGCAAGCTGTACACTAGTGGCCTGGTCAGTCCCCCCCCCCTTTTACAACAGGAAGATCTCTACAAATTAAAGCAAACAAAAAAATAAATAACAATAAGCAGGGTTGTTTAAAAAAACTGCTGGACTGTAAATTGTTGCCTTTAGTGAGAAAGCAGCAGCTTCAGTATCCCTAGTGTGAATGAGAAGAGTGTTATTTTTTCCATACTGCATATGGACATCCATCTGGGATGTAAAAAACAAAGAAAGTGCCGCACCTCTTATTAGAGGTACCAGAGCTAGCGCTTCCTCTCTCTCCCTGTAAATGCCGTCTATAGGGATGGGCTGCATTTAAAAGAAGCTGAAGCAAAACTGTCATGTGGCTAATAGACGGTGAGTGCCATAACTGGCACCATTTTCTTTCTCTCTCTTGGCGTGAGATTCTGCCTCCCTCCATGCTCAGTAGTTGAGTGGCAAGTGCATGTCAATATGGCACATCTACTCCTGCTGGATGTAATTTTTGATACACGTATTTTTTTTTTGTTGTTGTTGTTACCAGCACCTTCCTGTCACTTATATGCTGCTGCTGAGGTCTCTTGGTCGTGGCATCCTACGTCTGTCTCTAGACGCCGAGCTACCATCTTAATTATTGTAAGTGCCATTAGAATACATTCACTATTTAGTGCGCAGTCAGGCAGAGAGTGACAGACACGGACACTGCATTTTGGCATTTCTGTTAAAAAGGGCTGATTTTTGTGACTCTTGAACAGCCAACTCGCGCCCCCATACTCCGGCTGGCTGCCCACTTGCTTGCTGTATACTGGCAGCACGTCTCCATCTGTGGGACACAAACTGAATAAAGCCCTGCTAGTCTTTTGCAGTTTGATTGCGTGCTTCATCAATTAGCTGCCGAAAATGAAGCTACTTCTGTGTGTGTTGGACTGCGGAAAATTTTATCTGTTCTTCTGTTAGTGTATGTGTGTGGGGGGGGGGATACAGGAAGAGAATGGCTCTCTGTGTGTACAGTGTGTGTGTGTTGAGGGGTGGTACCAGCAAATAGAACAGCACTCAAAGGGAGGGACTACTTTACTAAAAACACATTAATTTTTTCAAAGTGATTTCTTTATTATTCTATTAATGTAAAGTTGCACTAATACCCATTTTCTAAGCGCAATAATACCCTCCAGGGTGGGTGGTATCGGCTATGCCGGACCTTCCAGGGGCTACAAGGCCCTCAGCCTGTGGCATCAGGCTTCATTAAGCCCCTGGGTAGTCTGGTGTAGCCCAGTACTGCCCATCCTGTTGGGTATTATTGCTTACTTAATGTACCCCCCTGCCAGGGGTACCAGCCAATCAGAGCCCAGCAAATAAAATGTCCATTTTCTAAACCTTAATTAAGCCCGTTTTAGGCTGATGCACCCTATATAAAGGAAGCTTCTTGAAGCAGATGAAGGTTTGGTCCACCTCGACGATGGTGGCTGGGCGACTTCACAACAAGGCCCTGAGGTGAATACCAAGATTCCCCCACTCCTTTTGAAATCAAATTAGTAAGTAGCCAATCCAGGCTGAAAAAATGTTCATTACATTTACCCCGTTCTTGCAGGGGGGGAGCTGTGCATTGATTTGTATATACAACAAATGGGCAAAGTGCATGGAACTCATAACCACCAAAAGAGTACACAAGGGTCTTGAGTCCTTGAAAGCTAATAAATCTCTATGGATGGGTTACAATACAGGGTGATAAGACAGGTAGCATAGGTGCTGGCAGTGCCCTGTCAGATCTTTACAACTGTTCTCTAGAGTTGGGCGATGCCTACAGACTGGAGGGTAATGGACATTGTACCCCTGCACAAAAGCGTGATGAGGAGTAGAAAGGGAACTATAGACCAGTCAGTTTGAGATCATTAGTCCACAAACTGCTGGAATCTATTGTCAAAAAGAAGGCAGTGGAGCTATTGATGGCAAATGGACTGCAAGGCAGAAAGCAGCATGGGTTTTTGGCAGTTAGATATTGTCAAACAAACCTAATTGACTTTTTTGACAGGGTGATGAAGGCTATTGACATACTGTACCTGGAATTTAGTAAGGTGTCAGCTTGGTTTTGCGCAGATGGCTGGTCAAGAAACTAGAGGACCACAGGGTGGGCAATGGACTGACACTGAGAGGTGGGAATTGGCTAACAGGAAGAAAACAGGGGGTAGTAGTAAATAAGGTGTACTCAGGAGTGAGGGTGGTCACTAGTGGGGTCTGGCAGGGGTCAGTACTAGTGGAGTGGGAACTTCCACATGCCCACTCCACAAGAACTGTGAAGTGAGTAATATGAACATACGAAGAAGTCAGCAAAAGATGGCCATTTGGTCTATCAGGTCTGCTCATATTGCAGGGTCCATAGCTTGAGCTAATGTCCCTGCCCTCCCTCCCCACTCCTCCAATCCTCCCTACACATGATCCTTACCTTCCCCCTATGCCTATCCCATCCTCTCTTAAAGCTGCCCACTGTCTTCAATGAGATGACCTCTTCTGGCAGTGGATTCCAAGTGTCCGCCACCCTCTTGGTGAAGAAGTGCTTCTTGACCACCTTCCTAAACCTCCCACCCTCCAGTTTAAGACTGTGCCCCCTTGTGTTATGGTTGCCACTCAGCATAAAGAGACTCTCCTTATCAACCTTATTTATCTCTTTCAAGTATTTGAATGTCCCAATCATGTCCTCTCTGTCTCTCTCTCTCCTGTCTTCCAGGGAGTACATGTTCAGTGCCCTCAACCTCTCCTTGTATGCCTTACTCTGCTGACCAGTTATCATCTTTGTAGCCCTCCTCTGGACCTTCTCCAGCAGGTCAATGTCCTTTTTGGGGTGTGGGCACCAGTACTGAACTCCATATTCTAGATGCAGCCTTGCCAATGACCTGTACAAAGGAAGTATGACCTCCACGCTCCTACTACTGATCTCCCTAGATATGCATCACAGCATCTTGTTTGCCTTTGCTGCTACTTTCTTGCAGTGTGGAGTGCTTCAGGTGATCATCACCCTCAGGTCCTTCTCCTCTGATGCAGATACTCGGACTCCACCCAGGTAGTCCTCTGTCCTGGGATTCCTGGCTCCAATGTGCATAACTTTGCATTTCTTGGCATTGAAGCCAAACTGCCAGATCTTAGACCACCTCTCTAGCTTTTCCAGATCTTCCTGTAGGTCTTGTATCCCTTCAGCTGTGTCCACTCTCCCACAGAGCTTGGTGTCATCCGTGAATAGGCACATTTTTCCCTTAATTCTATCTCCAATGTCATTGATAAAGACATTGAACAACACCGGCCCCAGCACTGTGCCCTGCTCAATAATGTGATGTGTAATGTGTAATGAAGTAATGTGTGGACACTTCACCTGCAACTTTTTCAATTCTCAATACCCCTACATGGAAGAGGTCAGTGAAAAATTTTGGAGGGATTCATGAGGGGATCGGACAGACAAAAAAGGTTGGTTAAGTGAGTTGGGGAGTTTGGGTTGGTGGTAAGGATTGTCATAGACTCCTAGAGGCTGTGTACCATATCACAGGGCAAACCCTATATACTTTCAGACCTTCCTCTGCCAACAGCTTTCTTTGTTTCTCTGTGCACTGAGCTGGTCTCATGCCTCCCACCATTGAAATCCCAGATCTTTAGTTTCTGCTGAAGTGAGAGTCACACGGAACTTTCTATAATAGAGCTTATACTCTGGCTCACAGTTTACCCCCTACTGACAGCACCCCCCGCAGCACCATCACTGCCCTTAGTGACTCACAGATTTACCACCACATGCCCAGGACCACTATTTGGTGGGTGGCCTGCCCTGTTGGTCCTGCATATGCCTGTGGGGGTGCTGGAGTCACCAAGTAAGCTTGGGAGTTTCTCCTCCAGTTTTCTCCTTGATGATGCCGGCATGCAGTGATGCATACACAGACATGCCTGTCATCCTGCAGCTGCCCCTCTCTTTCATATGTGCACCATCACCAGTTGGCAGTCATGCAGTGGGACATAGCTTCACCCCTCCCTAAGGGAGGAGCACCATCTTTAGGATGCTCAGTGCTCCCTTCCTCCCCCAGCAAGCCCCTGAGAGGCCTGAGTCTTTTCCTGAGCCTGGGTGTGTGGTGTAGCGGTAGTGCTACTGCTGCATACCAAACCAAGTTCCATCCTGTACATTTTTACTGATTTTGTAGTCAGCTGTCATCACTGGGAAAACTGAAATTAGTCTAAATAACTGGCAATCCTCAGCTGGACTTCGAATTATGGCAACAGGGAGCTCTCAATTACAAAGATGAAAAAAAATCTGTAATTTATAGATCAGCCACTAGATGGAGCTAATGTAACATTTAAGTATTAGGTTTATGTGAAATGTGTATCACCTCGGTACTTATTTTTTTGCAGCTTATTAATGAGGATAATGCATTACAGATGAGGGTGGTACTCCGAACCAGCTCTAGACTTCCTCTCACTGACCACACTGGATATTGGTGCAAATGCTGTTCACCAAGTATGGCTAAATGCATCCCACTATTACATTGCCCACCCCACCACAAATACCAATGCTCTCTGTACTAAAGAAGCTAAATTGAGTAGGTGGTGTGTGAAAAAAATACAACCATGTACGATCAAGGACTTTATATCAGAATGTAGATTTTAAGTACTTTTTAAGAAAGGCATATGAAGTAAGAGGCCAGGCAGTGGCTCAGTCAAAAATTAAGGTGCTTCCATTCTGTTGACCCTGGCTGGATGGCCCAGGTGAAGTTGGTTGGTTCTGCCTTGCAGTAATGCTACCAGCCAGGGAGTGCTGGCACCAGATTAGATGCCACAGCTACTGCTGTGGTGAGTCAGGGAGCTGAACTCCCATACAGGAAGTCGGTGTGTATGTGGGGTCTATCAGATCACAATAACACACTGTGGGAGGTGGGAGGAAAATCAATCAATCAATCTTTATTTAGCCAGGTGAAACTCCATTGAGCAAGCTAATTTTCAAGGAGGGCCTGGTAAGTACAGAATAAATAATACAGTAGCACAATAGAACATATAGCACAAATGGGCATAGTAACACAATACATAGTAATAAAAACAAGATACAAGGATAATCAATGAGGCCCGGTCGTAAGGTGAAGCCTCATCCCAGTAAACAGTACAGCAGGGAGGTGGAAGCAAGTCAGCACCAATGTGCCGAACCAGTGATTTTAGACACTGATGGCTCTAGTAGAGCAGAGTTAATGCAAGTGACAGTGGAAGCGGTTTTATGTGATAAAGGCGAATCTGAAAGACTGCCCATCACATAGAGCAAGCAAACTAGAGCCCGTAGTCAAAAGGGCGACAGATATTGTACCGACAGTTGCAAATAGCGACGGTCGCTACAATACTTAACTAACCACACAGAAATCTTTTTTTTATGCGGAGGGCTGCTCCCCCCACGCCCCCCCTTGTGGGGGTCAAGCACCCTGCACCCCCCAAACTTAAATAACCAACTCCGAGGGGGGTGTGACCCACGGGGCAAGTTACTGGATTTTTGAAAAAAAAAAGTTTCTGCCTGTAACCAGACCCGAACCCAGGTCTGCTTGCATTGCAATCAGTGGTGTACACCACTACGCTGTGCAAGCAGCTCAGTGGGAATTGGCCACAAAGGATGCTATATCCTGTAGTAGTGAGTACAGCTCCTTGCTGTACTCGCTACACAGGATATAGCGAGGTATTGCACCACTCAATCTCTTGTAGAGCGCTATTATTGATTCACTCAAAAGTGCAGCGCTCAATAATCAGTGCTCTACATGGGTGCTACTGGGGCTCAGCAGCAAGTAGAAAGTAAGGACTAATCCAGGAACATGGCGTAGGGTAATTCTAACGAGAGGATAGAAAGTGTAGAGGGTTGACTGTAAGAATAGCAATGTATGGCTACAGTTTAGCAACAGGGAGGGCATTGACAAGGCTCCAAGAAGTATCTCGAATAGAGTGACTTGAATTCCACAAAATAAATAGGATGCACCAATTTTATGGATTTCTGGATGTTGTTCCACAGCTGGGGTAGCACATAGATGAAGGAGGCTCTGCCAAAATGGGAAAAGACTTTAGGCACAGCTAGTGAGATGTAGAAACAGCTTCTCAAGGCATAGTTTCATAAGGTGCAGGAGGGCAGACAGAAATGTAGGAGGGTAGCATCTTGGATATAGATCTATACGTCCATAGTATAGCGTTCCTTTGCCTCCTGAACGTAAGTGAGGTCCATCCTACCATGGAATAAAGTACACAGTGATGGGTATTATATGCTGCACCTGAGATGAAACATAAGGCCCTGTGATAAAGGGTGTCAAGCTTAGATAGGGTGGTTTTTGTGACTTGGCCATACAGGAAGTCTGCATAGTCCAAGATAGCTAGGAATTTGGTTTATACTAAGCTTTTTCTGGCCTCCTGGGTAAGCAGATGCTTGATTCTAAAAAAAGTCCAAGCCTCTGTCTCAGTTATTTTGAGAGCTCATCTATATGATCAGCAAAAGAAAGTCTGTTGTCAATCTACATACCTAGGTACTTGAACTTGGTCCTTATCTACAGTTATCCTTTCTTTACCTTCTATCTCTGCCTCCTCTCCCCACCACCTCCATAGTGCCATTGCCCCAGCCAACATAGTCACCCTGTTATATTCACTTTTCCAACCCCCCCACCTTGTTGTCTGCCCCTCCTACCTCCATCCTACCATCCTCTGCCCCCCACCCTTCCATCTGACCTTATCCCACCCCACCTGTACCACTCTCTATACTTTCCTTGCTGGAGTTGTAATTCTGCTTCCTTCATGTGGGACTATCTTGTTACCCAGTGCTAACCATTTATTTAACTCCTAGCCTTAGTGCGCCTTGGTATACATGATGTAAATATAATCGTCCTAGTTTCTTCTCATGGATTATTTGTGTGTTTAATGCATATTACTTTGTATATGCTTGTGCAATGTCCCTGTTGTTATTCAGGACCTCCTTGTAAATGAACCTGCTCAATGGAGTTTTTTTTTCCTGCCAATAAACTTGAACTTGAACTCGTCAAGCAGGGTGGTGATAGTGGGAATATTGTCGTGCTTAGGAGAGTTTATGGACTTGGTCACTGGGGATAACAACGTAGCCTTGGCATTCAGTAGGAGCTTTTTGACTCAGGAGGTTTCGTTGCAGCGTAAGGAGATCTGTTTGCAAGTCCGAGCAGGCACTTTCGGGAGTAGGTATGGCAGTGTAAAGGACTGTGTCATCCACAAAGAGATGTACACTGGAAAGTTTGAATCCACGGTCGATGTTGTTGATATAAAGTGAGAAAATTAAGGGCCCCAAGATGGAGCTTTGAGGTACGCCTCTGCTAATCTGTTTTAGAGTGGAGAGATCTCCTACTGCTTTTACTTGCTGCATCCACTCTGCCAGGTAGCATGAGAACCATTTTAGGGAAGGTGCATCCAGACCAATGTTGCGGAGAGTAACTAAGAGCAATGTATGGTTGACGGTATCGAAGGCTTTGCTTAAGTCGAGGAATACCATGCATACGTGATTCTTTAAGTCAAGGGCTCTCTGCCAGTCATTTGTGACTTTAACCAGAGCTGTGATTGTGCTATGGCATGGCCTAAAGCCTGATTGCACAGGGTTTAGCAGATTTGAGGCATCAATGTAGTTTCTAAGTTGGCAATTTACTAATTTCTCCAGCAGTTTTGATAGGGTGGGGAGTAAGGAGATTGGCCTGTAGTTATTTGGGTCTCGGGGGTTTCCTGATTTAAAAAATGGTAAAACTTGGACAGTCTTCCAGACAGAAGGGAGTTTACCCAAGCTGAGGGACATATTAAAGAGGTGCGTTAATGGAGCTGCCAGTACTTGGTGACCGAGCTTTAGGAAAAAAGTGCCAATGAGGTCTGCTCCCACACTTTTTCTGGCATCCAGCTGAAGGAGCAGGTCATCCACAATCCTTGTAAGTTACCAGTTGGAAGGAGAAACCCCCAGACAGGAATACTGTGGCTAGGGGAAGGGCTTGCTGGTCCTTGTGATAAGAACTGGGTAAGTAGGTTATTCGCAGGTGAAATGTCACAGGCCATACCTGAGGTAATAAAATGATTATCAAAGCAGTCAAGGATTTCTGCCTTCTCGGTAATGAGGGATCCTTCATATGAGATCTTGGTAGGGAGAGAACCTGACAAAGCTTGTCCTTGAATATCAATAAGAGTTTGCCAGAATCTGGCAGGGTCCTTGGTGGAGGAGTCCAGAGTTGACTGGAAGTAGTTAGCCTTAGTGTTTCTGACAAGCTTTGTGCAGAGGTTTCTGGCTGCCCTAAAATCAGCCCAAATTGACTGAAGCTATGATTTACGTACTTTCTTCCAGAGCTTGTCCTTGTTGAGCAAAGCTGACTTCAGTTGACATGTAAACCAAGGGAGAGTCTTTTTCTTGGTATGTGTTTTGATCTAGGGGGCATGTCTGTCAATAGCTCCATGGGCAATAGCATGCAAGGTCTCATATGCTGTCTCTACCGTCTTGGCTAGGTAGAAGTCCTGCCATAGCAAGGAGTTTTGTAAGTCCAAAAGGAAGGCTTGTGGCACTAAATTACATAAACATCTCCTGTTTGTGAACCTGGAATCAGAAATATTAGAAAAATGTGATTGTGAACCTGGAATAAGAAATGAAAACAAGCAGGGCCTCGTCTAGGTGATAGTCACAACTGGCACACTCAGGCACCACCCCATGCAGCCCATTGCCTGCCCTGGATCCAAAAACCTGTGGGATAGCAGCAGCAGAGAGTTTAGTGGTGGATGGGACTGGGTAGTTGCCAGAGGAATAGAGGAGGAGGAGAATGTGTTTATGGTCAGGGAGTCAAAGCTAGTTTAAAATAAATGAGGTAGCCTGCAAACACTGGTGTTTTATGTAGAGTTCATGATAAACTTAGTATGAATGCTGACTTGATAGGCAAACTTGTGGAATCTGTTTAAATTATACAAAACTTCACATCCCCCAATAATAAAAAGCATTAGCCACAGTGGGCCATGATTCCAAACCAGTGCATGTGCTGCACAGATAGGCGGTGCTGCCTAGCATGCCTGGAGGGAGATGCGCATGGGTGGAGGTACCTACCCGCTCTGACATACTCATACTCATACATACTCAGAACTTAAGTGCTATGTAGCAAAGTGGCAATGGGTGCCAGATGAATGTCTCCAAACATGCAGACAGGAAGGGTTGTGCCTGGTGGAGCAGTATGTGGCTGCATGGCAACTGTGGGGGCATGACCAACTCATGCCCTCCTGGCAGCAGTCTGTGATTCCAAACCGGTGCGTGTGATGCACTGATAGCATGCCTGAAGGGAGATGTACATGGGTGGAGGTACCTACCCACTCTGATATACTAATACTCCTACATACTCAGAATTTAAGTGCTATGTAGCAAAGTGGCAATGGGTGCCAGATGAATGTCTCCAAACATGCAGACAGGAAGGGTTATGCCTGGTGGAGCAGTATGTGGCTGCATGGCAACTGTGGGGGCATGACCAACTAATGCCGTCCTGGCAGCAGGCTGTGATTCCAAACCGGTGCATGTGATGCACAGATAGGTGGGGCTGCCTAGCATGCCTGAAGGGAGATGCACATGGGTAGAGGTACCTACCCAATTTGACATATAGACAGCTGTCTGAGTAGGTTCATAGCGTAGTGTCCTCTGGTATGTGGTGAGTAAGGGCCCCCTTCCCCGTCAGAGGAGAAGTGGTCAGTGGTTAGCAGATCCCATGTGTAATAACGTTGTTGGTTTCCCAGGCCTGGGCACATATGTGTCCTGTGCATCTAGCCTGACACTAGGGATGAGTTATACCGAATGGTGTGCCCATATCAGCCCTTATGGTGGGCCCAGCACCAGCCCTTAAGGGCGGAGTGCTGGTGGTATGGGTCACACATGGGTACAAACTGGACGCTGTCTGGCAACTGCACAGTTACTCTCCCTCTCTCTAGATATATGTATAAATATATATGTATGTATGTGTATATATATAAATATATATATATATATACATATATATATATATATATACATATACACACACACACACATATGCATACAGGGAAAATCCATCTATATACCAGCCACAGCCTGACACATAGGTATGTCGGGGCAACATGTTGGGTGGCATCCAAACCGGGACGCCACTTGTCTGACAGGTACATAACCAGTGCAGCCTTATCAGTCGCTGCTTGATATGCCCCTCAAGCTGGTACTGTACCTCCAGCATGGGTTACCCCCTGTGCTATGGCAGCACCACGATCGTGTGTGTGGCCACTGTGCATTAGGTCTCTCCCTGCCTCATTACAGGATGCTGTTGCATGTGTACAGATCATCCAGTATATCTCTAGTGCACTGGCTGACATGCTTGTAGCTCTCGCCATGGCACGTCTGTATTCCTCTATACCCCACGATGGGACGTTAGCTGCACATAGTGTACTCACGCCACTTCCCGGAACTGTTCTGCCACCTACAAATGACATCCCAGTCCAGGCACTATATGGTTGTCCAGACAACACACTGCCGATGGAATGGCATGAGTTTCTACAACACAACGGTGCAGCCCAGAGCACTCTATGCATCCCCCACCTCCCACACCTTTACTTGAACGCCTGGGTACATGCAGTCACAGTCACAGTACACACACATCTGGCAGCATTGCCCTGTCACATAGGCATTTGTTCTGCAGGTCACGCTGACATGGCATTGCCCACACATGGTTTACTTAAGGAGTAACACAGGCACCTTTGGCTCATGCAACAGTCATGTGGGGTGAATCCCCCATGTCATGAGCTGTGGGGCATCTTGCATGGGGCAAAATGTTTTTTTCTGGTAAGGGATACCTGCTATGTGCCAGACTGTTCACAGCCTCACAACGTACATGTCAATCCTTTGACAACTGAACTGTCTGCTGCACTATGTACTATAGTCCTGGGTGCTCAATCATGGAAGTGATTCAAACATTAACAAAGAAAGAAATGCTGCAGCACTGACCCCCTATCAGCCATGCATCAACTTGAAATGAAAAGCGCTTACCTCCTTTGACTAGAGTCAAACATTTTCATTTGTGCAGATGAAAACACTGTACCTAATATCAAAGTGACGCTAAAGTACAAATTGCTACAAGCAGCAGCAGTACTGATTAATAAACTTAATTTCCATTCCAACACTTTATGAGTGGAAAAATATGCAACAGACCAGGTGACCAGTAAGACAGCATGCATGCATGTGTGAACATGCACAGGAGCTGACGTTTTGGAGTAGCCTTCCTCAGAGGACATGGCCACATGGTGAACATCTTGGTGCCTGGGCCCCTCTGCTGCTGATGCTGCCCTCGTTCACCATCACATGGGTCCTCACTAGCTGGTGACCTTGCTGCCAGTGAATGTCCTTCTTCTGAGCACTGTGGCACCAGGCACCTGAGGCACACATACTCATTTTCCACACCCCTCTGTGCAACTATGGGCCAGCTTTTCCACAGCCACAGGATGGCAGAAGCTCCATCAATTCCCTCTCGTGTGGCAGTAATTTTACACACAGGATCGCTTGTGGCATATTTGGGGACTTTGGCACCAGGACCCCATGTCTACCAAAATATGGTGCAAGGTTCCTGGTGCCATAAGTGGGAGTTTGGCACACCTTTCATCGATCTAAAGGGCTTCAGAAAATTGAGCCCCCTGTCTTGGCATCCCTTAAAACAATGTCATATTTGTGCCTGATTTTGAGTACCAAGTTATAACTCTTGATTGAGGGAAGTGGACTTTTCATTTTGGTACAGTTTAAGTTCCTTCTTGAAGCTGTCAATTAGTTTTGATAAATCAGTATTGGGAGTCATGCATCCTGGATGTCAATTGTGTGTCTGGCAGGGTAATTCTAAATATTTCACATGTTTGTTTCCCCCCATTTATTTAGTAATATTTAAATGGTTCTGAAATCCTTTTTCAAATCTTTCCACCAGGATTCTAAGCTATTGTAAGCACATTGTACAGATAACATAGCCTCAAAAGGTTTGAGCCAGTGTTGTTGCACAGTTACCTCCTTTAGTATGGAGCAGTTCAATTTCCAAGGGCATGTATTGGGTTGGGGAATGGGGACAGGTTTGGCATTTACACAGGAAGATGGTCTGGGGATTCAACCACGATGGTGTTTGCTCCTTTAACAATAAATGTGTTTGATAGAAACAGCAAATTGATTCTAGTTGTTAGCTTCCCTTTTGTGAAAGTGGCAACATGCATTTTGTGTATGACATGTCCCCAGATTGTAAACCAGCTACCAACAGGGGAACAGGTAAGGGGGAGTAAAGGAGCATATCACTGCCATTTTTGCATAATTTACTTCGCATTCTGATTTTTGGAATTTTTTTCCCACCCAGTCAGTTTGTATATGGTACACATGGACAAAACTGTGAGCACCATGTAATGCTAGCAGTCACAGTCCCATGCGCTAAAGTGGAAGCATATGGGTTGGGACATAAAAGAACATACAAACATATGAACATATGGAGTAGCTAGGGGAGGAAGGCTTTATGGTCTATTGAGTCTAGTCAGTTGCAGTGCCCCTGAACCAGAGATTACAGTGGGTTCCATCCCACCAACCCTGAGCCTCCTCTTCACTCTGTCCCACCCTCTCTTGAAACCCCCTACCATAATCTGAGTGACAATTTCAGATGAGAGTTCATTCCACACTGATACCACCTTCTCTGTAAAGAAGTGTCTCCCGACCTCATTCTTGAACCTTCCCCCTGCCAGCTTATAACAGTGCCCCCTTGTGGTCTTGTTTTTACTGAGACAGAAAAGTTCCCAGATGTCCACCTTGTTTATACCTTTCCAGGTACTTGAAGGTTTTAATTATGTCCCCTCTCTCCATCCTCTCCTTGAATGAGGATATGTTGGATTCTCTCAGTCTGTCCTCATATACACTGCCCTGCTGTCCCTGAACCTCCATACTCAACCAACTTGGTTACCTGGCTTTGGAATGCTTCCTCTTCTGCTGTAGGCATGTGTTAGTGGCTGCCACAGTCCTTTTCCTGATCACTGTCCATTTCTGAGCTACACTTATATCTTCCTTGAAGCTAGCTAGATGCCCCTTCAAAATCGCTCCCATCCTACCGTGGACGGCTTCCTGAAATCTAGAGCGTTTGTCTTCATGCTTGGCGCTTCTTTCCCCATGTCAACTCAGAATCACTCTGTCTGGTGGGTGCAATTTCCTAACAGCTCCTCCACCACAATGTCCTAGATGTGATCCCCGTTAGTTAGTATCAGGTCCAGGATGGCTCCCTCTCATGTCAGCTCAGTTATGAACCAGAAACCCCTCCTAGACTGCATCTAGTATCAGTTGGCTCCTGGCAGGGGTGGTGGATGGGATGCTCCAGTCCACTTTTGGCAAACTGAAGTCTCCCATCACCACCACTTCATCCCTTTCAGTTGCCATCCTGATCATGTTACCCGTCTCCTTATCTTTGTCCTTATCCTGATTAGGTGGCATATAAACAACATCCAGCCTTAATTTCCTTCCTGCTGTTGTTTGGATTTGTACCCACAGCACCTCTATTTTCCCATCCCCTATTTCCTCCCCAATGAAAGTAATGCCCTCCTTAATGTATAGTGCCATCCCTCACTCCTTCCCTTTCTCTCTATCCTTTCTAAAGTGAGCATACCCTAGAATCCAGAGGTCTCAGTCACGATTTGGGGTAGCCCTGGTTTGGTGACTGCCTCCAGATCTACCTTTCCCTCTACCATCATGGCCTACAGGTCGTCCATTTGTTCCCAAGTATTCTATCATTATGGGACACTATCCTCCACCACTCCTGAATCTCTCTCCTCCCTTTTGACCAAGTGTCTCCCCAACCCCCGTGCTTGGATGCCTACCCCTCTCCTATTCATCCCCAGTCCTCCCCTTGTTTCTAGTCACCCCTAGCTCCCTTCCATTTCCACCACTCTTACCCTTTACTGACTCCTTCTATGCTGATTACCTGAGTAGCACTTTGTCACCCCTCTTTCAGGATATTCCCTCCCAAGCCCCCTCCTATTCTCCCTATGCCCTCCCATTTCTGACTGCTCTGTGTTCTCTGCTGGGAGGGGGCATGTCTGCCCTTCTTCTGGGAAACCCTGAGTGCTGTGACCCTAGCTGCCTCCTCCCAATTCAGTTTAAATTTAAGCTCTTGTTTATATATTCTCCAAACTGCTCCCCTAGCAGCCTGGTTCCCCTCCTTCCTAGGAGCAGCCTATCAGTGCATAGAGGGTTTTATAATTGTAGCCCCCTCATTCTCCACATATCAAAATCCCTCCTCCCTACAACTTTCCCTCAGACAGCCATTAAACTCGATCCTTTGTTTCCTAGCTCAGCTGGCTCTAGGTGCTGGCAACACTTCTGAGAAGGCTACCAATCAAGCCTCCCAGTACATATCTGCCCACCACTCAATCTCTCCTGAACTGTCCCTACCACACATCATACTAAGGATCATACTAAGGAAATAATGGAGCCAGAAGGCATTAGCCCATATATGCTCCATTCTCAGTATGGGTAGTAACTCAGAACTCCTCCAGATAGAATATATTTATCCAGTCTACTCTTAAATTAATCCTTAGTTTTGCTAACAATTATCTCAAGGGCAAGGGAGTTCCGCGGGTTCAGCACACGTGTAGTATGGAAATATTTCCTAGTATTATGTTTAAATCTGGTTCCCACAATTTGTAATGGGTGGCCCCTTGTCTCTCTTTCTCCAGCTTTAAATAATATCCCCCGTTCAGCCAATAAATAAGGATCTTGCATCACATTGAACATGAACAGTGAATCCCCTCAAATGTGTCTGTCTCAAGCGGCATTAAATCCAGTAATTTTAGTTCTCTCGCTATACCCCTTTCCTTCTAATCCATCAATCTTTTTAGTAAATCTTTGTTGTACTTTTTCCAATCTGTCTCTTTCTCCTTTTCTGGATGGACACCATAACTGGGATGCATATTTCATGTGAGGTTGCACATATGATCTATTGAAGGGTATCAGGACATTTTGTCTCTTGAGACAACATTTATTTTTATGGACCATATAATACTGTTCAGTTTTGCTAGTGCATCGTTAGATTGAATGGAAGTGCCCAGATTATTAGAGTCATGAATCCACAGATCTTTTTCACAGGTTGAATCTAATACTGAGGACCCATCCAAAATATATGTATTCATGTTTTTTCTCCCCCCCAGGTGCATTACCCTACATTTATCCCTGTTCATCTTCATCTCCCATGTTGTTACCCATTGAGATATCCTATCATTGTCACATTGAAGGTTTTCAACCTCAGTAGGATTATTACAAGGACCACCTATTTTAGTGTCATCTGCATATTTGGAGGCCCAGCAGGTAACATACTTTGTCAGATCAGCTATAAATATCTGAAACAGAACAGGGCCCAGCACTGAACCCTCAGGGACACCGCTAGTAACCCTCCCGACCCTAGAGATGTGTCCACTGACAGTCACCCTCTGCCACTTCTCTGACAACCAGTCAAGAATCCAGTTTATAATACCACTATTAATCTCAGCGCATTCTAGATTTTTTATTATTCTCCAGTGTGGAGTTAGGTCGAATGCCTTACTGAAGTCTAAATATACAATGTCACAAGGGACATTGTTATCTATTGTTCTACTGATCTTGTTGTAGAAGCACAGGAGATTGGTCATACAACTCCTTCCTTTTTTGAACCCATGTTGCTCGGTTTCAGTGTCTTCTATACAAGGCATTAACCTATCTTTAATGATGCTTTCAAGGATTTTACAAACTACACTAGTTAGGCTGATAGGTCTATAGTTGCTCACTTGACCCCTGCTGCCCTTCTTGTAAATTGTTACCACCTCTGCCGTTCTCAAGTCCTCCACAACCTTCCCCATCCTCAGTGACTCATCAAATAATATTTTTAAAGGGAAAATAAAAAACTAAGATATTAATTTTAACATCTGAGAAGATATCTTGTCAGGTTCTGGGGAAGTATTAGATTTTAGATGGTTTATCTTTTTTTTGATTTCCTCAGTTTTTGTGGTGATACTACGACTGTTGGTGTCATGTATTTTTTTCAGTGTGCCTTGTCCTCTCACTGTAGATGCTAGAAAAATTGTCATTAAATATAGTTACCATTTCTGCATTATAGTGTAAGCCCTTAGTGCAGTGCCTCCAATTTTGTAAGCCCTTGGTGCGGTGCCTTCAATTTGTAACAACTACCTGGGCTAACCTAGGTTCGGGGAGAAAATCTGTTTGTTCAGCATTTTGGCTAGGTTTGTACTTCTGGTCAGGAGCACCCAAGTAATTCCGGAGACAGGAAGCAATAACTGAATATGTTCAAACCAGGAATGGGATTCTAGAGTGTGGCTTTTATTCACATCAACACAGGAATAACAAAGCAAAGATGGACCCCCACAGGGCTACACTCACTGGCAATGAAGATTTACAGAGGACAGAGCACATCTTCTTCACTACATGAAAACTCTCAAGTTCTGAACACATCTGGGCTCACTAGCCTAAACTGGTACTCTTACTCTTGGATTCCCTGGCATGGCACCCCGGCCAACACTAGGGCACTTTCCATATGGCATGGAGTTTGGTGGTGGCTCCCTAATAGAGATGCAGTGAATTATAAATTTGCCCGCGAAGTGGACTACGCGTCCATGAAACCTAGCGTGAAGTAGACCCTGTAAAGTGCTCACTTTGCGTTATCATTACCACTTCGTCCTCATTATGCGTTAACGCGAAGTAAGGTGAAGTGAGAAGAAAATAGGCACATCACATGGCCTGCAGTACTGTAAGTCACACGCTTTAGCCAGGCAGGAAGGAAGTGAGTCAGAGAAGCAGTTTCACTTTCTCCTTTGCATTTGTACAGGGAGAAAGCAAAATTGTTTTGTGAGAGGAGAGGAGTTTGTTTGGCTCTCAGAGTCGTCTTTTGTTACTGCCAATACTATTCAAATAGCTTTTTTAAAAGCTATTTTATTCAAGTGTTTGTATTGTCTTAGTGTTTTTTTGGTTAGTGAATTTTTTTGTATAAGTTTTGTTTTTGTTTTATGTGTGTGACTGACTGTGTGTGAGTGTGTGTGTGTGTGTGTCCACTGTCTGTGTGTGTATGTGTGTGTGTGTCATCCCATGGACCCAGGAGGACGGAGGGTCATGTTGGAGTCGGGGAAGGCGAGTCGCTGGTACGTGGGAGTGTTAGGAGGGGAGGAGTGTGGACTCGTGGGGGGTAGGGTGGTCGTGTTATGTTGGACCACTCCAGACTCCTGGCCAGTGTTGCTTCCCCCACGGAAGCAACAATAGCAGGAGCAGCAGCATCAATGCCACTGGTGGCTGTTGTTTGCCCACCTTCTCCACCACCACCATTAGCAGAAGCTGTTGGGGCTCCAGCAGCAACCCCTCCACCACCTCCATAGCCACAGGAGGTGGCCCTGGCAATTGTGGGTGGTGGTAGGACTCGTGCCCGACAAGTGCATACTGTGTCTGGCCCCAACCCCCGCAGCTGCCCAGTGTGGGAGTTTTTTAATTGTGTGGAGGGAGACAGTGGTGCAGTGCCATGTGTGTGGTGTGCTGGTGCGCCATGGGCCCCCTGGGACACATTTGGGGACCGGTGGCCAGCGCACTCGCATGATGAATCACCACAGGGCACAGTGGCAGGCTGCCATGGAAGGGGCCAGGCGTCCACCTGCTGGCCCTTCTGTGGCAGTGGCCGAGGGTGCTGCTGGGGTGGGAGATGTGCCTCACAGCGGTCACCACCGCAGCAGGAGGAGGAGGGCTACATCAGGTGCTCCACCACCACCACTGCCACCAAAGCCACCAGCACCACCCTGTACACCACCAGCCCCACTACCTGGATTACCCACTGTAGTGGACCCCGGCACAGTCCCTGTTAGCCAATCTGACCTCCTCCTGTTGTGGGCAGCACTAGAGGAAAACAACAAGCATTTCATTGCTTTGGAGCAGCAGGTTACCAGAGTGGAAGCACAGCAGCAGCAAATACTTTCAGTGCTGCACCTGCTGCTGGACCGCCACAGCATCCCACAGCCATAGTAAGTCTGGGTATTGTTTTCTGCCCCCCCACACCCACACCCACCCCTTGACCCCACCCCACTACTGTGTTGTACTTTTGTTGTGTGTTTTTTGTTTGTTATTATTAAATCATACACATTTTCCCTTCCAGGGGAATCTTTCTTGCACCACATAGTGCAATACATTTTTTTGAAAACCATGCGTAAATGCATTACAGTGAGTCATGTGATGGAGGCATTCCCATTCTGAAAATCTGCCCACATTCTGCCTCCCTTCTCAGCAACATTAGGACATGATGGCAGGGAGAGCGCGTGTGCGTGTTCCTTACAGTGAATATCGGAATGTGCAGGTTTGCGAATGTTTCTTTATGTTAATGGTCAGTTTGTTGTGAAATGTGTAGCCACGTTTCCGGTAAGATGAGCCTTGGTAGTGGAAACATCCCACATTTCACCACAAAGTGAACCTTATAACATTAGGAAACATTACTTGGGATAGCTGCTGGACATTCAGTTTAGTGGAGCATGCACTTGCGCTCCCCCTGCCATCACGTCTTAACGTTGCTGAGGAAGTGTGGCGCAAATGTGGGTTGCTTTTCAGATTGTTAATTCCTCTGTCATGTGACTGACTGTAATGAAATTATGGGTGGTTTTCACAGACATATATTGCACTCTGTGGAGCAAGAAATATTCCAGTGGTAGTAATGCCCCCACATACTAGTTTATGTGCATCACCATAACTATGTAATGTGGTGACTGTCTGTAAAGCAGCAGCACAACAATCTGTTGATAACTCTGGCCTACATTTTTTAATGCTATGTTACAACTTCCTTTACTTACATCCTGACTGACTGGAATGATACGATAATTTTCAGTAGTTGAGTGTGCTGTACTACCTTTTTTCATGTGTGAAATAATGAAAGGAGCATTCCTTTTAAATTGGTGCTGCTGACAGTGAGTGTGACCAGGTCTTTGTCATTGTTTTCCTCTGCTTTTCTCCATCACATCAAGTAGTTGTCATATATCACTTCTGTTGTTAACTAACAGGTATGCATCAGTCAGTGTTTTATATGACACCACAGAACAATAGTTATTGAAAAGCAACTGCAAATAAATACAAAGCTGGTCGGAACAATATTGGAAGACATGCTCATTTTGTTTTCATACATGAAAAAAAGTAGGAGTAAGAGAAGCAGACAAATTGTGAGAAGAATCGTATCATTCAAGTCACTGACAACTCGTACATAAGTAGTGGTTGCTGTGGCAATTTAAAGTAGCATAAAAAAGTACAGTTCAGAACTGTGAGGACATTCTTGCAATGCTGCTTGAATTGTAAAAATGTCACTATGACATCATGACTATGAGCTTACAGCAACAATCACAGAACACACAAAAGTGGCACAGAGTCCCCAGATTTTTTCTGCAGGTCCACAATGCATCCTCCTTGCGTGCAGAAAATTGACAAGTGGTAACAAAGTGAAAAGAGACTGTTTCAACCCATACAAAGTCCCCCAGAATTAATGGCGCACTCAGTCATGCATGCAGTGGTGGCACAGAGTCCCCAGATTTTTCCTGCAGGCCCACAATGCGTCCTCCTTGTGTGCAGAAAATTGACAAATAGTAATGAAGTGAAAAGAGACTGTTTCAGCACATACAAAGTCCCCCAGAATTAATAGCGCACTCAGTCATGCGTGCAGTGGTGGCACAGAGTCCCCAGATTTTTCCTGCAGGCCCACAATGCGTCCTCCTTGTGTGCAGAAAAATGACAAGTGGTAACGAAGTGAAAAGAGACTGTTTCAGCACATACCCCAGTATAAAATGATGACTGTGAGGTTTGTGTTGTTGGTCCAATGTGTTGTGCAAGATGATTCCACCAAATGAAATGTGATCATCTCAACTGGATTGAAACGTGCCCTTTGGATGTACACTAATAGCAGCCTTAGTGAGTAGATAGATATATATATAGATATATGGTTGTGCATTTTGTAGGTGATGTTGAGGGGGTTGAACTTGATATGGACATGTACTCATGCTATTGTTCTGCATCACAAAGGTGACTCATAAACTGTTGCTGTTCCAGTGTTCAATGAGAATTGTTTGCACTTAAATGGAAACGGATAACTCTTAAGCACATGAAGATGAGTATTTCTTTTTGGAGAGGGGGTGGGGGGATCATATTTGCAGGTTTGTCTGTAATGGTTTCTTATTTTGTTACTTCTTCACAGATTTCATCAGCATCCTTCTGGAGTCCGGTTGTTAATGATGGTCATGGTCATCGAATGAAACGACTTCTGTGTGTTGCATGTGTGCCCAAGCTCGGGGGAGGGATGTGCCTGATGTTGAAGAACTTTTTTGGATAAAGCCACTTTGATAGAACAACAAAGCATTGCGAAGTTTCCTGTAAAAAGAAATGAATGACTTCTTACAAGTTACAACTTCATTGTTATTGTGTCCCTCCCTGGTTCTCAAATCTCAATCCCTATTGTCAAGTTACATTTCAGAGACACATCTTGTCAACTACTAAGACAACCTGTTGTGTGCAATATTTGCAGCAGTCTTTACAAAGCAATGAAACGGATGAAATAAAATCTTCATACTTACCAGAATGGATTTTACGCGGACATTACATCGGTTCCTCTCTGTACGGTATAGTTACAGCATCTTTCCCAATGAGTATTAGCAATGGAGCCTGTTTTTGTTCTCCTGTAAAAGAAACAAAAGAAGTGTACTGTATGTGTTTTGCCACTGCAGCTCTGAAAAGCTACAGAAAACAAAACATACAACTTAAGAAAGTGAGGCAGCATTACAAACATGTGTGCACATACTCACTTTATGGTTTAAATATTAAGAAGCTGATGGTAGTGGTGCACTGGTGGACTGGTGGTCCATGGGGGGCAGACAGACTCATAGTGGCAGACTTGCATAACATCAGTCCCGGTGGTGGTGGTGGCCCATGGGGTGCAGACAGACTCATGGTGGCAGACTTGCATAACATCAGTCCCAATGGTGGTGGTCCGTGGGGGGCAGACAGACTCATGGTGGCAGACTTGCATAACATCAGTCCCGGTGGTGGTGGTGGTCCGTGGGGGGCAGACAGACTCATGGTGGCAGACTTGCATAACATCAGTCCCGGTGGTGGTGGTCCATGGGGGGCAGACAGACTCATGGTGGCGGACTTGCATAACATCAGTCCCAGTGGTGGTGGTGGTGGTCCGTGGGGAGCAGACAGACTCATGGTGGCAGACTTGCATAACATCAGTCCCAGTGGTGGTGGTGGTGGTCAGTGGGGGGCAGACAGACTCATGGTGGTAGACTTGCATAACATCAGTCCCGGTGGTGGTGGTGGTGGTCCGTGGGGGGCAGACAGACTCATGGTGGCAGACTTGCATAGCATCAGTCCCGGTGGTGGTGGTGGTCTGGGTTGGGGGGGCACACTGCCTTTTAAATACTGCACATAAAACCTGCCAACATTAACCACATCATCATCCTCATAAAGAAAACTGCCCTCACAGTCATCGATGTCTGAAGTCTGACCACTGGGAAATTCTTTCTCCACTGTGTCATCATCTACGTCAGTGGTGGGCTGTTTCAGGCAGCCACTGCCAGTGCCACCAGAATGCTCCATTTCCACATCAGCAAGACTGCCATGACTAGGCTGGGGTACAAATACCGAGGTTGCAGTCTGTGCTGGTATGTGTCTCTCATTCATTTTAATGAAGTTAGCAAACTAACATTTGCAGGAGACAGGTTTGCCTGATGATCCCTGACTATTGCACCTGCTGAGCTGAATACCCTCTCAACACTTACACTGCAGGGTGGGTATGTGAGGTACTTCAGTGCCACTGCAGTCAGCTCTGGCCATTCACTGATCTTTCCACTCCAGTACAAAACAGGATCTTCACTTATTGTCAGATGCCTGTTTTCAGACAAATATGACTCAACCATTTTCTGTGCCGCACTAAGTCCATTTGTTGATGCATCAGCCTGTTCCCCAGAATCACTGATTTCACAAATACTCACTTGGGACAAAGCCTCCCAAAGCAGGTTGATGCCACCCACTTTGGATGACAGACCACCTGGAACTACAGTCCCCTTACCATTGCATGATATGCTTGCTGGTCCTCCAGCTACACCTTCAGCTGGATTATGCTGCTGAGGTTTGCAAACCTTGGCACGTGACTTCTGTGCCCCATGAACCAAGTGGACCAATTGACCACTGATATTTTTTACCTGTTCAGGCCCTCCCTCCAGTACTGATGCAATTCCATGTTTGTATCATGGGTCCAGCATTGTTGCCATGGCAAAGCTGTCACTACGCTGAATGCTCACAATGTGACAATTCTGGTCGAATACTGTCAGCATGTGTTGCAGCAACATACTGCTACCACCATCTCCGGCGACATCAAGGCTATGCTGTACATTCACCATTGTCTGCCTCAGCACCCACAGCAGTGGAATTGATTGGCTAATAGAGGCAGACTCACCACTCACTGCCTGTGTGGCATGTTCAAAAGGCCACAAAATTGTTATTACAGAGTCTATGAGGCACCACTGTTCAGTCGTCATAGACATGGAGGCCCCAGAACTGTCACAGCTACTGTGCATAACAAGATATTCTGAGATGGCTTTGTATTGCTCATACAACCTCTCTGCCAGGTATAAAGCGGAGTTCCAACGGGTGACAACTTCCAGCTTCAAGCGACGCTGAGGCAGGCTGTTTTGTATCTGCAACTGCCGCAGTTGGTCACGAGCCTTTCCAGATCTTGAAAAGTGAGAGCAGATACATTGTGCAATGGTCAGCATTTCCTTTATGTCAGGGTGCTGCAGAAACTCCTGAACCACAAGATTTAAACAGTGGGCCATGCATAGAACACAAAAAAACCACCATTCGTGATGCATTTCACCACATTTGACCCATTGTCACTTGCTATGAACCCAGCTCTCAGGGACAGAGGGTTTAGCCATCTGTCAATTTCAGTCAGTACCATGTCCAACATGTTCTCACCAGTGTGTGAACAGGTCACACTGTGCATAGCAATTGTTGCATGCTGGCGAATTCCAGGAAGATTGCTACACGACAATCCACCTTCCTGCACTGATTATTCACACTACCAGCATCACAAACAACCCCTGACACCTGCGCCCAGTGTGCAGTTATACACAGATATGAACTCTCCACTGTTTTGCCACTTGTCCACATATCCATACTTAAATGGATGAATGGAGAGGAGGAATGTTGAAGGGCATGTCTTACTAAGTCTGAGACAGTGCGGAACAACTCAGGAACAGCACGGGTAGAAAAGTATGTCCTGGATGGGACTTTCCATTTTGGACAGGCACGGGCAGCAAACCACCGGAACTCAGAATTCTCCACAAAGGAGAAGGACAAAAGATCGATTGCCAGCAGATTGTTCCGCTACAGCAGCATTAAGTTCACGTGATACTGTATGGTTGAGGGGGTACTTCAGCTTATGCGCAAAAACACTCTGTAACATGGGCTGACTTAAACTTTTTACATGGTGTGTGTTGTTGGTCACAAATGGCTGTGCTCTGTGATGAATGCCATTGGCAGGGGGTGGAGTGTGGACATTTGATGAAGACAGTTGCACAGGTGATGATGACAAACCCAGAAATGATGTTATTTTTCCAGATTTGCCAACCGGGGTTGATGTACCATTTGCACCAGACATACTGCATTCACCACCACCACAAAAACTACTACTCTCACCAGCACTGGACAACATTTCAAAGTCATTATGGTCCTCCACCTCATCATGCCTGTAGTAATCCTCTGCTCTTATTACCGCACTACTGTACACATTTAATCTCCTACTGGGCTTAACAGTCATGGAAGGGGATAACATGCTGGCTATGGTTGCCGGTGATACGGGTGAACGCCCCAGTCTGGTATTAGCTGCCAGCTTGTGCTGGGTCCATAGAGCCAAGTGCCTATTCTTAAGATGCGTATGCTGTACTCCTGTCCCAAGATGGCTCCCCTTTTTACCTCGACTCACATGCACATGGCAAACCTGGCAGATTGCAACTGACTCATCATTTACATCTTGAACAAAAAAAATCCCAAACAAGGGAGTGTGATGCTCTGCTTTTAACATGTCCATGATGATGTGGCTTATTTAAGTCTGTTATTTTAAGCACTGAAGTTGTTGGGGGGGGCACGTGATGTTTCTGGCACTGCACACCTGGACTGCAACTGACCACCATGACTACCTATCATATTGATTACTGGGTCGTCATCATCATCATCATCAACTAAAACCGGTAAATCACAAGTTTTTACGGGAGGGGGGGGTGATTCCTGCAAACAGATTTAGACAGCCACTTTTAATTTCTTTTTCTTTGGTTCGGTCAATTACATCATCATCATATTCATCAACGTCACTGTCACACACATCCACATCTTCTGCTTGGATGCTAACATGTGGACTGCATGTTGCAACAACAGCAACATCATCATCATCAGCATCATCATATTCATCATCAGCATCTACACCACCACCATCACCGGATATTTTTTCACCACACTGTGAATCATTGCATGGAAAATGCGTGACGTTAAGTGCCACGGTGGATGGAATATCACACTGTATGCTATCGTTGACATAATCATCAGAATCAGGTTGTTAATGGGATGTTACTGGGAAGTATGACATCATCTACGCTGTCACTCACTTGCACTGCTTCACACTCAATATGTTTGGATATGGTACACTGGTCAGAATTAGAACTTGATGCAACAATGCTAATACTACCTCCACCACCACTAACACCAGTAAAACTAACACCACTGTCTGTGAAAACATCATCTCCTCCATCTTCTCCTCCAACTATCAGTGAAGCTACTGATTGGGCTGTAAAAAACATTGCAGGAGAAATACCTTTCCTCACATCAGCAATGCACTTCTCTTTCCGCGTACTACTACCACGCCCACAGACCCTCTTACTGCCAACATTGCCATGGCCAGAAACAGCTTTACTTGCACGTCTCTTTGCAATCATTTTGGGGGGATCAACCACAAATATTATTATCAAATTCAGATTTTGATATGTTCACTTTCTGACTGTAGGGACTTTGCTGGATGTGAAGCAAAATAAACAACTGCGGCTTCAGCAACAGATAAGAGACTACTGTGTTGTGACACTGTCACAGAATTAAAACAACTTCAGTAACCAGTGGTGCTGATGGGGTCACAAAAACAATCCAGTCTGGTAAAAAATACCTTTTCAACATGGGGGTGGGGGTAAGGAGCACTGAATACAGACAGTGCTGATTTTTACGGCACTACAAACAGCAAAACTAAGAACAGAGAACACGATCACAATACAAAATCAGGTAGCTGCAGTGGATAGCAGGTTCACAGTGCTGCACCTAGTTGCAGTTACACTAGTCTGTGTCACAAATTTTAAAAGGTGTATTATATTTGATGCACGCAACACTACACACACAACACAGAACACTTTGGCCCAGATATTCAAAAGGATTGCGCATGGTGCAATAGTGTTGCACCCTGCACAACCCACTGATACGCCCGGCGCGATATTCAAAAGGGAAAAGTGTGACGCACAAATCCCTATGCACCGGAGTGCATCAGTAATGTATGCAGGCACAGGTGGGGGGGGCGTGCCAATGCATAAACTGCACAGCCCGATATTCAGCCCGGGATGTGCAGAGTCATGCATGTGCAACCCCTACCTGTGCCTGCACAAAGTTAAGCCCCCCAAAAAAAAGGAACAAATGATGGCCACCCACAGGTGAGCTGCCACATTGCAGGGCGCAACTCAGCAGCTGTCAGCTGTGGGTGGCCACCCGAGTTCCTGCCGCACCTGGCAGTGCCCCCCCATGCTCCATCGTGGCATCCGTGTAAAGACACCCCCCCCAATATCCCTGGTGGTCCAGTGGACTGCACTCTGCCAACCACGGGCATCTTTGAAATCACCCCCTGCCAATATCCCTGGTGGTCAGTGGACGCCTCTGCCCAATCATGGGCATCTGTAAAACATAGAACAGTCCTATTACCCTGGTGGTCTAGTGTGCCCCCCACACCACCCACTCAGCCTCACTGCCCTGCTCCCCCGGTCAGCAGGGCGGCAGCACCACCACCGCCTGCCCGCCCCGCCCGCTGACTGACAGTTCAGTAGGACTGCATGCCATTGGTTCACAGTGTGAGCCAATGGGCATGCAACCATACCGTACTACTCAGTCAGATGTAGCAGATGATTCATTCACATATCTGGACACCATGTATATGTTATGGGCTGCAGCCGATAACTCATGCTGTGAACCAGCGAAGCGTCCAGCCTACTGAGCTGTCAGTCGGCGAAGCGGGCTGCTGGCGGGTGGGGAATGCTGGCAACGGGGGCGGGTGGTGAGGCTCCGGTGGCGGGTGGGGGCTGCTGAACCGAAAGCAACAGACATTCTATGTTTTACAGATACCAGCGACTCAAACAGGTGCAGTCCACTGAACCACTCGCAAGTGAAAGTGTTCAGATACTACCCGTCAGGCTAACAGGTGGTTACCCCAGCCACCGGGGATAATGGGCCGGGAAATTATGCAAATGCCAGCGATGAACACATAAGCAGTCACTGGACCACCAGGGATATTAGAGGGGGTTTTTCTTTTAGACGAATGCCCGCGATCGGGCTGCAGGGGATGTCGGTCCCCAATAGCTGCTGCCTGGCAGGGCGCTAGGCTCAAGTCGTCGGGGATCGGCGCACCTGCATGCTAATGGGATGCAACTGGGGCTATAATGACATGCAAATGGCCCCACGTGTGCCTTGCATAAATGATGGCCCAATCTGCATGTCCCATTTTGAATATCGCAGGTGCTGTGCATGGTGCAATGGCACTTGCGCTAGCGCGTCTCCATGCTCCACTCTGGCCACTTACGTTGGCGCAGTGCCACTGCGCCATGCATAGTGGGGGTGGCCAGGGTGCAATATTCAAAGCTGCTGCACCATAGCGCAGCTCCTTTGAATATCGCCCAGGCCACACCCCTGTGCAACAAAGTTGAGCTGCACCCAGGCTTGCGCCACAGCCTGGCGCAGTTTGAATATCCGGGTCTTTGTGTACAATGCTGAATGAGGAATGCGATGCAAATGCAAAAGTTCAGTGTACTGCCACGTAATGTAAATTTGTAATTTAAACAACCTGACCTTATGAAATGCTGCACCACATTCACACAACAAACAGCAAGAAAATTTGTACTATTACTGACAATTTTACTATGTGTACAGTAACACAGTCAGTTATATAACAAAAATATAACCAAAATACAACGGAATCACTAGTTCCCCAACTTAAATCTATCTACACACAGATACGCCCCTCCCCCACACAGCACACTTCACTGTCTTTCACCACACACACTCAATGTTGTAAATTAACATTCAAAATCCACACACAAACAAAAACACTCGATGATGTGAGCACAGGAGAGTTTCCTACAATTGATGAACTACAGATGGATCCCCCCCAAAAAAGCAAAAATGCTTTTTGAACAGCTTGTAAAAGATTCCTACAGACAGCTATCAGAGCACACTGTCTCCTACTCCTTCCTACTCATACTACCACAAACTCAGGCTGTGCAGATCAATATAGAGGCCATGTGACCTGAACTCCCATGAATCACTGCAAAATCCACCTTCGGAGCTCAAAAACAAGGCGAAGTGAGGCGAAGTGAACTACCACCAATGTGCTTCACCTTAAAAATTGAAAGAGTAGTGACCAGTGGAGGCGGAGTAACACGAATTCGCTGTTTCCAATGCACTTCGCATTCCTCATTATAATGCGAAGTACTCCGCTTCGTATTGCAGAGCACTCCGCGAATCTGCCTGTGCTCCGCAAAATGCTTCGCAGAGCAGATTGAGCCCACTTCGCCCACCACTACTCCCTAAACCACCCATGAGCACTTTCTAGCTCTAAAGGGAAAACATCCTTAATCCCACGTCTGGGTACTTTCTGCAGAAATTAGCCAAGTGCCTGGGAGAAAGCTATAGGTGCCCAAAGTGAACCTGGAGAGGTAAACCTGGTTACTCCAGATGAGGGTCTCCCACCTCTTGCTCCCAAATCTATACTCAGCCATTCATTTGGATCAACACCTTTCTTCGAACTCTCTGGTTGTAGATGCTATCTCAAAATGTATATCACATTTAACATTCTACTCTGTATTTAGCTGGTGTCCTGACTTGAAAAGTTCTGTAGGTGGCTATGTCCATCTTCCTAGACCCCACTGTTTTAAATGCTTCCAAGCCATACACAAAATTAAAAGTACTGTACTTGGCTAGTCTTCTCCTGACCCCACAGTAGGCAGTTACTTTTACACAACTCTGTCTTGGTGAAACATAGGCTCTATTTCAGAGCAGACTCACCGTGGTATGCAGGTGCTCCTGGGCTTCTTCCCACAAAAAACAGATTCTCTGGTACCTCAGTACAATTTCTTCTTTCAGGCAGCTTTTTCCCCTTTCCAAACAGGGCCAGGGGAGCGCCCCTGAAATGCTGGAATTTCCCCCCATCCCTCCGGAATGGAGCACTGAAACAACATGGGGAGTGGTCTCTACCACTTTCTGCTGGTCTCTTCTGTGTTCTTCTCTAGGGTGAGAACACACTATCCACTTTCTGGTGTAGCTCTATAACAGAGCTAGGATCTGAGGGGCTGCCAACTGCAGCACACCTCCTCCTTCTCTGGAGTCTGGCTGAAGACTGACTTGAATTCCCCAATGTTCTAAAGCTAAACCCTGCTGCAACATTCCAGTGTGGCTTATGCTGATGTGAGAATTCTATAGTGATGTCATCCCTCCAGCTCAGCTGAGACTGAGGACAGAGTGAAACAGTGTGAAACCCATTTATTGGTGTCTCACAAGCTTCCTTTCCCTGCCTGCCACTAGATCTAAGTGGGATTCTAGTAACCCCAGGTGACAAGGAAGTTACACCCACCCTCAGCCAGGAAAATGACTGTCCGCAGTCATTACTTACCTGGCCCAGGCTATCCTACCCTATGTGCTACCTAAGGAGAGGGGTGATCAGGCCCTCTCCTACCATGTGCCAGGCACAGGCAGGTAACACTAAGGGCCCAGAGGCCATCAGCTGACACATCAGCCTCTACTCTATGATCTTTCTATGGTTACCTAGTGGCCCTGGAAGAATTGTCCAGAGCATAGCCCTAATAGACCAGTACTGTGGTCCCTACTGCAGGTCAGGACCACAGCCTGTCTATCCCCATAGCCCTCTAGGGAAAACCTATCTGACCAGAACCTAAATTATCCAAAACAGGGGAACCTCCCCCCAATCCCTGGACACCTGCAACCAAAACACAAAGAGCTAACACTACACTCTAAGCATTACTCCCACACTCCCCCACAACCATACCCATGGAAGGAAAAGTTAACACAGTTAATAACAGCACCATACTTTAAATAAAACTACTTTAAAGCACATGAGGGACTCCGATGAGTCCCTTCTCCTCTTCTTGCCTTCTCTTCTTTTCTTGTCTTCTTCAGGATCACCTGCAGGAGAAAAGACAAAACAACCCCTAGTCTGCAAACACAGTAACTATCTAACCCCTACCATCAAAACACTGGAGAATCCCCCCACATTTTTTTTTAGAAAAGTAGAAAAACAGTAGAGACAGTAAAAACAGTAAAAAAACATAACATTATTTACAATACACATTTTGGGTATGGAAGGCCCTAATTGTCCCATCTAGTGACAACAGTGCCCAAAGGCAAGTCCAAAAAAGAGTCTCTCCTGGGCCGGAGTCCAGTGAAGCACAGTTCTGGTAGAACTGTAGTCCCGAGGGGGAGAGTCTTTGAGGACAGTTCAAACAGTCTGAAGTCTGCTGGGTGTAGGGTGTGTACTGCAATGTCATTAAGATAGAAAAGTCTGGACTTACTAGTCCCTTGAAGAACAGAAATGATACGGCACCTGAATTTCCAGCTGAAAGCTCTCCCTGGCAGCATTCTTCGGATACAGCTGGGTGGACATCTTCCAGAAAACAGCAGAATCGCACATCTGGAAACTGCTGGGCTGATGTCAACTAAGAGATGGAATCTTGGAACAGTAAAGGAAACAGCTGGTCTGAAATCATCCGAAATCCCAGGCGATGAATCAGGATACAGCTGGGCTGGTGTCCTCTCTGGATATGATGTCATCTGGAAGGCCAGGTGATGGAATCTGAAAAGCCAGTACACTGCAAAGCTGATGAATCTGGGGGGATCCACAATGGATGCTTGATAAAATTTTTGTCGAACACCCCGTCAGCGACACCGGCAGGTAGACCGCATTCTGCAGTCAGCTGCCGGTTTCCATAGGTTGACTGTGTTTTCTTGGGGTGCTTCGCCCACAAACCCCTCCTTAAGGATTATCAACTCCGAGTCAGAGCTGATTGGGGGGGTGCAGGACCCCTGACAGACAGCACCTGGTGCCAGCGGGTTTCCCACAGCGGCATAACGCTGTAGTCACTGTGGGGGACCTTGCTGTCAAAATGTCACTGTCGGGGGGGTAACCGAATCTGGGGCACCTGGATCCTGGAATGTCAGTCTGGCAGAACAACATAGGTATGACAATGGCTGGATGGAAGCACTGGCTACTACTCCTCTGCTTTCCACTTGGTAGGCATGGGCACATTCGCAGGAAGTTGGTTGCATTGAGGAAAGTAACACAGTGGGTCAGGTGCAAGAATTATTACCCCATCTGGGCACTCATAATTCACATTGTAGAAAGTTTCATGGCCTTCCCCATCCACGATCCAAACAGTGTCTATGAACAGTGTTCTGCCCACTTTCCAATATTTGAATTTCTCTGAAATTACTTTGTCTCTGTCAAATTGACTTGCACCAGGGTGCACATATTTTGTTGCCTCTTCCACGATCCAGGATTTCCTGTTTCTTTCAATCTCCTCCCAGACTCTCCGAGGAAGGTAGGAAAGGATATCCCATAGATCTCACTCACCTTCCTACGAACCAGTCTTTCCTCTTTACTACACTTGGTCCACTTAAGACCTCTGGCCTGGCTTGGGGGTGGCCAGTCCTGGTTCTGCCAGCTACGCATACTCAAAGCAATGTAAAATGGATCTCTGACTCTGCCTTGTGGGGACAGGGCTGTGGAGTCAACAATTGCACCATCTTGTTTCTCCAAGGCAAGAGCTCGAGGCTGTGGACCAGCACCTTCTTCACAAGGCCTCATGGGTTCCCCCTCCTCCTCTTCCTCGTTGAGGATCTGAGCCCAAGAGTGAGTAATCGTCCTCACTCCTGAGACTGTCCACTCTTCACTGGGTATGGAGGTCGACACCTCCCATTCAAGAGTCTCTCTCATCTCATCTTTTCCTATGAGACTAGGACTCGGTCCCTCTCCACGGATCTGCTGATGCTCCCACCGCACTGTCTCTCTGTGACCTGGACTCAGATATATCAGCACTACCTTGCTCTGCCTGTAGATCTACACCCTCTTCCTTTGTGCCACACTCTGCTGGGCTTCCCCCAACAGGATTCACCTGGTGCTGTGTTTACTTTACTACCCCACCCTGTAATGGTGGCGGCAGCACTCTTGGTGCATCAACGTTCTGTTTCTGACTCAAGCCACTGTACATCCGATTTACACGCTCTACTGATAAAGTTCACTCAGACTGCTTAACTGCACTGTTTGCTCTCTCAGCAGATTTATATGATTTTTTTACAGGACTTTTCATTCACTTTAAATCACTGTTCTTGCTTAAAGTCCCTAAAGCCACAGTATTTCATTGTACAGGTTTGCCTATTTTTTTCCCGTAGCATCTATCATACAAGCCACAGTCTCTCACTTTGCTTTGAAAATCATACTGTTGCTGAACCCATAATTATGCTCACAGTCTAATGCTCAGAATTCTTGCTTAGCTGATTAACTTGACAGTCCTTCTTTGCAAAAACAATCACACTGTTACACACAGATTCATCTGGCTTTAGTTAAAATCACACACAGTGTGAGCTGTTTCTCAGGTTGGTACTCAATCAGTAGCTTGCTATTGCAATGGAAAATTCGGCCTATAGCCGGTCTTGGAGGCCTCTGGATTGAAGTGGTCTGGCAGTCCTGCCAATTATCCCTCCGAACACCACGCTTTCTTCCCAGATGATCGAAACATGGGTTGAGCCCGATTTTAAACAGAAAAGTCTGATTTTATTATTTTTACGTTTTCAGTCACTGCGACGCTCCTCATGGCAAGCCAGTTCGCACACTACTCTCTCTCTCTTCCTCTCGAACACTGTGCAGTCACTCTAGAGCTGGCTTGGGGGCGGGACTGACTGCAGTCTCACCAATCACTCGATGCCATGCAAATGAGCCTCTCTCTTATCGTACTGTTCTCCTCCACGCCAATCGTCGAGCATGCAAAATTTAAACTACAAACCACATTTTTTTTTTCAACTGTGACTCCTTGGTGGGAGCACCATTTTGACCATTTTTCATGGCATTTTCCTCAGTGACTCCCCCAGCCCACACACCAAGCACTTTAAATCTCTAGGGTGCAAATCTGTCTTTGTTTCACGCAGTTTTCTATACTTTTTCTTGTAACACACGAACTTTAAAAGCTGGCAAACGTTGTAATTCTGATGCAGGACAAGGGGTGTACACAATCTGGCTTTACTGCTCCTTGGTAAACTGGTGGCACAATTACAGCAGCACATGAACAATAGCACACAGCAGCACATTTGGGTGGCAATGCTTCCAACGTTTTTGGGCTACCTACTGCCAGACTGCCAAAACGCTAGCCACAATCCGAGCAAACCTTTCTTGTTTTCTCCCTAAAATTCCAAACCAAATCCTCAGCGGTGCCTCCATTTTGTAAGCCCTTGGCGCGGTGCCTCCAATTTGTAACCACTACCTGGGCTATCCTAGGTTCGGGGAGAAAATTTGTTTGCTCAGCATTTTGGCTATGTTTGTACATCTGGTCAGGGGCACCCAAGTAATTCCAACACAGGAAGCAATAACTGAAAATGTCCAAACCAGGAATGGTATTCTGGAGTGTGGCTTTTATTCACATCAACACAGGAATAACAAAGCAAAGATGGATCCCCACAGAGCTACACTCACTGGCAATGTCGATTTACAGAGGACAGAACACATCTTCTTCACTACACGAAAACCCTCAGGTTCTAAACACATCTGAGCTTACTATCCCGAACTGGTACTCTTACTCTTGGATTCCCTGGTATGGCAACCCAGAAAGGAATAGGACACTTTTCCATATGACATGGAGTTTGGTGGTGCTAACTAAACCACCCATGAGCAATTTCTCGCTCTAAAGGGAAAACATTCTTAATTCCACATCTGGGTATTTTTTGCAGACACTGGCCAAGTGCCTGGGAGAAAGCTATAGGTGCCCAAAGTGAACCTGGAGAGGTAAACCTGGTTACTCCAGATGGGGGTCTCCCACCTCTTGCTCTCAAATCTATACTCAGCCATTCATTTGGATCAACACCTTTCTTCGAACTCTCTGGTTGTAGACGCTATCTCGTATATCACATTTAACATTGTACTCTGTATTTAGCTGGTGTCCTGACTTGAAAAGTTCTGTAAGTGGCTATGTCCATCTTCCTAGACCCCCACAGTTTTAGACGCTTCCAAGCAGTACACAAAATTAAAAGTACTGTACTTGGCTAGTCTTCTCCTGACCCCACAGTAGGCAGTTACTTTTACACAACTCTGTCTTGGTGAAACATAGGCTCTATTTCAGTGCAGACTCACCATGGTATGCAGGTGCCCCAGTGCTTCTTCCCATAAAACACAGATTCTGTAGTACCTCAGTACAATTTCTTCTTTCAGGCAGCTTTTTTCCTTTCCAAGCAGGGCCAGGGGATTGCCCCTGAAATGCTGGAATTTCCCCCCATCCCTCTAGGGATGGGGCACTGGAACAACATGGGGAGCTGTCTCTACCACTTTCTGCTGGTCTCTTCTGTGTTCTTCTCTAGGGTGAGAACACACTACCCACTTTCTGGTGTAGCTCTATAACAGAGCTAGGCTCTGAGGGGCTGCCAACTGCAGCACACCTCCTCCTTCTTCTTTGGAGTCCGGCTGAAGACTGACTTAAATTCCCCAACATTCTACAGCTAACCCCCTGCTGTAACATTCCAGTGTGGCTTATGCTGCTGTGAGAATTCTATAGTGATGTCATCCCTCCAGCTCAGCTGAAACTGTGGACAGAGTGAGACAGTGTGAAACTCATTTAACTGGTGTCTCACAAGCTTCCTTTCACTGCATACCACTAGATCTAAGTGGGATTCTAGTAACCCCAGGTGACAAGGGGGTTACAATAGTTTTCTGAGTTATTGTTGTGAATGAGACAGCCTACATTATTTTGTGGTTTTCTTAGTGAATTAATGTACACGAAAAAGGTCTTGCAATTATCTTTTTTGGTATTTTTTGCTGGATTGTATTCTGCTCGCCATTTTGCTCTTCTAATTTCTCTCTTACACTGTTTTTCACAATTTTGTGACTCTTGTAGAGTACTGCTGGTTCCAAACAACAGGTGGCATTGATATGTCTTATTCTGTTTCTTTATTAGTTTTTTTTTTGAGTTTAACCAATGAGGCCTTTTTTGTTAGTTTTCCTTTTCTTAATCCTAGAAAAAAAGTTGTTGCTGATATCTAAAATTATAGTTTTTATGGTAATGCACATTGCCTCAGTTGATTTGTTGGCTAGTTTTTTTTTACCAAGTCTATCTGGGATAACTCTTTTTTATTTCAGCAGTATTGGCTTTACAACACAAGTATATTTCCGTGCATCCATTTTGCATGATTACATTATATTTTATGGTGAATCTCACAGATCTATGGTCACTGTTACCCAATGGTGGTCAAGTTTACAGTCAGTTATATTGATATTATTAGAACTAAGTACAGTATCAAGTATATGTATTCCTCATGTAGGTTCAGTAACTTGTTGCTATAAATGTGCTTTATTACAGACTTCCCGGAATCTGTTACCCATTGAGATGGTTGCTGAATTTGTCTCCCAATCTATTTCACTCATTTTTAGATCACCCATGACAATCAATTCACCCAATTCCCTAACCAGGGAATAAGGAGATAAGAGCCGAGCAGAAGGAGGTACCATTAACTGTGAGGGTGGGTGCAGCACAGCTGCTCAGAGGGATGTACCAAGAAGAGCAGGGGATAGAGCACACAGCTGAACACAATTGCTACTGCAGGATGGCCTAGTGGAAAGGGCAACAGGCAGCAGTGAGACAAGGCACCGGGGGGGGGTCGAAACCAGGAGAGGGTAGGCAGGTGGAAAGGAGGAGCTGATTTGAGGAAATGGAGGTTAATAGGAGTGGAGGGGCTGGATAAACTGGAAATAGACAGTGGAAGGTAAGGCAAATTACATTACAGGTAGGGATAGCTGAAGTTGTGTAATGGCGACCTCTGGTGCACTATCAATACAATGAGCTAGTGGAGAATTGGAGAGATTGGAAATTGCAGTGCCTGTCACATGACCAATCATGTGACAATGGGCACCTATAAAAGTAGAGTCAGCCAAGGGTGTGGGTTGGAGGGGTGGGTGGGGCAGCCGCTGCGGTGCTGGTGGTGGGTAAGCCCTCTGCAGCACAGGCTGCTCCAGACCTCTCTACCTGTGTCCGGTAGAGCTGCACCGGTTGCTGCAGGAGTGGTTGAGCACCTGTGTTCTCTCGGTGGGCATCCGGGGGGAAGAAGAAAGATGAGGTATTACTGGGGTTAACTCATTCACACCACAAGACCATTTTAAGACTTCCACCACTTGTGCCCTGTATACACTCTTAGTACTGCATCCTGGGCCTTTCTAAGTGAAATCAACCATAATCAGCATGCCACAAACACATGTGAATACCTCTTGAACTGTAGGTGCTACACACAAAGTATGAATGGCAAAGTTGTTCAGCACAACATTACCTTTCCAGTGGTGCTATGCAATCAATTGTAATCATTTTTTTTTATTTTATACTAGCTGAAATTCCAAACTGTGTTTTTTCAGATTTTTTCAAGGTGCGTAGGTGAGGCTTGAGAGACAAATGTCAGCCATGCACACCATACCTTAAACTAATGTGAATAACTCCTAAAGCATACATGGTAGATATAAAGTATCAGTAGCACAATTGTTCAGCACAAAATTATCTTTCTAACAGTGCTACGCAATCAGTTATAATCCATTTAGTTTTTATTTTATACTAGCTGAAATACCAAACAACTGTTTCTTTTTAGATTTATACAAGGTGCTTAGTTGAGGCTTGAGAGATAGATGTCAGCCATGCACACCATACCTTAAACAAATGTGAGTAACTCCTAAAGTATACATGACAGACACAAAGTATCAGCAACAAAATTGTTCAGCATGAAATTACCTTTCTAATGGTGCTATGCAATCAATTCTAAGCAATTTAGTTTGCTTAATATTTAGGTAAAAATTACTGACTTCCTCAGACGTTTCCAGGCCTGAGTGTAAGTCTGCTGAGTACGTCTATAGGTGTTGTTGGGCTGAGTGGCTATGCTTTCAGATGTCACCTACAGGCATATCTAGGTCTGAATGAGTTAAAAGGTCAGGACCATACACAAAAGCAAGGTCAAGGTGGGAACGGGAGGGAAGGGGGCAAATGGTGACCACCAATTCATTCAGACTTGTCCCAATGCAGACCTTCCCAAACAAAAAATGTTCCTGTGAAATATCACCTTTAGTAAAGGTGACGAAAATTTTATTGGCCCTTCTTCATGTAACTGTCTCCGCCCAAATGTTGGGCTTCATACCTCTCAAGTGTCCCTGATTTTGCCTCAAAATGTTACTCTGTCCCTCCTAAAATTTGTGTTTTTGTGTCTAAACAGTGGGGACTGTAAGCACAAAACAATGTCAAGCATTAAAGTTACAGACGTGTTCTTCTTTAGAAAATGCGTTTTGCACTAAGCCCCATATTCTACCAGTTTTCTGGGTGGATATCTCTAATTTTGAAGATGTGTCCCTGATTTTCATCCTTTGTCCCTGAATTTTTTAAGCCTTGTCCCTGATTTATGAGGCAGGAGGTTGAGAGGTACGTTGGGCTTACCTTGGGTTGTCTCCCTGGGCACTTCATTGCCCTCTGCCTGGCAGAGATCAGCTTGGAGTTCTGCCATTGAGCCTGGCCAGTGTCCAGGGCTGTAAACAGCAAATCCAAATGTAAAGTATTGCTGTGTTTCTGGTCCTGCACAAATCTGCAAATTAATGCCATCATGCTTTACCTTTAAGAGGTTCAGCCTGTGTATGCAGTGCATAGCCTGTGCTGGGTCCAAAGGAAACAAAGCTCACAACTAGCTAAGAAGCACTCCCATGGTTTCCATTGTACAGTGGCTTACCAGAGCAGATGAAGCTCTAGTAAATGCTGTAAACATTTATTACTGAATCTGAACTGTTATGTTCAAAATGAACTTTAAAATGTTTAGGACTGTTTACTTTCTAACAGCCAGCTGCAATGTTGACACTTTGACCCTGCAGCTGAGCCAATCAGAACTCAAAGGTTGTAATGTGTCCTTTTACTATGGCTACTGGGAGAAATTGTGAACTGTATGCTTGGTGCCCATTTTAACCAATCAGGAATGTGGACAGGGGCGTCATTTAGGGGTTGCCAGGGGTTGCGGTTGAGACCCCTATGATTTTTTTGCAACCCCTATGAAGCCCACTGCAACCCCTAAGAACCCTAAAACAAGGTTTCCCTAGCATTTATTTATATAGATGTGGTGGTTGGGGGAGTTTTACAATCCTTAAGATTTTGCTGAAATGGGACTTTGCAACCCCTATGATTCTACTGAAATAATGCTACTGAGTATAACCTACCTCCTTCTGCTTGCTATCCCTCCTTGCAGTCCATCATCCTTTTGCTTTCCCACCACCGTTGAAAATTGGGCGCTACTTTCAGATATCCTGATTGATAACCCTGAGGTCCCTTTCCTATGAGGTATATGCCATGACCTCTCCTCCTGTCTTGTACTTGGCTTGGGTTATTTTTGTCTGATGTGCATGACTTTGCACTTTTTGGCATTGAATCCCAGCTGTAAAATTCTGGACCACTCTTCTAGTCTTTCCAGGTCCCTCCTCATGGCCTCCATTCCTCTCATTATGTCCACACTATTGCAGATCTTGGTGTCATCTGCAAATAGATAGACTATTCATTCATGCTTCACCCTTGTGTCCCTTATGAATGTATTGAAGAGAACAGGCAAAGTACTGACTCTTGACCCAAATCTCCCCGAGACTTCTTATTTAGTACAACCCTCTTGGTTCTATTCCTTCATGCTTCACCCTTATGTTCCCTATGAATTTATTGAAGAGAACAGTTATGAGGAAAGGCTTGAGGCCTGTAACATGGTTATGCACAGAATCTTTCACTTTTCAGCCACAAACCTCGCTTGTTCTATGTACTTCCATGGAGCAGAACATGTTCCTTTAATGAGTTTCTTCAAGTGGTGTATCGGTGAATACTAACATACCCAGAAGTCTGCAACTGTAGAGATATATTGGTCTGTATTTAAAATAGCCTGCCAATGATTCAGTGGTCGGGGCACAGAGGAAATTCAAATCTATGCATCCAACATTTTAGCCATTTATTCCACATTTGATTGGCAGTTTAGTAAGGTGATGGGTTTGCTTTGAGCATGTTGTATTTAATCAAGTGTTTACACCAAGAAAGGAAATTCTTCACAGCCACAGGTGACGCCTGAAATGCATTGCCAACACTCACCAGTCAGATACCAGTCTAGCTTGTCAGCAGTGTCTCCAGTCAGGTCAGCTACCAATCTAGTTTGCTAGTAGTGTCTGCAGTCAGCTACCAGTCCAGTTTGCCTGCAATGTCTACAGCCAGGTTTGCTAGCTACCAGTCCAATATGCCACCAATCTCTCCAGTCAGCTACCAGTCCAGCTTGCCAGCAGTGTCTCCACTCAGATACCAGTCCAGCTTGCCAGCAGTGTCTCGAGCCAGCCTCCAGTCCAGCTTGCCAGCAGTTTCTTCAGTCAGCTACCAGTCCAGCTTGCCAGCAATGTTTCCAGCCAGCTACCAGTCCAGCTTGCCTGCAGTGTCTCCAGTCAGCTACCAGTCAAGCTTGCTAGCAGTGTATCCAGTCAGGTCAGCTACCAGTCCAGTTTGCTAGCAGTGTCTCCAGTCAGCTTGCCAGTAGTGTCTCCAATCAGCTACCAGTCCAGTTTGCCAGCAGTCTACAGCCCGGTGGCTAGTTACCAGTCAAGTTTTCCAGTAGTGTCTCCAGTCAGCTACTTGTCCAGTTTTCCAGCAGTGTTTCCAGTCAGCTTGCTAGCGATCAGTCCAGTTTTCCAGCAGTGTTTCCAGTCACCTACTTGTCCAGTTTGCCAGCAGTGTCACCAATCAGCTTGCAGCTCCCAGTCCAGTTTGCAGGCAGTGTCTCCAGTCAGCTTTCAGTCCAGTTTGCAGGCAGTATCTTCAGTCAGCTACCAGTCCTGTTTGCAGGCAGTGTCTTCAGTCAGCTGCAACCAGTTTGCAGGCAGTGTCTATAGTCAGCTATCAGTCCAGTTTGCAGGCAGTATCTCTACTTAGCTTCCAGGCTAGTTTGCAAGACCCAAGCAAGGTAAGACGTCGTGTCACTAGCAAATATTTCTAAGAGTAATAAAGGTAAACCCAACTTAATGGGGGGTGTCCAGTGAGCTGAGCATTAATGTTGGAAAAAAGAAATATCCAGGGACTTAAGTACTTTATGTAAGAATGGGCATCGCCATTGACTAGTCTTGGAACCCTCATGGTTTTGGTGAAATGCTATGGAGAGGGTGGTGCGGGTAATATTCTGGACTGTTGTGACTCTGGGGAGGGACAAGGGTGCAAATTACTGAGCATGGGGAGGAGGTAACGCGGTAGCAAAATTTGTTTCAAATGACCTCCAAAATGCACTGAATTTAATTTTTTTTCTACGGGGGCCTAGGAGCCCCCCAGCCCTTGCAACCCCTATGGTTTTTCTGAAATGACGCCCCTGAATGTGGAACTGTGACTGACAGCCTGGGCAGCCAACTGGATGACTGGATTCCTTTTCCATTTGGTGGGAAGGGACTCTTTAACAGTTAGTCTAGCTCGAGCTTCCAGTCTGAGAGGAAGCTCTGTACTCAGCTCTGATTTGGGGGTCCTGCATACCTCTCCTCAGCCTGAAATTCTGCGTGGATTGTTAAAACTGCCAAGTACTGCACATAACTTTCAAGCCTCCAAGCGGAGAAAAGGAGTGATCTCAGCTGAACTGAAATTTCAGCCTGAAGTGTGTCGGAGTGTCTAAAACTCACCAAGCTGCATTTCAGTGAGAGATTTGTTTGCCTCAGACTGCTGACTGAAACTGAAGCCTGGGGCCATCGAAGTTGTCTCTCACCCATTCGCCCAAAGGGGAAGACATGAAAGGTGTTTCTGCCAGCTTGCATACTAGACAATGCAGATTGCAAGTGGGTAAGCTGTGTGGCCTAGCTGAGACTGTGCCAGAATTTAAACCTGTGATGCCAAACTACTTTTCTAAGAGACTGTTGCTGCCTGTGAGCCAAAAGCTGCTAGAAGACCAGTTTGGGGAGTCAGCTCCTGCGGCAAAAATCATTGTGGGTTGCAGCCACCCTTGGGAGGGAAACCATGATGTGGGGGGAGTTGTGTTAGCCTGATACCAGGTGATAATTGCGCACACTAATCCACGCAGAGTAGGAGCGCATTACAGGTAGCACATAGGGTAGTAGAGCAACAGGGGAATATCAGTAATGCAATACTATTGCTATCCCCTGTCACTCACCAGGAAGAAGGAAGTGTATTTAGCCACTGCTGGCCAGGTGCTTAGGTGAGCCGCTCCCATGGTGAAGTGACTAGAGCACCTGACCCTGCAGTGTGTGGGTTGGCTGAATCATGGTTTGATTCCCTGGTAGGGAAGCTCTTAGAGTTAATTTTTTATTTCTTGCAACAGTGTGCACACCCCCTCAGAGTTGATTATATTAGTTCCAGGGGGAAAACAAAAGCACAGCTGTCTGTCTTTGCCGCATGCTGTTTTCTTCTACGCGGTGGTCATATGCATGGTATCGTCTGCGACATTATGACCCCATGCCTGTATGCCTGTTAGCCCTGGTCCCTGTATGCTGGTCCTTGCCCAAAAAGGATGAAAACCTGCAGCCTGCAGCCAAGAACCAGAGAGCCAAATCCAGTTTCAAGGAGAACAAGCCTGGCAACCATTCCAGATCCCAAGGTCCTGGTTCAGTGAGTAACAACAGGGTTTGCCCCTGCAAAAATAATGAAACTATTTCTTGCCATCTGATTTGCTTTCTAAGTTCATGCAGGTGTTTAGACTATTTGCAGGACATCGGGCCTGAGGATTACAGTTCTCTATGGGTTTAAAGTTGTTGCTGATGTTGCTACAGCCAAGTGCAGAAAGAGCAATAATTGTCTATTTATTTAATGGCCTCAGCCAGCTGCAATGCCGGACAACCAGCTGCAACACCTCAGGCCTGCAACTTAATAAACCCTGGGTACCCAGACAGCAGTAACTGGACTGGCCAGGGGGTTAAATGCATTTGAAAGTATCTCTAAGACAAAACCATTGCCTTAAAGTTACTCTTCATTACATCCCTTCCCCTTTGTTCAGTCCCCTAAATAAATCTCATTTATTGTTTGAATGTTACCCTGATCCATGAGCAGATTATTACTAAGTGCTGGGTTACTGAGAAAACTAAAAGGTGCATTGTTGTTGCTGAAAATTATTCTTTATAGGTGCACAGGGTGTATTTGGGAAGTTCAGACCCTGCTGGAAAGTGTGGTTACTGTGAGCATATTATTAGCACTCACCACTAATTGTACCATTGAATGCCAAGTCAAGCATTTTATATCAATCCATGTGTAGGACCACTTGTAGGGGCAGTGGGTAGGTGCAGCATCCCAGAGGGTTGTGCTAGCTTATCACCAAACCCACTTAAAGGTAACTCTGGGTGGAGGCACTGTGCAAATAGTACTCTTGTTGGTACTGAGCGACTTTATCCTTCAAAACCAGAACCCATGCCCCTCTACCTGCATCCCGGGTAGCAGGCAGGGGTAGCATCCTGTTGGGAGGTGGCACCCGGGTTACCCGGCAGTATAGCATAGTGGTTTAAGGCTCTGAACTGAAAACCTGGAGACCTGGGTTTGAATCCCACTGCCCCCCCTTGCATACTGTGTGACCCTGAGCAAGTCACTTCACTTCCTTGTGCTCCCAGGTCGCACCTGCAAACAAGCTTTCAGATTAGTGTGTCTGTCCTGGTTAAAAAAACAAAAACATTTAGGAGGCAGGGTCATGACAAAGCAATGTTAAAAATGTTGTGCACAAATATTAAAAAACAAATTTATGAGCCTGCAGTACATTACGTTTTGTGAATGCAGGCTCGTAACTTTGATAATTTTCAATATTTTACCCAAAATTCATCAGCTGCAGTTCTATCGGCTCTGGCCAAAGCTTGATAAGGTTTGCTGCTATCTGGGCAGGAGATGCTGAATTCTGTTTGCTGTCTTTGTTATGCAAATGGCTTTCTGTGACCACTTTCTCTCCATCACTCACCCCTTGTTGTGGCCTTCCTTCAATAGAAGGAAGGGTCTGCAATGTTTTTGGGGCTGCTATATCTCTGATGCATACCTTTTCAGGACAGCAGTATTCCAAAAATCCAACACCATGTGAGAAGCCTCAGGCAGGTCACATCCTGGAACCCATGCTGTACCGTCTGGAGTCTTTTCCCAGCCCGCGGCCGTAAGCACACTTCCACTCAACACTGCTCCTCTGTTCTATTTGCAGGTATCAGTACAGGGCATCTTGGTCATAGGCAGAGACTCCTGCTTGCATGTGCCATTCCTGATACTCTGGATGTCCTGCCGACTAATGCCGGCAGGTTCTGTGCGCTTGCTTTGTCCACTGCATCATGTTCGCTGAACTGCATTACCCAATCAGCAATTGGATACCCATGTGATTAGAGTGTATTGACTGCTGCTTACTGCTTCCATCATCCGAAGCTGCTGGCTGGGATGATGATGAGGACAGTTTTGGGGGTTGTGTCAGGTAAGAAGCTGGAGTCTGTGCATTTGTGGGGAGTTTAGCATCAGCTTCTGTTAATAAAAAACACTGTTTCAGCATCTTTCAGGGAATGACCACCATTTTCTGAGCCAGTGGCTGCTGGGACTGTTGATGCTACTGCATCATTGCTGTCAGTGGGCACTGGCAGCTTTTGATCTGAAAGCAAAAGTATTTGCCCAGAATGTCCATCTTTCTTTTTGCCATTTATCAAAGCTAAATGTTCCTTTTTCATGCTGGAAATTGACTTTGTCCTCGGTCACCAATGAGAGGAGGTGTTTCTTTCCTCCAGTGCTGTTTTCAGTAATTCGTTTTCCTTTCTTGTAAGTTGACCAGTTTAGTCTATTTGGCTTTCTGCTTCCATTTCATCAGAAACAGCCATATCAACATCCATTGAATGACTTCCATAGGGTTTGCAGCAGGGAGGGAGGTCAGCTCATCTGCAAGCTCAGAATTCATGCCTCCACCATGGCCAGGATCCGCCATGATAGACTGAGACACAGCACCCCCTGTCCCCCCCTCCACACACACACAGCCCTGGAGAGAGGGGGGATTTTTACAGTGTCCTGGACAGATTTTGCCCATTCACTAAGTTACCATCACCAGCTTAGTCTGGTTCAATTTTATTTGGTTTGCATCTCTATCCCCCCATCGGGATGAGGCTGAAAATAGGCAGTGTCGTCTAGCCCTCCTTTCCTGGTAAACAATAACTAAATACATGAATAAATATTTATACATTAGGGACCATTGGATCACTGAAGTGTCTTCATTAGCTGCTGCAGCTCCATGTCAGTCCTCTAGCCACATTCTCAGGCGGTGAGTGCATTGGTAGTCCAATGGCTTCTTTTATAAGAGTGGGTGCATTGTTAGCCCCTTGGCTTCCTCAGCAGAAGAGAGAGCACTGCCACCTACACTATATGGACGATCCAGAGCAGAATTCTGATGCTTGATAAGAATGCAAGACATTGTTTGAGTTTCAGCATCTGAGCATCTATTGTAATCTTGTAGAGGCGGTAGTGACAATACAAATCCTTAAAATAGTTGTTACATATTATGTAGAAATGGACTGTGGAGTTCATGAGTCGAACTGAAAATTGCTGTAGGAGGAGAAACTGATAGAATTGATAAGGTGATGAGCAGCACATTAGTATCATAGCTACAATTGCACAGCTTATCACCAGCTAATTGTCGGGGAAAATGGAAGTTTCCAGGTATTTGTTGCTCTGTATACAGAGCTGGACTATGTAGACTCTGAGTCAAGCAGAAAGGTAGTTGCAGATCAAGAAGATTAGGGAATGAATAAGATAATAAAAACAGTGGTTGGGCTATGAGCAATGAAGGCCTCCAGAAATTAATAGAATAATAGTAGATATGCAATAGTGTTCCTACATAGTTTATAAACTAGAGCATCTAGGTATTAACTGGGGGCTACTGAGATGAACTTGAAACTGGTTGCAGGATAGGAAGTAAATAAACATAAATGATGGTAACCAGTAGGCATGGAAGCAAAGGACCAGTGAGGTTCCACAGGGGTTTGTTCTGGGCCTACATTGTTAAATATATTTATAAGTGACCTAAGGGTACAGTAGGTGCTGTCAGCTGGCTTGCCCAAGTTTGCTGATGACACCAAGATGGGAAGAGTAGTTACATCACATCGGGAGATAGATGAAATGCTGAAAGATCTAGATAGGTTTGGGAAATGGGAAGTAACATAGCAGATGAACTTCAACACTGAGAAATGCAAGGTCATGCATTCTGGAAAAAAGAACATGAATCCAAAATACTACAGTACCTCCTAGGCATGGAGATTGATTAAAGAAAGCAGGAAAAAGACTTGGAAATAGTGATCAGCAGCAACTTTTTTATTTTTTTTATTTAAAGTTTATTAAAATGTTCACATTAAACAATGGACAGGGTCAGAACATCCATAGCATAAAACTTATGACCACACAAGTTAACTGACCCCGTCCCCCTCCCCCCGACACCCCTCACTCCAAACCCCCCCTGCACAGTCCCAAAGGCAAGGCAGTCCAGGACATCTGAGAAATTAGGAGATAAGTATTAAAAATTAGATGGTATATAATGTATGGAGTGAGGCCCAAATCCGGTCATATTTGGACTTGTTATTAATACTCGAAACAGTCTTCTCCACTCGAAGATTAAATAATAACTTGTTTAGCCATTCAGAATAAGAGATGACTTCCAAGCTCCTCCAATACTTAAGCACTAGTTTCTTAACGGACATCGAGATCAAAGCAATATGAAACTTACACTTATTAACAGAAATCTGCGAATAATCCCCGAAGATGCAAACCTCTGGGATAAACAGGTCTCTCAGCCCAAGGAGTGGAGCAGCTTTGTCCCTTATAGTCTCCCAAAGGGGTGATATCTTATGACAATCCCAGAAAATGTGAAGTAGGGAACCTTCTGCCTGATTAGCAGCAACTTTAAGTGGGAATAGCAGTGTGAGGCAGTAGCTAGCACAACAAACAAAATCATGGTTTATATTAAGAGACACTTCTTTGTGTTGATAAGGGACTGTTCAGAAAGAACAAGTAATAAATGTCAGACAGGCACATCCCTGTTACTTCCCAGCATGGGAAGGTAGTTTCAAGGTTTGTGAGTTAAACAGGAGATCATGTAACAAGGGGCCACCCTGCTCGAGGGGCCCTGAACCGTTAGTTTTTCTCTATACGGAGTTGAAGCATGCTGCAATAAAAGTGTTGTTAAAAGATTCTAATGAACCCTTTGTTTTGGAACACTACAAAACAAGACATATTACCAGGAGTGGTCTTGGGATCTTTCTTAAAGCATAAACAAAAGAGGAGCAACAAAGACGTAGAGGTCTTGTGGGTGAAGAACAGACTAACCTCACTGGATATGGGTCCAAGTGACTACAGATTTTGGCGGGCTGATCCCATTGATATTGGAATCTGCTGAAATGGAACAATTAAGACCACCACCAGAGATCAGGTTTGAGGGTAATTTAGAAGAAACGCGGAAACAATTTAAGCAATGATTCAACTGCTATTTACAAGCAGCTAGCGCAGAAGAAAAAGAGAGCCCACAAAAAGTAGCCTTATTACTGCCTCTATCAGGCTCAGAAGCATTGGACATATATAATACCTTTCAATTGTCTGAAGAGAACAGGCAGAACTATGATATTGCAATGCAGCAGTGTGAAGCATACTGTGTGCCTAGAAAAGATTAGACTTATGAAAGATATGTATTTAGATCCCACATGCAAAAGGAACACAAAACAACAGAAGAATTTGTTACTGCTTTGAAACTAAAAGCACATCCCGTAGTTTTGGCACACTTAGCCATTCTTTGATAAGAGACCAAATTGTGATAGGCTGTTCTGATGGCAAGATCAAAGATCATCTGCTGAGAGATTGTGAACTAACCATGGAAAAAGCCATCCACATTTGCTGGGCCATTGAGTAAATGTGCATGCAACTGAAAGTCTTCACTGAAGCGAAAGACACATATGACAACTCAGAGGCTGCTGCAGTGCAAACTGTGAAGAATCGAGCCCAAAGGTCCCCTACAAGTTTCACAAAGCAGGAGGTACAACAAAAAGAAACTGGCAGAGCTGCAACCATTCAAAGAAAGGGTGCAAGAAAAAAACTCTGCACTCCGCAGGCACTGTGAATATTTAAACTTCCCATAGGGAAAAAAATATTTCTGTAGACTTTAAAGTTTGAAGGATTTGAAAGGATTCCCTAAGGAAGTTCGAAGGAGCGACATGCAGGAGTAATGTTTGTGGTCATAGTAATTTGTGGAAAAGCAAATTAAAGAAGGTATTTTGAATCCTTGAAACTTTAAAAGTCTACAGAAATATTTTTTTCTATGAGAAGTTTAAATATTCGCAGTGCCTGTGGAGTGCTGAGGTTCTTTTGTTTGTGAGCTTATTGAAGGTGGCAGCCTTTCTCTGTACCTGTCCTTTCACCATTGATGCACAGCACTAAAAGACTGAAAGGGTGCAAGTAAACTGCCACAACTGTGGTAAACAACATGCCTACAGAAATTGTCCCGCCTATGGTCAACAGTGCAGATCCTGTAAACAACTTAAAGTGAGTGTGTGAGATACAGTAACAGGCTTCATAACCTGTTACTGTGTCACAGTGATAGTTCCTCCATGTTAGAATTAGAAATTGTAATGCTGTCCTGTAAGGGAAACTACCTGTGCCGCAAATGAAAGCCACCACTCAACTAATAGGGGCCCTATTAGTTAAGCAGTGGCTTTCGTTTGCAGAAAAGTTAGCTCAAAGATGCATAATAATGGTTTGAAACTCTCCCCCATAGGATTCAATGGGGTACATCTCTGTGCTCTCTCTGGTGGGACATCACAAAACGTTCAAGAGCAGGGGACATGGTGAGCAGACAAGGAAGTGGAAGGTATCAGTCGGCCTGCAGTTCTGCCAGAGTTATGATCCCCTCTCTTCCTTATAGAACAGCATTACAATTCCAAACTCCTAATTCCTAATTCCTAACTAACTAACAGAGGGACTATTGCCACAACACAGTAAGGGGCTATGAAGCCCCAAACTGCATTTACTGTAGGAAGGTCACACCCTCATTTTATTCACTTTGTGAGATGTTGCAGACAGAGAAATACAGTGCATGTAGTCACTGAAATGGAATATACTGAAATGGAAGACACAATCTGAGAAAATAGTGAACTCTTTATAGAGGATCTAGATAAGCAAGGCATCTCACAGAAAATGGATGGATCACAATGCTTGTATTTGGACCCCAAAGAGGTAAATGCATGTATTTAAAGTGGAACTTCCCCAGTCACTTTGATTTTCGTGTATTACCCCTTCTTGCATTGATTCTGGAATTGTATTTTATTACTGTCTGCTACAGTTAGTTTTGCATTCTGAGCTGCTAAAAACTGTGGGGTGTACCAGAGCTTCTATAGCAAGCCTGGTGTTGCTGTGGGCTAAGGGTTATACTGCTGACATTATTGTAGGGCAGAGTAAATTTCACACAAAAAAAAAATTCTGACAAGGCATTTAGAGTTTGGTATAATGCATTGCTAACAGGGTGTTTTGGGAAAGGGGGCACACAGCATGTACACTGAGTACTGGTAGGTTTCCCTTGCAACATTGTTGCAATTGTATGGCACTGCACAGTGTGAGTCACTCTTCTATCCTACAGTGATGTCATAAGGAGCTAGCAGCCCAGCAGCTGAACAGCAAAGGGAAGTGCAGCATGGCTCAAAAACAAATCCAAATTATGGAAGGCAGAGTAAACCTTGGTCAGAAATAAATGCATACACCTCTTCAGGTCTAGTACTGCATATAATGACTACAAGCTGTAACTTTTTGGACCATCAGTGAAGGTTCACTTTAAAGGGAGCATTTCCATATTCCCACCAGACATAACATTCTAGATGAAATGGCAGGAGACAAGTATTTTTCAGTATTGGAGGCCTCCTCAGGATTCTGGCAAATACCTCTAATGCCAGAAAGTGCATCCTTGTGTACTTTTAACACTCCTTATGGGAGGCACTGTTTCAAAAGACTACCATTTGGCATCTGCTCTGCACCAGATATTTTACACAGAACGATGCCACACCTGCTAGAAGGCATTGTAAGGGTTAAAGTTCACTTTGATGACATACTGCTTACTGATCTGGGGCTCTTCAGAGAAGCAACATGACACCAGACTGAAACAAACATTTGTCAATGCTGAATGTTTCCTTGCATGGTTTATGTGGCAGGGGTGTATTGTGTTAGTTGAACTTCTGATGGGAGGAAAAACCTGCCTGAACTACTGTATGTTTTGACAAGCTGTCATATTTTGGACAGCATTTGAATACAGAAGCTCGAGTAATGAGAAGACTATGTTGAAAATGTGGGGTGCAAATATTTAAGATTTCCACAGTCACGAGCATGCATACCGAAACTGCAACAAATGGGAACTTTGTAATTTTTTCAAATTTTGGCCCTAAATGTTGAACATAGTCTTCTTATCACCCCACCTCATGAACCCTGTAGGTGATAATTTTCAAATCTGTGGGGAAAACGGCATTCTGCCCTACAGGTGCAAAAATGTTTTGGGCAAGATGTGAAAAATGACAGCTGTACTGTTCATGAGGTGGTGTGATAAAAATGGCTACTGTATTTTGAAAATTTGGAGTGAAAATATTGAAAATGACCGGAGTTACATGCATGCATAGAATTGTGAACAACTGCATGTAACTCGGCCATTTTCTGAAGTTTTTTCTCCAAATTTTCAACATGGCCTTTTTGGGACCCAACCCTACTGTCATTTTGCTCGTTCATCCTGAAAGGTGATTTCGCACAATGACCCCACCATTCTGCGCCACGGGTGCAAAAACTTGTTTTGGGCAGGATGTGAAAAATGACAGCTATGCTAATTATGATAAGGTGTGAAAAAATGGCAATGTTGAAAATCTAGAGTGAAAATATAAAAAATTGGCAAAGTTACGAGTATGCATAGAAACTGTGCAACACACGCTCATAATGCAGTCATTTTTGGGATTTTTTGCACCAGATTTCAACATGGGCTTTTTGGTACCTCTCCTCATGAACACTGGCACTGTCATTTCATTAATCGGTCCCAAAAGGTGATTCCACACATTGACCACAAAAATCACCTTTCAGGACCAAGTAACGAAATCACAGTGCCAATTTTCATGAGATGAGGTCCCAAGAACCCCATGTTGAAAATTTGGGGTCAAAATTCCTAAAATTGGCTGAGATATCAACATAAGTTGAAAACTCCATTGACCGCCATTATACAGCACTTACCTTGATTCCTCAGTTCGTGGTTCAGCTTTGAAGAGTGCAGATGTGTCTTGGTCCACAGAAGATCACAGCTGCCAATCTCCAAAGGTAAATATGGTGTAAGGGGGTGTGCAGGGAGGTGGGTGTTCAGAGGGAGGGTCAAGATGGTGGAGGGGACAGGGGAGATGATCAGGGACCATTTTTTTTTTTATTGGTTAAAAAAAAACAAGACATCATGGGACAGTTTTCTTTTTTTTAACAGGGTATAAAAAATGTTTATTTCTGGAGACTGGGAGTGGGCTCCCCAGTGTCCCGAGGGGGTTAGATAATGTTGACAGGGGGATTGGGCACTCCGATGTTGGTACAGGACAGGGAACAGAGGGTATGGGATAGACAGCACACAGAAAGCGGGAGTGGGAAGGCTTTATTCACATACCAGGACGGGGAACAAGGGGTGTGGGGAGGACAAAATGCAGAGGTAGTAAGGGAGCGGGAGGGCTTAATTTTGATACCAGAAGGGGAACAGAAAGTGTGGGGAGGACAGCATGCATAGGGAGGGAGCGGGAGGGAATGCAGCTGATACAGGTATAACCCCCCCTACAAATGAGGGTTCCTGAAAAGTCTTTCTTGAGTTTGCCTAAATGCTCACTGCCATGCTGGTGTCCTGCATTTTAGCAGTTTAAATGTGATTGCCACAGAGTGCCTGTATAGCCTCTGGGAACTCTCTTTAATAGCTGCCTGGATTGCAGTCATAAGTAATCTGAGAGGGTGCTCTGTTGAAAGATGTAACTATTTGCTGAAAATCATTTAGAGTGATAATGATAATGTAGTTTGTCTAACCTGCCTTCTTTGCAGCAAGGACTGTTTTGTTTATCCCCACCACTTTGGCCCAGGACTGCCAAACTGGACCAATCAGTACTGGTTGGACCTAAAATGGAGCCGGACTACAGGAGCTGTCTGGAGTCAGAATCTGTAGGAATTGTAGTTTGGGGCTTTTGGCTCCTTTTTGCACCTGAAGGGGGAGCTCCTGTTGTGACTGACAGATGAATCAGTCAACCAAACCTTATGGATCTTGGGGAAATTCCCAGACTTGCTGCAGTTTGAATCAGATCTAAGTTGGGAGATGAAGAAACAAGAGCTCAATACAGTCTCTGTGGAAAGGCTTGAGTTTTGACTGCATACCTGCCTGCTACCCCCTGAGAGGGAGAGAAGAGAGTTATTTTAGACTAATTCCAAGTATGTGAGAACGAAGTAAGCCACTGATTTTTTTACCAGGCTCATACCTGAAGAAGATCAAAGATTTTGCTGAATGCGATCAGCCTGTCAGGATTTCCAGCTGCTTTTGAATCCCCGGTTTGTACAGAGACTTTGCGATCGTGACCTGAGAGAGCAGTTTGCCTGGTACAGTAGAATTTCCTTACATGTAAATGTACTGTGTATTGAAAGTGAGTCGTGATTTGGTTCCCCACTGTGTGAACTGTGTTCTGCTTGCTGGAAGCTGTACCCAGCCCAAAACGGACTGTATCCAAATTTGTCTCCATTTGGCTGGGGCCTTGCCCACACTGGCCCAGCTAGACTACCCACTGCACAGAGAAAGCCATCGACGAGAGACCTGCCTGGAGATCAGTTCCTTGCTCCACGCTTGAACAGGAACAATACCTCAGTCATTCATGTGGGCCCCACTTCTCCGGGCACTCCAGATCAACCACCTGCAGTCTCAATTTTTGTCCAGCCTGTGTCCAGTCTTGGGTATCATGAGTAATCATCAAGGTAGCTCCCTGCAACAACAGCCTAATCTAAAAGTGTGTCATCTGATTGTCTTGTTGTTTTCTTTTCATGAACTGAGCCCTCCAGCTCCAGATTACAAATAGTGTGTGTTGTGCATGTTGTTTTCTTCCATCACAGGGTCCCAACCAGCTGCAACGTTCCTGGCTAGCCCACCATTCTCCATCTGGGTACCCAGAGTGTGTGACTGTTTATGGACCCTGAAGTGCACACATAACTGTCTTATTGATACAGCCTTTAAGCAAATTACCCTGATTACACCCTTCCCTTGTTCAAGTCCCTTAAATAAATCAAATCTAACTCTTTTTTTGCATTTACACTGATTGTGGTACCAGTTTGTGCAAGAGTACTGTACTGCTGTTATTTGCTGTGTATAACCTTGTTTTACAGGGGGGCCCCAGGGCCAGGCCAGAGGAAAGCCCTGGTGGTAAGTGCAAACAATGTGAATACTTATGTGGTGTATCAAGGGTATTGTGAAAGTGATTATTGTGTATTGTTCCGGGCCACTAGTAAGCAAAGAGAGGGGTTACAGTGTCCCATAGGGCTGTGCCCAGGTTAGCTTGACCACTACCAACCCTGACCTCCTGGTGGAGGCACCCATTTCAGAACTCAGGCCGCTTAACCTGCTACTAGCCAAGCAGGCAGTGGTAGTAGCCCTTGGGATAACATCACCTAGGGGTTACACAGGGATGGGGAACAAAGGGTGCAGGGAGGACAGCACACAGAGGGACAGAGTGGAAGGGAATGCTTCTGGTGGTAGGGAAATGGAGGGGGCTTAATGCAAATGGTGGTGAAGAACAGGGGACAGAGATGTCTGTTTTACCAGCCGGCATTATGCTAATGAAAGGAATGAAGCACTCTTACTGGAGCACTTCATTTCTTTCAACTAGAGAACGGCTTCAAGCTGTGAAACTGTGACTAGTGTCACAATCTGGTTGCATGCTCATTTGGTCCGTCAGGGACGAGCCCACTGTACAGTGCTGTGCATTGAACTTGTCCCTGACACACCTCTGAAATATCATTCTACCGCAAGACGTTTCTTGCACACGCGCAAGGAGCCATAAAAAGTGTTACAAGTTGCCATGGAAATGGGCTTTAAGCTGAGCAGAGCAAAATGTCAGATAAGAAAGATTGAAATTCTCTGTCTAGAAGTAGTCCTTTCAGAGGAGGAGGTAAAACCTGACCCAGCCAAAGTGCAGGCTGTAAACAGGATTCTACAACCCAAAATGAAGAAAGATTTACAACGATTCCTGGGGACGATGAATTATCTGGGGAAGTTAATTAACAATCTGACTGACAAGACATGCAATCTGAGAAAACTGCAACTTAACCCCAAACTTAAGTAGCCACATGGGTTTGGACACCTGTCCTTGAACTAGGATTCACAGAAACAAAAAGACTACAGACTACAGCAAGCACCTTGTAATATTTTGACATTACTTGTCAGACATACATTTGCACGGATGCCTCAAAGGATGGCCTAAGAGCAGTATTGTTACAACTAAGAAATAGCAGCTGGAGAACTGTTGCATATGTATACCCCCCCCCCCACACACACAAATGGGAGTTCCCAAAAAGCCTTCTTTGAGCTTGTCTAAATGCTCACTGCCAGGCTGGTGTCCTACGTTTTTGCAGTTTAAATGTGATTGCCAGAGAGTGCCTATATAGCCTCTGTTTACTGTCTTTTTAAGAGCTTCCTGGATTGCAGTCATAATTAATCTAAAAGGGAGCCCTGTTAGAAGATGTGCTTGTTTGCCGATCATTTGTTAGAGTAGTAATAATATTGCAGTTTGTTCTAACCTGCCTTCTTTGCAGCATGGACAGTTCCGTTTGTTTCCATCATCTTGGTCCTGGAGTGCTGAAATAGGCCAATCAGTACATTTGGGACTCTAAAATGGAGCCTGCCTACAGGGGCTTGGTGGGGTCAAAACTTGTAGGAATTGTAGTTTTTGCATTTTGGCTCCTAAAATAACCTGTGGGGGGAGCCCGTGTTGTGACTGACAGATCAGCCAACCGAACCTTTTGGATCTTGGGGAAATTCCCCAAGCTGCTTGCAGCTACTTTCAGTTCTGAGTTGGGAAGTGAAGAGATAACAGCTTGAATGATTCAAGCAGCAGCCCTGGCATATATTCGCATGAGAGAACTGAGTTTTGGCCAGTATGCCTGCATGCTGTCCCTGAGAGGGAACTTGTGCCTTTTTCCGACTGAATCCGAACTTGGAGAGTGAAGTAAGCCACTGAATTGTGACCGGGCTCCTACCTGAAGAAGACCAAACATTTGCTGAATGCGATCAGCCTGTCTGGACCTCCAGTCACCTCTGAACTCCTGGATTGTTCAGAGACTCTCTAATTGTGACCAGAGAGCCTTTTGCCTGGTACAGTGGAATTTCCTTACATGTAAATGTGCTGTGTGCTGCTAGTGGGTCACGATTTGGTTCCCCACTGTGGTTTGAACTGTATTCTGCTTGCTGGAAGCTGCATCTAGCCCCACGGACTGAATCCAAAATCATCTCCATTGGGCCTGGGCCTTGCCACACTGGCCCAGTCCGACTACATGCTGCACAGAGAAAGCCGTCAACGAGAGACCTGCCTGGGGATCAGCCCTCTGCTCAACACTTGAACAAAAATGATGCCTCGGTAATTCGTGTGGGCCCCGCTTCTCCAGGCACTCCAGTTCAACAACCTGCAGTCTCGATTTCATCCTGCCTGCATCTAGTATTGGGTATCGTGAGTAAACATCAGGGTAGCTCCCTGCAACAACAACTTAAATCTAAAGTGTTTCATCTGATTGTCTGGTTGCTTTTTCTTTCACAGACTGAGCCCTCCGGCTCTGGATTACAAATAGTGTGTGTTGTGCATGTTGCTTTCTTCCATCACAGGGCCCCATCCAGCTGCAACGTTCCTGGCTAGCCCATCTTCTCTCTACCTGGGTACCCAGAGGTGTGACTGTGTGGGGACTTAAAGCGCATGCATAACTGTTTGATTAATATAGCCTTTAAGCCAATCAACCTGATTACACCCCTTCCTTGTTCAAATCCCCTGAATAAATCAGATTTGACTTTTTCTGCATTTAACCTGATTGTGGTTCCAGTTTGTGCCAAGAGTACTGTACTGTTGCTATTTGCTGTGCATAACCTTGTTTTACTGGGGGTCCCCAGGGTCGAGCCAGAGGAACCAGCCCTGGTGGTAAGTGCAAACAGTGTGGGTACTTATATGGTGTACAAGGGGTACTGTGAAAGTGATTATCGTATATTGCTCAGGCCACTAGAAGGGAAAGAGTGGGGTTACAGTGTCCCGGAGAGCTATGTCCAGGTTAGTTTGACCACTACCAACCCTGACCTCTGGGTGGAGGCACCCATTGCAGAACCTAGGCCCCTTAACCTGCTACTAGCCAAGCAGACAGTGGTAGTAGCCCGTGGGATAGTGCCATCTAAGGGTTACATATGCATCCAGAGCCTTTACAAAAACAGAATACAAATATGCCCAAATAGAAAAGGAGATGATGACCATAGCCTTAACATCCTCTACTTTTTACAGTAAGCACCATGAAACCTTGAACGTCTATGTGGACAGCCACCAGAAGTGATCAGAAGGGACCTTGGTTTAACACCATACCTGAAGGATGGCACCTCAACAGTGCACCTCCCCCCACATTTGTACTACAGTGTCAGTACTAGAGTATTAGCATAAGTTCCTGGTATGGGACTAGAACCCCTGGCCTTCCAACCTTCCTGCCCCAGTGCCAAGCATGTAGCATACTAAGTCATTAACACAATCCTTTGAAAGTCATATTCAAACCTGACATTATTTATACATAATACATTCACTATATTGAAACTAATCAATACCAACATTTAAGTTTAAGCAAAAAGCACAGATGGCTAGATTATAATCTCAGTGCATGGTCAAACATTTAAAGCAGGTGGGCTGTGCAGGAGAAAGCTCACGTTTATTAAACACAGACGTTTCAATGACTTATCTCTTAAATATTTGTTATTCTGCTGTGGGACGCAGTACCTCAAAATGTAGGAGGAAAAGCAGCAAAATGTGGAACTCCTCCCTATACCATTGAAGACAAAAGCTTAAAACTTTGTGACGTTAATGTTCCAGTTGTCGCAAAGTTCGCTGTTAAATATGCATTCATTGCAGCATAGTAGAGATTTGTTTTAAAACCTGTGTGCATGATGTGGGACAGTATTGTTTCCAAGTGGGACAGAGGGCTTCAGTGGGGAAAGATGCCAACACAGACCCCATCATGGAGGAGAGGGTATTGATGGTGCTGGTGAGAGTGATTTGTTGGTCAGAGGAGTGGCACCATGCTGATGCTGGACCTGAAAGAGTTAGGCTCCTAGGGGCACAAAGGGTGGCAAAAAAAAAGAAAGTAGTATCCTGAAATTCTAATTATTTTGGAATATTATGTAATTAGATTCTGCAGATGGCAACAGTATAATTTTGCAGGAAATTGGCAAATCACATCAAGAGATAAAAAAGTAGAAAGAAGCTTTGAAAGGGGAGGGTGGGGCTGGTTAAGAGGCAACAGCTGTAGAGTTGATGTGTTAACTTTGAAAATATAGCCTCAGTCTGGCCTAGGTTAACAGACTTTCTTTATGTTCATCATGCATGCACACGCAGCAAACATTTTGTTAGGACAGTGGCTTTTAAGCGGTGTGACACAGTCAGTCCAATGTAGTGTGATCTGCAAGGAGCTCGTCAGTGCCACACAAATCATTAGCCAGGCTGGTCATGACACTGTTCTGGCTTGCTGAATGGAAACTTTGTGTATTTCAAGAGAGAGAGAGGGAGAGAGGGAGACAACCCAGTCATAGGTTAGCTCTTTCCTTTGATCTACACCACTCAGCAAGCACAGTTGATCTGTCATGATCAGCCTGCTACACCCTGTAATGAAGAAAATCATCCATTGATGTCTGTTGTTGCCTGCCCTTACTGTCCCCCCACCCAACCCTCCCACTCAGCACCCCACCCACACACACACACACACACACACAGACATAACACTGACCCTGGGGTTGCCCAGTCCTCCAGTGTCACCACCTGAAATAAAGGAAACCATCCCTCACAGTTTTTTAATACACCCTGCAAAAGAGAAAACCATCCATTGATATCTGTTGCATCCGCTGCTATAACTGCCACCCCGCCAAGCCCAACCCATGATAATATGCCAGCATGGGGGATGTAGAAGAAAACCCTCCAGCTTCCTCCCTCTGTGTGCTATCCCACCCTAACCCTCCATTCCCTGTCCTGGTATGTAGAAAAAAAAAACTCCTGCTCCCTTCCTCTGTGTGCTGCCCTCCCCAACCCACTGTTCCCTGTCTTGGTATAAATGGAAAAAAAAAACCTCCCGCTCCCTCCCTCTGTGTGCTGTTCCACCCAAACCTCCATTCCCTGTCCCAGTATAAAAAAAAATTAAAAATGGGGAGAACTTATGCATCACCAGGGAAATATAACACTGACACTGGGGATGCCCAGACCAGTGTTGCCACCTAAAATAAAGAAAACCGTACCTAGCAGTTTGTTTTTTTTAACTGTACCCTGTAAGAAAGAAAACCATCCATGGATATCTGTTGCTGCTGGTGCTGTCAGTCCACCCACCCAATCCACACACTCAGCACCCACCACACCACTTCCCCCATCACAAACATAACACTGACACTGGGGGATGCCCAATCCACCAGTGTCACAACCTGAAATAAAGAAAACTGTCCCTGGTAGGATTTTTTTTTTGTTAAATAAACCCTGTAAAAAAGAAAAACATCCATCGATGTCTGTTGCACTGTTATTATCCCCCTCCTCAATCCTCCATTCAATACCCACCACCCCACACCGCTCCCAAACCCTTACTTACCCACTGGGGTTCCAATGTCGTAATCCTCTTTGGACCACAGACACGTCTTCAGTCTTCAACAGCAGACCATGAACTGAGGAAATCAGGTATGCAGTTCAATTTATTTCAATGGGGGTTTAACTTACTGGGATAACTTGGTCATTTTTTATATTTTTGATCCAGATTTTCAACGTGCCTTTTTTTGGGACCCCATCTTATGAACAATGGCAGTGAAATTAGGCAAATCTGTCCTGAAAGGTGAATTTGTGGTTGCTGCAGGAAATCACCTTTCGGTCAGGAGTTGAAACTTTTCTCCACCCTTGTTCATTAGGTGGGATCATAGGAAGGCTATGTTGAAAATCTGGGGTACAAATATTTAAAAACAACAATGTTATGAGCCTACGTTGAAATTTGGTGAACACAGCTCGTAGCTTTGGTAATTTTCAATATTTTGACCCCCACATTTTCAACATAGTTATTTCTTCAGAGCATATCATGAATATGACAGCTGTAATTTTTCAAATCCTTGTCATAATGGGAGCACGTCAATTCGCTCCTGTCAATTCACTCCCGGAAAATGCGCTCCCGACAATTCGGTCCCGTTTTTTTCGCTCCTGTGGCATCCTGCTCCTGGTCAATTCACTCCCACTAATGCCATACAGGCAGTGTGCAATAATGTACAAATACACAGAACAGTAGTTGTATAATAAATAAGTATCAGCTTTAACCGTTTAACCGATTCCAGAGAAAACACCACGAGAGTCTGTTTAGATCGGAGGGAAACAATGGCTTGCACCCATGATTAAAGAGAGGAATACCAATAAGCTGAAGCTGTTAAACTGAATCGGTTAAAGGTAAAGATTCACTCTAGCTTCGGAATATTTTATTAGCGTCTGCCTTACTGCACCCCATTACGTGTTAGCTTAAACAGTTCACAATAATAAGTTCTTTCAAGGGCTCTGACACTGTAGTCTGTAGTCCAGCATGACTAAAGAGAGGAATACCAATAAGCTGAAGCTGTTAAACTGAATTGGTTAAAGGTAAGAATTCACTCTAGCTTCAGAATATTTTAGTAGCGGCTGCCTTAATGTCTTACTGCCTTACTGAGGAAATTGCAGTAATATACTGTATGGTGCAGGAGGACCTCCCAGCTGGAAAAGAATACTGTGTGGTGAGAAAATGAGTGGATGCGGCTAGGACAGAGCAGCCGCTCTGCCTGTTCTTGTGTTCCACGCTGGTCAAGTCACTGTGAGAATACTTTGGGATGGGAAGCGGAAGTGGGTTGTTGGGGAGCGAGATCTGCAGGAGTGAATTGTCGAGGGAGTGGGTTGTCGGGAGCGAGTTGACCGGGAGCGAATTTATATAGACCCGATCATAATGTGTATTTGTGTCCCGAAAGGTGATTTCATGGTTGCTGCGCGAAATCACCTCTTGGGCAGGAGTTGAAAACTTTCTCCACCCCTGTTCATGAGATGGGATCACAAGAAGACCATGTTGAAAATTTGGGGAAAAAATATAAGAAAACAATGAAGTTGTGAGTCTATGTTGCATATTTTTTATGCCCTCTCTTAACTGGTCATTTTCAATATTTTGATCCCAACCTTTCAGCATAGCCATTTTTTCATACCACCTCATGAATGTGACAGCTGTCATTTCTCAAATCCTTCCCAAAATGTGTTACATAGAATTTGACAGCAGATAAGGACTGCTTGGCCTCCCTAGTCTTCCTGTTTTTCCCTACCTACTATATCACCACAGACCCTACTTGATCTCCAGCGTATTCCCTCCCTTGTCTTATCACTAAGGTTCATTTATGTCTATCCCATGCTTTCATGAACCCCAATACAGTTTTTGTCCCCACTGCTTCTTTTGGGAGGCTGTTACAAGCATCCATCGCCCTTTCTATGAAGAAGTACTTCCTCACATCTCCCCTGAGTCTACCTCCCTCCAACTTCACAGCATGACCCCTTGTCCTTGAGCATCTTTTTTTCTGAAAAATACTTCCCTATTGAACCTTATTTATACCTGTGAGGTATTTGAATGTTTCTGTCATATACCCTCTCTCCCTCTGTTCCTCCAGTGTATACATATTAAGGTCCTTCAATCTTTCTTCATAGTGCTTTTGATGCAGACCCTGCACCATTCTGGTTGCCCCCCTCAGGACCACCTCAATTTTTTCTATGTCCTTCCGGAGATGAGGTCTCCAGAACTGGGCACAGAACTCCAGGTGAGGTCTCACCAGTGATCTATACAGGGGTAACACCACCTCCCTCTTTCTGCTGGTGATCCTCTTCTCTATGCACCCCAGCATCCCGCTAGCTTTCCCAACTGCCTTGTCACACTGCCTAGCCACCGTTAGGTCATCAGATATGATAACCCCCACTTCTCTTTCCTGTTTGGTGGTTGTCAATACCTCTCCTCCCAATTTCTTCTCCGCCCCTGGGTTTCTGTGGCCCAAGTGCATCATTTTGCACTTTTTTGCATTGAAGCCCAGTTTCCATACCCTTGACCACTCCTCTAACTTTTTCAGATCCCGTCTCATTTTTTCCACCCCCTGGAGCGTCTACCCTGTTGCAGATGTTAGCGTCATCTGTGAATAGGCATACCTTTCCATGCAGTCTCTCTGCAATGCCACAAATAAAGACATTAAAGAGCACTGGTCCCACTACAGATACCTGTGGTACTCCACTGGTCACTCTCCCTTCCTTGTAGCGAACTCCATTTTACCACCACCCTCTGTCTCCTATCCCTTGGTCAATTTCTTACCCAGTTTAACGCTTTTGGTCCTACTCCTAGGCTTCCCAGCTTGCATATTAATCTCCCACGTGGAACAGTGTTGAAGGTCTTGCTGAAATCTAGGTAGGCCACATCCACTGCTCCTCCCTGATCCAATTCCCTGGACACTCAGGCAAAGAACTCTGGCCATGAAGGAGGAACAGTGTGAGAAACGCCAGGCTTCAAGAGAAGGGACAGAGATTAGCATATTGAGAGTAGTGATGGGTGAGATATGGGGCACTAAGGAGAAACAGGCAGAAGGAATGAAAAGGGGATCAAGCCTGGCAAGCATAGACTTTGGGGCAGCACTGTAGACTACATCTGCATAGTATGGTGGACCGGGAAAGGAAGGCATGATTTGTTTCAGTACAGCATACCAAGCTTAAGACAAAGTTTCTTGAGCATGACATCGGTATGGGTGGCAATGATGTGCACACATGCCTGCCAGCACCTGCTATCTTTACTTCTTTATGTGCTCACTGCACTGCTACTTGGTCTCCATGAGGTGCCAGTCTATGAGTAGAATTCCATATCGCACCCCCCCTTCATGAGTGAAAAGAGCTGTCCTTGGAACGCTTGAGCTCCCTCCCCTAGTGACCTGAGCCCATTCCCTAACTTGGGTCGCCAGCACAGTGAATGGTAGTCCTACTGGCTCAGCTTTCCTTGATTTATTTTTAATTATGTGCCCCCAACCCCAGACTTTCTCTTGGCATGATGTCCTTAAGTTCTGCTACCCTTAGAATGTACGTGAAACCACACTTACAACCATAAGAGTGGTATCCACGGCCATATTAGTGCATTATTGACTGATGTTGATATAATTTTAACATAGAGTATTTTCCCCAAATGTAATCCATTTCCAGAGTACCTGCAAGTAAGAATTTTTTCCCCCTAGAGGATTTCCCTGTCATCCAACTTCATTACTCGGGGATATACCCTACTCCCATAAAAGTACCCTGTTCAGGCCTCCACCCTCCGATCCAATCAAGCCACCAGTAACCCACACCTACCCCCAATGTTTTCCCTCCATAGCAGGGTCTCCAGGGGGGAGGGCTTCCTCCTCCCAAGGCAGCCCATGTGGACTAGGATCCCATGTCAGCAGGTACTAGGAACCAGGGGGATCCCAAAGGCCAAGTCATTTAAACAGACTTGGGTTTTTCTCCCTTCTAGACCCCTCCTACCTCCCCCCACATGAGCGCAGCCTTCTTTGTAGACTTGCATGCACACAGCATGTCTCCTGCTGATAGAGGAAGCTCCCTTGCCTAGCCACAGGATCACAGTAGCACCAGAGTTCTAACCTCCCCAGCAGAGGTTTACTGCCATGCAACAGGTGCGCCAGCCTGGCCTGCCTTCCAACTCAGTGACTCAAGTTCACACCCATACCCAGGTTGCCTGCAAGGCAGTGCAACACACTACACTGGGCCATCGGGGCAGCCATGTGAGGCCCTCTTTACAGTATAAAACTGTATGACGCGCAGGGGAAAGGAACGCTGCAATTGGTCAGGAGCAATTCTTCAATCTTTAATATCTGTCAGGGTGGACACTGTACAACTTTGTAGCATATGCTTTGGTCAGCTGTTCACTTATCAGTGGAGCAGGTCACAGGGCCTTTCACTTACTGGTCAGAGCTGAGAGACAAAAGGTGCATTTACACTTACCTCTCGTTACGGTTCAGTCTCCTCTGTTTTTTGGCCACTCCACCAGCATCATATCTGATGTCCGCTTACACCGCTGGTGCTCTGCAGTGTTGCAGGGTCAGTTTGTGGATCAGACTGGACTTCCTGTGTTGTCAGATGCACTTACGGTGAGCTGAATGGATTGAGGGTACAGGTATAAATTTGTTTTTTGCTGCGGGGTACTGCGGGACTGCACTACTGCCGGCAGAGCAGCATGTTTACATGTCAGCCCAAAACACCCACACTAGTACACAAACCCTCAGAAACACCGATCAGGCTGGCCCACCGGCACAGAGGCAGCGCATCCGTCTATGACGCTGATGACCCTGGTTCGGAAACGGACACAGGATATCAGAGGGCTGGCTGGGGGGAGAAGAATTGAGCATCCTAAAGACTGCTGTCCTTCTCTGCAGGAAGGGGAGTAGAGAGTCCAGCACACAACGGACCCCTGGTGGAGGTTGGGGGGAATCCATTGTGCCGGTGCCATTACTTGATGGGGGCAGGGCAGATGCGGGTCATCATTGCATGTCCCTGCCCCGAGGTACTGCCGCACTCACTAAAAAATCCTGGTCCCTGAGCATGATGCCCAGTTCTGCCACCACCCCCGCTGCCTACAGTGTCCGCCTGGGGGGGGTCCCGCTCCTGTGGTCCCACCCTGGGAGCCAGGGCACATACCACGGACCTTGGGAGGAGGTGCCACTCCCAGGGGAACCCTGGGTATGAGAAGGGCACGTGGTGAGTTCTCTGGGGAGAATGGGGGAAGAAAAAGAAACACTGATCAGATTGCAGTGCAGCAGAGTGACTTACAAAACTCCAGCAGACATTTACACTGCAGGGTCTACACTAATGTAATTCATCTGCATCGCTCGCAACAATGCAGATCCAGTAGCATAAATGCACCTAAAGATACAGCCCTGAGAATGAAAGGTTGGTGTATATATACCACAACCCTTTACTAAATGGTTCAATATACCTCGAAACTCAGAATTCTTTCAGTAGTCAATACTCTTGGTGACTAACTCAACTATTATCTCTTTGCAGATAATTCTTGCAGAAGACCCCAAGGCTGAAACATTGATTCCAACTCTTTTTTCAGCGTGCATTGAATATTACCTTTTTGTTTGGTAATTGGACTAGCCACACATCACAACACTGAAGGTCCCAATGGAAAGAAATCCATCTCCTGTGGGATTCTTAAATTCAGTGCAACAACCTAATTATAGTAAATGACATCACTTGCTGGTCAGGGCTGAGAAACAGAGATACAGTACCCGAGAGTTTGTGTATGTATACCAGAAACCTTTACTAATGATTCAACATAAGTAACTCAGTACTCCTGGTGCTGTGATGCCTGACAGAAGCCTGGCGTGCTCATGTATTTACATTGCACATGTTTTTTCTGATGATTCTTTCTTGTATTACTTATTAGTTTATGATGCTGTTTTCAATGTTTACACTTTTCTAAGGTCTGCATACCTTTCCTTTTTTATGAACTATAAAAACAGTTCAACCCACATGCTGCACTGACCTTACTTCATTTCCTGTTCTGTGGCTTTTTTTTTAAATCCTTCTGTTTTTCCACTGTGCCTTTCTGCCATTTGGGCAGTTACTTAACAAATGGCCTGGCACTGTTATCAGGCAGCAAGTACAAAGCAACTGAAGTGAACACATGAAAGCCTAATTCTGATGATAAGCAGGGTATGGTGTAAAAGCATTTCACAAAGCCCGACACTGAGACACTGAAAACCATGCAGCATCATTTTACTGAAGCAGAAGGGCCCAAGACATGGCCTTTCCACTGCTGAGCAGTGCACAAGTTTTACTTCTCAGTACATGCAAACGTCTTATGCCGGTAAACTACTAGCAATTGGGAAACTACAGGTTTTAAAAAGCTAAGCAGATAGCATCATACTTGGTTGTGTAGTAAAAACTTCCAAAAGATATATTTTTAATCAACAAGGCTGGCAACCAGCCCAAAACAAGGGGCGGGGGGGACACAGTCTGAGAGGCTAGGAGGCACTTCTTCATGGAAGGGGTGGTGGTGGGTTGGAATGTGCTTCCAGAAGATGTGGTTTCATTGAAGATGGTGGGCAGCTTCAAGAGAGACTGGGACAGACTTAAAGAGCCACTGACACCTTGAGAAGAACTTTGAAAAACAATATTTGGACACAAAGCAGATTATATATTTCTCATTAGGTCTGCATATCTCATCCAAATTATTTATTACTGAGGTCATAAGCATGAAAACAGAATAGTTGTTTCTTAAAGTTCATGGTGCTTCTTTCCAGCCTGATGTCTTAATACTCTGCTTGTGACATCACAATAATTTCCATAGCAACAGACTGGGATATCACAACAAAGCATTATAATTTAAAGTAGGAAGTAAGCTATAGAGACAGATCAGCTCTAAGGAATAAAGATCCTGGTCAGGATTTTCAAACGGCTTAGATCTTCGCAAGCCCCAGGTGTGCCGACGATACAGTGCATGGGACTTGTGGCAATCTAACAGGATTTTCCATCACATGCGGCAATTGCCACAAGTTAGATCAACTTTTCCTGGTCCAACTTGCAGCAATCTTGGGGGCCTTTCTTACGGAGCTTGTACAGGTTTGGCGCAAGCTGACATAAATCGTGAACTTTCACAACTGCACTCAAGATTGTAAAATGAAGTAAATTCTTCCTTTCTGCTGGAAGAAGAAGGCTTCCTCCTTACCACACTCTGCGGTGAGTAGGCCCTTTGCTTTTCAAACCCATCGCTTTGCAATTTCCCGTTGCTTTGCAATTTACTTGTCTTCAGGCTTCTCTTTCACCTCATCTGTGATGGACAATACGAACTTAGTGCCGGGATTCAAGCGCTGCACTTGTGTGCAGAAGATGTCCTGAACAGATCCACGCACCACGTTCATCTACCACCTAGGCCACGAGGCACGATCCCTAGGTGTGCAGCCTGCATCTTACCTTATCCTTCTACATTAGAAGACAGGCATGCCTGACTTCTTTTGGGGTGCCAGGCAAACGAGATCCTCCTTTTAATTTCAAATATGCCTGTTGGGCAGTCTCCGCAGTTGTGGGGTCTGCTGTACAACCTGCGGCATTTAAAGAAGCTGCAGTTCAAGCTGTGGAGCATGCTTCTTTGGCTTTGGCCTTTTTGCCACTTCCTTTAGGTGCCTCCTTTTCAGGGAAGTTTAAAGACTTATGCCAAGCCCTTCAGACCCTTGTGCAGGGACCTTCCTCAGGCACAAAGTCAAAATCTAAAAAAGAGGCTAAAAAGTAGCCTCACCATCATTTGTGGGATTGCTAGCACTCTCATGCCTTGGATTCCCATGCTTTTATGGAGGTTTTATCTATGGTCGATCCTTCAGCCCAGGCCACTGGCTCTACGACCTCCTCGTTGGGCCAGTTGGTCAAGTCACTGGTCGGCCAGCCTCTTGAGATTTTTCTTGAGCTGGTCAATCCGTTGTCACCAGATGAGGCTAATACCTCCCTCTCCAGGACTTTGGTCCTGCCTGTTACCTCCCAGGGAGGGTCGGACCAGCCTGCTGATCCACTCCATCTTCCTCTGGATCTGGTGGACCCAGAGAATCCTTGGCTTTTGCCAGCTGTGAGACCCACCATCAGTGGCTCTGATGGTCAAAGTCACAGTCCCAATCCCAAAGTCCCGAGTCAAGCAGCCCACATCAGCACTGGTGTTTCTGCTCTCAACATTTGGGCAAGCGGTGTCACCACTTCTCCTCCTCTTCTTCCTCCTTGGACAAGGAGAGGCTCCACCACAAGATGTGCTGACACTGTGAGGAGCTTATATGGCAGCAGCACATGTTCACTGCAGTTAAATCAATCCTGGCCACCACCCCAACTATCACGTGGCTCCCACCACAGGGGCTCCAGCCCACTCTGGCTTGGTCGGTACCGGCTCAGCCGCACTCGGCCTCTCCATCAATCCTGGTTGAGCCACTGCTGAAACAGCCAAAGGAGCACCCTTCTCCTAAGGAAGCCAGTACTGCTTCATGGCTTTCTCATTGGCTGTCAGTCACCGTGACTCCTGATAGGCCCTGTAGGGTCAGCAGGGACTCTGGTGGTCAACCTTTATTCGACGAATCCTTGGAGTCTGAGGACTCTTCCTTGCACTTATATCCGGTGGATATTGAGTCTGTAGAGGATTTGTCGGCAGAGCAGGGTGCCACCTTCTTCATGGGCCTGTTCCACCTTATCTCAGAGTCCACTGGTCTTCAGATGGATCCCATCCTGAAGCAGGCTAGGTACCAGCTTACCGAGATTCTTGACTGGGGTGACTCCCCTGATGAAACCTTCCCAGTTGTTGAGGCTATTCTTGGCCCCGCTCTGGAGCTTTGGCAGCATCCAGTCTCTTGCCCTGCACCTTCGACTCAGATGGTCCACAAATACGTGGTCCCCACTAGTTCCCTTCTGAGATTCATAGAGCACCCCTTGGTTGAGGGTCTGGTGGCCGACTCTGTGTTTCAGCGTACTGGCAATGTCAGGATGGGAATAAGCCTCCCGACAAGGAATCCAAGAAATTGGATGTCATGGGCAAAAAGATATATGCTGCCTCTTCTCTCAGCCTTTGGCAGGTGACTTCGGCCCTCTTAATGTCCCACTTCGCTCATGACCTTTTGGGCATGCTTGATGGGGTGCTTCCCCATCTCCCAGCCAACTTACAGATGACAGTCCAGCAGGTCCAGGATTAGGGCCAAGCTGTGGCTAAGCAGCAGCTCCAGACAGCCATGGGCATTGACGGCTCTTGAGTTCGGTCTATGGTAGCCACGGTTGCCATGTGCTGCAGGGCTTGGCTGTGGATCTCAACCTTTATGGCAGATACCTAGCATAAGTTGGTGGATGTCTCATTCTTGGGCACCAGTTTGTTTGGGCACGGGGGTTAAAATGCACCTCACTCAGAGTGAGAAGTCCAATGCCACCTTGGACTCAGGGACCTCCACCCAGACGGATCCCAAGGGCTCCAAGGCTCAGTAGAATAAGCCCTTTTGCCCCTTTCTGCTTCTGTGGCCAAGCCATCCCAGCCCCTGGCTGGTCGACAGGCCCAGGCTTGGCATCTTCAGCCAAAATCTGTTGCATCACTTGTTTGGAAGGAAGGAGGTTGAGGTCCCAGTTGCTCTTCAGCTGGTCCCTCTTCCAAGCCTGCTCAGTGATGGGATGGGGGGTGCCTCCCCCAGTTTCATTCTGACTCCCTGGCTCCTCCCAAGGGATGCCGGCTCCACTACTTCCTTTCCACCTGGTCTGCTGTCACCATGGACAGGTGGGTTCTTGAGGTGGTTAGTCAGGGTCTGCCTCTGGATTTCGAGGCTTACCCGCCTTGCCAAACCCATGCCCCACGGGAGGACACGGTCTCCGTCGACATTCTGTTGGCTCTTTGGGACAATATTTCCCAGCTTCTCCACAAGGAGGTCATGGCTCCAGTCTCAGACCCTCCAGTACACCAGGGTTTGTCTCCAGGTACTTTCTGGTGCTAAATGGATGGGGGGGCTGGCGCCCCATCTTAGATCTGCACAACCTGAACAAGTTTCTTCGGCCACGCACTTTCAGGATGGTCAAGCTGTCTCATATCATACCACCTCTAGAGCAGAACATGTGATTTTGCTCCCTAGATCTTCAGGATGCATTCTTCCTTGCCCCAATCCATCCATCCCACTGCCAGTTCCTCCAGTTCTGTATGGAGAGGATCCTATATGAGTACCAGGCCATGCCCTTTGGCCTCTCCTCAGCTCCCAGGGTCTTCCCCAAATGCATAGCAGTGATGGCAACTTACTTGAGGTGCCGAGGGATCTAGGTATACTCTGACCTGGATGACTGGCTGATTTTGAGTCCCTCCAGGGAGGAGGTGGAGCAGTCCAAGGACTTGGTACTCCAGGCCTGCATCTCCTTTGGCCTTCTGGTCAATAAGGCCAAGTCAGAACTCATGCCCTTACAGGTGATTCATTTCATCAGGGTTCAGCTCGACTCCTGCAGAGACAGGGCTTGGCTTCCAGCAGACAGAGTGGGGGCTGTCTTCTCCTTTTCCAGATCATTTCAGGTTGGGAAGTTGCGACCTGCACAGGACCTTCTGCACCTCCTTTGATACATGGCAGCTTGCACCAGTGTGGTCCGTTGGGCCCAGTGGAGCATGCACTCTCTGCAATGGGAGCTTGCCCATCAATGGTCTCAGCACAAGGGTCACTTTGACCAGCCAGTCACTGTAACTAGCTGTAACACCCTCTAGTGGTGGTTGGTCCCAGAATATCTGCAGGAAAGGATCCCATTTGTCCACCTAAAGTCGACGGTCATCCTGATGACCGATGCCTCCCTGATGAGCTGGGGTGCCCGCCTAGGAGAACACAGAGTAGACAGGCTCCAGAGCCCTGAGGAGTCCTGATGCCATATCACCCTGCTGGAGCATCAGGCAGTTTGGCTGGCACTGACAGCCTTTGTGCCACACATTCGGGGTCAGGTCATTTAGGTCCAGATGGACAACACCACGACCACGTACTGCCTGAACAAGCAGGACAGAACACACTCCCATCCTTTGTGCAAGGAACCTCTCCACATCTGGACCCTCATGCTCAGCCTGGATGCTGATCTCCTGGCCATCCATGTGGCCAGCACTTCCAACCAGCTGGCAGATGCCGTCAGCTGTGTGGGCAAGGCATCCCATGAGTGGCATCTCTATACGTAGGTAGTACACAGCCTGTTCTCCTAGTGGGGCACCACTCTGATGGATCTGTTTGCCTGCAGGGAGAATGCAAAGCTGAGTCTGTATTGTGCCCACCCCCCTCAGCAGGGAACACTGCAGGGGGATGCCTTATTTATTTATTTATTTATTTTTTATTTATTTGATATTCAGAGATAACCTTTGAGCAGAGATGCTCATTTACAAAGGTTCCACATTATAAGTAGAAGACAACAGACATACAATCAGCTCACAGGAGCCTTGTCATCAATGATACAAGAAGTTACATAGTATATACATATACTAGAAAATAAAAAGTACATGGGCAATACAGAGGTGGATGCTGGTAGGTACATAGTATAAAAATTACAAAAAATGTCCAAAAAATAAGGTATTCCATTTTCAAAGTGACACAAGGGCTAGGCCAGAGGAGGGTCAACTAAACAATGTTGAGCTGACAGCAAAAAGTGAAAGGATAGTGACAGCAGGTAGTGGACAATGATAGGCCCATTAGTGGACATAAGGGGACACAGGCAGAAGCCAGTTGAAGCAACAGCAGACATTTATTGCGCTGCTGTCCACTATGTTAAGTGGTAGCCTATTCTATGTTGAGACTACTCTTTCTGAGAACTGTGTTGCTCTTCTTGAGGCCATGGACCCCGGGCCTCCACTTTGCCTTCCCACCATTTCCCCTGATCCACAAAGTGCTGATCAAGGCCAGGAAGACAAGACATGGATGATCCTGGTGGCTGCAGACTGGTCCTGCCAGTTCTGGTACCCCGATCTCCTCAGCCTCAGTCTCAGCAGCAGGCTTATGAGGCGTCTCCCCCTACGCCTGGACCTGCTCTTTTACAATCAGAGTACTCCATTCAGACTTTCAATTCCTGCACCTCACAGCCTGGTTCCTGAGTGGCTAGAGTTCCAGGCTTTGGATCTCTCTGAAGATGCCCTCACTGTGGTCAAGGCATCTTAAAAGGAGTCGACACGAAAATGCTATGCCTTCAAGTTGAGGAGGTCTTCCATTTGGTGCCAGGGCAAGGGCCTTGACCCTTTATCCTGTCCGGTGGCTAACATTCTCAACTATCTCTGGTCCCTGTCTCAGTCCGGCCTCCAGTTGATGACCCTCAGGGTGCCCCAGCTTCCCTCTCTGCTTACTGGGTGTGGGTTGGTATGCGGTTGGTGGTGCAGGAGAAGGTGGTCTGGTGCTTTTTCAAAAGCCTTGACCACATATCCCCTCCGCTGAGTGAACCACTACCACCTTAGTACTTGTTGCTGGTGTTCGCAAAGTTTATGGGCAAACCATTCAAACCAGTGTACAAGTGTGAGATGTCTCACCTGTCATGGAAGACCACCTTCTTGATGGCTATCATGTCAGCCAGAAGGATCAATGACTTCCAGGTGCTCTCGATGGAGTCTCCTTATCAGGTCTTACACAGGGACAAGGTTATCCTTCGCCCCAACCCGAAATTCCTCCTGAAGGTTGTGTCAGATTTCTACCTTAGCCAGGTTATTAATCTTCTGCTATACTTCACCAGCCAGACCTTGGAGGCTGAGCACAAGCTTCTTACATTGGATCTGCAGTGAGCACTTGCCTACTATAAGGACCACATGGCTGGAGTTTGGGGAGAGGTTCGCCAGCTAATTGTCACCTATGCTGAATCTGCATCTGGCAGACCAGCAGCTAAGCGAATGATTGGCAGTTGGATTGTATCCTGCATCAACCTCTGCTATAGGTTGGCAGGTAGGGAGCCTCCCGTAGGGCTAAGGGCTCATTCTACCCATCATACCACTGCCTCGGTGGCTACTTCCAGGGATGTCCCTATCCAGGAAATCTGCAGGGCTGCTATCTGGAAGTCAGCATACACCTTCATCTCCAACTACCACATCAACCTTGGGTCATGCTGAGATGCTGGTCTTGAGGCCTCAGTTCTCTAATCTCTTTTTCCTAAATAGGGGTTGTGCGCCTTGCCCACTTCTCCCATAGAACTGCTAGTAGTTTTCCAGAAGTGTGAATAGTACATCATATCCACAACCCTTGAAAAAAAGATTACTTACCTGTAACGTAGTTCTAGCAGTGGTATATGGTGTACATCTACACTGACCCACCCAACCTCCTCTGGCAAGTAGCACAATGGTCTTGCTTCCAGCAGGCGAGATCTGGGTGGTGCTACTGGAGTTACCCCCAGATGGGTGGGAGGAGCCAGCTTGAAGATATTCTGGCTGAACTTAAAGCAGAAAGGATCACTGCCAGAAGTGTGACTGTACACCATATACCACTCCTAGAACTACTGCTACAGGTGAGTAACCTGTGTTTTGTGATGTGGACACCTACCCACTGGGAACTGGACTGAGATCACCACAACCATTTCACATAGGCAGTGGTGCAAGTGATAGACAAGAAGTACAGGAACTCAGGAATTGACAAATATGAAATACAGAATGAAGATCCTCAGTCTGAAGGATAGGTGTGTCAAGATACATTTATCTGTTTCGACACTAGTATATTCAGTTAGAGATATTTAAGTATTTCTAGGAAAATAGCATTGTTGTACAAGTCAAATGTTGTTATGGAACCCTGATTTCAGGTCACAGGTCCAGAAACTTTCATTGTGTTGATGGTTTAAAAATTTCAGTTTCAGTGTCAGTGGGAAGACGTACAGGAACTCCGTTCCTGCTGTAAAAAAGGTACAGGAACTGAGTTCCTTTGCATTCCTGTTCACGTTCATCACTGCACATAGGCCACTGACCACCCCTCGGTTGAGAATGGCTTTTGGTCACTACCAATCTGTGCTGGATTTGAACTAGTGACTAGAAGTGAAAGGCTCTTTAACCCAATACCAATCCACTAAGCAATCCAGTTAAGTGTCAGCCCCTATCACATGTCCACTCTGAAGAAACTACCACTGAAGTAGCATAAATGGATCTATATATTTCTTAAGAATGAGTTATGACAAAGCACCATTTCTATGTGACGGCTATACACTACATGTACGCCTGGACCTGTGGGGGGCCACTGTTCCAAAAACTCCTCCAGGGGGCTGTCCTGAGTTCTGGTAGCATAGATTGGTTTAAGTGAGTTTAAATGGTGCGTTGCCCCTACTGGGGGTTCCCTAGGGAAATACCTTCTGTCACTGAGAATATGATCCCCAAGAAAATAACAATTACTCCTCTGCCCTACACAGTTCCACCCCACTGAAATGTAACAATGGACAGACTGTACCTCACCTAATAGACAGCAGTATGCAGTAATAAGTTACAAATAAAGGGTTAGGGTTTATTAGGGAAGACTAGGATGAGGTTGTAAGGAAGGAAAGGGAAAGTGAAGGGAAGGCAATAAACTATAAACAACAGTTGCAATCCCTCACCCTTCCCTGCCACCCAGTGTTAGGCAGACAATGTATTTAGCTTGCAGGGGCACCAGTATTACCTTTACTCACCAGTATCTAGAAGCTCCCTGAGTAGATTTACTGGAAGAAAGCACCGAATCTTTGCAGGCCTGAAGCCTGTTGCAAATGAGAATTAGTGCATGCACAACAGTTCAAACATCAACCAGAAAATTGTGATGCCAGACTGGATGGTCCACTGCAAAGCTTGTGCCTAAGCTGAGCCCCTATGCAGTCCCTGCATGGTTCAATACATTCCTTCACTTTACAAGGCCCTAACTGACAAACTAGCCTAAAAAAGGACATTTGTAGGGCCAAGAACCCAATAAAGTACTTACAGTTCTACAGAGCTAGCAGACCCTGGAAAACCATCGACTCCCAGTTCAGGTCTCTCTCTCTCTTCACACTTGAAAGCTGGACCACTTAAAGCGGAGCAGTTAGCACAAAGGGCCCCACACTCAAGTGCAGGGCTGGTCCCAATGTACACATTGTGTGCAAAAACATTTTGGTCTATTTACTGTTTACTGTTGTATAGTAGATTGTAGCACATTAATTTTGCTTACTTCTAGACGGACATCTTCTGTTACTACAACTCCCAGAATCCCCTGCACCTGACATCAGAGTAGTACTGCAGAAATGGGAGATTCAATAGCCCTCAGTGCATGTTAGAGGTCTTATAATCTCTGATCAGAAGTTTTCTGGTTCTGATTTTCTCCAGGAACTAAGTACAATCCTCTGTGTTAGTACTTAGCCCTGGTAGGGCAGCAGGACCAGCAAACAAAAGATCATGGCACAGATATTCAAAACTTTGCACTGGGCGCAAAGTGCTTACATTCACGTTGTGCATGGTTTGCCATGTGCTAAAAGCGTTTGTGCCCCAGTACAGAGACTATGTATGCAACACACAAAGATGGGGGAAGGACCATGCATATTGACACAACGCGATATTTAGCATGTTAATGCTGTGCAAACAGGTTTGTGCAGCTCACTTAGCACTGTGCAATTTCCACCTATATAAAGGCCATCTTAAACCAGGGCAAACCCTAAAGGCGGGTGGTGACACTGCAGGCAACACTCCAAGATGGCACTTATGAGAGCACACATCATCTACTTCTTGCAGTAGGTCCTAGAGGATGAGAAGAGGGACAGTGCCCACCCTGGACCCAGATGAAGGCCACAAAGGCACTATGCTGCACACAGACAGTACCATGGTCACATTCAAAGTAGTTAGTGACAACCAGATTGTGGGCTGGTGTAGGCTCAACAGGTCCATACTGATGCAGCTGTGTGAGCTGCTGCATGGCCAGCTCGGGGCAGACACCCAGCATGGCCATGCACTGTCCGTAGAGCTCAAGATGATGGCTGCACTGTGTTTCCTGACCACTGGAACATTCCACCCACTGGTGGGGGATACCACCAAAATCTCACAGTCGGCCAGCTGGCATCTGTTGGGTCAGTTCCTAGCCACCCTGTTGGACCATGCTTGGGAGTTCATCATATTCCCCAGCACACCAGCCAAGCAAACATCAACCATGTTGCAGTTCCTTCAGGCTGTGCACCTACCATCTGTACTTGGTGCCACTGACTGTACCCATGTTGCCATCCAGGCACCCACTGGTGATGGAGTGGAGACCTATCACAATAGGAAGGGGTACCACTCCATTCATTGTCAGGTGGTGTGTGATGCAACAGGGGGCATCATCAGCATCATGGCATGATATCCTGGCAGCACCCACAATAATAATAATAATAATAATCTTTATTTGTAACATGCAATTCTAAAACCAAAGCGCTGTACGATAACAAAATACTAAAATCAGTAAGATACTAAAAGTCCAGAAATTCCAACATTACATAAAATACAACAAAATTATGCTGCATAATCACCAAATGCTTGAAGGAAAAGATGCATTTTCAAGGCGGTCTTAAAGCTCTCCATGGTCCTACACCCTTGCATCTGACGAGGTAGTGAATTCCACAGGGTGGGCACTCCAATGCCTTCATATAGCACAACTCCATCATGTGCTGGAGGTTTCAATGTGGGGACATTCCTAGTGGCCTCCTCATCAATGAGTATACCTCAGAAGCCCCCCTACCCCTTATTGTACACGATGACACTAACCAATGCCCTTTACCTACATGGAATTACAGGCCTGCCAGGTAGGGGTGTAGGAAATGGGGCACACACAAAGACAGTCCATGTTGGGGGGAGCAAAAGGGCTGTACATAATAGACACCCACCACCAAGGTTGGGGGGGGGTGCTGTAATAAAGGCCATTCATGCTGGGGTTAGGACAGCCTGGGCTAGGTCACAGGGGCAGATTGCAGTATCACAGGGGTAATATGAGAGATGGAGATGGAACATGTTGGTGAGGGGTGGCCATGTGCAACCTTTGTGTGTCCCTTACCATGTCCTTGGGTATGGACAGTAGTCTGCATTGTTCCCTATATGATTGGGGGTTGGGGACTCATCCACAGTATGGGGGATGAGTGTTGGGATGGTGTTACTGGCTCCCAGCAATGGCCCCATGGGGTACTGCCCCTGGGGAGGAGCAAGTCACAACCTGGTGTGTTCAGTGTCCTTGGTGACTTGAGAGTCTCGGGTATGCTGGGTATTCTTGTCCTGGCACTGCATGGCTTAAACATACACCATGGTGTCCATTGTGGGGTGGTACCATTCCCACTGAACAGATCAGGACTACAGCTGGCCCTTGCTGAGCCTGCCATGATGGTAGCTGCCTCCAGCACAGTGGCACACAGGTGATTCATGCAGATGGTTATGCCAGCAGCCAGATCCTGGCACGTCGTGTAGGGCTGCCATGAGCTCTGCATGACGTACATTCACCCGCTCCTCGGCACATTGCATATCCTCATGCAACATGTGGCAGAGATGTGTCATTTTCTGCAGAGTGACACTCTGCGTCTCCTTGGCCAACCACAGCAGCTGCCGATTGTCAGCCACATCCTGATGTCTCTAGGTATTGTCCATTGGGACAGAGCCAGGCTAAACCTTCAGCTTCTGTATGACCTGGGTGCACTGCAGTTGGTGTTGTGGTCCATTGTAGGTGCAGCAGGCTGGCTCTAGCCAGCCTGGTGTGATGGGAGTGGGGTAGCAGGGCTGTGGCAATGGCAGAGGATGGATCATGGGGAGGTACAGCTGAGGCTGGCCCTGTGGTTTTGGCCGGGGCAACAGGGAGATGGCCATACTGCAGTCGGGGTCCTGAGGTGGCTCAGATGTGATGTGGTGTGCTGTTGAGAGAGGAGAGGGAAGTCATATAGCACCATAATGTACAGAGTGGTGTGCTGGCCAAGGCAGCATGCATGCCTGGTTTACTATGACACTTTACCCATACTGTGTGTGTGGTGCACCGCCTATACCCCTCATGTCACTACACCCCTACACCGGTGAGCACAAGCCCCATCACCATGGGGCACACAACCTATCACCAGAGAGCACACACCCCAACACCTGTGAACACACACCCAGCACCAGTGAGTACAGACCCCACCACTAATGAATGCACACCTAGTGCCAGTGGGCACACACCCCACCACCAGTTAACACACACCCCAGCAGCAGCATGCACACACCCCATCCCCAGGGTGCACACATCCCAGGAGTGGTGAACACTTGGGCAAAAACACATGGGGCACAGTCATGGATCTGCATGCTGGCTACACACAGGGTAACATGGAAACAGTAGTGTGGCCTACACTCAGTGTGTCACCTAACACTCATGTATGCATGCACCCTTAATGATATACACCCACATATACACACATGGCCGATAGAACATCACACTGGCAGTCACTCACATGGCTGGGTGAGTCCCACTTGGCTCTTGTAGTTGCCACCTGGCACTCCCATCATCTCTATGGGCCATAGGGCAGATGCTATGGTCTTCTCTACAGGATCCAGTGTATATGCAGCCACCAGTTCCCATGGGACCCTGCTTGTGGCATATAGCCACCTTCTCTGTCCTTCTATGACTTGCTTCATCTGCCTCCTCATGTGTCTGAAACATTTCCTTACTGCTTCCATGGACCTGTTGTGTCCACTGATGGCATTGACCTTGTTGGTTATCTCATCACATGCCCACTGCTCCATTTATGCTCTTGCTCTGGGACAAGGCCTCCTATCTGGCCTTGTAAGCCCATGCAAGTGCTTGTAACTCCTCTGCAGAGAAGTGGTAGGCCCAAATTCTGTCTATATCCTCGAGGGTACCTGCTGGACAAGGAGTGCAATATAGGTGATAGGGGGAGGGGTACACACAGCTGAACAAGACTGGTGTGGACCCAACCCCAACCACGTAGGTGTCCTGGCAATGTCTGCCTTATCTCATTGTCTCCTAGCAGACGCCTGTAGTCATCAGTAAAATACACTGGTGTGTCCTGAGGACGCCTGCAGAAGTCGGCTACTGACTCCCAGTGTGCCCTTGCAACGTCTGGAAAAGTCACTTATATATTTTAATATATAGTATAACAGAATCTAATATATATTTGACTGCATAGCACCGTTGGAAAGGTAATTTTGTGCTGAACAACTTTGCCACTGATATTTTGTGTGTATCATGTATACTTTAGGAGTTATTCGCATTTGTTTATGGTATGGTGTGTATGGCTTGTGTTGCCTGTTTCAGTGAAAAAAATATTTTTTTTTTGCTGTTTCAACTAGCATAGAAACAAAAAAAATTACATATTATTATTTGCATACCACCATTGGAAAGGCGTTTTTGTGCTCATCAACTTTCATGATGATACTTTGTGTGTATCATGTATACTTTTGGAGTTACGCATTTGTTTATGATATGGTGTTTGTGGTTGAGATTCATCCCTCAAATCTCACCAAAGCACCTTGACTAAAATGGGGAAAAATTATGTTTTATAGTAAAAAGATATCTTTTTTTTAATAAACATAATATTAAAACACTGTCTAATGTCTGTATGCTTAATTTGGTGTTGATGTTTTACATATTTTCCAACAAAAAATGGCTTATGTTGCCCTTTTTTAGTGAAAAAAATATTTAGTTTGCTGTTTTGACCAGCATAGAAAAAAAACAAAATTACTTATTATTACATGCATGTCACCATTGGAAAGGCAATTTTGTGCTGAATAACTCTGCCACTCATACTTTGTGTCTAGCATGTACAGTTATTGAACTATTAGCATTTGTTTGCGACATGCTGACTATGGCTTGGTTTTGCTTAGAAAGGCCCAGGATTCACTGTTAAAAGTATATAGGTGATTCAGGAGACAAGTGGTGTTATCTTAGAGTGAGCCTGTGGAGGCAATGAGTTATCACAGCCCTTGGCTGCCTGACACAGGCCTGCCCATGCACAGACACAGCCACTGTGATGGTCACAGACAGACAGGGTGGACATATGCAGGGGCCCACAGGATCCCAGGGCCACCACAACCTACAAATGTATGTGTGGGGAGTGACTCCTCTGACAGTGTGAAATATGGACTACAGTGGGGGGGGGTTGCCTCCACACAGACATGGCAACACCACAACCACTAGATGTCGATGTGGATGCCATCAGCCACCGCTGCCACATGTCCAGTGTACCACTGCACACAGCATACCCACAGGGTTCACATTGGGCAGGATTCACAGGAACTCCATTCAGTCACCTCACCAAAACATGTATGGATGGCCCACAACCTCTAACATCCTGCCCTATTGGCTACTGTAGGTGAGTATCACCACCTACAATTGACATGTCCACCATCTAGAAATCTGGATGTGAGAGTTCCCTCACCTAAGCATTCCCAGTGCAGCAGGGCGCCCAGATATACAGGGCTTCCTGTATTGTTCAGGGCAATTGAGATATGTACAGGGAAAATGTTTCTATGGACTTACATTCGCTACACAGGACAACTAACTACACTGTCTTCCATATCACATAATAGAAGCTTCCAGAACACTGAGGAACTCACCCTGGAAGTACATTGAAAATGCCACCTCAGTCTGGGAGCCATACTGTAGCCATTGCACGCACACAGTCCAGTGCTCACCCATCCCTTTCTAGGCCATTCCACAGGACATCTACCTCTGTTCGCCTAGAATCTAGGTAGTGCACTGTGCTCCTGTATACATTCCAGGCACAATCAGGCATGCTAATGTATGCATACCTGCCAGTAATGACATGCAAATGTGGTTGTTTGCTGTAGACTGCGAAATTACCACATTTGTATGCCCTGGCTGAATATTGCAGTTTTACCTGTTGCGCAAACCTCATCTGCGCTAGCTTTGCGCTGTGCCTGTGTTTTTACAAAGTCAGGCTGTGGCACAGTCATGATGTCACTTGCCACCTATGATATCATCGGTCTGTGCAGCCCTGTGTGACAGGTCATTGTGTGGTTGCAGTGCACAGCACTGAGCAGAGTTGTGCTTGTGCAACATATACATGTGCATCCCACGTACGTTCCACCACATGCTGGACACATGCTCCCAGTTCAGCCCCTGCGCCTGAACATTTGTGTTGTGCAGCACAACAAAATGTAGCACAGCATCCATGGCAACATGCTGTGCCACACACAGGACACACCTAAACAGTCCAGAACATGGCAGCAGTGTGGTGCAAGCACTAGGTCTAGTAGTGGGAAGATGTCTGGCAGATGATGCAGGGCTGTTCAGCAGTGGGACTACAGGTGGCCACCACCAAGTTGTTCAATCTGATTGACCTCATAGTGCCAGAGAGGAGCAGCTTCTGGGGAAGGCAGCAGGGGAAGACAGGCCCCGGAGTGAGGTGTGAGTATCTGTGGGGTGGCACCTGGCACACAGAACTGAGGTCACCTACACTGGTGACCAGTGCAGGCACATATACAATGACTCCAGAGAAGGGATGTGCACCACCTGCAGCAGCTGTGGGCAATGGTTGATGGTGGCACCATGCCCAGGCCAGGCTAGGTGAGTACAGATAGTTGTATGTATTGTGTGTGAAATGTCCTGTGGGTAGGCCGGTGTCCTGGTAGGGTGCAAGAGGGTTACTGCCTCCAAGGCACTCTGCACAATACCTGTGTGTCCATGTTGATCCCTTGTGTGCTATTGGACATGCCAGTACATATGCAGGTGTATGGGTCCCTTTTCCCACAGGACACCCTGTGCCCTGTACTTGGCAACACATGTCGTGGGTGCCTGAATCGTGCACCTGACTGGGCTGCACAGTTGTGAGCCACCACAGTGACATGGCAACAGTGTCTGGGTACATGACAGGCCCATGTATAGTGCCAAGGTATTTTCTGTAGGGTCTGTCTACTGGGTACAGTGACCTTGACATGTCACTGCCCATTGCTAGGTACAACCTGGGAGGGTGGCACATATGTCCTACATGTAGCTGTGCTGGTAGGCATCTCCATCAGGACATGGATGTGCCCACCATCTGTGTCATGTGCATTGTCTGTACTACACCACATGGGCACTGTTATGCATCTGACAGGTACAGCGTGGGGTACTACTTCACTGCACATGGGGGTTCCGAACATGTAGCCACTGTGCACGGTCACACCTACTGTGTCCTTCCCCCACAGCCATTGCACATGTATGCCTTGCCAGCCCCTGTCATCAGTGACATGGATCACCATGCATACCCATGCACACTATGCCTTGAAGGGGTCTGCAGCTGACATGTATGGGTCTGTACAGGGGCTGTGGGGCTGGCAGGATGTGATCACTAAATGGCCAGCATACACTGTGCATGGCCCTACTTACCACAGGGGGAGGTATCATACCTGATGCACCTGGGCCATGGCTCGCATGTGTGGTGCCACAGCTGGTCCTACAGGTATGTTGCAGACCTGCTTAGACCTGTCCATCTCCATCATGCACATCTGGCAGCTGGTGCACTGTAGAGGAATATGAGTGGCTTTACTATATACTGTGTACTAAACAGGGCACTGGTGTTCCACTGCATGATACTGATCACATCTCCCTTTTCCTCCTCTACAAACCTCAGAAGATAGCCGACCCCAACCAGGGGCACTGATCAGCAGGACCACGTGAGGTTCAAGAAGGACCAGTCTGGATCACCAGACCATGATGGGGGCCCAAAGAAGCCATTCACAGAAGGGGTATCCACGTAAGTACTCTGTGTTGCGTGTTGAACCTGAGGTTTGATGTTTACATTTAGAGGTGCTGGACAGGTTGGGCCGCTATGGCCATGGCCTTACCACCTGCATAGGTGCTAGGGCCTGACTATATCTGTTCTTGCAGTCATGGCTGTGTATTATACTGCTGGAGTGTGCCCTGACATTGCAGCATGTGCAATACACAGTGTTATGTACACGGCACCCTCTGCATGGCCTGCAGGGTGTCAGTGAACTTGTGGACAGAGACAGCTTTGGTATTCTTAATGGGGTTGGTCAGGGGTCATGGCCTGCTGGGTTATGGCACAGTAGGCAGACTTTACCAATGTAAAATATGGGACTGCCCTGTGGGTGAACACAGCAGAGATGGACGCTGCCGGCAGGGTCAGTTTGGGGTATGGAAAACCCACCTGTACAGTAGGTACAGGATCCCACCAGCAAAATCAATAGGGAAGGGAATAGGGTGACACACTTATGTCAGTATTCCATGTCAGTGTGATGTACTAGCTCTGTGTTTGCCTCTTACATTGGGAGGTCTTTAAGCCCAAGGTTTGATGGGTGGAGCAACAATGTCACTCCCCCATTGAGCTTAAAAGGTCACAACATCCTGCGCCTAGCCAGGATTCTTTTTCATTGCAGATGGAGGCTCCGGCACTCCTGCATATGTTTATCTGCCCTTGTTGTGTGCTTTGCAGCATCTCTGGTCACCAACTCGCTCCTTTTCTCTAGGCAGATCCAGCAACTCCTGTCTTCTGCTGCCATCAGCTCTTCTGCACCCGCTCTCGTGTGTCCCATTCTTCTCCCCTCACCCTGCTCCTGCCTGCCTCTTGTCCATGCGGCCGTTTTGTGCTCTCTTCAGTGTCTTTCTCTCTTCCTAACCCCATAGCCACTGCACTTTGTTTCTCCCCTTTCCCATACCTTGTGTGCACCTCCAGCTCCTCTCTTCCTTGGTTCTCTTCCATTTGTCCTCCATTCCCTGTTTAACCCTTCCTTCTGTGTTGGACTCTGGCTCTCCTTTTGGGGCCCATTGCGGATTTGGCTTGCATCGTTCATGGAGCCCTGCTGCTATCTGCTTCAGCCACTCACCCAGTTCTTGTCTTGGCATCTGTTCTTTCCCAGACGTGCTTGTGTTGGCATCTGTTCTTTCCCAGACTACTCCCTTTCTGCCTCAACCAGCATCTTCTCCTAGTACTCCGGATCCATCTGCCATGGCCTTCCCTCTGCTTGCCGCCCCCGACACTACTTTGCCTCACCTTCCTGGTTGCCATGGACCTTCCCATAGCTTGCCCTCCCTCTCCTGGCTTTGGCGCTCTGCATCAGTTTTCCTGCTGGGGACATCTGATTCCCTCAAGCCAACCTATCAGTGGAGACACTTGCCAGACCCACCATTTCGCAGCTTAAAGATATTGCTTTTATGTGAGTTGTCTGCCATATCAAGCCTTCTTCGTAATGCAGGGTTATAGTTGCACAACAATTGATTTGACTACAATAGATGAGATGCGTGTTGTTTCAGTGTAATCTTCATCGGCGTTGTTACCACTGTACATTCCCAGACTCTTTCTTGTAACTTTGTTTTTAAGGTTTCATTGGACTTCGTGGGACCCGTGGGAATACTAACAAATCATTTCTGGAGCTCAGTTCTTCCAGGCACAGTTCAGCATCTAAAATAGAATGTGTATTATCTGCTTCTTTGGCAGTATCAGATCTCGTCAGCTTTTTGTGTGTGTTTATACTGTGCTGTACTTGCAGCTCTTTACCACTGGGGGTCAGTCATTTGTTGAATGTGTCAAAGCTCAACTTGAATTGCATCCGACTCCTGTTCGACCCATGTCTGTCTTTCAAATTTCCATCATACCTATGTCTTTATATGATCTCATCCGTTTCCTAATTTTTCCTTCCTTGTCTTAGTGCCTTTTCTAGTACTTGTCATCATGGTTCACTCCACTCTTAGTTCCACTCCTCACCATACATCTTTCACTTTTTCTCCTTGATGGCTCAACCTGAGTTGCTCCTCTGATACTCCTCCTGAGTGTATCCTCTGCTTCCGGACATGCCTTCTTGGCCTCGGAGTCTACCTCCTTCCGAGGAGCCTGTGAGAATGGATTCAGTACAAGGGACCTCTATCCTCTCTTAAGTCTGTTGCAACAGCATTTTCTCCTTTGTTCCTTCTGTAGCTTTAATTTGTATTTCTTTTATTATCAGGCTGGACACCTGATATCGTTTTACTTTAGTATACTTTATTTTTATTGTATTCTGTCCTCTCCTAGAAATCCCTTGTCAGAATCCATTCAGTATGCCCTGCCTTCTAGTACCCATGATAGTGGGAAACAGTTTGTTTGTCTTAGTTCCTTTAAGTAGTAAGGAAGTTGCCCACTAATTCAGCTCAGCGTTGTGCCTGTAGCTGTAAGTGGAGCTGGCTGCAAACCGTGCATCCCCAAAAACAGTGTACTGTGAGCCAAACACGCTGAAGCAGCTCCGTGGGTGTGGCTGCTATTAGTAATGTGTATATTTAAGAAGTTTTTATTATTTTTTTTTTTACACATTTCATTAATAAAATTACACCTCATTCGGTGAATTAAAGCCTCCAGCTTTAAATCTCTCCTGCAAATCCAGCTGTATATGGTTATAAAAGTGCTGCAATTACTTTAATAAAAATAAATCCTTGTTTCAGGTTACATATTTTATTTACACCCCAGGGTTATTAGCCCCCTCCTATAACTTCTCCTGTTGCAATGTGTAGCAGTTTGTAGAGGAAGGAAGGGTGGGGAAATAGGACCTCTGGCTGAGTATTTGCCTGGTAGTTTGAGTTTTCACATACAGCCCAGTTTTAACTTCATGAAGTTCAAGTTGCTTATAAGCTTAATTAGAAGCTAAAAATAAATATGTTATAGTTGCCAGGTTATTTTATATTGTCTATCCTTCCAAAACATGCTGTAGGAAGGGATAATTATGAACTTATATGGATTTACCTGGAATGGTTTGTAGCAGGCTGTATTGTTGCTAAGCCAAAGTTCTAAGAGCCCCACCCTTCTCTGAGTTCAGGTCTATACCAGCCAGCTGGCCTTGCTTTGCTTTACTTATAGACCTGACACATAAGGGTTGGAGCTTCTGTTAGACATTTTCAGTTATATCCTTTAATTTGTACATTTCATTTCGATTAGGAACCTAAGTTAATATGTTAATGGAAAATAACATTATAATTCATGTTTAGAAGTTAATTTATTGATTTAAAGACTTTGTATACCTTGTGACTCTGATGGGTGGAGAGTTAAACTCCTCCCCTATCAGATCCCTATAAATGGGATGCTTTTCTTCATTTCAGCAGATAGTTTTGTGAAGAGCAGACAGGTTCTGTTCTGAGTGGTGACACTAGTTGGTTCTAGTGTATTTATATATTATTTTGTATGTTTCTGTTTTTTTTATTTGTTTTGTCGCTCAGTCTATTGAATAAGTACAACAAAATAAAACATCAGCTTATCCATAACCTGCTGCCTGGAGTCCTAATTTATCCCACACTTCACAGAGCCTACTTAATCCTACTACCTTCCTACAAGTTCATTTTCAAGTTCATTTCCTCATGGCTTCCCTCCTCATCGTACTTCATCCCATTTTGCTCCTCTCGATCGCTCATCCTGATTGTACCCTCTGGTTCATTTACCCTCTGGTTCCACACATACCTTGGCCTCGGAGTCTACCTCCTTTCGAGTAGCCTACTCATCACTCTAGTGCATCACTCTAGCGAGCCATTCCTGACTCCTACACCACCTCATCTCCATGCTACCTTGAATCGACTCTATCTTCAGTCACGAACATGCTGGTCCATGATACCTCTCCTTGACCTCCTCATCTATGTCAATCACTCAATCAGTATGCCTCGGCTGTCTCCATCTGGCCTTGCTGCCTTCGTACGAGTTCCTTTTCGAGTTCATTCCTGTCTCCTCCTCTTCCTATACCGGCCCTCCAGGATTCACTCTACTCAAGGCCTACAATCGATAATTCTTTTTGGGTGTACCTATCATGATTCTGTACCTATCATGACTCCTATGCCACCTTATCAACCCGCGGCCATCTTGCTGCATGTATCGGGTTCATCCCTCCAGTCATCATTCGCTCAGCCTTGCCTCAAGGCTTATCTATTTACATTGCTTTCTCGAACATTCCTATCATTGAATCCTATGCTGCCTCATCAACTACAACCTCAGGGTCTAATTGTTCAAAGTCTAATCATTCAGATTGCATAATTAAGCATACCTCTCCAACCTCAGTGTCTGCTCACTCGCATCGCTCAATCAAGCCAGTCTGCATTGTCCTTGGTATTCTCATCAGCACACCTGGAATCTCCTTGTGGCACAACTGAATACCTTTTGCTCCCTGACTTCCACATGGATTTACTCCCTCCCATTGACAAAGAAAGTATTCATTGTTGCCTCATGTTCCTTCTTCGATCTGCATGCAGCCTCATGTTCCCTCTTCGATCTATGCTCTCTTTTGGGGATTTTCCCTAGTCCATCATCACCCTCCCTACTCGTATTCCACCCATTACTGAACGCTTTATTTTAACAACATACATCCTCAAATCAAACATCGTCAGCCTGGAGGGAAGATGACCTAGGCCTTGGATCACCAGAGGTTTCCTCCTCAAAGGGTTTTTTTCCTCTCCTCCGTGCCAATGGTCATAATATTAGTTAGTGCTATCTTTGGTTAATTAGTTAGGCTTATTGGTGCTTTCTTCAGTTAGTTAGTTAGCTAGTTAGATTCCACTGTTGGATGGAAGTGGATGATGGCCCCGGCTTCCCCTCTCTCCTTGGGAAGTCAGCCCTTCTCTTCTCAGAATTCATTCATCATTTTCGCGTCTTGGAAGCTCAGCATCTTTGGGTATTATTTTTGGGCTTTTTTCTACCCTAACTTTAGCCGATACATTCATTCCCAGCACCTGTGAAGGGGGGACCCTCCTCTAGGGTTCCTTGTGTTGTACCCCTACAGGGTGGTATATCCCACCGATAGAGAGGCAGAAAGCCACAAAGCAAATCAAGTTACTCAAGCGTCATCTCATATTATCTTATTCAGTTGCGTAAGCACATTAAATGGGAGGGCTTTAAGTCTGAGGTTCAATGGGCAGAGCAACAACGTCACTCCCCCATCGATTTTAAAAGGTCACAACATTCTGGGCCTCGCCAGGATTCTTTTTTGTTGCCCACCATCCACCCCTCCTCCTCCTCCTGCGGCTCATCTCTCTTACCCGTGGGCTTTTACCTACCTTATCTTTAGCCGACGCATTCATTCCTGGCACCTGTAAGGGGGGGGGACCCTCCTCTAGGGTTTCTTGCATCGTACACCTACAGGGTGGTATATCCCATAGACAGAGAGACAGAAAGCCACAAAGCAAATCAAGTTACTCAAGCATCATCTCGTATTATCTCATCCAGTTGCGTAATCACATCGAACTACTGGCAGTGCCATAAATATTATATTTAACTGGACACTAGATGACAGGCACACAGGTTTTCAGAGTTTTAATAGTAGCCATGAGCCCTGTAGAGTTGGGCCCTCCTAGATATTTCCAGGTATCCAGGTGGGCTGGCTCGACTTCAGCTGTTGATCAGTGGTGGGAGGTACACCAGTATTCTACACCTGCATGTGGCAGCAATATGGTTGTGGGTGACCCCAATCAAGGAGGGGGGACTGCACCCCTTACTTTCTTGGCCCTGCCACTGTTTTTGCTCTTCTGCCGCCCATGTTTCAATATGCTGCATGTCTCTGTGGCCAGCAATGGATGTCTCTGTGTGGCCTGCCATGCAGCGTGCATACCTGTGTGGGCATCACCTCTGGGTTTGTGATGGAAGACACTCACACTTCACTTGGGGCATTGGCCCACCATTGCCACTGCGGTGTGTCATGATCTGTGCAATCTTTTGTTGTGGACCTACATGCTGCTGGCATGCTGCCCTGTGTCTGCTTGTTGCGCTGTCACATTCCTTCCACCAGGTCATGGCAAGGTGCTACAGGGGACTGTTAGTTGTGCTCACAGCCCTAGTTGTGACCCCATGTCATCAAGGCACAGGTCAGGAAACACAGGAAAACCAGTAACAGTTTCAACATTCGCAAATAGCGTTTTATCATGAATAACAGCAAAATAAAAAAATTAAAAATTGTGAAGTATAACTATTTACAATGGCAGTCCAAACATAGAAAGCAGAGCCCTTCTTCTGAGTTTTTCTTCTCAATTTCAAATCTCAAGTCTCTCAGTCTCTGTCTCTCCCTTTCACAAGCATTGTTGCTCTTTTTATAAGTCTGTGCCTGGGAAACTTGTTAAGAAAACAGCATGCTTCTCTCACTATATTCTTGTAAGTTTCCAATGTTCTTGCAGGTGCAGCAAAAAGAACATTGTGACCCAGAAGAACTGATCTCTAGTTTACAGCTCTGGAACTATTTTTCAGACCAGCATCTCAGGTTAACCCCTTGAATTCCAGTTTTTGCAATCATTTCAGCAGTCTAACTATATACAGTTTTAAACAAAGGGATCCAAGTATCAGTGACATTTCCACATAAAGATTCACATATATTTTATACCTGCAAATATGCAAGGGGGAAGAAAAGACAGAACAACAAAGGAAGGCAGAAGGATAGACAGAAGTGAAGAATTGTGAAACTGTCAGAGTGATCAGGTCCTAGGTCTCACAAGAAAATTTGGTTGTGCAACCAGACAGAGAAGAGACCGAAAAGGACAGGATAGTACAGACCCTTGCATTTAAACTCTTTCTGCATAACAAATAGAACAGTGCCTTATTCAACCCTGTCACACCCTGCCAGTGTTGATCCAATCTGTACTACCATATACTTGGGACTCTGTATGCGTGGCTGTCAGTAAGTGGTTGGCATTCTCCACTGTTGTACTGGTATACTACCATATCCTGTCATGCACATCATACAGCCTCCATGGCAGTCCTTCTGCAGTGGTGACAACTTTGGTGTCATATGAACTGTGTGTCACACCTTTGTGTCTCATTGGAGCCCAGCATATGTGGCATGGGGACAGCGAAGAGTAGGGCCATTGGTGGGCAGTGCATGTAGTGTACCATAAGTGGTCAACATTGTTATGTAGATGCGGTGCTGTCTAGCCAATGCAGTGAAGAGAAGGGTATGATTGTTCCACTGTACAATGGGGGAGGGCCATGCATACATTCACACTTGACTGGGTCTTTGCTGGGCCAGTGTCCTGCACTGGTGCATGTGAGTGGCAGCCCTGTATCTAGGGTGGTGACATAAATGTCAGGGTGGGGAGATCACCTCCAGGTGGGTCAGCAGCCCACCTCCAATGCTGTGCCAACAAGAGGGGGGTGTACAGCACCCTAACCGAGTACAACAACACAGAGCTTGTGTGGACTCTGGCTACTGTACATACTGTGGCATCCTGGTGCTATCCATGGACAGCTGAGCTGTGTGTCACATGTGTATGGCTGGGCCAGACCTTGCAGCTGACAAGGACAGATCCCAGCTATCTGTTGTCCCACACACCTGTTGTGGCCTATATGTGGCATGTCATGTCTACAAGGCACATTGTGTATGTTCGGTTCCCAGCATCCCTGCTCATTCCACAGCCTATAGCACCCTGGCTTTGTGCCGCTGGTGCTTGGGCTGCAGTTTCACATCTGGCACACCCACCAGTGCTGATTGTGCCTAGCGCGTGTGTGTACCTCTGTGCAACAGCATGACACACCCATTGCATGTGAAGTCTGTTACTGTGGGAACCACTATGCTGTCTCTGGTGTGTCATGCCCATGCTGCTGTGTCTGTCTGACACTCTCCATGTATGTGTGGTATGGTAGACCAGGGGTCAGCTGGATGTACCCCTCTTCTACACATAATGCCAGTCCTGTGTGCCCCACTGATTGAGTTCTTTGTCTTATTTTTCACAGGTGCCGGTCATGTCGGAGGCCATTGACTGGACGTGGTGGACAGCGAGGGCAAGGACAACCTCCTCCACAGACAATGCTACCTCCTCAGGCTCTGGTGAGGTGGGTCAAGGAAACCACAGCAGCCATAAGGAATCTCACTGTGGTGATGCAGCAGCAGCAGCAGCTGCCACCACCTACCACTAGTGACAGCAGACCACTGATTTGGGATCAGCATAAGGAGGGGAATGCATGTCCCCATAGGTTTTCTTCCTCCCCCCCCCCGTTTATGTGTGGTTGCCCTAGTTTTTTTCCCCCACACCCTGTTTTATATAATTTTGCTGTTTTATTTTTGGTTTCATATGGTCTGTTGCCAGTTTGTTCTACTGAAATGTATTTTTGATATATATATATACTGCTTCATCATGTGTCTGTCATTAGTGCCCTCCTCTCCCACCCACAGCCACCTCCAGTGTGCAGATCTGTACTTGGTGCTCTGGTCATGGCTGTGCCACTGCTTGTCCCCTTGTGTTTTGTGCTACCCTCTGTTCTATATTCAGAGCTGCACTGCTGCATTGCATAGCGCCATAACCTGTCATTTGTATGGTGTGCCATTCACCCCATATTCATATGGTTTAGCTGTGGCGCAATGCCTCTGAATATGGCACACTAAGAGACCGATGCAAGCATAGCACAAACATTGCACTTGCATGAACTTCATAATATCTGAGTCCACAGGGAGTAGTGTCAGGAGGTAGGCCAGGACAAGACAGCTACAGCTTAGTAGTGCATTTCATCCAGGGGAAGTTTGGTGGCAGGTTTTGCCACCACAGCAATTCCTGTGGCTGTGCCAGAAAGCTTGCTTCTCCCGCAGAGGAAACTCTACATATACAAACTTGACATAAGCACAGCCCATGCCAGGCAGAACGGATGGAAAATGGGGGAGAAAAACCTGGTGGACATCTACATGATGACTGGGTTTAGCCTGATCAGGGTATATCACGGCACTGCCAATGTACCAGCTAGTGCTGGGTCATCTACCTTTCATCTTACAGGACCACCCCACCGCTGAGCTCCAACCGATAGCACTACCAAATATTGCCTATTAACAATGCCTCCTTTGGCTGCACTCACAAGATATATGTCTAATTCTTTACTTCTCTGTAAATATCAAATCTGTTACTCCCTCCCTCTATCAGCAAACTTATTGTTCTCTTGAAAACTGTAAAATTTAGCTCTCGGCAACCCGTTCAGTGCAATGTATAGCTGATCTTGATTCTGCAATAATGTATAACTGAAAAAACTGTAACCTTTAGCTGCCATTTTATGTCCATGTATTAAGTGTTTATGTTTGTTTTTCTTCTAATGCAGAGCCTTTGTAAATGAGTCCCTGACTCAAAGGTTGTAATCCTAAAATCTGTTAAATAAATAAATATCCTTGCGGACAGGGTGTATCCTATGCAAGACGTGTTACTGGCCAGAATAAAAGCTTCTATGGCAAAAAAATAAGGCATGATACTGACAGTAGTCATGATTTTGGACTCATCCTGCATCATGTCAAATGTGCCAGAACATTTGAATGCTATTTTCAAAATTGTTTTTACATTTTCTTTTTATTGGATTTTAAAATCAACTGTACATGCAGTCAACTGCCATCAATAAATGGCTGTTATCATACACAACACAGAAAAGTTAATACAGTGTGCTTGTGACCTATTTCCAGTGTAACACTGTAACACATACACTATAATGACAATATTATAGCCAGCGCTCTGTGGGAATATACTGTTACACACAACAGTCACCTAAATAGCACTCGCCTTTTGGCTACAAATTGATTCCCTTTACTTTGACACAGTTCACGAAATAGAACATGGTTTCTCTACATTTCAGGGTCAATCTTAACATTATTTTACTGGCCTGGAGCATAGTGCAAACTGCCTCAGGCCAGAGCAATCACCTCCCAACTTTCCCAGCTTGGCTAGTGCAATCTAGCCATATTTGGTAAATGGCCCTATATGGGACTTTCAAGAGAAACGTGGTTCCTGTTCTTTTTTCCAGCACAAACTCCTCCCAGGTCATCGTGAAGCCCTCCAAAATAATTTTCAGCACTGAAACTCCTCCCTAGTCATTGTGGAGCCCTCCAGTTGGAGAGAAGTCCAGATTTTATGTCCCAGAGTTGAGCCACACACTTCACATGTGCCAAACTAAGTGTTGCCATGAACTGAAAACACAAAGGAGGAAATTGGCAGTCGGCCTTCAAGGAAAAAAAAAAGGTATTGCACTCTCAGAGCAGCAGTTGTTTACTGGGACAGGAGTGTTCCATGGTAGTGCGAGTCTTTACTCTGGCTGGTGTGTGGGCAGCCTGGGTGAGTTTCGTAGATTGGAAGCCTAATCCTTCATGGGCATAGGACTATGAGAATCATTGGTGCCAGATTTTCTTTTTCAGGTTTGGGCATTTTGTAGGTAGGATGGAGATAAGAGGGCGCAGTATGTTAATTGAGATTGCTATGCAAAGTGATGGAGAGAGGTCACATTTCGTACATTGCTGTTCTTGTAGGGGAATAAGATAACACGGCTGTAGAACTGTGACTTGTGAATGAATAATTGAAGCAGCTTGCTATATGTAATGGTATGTTTAATGTGTTATGGTCAGTAGAAACATAGAAACATAGAATTTGATGGCAGATAAGGACCGCTTGGCCCACCTAGTCTGCCCATTTTCCTACCTAACAGATAAGCTGCAGATCCTAGTTAACCAACAGCTTGCTTCCTCCTACCCTCCACTAGGACTGCCTTATGCCTGTCCCATGAATTCTTGAAGTCCCCCACTGTTCTTGACTCCACGACCTCCTCAGGGAGGCTGTTCCATGCATCCACAACCCTCTCAGTGAAAAAATACTTCCTCACATTACCTCTGAGCCGTCCCCTCTATCTTCAAATTGTGACCTTTGTTCTTGCACATCTCTTTTTCTGGAAGATGCTACCCTCTTGGACTTTGTTAATTCCCTTGAGGTACTTGAAAGTTTCTATCATGTCCCTTCTCTCCCTTCTTTCCACAAGGGTATACATATTAAGCTCCTTTAGTCTTTCTTGGTATGTCTTCTGGTGCAGACCCTGCACCATTTTGGTTGCCCTCCTCTGGACAGCCTCCACTCTGTCTATGTCTTTGCAGAGATGGGGTCTCCAGAACTGCGCACAGTACTCCAGATGGGGTCTCACCAACTGTCTGTACAGAGGGATAACAACTTCCTGTTTTCTACTATTGATGCCTCTTCCTATGCATCCCAGTATCCCCCCAGCCTTCCTTACTGCCTTCTCACATTGCTTGCCCACCTTTAGGTCATCTGATATAATTACCCCCAGGTCCCTTTCTATTTTTACTGTTGTCAGTATCTCACCCCATTGTGTACACTTCCCTGGGTTTTGTTTCCATGTGCATTACCTTGCACTTCTTTGCATTGAATCTGCCATACATTTGACCATTCCTCCAACCTTGCCAAGTCCCTTCTCATCATTTCCACTCCATCTTGTGTATCAACCCTGTTGCAGATCTTTGTGTTATCTGCAAAGAGACATACTTTTCCTTCCAGTTCCTCTGCAATGTCACTTATAAAAACATTAAAAGGACCGGTCCCAGTACTGAACCTCTGGGTACCCGCTAGTAACCCTCCTTTCTTCACTGTGTACCCATTTACTACTACCCTTGTGTCCTGTTGTCTATCCAATTTTTTATCCAGGCTACCACCTTGGGACCCACTCCAAGGCTGGCTATCTTGTGTATTAATCTTTTGTGTGGGACTGTATCAAATACCTTGCTAAAATCTAGGTAGGCCATGTCCACAGCCCCTCCCTGGTCTACTACTTTGGTCACCCACTCAAAGAAATCTATTAGATTCGTCTGACATGACCTTCCCATCGTGAATCCATGCTGCCTTGGGTCCTGTGCCCCACTGGCCTCTAGGTACTCAACAATTCTTTCCTTCAGAAGTGATTCCATTATTTTTCCTACCACTGAGGTCAAACTAACTGGTCTGTAGTTTCCTGCCTCTGTCCTGCTCCCACTTTTGTGAAGAGAAATCACATCTGCCCTCCTCCAGTCCTTGGGTATATTTATAAAATTGAATACTGATATTTCATTATTTTTACACCGTTAGAAACCAAAGCCTATGCCGTTGTGGGAAGCTGTTGTAAATGAACCTTGGCTCAGTTCTCTGATAGATCTTTCCTGTTTATTTTAAAAAAGCAAACTTCTATAAATTTTGATCCTTTGTTGTTATCTTTGCTTATAAATTCCAGATTCTTGCAATTCTCAAAATGCTCGATCGCTTCCAGTTTTTGTGGTGTAGTGACATGTTGGTCTGCCTGTGATTTATTTTACATCTTAAAGTGATCATGCTGTTCTCATATTATTTTGATAAAGTAAGAATTGGCTGTACTTGCAACGTTGGTTACCTGCTGAATTCCCTATTTAATTTTGTTTCTTTTTTGCTGGTATTGTCTTTGGAGCTCATTCTTGGCAGTATATTTTTTGATGTGGTTTGGTGTTTGATCCTGTTTTGCTGCTCCTTGGTTTCTTTCGCCACATGCACTGTTCTCTTTCATAGTGTGCTCTGAGAGCTGGTCTACACTGCATGATTGGAAATAAGTAACAAATGAAAAAAAATAATTTTCAAACATCTAACTTTGTCACTGTGTGCTGCTTTTCATAAAAATGTTATGTTAATTTTGGGGCTAGTGCAATCTTGGGGGGCCAGTTCAGCTGGGCCATCACTTTCCCGGGTGGACCAGTGCAAAACAAAGTTATGCGTGACCCCTGCATTTGCCTAAACAGCAACACAAACTACAACAAGCATTTGCCAATGCTGAATGTTGTCTTGCTGGCACTGGCATTGGTAGTGCAGGAGTTAGAGAGATGGATAATATGAATGGCAGTGAAGTATTGAACTGACACCAACCCCACCCCCACCCTGCAGAGACTGACAGGCATTGGGGTGTTCTTTTGGGTCATTGGCCATAACACTCATGCCGCTTCACCTCACCCTACCCTGCAGACACCGACAAGTGTCACGGTGTGCCTTGGGGTCTGTGGGCCTTACGCTCACCCCATTCCATAAGGAAATATGCTGAGATGGGTGCTGTATAGGAGAATGGGGTGAACTTTGGGGCAGAAGAGTCCAAGGCACACCTTGATGCCTGTCACTGGCTACAGGGTGGGGTTGGGGGTGGAATGGCGTGAGCATTACAGCCGACAATCCCAAGTCACACCCCTGACGCCTGTCAGTCTCTACAGGGTGGGGCGTTACGGTTGGAAACCCTAATGATCCAGGTGTTTGTTGGTATTTTTACTCCAAATTTTCAACATGGGCTTTTTGTAACCCCACCTCATGAACAATGGCACTATCAGTTTGTTAGCCGAAAGGTGATTTTGTACCTCGACTGCACCATTTGGCACCACAGGCACGAAAACACATTTAGGGCAGGATGTGAAAAATGACAGCTGTACTGTTCATGAGGAGGTATAAAAAAATGGCAATGTTGAAAGTCTGGAGTGAAAATATGAAAAGTTGGTGAAGTCACGTGGGTGCACAGAAACTGAGCAATGCATGCCCGTAACGCAATTATTTTGGGAACTTTTTAACCAAATTTTTAACATAGGCATTTTGGGACCTCTGCTTTTGAACAGTGGCACTGTGATTTTGTTAATCTGTCCTGAAAGTTGATTTCCGACAGCGACTGTGCCATTGTGCGCCACATGTGTAAAAACACATTTCAGGCAGGATGTGAAAAATGACAGCTGTACTGTTTATAAGGAGGTGTGAAAAAATGGCAATGTTGAAAATCTAGAGTGAGAATATTAACAATTGTCAGAGTTACAAATGTGCATGGGAACTGCACGATGCACGCTCGTAACAGTCATTTTTTGGACCTTTTTCACTGAATTTGCAACATAAGTGACCCCCACTCATGAACAGTGGCACTGTCATTTTGTTAATGGGTCCCAAAAGGTGATTCTGTACAGTGACCATGAAATCACCTTTGGGACTGAATAATGAGATGACAGTGCATGTGTTCATGAGGTGGGGTCCCAAGAACCTCATGTTGAAAATTTGAAGCCAAAATTCAAAAAAATGGCTGAGATATCCACTTAAGTTGAAACCCCCATTGATGGCATTACACAGCTTACCAGCATTTCTTCATGTTGCAGTTTGACTTTGAAGAGTCCCGACGTGTTTCCGCTCCACCGAAGATAGCAGCGCTGGACCTCCGGAGGTAAGTATGGGGTGAAGGGGGATGTGGGAAGGTTGGGTGTGCAGAGGGTGGGTGCAGGTTGGGGGAGGGTGCTGCAGACAGTGAGGGACTGTTTTCTTTTTTTCAGGTTAAAAAAAAACCCGGACATCGTGACACAGTTTGTTGGCCATACTGGGTGGCTCCCAGTGTGCCACACAAGGGGGTTAGGGGTAGGGAATATGCTGACATGGTTGGGTTTGTGTGACTGGTGGCACACACGGGTGGGCTCCCAGTGTGCCACATTATTGGAGTGTGGACATGCCAACACAGGGATTGCACCCCCGATGTTGGCTTTGCTTGCGGATTGTGTCCACCGCCATGTTTATTGAAGTGTTTCACCAGGAAAGGCACATACAGGAGGCTTGTCATCTCTGCTGCTGCATGATGAGCTTGTCTCTGATTGCAGCAGCAGATCTCTTTCAAGTTGGGGCACTTTACATATTTTTTGCATCAGCGCTAACTTGCTGGTTAATCGGGGAATGAGGGATGCACCTACTAATGTGTGCCCTGCATTCACCAACACTGACACACCTCTCACTGTGCTAATACTACTGCAAGATGTTGCTTGTGCGTGCAAGACAACACGAAAATTAACTGATCAGTGTGGAGGAGCAAAATTCTCCCACAAATTCAAACATCAGAACACAACACTGGTAGACAAATCCTTACCACATAGTGACATTGGTAACCATATTCCACTAACATGGATGTGAAAGTGAGATCTGAGCGTGAAAACCCTCTGAGCTGGTGTGTGTCATAATAAAAGGATTCACCATCTTGTAAAATAAGTTCAGTAGACTAGTTGGTGCCTCCACAGCTGACTCATTTACCAAGCCTCCAGGGGAAGAGGTCATTCACTCCACCCTGTGTGCATGTAACCCTACTATGTCATGGTCAGATCCACCGTTTTAAGACTCCCATGCCATGTTTGGGTTGTTGAATCTGAAAATCATTTTTCCCAGTAGAAGCAGCTTCTTAAATGCTGGTTCCAGCTCTGTTATTGTAGCATTTATATTGGTCTACTGGTGAGATCAATTGGTGTTTCTGATTTACAGTCTGGTGTTCAGTGCCATTTTAGAACTATATCAAGTAGTTTATGTCCCTTTCAAGCACAGAGTTTTACAGTGGAACAGAGACACATTGCACCCACAATGGAAGAGCTAAGCAAGGGACAGACCACATCACACAATTCTACAATGGTATTTTTACCTGTGTGCAAAAAAGAAACACCCACTGGGATAACTAAAAAGCCTGTAGTGGTCAAACCGTAACAGAGCTGTACAAGTACAGTATTTAAAAATCAGCTTCTACAGCCAAATATGACTAGTAGGTTCAGTGCAGTTCTCCTTTAAATAGGGCTGTGTGGAGGCCATGGCAAGAGTCACCCTCTGTCCCACCAAACCACACACATAGCCTTGAAATTCATCCTGTCACTTTCTTTCCTAAACCGCAAATCCTGCAGCTAGGGACACTGTAGTTTTAACTGATATAACTTGCAACCACTGCTAAGCATTTGAAACACAAATTTTACACAATAATGGAAAACAAAATGGCAAGATAGTGATATTTTTATATTCAAATTCCAGCTACCTTAAAATAATGTCTGTGCTGCCTTGACTGTGTGCTTTACCTTCTTAAGTTTTTGGACTTCAATCCACTGATTCTTTCCCTAATGCCTACTGCCAGCTTGCTCTACAGGTACCCAGATTCCTACTCCAAGGCAAAGCTCATAAATTAATTTAGGGTTGCGTGTTCTCTAACAATACTTGCTTTTGGAAATCAGTACCTAATGACTAGTGGGCAACAATGTCACTACAACCTGGCAAATATTGCCCTCCAACATCACCTTTTGCTGCTCATATACTTCACTCCTGGCCCGATGCCCCAGAAGGGTTTGATGCTTCAACTATTCTTGCTATGGGTACAGTAAATTGATAATACATTTTATGTCCTGATTTAGGTCATTGTATTTCCCCTAAGCATTCCTAGCTGCAAGATTTATAGGTTGAGCAACAAAGCAAGTAAGGGAGGCTGAAGTTAGCCAGCTGGTAGACCATCTTTCTCATGACAATATGTGAAAATAAAAAATGCAAATGTTTCCAGATAGCATAACAGAAAAACACAGGAACATACTGTAGATATTGATGGCAGATAAGGACCACTTGGCCCACCTGGTCTGCCCATTTTCCCTATTTATTATAACACTGCAGACCCTACTTGATCTCAGCTTTACCCCCAACCCTTTCCCTACCTCCATGGTTCTCTTATGTCTATACCATGCATTCTTGAAGTCTGTTACCATTTTGGCCCCCTCCACCTTCACTGGGAGGCTGTTCCAGGCATCCACCACTCTTTCTGTGAAGAAGTACTTCCTCACATCACCCCTGAGTCTCCCCCTCCAGCTTCTTAGTACATCCTCTTGTTCTTGAGCATCTTTTTTTCTGTAGCATATCTGTGATAAACTACCCTTTGGGCCATACCAGCTTACAGGGTAGTTTGGGAGTCTGATTCACTTCTTCTGCTACCACCTGATTATATCAGGAAATACCTCAGATCTGCTCAGAAACTAGGAAGGTCAAACGCAGTAAACGATGGTAGAGTGCACTTCATCTGACATACTTTAAACAGAGAGTTCTCACCTTACCAGCAGAAATATTACTTTTCCATTTTCAATAATGGTGCTTGGTCACAGGTTCTATAAATATAGATTCTTTATTACTAGATACTATGGATATTAACAAATAGGATATATCTAGAGCAAACAAAAAAATTACACATTTATAGGAAATGAAAACTAATGCAGTTAAACAGTAAAGAAAAAGCTCACAGTCCAGTCTCACACTAAGATATATACTTACCTGACAGCTGACTTGAAAGAATACTCACCTAGACTGTCCTTTCCTCACACAGATACACTAGCTAACAAGCAGTGCACTCAGTCACCAAGAGTCTGTCTCAGGTCCTCTTCAAAGGTTAATGGAAGTCAGAGAGAGGAAGCTGGAGTACAACTCCTCAGTTTGTGTCCTTAGAGCTGTAGAGTGGGACCTCTCCCTGGAGTGACAGTCCCTCCAGTATTTCCCACCCACATGAGTGTGTGTGTGTGTGTGTGTGTGCGTGTGAGTCTATGTGTTTGTATCACCAGGACAAATTGCCTTGTTCTCACCCAGCACTTCCTCACTTTTGGTTATTACTTTACTGCATTCTGCCAGCTCAGGATGCTGTTGTGAGAAAATTCTCAGTCTCCCACTTAGCAGTTGTTTACCCTTTGGAGCTTTCCCATAATAGCTACTGGGACATGTGACATGCAATCCATTTTATGTGCCCTATGTAACTGCAAGCAGAAAGAAATTTTATGAAAATAAGTACAAACAAAAAACAATGCCACTAACAAAAATGGTTAAATTACCCATGTCTAGTCCCATCACACTCCCCAGTGAAGGTGTGTCTCTTTTGGGCAACCCCCAAGAGACATTGTTGTTCATGTAGGGACTGTGAAGCACTTAAAGTGTCATGCCATGCACTTAGCCCTCCATTTTGGCATTTTGTAAACCACTGCGTTGTTGGATGGTCATGTTGTACATCTGCAATATGAAACTTCAACACAATAATTTTGTATTTTTCCCACCAGTCCTATGGAGCCATGTCAGGAAGATTATGATCTGTGACCACAGTGAACTCATCCTGCTTAACCCCCTCTGATGCCTTGTAGGGGGACTGCCTCAGTGGCTCTTGGTTCCCAGTGTCTAGGTGGTGTTCAGCCATTGTGGTGTACCCCAGTTACCCTATGAACATTTCCCCAAATGCTCACAGCACCCCCATCAACTCCTCTGCCTGGGCTGAAGTCAGTTGCTCTGACAGTATGAGGTAATCCACTGAGGATCCCTCCTGTGCCTTTCTGTGGAGGTCCACCAGAGGATCAGCCTCATTTTCCTCTTCTGGCATGTTGCACATAGCGAGGACCATCTCCTCCCTATTGTAGTGGGGCTTCATCATGTTTACATGATATATCCTCCACCTGTACCTTCTGTCAGGCAGATCTACTACATAATTGACCTCACTCACCTTCCCAGCTATGGACAATGCGCTCCCCCATGCTGCTTCAAGTTTATTTTGCTAGACTGGGATGAGTACTATCACTCACTGTCCAACTTTGTACTCCCAAGCTGGTATTCCAGTTAGTGCAGTGAATGAAATTTGCCACCATAATTAGGGCAGTGCAACAATGGCAACAGTGACAGGGGCGATCTTGATTTTAGATTGCCCTTCACTGATGCCGTCCTTTGAGCTCACACAATTTCTGCCCCATCCAGGGCATGCCTGCCCCATAGAAGGGTATATTTAGTTATGGGGATGCATGGGGCAAAGCCCCCCACAAAAGCTGACTGTTTTCTAGGAGGGCGCTTTGGTGCTATAACACCTGGGAGACATTATGCCTGGTGCTGTAATACCGGGTGGCATATTGTCTACTGTAATTGGCATCTGCAACTTGGTTGTCACATTGGCATGGGCGAACTTCTCAAGCCGTGGCCCTATGGTCATACCAGACTTTCTGCCATTGCTGTGCAGTGGCTAAGTGCTTCTGGGTGAGCCCCATGAGCTCCTTAATCTGGGTCCTGAAGTTCAAGACATAATCCACAACAAATTCCCCTTAGGAGGCAAGGTCACCATCCCATTCATCCCTAACTAAATTTAGGGGCCCCCTAACCCTAAGACCAAACAGGAGCTTGAAGGGTGAAAACCCTGTGGACTCCTGGGGACTTCCCTGTAAGCAAACAGGAGATGGGAGCAAATACATGTCTCACTTCCCCTTGTGCTGGACAGCAAATGTCCTAAGCACAGTTTTCAGAGACCTGTTGAACCTCTCGACCAGGCCATTAGTCTCAGGGTGATAGGGTGAGGCATGGAGCTGTTTCACCCTGCACTTCTGCCGCAGATTAATCATTAGTGACAACATGAAATTTGTCACCTGGTCTGACAAAATCTCCTGGAGAAATCCCACTGGGCTAAAGATTCCCAGGAGCTCTTTAACCACTTTCTCCACCTGAATGGAGGACTTGATCACCACATCAGGGTACATGGCTGTGTAGTCCATGACAGCCAGTATGTACATTTTGCCTATGTGACTCGGGGTGCTCAGGGGCCCCACTATGTCCATGGCTTCTCTCTTAAAGGGTTTATCAGTGATAGGCAGGGGTTTCAAAGCTGCCTTAGCCTTGTCCCTCACCTTTCCCACCCTCTGGCACTGTGGACAAGTCAGACAGTAATTTGTTACATCTGTGTGTACATACTAGGCCAAAAGAAATTGTTGACGAGCTGCCTTTTTGTGCTGCTAATACCCAGGTGGTCAGAAAAAGGGATGTCAAGACCAGGGCCAAAAGATGCTTATGGTAAGCCCATGGGATTACCAGCTGCCAGAGTACCTCTCTCTCTGTAGCCCCCTCTGTGGGGTACACTCCCTATACAACAGCCTATTCTCCCAGTAAACTAACTTTTTACTCCCTTGGGAGTCATCAGCACTGTCAGCTGTCTCCTTCAGTTTCTGTAAGGGAGGATCAGCCAGCTGAGGTCTGCACAGTTCCACCCATCTGATCCTCCCCAGTTCCCCTTCAGAAGGAAATCTGCCCATGACCAAGATCTTTTCTGTTTGCAGCTGGGTCTCAGGGCTGCTACTCCTAGCAGGTTCCTCACCTACATTAGCTGCTTGCTCAGCAGCTGAGGGAGGGAGGGATTAGCACAGGACAGGCTGAGTTGCCACCTACTCACCATCAGAAGCTTGCCCTTCTGCCTGACTGAGGGCAGTATTATACATCATTCTTTCTCTGTGGTCAAAATCATTCCCCATTATCACATCCACAGGAGATCAGGCACAGCTCCCACCTCCCATACCTCATGGCCACCTTCCCAGCTCAGGAAGACCTAAGCCACTGGAACTTGGATTACTGGACCTGTGATTCCCCAAATCTCGGAAAACTGCCCCAGCAGAATCTGCTCCACCTGGATCAGCTCCTGCCTCATCATGGAAATGGAGACACCAGTGTCCCTCAATCTCTGTGTTACTGTCCCATTAACTATGATATGGTGCATATGTATGGAGGATTTAGGTGGCACTGCGGTCTGTGAGTAGGCCACTAACTGCTGGGTACTGTCTTGATCACCACCCCCCCCAGGCTTTTGCCCTTTGTTCATATTTTTAGGCCAGTCATATGACGGGTGCCCTACTTTCTGGCAAATGTGGCATTTCTTTACCCCTGGTTCCTTGTACCCCTTAGCACTGGTGGGCTGTGTTTTGGGCTCGGGTGCAGGCTGGTTTACTTTAGACTGTCCTCCCTGGATCCCCTTGAAACCATCTGCTTCTCCCCCACCCACTATTCCTAAACAGCATGTGTACTCTGCTGGCCACACACAGGTCAGCACTTTCTGCTGCCTCCTTTGTGAAGGTGCATGCCTTGTCTAGTGCACACACACACACACACACACACACACACACATCCTCGGGTACAATTTTTAGAAATGATTCCCTTACAAACAAGACTTTTATTTCCTCTGCAGTTCCAGTTTTAGCCCCATCCATCCAGTGGTCTAGATAGGTACACATTTGAACATGTAATTCTACATAGCTGACTCCTGGGCCCGTTCTTAATTCCCTGAATTTTTGCCTATAAGCCTCATGAGTTAACTCAAAACATGTCAATAACACCTTTTTGACTTTATCATAGTCCATACAGTCCTGGTCATCCATTCTAGCAAATGTGTGCAATGCACAGCCAGCAAGCAGTGGTGTACGGTGGGTCATCCATGTAGCCTTGTCTAATTTAAACTGCACACATATGCTCGCAAATGATTTTAAAAACCAATCAAGATCATCCCCCTCCTGGTATTGAGGAAACATTGTAGAAATAATTGTATTGTGTATTTGACCCCCTACACCATCACTTATTTTATTACAATCATGGAAGTACCTTTGAGTCAGGGACTCATTTACAAAGGTTTCATGTCAAATAAACAGAGTACTGAAACTAATGACACAGTTAACATGAAATCACATGGAGAATATGTACAATAAATCTGAAGGCATAATACATTGGATGAGTCGGTGACCGTGCAAGATCAGCAATCATAATTTAACCATTGTACTGAAATTGATGAGACGGTTAACATGAAAACACACAGAAAGTATGTACAGTGAAGCAAAGGAGTACAACAGTGGGTGAGTAGGTGACCGTGCAAGGTCAGTAACCATAGGTTTAACACTGATGCAAATCAGAAATAAAAGGCAGCCAGAATTGTTTAAAGAAAACAGTTCTGTTGTCGAGGTAAGAAGAAGGAGGCAAGACCAAGTGCCATAAGAGGAGGGTACAGGCAGCAGGAGGCAGCAGAGTATAGGAGGAAAATAGAGGGTAGAAAGGCAGTGAGGACAAAGTGAGGAGGGTGGGGATGGGTGAGGTGCAAAAGAACAGGGGAGGTAGGAAAAGGAAGAAAAAGGAAGGACAGCAGGGAAGAAAAAACATGGACTGAGGGAGTAGGGGAGGGTAGAGCAGGAGGAGGGTGGAAGGGAGGGAGAGAGAGTGAGGGGGTAATGGGAAGGAAAAAGGGGAGGAGGGGAGGGCAATTTAACAGGTTCAAGAGATAAGGGGGAAACAGGGTGAGCATGGAGAGGGGGTTGGGTGCGATGCGGGCGCGGGCACAAGAGGTATATATAAGGTGAAGGTAAGGAATTGGAGTGGGAGTAATGAGGGGCAGGGTGAGATGTGCATGGGGGTTGATGAGTGAAGAGAGGGGTAGGAGAGAGCTAGACAGGAGGAAGAGGTGGAAGGAAGGGGAGTGTTAGGTTGCACAGTTATATACACTGTCCAGGGCAATAGTTACTCTGAGTTGGGATTTAAATGGGCCCAGCTTTGTTGTATTTTGCAAAATATGTAGTTTGTTACTGTGCTTTTAGGAGCAGTTTCACCATCTTTTTCTCATGCTGTAATTCCTTCTCTCTCTTTCCACTCATTCCTTCTGTCTTTTCTGCTGCATCAAGATTTCACGCTGGCATGTCTTCTCTTTTTCCTCTTATTCCTTTTCTCTTTCATCAGCCTCCAGCCTTATCCTTTCCCTCTTAATCTCCAGCCTTGCCCACTGCAGTTCTGCCTCTTTCACAGCAAGCTCTGTTTTCATGAATTCAAGCTAATTTTGAGACTCTGCTGCCCCATGTCTTGTTTCAGGCCCTGGCCTGCACTGCCTCAGCAGCACATGGCTGAAGGTCCCCCTCTGACTCAGCCTCTGCGACCTCAAGTCTCACTACTTTGGTCATCTCCCACAGTAACCACTGCTCCAAAGGCATTTGTTCACACTTCTCAGTGACGGTTTGCCTCCTCTGTATTTGGTCCTGCTCTGCCAGGGCTCATGTGAGTCCATTTTTTTGTCATGTCCTCATAGACTACCCCCTCCCGTCTTTGCACAGTTCATGGAGCTGAAGCACATTAAATCTGCTGTATGCTGAGGAGCTCATACTTGTCAATTATACTGCACTAAGCTGTGTTTTTAGAAATAAAATGAACAGTAGTAAAAGATGTCATCTTTTTGAATATCCTGTTTCATGACTATGAAAATAATTTTTCTACTGGCAATCTTTGTTTCTTTGTGTGCCAGGTAAGGCTTTTACCTCTGTCTCAGAGTTCCCAGTTCTACCAGGAAAGCACACCGCACACAAATTTTGACTTTAAATTTGTGCACTGATCCCACCCCTCTGCCACCAGTTTGTGACAAACTACCCTTTGGGCCATACTAGCTTACAGGGTAGTTTGAGGATCTGATTCACTTCTTCTCCCACCACCTGATTATGTCAGAAAATACACCAGTCCTGCTTAGGCACTAGGAAGGTCAAACACAGTAAGCTATGGTAGAATGCACTTCACCTTGTCAGCAGAAATATTACTTTTCCATTTTCAATAATGAGGTTCAGTCATGAGTTCTATAAAAATAGATTATTTACTACTAAATGCTATGGATATTTACAAACAAGATATATCTACAGCAACCATAAAGATTTACACATTTACAGGAAAATAAAAAATAATGCAGTTAAACAGACAGATGACTTAAAGAAAAAAGTTCACAGTCTAGTCTCACTCTAGGATCTATATATTCCTGCCAGTAGCTTGGAATAACATTCTCCTAGACAGTCCTTCCCTCACACAGATAAGCTAGCTATTGAGCAGGGCTCTCACTCACCAAGAAACAGACCCAAGTCCTCTTTAAAGGTTACTGGAAGTTAGAGAGAGTGAGTTTGGGTTCAACTCCTCAATGTATGTGCTCTGTGCTGTAGGACAGGACCTCTTCTTGGAGTGACAGTCCATCTAGTATTCTCCACCCACATGAGTACATGTGTGTATGTGCATATGTGTGTGTGTGTGTTTATATCACTCGGACAAATTGTCTTGCTCTCACCTAGCATTTCCTTGAATTGGGTTATTACTTTACTGCATTCTGCTGACTCAGGATACCTTTGTGGGAAAATGTGCACTCTCCCAACTTACGGTTGTTTACTCCTTTTGGATCATGAGAGTTTCTGGGATATGTGGCCTGGAATCCATTTTGTATGCCCTACGTAACTCCAAACAGCAAGAACTTATATGAAAATGAGTAATAACAAAAAATAATTGCACTAACAAAAAACAACAACAAAAAAAAATAGATTAAAGTCACATTCCCATCACATAAACTTACTTGAGGAAACAGATAGTATGCTAATAACCGTATCGAAAAAAACAAAAACTAGTGGCCACTGTGTATGTATCCACTGTGGTCCAATGAATTTAAATGAAATAAGATCATTTCTGGCATTGTTACATTTATATGGGAAGTTTACTTGAAACATGGCCACCCTGATGAAAACATACAAACTATGAGATGAAACTGCTTTTAGAAGGATCAGGAATGTGTTTGATGAGCAGAGCCTCAATCAGCTTCAGAGTTGCTAAAAAAGGCTTTAAACTTTGGGGACCCTAAGATGTAGCATGATCTTCCATTGAATGTAAGAAGTGTCAGTCTAATATTAACTTTTAAGAAAATTATTTTTAATTATTTAGAAATGAAATTTACTTGTACTTGATTCATGGTATGTTTTTTATAGCAGAAATGTCTACTGCATAATCGTATATTTTTCTATGTATTGTAGAGTTTATGTCTGTATTTTATGTGCCAGGTATGTCTCGAGTCATCCCTGAAAAGATAATGTTAGTTCCTTGGCAATTTTACTTGATCAACAAAAGAAAAGAGTTTCCCTGTGTTACACCATTTTAATGCAGTGTTGCCAGTAAGTTTGGCCTATGATGCCTCCTGCTTTTATGCACAAATGTGGATGTAAAACTTTTTGAAATCAGAAGATCTGGATGAATAACAGAGACTGATTGCATTTGAAGATGATTTAGTGATAAACTCATGATTTGTTTTAAAATCAGCTGCTATATACGCTACCTAAGTATCACTGGGATATGATTAAAGTGAAAGCACATGTCTGTGGCTATATTTGTCAGTTAGAAACAAATCTAGTCACAGAAACACTGACAACACAATCTGAAATTTGTCAGAACTGACAGATACAATACAGTAGTGTTTTTTACCATGGAAGTTAGAAGTGAGACCATGGTAAGGAGTTCATACTGTATGTAACTTGTGCAGAAAAAAAGTGAAATGTCCTGTGTTTTTTTTTTTTCGTTATTCTTTGGTAACTGGGTGAGACCCACTAGGCACAAGTGCCTGTTTTCAGGGGTGACCCAGGAGCACTGAGGTGGTTACATGGCTTGCTGAGAGTCACACAGTATGCAGGTGGAGTTTGTGGGACTCCAAACCAGGTGTGCTAGATGTACAAAGCTTATTCACAGCTCACTGCTCTAACCAATAGTCTATACTTAAGCTATTATCAATCCTAACTTTGTTTACTATGGCTGTGTTGGATCCCTGGATGTTTATTTGCCAGCCAATTCCTGCTAATGTTGTTACTCTGTGTTACCATACATTCTTCTGCTACCTTGTCCTCTAAATGCACTGTATGTTACTCAGTACTGTTGTACAGTTTCACACATGTTAGCACTCTCATGCATTGTATTGTAGTCTGTATGCCATGGAGGGTGAGCAAGGTAATATCAATTTATAAGGGTGGTGATGCAATGGATGCAAGTAATTATCGTCCAATAGCTATTCTGCCTATCTTACCCAAGTGCCTAGAAAAGCTCATTAATAGAGAGATTTGTGAATATATGGACAGATACAAGCTGCTTACCCCCTACCAATCAAGTTTCCATAAGGGCTATTCAACAGCAACGGCCTTGATGGAATTTAATGACTTGATTTGCACTTCTTTGAACTTGGGTAAGGAGACAGCAGTTGTTTTTGTCGATTTATCTAAAGCTTTTGACCTGGTGAGCCACTCCACTTTATATGAGAAACTACAGGACCTGGGCTTCTCTGAAGACCCCCTTGCATTGGCTTACATTCTACTTAACTGGGTGTACCCAGTGGGTTTAGGTACAACGTCATCTGTCAAAACCTCATAACGTTTTCAGGGAGGTTCCTCAGGGGTCCATTCTGGGACCCCTTCTGTTTTTCATTTTTAATAATGACTTACTCTCTGTGACACAGCACATAGTCATTAGGCTGTATGCTGATGATACAGCAATAATAGCCTCAGGGGTAAACATTTTGGACCTTCAGATAAAGCTCCAGGCTGACTTTATTAGGGTAGAGGAGTGGTTCATCAGGTCACAGCTACATATGAATGTAAAGGAAACAAAACTGATGCATTTTGCCACTAAAAATAAAAATGTTTCTCAATTACAGATTTTCACTAGTAATCAAACTCAGATTGAATTAATATCTAGTTACTGTCATCTAGGTGTACTTACTGATCCATTCTTAACTTTCAACGATCATACTTCTATGATTATTGGAAGGACAACTAAGAAATTAGGGGTGTTAAGGAGAACCACTAGATGCTTAGAACTCCAAGATCGGAAAAGGATAGCAGAGCAGCTTATTCTGCCTACTCTTAGATATGAGAAGTTAAGTTATCAGACAGCAAACAAATGCTTGTTGGGCAAGTTAGATAAACTACAATATAATATTGTGAGGTATATTTTGCAGTGTAGCTATAGGATGCATCAGTGTTTGTTATTAAATAATTTGGGTTGGCAATCTCTTGACATTGAGTTTTCCAGGAATTGGATAGTATTAAGCCATAAATATATATTATCCTGAACATAACATTTCACAGATTGTTTTTCCCACTGTTACTGATTTAAAGAAAGAATTAACCAGGTCTGTCCATCCAAATAAAATTTATCAAGGGAAATGTAACAATAAATACGGGGATTAAACTTTGACCTCTTGAGCAGCAGTGTATTGGAAGAAATGACCACCAATTATACCTGCTGAAATTGCACACAGGGCTTTCACAATGGCAGTTAAGGACCTCTTTTCCTTCTCTTGTCAATGTACTTAGCACTTTATCATTCAAATCATTCTCATTATATGTGTTGTAATTGCTGCATTTGAATATTGTATTTTACCTTATGCATCGTATGATTTTGTAGTATTTTATGCATTGGAGTGTTGTTATTATACTGTGGCCCAGATATTCAAACTGCACCAGGCTGTGGCGCAAGCCTGGGCGCAGCTCAACTTGGCTGCACAGGGACGTGGACTGGGTGATATTCAATGGAGCTGCGCCATGGCTCAGCATTGTTGAATATCGCACCCTGGCCACCTGTAGTGCACATGGCACAGTGGCACTGCGCCAGCACCAGTGGCCAGAGTGGATCATGGCGATGCGCTAGTGCAAGTTTCATTGCGCTAGGCACAGCTACCGCGATATTCAAAAGTTGACATGCAAATGGGGCCATAATGTATGCAAGGTGCAAATGGGGCCATTTGCATGTCATTATGGACCCATTTGCATGCAGGTGTGCCGATCCCCGACGACTTGCACCTGGCACCCTGCCAGGCATCAACCATCAGGGACCGACACCCCCTGCAGTATGGCAATGTGCCCTGCAGCCTGATTGCGGGCATTTGTAAAGGAAATAAACTCTCCGATATCCATGGTGGTCCAGTGGACCTGTCTGCCCAATTGCAGGCTGAATTAAAAAAGACAGAAACCTAAATCCCTGGTGGTCCAGTGGACCCCTCTCCCCACCCGCCCACTGATCCGCACCGCCCCACTCCCCCCTAGTGAGCGGCGGGTGGCAGCACCCCATCCACCTGCCGCCCGCCGACTGACACCATCGGTAGGGCTGTACATCCATTGGTCCACAGCATGAGCGATCGGGCAGACAGGTCCACTGGACCACCAGGGATAGAGGTTTATTTTATTTTACTTCAGCCCGTGATCAGGCAGACAGGTCCACTGGACCACCAGGGATATAGAAGACTATACTTCTTACTTCAGCCCACGATTAGGCAGACAGCGGTCCACTGGACCACCATGGATGTAGGGGGTTTTATTCATTTTACTAATGCCCATGATTGAGCATTAGGGGGTGCCACCATGGAGGTGCAGCTGGAGCTCGGGTGGCCACCCACAGGTGGCAGCTGCCGTGTTGTGCCCTGCAATGTGGCAGCCCACCTGTGGGTGACTGGCCCTTGCTCCTTTTTTTTTTGCTTAACTTTGTGCGGCGCAGGTAGGGGTTGCACATGCATGGCTCTGCACATCCCAGGCTGAATATCGGGCTGTGCAGAGTATGCATGGACATGCCCCCCCCACCTGCGCCTGCATACATTACTGATGCGTTCTGGCACATTGGGATTTGTGCCAGGCGCAATTCCCTTTGAATATCTTGCCGGGCACATCAGTGGGTTGTGCATGGTAACACTGTTGCAGCAAGGCGCAATTTTGAATATCTGGGCCTATGTGAACTTTGATACTTGAAACACAGGACTGTCTTATGAACTGGACTTAACAGTCCAAATGACATGCATTCCTGTATAAAAATAAAGTTTTACCTTTTTACCATACAGTATGTCAGCACTTAGTGCACTGTATGGTCTCTCTACTCATGTCCTGTTGCTGTTCTGTCATTGTATACACCATCTTTATGTCCCAGGTCATGCCTGAAAATGGTCCCTGGGCTCAAAGTACCTACCCGGTCAACAAATAAATAAATAAATATAAATAAAATATTTCCAGCCCTTGTTTTCGTAGATGCAAACTTACAATGCCTAGAAGTGGTACCAGTATCAAGCACAACAACAGCAACTGCAATAGAAATATTATGAAACCCTTTCTTGATACGCATGAACTCCCAGTAGTTTCTGATAATTAGCAACAGTACAGTTGGGGGAGCTTCTGTCAGTTCTGAAGCTACATGTGATTAAACACATAAAAAGTTCCTCACACCCAGTGGCCTTCTGTTCAAACATAATTAAGCATTCATGCTTTATTTTACTTAGGTACACTTTATTTAGTTATTTATTTAGGTTACTTTTTGGTGACAGGTAAGTGAGGCTTAGGGAATATTTCCTATTTTCAGCCTCTTACAGGGGAGGAAGGCAGAGGATACAGATACAAGAAAATTGACATTCAACCATGTTAAGCTGTTGGTGGGTTAGAAATGACATTTAGCCAGGATACCAATTTCAAGAAGAACCATGGGATCTGTAATGTCCACTTAAACAACCACCCAGGCAGGCAGATGTGATCTCAGTTTAATGTCTCTTTTAAGGTCACAAACTTAGATTCTCCTGAGTGCCCAGAGCCCACAAAATCTTAGGAATGAAACCAGTCATGGCAGCTTTACTTCAAGTGCCAAAGAAGCTATTAATGGCAATGCTTTCAAATATACCCTGTTTACCCTGAACAGGGTATGACTGTGCCACACACAATCGAACTCTCCACCAAAGTGCAGCAGGCATACTTCAACCAAAGTTGTTTTAGGAGGCTTTGAAGACCAGACTTATTCTTGCATTTACCATGTTTAGTGTCACTGGCTAAATGTGACAGCTCAAGGCCAGAAAGATCAAAGGTTTGTTGGTTTGGTTCAGCACCAGGTGCTTGAGTTAATAAAGCAAAATGTCATGACCAGGGCTTAGATTAGCAGTCTGCTACTCATCCACCAGGGGCCTAATGTGGCATGAGGCACAGCTGAGTGCTAGATTGTCTCCAGGGAGTTATTAATTAATTAAGTTAACCTCTGGGAGTGCTTCTTGCTATTATAAAAAAATACATATGTATTTTAAAAAGTGTTATGTTTTCCTCATCAATGGGAAGCTTTCCAGTGAAGTAGAACATCAGGCATCTGCTCAAGAATGCTGGTTCAGAATGTCAGAATGCATCTTTGTAGTCATTCAGCAATGCCAGTGGATGGAATGCTGTTTTTATGCACCATGGGAATAAGGCTGTACATGACATTATAATGAAGATTAATGTAAAGGGCTCACTGACTCACCAGCACACTAGCAATGCAACTGCATGTGACACTGACAACCCAGATTCAGGAATGAGCTTGAAGTGTTAGAGAGCTGGCCGGAGGGAGGGAGGTAGGATGAATGTTCACCAAATTGCTGTCCTCCTCCCAGGGGGGAGTCTGCAGTGCCTGGCATCAGGGTGTCTCCTAGTGGAGGCTAGGAGCTCAATGTCCAGTGCCTGCACAGAGAAATGTTGTGGTATCAGCAGACATTGGTGCATTGGGAGTGGAAGCACACATGGCCATGCACATTGCATCACTGCTCAGCTGCTCCTTCATGGGATCATAACTTAAGAGAAAAATCCCACTGGGCAGGAGCAGGATGACAGTCTGGGACTAAAACCTCCTTCTTTCCAGAGAGACACCAGCATAAGTCTTGGTCGTGGCCTCAGGGTGATCTCATCTTTTCCTGTAGGGAGCGCTTCTGTGAGGGGAAAGTTGGGGTCCTCCCAGACTGGACTGCTTGGTGATACCAAGTTGGGGGGGGTGTGATTTCACAAGCACTGGTGGCAGATAAGGGGTACATCCCCACCTTGACCAGGGTGCCATAAAGAGAATGAAGAAAAATTAAGGGTCTCACAATCTGAATGGCCAACAAAATTGCAGCATTTCTGCGACTCCTAATAATCATACACACTGACATTGCAATCCTGTACTGGGGTGGGGGTGCTGTGCTGTTTAACCGAGATCCCTTCTGACCATCTCTGGTGGTTGTTCAGGTGAAAGTCAAAGATCCTGTTGCACTTGGTGACAGACAGTGGGGAAGGGGGGTATCTCCTTTTGTCCTGGCCAGTATTTTTCTCCCTAACACAGATTCTAATGCAGTACAGTTGTCTGTGCAGGACTAGTGCACCTAACATAACTAACTCACTGTTTTTTTAATGTTAGAGCACAGGCGTGAGAACTCAGAGATTGAGAGATCACAGGTTCAAACCTAGCTAGAGTCAAATACTCACTGGGCAAATCCCTATACCTCTCAGTGCTGAAGTCCACCAGCTGCAGAAAACGGGTAGAAGCAGGACCCCACAGGAAATGAGAAGTTGCATTTCAGCTGAGCTATCCTTCTTAACTAAAGTGTTAAAAACACTCTGGGATATAATGTATGCAGTATGTAAGACACTACAGTACACAAAACCAACAAATTCTATTTACTGCCTCTTAACCCTTAGGCTGCCAACAGAATTAGAACACAGTAATTTTGGACTGATATATCAGTCCGTGGGACAGCAAGAGTTAATATTGTTGTGGAAACTGGTTTATTAAGTTGAACTTTAGCTGCACTCTGGGAATGACCTAAAGAGTAGTAGCTATAAATGAACACTTTATCCTGTATTGTCTAGCATGTACATATCAGACCTTATTATCAGCAATGACGAGTACTTAAAAAAGATTGTCTTGTTACAAGTACAACCAATGATTTAAAATTGGGGGAGCTTGGAAGTGCATTTGGATGGAACTGAAGTATATTACTAATGAGGCTCTGAAGTACTGCCATCAGAAGGCACTAATTGACATTGAGCAGACATTACATGATATTTAATTCAAATAACCACCCACTTTAGGAATGAACAGTAGATTGCTGCTCATGCTTTTTTATTTGATTTTAGAGGTTTTATAGTAATGTACTGTATGCCTAGCAACAACAATGTATCCCCCCTCCCATTTCTTTGACAAAAATATGTCAGCTCCACCAAGCATCCACTCACTCCCAGCAGACAATAAGTAGTGCAAACAAAAATGCAGTTCTGACACTCAAGCAGAGCAGCTATGTGGCTGGCCTCCTGACGCAGCTCACCATGGTACTGCGATGAGCTGTGCCGGTTGAAGACTAAGGAATGGAAGTTAGAGCATTCTTGGCACAGGTCCCAGTCCATGAACAACAAACTGGCATTGAAAACTCACTATTGTGAGCATAAACAAGAAGCCACCCTGAAAAAGACAGAGTTCCTGTCATGGATGACTGCTGCAGATAGAAATCATCTAGCTCAACTCTTTCGCACCATGGACAAGTTATTAAATCCATCCTGTCTGCGGTCTGTTTTGTTTTTACTGCTAAAAATGTAATGAGTTTGGAAATTTCTTTGCTGACATGGTGTCCTCCATTAGATCAGGTATCTTCTCAAGTGGTCTGTCATGGATTGGTGATGGTCAGGGCTTGGGTGGAATTGCTGATCTGCCTATTCGACTAGAGTTTCAACCAATTGTGTAGGAATAGGTGCTCCAGGTGATCACAGGTTTGTGTCCGACCAGCTTTTTGCTGGATCTTGGTCCTACCTGGCTACTTTTAGATTGCTGGGAGGTTTTGGGTCCAGTTATTTCCCAGATCATTGGGTATTCCTTAAGGGAGGGTGTTTTCCCATTTGCCCTTAAACAGACAGTAGTGAAGCCCCTTCTTAAAAAAAAAAAAAAAAAAAAAACTTCCTTGGGCCCTGATATGATGGGGAATTGAGACCTGTTTCTAATCTCCCCTTTTTCGTGAAGATTATTGAGAAGGTGGTGTTTGAGCAACTTGTTGAATGCCTGGAGAAGTTGAATATCTATAAACCTCTCCAGTTGGGTTTTAGATCTCGCCGCAGTATGGAGACTGCCCTCATCACAGTTACAAATGATCTCCTCATGGAGAGGGATCGAGGGCTTTGTACTATCTTGGTCCTACTAGATCTCTCATCAACATTTGACAATGTTGACCACAGTGTGCATTTAGGTCACCTGAGAGATTACATGGGACTCACCAGCACTATATTGAGCTGGTCTGAGTTCTAAATAACAGGGAAAATGCAACAAGTGGCTCTTACAAGTTTTATTTCCAGGGCCTCAGCACTCTCTTGTGGCATTTTTCAAGGCTCAATCCTTGCCCTCGTGCTGTTTTCAGTGTTTGCACTGCTGTTAATTGAAATCTTTAGATGGTATGGTGTTGAGTTTCACTGCTATGCAGATGATACTCAGGTTTACCTGTCTGACAGTTCTGGTGGGTGTGCAGTTTCAATGTTGGAGAGGTGTCTGGCTCAAATAAATGACTGGATGGCTTCAGACTGGCTGTGTTTCATCCCAGGTAAGACAGAGGTTGTGTCTGTCGAGTCTGGTAGGCAGGGCCTAGTAATAACAGGTGGACTGACTTTTCTCCCTTCACTGGGTGGTCAGCCATTCAAAGCACTAGATGTGATCAAGAATCTTGAGTCTGTCCTGGACTGCAAGCTGACACTCAATCAACAGGTGTTGGCTATGGTCCAGGCTGGCTTCTATCACCTCCATAATATCACCAGGATCAAACCACATCTAGCCCCTTTTGACCTAGCTATGATACTTCATGCCTTGGTCACCTCTAGACTTTACTATTGCAACCCCTTATACCTATGTTGTATAATGTATATGTTAATTCTATAAAATTCTCTAATTCCGAAATAAAATTCCACTTGTATGTTGACGATACAATAATTTATTTATCAGGACACAAATTAGACCTGACTGAAAGTAATTTACAAATGGCATTTCATGAACTTCAAAATTTCTTGGTTTCATCAAAATTACTTTTGAACCCAAAGAAATCCCAAATAATGTACTTTCAAAGAAGAATATGTAATGATCAATCTGAGGGGCTTATGAAGATACCAACATATGATGGCTAAAGTTTAGAACAAGTAGATTGTTACAAATATTTGGGTGTTTATTTTGATTGTTCCTTAAAATGGGACAAACATATAGAATATATAATAAAAACAATTAATAGACGTCTGGGGGTATTGTATAGGATCAGACATTGTACAACAAAGGAAATTAGAAATAATTTAGTAAATACAACAGTACTTCCATTATTAAATTATGGAGATTTGTTATATATGGGGGCTAATTTAACATCTTTAGAGAGATTATAGTATATAATAAAATGGCACAATATATTACTATGGCCCCAAGAAGGGCCCATAGGGAGGACCTTTATAAAGAACTAGCATAGTTCAAATTAGAAGATAGAAGATCTTTGCATGTGCTATTGTATATTGAAAAATTTTTCTCTGACAAAGTCCCAGGATATATAAAAGATGGCTTGCAAGTAAGAAAGATAAAATCTAGCCTCCGAGCAGCAAGAGGAATAGAATACTTGCCACCTGAATATAATATGAAAATAGGAAGAGGACATTTTCTTCATCAAGGTCCAACCCTATGGAACATATTACCAGTTGAGATTAGAACCTATGATGGTAAAAGAAGGACTAGACAAATTAAGAACTGGTTTAGTTCAAGGAAGTTAAAGGTATCTCAAAAATAAAATTAATAAAGTATACTTGAGGGGTGGTTAAGTATGAGTGTGTGTAATATTGTAGTTTTGTCTTTCTTTTTCCCTACATATATTCTATTATTGTTTAGTTGAGATGTTAAGGATTTATTGAAATGTGTTAGTTTTTATTTAACTAATATTGAATGTTTGTATTGTAGTAATGTTGTTCTTAGTTATATGTGTTATAATTTTATTGTTATGTGGTAGTTTTATTTACTCAGTATTAAATGTTTGTATTGTTATAATGTTGTTTTTAGTCACATGTGTTAGTACTTTATTGTTGTAAGGTATTTTGCTGGATCTCGCTGGAAATTAGTTTTGACTCAGTTGAGTAACCAATTCATTAATTATAATGAATAACATTTTTTTACTACTACTACTACTGCTACTACTATTATGGTTATCTTGAAGTTTGTTGTGGTGCCTGCAGCTAGCACAGAATGCTGCAGCCTGGCTGACTGTGGGGTCCTCTCTCGGGGATCACATCATGCATGCACTGCACTGGCTGTCCATGTGGTGGCACATAACCTTTAAGCTATGCTTGATAACATTCAAGGCCTTACATGGTTTGGGACCAGACTACTTAAGAGACTTCCTAGTTCCTTATTACCCAACTAATTTCCTCCACTCTTCTGAAAAGGGTCTGCTGTCTGTCCCTTTATCCAGGCTGCAACAATCTGGGGACAGAGCTTTTTGTGTTGTGGTGCCTGCATTCTGGAATGCTCTTCCACAACACATTAGATCAGCTCACACAGTAGAGGCCTTTAAGACCTCTTTACAAACATATCTCTTTTATGAAGCATTTGCCTGATTGTTTTAAATTATTGTTGAAATTTATATATATATTTTTTTGGTTAATCTCTTTATCTGCCTGGACCTTGTCGGCGATGCTTCCTATCGGCTCCCCCAGCCCCGTCCCCCACTCACAGCCTACCCTTCCAGATGCCCCATGGCTTGCCCCCCGTGGTGGGGCGGTGGGGTTCACTCAACCCTCCTAACTCCAGATCCAGTGCTGGAGGGATTACTGCCCATTGCGGGGCCAGTGCCTGCGGGGACTGATTATCATTCTGCAGTGCCAGTCCCTAGATTTTCCACCTTGTAATTTTTGTCCCCGTGGGCGAGGCGTGCAATGACGCCACAAGAAGTGAGCATGCAAGCTCTCATACGTGTGCCTCTGAGCATCTGCCTCGTCTGCCCCCATTCTGTGGCATTTCATTTCTGTACCCCCTAGTCTCCACCAGGGGCCAGTCAGGCACTGATGTGCAGGTGTCCCCCCTCCCCAGAGAGGGAGAGCAGTCCTACGGATGCTCAATCCCTCTCCTCCCTGCCAACCCCCAGCGGCCTGTGCCCGTTCCCGAACACGGGTCGCTGGCATAGCGCGAGGTAAGGTGACCAATGCCTCAGCCCTCAGCGCCACCGGGCTGGCATTGAAATTTATATTTAACTGTGTCACTGCTCACTGCCTAATTAAATGTCTGTAGTCTTACTAGTGTATTTATTAGTGAAGCACCCTGAGCCCTTGGGAAAGGGAGCTATATAAATAAAGCTGCATTGCCTTGGCCCACTGGATAAGTAGTAGTAGTATATAATATGTTTTATTTATATAGATGCCCTTACCCAGAGACCAAGTATGCCTTATAAAACAGTGCAAGAATGAACAGTGCTCCACGTAACATGAGTACTGGCCTATTTTACTCACCAGTTTGTAAGAAATACTCTTTAAATATTTTTTTTCTTGGGTATTGATACTCAGCCCTTGGAAATGCTTCTTATATACAGTACTTCAAAAAAGCCTGTTTTTCTAAGTTTAAAGCACTTTTACTCATCAAAATTTTATTTTACTCACCTAATGCCAAAAATGGTGAATATATTACTCTTAAATGCCAATGTTAGCTTGAACACTAATAATAAAAATGTAAATTAAATAAAACAGTACAAACCCATAACTCAGAAAACTCAGCAAGGGTGGTAACTTACAGGAGATGAATCAATACCCAAAGACTTGCTGAAACGCAAACGTTTTCAGACCTCTCTTAAAGGCCCCCACTGTGGGTGCCTGTCTAAGGGCCCTCAGTAGGGAATTCCATAAAACCACCTTGAAGGCTCAATCATCTGAGGTTTTCAAAATGGCCCTCAGTACAGCTAAGAGACCCACCTTGGTGGAGTGAAAAGAGTGCAAGGGTATGTAAAGATGAAGGAGATCTAACAGAGAGCCAGGACCCAACCCATGTAAGGCCTTATATGTTAGAAGACCGGGGAGACATGACTTGACTTAGAAAGGCCAGTCAGCAATCTAGCAGTTGCATTCTGCACCAGCTGCAGGTACCCCTACATATCTTCACTGACCCCGAAGTATAGAGCATTACAGTAGTCAAGCCAAGATGTCACAAATGCATGTATCAGTGTCAGTTTGCACATAGTCAGTTTGGCGTCACAGTGCTGGATAAATAAAAAATGTTCTTCATTGCTATAGTCAGACAGCATTTGATAAAGCACATGGGTTCTGAGTGAAGTATCAGGCTCATGTGGACGACTGCTTTTGTTTATGCACAATAAATATTGGCTATTTATCTAGCTATACCTGTGAGGAGTGTTTTCTGTTTCCCAGCACTGTGAGGCCAAATTGATTGTGTGCACCTGGACTTCATTTACATGACGGTCCTGGAGGTCTCTCCTGAGCTGCCTTTGAAGTTAAATGCATCAGTGTCACCAGTTCTCCAGGAGGAATAATTGATCTAATCCGGCTGATGTTCTGCAGCTGGTAAAAGCCACTCCAGACAACTGCTGAAATCTGAGCTTCAAATAGCAGTCCATTGACCAGGGTGATCACCAGATTTCTCACCTTAGTGACACCCATCAGCTTAGATGAACTGAGTTGAAGCCCAGTCTCAGTCCCGGTGGTCACTACTCTCCCCCTGTGATCCAGTTCAATTACAAATACCTCAGTATCATCAGGGTTGACTCTCAGCTAGCTTGATGACATCCAGTCCTGGATCTCAGCCAAGCACTTATTAAGCATGTTGACTGCACTCAGCATCTTGGGTGCAAATGACAAGTACTGCTGGGTATCATCTGTATAACAGGAAATACCAGCCCATTCCATTTAATAATCCGATCCGGGGCAATATATATACTGCAAACAATATGGACAAAAGGACAGAACCCTGGGGAACACCACAGGGCAGTGACATTGGATGCAAGGAAAAATTTCCCAACATCACCCTCTGTGTCCTACCACTGAGGTAGGACTAACACCAGCAGATAACTCAGCCAGTGAGACCTACATATTCCCTCAGTTGGTCCAACAACAGCCCATGGTCTCCAGTGTCAAAGGTGGAGGAGAGATCAAGAAAAACGAGAACTGACTGTTCACATCTATCTGTCACCCTGAGCAGGTAATTATGCATCCAGATCACTGCTATACCTGGATATATATCCCAACTGGAGAGGCTTATAGATGTCAAAGGTTATGAGGTGTGCCTCAAGCTGTGATGCAACCACCTTCTCAATAACCTTGTCCAAAAACAGCGGGTTAGACACTGGTTGGTAATTTGCTAGGTTGTCAGGATCCAAAGATGGCTTTTTCAGGAGAGACCTCACCAGTGCATCTTTCAATGCAGCTAGAATCAGCCCTTCCATCAAGGAACACCGGACTAACCCAATGAACACTGGGCCTAGTTGTCCAACACAATTCACCAGTAATCGTGTTGGACCTGGATCCAGTTCACAACATGTTGGCTACAATTCTGAAGTCATGCTGTTCACCTACTCCATTGTCATTGGTCTAAATTTTCCCCAGAGCTCAGCACATTTGTGTAGTGGAGGCTCAACCCCCTTGGGTTGGCACTGTCACTCAGGGAGATCTTGACTCAAATAGAGGACACATTGTCAGAGAAGAATTGAGAAAACTCCTCACATATAGCAGGCAAAAAAACACTCTCCAGACTCCAGACAGGTCAGATGAAGTAACTTATCTACCATTCAAAAGAGTTAAGCTGGTCAATGCCTCCAGCAGCAGTCTTCCTTGATAGAAAACCTGTCTTCTTCTGGGGGATTGTCCTTTGGTATCCACTGTAGTGAATACTCAAAGTCTGTCTCTACTACTTGGTCCTGGCTCTCCTCCAACACTGCTCTAACCACTGTGCCTTTTCCTTCATCTCCCTTAGGTCATTATCACACCATGGTTAGCCAGGTGTGAGACAAGGGGGCATACACAGATAAGTGCCACATGATTAAAGGTCACTGTGATAGCCCTGGTTTAGGTCACCACCACCACCGCCGCCTTTGACCTTGCTATACATACAGCTGTCATAACAGAGATGTCCAATTTAGTTAAATGGGTCCATTCATAGTTACAGAACAGAACACAAAGGGTTAGAATCTCAAGTCAGTTATCATCTGAGAGGAAGGTGACCAGTGGGGGTACCCAAGGGATTTGTTCTGGATCCCTTTCTATTCAACTGTTTTATTCATGATTTCCACTTTGGGTTTACCAATAAAATAACAAAAGTTGCAGATGATATGAAAATCTCCAGCGAAGTGGATAGGGAGGACAAATACTTATCGCTAGTAAAGGACCTGGAGATAGTTGAACACTGGGCTACAATAAATAAAATGGAATTAAATCTGGATAAATGTGCAGTGCTCCATGTCAGATAAAACAATCCTAGGAGACCTTATATGCTCATGCAAGTTCAGTTACCAGTAGTCAGTAACAAAAGAGATTTGGGTATTTTAATAGATGCTTCCTTAGACATGCATGCACACATAAGAAATCCATGCAAACAGCCAACAAGTTTATTAATGTCATTGGGAAAACCTTTGTCACAAGGAATGAACAGAGTATTATGAACTTATTTAAGCCATATGTAAGACCACACATTGATTATGCCTCACCATTCTGGACACCATACCAAAAGCAGGATATAAACTTACTGGAGACTGTCCAGAAAAGGGCCACAAAGTGATTACAGGATGAAATAATAAGTCATATGAATCTCATCTAAATGAATTGAACTTAATGACTGTTGAACAAAGCAGAACAAGAGGGACCTATCTACAATTTTTTCAAATAATAAATGACCCTGAACTGTCCACTATTTGTGGACTTAAACCTCATTCACAACAAAAAATGAAAAAAAATTTCTGAAGGAAAGAATTGTTGAGTATCTAGAGGCCAGAGGGGCACAGGACCCTAGCCAGCATGGATTCACAGCAGGAAGGTCATGCCAGATGAATCTGATAGATTTCTTTGACTGGGTGACCAAAGTAGTAGATGAGGGAGGGGCTGTGGACATGGCCTACCTAGACTTTAGCAAGGCATTTGACACAGTCCCACACAAAGATTAATATACAAGTTAGCCAGCCTGGGAGTGGGTCCCAAGATGACAGCCTGGGTAAAGAATTGACTGGAAATAGGACACAGAGAGTAATAGTAAATGGAGTCCACTCAGAAGAAAAGGAAGGTTACTAGTGGGGTACCGTGAGGTTCAGTATTAGGACTGGTCCTCTTCAATGTCTTTATAAGCAACATTGCAGAAGGACATGAAGGAAAAGTATGTCTCTTTGCAGATGACACAAAGATCTGCAACAGAGTTGATGCACAGGGTGGGGTGGAAAGGATAAGAAGAGACTTGGCAAGGTTAGAGGAATGGTCAAATGTATGGCAGCTCAGATTCAATGCTAAGAAGTGCAAGGTAATGCACCTGGGAAACAAAAACCCAGGGGAAGAGTACACAATGGGGGTGAGATACTAACAACAACAAAAATGGAAAGGGACCTTGGGGTAGTCATATCAGATGACCTAAAGGTGGGCAAGCAATGTGAGAGGGCAGCAAGGAGGGCTGGGGGGATACTGGGATGCATAGGGAGAGGCATCACCAGTAGAAAACAGGAAGTTATTATCCCTCTGTACAGACAGCTGATGACACCCCATCTGGAGTACTGTGTGCAGTTCTGGAGACCCATTCTCTGCAAAGACATAGACAGGATGGAAGCTGTCCAGAGGAGGGCAACTAAAATGGTGCAGGGTCTGCACCGGAAGACATATAAAGAGAGACGAAAGGAGCTTAATATGTATAGCCTCGAGGAAAGGAGGGAGAGGGGGGGACATGATAGAAACGTTCAAGTACCTCAAGGGAATCAACAAAGTCCAAGAGGGTAGCATCTTTCAAAAAAAGAGGTGTGCAAGAACAAGAGGGCACAATTTGAAGATAGAGGGGGTGCGGCTCAGAGGTAATTTAAGGAAGTATTTTTTCACAGAGAGGGTTGTGGATGCATGGAACGGCCTTCTGGAGGAGGTTGTGGAGTCAAAATCAGTGGTGGAATTCAAGCGTGCATGGGACAGTCATAAGGCAATTCTAGGGGGTGGGGGTAGGAAGAAGTAGGCTGCTGGTTAACTAGGATCTGCAGCTTATCCAGTAGGTAGGGAAATGGGCAGACTGGGTGGGCCAAGCAGTCCTTATCTGCCGTCAAATTCTATGTTTCTATGTTTCTAAAAAGATTTTAGGTGCCACAACAGGCAAATTGAGATGCCTGAGGTTAATACAGTGAAAAGAGGTAATTATTTCACTATTAGAGGTGCCAGATTATGGAATCAACTACTCCAATACTTAATTAACATTACTGGATTTAATGAGTTCAAAAAGGAACTAGACAGATACATGGGATACTAAAACTAGCCACACAGTATGGAAGACAGTCTCGATGTGCTTATGCCTCCTTTTGTCTTCATAATACCAAGATAACAAGATACCAAGAAATACTGCCTGAAGTCCTTCCTTGCCAAAACCCTCCCAATTGACAGTATCAGACAATCTTTACTGAGTGTGGACAACAAGGGGGGGGCCCTGAAAGAGAAATTGATTACACAATGACCTTGCCAACTGACTGGATCTGTCTCAAGACCCTCTACCTCGAAGCCCTGGAAAATATCATGTCCAAGGCATGACAATGTTGGTGGGCTACAGAAGTAACCACCTGTGTGATGCCCAGGGATTCCATCCCCTGGAGGAAATTTTGTCAAAAGTACAAGAGTTTGTCATCAATCCAGGCATTAAAGTCACTCAGAATTAACCATCTGGGTGATTCCAACACCATGTCACCAAGTAATTCTACAGTTTCCTAAAGGAAATCCCCCCCATACCCCAGAGGCCAGTACATGGGAAGGATCCTATAGCCTGCACCTGGACCCCCCACGCATGGCCACACATTCAAAGCAAGGCAAGGCAAATTTTATTTTTATGGTGCCCAATCCCGGAGGCTCTGGGCGCCTAACAAAGTATTACAGATAAAACAATTAATTAAAATCCATAAATAGCAAATAAATAAAATCAGAATTCAAATAATAAAATTCTCTAATAGTACTGATTACTCTGTGAAGGCGAGACTGAAGAGGTGTGCCTTTAACTTCTGCTTGAAAACACCGATCGAAGGGACCTCCCAGACTGCACCTTGAAAAGGACCCTCCACCTGACTGGCAGCCAGAGCAGAGTACACAGGACTGGAGTCACATGACAGGACCTAGACAGACCCGTCAGCAACTGGGCTACTGTGTTCTGCACCAGCTGCAGCCTGCGGAGGGTCTCTCCTGTGCTTCTGAAGTAAAGAGCGTTACAGTAGTCAAGCCTAGAGGTAACAAGGGCATGTACCAGAGTCAGCAGATCCTTGGGAGTAACGAGGGGCTTGACCCTGGTGATGCTCTGCAAGTGGTAAAAGCCACTCTTGACCACAGACGACACCTGATCTGCAAAGGTCAGCATGCTATCCAGGATCACATCTAGATTTTGCACCCTCGGGAAAGCAACCAATGGAGAAGACCCCAGGAAAAGACCTGTGTCCGCTCCAGGTTGCAACCCATCACACCCACGATCTGGCTCAATCACTAGCACCTCTGTCTTATCCAGGTTTAGTCCAGGTCCTGTGTCCATGGCACTGAGCTGTGGGCCCTGCCCTACCTTCTTTTCTGTGAATACTGAGCAGAAGTATCTATTTAGGATAGATGCTTTTACATGGTCCTCCTCCTCCTCCTCACATGCCCCCTTATCCCCTTTGATCTTAGCAATACCACCTCTGGACTTTCTCCTTTCACTAATGTATCTATAGAAAGTCTTGTCACCTTCTTTTACTGTTCATGCTAGTGTTTCCTTGGTTTGGGCCTTTGCCTGCCTTACTGCCTTCCCTGCTTCCCTTTATGAAGTTTGGTATGCCTCCCTGTCTTCATCCTGCTGCATTCCCTTATATTTCTGAAGGCCAGCCTTTTGGCTCTGACCTTTTCTGCTACTGTTTTTGAGAACCAAAGTGGTTTCCTTCTTCTTTTGCACTTCCCTTTCTCTCTCACACAATGGGATGTTGCTTCAAGTATTGCATCCTTAATGCTTGCGCACTTTGCCTGCACCCCCTCACCTGTATTTCATTTTGCCAGGGCTAGCTTAATTCTGTTGGCCATCTTATCAAAGTCAGCTCCTCTGAAGTCCCATATTTTTGCCTTGGAATGGGATGATTTAGTTCTAGTAGCCAAATTGAACCATACCATGTGATGGTCACTGGCCCCCAGGTGACCTTCTACATGAAGATCTGAGATCCTTTCCATGTTAGTCAGTACTAGATCTAGGATAGCCTTGTCTCTTGTGGGTTGTTGTACCAGTTGTTTGAGGCCTCCCCCCCCCGCAAGGAATCCACTATATGTCTAGTTCTGGCAGATGTTCCTGCTGGTATTGAACAATCTGTATCTGGCATGTTGAAGTCTCCCATTATCAGAACCTCCCCTTTAGCTGTCATGTTTTGTATATCTTCTAACAGTAATGTATTTATGTCCTTTCCCTTGTCTGGAGGCATGTAGACAACCCCCGTTCATATGGCTGCCCCATTTCCTGTTACCAGGGTGACCCACAGTTCTTCTGGCTCCTTATGTGTATTCTGAATTTCTGTTGCTTTGATATTTTCATTGACATTAAGGGCCACTCCTCCTTTTGCACCTCGGTCTCTTCTGAACAGTACATAGCCAGGTACTGAAGTCTCCCAAGTGTGGTTACTGGTGAACCATGTCTCGCTAATGGCTACTATGTCCAGTTTAACCTCTGTCATTATTACCTGCAGGTCTGGGATCTTGTTTCCCAGACTGCGAGCATTTGTGTACATGATTTTCCATTGGCCAGATTTCGGTGTGTTAGTTGTTGGGCGAGGTCCAGCATTTCCCCTGTGCATCGTATGGGGAGCCGGACTTTTTTCCTTATCTGCTGATGCAAATGAACTACACACATACTGAACTCCTGTTTGACCACTAGCTGAGGGGGGAGGAGTGTTCTTCCCATTCGACGTATTGGGTGCTGGACCCCTCTCCCCATTTGCTAGTTTAAATATTCTGCAAAGACATCAAACTTCTGCCCCAATGCATTGACTCCCTCCTTAGTCAGATGCAGTCCATCGAATTTATTGCACTTTCGCTCCCAAAACTGTTGCCAGTTACCTACAAATTTACGTCCTTTTTCCTGGCACCAGCCCTTGAGCCACACATTTATCTCCCCTATCTCCCCTTCTCTGACCTTCCGTCCATCTGCCCCACTCTCCCAGACTGGCAGGATCTCAGAGAAGCAGATGCCAGACGAAATGGATGATAGTTTGTCACCCAGCCTGGTCAGGTGTTTCTTGGTTTCCACAACTAACCGGCTGGCGAGATCATTAGTCCCTATGTGTACCAGGACATCAATGTTTTCTCCTGCTTCCTATACAATTTTAGCAATGCAGTCAGTGTCTCTCCATGCTGATGTACCTGGGAGACATCTGACCATTACCCCCTGGCTGGAGATAGGTATCAACTCCCTGAATCATGGAGTCTCCTATGATCAGAAGTTTTTTGGTGGCCCAGTGGCACAGAGGGTTGAGGCACTGGACACCACACCTCGAACCACGCTGGCAACCCGGGTTCGGAAACAAACTCAGGTCATCGGGGGCTGACTGGGGAAGGAGAGGATTGAGCATCTGGAGGACTGCTCTCCTCTCCTGGGGAGGGTGGGTGGGAAGCCCCACTCTAGTAGTGGCCCCAGTGGAGACCAGGGGTACTACATACAGCGACACAGGCGGGACAACCAGAAAGCCGGAAAACAGCATTGGCGCCACCGGATGATGGTCTCCGTGCTCCATGTCCCTCGGAAGCTCCGGGAACATCCTTCACCACAGCAGCGCCTCTGGATCATAGAAAAATAGTGTGCCAGGGTCCCCTGCCACCCGGTGCCTTCCCCCTCAGAGGAGGGGGACCCATCCGGCGATGGGATACATCGGGACAAATCGGGGGTTGACTGCAATGTGTGTGTGGGAGGAGCTCCAGAAGAGGACAGCTGAGGCATGGAAGCACTAGGTGGCCTGAAGGAAAGGTAGACGCCAGACTGTGAGGGGAGGTAAAAAGAGTATACAAAAAAAAAGAAGTTTTTTGGATTTTTTGCTTTTTTGTTTTGGTTTCTGTTTTGGGCGAGTTTTGTTGCCCTAGCTCCTGTGCCACAGTGTCCTGCTCTGCAGTGTCCTCTGCCTCTTTGTTTGATTTCGGAAATAGAGGCAGATACCTGTTTGTAGTTTTGATATGGTTTGTGGAGGTGATATGTTGGAGAGCACCGAGTGATGGGGCACCCAATTTGCCCTCCTAACCACCTGCCAACCTCCCGGACCAACTACCCTCTGTGGTCGAGGTGCTTCTGTTGGATGTTGGGGAAATGGTGGGTGGTTCTTATAATGTATTTTCTCCTGAATATGTGATTTGAGGAGTGCAATCTCTGCCCATGCTGCCTGGAGCTGAGTCCTTAGATCTCCAATGGCCCAGCATGTAGGACAGTGTCCTAAATCCCATATAACTGCCCTTCTGAAAAGTGTCCCGTAGTACCTGCAGTTAATAATAGCCATTCCAGAAAAGTTGCTGGGCTCAAAACCTGGTCAGAGTAATTAGAAGGAGGAAAATGAAAGCAAAAGTTTAATTTTGTGTTTTGTTTGTTTGTTTTTGTATAACTTGTTATAACAAGTTAAATTACTTGTGCCCCTATAAATGAGGTCACTGTGTGGATACTCCTCTGATCCTCACCTTCTTGCTTTGCTACAGGAAATGTCACGACTGTGCTACCCTATAAAAGGAGTGTAGTCTGGGGTGGTTGGGGATGGGTGTGGGTGGCTGGGCCCTTCCCCTGCCAAAAAAGAAGAACCACAGATGAAAGAAACAAGGAGGTAAGAGCAGAAACAATCAGCCAGCAACAAATGCAGTAGCCCTGAAAGCTTATCCTAATGATAGATAAAACTGTAAAACCTGTGAAGCACCACTGTAATAATTTCACAGAAGATACACCCTTTAAGAAACACTTTGCTACAGAGAAAAATAAAGCAGTAACAGAAGATATACCTTGCAAAAGACAATTTGAATCAGAAGATTACAGCAGCAATCTGTAAGCACACACCTGTAGGCACACCCCATAATAATGCAGTAGAAGGTTCATACTAAGGTTAGAAGAAAGAGCTAGTAGGCCAAAGCCCATAATGCTCCTATGCTAGGCCATAGAGTAGAATGTTAAGTCATACCCAGACATAATTAGCGTGTTGAGACGATGTTTAAAAATCTCTTTAGTATTACTTGTTACTACATCAGATGGAAGTCTATTCCAAGGTATACCCAGCAACAACAATTTTAATCAGAGAAAAATAAATACCAGAATATTTAGGCCCCTGGAATATGAATACTGGCTGAATATTGGAAATAAGGTATTCACACACCCCTACTATGGGCCTCATACTAAGGGGTAGTGAACTGCACCACCAGATGGGTGACTTAGGTTTGGGCGTGTCAGTGGGACTTTTATTAACTGATACTGGACTGTACTGTTGCATGGGAGATTCAGGTTTGTGAGTGACTACAGGCCTCTTATTAACTGAATGTAGACTGCACTGCAACATGGTAACTTAAGTTGGAGTGACTACAGGCCTTGTACTAACTGGTAGTGGACTATACTACCACATGGGAGATTCAGGTTTTGGTATGACTGTGGGCTTCTTACAAACTGATAGTGGACTGCACTGCCATGTGAAAGACTCGGGTTTGGGTGTGTCTTTGTCCTCTTACAAACTAATAATGGGCCACAATACCACATGGGAGACTCAGGTTTGGGAGTGACTGTGGGTCTCTTATTAATTAATAGTGCATTCAGGAGGGAAGGATAAACAGTGTCAAAAGGCCTTTGTAGGCTCAACAACAATAACAGCCCCTAGTCCATTCACTTCTGGATGTAGTCAGTGAACCACACGAGGGATTAAACAGTTGAGCGAGTTTTACAGAAGCCAGACTGAAAGGTGCAGAGGCAGGAGGAATCAAGAAATGAGAAGAACTGGAAAGAACCTGTGTTTCCAGCACTTTTGTAAAAGCAGGTAGGAGATAGATGGGGTGGTACTTTCAACGGGAGGAGGGGGTCAATCCTTTGTGGAGGTGGGGGACTTTGGCAAGATCTAAGTCCCAGGAATCTGAGAAAAATATAAGGAGAAGTTTACCAGACAAGAATTAGGACAAGCTATAGCAGGATCGTAGAGAAAGAGATGAAGGAGTTTGGGTCAAAGTCATTTGGGTTTTTGTCATTAGAGGAGTTAAGGGAAAAAAGATTGCAGAGTGTAACAGAGAAACGTGGGAGAAGGAATAGTAAGAGGTGGATGGTAGGTGGAAGAGGGAGGATGTAGGAGAGTAGATCTGGATGAAAGCTTCAAAACACATGTAGCCATGCCCACCCTCAAAATACATGACTTAGCCAAGTATAGACAAGGAGTGGATGGGTCCTTAGGTCTTTGGGCGAATGGTGCAGTGATTCATTTATGAGTATAATAGTTCAGATGTGGTCCAGTGCCTCAGTATGTGGGGATCCTTCTAACACTAGGCCACCAGGGTTCTTTGCCACAGGTAACTGTATGACACACCCACAGTGATGGTACTTGATACCTGATTATTCTTGCCACCAGATAAAGATAATGATGTAGTACAATAATACCACTTTACGCAATGACAACCCAGGAGCCAGTAATACAGTAGAAAAATGGGAACGGTTTTATTGGGGGACAGAAACTCAGGAGCAAGGTTCTAGGAGGGAAAGATAATAAGGTAGGTGCAATTCTCCCTCTTTATTTCCCTCCCAGGCATGTACACCTCCACTAAGCTCATACTTTATGCAGAAGACACAGCCCTTTGCTGCAGAGATGAAAAAACCTCTGCACTTTGCCTTAATCTCCTATCTGATTTCAGTAGACTCTACTCCTGGTTCACTGCACATGGTCTTGTCCTCAACTCCAAAAAAACCCAAATCCACAGTTTTCTTAGGTATCAGGAAAAACACCAACTTTGACTTCACCCTCGCATGTAACAATGGCAATCTGATTGAAATAGTCTATGAATTTGAATATCTTGGGATCCTACTTGACAGCCACCTTACTTTTGATAATCACATAACCCTTCTCATCAAAAAAGTTCACCAAATACTCAGGATGCTATACCATATTAAACAATTCCTCGCCCCTGACTCCAGCACCTGACTTTTTGCCAGCAGCTTCCTTCTACCCCTCCTTGAATATAGTTCCCTAGTCTATTCCTCCCCCCTCAAATAATTAGACAGACTGAGGTCCACCTATCACAGCACTCTCTGGTTTGTCACTGGACTCCCCAAGACAACCCATTGCTGCACTCTTTACAGAATGGCAAATTGGCTCCCCCTCAATGACAGATTCAACAGCAAAACCTGTACCTTCCTCTTCAGATCCCTCAAGGGTCTACTCCCTGGCAGAACCATCTCCCTTTTTCCCAGGCCTACTCATCTTCACACCTCGAGACACACCTTGAATAGCATTTTTGCAACCCCACTATACTGCACCTTCCACGGTCAGTGCTCACTTAACTTACAGGGGCACTAAACTTTTCAATACGCTGCCTCAGTCTCTCTTTCAGTGCCTGTCCATCATGTTCTTCGAAATCAATCTAACAAACCTCCTCCTTAACAATTCTGGATGCAACTGCCCCTAACCTATACCTTCCTTTTTCACTTACTCCTTTTACTCTCCCCTTAATCACCTTGCCTTCCTTCTGTCCCCTAAGTTTCCACAACAATGCTCTGTAATTATGGTGCTACTAGGTAAGCACAATGTTGATTTGTACACATTCCTCTGATTTGTACATTATTTATTGCAGATTTCTTTGTTTTGATCTCAAATACATGTACATAATTATCCAATATTTTTTGTATGATTTTTGTAAATGTATTGTTTCCTTCCCTGTACTTGTCTTCCTCCTTACCCTATCCACTGGATGATTGTGAAAATGGTCAGTTTTGCTCACATGCATTTCCAGCATAAAATGAAATGAAAATAACAGTAATGGACCCACCACCTACTAGATACATTTCTCCATTGTCTCACAATACTGTCCCCATCGGTGCACCAGCTCCAAAGTCCTTCTGAGAGCTCTCACAGTATCCAAGTGTGCATGCATACTAGGTGAGAAGTTGCAGGTCTGAAAAGGTTGAGTTGCAGCACCTGTTGATGGTCAGTGGTGAGGGATGCCCCAAATAAAAGTCTTTCAAACAAGGAGTTACAAGGAGGTAGCAGAATGCTGAAGCATAAGCAGTCTATCTAGGAGGTGATACAATCTCTTTCAATAGCACGTCTATGGTTCATGCAGTATTGGCCCAAATTATTTAACTCTCTCTCTCTATCTAGCTAGCAAAGTTATGGAGCAATGCCAGTCTCCACTCACAGTTACCAAGTGGAATTGCACTGCAAACTGTTAGCAGGATGTTCTCCATGCTTTTGTTAAAAACTATTATCTCTAAAGGTGAAGCAGATCTAATGCTTTCTCTGATCGCGAAAGATATGTGCTGTGACAAGTCCTCCAAAGAATCTGGCAGGTCCTCTTTGTTCTAGGTGGGGCCTTTTCTTCACCTCTCCTAAGGCAGGCAATCATATAAGGCCATCTCTGACTGTAAATCATTGTAGCAGATTCTTTAAAGCCACCACCTCCTGAAGCCTCCCAGGGTCAAGAGGGCACCTGAAGCTATAAGCTCCCTCTCCCCCAACATCTTGCTGCTGTTCCTGGATCCAAGACCAAGCCGACGAAGTCACTATTCAATGGACTCAGTGGTCACCAGTCAATGGCAAACTCTGCCTAAAGCTGTGCCTCCTTTCCACAACTTGACCAATCCTGTGAGGCCGTCAGCATCTGAAGGACACCTGAAGCTCGATGCAGGGGTTTAAACTCTCTACCTCCTACACTCCTGCTACACTTTGAAGCCACCACCTCCTGAGCCTACCTGAGGTCAAGATGGCACCTGAATCTGTAGTCTCGCTCTTTCATGCATCTCACCACTGAACCTGGATCCATGAGCAAGTTGACCAAGCATTCTTCAATGGACTTAGTGGGTGCCAATAAGAGGCCAGTTCTGCCTAAAGCCAACCCCCTTTCTACAAGTCAGTCAATCCTGTAAGGCTGCCAGTATCTGAAGGATATCTGAAGCTTGATGAGGAGGTTTATGTTTTCTCCCTTCAATGCTCCCAAAACACTTTGAAGCTGCTGCCTCCTGAGCCTACCCAGGGTCGAGAGAGCACCTGAAGATGTAATCTCACTCTCTCCTGCATCTTGCCACTGTGTTCGGACCCAAGACCAAACCAACCAAGCTTTTCTTCAAAAGACTAAGTGGCCACCAGTCAGTGGCCATCTCTGCCTAAAGCCATGCCTCCTCTCCAAAATTCAGCCGATCCTGTGGCAGACTTCTCTAGCGGTCCTCCACGCTGTGGTCCTCCATGCTAAGTGCCGTAGTGCAAATGGCATTACAGGAGTCTGCCAATGAGTCAGCCAAAGAGGCAGCCTGCGGTCAGTCATGCTGCCTGTCCACTGTGATAGTTGGTCCTCCCTCCATAAGCCTTCCATTGAACTATTCTTGCATCTGTAAGTTTTGTACCTATCTAACTGCTTTTGCACAATTGCTGCTGTTCCATCCTTGACTGCACTACTGACAGCTGCCTAACCTAGCTGTGTGATTACTAACCATATTTTTGGGGCACCCAAGGCCTGTCACTGGGTCTATGTTTTTCCTGCATCCCAGCTGCACCCTATCTGGGTGAACCCTACTCACAAGTTACACTGCTTAAATTTAGTGCCTCAGGCCTGCTCTCTTTATTATTTCTATGGTTACATACCTGGCCTGTCTCTGGGACTAAGTTCTTCCTGAATCCTAGCACCCTATCTGGGTGAATCCTACTTTCAGGTTTGTGTTTCTTAACTTTAGTGAGCCTCGGGCCTGCTCAATTTGTGCACTGTCTACTTAGCTAGCTAGTCTTTTCCAGTTTGATATAGCCATTTCATTGCTGTAATTGTTTTGCCAATAATTTGTGTTTTGCTGTTTAACACATCTTGTATTCTGGCCATCATACACTCAGCCCTTCTGCTGCCTTCTCCTCCTCATCTCCTGCCCCTGTCCCAACTCTCTCCCTTTCTTGCCGTCTTTCTGACCACCCACCCCTACATCCCTATCCTCTACTATTCATCTTGGTATTCTTTCCTCTGCCTCCCAAAACTTTGAGTTCATCCACCGAGCCATCCTTCTCTTTCCTTTCTCTATTCTCTTTGTCTCTCTTTCTCTCTCCCCCACCCGTCCCTGATAATGTAAATCTCACTCTATCCTTGTGCTCCTTATCCTGCTTCTCCTTCTAGCTGGTGATGTGGAATCTAAATCTGGTCTCTTCCCTCCTGATTCATCCCTCTTCTCTCCACCTAAAGGCCTTAGCATTTCACATCTTAATACTACAAGCCTACTCCTTAAAACTGACCTCCTCAATGTCTGGGTCTCCCAGCACTCCCCTGACCTAATCTGCATTTCTGAATCCTGGCTTTCTTCAAGAGCACCCGACTACTGCTTGGCTTCCCCGACTACCACCTTTTTAGGCAGGACCATGGCAAATGGGGGCTGGTGTTGCCCTGTACGTCCACTAGAGTCTCACCTGCTCCATCTCTGTCACTGAATCTGCTCCCTTCTCCCATGAGTTTCCTCCACCTTACCCATCTTCATTGGGGTCTTCTATGCCTCTCCTAAAATTGCTTCCTCATCTCTGGTTGATTCTTTCTGCACGCTAACCTCACATTCTTCCTTCTCTAGTGAACTCATTCTCCTTGGGGACTTCAATATCAATTGCTAACCCTGGCTTTCAGGTCAACTTTCCATAGGACTGAGTCACTGAACCTCGCTCAACTTATCACAGAACCTTCGCGTCTCAGTCCTCACTCCTCCAACCATACCCTCCTGGTTTGAGTTCTGTCTTCATATCCCCACCGTATAGCTACAGCTAGCTAGTATTTTGCCAGACACCTTCAGTGACCATTGCATTACGTTATGCATCTGGAAAGTTTGATTCCCTCCTGTCCCTCCCAAATACACTTGGTCCAGGTCTCACCATTCCCTTAACATTGACTCCCTCCTCAGTCACCTTGCTATAACAGACTGGTTGTCCAGCCTTTCTGCCCCTGACAGTAATATGGTCCTCTCATTCCATTCTGAATTTACACACAACTGGAGCCAGTACATCCCCATCAGAAAATCCAGGCTCAAAGGATCCCACCACTCCTGGATCATGCCTGAGATCTTATTGATTAAAGCAAGTCTCATGACCAAGCCTGGGCCCACCTCAAACTGTCCCACTCTTTGCCTGAGCTCTTGTCTCACAAGACGCTCAGAAACTCCTGCACAAAGGTTGCACACTCTACAAAGTCACACTATTTTAAAAGCAATCTCCAGAATAATCTTAACTCCCCTGCAAAGTTCTGAAAGATTATTCACTCTCTATTTGAGCCCCCTATCAAGTCTGCCTTCCCACCCAAATAGTAAATGGTTCACCTGTTTCTGATCCTCCCTCAGTTTTTGCTCACTTTAACAAATGTTTTACTAACTGTGCTGTTCCCTCTCCCCACCCTCTGGCCATCTACTCATCCCACTCTTCACCATCTTCCCCTCTGTCCCACCCATCGCAGGTGTTTCACTTCTCCCTTTCCACGCCTCAGGAGACTCTCCATGCTCTTTCCTCCCTAAATCTATCCAGCTCCAGCTCTGATGGTCTACACCCTAAACTCCTTCATCTCTCTGTTCCTGTCTGCTTTTGTTATCGTCTCCCCCCTTGTCCACCTTATCAACTTCTCTTTCTCCCTCTGTGCTGTCCCTCAGTCCTAAAAGTATGCCAAGTTTCTCCCCCTTCACAAAGGAGGCAACCCCTCCTCCCCCAGCAACTCCCACTGCATCTCTCTTTTCCCCACTCTTGCCAAGCTGTAAAAGAAACTAGTTTACCCTATGCCTGTTAGTCTCCTCTGCTCCTCCAATTTCCTCTCTCCCCTCTAGTCAGTCTTTCACAAACACCACTTCACCGTCTCCTCCCTGCTGCAGGTCTCTGAGTCCATCCTCACTGGGATGGAGCAGGAGCATATCACAGCAACCATTTTCATGAATTTGGCTAATGTCTTTGACTTGGTGGCCCACTCTCTCCTCCTGGGTAAGTTGAGTTCCACTGGCCTCTCAACTTCTGTTGTTGACTGGTTCCATTCCTACCACTCAGACCATCTTTGATCAATACAAATTGTAGTGCCCCGTCCCATACCCTTCCCATTCAGACTGGGGTCCCCCAAGGCTCCATACTGGGTCCTATTCTATTCTCCATCTTTTTAAATGACCTTCCATCCATCTGTGCCAGTTCGCATATCCATATGTATGCAGATGAATCAGTCTTCTACATCTCCTGTTTCTTGGCCTCGGCCATAGAAGTTTCATAGCAGTGAGACTTCCACAATGCCCTGTGCTGATTTCAATCCAGTCAACTCCGGGTCAACATTGAAAACATAGTGTCCGTGATCTTTGGTACCAGAAAAAAACTGGCCAGGTTCTCACCTCCCCCCATTTTCACCAACCTGGATGGCACCCCCCCTTAAAGCAGTGTCAACCTTCAAGTACCTCAGTGTGTTTGGACAGCAGGCTGGACTTCTCTGCCCACATCAGCACCATTCAATCCAAGCTCTGCTCTAAATTTGATACCCTGTATTGCAGGAAGAAACAATAAAAGGATAGCACCACTCGCCTGATAGATGCAATATATAAAATCTTTAATAGAAGTTTTAAAGTTCTATGTCACAAAGTATTGGGGCAATCACACCAAATAGCAATCAATCCAACCAGTTTCATTCGTCAGAGCCTCCTCAGGGATTGGTGTAGTATTGCACACTAGTGACTCTTAAGTAGTTCAAATCAAAATTCCTATATGTTCTAATTCTGTCAGCAGCCTAAGGGTTAAAGCACTAATTAAATTAAGTATGGTGATAGGAAATTTGTACTGTCACTTTAAGGATTTGAACTAGTGTACAATACTACTCCAATCCCTGAGGAGGCTCTGACGAGTGAAACTGGCTGGATTGTTTGCTGTTTGGTGTGAGTACCCCAATGCTTTGTGACTCAGAACTTTAAAACTTCTATTAAAAGTTTTATATATTGCATCTATTAGGCAAGTTGTGCCATCCATTACTTGTTTCTCCCATTGTTTTTTGGACTGGGCACACTACTTCTGGAGCTGACATTTTTGTTTTGTTTTGTATTGCAGGAAGGATTGCTTCTCTTCCCAGGTCCACCGGGAGCTGATCACCAGAATGGTTCTCCCAGTGTTCAACTATTTGGATGTGGTCTTTGGCACTGCTCCCTCCTCTTCTTTCACCAACCTGATTCCCCTCTGCAGTGCTTTCTGCCATTTCTCTTTTAATCTCACCTTTTGCACTCATTACTGCTCCCTTTAGTGCCTTCTTCTCCAGCCCTTCTCTCCCTTCACATCACCTATCTCACTCTTCCTCCTTCATCTCCAAATACTGCTTTGGGTCTGTTCCTCCTTACCTTTCTTCACTCCTCTCTCCCATTCCCCCTGCCTCTTATTCTCTTCACTCCAGAGATTCATGCACCATTTCCCTTCCTCACCTGCACGCCACTGTTGGGCAATCCACTTTCACCTTTCCCCTTCTCTCCCTCCCTCTGAAACAATCACCCTTTCATTCTCTCCCTCTCTCCCTCCTTACTCTGCTTTAAACATCAGTTAAAATCCCTCTTTGACCTGCTCCTGCCAAGCCTCACACTGACCCTGATTCTCCCTCCTTCCTGTCTGGTTGGATGTCATCTTACTTTATTTTTTCCACTAAACCACAACACGTGGGGCTCTCCACTTGCATTTTCTGTTACACCACTGTTACTGCTTTGTATGCACCTGTACTGCCACTGCCTGGTCTCAGCTTTACTCCACCATAGGAGTAATTTTATCACCTGTATTCTCCTTACATTGTAGTCACTGTCCATTGTACCTTTATGCTGCTCATTATTCCACTCTGTGATTTTACCAGTTACTGCACTTTTTACCTTGTTATTTGTACACTCTGTATGCACTTTACTTTGTACCTGGCATTGATGCTGTATTCTTATTGTCTTGTTGTACTATTACCCTCTTTTTCCCTTCCCTGGGTCGCAACTGAATATGAGCCTTGGCTCAATGTGCCTTTCCCAGTTATCACTTTTCAAAGAAACAAATAAAGGAATAATAAAGCTTGTCCCTGGAAGAAGCAGCCTTACTCTGCCACTGATTTTGAGTGATGCAAGGCAACCTCTTCTCGGATGACTGATGGCCCGATTGGGCACTTCAAGCTTTAGGCTCATAATCTGTATTAGTTAGCTTTATAGGCAGAGAAAGCCTGATTGCAAACACACCCCAAAGACTCAGCTGTAGAGCATCTGTCTCTCTTAGGGAATCAAGCAGCTCTGATCAGCCTAGCAGTCCTCCTATCAAATGTCACTCCTGGTGATCAGCTCTTTTACTTGGGGACCCTGTCATTGGTCCAGTTTCATGGGCAAATGTTTCATGCAAGGTGCAGGGAATGTGTGTGCCTTGTACATACACAACCCAGCTTCTCTCTGGCTCACAGAAATTCCAATTTGGTAAGTGGCTTCTGACCACTTCCAACAAGTCCTTAGGGTCAGAGAACAACGAAGATGGCTGCCTTAATGGTGTTCAGATGGTACTTCCACACAAACCTATCCAGTGTTGGAACTCCAAACCATCAGCTATACCTGCTGGGCAATAACTAACAACTATGCAGCAGTCCTTCTCTCTTCCAACCCCCTGTCAGTCTGTTAGAGTTAGGCAAGCATCTGAGAACATCTCTGATTACTCTGCCCTGATGCATCAGTTCTAGTATACACTTCCACTGTATCTCTTTAAGTTGCAGTGCATTGGGTCTTAGGGTAAAAGTCCAGTGAATCTGATGAAGGTCTACTGTTTTCATATGAAAATCCTTCTCCCTATGTTCTAAAAGGAGAATGGTAACCTCCCCCCTTTCAGGCATGGGGTTTACAGACAACTACTAAAAAAATGTTCCACACTGTGACCTACTAGTAAAAGTATTGTGTCTAAGCCTGATGTTTGGGATATTGATGATCTTTGAGTATCACACTGCATCAGCTATGAGTACCCTATGGGTATCTTATTGGCTACCATGTTGCCTTAACTACGATTATCATTCAAACCTCAAGAATCCTTCAATTAGTCATAACAACAGCAATCATTCCCCTGGAATGAGCAGCCCTGGAGCGTTAAGATGCAAATTATTGGATTTGGAATTAAATTCATTCTCTGCTGTGTGGTTATGCTCACACCTGCACTCTAACATCAGATTTTTTCTCCACTTGAGAGTGCAGTCGCCTGAAGTCTTCTCTATACTTCTGCCTGGTTTATGGTTTGTTTTATTTCTTATAGTATTTTAGTCTTTTAGTTTTCAATACTCTGCATTAGTTAGGGTATTATTTTTTTATATTTTGTGTCTCTGGTGCCTGAGTGGTTCCCAGGAACAGGAGAAGGCCATTTTCAGTGTGGTTTGCACTTTCAGGGAACCACTATTTCACATCTTACAATTAATAGAAAATACTGTTTTTAGTAACCGCTATGTGATTTAACCTTTCTTTTATCTCTGTTCCATTTTTTATGGGAACCAAAACAAACTCTTGTGGTTTTTCTGTATACAGCCTCTTTTGAGGTAAAAATTGCTTTTCAGTTCATTTTCCAAGGAACCAACCTATATTTATTATTAAAGCCCTTTCAAAAGCTCTTTAGACTTACTGAAGACAATTGACATTTTTCTAAATTGGGAACTGAGAATGCTTTTTAGGGTCTCCAACATTTGGCATGACTGACAGAACCCCCCAAAAAATAGGACATGCAGGCTTTAAAAATTTTAGTTTGTTTTCAGTTCCTGGCAAAGGCAGACTGCTCTGAGCTGAGTTTAAAGTGCTTGCGTCCAGATCAAGATTTTATCAATTGTGAACTCTGTATTAAGTTTTGCCCTAAAAGGCAAAAGAAAAGAGCTAAAAAAATTGAAGACATTATGGCTTCTCAGTCAGCCCCTACATCACCTAAAACTTGAGAAGATGTTCCAGCTCCTCAAAGTAAGCAGAAGGATAGGGCTGCTAAAGATGGTTCAAAAGTCAAGGTATCTGAATGGGGGAACCCTGAATCCAGTTCAAATATAAGACAGCCTCTGAGCAGACACTGGAGATGGTGACTGCTAAGAAAAAAGAAAAGAAAAACCTGCTGCTGTCCCTCCTCCTGAAGAAGGAAAGGAGCAGCCAATGGACATTAGACAGATGCCCTCAATAGATGACATGACAAAGGCATGGCAATTTCTACAGGCATTCCAGGCAATGGAGAACTTAATGAATATTCCTGCCCCCCCACTCTGGTTTAATTCCCAAAGCCTGTGGAGGAGGAGGCTGACATTTACTATGAAGATGAGGAGGAAGGAGAACCCATAGAACCAGATGGTTCTCCTGAGAAGAACTGAGCTCTTCTCCTAAGCCTTCAGAGTACTACACTCCTTTATATACCCCTGCAAGACATGTGGTAATTACCCTCAACATCTCCTCCCATGAGACTGAAGAAGATGAGGATGAGGTATAATTCATGTATAATGCTGCCCATGCATCAATCCCTCTGGAAAGCCACATGCAAAATCATGTCAGCACCTACCTCAGCTGCTGGTATAGTCAAGAAAACTGAGAAAAAGATATCAGGTGAACAAACAAGGCACTCAGCTCCTGTATTTACCCTGCTCATGAGGAAGTGTTTCAGACTGCTGCCTGTGACAAGGCCAAAGGCACCTTTCTTCCCATACTGGCAATAAATCAAAAGGCTACTGATGACTTGGCACAGGATATGGTTAACACAGCAAGATCAGATATACTGTAGATGCCACAAAGTGCCAGTTCCATGTGGCAGTGGATACAAATTACATGGCCCACACAGAGTCCTTAAGAGTCCTGAAGACAGTTTGCCTGGCTTAGAACTACCAACCTGTCCCACGACACTCAAACAAAAGCTATGTATTTCCCTTGTGAGGGAAATTCCATTTGGTGACAAGACAGAGGCTTATATGAAAAAGTTGGATGAGTACAAAACCACCTACAACAGCAATACTGAGATAGAAAAGGCCTCTACTTCCTACAGGCCTTATGGAAGGGGAGATAGCGATAGGGAATACTACCCTCATTCATATTGTATGTCTCCTATGATGACCCCCCCCCACAAAGGGGCTACTAGAGGGGCAGGAGTAGAAGGGGCACTAGGCATGCACCTGCAACACCAGCCCCTAAGAACCAGCAAAGGAAAACCCCTGATAGGTCTGTCCATGTCACCCATTCATTGCCAGTGGGAGGAAGACTGGCTCACTACTTCCAGGAATGGACAGAAATTACCACAGAAAAGTGGTCTTAAAGTAGTGAATCAATGTGTGTTACTGCAGTTCAGAAAAATTCCCCAAACTGCAGGTGCCAGAGGTTTTTTCATCCTCACAACCTAAAAGAAACAAATCTGTTGAAAATGGAGGTGAAGAAGTTGTTGCAAGCAAATGCAGTGGAAAGAATATGTGCCTTACAGTGGGGCAAGGAACTTTATTGCAGATACTTCCTGACCCACAAGAAAAATGAGGAGTGGTGACCCATTTGAGACCTCAGATAGCTGAACAAACACTTAAGAAGGAAAAATGTAAGATGGTAACACCGGGCTCAGTGATTATGTCCTTGCAAATAGGAAACTGGCTGGGGTCACTGAATTTGAAAGTCAGCAAGTCCAGCAAAACAGCTCCAACTGTGCCGAGGAGTGGCTCGGTATAAATAGAATGTACAAGAGCAGCAAACACCAGCACTACTCGAGGGTACTTTTAATGTCAGCGCTTTAATGTTTAAAATACCACCATACGAAACAACAAGCTGTCCAAACCTCTACTGGTTTCACACTAGATTTGTGCCATCAAGAGGTGGAGCAAGTCAAAAAAACTGGGTCTTTTTTTTTGCGAACTTTGCTTCTTCTCCTGCACACTGAGGCATCTTTCAGAGGAGCCTACTCAACTCTGACCCCTGCTACTCCCCACCATGTCACACCACTTCAACTCTCCCTTCCATCGAGAGACTTCCCAGAGCCCTGGATCACCACCCCCCAGGGCAGGGCCTGCCACTCCTACCTGGCAGTGTCTATCTGGAATTAGAGGGTCCATCTCTCTCTCTGGAAGTCAGCCGTGGATCGCTTGCATGGCTGCCCAGTGTTGGGGATGTGAGGGAGGTCTCTGAGGCCCTCGTCACCTCCTCAGCATGCGGGGGTATTTCTCTGATTGGTCCCCCCCAGACGTGGGTCATGCAATGCTGCCCAGCCTGTTACATGGATGCTCCCACCCACGTCCAGAAGGCAGCCACCCGACGTCTTCCCCTGCATAATCCCAACATCTGTAGTACACCCAGCCTCTGCTGGGTGTCACTATCTGCATGGGACAGGTCTCCCCCTCCCTCCCAGGAGAGGAGAGCAGTCCTCCGGATGCTCAATCCTCTACTTCCCCTGCCAACCCCCAGGGCCAGAGCTTGCTCCTAAATCTGGGTAGACGGTGTGGCATGAGGTGTGGTGTCCAGCACCTCAATCCTCAGTGTCACTGGGCCAGCCTAAAAAAACTGGGTCTTAAATACATTAAATCCTTAAAGTGAAAGCAAAAGGGAATTACGATCTGTCTCCTTGAGAAATAAGTTATTCTTTAAAGTGCCATCACTCAGATGTGGGATGTTTATAACTCTGAGTATTATGATTAACTCTTTATTGTTGCTGTTTCTTTTCTACGGTATAGAGGATTAAATACTAGATGTACCTGCAGCACTAAACAGAAAAACGAGAACTGTCATGCTCATCACACTCATCACATAAATGGGTTTGAGACATTATCACTATTGCTATAAAAATGAAAAGTTGGTTACATTTATTCAGCAACAATTCTGATTTTCCTGCCTTGTTTTAAATGGGTTGATGTGATTATTTGACATGTTTTATTTATCCATGTTTACTTGACACATTGCACCTTATATGTCTATTTGCACAAATGATCACACTGTCACTTTAAGGATTTGATGTATTTAAGACTCAGTTTATTTGACTTGCTCCAACTCCTGATGATGCACATTTAGTGTAAAACTGGTAGAGGTCTGCAGAGCTTGTTGTTTTGCATGGCAATATTTTAAACATTAAAGAGCTGACATTAAAAGTACCCTCAATTAGTGCTGATGTTTGCTGCTCTTGGATTTGAAAGATGCCTAATTTCATATACCAGTCAGGCGCAGCCACAGAAAGTGTCTCAGGTTCAGGCTAGGGAACTGCCAATACCACTTCATAGCCATTCTCTTCGGCCTCATCTCAGTTCCAAGATTTTTTACAAAGTGCCTAGCTGTGGTGGCAGCACATTTGAGAAGGCAAGGAGTGGTGGTTTTTCATATCTGGACAACTGACTGGTTTCAGGAAGAACACAGCAGGATGCAAAGTCCTCCATACTACTGACACAAAACACATTGGAGGATCTGGGCTTCCTCATAAACCTCCAAAAGTCCCAAACAGAATCAGTTCAAGTACTGGACTTTATCAGTTCAGAACTGGATACCCTGCAACAGAAGGCATTCATTCCTCAAGCAGGGGTAGATAATCCAATTTCAACTGCAGAATCTTTCAAGGTAGGTCAGCCAAGACCTGCAAGGGATATTCTATGGTTACTGGGGCACTTGGCCTTGTCCACTGCATTTGTACCAGGGGCCAGGTTCCAAATGGGAGATATTCAGTATCATTTAGGGGAACCCTTAGTTTCAGACGTGGGATCCACTATCCAAATTGGTGCCTGTTACAAAAACCCTACTAAGGGCACTTGAGTAGTGGAAGGAAGAATGCAACTTCAGAGAAGTAATTCCCTTCCTTCAGCAGTCCCCTACAACTATACTAACAACAGATGCCTTCCTCCTGGAGGATTTCACTGTAAGTGTCACTTGGAGTTCACAGGAGGCTCAGGGGCACATAAATCTCTTGGAACTCAGGGCAACGTATCTGGGAATACAGGCTTTTTCCTCCCACATTAAGGGTCAGTCTGACCAGATTGGAGCAGACAATACCACAATAATGTATTACATAAACAAACAGGGAGGAACACGATCTTCAAAGCTGTAAACAAAGACTATGAAGATCTGGAATCTAGCCTGGTCCCTGGAAGTTCAGCTATCCATAATACTACTGCCAGGGAACTACAATGTGCTGGCAGACTCCCTAAGAAGAATCAACCAGGGAAATCATGAATGTACCCTGAACCAACAGATGCTGGCATCAATGTTCAGACTGTAGGGTACACAAGAAAAAGATCTGTTTGCTTCCTGGGAAAATAACCAGCTCCCACTATTTTATTCCAGACCCTCATTGGTGGGTTCAGTTCCAGAGGATGCTCAAGTCCTCACCAGGTCAGACAACTTTCTATATGCCTTCTCCCAATTTCCACTTTTGCTGAAAGTACTAAGAAAACTGAGAAGGGAGTCAGCAACAATGATCCTCATAGCTCCAGACTGGGCCAGGCAGATCTGGTATTCCTTGCTTCTGTCCCTTTTCAACAAGCCACTAATCAGCCTGCCCTGAGATACAATTTATTGACACTATCCCAGGGCAGGATAACATTTTCATACCTGAGAATTCCATGCCTCAGAACACAGTTCTTGAAGAGCTAGAGTTCTGTGGGTTAAACCTCTCTGAGAAAGTAATGGAAGTGCTGAAGGTTTCTAGGAAACCAGCAACAAGGAAAAGTTATGCTTCAAAATGGAAAAGATTTTCCTTCTGGTGTTCTCCTAGATCAATAGTTCTCAGACTTTGTCACAGTGAGCCTCCCCAAATCCATGGAAAAGATTTTGAGCCTCCCCCCAAAAATTGAAATAATCTTGGGCCTCCCCAAAGAAAAATAACATACTGTACTTTGCGCAGTACCCCATGAATAAATTGAAACCCCTTTGAGCACTTGGCTCACATTCAGTTCTTTGTCTTATACTGATGTGGAACCTTTAAAAAAAAGAGCTCCTGTGATCAAAGGTGCTATCTGAATACCAAATAAATACAATAAACAAATATTATTATTCAACTTATTATAACCCCCAAACAGGTCAACCTATGTATTCTGCTATTTTCATTCTTGAACCATTGTTACCCCTTGTTTCAGTACCTTCATGGGTCAGGCTACTTTTTCTGTTTCTTTTCCATATGAAATAACCTTCCTACTTGCTTTACCTCTCCCTCTCTGTCCCTGCTCATAAGCAACTTCTCAGGGATTACTTGCCCTTCCTGCTATTAGTACTTCTATGCTCAACCCTCGTATTTGGGCTGTTCTGCCATCAGTCTACAAATTGATTGATTACCACTACTCATTATTAGTTTATTCATATTTGTTTGCACTATTGTTCATTGTGTATTTCTTGATGGTTTTGCAGTTACCTTTTGATGCGTATTCACTCCCTACCCTTCCCCGGGTACACCTGAAATGAGCCTTGGCTCATTCACCTTCCCTTGTCACATATTAGTAAATAATAAATACATAGATTTCAGATACTATTATCCTCTTTCACTTTGTTTCATCTCTTCACATAAAATATATAAAACTCAAAATTTAAATACAGTACTTTTTCAGACTTGCTTGAGCCTCCCTTGGAACAGGTTGGGGCCTCTCCAGGGAGGCTGGCCTCACCATTTGAGAACCCCTGTCCTAGATAGATCTGTTCCCTCCAGGCAGGTCTGTTTACAATCCTGGACTACCTAGCCCAGTTCAAATCTTTGGGCTTAAAGAACTCAACCCTGAAGGTTCATTTGGCAGCAGTGTCAGCTTATCTATCAGCTGGCAAAAACAGGTCAGTGGCCTCACAACCCATTTTCGAAAGGTTTTTCAAAGGTCTTACTCACCTGTATTCTGCAGTAATGGACCCTGTCCCTACCTGGGACTTAATTGTGTGCATTACCCAGCTGATGGAGGCTCCTTTCGAGTCCATGGCCACTGCTGCACTGAAGTATGTCACCTGGAAAGTAATTTTTCTGGGGGCAGTGACATCTGCCAGAAGGATGAGCAAGCTACTGTACAAACCCTCTGCATAGATCCTAACTGGACAATCTTCCATAGGGACAAGTTAGTATTAAGAATGAACAAAACACTCCTCCCAAATGTGGTGTTTAAATTCCATCTTCCATCAGAATCAATCTGTTGCCCTTCCAGTTTTCTTCACAGCAAAATCTAGCTCAGGAAAGCAAAAGCTCCATAGTCTCGATGTGAAGAGGGCACTGAGCTACTACTTGGACCACACAAAGGAGGTCAGGTCCACTAACACTCAGTTATTTGTCACATATGGTGTAGTGGGGAAAGGCAAACCAACTCCCAAAAGGATAGTTTCTGACTGGATAGCCTCCTGTATGCAGTTGTTATGACAAAGCTGGTAAACTGCTACCTAAAGGCCTCAGGCCACATTCAACAAGGGGCACATCTGCCTCTATGGCAGCATCAAGTGGTATTCCCCTGCAGAAAATCTGTAAAGCAGCTATCTGGAAAACAGTACACACTTTCACAAAGCACTGTTGTTTGGATATACAGTCCAGAAGAGATGCCAGATTTGGCGTTGCTGTCTTTGGCTTGAGCATTACTCGTTATATTGCCTTTACAATTGTTGCTCAGTGGTGTGACTTATTTTTCATAACAAATAGGTCTGCTCTGCCTTGTTTAAGTTAATTTTTCAAATTGTTGGTAACATTTTAATATTTTTGGTAGCCATTTATCTAGTTTCAGTGATCAGTGCTCACCATAGTTTTAGGAGTAAATCTGATGTTGGAGTGCAGGGGTGAGTGTGACCACACAGCAGAGTTTGAATTTCATTCCAAATTCCATAATTTGCATAAAATTCATAAAGCTCTGGGGCTGCTCATTTCAGGGGAATGATTGCTGTTGTTAAGCAAAGTTTGGGATCTCTTGGGAAGAAACAACATCACTACAGTGAGTAATTTTGTCTTCACTGTGCTATCAGAAAAGTAAAATATAACTACAATTGGATTGATTATTCTGGAATCAAGTGAACACGATGTGTACAAGAAGTGGATATGACTAACAAGTAAAGGAGCAGGAGCAAGAGCAGGATTTGTTACAGTGGTGCTTGCCACAACAACCACCTAGCGGAGGGGGACACACACAGTATACATTGGACACACACAGTGCTTAAAAATGAAAACCTGCATTATGTCAATTGCTGAATATCATGTATATTTGGTCTGCTGAATCCAAATATCCATCAAATCCGAATTTCAAAGTATGTATGGACCCCAATTAGTAGTGCATGCTGTGTTAAATTGAATGGTATAAGGAAATGTAGACACCCCCCCTTCATGAATATAACAAATTTAGCTTTTAAAACTTTGTTGATAGCAGTTATAAACAATACTGACATGGATAAAACACTCAGAGAGAGAGAAGTAGGTCTATCTCAATGAAATGAATGCAGATCTAATGGATGCAAATGGCAAAACATGCACATTGTATTTACGATTGGGAGGGCACTGTGATGGAACATTGTGGTGGAAATAAAGGGGTTTATTCATAGATGAATGTTCTGCTCTTTAGCACATGTCTTCAGTAGTGCTGTAGAGATGCTGTCTGCATCCTCTCATTTAGATTTAATAACAACCTCCACTGTAATTATAAAGGCTTAATCAAACTTGAATGGTCCCATTTCCCATCATCAATGTTAGCATTTCTATCTTTATGAGCCTGCACTTTAGTTCCATCTGAGACTACCGAGATACTGAAGTACTATTAAATACCAGTAATGGCTGTGCATCAAGCAACTCAATTCAATTTACTTTCACCCTAAACATCTAAGTTAAAATCATATTATCTTCATTTCCAGAGTCTCATCACCATCCATTCTCCTATTACTAGCACTTGCTTCCATTAAAAATTCAAAAGTTGCTCTGCTGTATTGTTCAGGAGGACATAAATTCATTGCCAGTGTTGTTCCTCTGTTACAGAGATCTGACCTCAAGGGATGAAAGCTATTATCACTTGGATCATTGCCAGTTTTGGAACTGCCAAAATATGAAGATGTGTTGGATCTATTTTTAAAGACAAGATTTGAGTTCCTGAAGAGTGAAGCCATACTTTATAATCCCTGTTGTGCTATTATGTACAGTAGCAGTTATGAGTTACACTAACTTTTCAACTTTCCTGCTTACATCTTCACAGAGGAAAGACCATTAGCTTATCAAATTACTTCCTCCCACCAGCCCAGTGTGTATACCATTCCGCTTGTTTCAGAGGACAGTACCCGATGAGTCTGAGCTTGAAAGTCATTACCGTATAAGCTGATACCACTTGCTGCGAGAGTCTTTTCCAGATGTCCACCCCTGATGCTGGGGAAGTACTGATTTTCTCTCTGATGGACATTTGACTCTTCCTTCTTTTAATGACACTGTGTTTCCCCTTGTCCTTTCATCCTTGTACACCCTGAAGAACAGCATTTTGTCTGGAGATGTTATTAGGCCTTTCAGGCATTTTAAGACCATGATCATGTCCCTTCTGATTCTTCTTTTTGAAACATACTTATTGAAACATAAAACTGCTTTACTTTCTGGATAGTTGTCCTTGATGGAATAAATTCTACATCTGCAGCCATCAGGAAGCAAGGAATGTGGCTTAATATGACATCTTCCCTGCACACTGTATTTCAGAGTGCTTTATAAACAATAAAGAGTGACACCAGTGATTAGGTGTACACAAGTGCAAGTGAGGTTAAGAGAGGTTAAGGAAAGATCAGTGAGATTAAGCACACGTAAGAGTAAAGACAGGAGGTTAAAAACATTAAAGTTAAATGATTTGCCTATCACATATTGAGTAATTGGTGGTGGTGGGATTCAAACCTGAGTCTGCAGGTTCACATTGTTGCGCTGTAATGACTATGCTATACTGCCTGAATTATGTGTGTGGGTCACATGATATGGTCATTCCTCCCTCTGGCATGTGTCAGATGTGTCTCTGCCTCTGAGAATAAAATGGGGCCCCTAAAAGGAAATGGGAGGAGTCTGTTATGAAAGCAGATTAGATGCATTGTTGCTGTCAGCTGAATTGTTTGGAAGCACCAGGGCTTGCACTGTTTTCCTGCAAACTGAGCTCCAATCAGCCTGGAGTTTAAAAGCTGGAGGACATCTGAATGGTTACCCTTTCAGGGGTCTGGGTCACCCGGCCAACATGAAAGGTGATGGTGAACCAGATGTTATGGTTACCATTGGGATCCAGTCTGTGAGACAACAAGAACAATAAGCTACTGATTTGTGCTATTTCCACTGGTTCTCACAGGGACTGGAAGGACAAAGAAAATGGCAGTAGGTGGGGTGAATGGAGATAAAATCCCTTAGAATGCCCTTTATTTGAGAGTCAAACACCCTAAAGATCTTTCCCAACTGCAGGTCACCTCCTGTGATACGACACAAGGGAGGGATTTTCAAAGGACATGCTACAGGAGCATATGTGTGATCTATCCATGCCTGTGGCAGCTCTAGTGTGCCCAATGGTACTGCAGGCAATTTTCAAAGGAGGGGCTGATTTAGGGCCATAACACCCCCTTTACAGCAGAGTCTGGATGCAACTGGCAGTTGTGGCCATGATCACCAGATATTTAAACACAGGGGCTAGGCCACTTAATAGATGGTCTAGCACTTACATAGGTCTTACCTCCCATCAACCTGCCTGTAGCATGGTGCATCTTCAAGGAATCTGCAGTAGGTATACACACACCACTCGTTACCCTGCTAAGCCAACATCCCGCACACTGAGTCTGCTGCTGGATCTCTGTGGAGAGACTGGTTAGAATCATGGCTGGTATGTCACATTTGCGATCTCCCCAACATGTTTGGTGCCAGCCAGCCTCCAAACATCCAATCAATTAGCATCCAGGACAGTCATCTCATTGCCTGCAGCATTCTGTACAAATGTCCCATCATGCCATACCTGTCAACCGGTGCCTGACTGTGAGGTTTAATGGATGGCAGCTACTGCCCTGTAATAGACATGTACACTGTCCAGTAATGGCTGGAATACACCCCACCCCTCTGCTCTGCAATAACAATACTATCCCCAAAGGAATCTATGTTTCTGGCCTGTTCTGGTCAAGCATTTTGATACATTCATGTTTCCAAACAAGTGACGGTGTCATCTGACTGTACTGCACATCAGTGGCAGAAGGGAGGGATGTGGCCCACTACATTGCAATATCCGCAGACCGGTCTGTGGTCTGGACCACTGATGTCAGTGAGTGCCAGCAGGGTGCAGCAGCTGGAACAGCACAAGTGTCTGGTTAGGAAGTTACAGGTGCCAGCACTTCCATTGTGACATCTGATCCTCCATAGTCATATACACACAGGTATCTGAGTGCTGGAATGTGACAGCTGGGATGAGGGTGAGGGGGCACTGGGAGCAGTAGACTACTGTAGTGGGCTACAGTGTATCACTCATGCTGGTACAGGATGCATGTGTGAACTGGGCAGGTTTCCTCATTGCCCTGCACCCTGCTGGCTTTGAAAATATGGATTAGACCCACGTGTTAACTGCGTCCACATTTGGGTGCCTCTGTAAATCCAAATTTTCGCCAGCAGGATGCAGGGCTTTGAAAATGCAGCTCAGGTTCTCTACAGTAATGCTGCCTGTGGATTCCCATAAAAATAGCCAGGGAAACTGATTCCCCCAGAGCACCAAAGAAAGGTGTTCTGTTTCAGAAGATGATTTAAACTAAACCCAGTTGATGAGGTTCCCCCTCTGGTCCTGTCTAGGAGAAATGAACCGTATGCTGAGCATGTTTTGCTCCCAGTAGAGAGCAGAAGTGCTATAACATACTCCTGAATAAACCTAAAGCTGTCTGAATTAAACACTTGTTGGGGATAATGTGCCAGCAAAAATGGACCAATCAGGAGACTGGTTTAGCCTCAATGTCCACCCCAAAGCAAGAAACACCCTATCTAGGGTAGTGTGACAAAGTAATTCAAGTAGAAGGTCAAGGCATATGGCAAGGCTTCTGGATGTGGTGTAGTTTCTGACACAGAATGACACCAGATGTAACTTGTCCAGGTGCCTCTAACACTAAATATATTGGTTGCCTAGGTGAGGAAGCATGAGCAGTCCAGGAGAAATTGTAGAAAACCACAAGTAATGATTTATTGTACTAAATCACAAGGGAAACAAATAAACTAATAGAAAAACATTTCCGCATCTCTCATCTAGTCTGTCACTCTCCAAATCAATCTCTCCAGCAGGACATAAGGCAGCCTGTCCTGGCTCTGCCAAAAATCCATCTCTGGTAGCTTGGCTGCCATACTTCTGGTGGTCACTCCTGGTAAATCTTTGACTGGATCCATACCTTTCTGCTATGCTTCCCTGGTATCGGGTCTGGTACCCACGAACAGACTGCTGGCCTTAGAGTATGCACAGCTTAAATCCAATGACTTCTGACACCAAATGTGGAGAGGCTTCTAGATGTGGTATGGTTTCTGACACAGAATGACACTGGATGTAAGTAATCCGGATACCTCTGACACCAAATATATAGGAGGCTTAGGTTTGGAAACATACGCAGTGCATGAGAAATTGTAAAACTCCACCAGTGGTGATTTATTATACTAAATCACAAGACAAGAATAAACAAATTAGAAAACATTTCAGCATGTCTTCTTCATCACATCAGTGTCCATTCAGCAAATTAGAAGATAATTCAAGACATAAAATCCGCATGCCTTCTCTAGTCTTCTAGTCTCTCTTCATCAGTCTCTACACCAGGACATACAGCAGACTGTCCTGTCTGTCTTCAGGGTAATCTCCACTCTGACTGCAGGTGAGTCTCCACACAGACTGACCCATTCAGTTCAGGACATCAGGCTGTAAAGACAGCCTAATGTCACAATTAGTATGACATCACAACCAGCATTGTTACAGACACTGCTGCTTAGCACCAGCTTTGTCCACATGGTTGCTGGTTGTCCGGGAAGGGGGGACCAAAAGAAATGCCAAAGATGAATAACAAAGATAGAATGAAATATATAAGCCAGAGGTGATATCCAGGTAGGTGGCATCACTAACTGCACATCCCCCAGCCTCTTACTTGACCCCTACCTGTGATAGGTCACCTACTGACTCTATCACAAGGTAGCAATGGACTAAAGCAGCAGGAAGGGGCAACAGGGGAAAGAAACAATCAGTAATAGTAGAAAGTGAAATATAAAGGCAGTTATGGGAGTGGTGCAGTGTAATGAGTGCGGAGCTGCAGTTTTCCAGGATATTTTCTGGAGACTGAAGTGCTGCCACATCTGCATGCCATCTCTGGACTGAGAGAGGAGGTCGCTGGCCTCTGGGCTGAGTTGGCTGGGATATGGAGGACTTCTTTCTACACCCAGGGGCCACCAAGTCTACCTCCATTGCCCCAGAGGTTGCCTAGGAGAAGGATGACTGTCTGGACTGTGGTAGGCTCTGGGAAGGTGGTGGTGGTGGGTCAGGGATGCATTCCTCAGCCTGTGCCACTGCAGAATTTATTTGCTGCTCTAGTGGGATGGGACAGCCAGGAGAAGGCACTTATAGTAGAGTCAAGGGAATGTGGGAGTCCTTCATAGAGGAAGCCCTAAAGTGGGAGGGAGAGGATCCTAGCATTGGTGGAGGAAGCAACTTCTGCTGGGGGACTCGACTGTTAGGGGGGTAGATTTGGGAACAGGAAGGGGGGAGAGGGACGTAAAATGCCTACCTGGTCCCATGGCTTGGAGGATGGGCAGCAGATTCTAAGGATCAATAGGGCTATTGGTAAGGAGGGGAAGCTGGATGTCATTGTCCACCTGGGGACTAATGACCTAGCTAGGGATGGGGCTGGGATTGGGTAGAGGATTTCAGAGAACAGGGAAGGGATCTTAGGCAGGCAGCATGCATGGTGTCTTCTGTTAAGGTGCTGCCTGTCTATGACCAGGGGCAGGATACGGTAAACCACACCAGGTGCTTCAATTTGTGGTTGAAGGCAGGGTGTAGAGAAGACACATACCAGGTCAGAGTCATCCTATTTACACTCAGGAATAGTTGGCAGACCCAGAGTTTTCTAAACCAGCTCCACTAAGGATGAGTAATTGAACATAGAGAGTATGTGCAATACAAATTCTATGGAACCCTATGTAGATATGATGTTCTAGGTGGTACAACATATCAACTGTGGCTTCATTTTAATGAATGCTTTTTTCAGAAATTATGTTTTTACATGATATCGTTAAAAGAACAGATGTATATTGTTATGTATCATGTTGTAAAGGTTTGTTATGAGTTGATCAACAAACTTAAAGTAAGTTGAGAAGAGGGATTTGGCTACATTTGGGACTGAAGACCAACCAGGAAAGATATGGGCCTATTCAGAGGCGATGGCCTGCATTCATCTGGGAGGGGAACTGCAGTCCTCAATGAATGGTTTAAATGTTTACTTTAATGAACATTTAAACTAGCTGAGGGGGTGGCAGAAGGAAAAAGGGAGATAGAAACTGCCCCACCCCCAAGACTAAAGAAATGGGAAAGGAGGACCCAAGGGGAGGAGAATCATCCATGGAGCAGAATAAAGATAGCAACAGAGTCATAGAGGACAAGGGGGATGGGAACAAGAGTTGCAAAAGAAAAGGAGAAAAGGAGGCAGGTCATAAGGGAAGGAATGGGGCTGCAGGCAGAATGGGAGCAAGTTGTGAAAGGCCATGTGTACAAATGCAAGGAGTCTTGGAATCAAAATCCCAGGCCTAGAGGTTATCATGGGGGAGGCAGACCTGGATATTGTTGCCATTACTGAACCATAGTACACAGGCAACCATGACTGGGATATGGCCATACCCATACCCATACCCATCTATTCACAGTTCAGGAAGGATAGGGTGGTTAGGAAGGGAGGAGGGGTGGTGCTGTATTTAAGGGAGGCTATCAAAGAAATGGAAACCCAAGGAAGCCGGGGAGGAGGTTGGAGACACTGTTGGTCACCCTGGAGACAGGAATCAAAGACATTATTCCTACTGGGGTGAACTATAGACCTCCAACGCAGGGGGAGGAACAGGATGAGCATCTGGGGAAGCCATCAGTGCAGTGGCAGGAAAAGAGGTGCTGCTGGGGGTGGGGGTGGGGACATCAATCTGCCGGATATTTATCTATTTAGTTTTTGTTGACTAGGTAAGTGCACTAGAAAAATTCTGCCTATTTTCAGGCACAACCCAGGGAGGGGATACAGATGAATGCCAACCGACCTTGAACCAGATTAAGCAGTTGGTGATACTTTTAGTGAATGGGGAAAGTTTAAAGATGGCACCTCAGGGTGCAGCCCCCACAATATGCTGCACTACAGTGTCAGTTTTGGGATTTAACCCATGTGCCTGGAGTGGAGATAGAGCCCACAGCATTTTGAACTCCGGTCTCAGAGGTGAGTGTGCTACCTGCTGAGCCACTGACACTGATAAATGATATAGATTGGAGTTTCCCAGCTGCTTCCTCTGCTAGAAGCAGGGACATTCTAGACTCCCTGCAGGGGGCATTTCTTATGCAGCTAGTCAGGGAGCCCACTCATGATGGGGCAATATTGGACCTGGTGCTCAGAAACAGGAACAGTGCTGTAGATATCAAGGTGGGAGACCAATGAGCACAATACAGTGTGGTTCAATATAAGGATGGCAGTAGAAACAAAATACATGAAGACAAAGGTTCTGGACTTCAGGAGGGCAGATTTAAAATAAATGAGTGAATGCCTCAGACTCAAGATGACCTAACAGGAGGTTATGGACTGGGTGGGATAAGGAACAGTGGGCCAAGGTAAGGGATGGCACAGTGAAGGCAACAAATCTCTGCACAAAAAAAGGGAGCAAAAACAGAAGGAAAAAGAGACTGCTATGGTTCTCAAGGGAGGTGACTGAAAATGTTAAGGTTAAAATGATTGTATTGAAGAGGTACAAGGAGGAGTAGAGGGGAAGAGGAAAGATAGAAACTTAGAAACATAGAAGTTGATGACAGATAAGGACCGCAAGGCCCATCCAGTCTGCCCAATTATTTTTCTACCTTATAAATGTGCCATCAGCCTTTACTCTGTCAGTGGCCTATCTATTCATACTCATCTGTATTGCTCCCTTATGCCTATCCCATGCCTGTCTGAAGCCCTGCACTGTATTCATATCCACCACTTCCTGAGGTAGGCCATTCCATGCATCCACTACCCATTCTGTGAAAATGAACTTCCCTCACATTACCCTTTAATTGGCCTCCTTCTAATCTCATTCTGTATCCTCTTGTCCTGCTATTTTTCTTATATTGAAACATGTTAGACTCTTTCACCTTGTTAATGCCCTTAAGATGTTTGAATGTTTTGATCATATCACCTCTCTCCCTCCTTTGCTCTAGGGTATACATATTGAGCTCCATTAATCTGTCCTCATATGTTTTCTGATGCAGTCCCTGCACCATTTTAGTTGCCCTTCTCTGGACTGCCTCAATTTGGTTAATGTCCTTGTGAAGGTGTGGCCTCCAGTAGTGCATGCAGTACTCCAGATGGGGCCTAACCAGTGTCTTGCAAAGAGGGATTATTAGCTCCCTCTTCTGACTTGTGATACCCCTACTAATACACCCCAACATCCCCCTAGCCTTACCTACTGCTTTAGAGAGAGGGAGGTGTACCCAGAGAAACAGAGGGAAGCAGGGAAAGCAGTGAGGAGTGCAGAGGCACAAACTGAGGAAAGAGTAGCCAATGGAGTACCTAAAGGGGGCAAGATCATTTTTAGGTACCTAAGTGAGAAGAGGAAACAAGGGAAGGGATTGTGAGGTTAAAAAGGGCAGGGGGAACTGAGCAGAGGTGGATCAGGAAAAATAAAATATCATGAACAGATACTTCTATTCAGTTTTCATGGTGGAAGGGGAAGGGGATGGATGACATAAAAGCAGCACGAACGCTGGGGTTAGGGAGGTAGACACAAATCCATTTACAGAGAAAAGAGTGTTGAAAGAACTTAAAATTCTAAAAGTGGACAAAGCTATAGGACCAGATGAAGTACACGCAATAGTGTTGAAGGAGCTCAGAGAGCTACTGGCTGCACCTCTGACAACCCTATTCAACAACTCACTGGTAGCAGGAGTGGTTCCAGAGAACTGGAGGAGGGTAGATGTCCAGGGTAGATGTAGTCCCATTCATAAAAGCAGTAGCAAGGAGGAGGAGACTGGCAACTATAGGCTGGTCAGTCTTTTTCTCTTTAGTATTGTACGTTTTTCATGTTTTTATTTTTTTTTTCGTGGATTGTGACTTTCAGTTTGGGCAGTAGAGTGCCTAAATATACCTGCATCCTTGGTTGTGAGAGGACTTGGGGGGGTAAATCTCATTACCCATAATAATATTTTGTATATCTATGAGAGGGGATTGCAACAGTTCCAGAACTCTTTTGTGGATTTGGACTATTTTTGGGCAGAGAGAGTGGCTGGATTCCCCTATCTCCCGAGCTGTGAGAGGACTTGGTGGGGGGAGGGAACATTTTTTTTATTAACTGTATCTGTGAGGGAGGATTGCAGTGTTTTCCAAAATTAAGTGTAGGAGTGACCGACTCAACATATGTGGGATAGGGTGGCATTTTTAAGTTGTATTTTACTTTGTGTTAGGGTGGGTTATTTGAGTAACTTTGGGATTTGTCTTTAGTTCTATTCATTATTTGTCATTGGAATTTATAGCTTAAGTTTTCATTTTGGGGTAATTATTTCGGGTGGGGTTGGATGGGGGGTATTTATTAGGTTTTAGATAGTTTTTGTTTATCTATCAGCTGTGAAGAATGTGTTGAATGCCAGCCCCCACAGTTGTGTGCTATTCATCCTCTGCTCTCTGTGCCCTCTGCCCTTTCTGTACTCCTCCCCTCCAGTTTATGACCTACCAGCACTGTAGTATGCTGGGTATTATGCGTAGGAGAAGGAGGGGGGTGGGATGTTGCAAGCAGTGGAGGATGAACAAGGGGGTCATCGTATTGGAGTGGTAGGATCCAGGAGATGCCCTGGGGTGAAATGGAATCCAGATCATGGTTCTCCATGTCTGGTGCCCATACCCAAGGGCACTACTGATTGTGGTAGGCAGATGGTTCGGGAAGCCCGGCAGGTTCGTCCAACTTGGGCGGTGTTGTGCAATACCAGATCCATTAAGAACAAGGCTGCAATTATTGCAGATCTTTTTGAAACAGTGGACCCGGCATGCATCACCGAGACCTGGCTGGATGAAAATTCTGGCCCCATTTTGGAGGCTGTAACTCCAGCTGGGTACTCGGTGATACACCGCCCAAGACGGGATCGTGGGGAAGGGGGTTGTGGCAGAGACCCTCGTGACGGCTTACAATTCAGCCATCTCCGCAGCTCTAGATTCTATTGCTCCAGTCCATGTTTGCCCTTTCTCCCTTTGCCCCAGGTCCCCTTGGTTTGATGGGACTTTTAGGGAGATGCAGAGACTAGGACGAAGGTTAGAGTACTGCTGGTGCAAGTCCACCCTTGATATTGACCACCTTAGATTGATGGACCATTATTAAGACCATTATCAAGTCTATCAATCTGCAATCACCCGTAAGAAGGCAGATTTCCTGTCCGGGGAGATTGCGGCTACTCAGAATCGACCAGCTCAGCTTTTCCGAACTGTGGACAGACTATGCAACCCAACCTGTCTACATGCTCAGAAAGCTTTTTCGTAATTAGAGTTTGATGAGCCTGCTTGATTCTTTGCAAATAATGTGGCTGACATCAGGCGGTACTCCAGTCAACACACTCTTTGGGTGTTGCTTTTGATCAGTATGGGGTCACTGTACCTCGGCCTTCCTGGAGTACCTTCAGTTGACCAGAGTTCATGGATGTCATGCGGATTATCCAGGGTGTGTGCCCTATGTGCTGTAGTTTGGACCATGGACCAACTTCCCTAATTTTGGATTGTACTGATATCATCGGTCCGGTCCTTCACAGATAGTCTGGTGCTCCTTGGAATCTGGAGAGTTTCCTAGCTCCCTGAAAGAGGCAGTGGTGACACCACTCTTGAAGAAAGCTACCTTGGACCTTGACTGCCATGCAAACTACAGACCTATCTTTAACCTTCCCTTTTAAGGGAAGGTGATTGAGAAAGTAGTGGCAGCTCAGCTGGAAAACCATTTGACCATCCATGACATCTATGAACCGCTCCAGTCCGGTTTTCGTAAGAGACATAGTACCGAGACAGTGCTGGTTCAGGTGCTCAATGATCTCCTGATGACAAGAGAATGGAAGAACCACACCATCTTGGTTCTTCTGGATCTTTCCTCAGCTTTTGACACTGTGGACCACGAGGTGTTGATAGGACACCTGGGGCATATTTGTGGACCGTCGGGAACAGTCCTCAGGTGGCTTACATCTTTCCTCATGGGTAGAACACAGAGAGTGGTGTCTGGGGTTTATTCCTTAGGCCCAATTCCTCTGTTATGTGGGGTGCCTCAGGGTTCAGTGCTGTCACCTATGTTGTTTGCAGTGTACATGCTACCCCTTGGAGACATTGTAAGAAGGTATGGACTGAGGTTTCACTGCTATGCAGATGATACCCAGTTCTACCTGTTTTTTGCACCTGACTAGGATGGAGCTCTCTCAGTCTTTAATAACTGTCTGAAACAAATCCAGGAATGGATGGATTCCAGCTGGCTGAAGTTGAACTTGGAAAAAACTGAGGTATTGGTTGTAGACCCAGGTTGCCAGATAGGGGGGTCGGGAGTTGGTGCGCCCTCTGGAATTTTTCTTGGTGGCATCTCACTCATGACCTCTAAATGGGTGCGTAGCCTGGGGGTAATTTTTGATGATGGTCTGATCCTGCATTCTTGGGTGTCGGCTGTCATCTAAACGTCCTTTTATCATCTTAGGAATTTCACCAGGATTAGGCATCTGGTTCCATCTGATGACCTTCCTACCCTGGTCCACGCCTTTGTGTCCTCGTGCTTGGATTATTGCAACTCCCTCTACCTAGGGCTTTCTGGGGTAGAAATCCGTCACTTGCAGCTGGTGCAGAACACGGCGGCCCAGCTGTTGACAGGATCTGCTCAATCCTGTCATATTTCACTGGTGCTGTGTGAACTGCACTGCCTGCCAGTACAGTGGTGGATCACCTTTAAAGTCAGTTTACTGACTTTCAAAGCCCTATGTGGACTGGGCCCAGGCAATCTGAAAGAGCTCCTGGTCCCTTACTGCCCTGGTCGATCACTCCACTTGGCTGACGAGGGGTTGCTAGAGATCCCAAGGATGAACTTGAAATCATCTGGTGCAAGATCCTTTGCATATGCAGCCCCCACCCTTTGGAATTCTCTACCCTGTCGGTTGCGGGAGTATGCAACCGTGGAAGGATTTAAGCAAGGCTTAAAACCCTTTTTGTGACACCAAGCCTTCTCAGTTAATTGATTGATTTTCTTTTCTGATTTATTGTTATCTGATTTTAATTGAATTAATGTTTGTTTGATTTTGATTTGATTTTATATTGTTAGGCGCCTTGGCTTTGGATAAGGTGCCATATAAATAAAACTGTATTTATTATTATTTATTAACAGTGATGAGGTGATGCTAGGAAAGGAGGGCAGGATGGGAGGAGGGGGAAAGGGTGGAAGGTGGTTACCCTTAATGCTAGGAGCCTTGGGAGGAAAACTGCAGAGTTGCAGGTTCTCATGGCAGAGGGAGAGGTGGACATTGCAGCCATCACGGAAACATGGGCCACCCAATATAATGACTGAGACCTGTCTGTACCAGGGTACAGGTTATTTCATAGGGACAGGGTGACTGGGAAAGGAGGGGGGGTGGCACTATATGTGAAGGAAGGACTGAAGTGTGTAAGGGAGGAAGGGGAGGAGGGTAGTACAGAGTCACTTTGGGTGCAAATCCAGGATTCCAAGAATAGGAGTCTTAGAATGGGAGTGGTGTACAGGCCACCATCTCAGATGGAGGAGTTAGACAGGGAACTAGCGGGACAGATCAGGAGGACCTGCGAAGGGTAGTGTGGTGATTGTGGGGGACTTCAACATGCCAGGAGTGGACTGGAGCACCCCAACAACCAGGAACAGAAGGGAGCAGGTACTGCTGGATGCCTTCCAGGACAGCTTCCTGCTGCAAATGGTCAGTGAACCAACCAGGTTAGGGAATACCCTTGACCTTGTGCTGGCAAATGGGGACTTTGTGAGAGAATTTACAGTGGAGGAACCGCTGTCAGGGAGTGACCACCACTCAGTATGGCTCACATTGGATATGGGCAAGGAAGGAGTGGAATCTGGCACAAGAGTGCTGGACTTCAGGAGGGCTGACTTTGGGAGGATGGGGGAAGTGGTAAAAGGGTACCTGGCCAGAATTCAATCTAGTATGGATACTAACCAGAGATGGGAGCTCATAAAGTTGGGGATAGTGGAGGCAACCAAAACCTGCTGCAAAGCCCAGAGCAAGAAGGCTAGGGCTAAGAAACCGAGCTGGTTGAGCAAGGAGGTCATGGAAAAGGTAAGGAGGAAAAGAGCTGCCTTTAGGAAATACAAGAAAACATGGAGGGGGGAGGGCAGAGAGAGGAGTACTTGACAGAATCGAAGGAGGTGACAAGGGCAGTAAGGGGAGCCAAAGCATCTACAGAACTCAGGCTGGCACAAGGCATTAAGAAGGGGGAGAAGGATTTCTTTAAGTACATCAGGGAGAAAAGGAGCTGTAAGGACCACATAGTAAGGATTAGGAAGGAGGGGGGTTGGGTGGAAGCAGGGTGCAATAAGGCAGAAGCACTAAATGAGTACTTCTGCTCAGTATTTACTAAAGAGAAGAGGGGGTGACACCCAAGATGGGAGAAATGGCAGACGAGGGGGAAGTGGTGACAGATGGGGAAATCATGGAGAGCAGAGTTCGAGAGGGTTTGAAGGCACTGAGGGTGGACAAGGCGCCAGGCCCAGATGGCATCCACCCCAGGGTACTGAAGGAGCTGGCAGAGGTCCTTGCAGGACCTTTGGCAGACCTATTTAATGCCTCACTACATTCGGGGTGTGTACCTCAGGACTGGAGGATGGCTCATGTGGTGCCCCTCCACAAGAGTGGCCCCTAGGATGAACCGGAAACTACAGACCAGTGAGCCTCACATCCATCGTGGGTAAGCTAATGGAGACTATCCTGAAGGAGAGGCTGGTGGCCCTCTTAGAGGCCAAAGGACTACAGGACAGCAGACAGCATGGCTTCATACGTGGCCGATCCTGCCAAACCAACCTGGTCGGGTTCTATGACTGGGTAACTAGGCAACTGGACAGGGGACATGCAGTGGATGTCCTGTATCTGGACTTCGCAAGGCATTCGACCCAGTGCCACAGGAAGGCTGGGAAGGAAGTTAGTAGGCACAGGGGCAGGTGCAATGCTGGTGAGATGGGTAGGAAACTGGCTGCAGGGAAGGCAACAGAGGGTGGTGGTGGTGGTGAGCTCTCACCCAAGGGCAGTGACGAGCGTGTCCCACAGGGCTCGTGTTGGGACCAGTGTTGTTTGGGATATTCATTGCAGACATATCATGGGACATCAAGAGCAAGATCAGTCTGTTTACTGATGATACCAAGGTTGGCGCGGTGGTGGATGACCTAGGGGATGGCAGGGGTTGCAGGATGATCTGGCAAAGCTTGAAACCTGGTCAGACACTCAGCAACTGGGCTTTAATGCCAAAAGTGCCAGGTGATGCATTTTGGGATGAAGAACCCAAGGAGGACTCTACCAGCTAGGGGAGTGCAGCTAGCCCAGACAGAGGAGGAGGAGAAGGATCTGGTGTGCTCATCACAGGTCAATGAACAACTCGGCACAGTGTAGGAAGGCAGCTGCAAAGACCAACAAAATGCTGGGTTGAATTGCAAGGGTATATCCTCTAGGAGGAGAGGTGATTCTGCCACTGTATAGGTCATTAGTTAGACCACACCTGGAGTACTGCATGCAGTTCTGGCTCCATATCTGAAGAGGGACATTAAGTTACTGGAGGAGTGCGCGAGGGTGACAAAGATGATCAAGGGTCTGGGGACTTATCATATGAGAGGAGGTTGAAGGAGTTGAACATGTACTCACTGGAGGAGAGGAGAGACAGGGGGACATGATTGAAACCTTTAAATACATGAAAGGAATAAACAAGACAGGTACAGAGGGCTGTTCAAAGTAAGGAGGGAGGGCCACCAGGGCCATGATATGAGACTGGAGCGAGGAAGGTTCAGGAGGAGATGAGGAGACACTTTTACAGAGAGAGTGGTGTGGGTGGAATGCGTTACCTGCAGAAGTGGTATGCAGTAGAACAGTGGACTGCTTCAAACGAGGATGGGACAGGACAAGGGGGAGGGTTAATGAAGGGGAAGGGTGGAAGGAAGGGGCAGCTGCAGAATAAGGGGTGCTAGCTGCACATTCGAGCAGACTTGATAGACCTCTAGGCCTTTATCTGCTGGCAAATTTCGTATGTTCGTAGTTAACTGAGTCACTTCAGAAGGAAGGATTACAAGACCCAAGGCAGCATGGATTCACAGTGTGTGTAGTGTGGGGGGGGCGCATTTCAGACAAACCTAATAGATATCTTCAACCGGGTGACCAAAGAAATAGATCAGGATAGAGTGGTGGACATTACTTAGACTTCAACAAAGGGTCTGAAAGAATCCTGCATTCTGGAGTGTTGCATGATTTGATCAGCAACCACTTTGCTACATATTGTTTATGACACAACAGTACTTTTAAAAATCCTTTACCTAGGTTGATCACTTTTAGGAATTGCTCTAATTTTAACTTGTCAACTTTTTGGAATGATTTATCCACACTTCACTGGTCTCATTTAAATGTAATACCTGATGTAAATTCTGCACTAGAATTTTATTACTGAGTTCATGACAGTATTGAATAAGCACGCACCATTACTTAAATGTAGGGTAAAGCAAAAAGCTCTTATTGACTCACATGCGACATTCTTACTTTAATGCGTAAAAGAGATGCTTCCTGTTATAAGTTAACTGGATTTGATTCAAACTGGAATACATATAGATTCTTATGAAAAAAGTGTATGCAAGAAACATTTACAGCAAAAAGCCAGCACCTAAAAACTCAACAATTCTATGTGATACTGGCGATCATGGAAAAGTGATCGCCGTTAGGACGAGTGTACATCAACAAAAATAATTTTCGGTGATTTACTCTTGTGGCACAGACCAAAAGGTGCTGAAAACATATCTTTTTGTTTATGGGGTTGCACCCCCGCACCCCTACTAAAGGATTCTCCACCCAGGGGTTGCATGTCGGGGGTGAAACAAAAAAATTAAATCCCAGACAGGTTCAAAATACTGACGCAGCCCATCGAACCCAGCACATTCTCAACCCTAGCCTGCCATGAACCCACCACATGGCCAGCTCAGCAACTCACCGCCGACTCACACTCACAAACCTCCCTCCCTTCCACCTGTCACATGGTGTGTCTCGCTGTCCTCGCACAGATGTACATATAGTGACAGGATGTCACTATATTCATATTGGCCCCCTGCTCAGTAGCCCTGTGAACAGGCACTGCTATTGAGTCACCCTTTTGTTAGTGTTCAGTAGCGGATGCCCTTATCACAGGATACCAAACTCAACAGACATCGAACCTGTGTGACCCCAGAAATTTCTGGCAAACTATAAATTCCTTGTTGAATGCTAAGGTTTGACTTTTCACCCATTACCATAGATTTGAATGTTGATAGTTGCGCAGAGCCTTCGGAATTAGCAAATATTTTTGACAATTTCTTTTGTGACCTGGATAAATAGACACTCACTGGACATCCTGAACTTAAACCTAATACAACACTATGGGACTTAAATCATCCCAATTTTTTATCTCAAAAGGGTTATGTGCAGGGAAGATTTCAAATTGCTTGCTTGAAAGTCGATAAGTCATCGGGTTCGGATGGATTAACCTTCAAGTTCCTTAGGATTGCTTCCCCCAAGATAGTATCCCCTAATGCTAAAATATTCAACTTATCTTTCAGGACTAGATATGGGAGAACGTGGCAAAATTCACTCAATGAATTAATCCACTAATTTCATGCAATTTGCAGAGTGCAAAGTGATCTGTAAAGTGCCAAGTTCCACCAAAAAGTGCAAAGTTTGACTTGCGAAGTGTGGAATTTTGCTTGCAAACAGCAAAATTGCACCATTCATGGGTGACATTCTGTCATTTTCGAGCAAAAACTTCATGATTTCGGGTGAAGTTGAAGTTCTTGAGGGTCAGTACAATTTTCCGAAGCTCAGCAAAGTGCTAATTTCAGCCGGTTTGTGGCAACTTTGCCAGCGAAATTTAACTTTGCCCCATCTCTATTCATGACAAATGTCATTCCTGATTTATGGAAAACAGCAATAGTTGTCCCATTACATAAGAAAGGTAACAAGACAGTATTCGTAAACTATCATCCTATTTCAATTCTGTCCACATTAGCTAAGCTGCAGGAGAAAATCGTACATATCCAACTGGTTAATTACATTGAGTTGCACAGTTTGCTATGTCGGGAGCAGCACAGTTTTAGAAAACATCATGGCACCAACATGGCCTTGGTTGGTTTCACGGATGCTATTTACTGTGCAATTGATCAGGGTATGGTGACTGGTGCTGTGTTCGTGGACCTGACCAATGCCTTTGATTTGGTTTACCATGATGTATAATCTACAAACTATCAAACCTTGGTCTAGGATCCCCTGCTTCTGCCTGGTTTGCGGACTACTTGAATGGCAGAAAGCAGATGGTTAAAACTAAGAATGTTGTTTCTATGGTCAACTTAATTTGCAGTGGGGTTCCTCAAGGATCTATCTTGGGGCCTCTTCTGTTCACTGCCTATATCAACAGTCTGCCAGTAGTCTGCAAACCTGTGCATGCTTAACTTTACACAGACGATGCAGTATTATATGTCCATAGCAAGGACATTAACAAAATCAATTGTGCATTGGATAAAAGCTTCAAAAATCTACAAGAGTAGTTCATCAAAGAAAAAATGGTTTTGAATCTTCAAAAAACGAAATCAATGTTGTTTGGCACTAAGTCAAAGTTGAAAAAATCTGCCCAACAGTTCTGCATTGAAGCTGGCAATGATGTCTGTTTGGAAAAGGCTGATCGTTTTTTGTATCTGGGTGTACACTTGGATCCTACTCTACCTTTGATATTCACATTGAAAAACCTACTAACCTGGTTTACCAAAGGCTCAACTCCTTATACAGAATCCGAAAATACTTAACACCTGAAACTAGAATCAAAATAGCACAAGTAAACTTACTCTCTTTATTGGAGTAAGGCTCATTGGTCACTGATGCTGCTAATAAATCAGTATTATACCAGAAGCATTCATTTTATTACAAGATCGCCAAATCTGCATCTGGAAGTAATAATGTAACACATCACTGTCATTCTTTAAATATCTTATATTAGTTACAATCAGAGTTGAAATCTAAATTGACACGCGCTAGTTTCTTTAAGAAAACTTTACATACTAAGGCCACAACTTACCTAGCGAATCAGCTTGTGTTTGTTAACATACTTTCATCTTGGTCAACCTCTAAAAATCATATCAAAATTCCATTGTTTCAAACAAATATGGGACAATGTTCTTTTATTTACTAGGCTTCTTCAGTTTGGAACACAGTCCTACCCCTTGTAAGAGAATTTTTAACTATTTCCACTTTTACAAAGAAATTGAAAGCCTTTCTTAATACATTTAATGTTTGGGACTGTTATATGTAATCTACTTTGTGTAATTAACTTGTATTCACACTCGTTTGTATTGTTTGCCCTGATTATTGTAAACTGTTTTGCTTTTTTTTTTGCTCCTACCATGCCCTGCGACCAGCCACTCCTTTGGGCTGCTTATTATTAACCCATCCACCAGGCCATCCCCTGTTTCCATCATCTCCATCCTCTATTGGTTCTGCATCCCAGAAGACCAAGCATATCCTTGCTGGGTGGGCCTCCTTAGGGATAAAGGAGGGGAGAGAGGGTTCTGTTGCCTTGACTGAGAATGTTGGGGGGGGCTGAGGAGATCGGAAAGGGCTGTGAGGCTGCATGGTGTGAGAGGAACATGGCGACCATCATCTGCTCAGCTAGAAGGGCAATTTTCTGCTTTTCTTGGGCCCCTCCCACCTCCCACAATCGGCCACTGCAGCATCCTGGAGGTAGGGATGTTCAGCAGTGTGTCAAGGCCTACCCTGCCTAGAAAGCCTTCAAATAAATAAATAATTAAACACCATACCTCATAGAAGGCTCATTAGGAAATTGGGCAGTTTGGGGGTGGTTCCTAAAGTGGTAATGTGGGTATGAAATTGGTTGATTGGTAGGTGACAGAGGGTAGTGGTAAACGGAACTTACTCGGGGGAAGGTAGAGTGACCAGTGGGGTACCCCAGGGCTCGGTACTGGGTCCATTCCTCTTTAATGTCTTTATAAGCGACATTACAGAAAAGCTGAAGGGGAAGGTATACCTCCTTGCAGATGACACCAAAATCTGCAACAGGGTGGACACCACACAGGGGTTATTGAAAATGTACAGAGACCTGAGAAAACTCAAGGAATGGTCAAGGGTGTGGCTGCTGGGTTTCAATGTGGAGAAATGCAAAATCATGCACCTAGACAGAGTGCAACATGGGGCAAAGACAGTCATCAAACAGGAGAGAGACCTAGGAGTAATCATATTTGATGACATCAAGGTGGCAAGGCAGTGCGACAAGGCAGTATGTAGGGTCAGTGGGATTCTGTGGTGTATGGTGAGAGGTATCATCAGCAGAAGGAGGGAGGTGGCATTGCCACTCTATAGATCATTGGTGAGACCCCACTTGATGTGCTGTGTATAGTTCTGGAGATCACATCTCTGGAAGGACATAGACAGGGTGGAGGCTGTCCAGAGGAGAGCAGCTAAAATGGTGAAGGAGTTGCATCAGGCACCTTATGAGGAATGACTAAGGCACCTCAGTCTCTACACCCTGGAAGAGAGGAGGAGGGGTATGATAGAGACCTATAAATACCTCACAGATTGAACAAGGTATGGAAGGGGAGTATTTTTCAGAGGAGAAGGCACACAAGAACAAGGGGAAATGCAGTGATGCTGGAAGCGAGAAAATTTAGGAGGGACATGAGGAAGTACTTCCTCACTGAAAGAGTGGTTGATGCCTAGAACGGTCTTCCAGTGGAGGTGAAAACAATGGTAGACCTCAAGCATGCATTGGATGGGCACAAGGAAATCTTAGCTGGGAAGTAGGGGGGGTAGCTGGAGATCAGGAAAGATCTGTGGTGACAGTATATGCACGGAAAAATTAGCAGACTGGGTGGGCAAAGTGGTCCTTATCTGCCGACACATTCTATGTTTCTGTGTTTCTATATTTCATTTCTGGAAAACCAACCAGGTGTGGAGAAGCAGTCACTGACATACTGAGTGAGAGACTTTTTCTAAGTTGCAGACACAGCCCGGCTCAGCCAGACCAGGGAAGAGTGTGAAGGTTCCATATGTGACACCTGAGTGGGCCTGCCAGCATTTTCACACCAGAGGATTGTGAATTTCAAGCATTCCTGTTCAGTAGGATGAAGAGGAGTCTATTTGGGGTGTCATTGTTTGAGAAAAACTGAGTTTTACTGCTGGAGGAAAGCGCTGTAGACAGGCTTTACTTCTGTACTAGAATGACTTGATCTAGCTTGTTCTTCCTCTGAAAATGGGTGAGCACTCTCAATCTCAGGTTTTGCATCCATCATAGGGGCATTTGCAGGAAAAGTGGGTTCCACCATGACACCAATCTCAGCAATCTCCACAAGCAAGTCTTCCAATGAAGTTCAGGATCTGGTGGGACAAAAAGGTATCTATAACAATTTCAACTGGCCCTCCCATGGATTGACTTAGAAAGCCGGCTCCGCAGCTCTATTAAACTTGTATAACCCCTGTCCTCTCCACTAGAAGTATTGACAGCAACTGTCTCTTTATGACCAGGTGGTTCAGAAGACCTTCTTTCAGTGCCCATTTGAATAATTTCTATTCGACCATCTCCACAGCACCATTACTAGACTCAGCCCCCACCATGAAAAAAATCATGCCCAGGGATTTCAACTGTAACTGGTTAGCAAACAACAGTAAAAGCCACCATGACATGATTGTCAACCTGCACTTAACACAGGTCATTTCCTCGCCCACCCGAATAAATTACAAAAGTGGGAATGCCTCATTCATAGATTGGGTGCTGGTCTGCCACCCACACAGGATCCTCCACACCAGAGTCCTTCCAGACTTCCTAAGTGACCACTCCCTAACTGTATGCCAGTGATCTAAATACTCCTTGCTGCTACCTCCCACTCCAGAACTCGAGTGTTCCACTCTCACAAAACCCCGCAGTTGCAAGCTATGCTTCAACAGATAGAGTGGTCCTTCCTGCTGCAGAAGCAGGATATTGATGCTGCTCTGAATTACTTCATAATGCATTTAAACAGAATCTGTGACCTAGTGGCCCCATACAAAACCCTTACAAAAAAGGAACCTCCCAACCATGGTCCACACCAGACTGCCTGTCTCTAATAAGAGAACATGATAGAATCTGGCCACAATATCGGGAGCTTGGCCTAAATATCTTCCTCCAAAGGTACAAGGAAATCAGAAACAGGGTAAAAAATCTAGTCAGAGCCGCAAAGGCTATCTACCACAAAAACAAACAGTTCTCATCCCTCAAGCCACCTAAATCACTATGGAAAGGGATTAATGATATCCTAGGCAACTTTAACAGGCCGCACCCTCACTCAGTTCTTATCGATGGGTCCCAGTCTGATGGTGACATAAACATAGCAAATACTTTCAATAGCTCATTTAGTGACCTCACCGCCCACATCCCAGCTCACCCTAGTCGTCCAGGGGAAGAGCACACCACCCCTATGAACCACCCGTACCCCAAGTTATATGTTAGGAGAATAAACTGGGTAGAAACATATGAATATCTAGCCAGCTTAAAATAACTACGTGAATGGGGCCAGATAAAATTGACATAAAACTCCTAAAACATGCAGTGCATGAAGTCACCCAACCCCTTCAGCTCATCTTTACCTTAGCCCTCTCAACTGAGCAGGTGCCAAAAATCTGGAAAACAGCACATGCAACACCTGTCCACAAAAAGTGAGCTCCTGAACTACCTATAAACTACTGCCCCATCTCAATTCTATCACCACTCTCAAAAACACTTAAAAAGGTAGTAAACTAACAGATCTCCCATTACATGAGTAAATATGATCTATTATCACCTGAGCAGTATGGATTCTGGAAAACCACAGTACCCTAACTGCACTAATAGAATACACTGACCATCTGTACCAGGCCCTGGATAGAGGGGATCTTGCTGGATCTATATTCATAGACCTCACTAAGGCTTTTGACCTTGTAAATCATGATCTGCTCTGCCTAAAAGTAAACAAACTAGGCCTCTCAATGGAAGCCACTGGCTGGCTAAAAAGCTATCTGACTGACGGAACCCAAGCAGTCACATGCAGAGCAACCCTGTCAGATTTCAGGCCTGTGACAGTGGTAGTCCCCAAAGTATCTATCCTTGGTCCCCTTCTGTTCAGTTTCTTTGTTAATGAACTCCCCACAGCCTGCTCATTCACAAAAATACTCCTTTACACATATGATAAAGTTACTGTATCACAGCCACACACAGCAGCCTACCCTTCATACAACACAGTTTCCAAACTGACTTCACTGCCCTTTGTAGCTGGTTTGCTAATAACCTCCTCATCGTGAACTCTAAGAAAACTAAATACATGCTTTTCTACTCCAGAGGCAAACTCCCCCCCCTTACTGTAGTCATAACCTCTGACCTTGGAGCCCCTATACAGCAAGTAACCACTTTCAAATACCAAGGGATTACTCTTGACTTTAGACCTAACCTACTCAGAGCATGTGGACTTGCTCATTAAGGCCACTAACTCTAGACTCGGCGTTCCCAACAGGCACAAAAATGCAGTCCTCCCTGAAATCATACAGTAAGTCATCAGAAACAACATTCTCAATCTCATAGACTATGGACTGGTGATCTATGGAGCGGCCGGTAGCAAAGTACTCGATAGAGTCCAGGGCTTAATGAACAGGGCCTGCTGTTTTGCACTTAACCAAAAATCAGACTCACACAAATGCACCCTGTACTTTGATCTTGAGTGGTTTAATCTCAATTCCTGACTGCATTATCTTAGCCTCATCACAAGCAAAAAAGCCTTGCTTGGGCAACTGTCCATAGGTGTCCAATCTCTCCTTAGCCCTGTGGCTTCCAAGCACACCACCAGCGGGGTGCTACACAATTCCTTGATGTTCTCTAGATGAAAAACTTCCATGGGTCAGTCCTGTTTCTCCTTTCATTTCCCCAAATTATGGAATTCCCTCACCCCATCACTCAAAACCTCTGGCTCACTTGCCACCTTTAAGTCCCAGGTAATAGCCTCCCTCACCCCTCTTAACCCCTGAAGCTGCTATCGCTAACCAGACTACCATGGTCCCCCACTCCCCCCTTGACCTCCTTGCCCTCTTGCTCGCACACTTCAGATTCTTTACCACTCTTGTATCTTGTGTTCCTTGTCAGCAAACATTTGGCAGCCCCTAACCACTACCAGGTAATACTGCACAAAAGCTGATTCTAATTCTCTTCTGAAATATTGGGAGTGTTGCACTGTCAAATCACTGCTATAAAATGTGCAACCCTGTCCCTAATGCCAAGCTATATCCTGTTCATCTTATTGCTTACTCAGCTGTTCAGCTAACATGTCTGCCATGCTTTGTTACTCAGCAGTGCCTTGCCATGTCAATTGAATCACTGTAAATACGTACATACTCTCTGTCCTTTATTCCAATGCTGTAATGTTACATTGCTTTCCTGTTGTATATGACCCTAGACCATTTGAAAATAGGCTCTGCCTAAAGGGCTCGTGTGTAATAACTAACTAGCTAAGTAACGAACTAACTAAATCATGTGTCAGGTAACCTGACATCCATATTCATATAGGGATAATAAATGTTTACATCATCTTAACTCTCTTGGGAGCATGGCATCACAGCACAGTGTCGATACAGCGCCAGAGTTTGGCGAGTGTCATTTACAGCAACCTCTCTGTGCCCCCCTCCCCAAGGTCTGTCAGCAGTGTCAGGTGCAGGTGCTAGGTCAACATTTGGGGTTGGTTATGCAGAGCTAGTGGGTTTCAGTTTCTAAACTCTAATTAAAGTGTTTGGTTTGCAGCCTTCCTTTTGCAGGTCCTTTGATAAAAGATTAGATATTAACCAAGCAGCTAAAGCAAAGTGGCTCATTTGAAGAGTTTTCTCTGGTCTTTTCCCTTCCTCTGGCTTCAGCTTGCTTGCCAGTAGGTTTGCCAATTGCATCACAATGATGCATGGCTCAGGCATCCGTCAGTGTGCAATATTCTGCTTCCCTGGATTTTCTAAATTTCTTAGGAGGACTCTGCCTCCTGACTATACAGCCTGCTTTCAGACCCAGAGGTCATGCCAAGCTTTGTCTGCTTGGTTGCTGTATGCAGCAGCTTCTGTGGTCAGTCTGAAATCCTCCTACAACTTGCCTCTCAATCTTTGGGTAAAATGTAGAGAGGTCTCTGGTCGAGCATCATCAGCATGGACAGCAAAGCATAACCCTGTGAGTAGAGAAGTAGTGCATTGAACTTTGCTTTTGAAGTTGCTTTTGTGAAGCTTTGCAAAATAGCCACTGTTGGACTTCACTTCACTCAAACTTTGTGAAATGCATTCACAAACAAAGTTTGTGGGAAATTTACAGTCAGTTTTGTTATTTATCCACAGAATACAAAATGTGTTAGGAGAAGAGGAAAAACTTAGAGAAAAGCATGATGATGATATTTTATGAAGTTGCTGAACTGAAATGTACTATCACACACATTTATTTGTAGGTATTTAGAACAATTTAATGCTCGTTAATGTATTTGATGAGATATACAGTAACATGATGTGCCACATGTGCAGTACTGTTAGAGGAGAGAAGGGTGACTGCATGCTGATGCACTCATTAAGCCTGGACAGATGGGTTACTTACATGGTCGGTGGTGAGGAAGAGGACCCTTCATGTTGCTGCTGTTTATAGATGTGCTTGAGGCTTGAGTGATGTGCAGCTGTGACACTGACCATGGAAAAATTTCTTGGATTTTACCTGACAGGCAGTAAGGAGGAGGAAGAGGAGGAGGAGGACTTCACTCTTTGTATAGCTGCTGTCTGTAGCTATGCTTGAGTGATGTGCAGTTATGGCACTGCCCATGCAAATATGTTTTGGATTTTACCTCACTGGTGGTAAGGAGGAAGAGGAGGAGGATGATGACTTCACTCAGCATGTTGCTGCTGCCTGTAGCTGTGCTTAAGTGATGTTCAGCTGCTGCAACATATCCCTTGGATCGGGGTCTTCTTACCTGACTGGCAATGAGGAGGAGGAGGAGGAGGAGAAAGTGGTTAATGCCTTCACTCTGTGTGTTGCTGCTGTCTGTAGATGTGCTTGAGGCTGGGGTGATGTGAATCTGTGATGCTCCCCAAGAAAGGGGTCTCGATTTTTACATGACAGGTGTTGAAGAGAAGGAGCATCAGGACTTCACTGTGTGTGTTGCTGCTATCTGTAGATATGCTCGACGTGTGTGTGGTGTACAGCTGCTGCAACCCTGCCTTTGGTGGTGAAGAGGAGGGCCCTTGAGCTGTGCTGTGCTGTACTGTGGCAGATGAAGTGGGAGAGACCTAATTTAGTCAGTTATCTGGCTCATTTTGTTGTTCATGACTTGGATACATCTGTGAAGAGAAAAGGGAGCAAAAACCTGCAAAGGAAGAACTATTAAGAAAAACAAATTGAATAGAGTAATACCATCAGGGGTGTAATGGCCTGCCCTTGAAAAGTCTGGATGCAGCCTGACAAAAGGTAAGCACAGAAGGAGAAGGACCATGTGCTGTGCTGTACTATGGTGTCTGAAATGAGACAGACTTGTGAAGACAAAAGGGATACAAGATGCAGTCAGTTACAGAAACATAAAAACATAGATGTTGTCGGCAGACAAGGGCCTATTGGCCCACCTACTCTGCCCAAATTTCCCAACCAACTGTGCCACCACAGACCCTACTCAGTCTTTGGTCTTCCCCTCTTGCCTTACTTTTAAGGTCCCCCTGTGTCTGTCCCATGCATGTTTGAATCCTATTACCATTTTAGCACCCACCATCTCTGCTGAGAGCTGTTACAGGCATTCACCACCTTCTCAATGACCTACATTATTTTTTCCCACTTTTCCTAAGAGTCTGTGCAGTGTCATTATAACCTCCTCCCTTCTTCTCTTGAACCATCTAGCAATGCAGCATAGCATTCAGTTGGCCTTGGCTGCTGCCTTTCTACACTGAATGATTTGTTTAAGGTCTCTGGTGATGGCTATGCCCTAGTCCTTCTCCTCCTCTGTTTCAGTGACTCAGACTGCCCAGGCAGTACCCTAGCATTGGATTCTGTCTTATTACAGTCTGTGCATGATACTGCACTTCTTTGCATTCAACCCCAACTGTCAAATGCCTGACCACCTCTCTAGCTTAGCCGGGTGCTCCTTTAAGTTCTACATCGTTTCGCCTGAGTCTACCCTCTCACAGTGTTTGGTGCTGTCTGCAAAGAGGCAGATATTACCCTTTACTCTGTTTCCAATATCATTAATGAGCATATTAAAAAACACTGGTCTGAGCACTGACTCCTGCAGGACACCACCTGTAACCTTCCTTGTAACTGAGAGTTCCCTCCCCACCCCTACCCTCTGGGTCTTACTGCAAAGCCAATTTGCCACCCATGTGGTTAACTTGCTCCCTGCCCCTAGATCCTCCAACTTCCTCATCAACCTCTTGTGTGACACCGAGTCAAAGGCCTTACTGAAATCTAAATACAGAATGCCAACCACCTGCCTCTTGTCTACCGCTCCCATTATCCAGTCAAAAAGTTAATTAGGCTTCTTCTGACAGGATCTTCTTGACATGAACACATGCTGTCTCTTGTCCTGTACTAGCCCACTGGCTTCAAGGAACCACATTAATCTTTCCTTTAGAATGGACTCCATGATGAGCTTACACACAATGGAGCCAGACTGACTGGTTTGTTGTTCCCTTGGCCACCCTGGGTACATTTTTGTAAAGTGGTACCACATACACAGTTCTCCATTTCTGCAGTACCACACCAGTATCCAAAGAGCTGATGAATAGGTCTGACAGTGGACCTCTCAGCTCCACCATCAATAGGTGGTGACAGTGATTTTCTCACTCCGACGTGCTCACAGGAGGATTTGTAGGAAACAGACGTTGCTGAAGTGGTAGAACCTCTGTCTTTATTGGAATATCATATGCAGCTTTTGATTTCTTTCTCAGTCATGCACCATGTGGTACTGATTGATCTGCCCAGTGTTGTAGAACAGCAGGTGGCATAGATGGTGAAGATGAAATTTTCTTCACTGGTCCCGAATGGAGCTTGCACAACTTGCAGCATCGGGGGATGTGATTAACTCGTGAAGGTGACTAGAGGTTATTCTAGTACATGATGCTGATCATGTCCTTGAATCTAGATATAACATCAGGTGGTGTGGTTGGAGGACAGTTTTATGAAATGAAAGTCAATAGTGGCCCACAGGAGAAAGCAGCGTTAGGTTTTACAAAGCACTATATTCATGGAGTCTATCTGAATGCATACATTGTTTCAGGAAACATAGAAACATAGAAGTTGACGGCAGATAAGGACCGCAAGGCCCATCCAGTCTGCCCATTTCTTTTTCTACCTTATAAATGTGCCATCGGCCTTTGCTCTGTCAGTGGCCTATCTATTCATAGTCATTTGTATTGCTCCCTTATGCCTATCCCATGCCTGTTTGAAGCCCTGCACTGTATTCATAGCCACCACTTCTTGTGGTAAGTCATTCCATGCATCCACCACTCTTTCTGTGAAAAGAATTTCCTCACATTCCCCCTTAATCAGCCTCCCTCTAATCTCATGCTGTGTCCTCTTGTCCTGCTATTTTTCTTATATTTAAACATGTTAGACTCTTTCACCTTGTTTATGCCCTTAAGGTGTTTGAATGCCTCGATCATATCACCTCTCTCCCTCCTTTGCTCAAGGGTATACATATTGAGCTCCGTTAATCTGTCCTCATATGTCTTCTGATGCAGTCCCTGCACCATTTTGGTTGCCCTTCTCTGGACTGCCTCAATTTGGTTAATGTCCTTGTGAAAGTGTGGCCTCCAATACTGCACGCAGTACTCCAGATGGGGCCTAACCAGTGTCTTGTACAGAGGGATTATTACCTCCCTCTTACGACTTGTGATACCCATACTAATACACCTAACACTAGCCTTACCTACTGCTTTAGAGTCTGCTTGGATGATTTTAGGTCATCAGTGATTGTGATGCCCAAGTCTCTTTCTTCCTTTGTGACTGTAACAACTCCCTCCCAGCCTATAGGTGGCTTCAGGTTTCTCTTCCCTATGTGCATGATTTTGCACTTCTTTGCATTAAATCCCAGTTGCCACTCTTCTGACCATTCTGCTAGTTTATCCAGATCTCTTCTCATTCTGCCCACCCCATCTGGATCATCTACTCTGTTGCAGATCTTGGTGTCATCTGCAAACAGACAAGCCTTACCTCTAGTCCATCTGCAAGGTCACTAATGAAGATGTTGAAGAGGACTGGCCCCAGGACTGATCCCTGAGGTACCCACTTGTGACTTGCATCTCTTCCGACTGTATACCATTTACCACCACTCTCTGTTTCTGCCGGTCAACCAGTTTGCCACCCAGTTGACCAACTTCTGACCTCACTGAGCCTACCCAGCTTATTTATCAATCTTCTATGTGGAACAGTATCAAAAGCTTTGCTGAAGTCAAGGTAGGCAACATCAACTGCTCCCCCTTGGTCCACCACTCTGGTTACCCAGTCAAAGAAATCTATGAGATTAGTTTGACAGGACCTTCCTTTTGTAAACCCATGCTGTCTTGGATCCTGTGCTCCTATGGATTCCAGGTGTTGCACTATCCTTTCCTTAAGGAGTGCCTCCATAATCTTGCCCACTACTGAGGTAAGACTGACGGGTCTGTAGTTCCCTGCCTCCTCCCTGCTACCACTCTTGTGGAGCGGGATCACATGAGCCCTTCTCCAGTCTTCTGGGACCTCTCCTGTGCTCAGAGACTCACTAAACAATTCTGCTAATGGCTCTGCTAGTTCCACCTTTAGCTCCTTAAATACCCTGGGATGTATGCCATCAGGTCCCATTGCCTTATCCACCCTGAGCTTAGCAAGCTCTTGTAGGACCCTTTCTTTTGTGAGAGGAGTAGTGCTCACCTCCCTCCCCCTGTGTCCATGATGCTGAGCTGTGGGCCCTGCCCTACCTTCTCTTCAGTAAATACTGAGCAAAAGTATCTATTTAGGATAGATGCCTTTACAGGGTCCTCCTCCTCACATGCTCCCTTTTCTCCACTAAGCTTAGCAATACCCTCTCTGGACTTTCTCCTTTCACTAATGTATCTATAGGAACAATATACTTTGTAGATGTACGATGCATTTCTCAGAGATGAACTTTGGAAATGTTCTGGGCACTGCTGGCCCACGTCTGAAAGTCAGTGATAACACTGCGTTCCAGAGAGATAAAATATGGGAATGCGCTTGACACTGTTGCCCCATGTCTGAAAGTAATAGAAGAGCATTCCTAAGAGATAAAATGTGTGAAGGTGCTGGGCACTGCTGGCCCATGTCTGAAAGTCAATAATAATCACGCATTCCTGAGAAATAAAATACAGAATGTGCAGAGCATTGCTGTCCCATGTCTGAAAGTCAGTAATAATACTGCCTGCTTGAGAAATAAAATCTGAAAATGCCCTGGGCACTGCTGGCCCATGTCTAAAACACATTTCACACTATTTCCTTATCACACAAAAATCTTCCTTCTCCATCATCCAGATCAGAATTCTCACAGGATGGGATTTATCTTTTGAGAAACTTGTTAATGTCTGTGGGGTCTGAATAGCCCTCCCCTTCATCATCCTCACTCATCTTCACTAGTGATGCCACTCAACTGGATGGGAGGAGGTGACTGTTCATCTTAATGAATGTCAGGGTGCTAACATTTCTGGGGAACAGGTTTGTTTGACGATCCCCAACTATGGTCCCTGCTACACTGAAGACCCTTTCTGAGCTGATGCTTGCTACAGGACAGCTAAGGTGCTTTATTGCAGTGGATACAAGGGCAAGCCAGTCTTGTGCCTTCTCACTCCAGTGCAGCAGGGGCTCAACATCAACATCTAATTTTTGAGGTCAGATGAGTAGGACTCATCCATTTGTTCGGCTGCCTTGAGTTCTACGTCCTCCAATGCCTCCTCGTCCTTTGTATAATCCTGTACTCCAGCTTGAGATAGTGCTGCCCACAGTGGATTGTCATGAAGCTTGCTGGATGTGGATGGTGTTTGGTCACCCTAACTGTCTTTCCAATACTGCTGCTACCAGTTGTTCCGCCGGTGATCCAATTATATTTATGCAGTAACCAAACACCACACACTTTTTCAATGAGCATCTCTTTCTGTTCCTGGACATGGTCATGTCCATCCTGAAGGACAGCAGAAATACCTCATTTGTATCTTGGGTCCAACAACATGCAAAATCTGGGAATGTCACTATGCCTTGCAGGAATGTGTTAGCATCCAGAACTACCAATATATGGTCCTTTAATGCACATGAGGTGGAGTCTCCTCCTGCTTCCAACTGCTGAACATTCAGAAGTGCCTGCCTCAACACCCAAAGGAGTGGAATAGCCTGGCTCATATATTTTTCTGTAGTAAGCAAGATGAAAACTCCAGTACTGCTACGGCTGGTAAGAAGCAACATGTACTCTGACACTACCTTGTTCTGTTCATTCAGCCACTCCAGCATTAACAGAGCTGAGTTCCAGCTCATGACCACTTCCTGTTTTAAGCTGTGTTGAGGCAGGTCATTTCAAAGTTGAAGGGACTGCAGGTGATCCCTGGCCTTACCAGGATGGGCAAAATGTGCACAAATATGTCCGTACACAGCAGACTTTTAGTATCTGGTTCCGAGAGCAATTCCTGCACAATCAGATTGAAATAATGAGCAAGATGGGGCAGCCTCATGAAATCCCCCATCATTTATTGTCTTTATTATATTGCCATCATTATCAATGCCTATGAACCCACCTTTCAGGTCCAGTGGATGGAGCCAATCATCAGTCTCCTTCAGAACTGATGATAATATATTGACTCTAGTAGGTGACTGCAGCATACTTTCATAGCCAGTGTTGGATGCTGGTGAATTCCATTTGCGTAGCTACCACCACAATAGTTTTTGTTGGTGCATTTTGAAACAACTGGATTTATAACCCCTTCAAGCTGTACCCAGTGCCCTATGAGACAGAGATAGGAGCTGGCAGCTGTTGGCCCATTGCTTCATATATCTGTTGTCAAACGTATGTACTCACATGACACATGCTCCAATGCATGTTTTACTGCACCAGAAACGAAGTCATGGAACTTGGGAACAACCCCTTGAGATGTGCATACAGCTCAGCATCTACTATTTGGGGTATGCTTTTGACATTAGTCTAGAAAACCTACCTTTTCAACCAGTAACAAGAGCAAGAGCTCAATAGCGATCATTTCAGAAGCTACAATATTTCATTCCTTTGCCACCGGTCGTACTATAAAAGTCCTAACTCCCCTTTCCCTCTCCCCGTAGGCCCCCACCGCTGCATCAGTTCTACCAACCTATCCTTGGGACTTCACTTCTCACCATGTTTATCCTTCGCTTACATATTACATACCCCTGCTGGTACCCCATCTGCCATTAGTTGGTGGTTCTCCAAGCCATTGTCATGGCTAGTACTAGTGACTGCCCCGGTAAATAAACTAACTGGCACTTCTATACAAAGAACATGGTTTATATACAGTTGCATGGTTCAATGGTGGACCTCCCCCTTGTATTTGAATCCTCCTCTGTTATGGCTTGCCTTATCTTCCTTTTATCATTTGACTCCCCTATTTCTGCACCATTGTGTTTGTGTTTATATACTTATTTACATGTATTTATATGTTTTTATGATGAATGTTACCCGACCCTGTGCTAACCAGGTCATCTTGTAAAAGAGCTCTGCTCAATGATTGCCTGGATAAATAAAGATTTTGATTGATTGATTGATTGATTGAGCATAAGCTGCACTGTTTTGGGATCAGATGTGAATGGACTTTGTGGAAACAGCTTTGACCAGGACTGGGGAGGTGGTTTTAGTACCTGACTTGGGGTTACAAATCCAGTTATTTTTTCTTTTTCCTGAGTGTTGCACAGGGTTTTTTAAAGTGGTGTAGTTGGAGGACAGTTTTACACATAAACATAGAAACATAGACTTTGACAGCAGATAAGGACCGCTGTGCCCACCCAGTCTGCCCATTTCCCTACCTGATGGATAAGCTGCAGATCCTAGATAACCAACAGCCTATGTTTTCCTACCCCCATCCACTAGAATTGCCTTATGACTGCCCCATGCATTCTTGAAATTCACCACTGTTTTTGACTCCACAACCTCCTCAGGAAGGTTGTTCCATGCATCCACAACCCTCTCTGTGAAAAAATATTTCCTCACATTACCTCTGAGCAGTCCCCCCTCAATCTTCAAATTGTGCCCCCTTGTTCTTGCACACCTCTTTTTCTGAAAGATGTTACCCTCTTGGACTTTGTTGATTCCTTGAGGTACTTAAATGTTTCTATCATGTCTCCCTCTCCTTCTTACCTTGAGGCTATTACATAATAGCTCCTTAAGTCTCTCTTCATATGTCTTCTGGTGCAGACACTGCACCATCTTAGTTTCCCTCCTCTGGACCACCTCCATCCTATCTATGTCTTTGCGGAGACTGGGTCTCCAGAACTGCACACAGTACTCAGATGGGGTCTCACCAGCTGCCTGTACAGAGGGATAACAACTTCCTGTTTTCTTCTGGTGATGCCTCTCCCTATGCATCCCAGTATCCCCCCAGCCTTCCTTACTTCCCTCTCACATTGCTTGCCCACTTTTAGGTCATCAGACATGACTACCCCCAGGTCCCTTTCCATTTTCATTGTTGTTAGTATCTCACCCCCACTGTGTACTCTTCCCCTGGGTTTTTGTTTCCCAGGTGCATTACTTTGCACTTCTTAGCATTGAATCTAAGCTGCCATACATTTGACCATTCCTCCAGCCTGGCCAAGTCCCTCCTCATCCTTTCCACCCCACCTTGTGCATCAACTCTGTTGCAGATCTTTGTGTCATCTGCAAAGAGACATACTTTTCCTTCCAGTCCCTCTGCAATGTCACTTATAAAGACGTTAAAGAGGACTGGTCCTAGTACTGAACCCTGTGGTACCCCACTAGTAACCTCCCTTTCTTCAGAGTGGACTCCATTTACTATCATCCTCTGTGTCCTGTTCTCCAGCCAATGCTTTACCCAGGATACCGACTTGGGACCCACTCCCAGGCTGGCCAACTTGTATATTAATCTTTTGTGTGGGACTGTGTCAAATGCCTTGCTAAAGTCAAGGTAGGCCATGTCCACAGCCCCTCCTTGATCTACTACTTTGGTCATCCAGTCAAAGAAATCTATTAGATTCATATGACATGGCCTTGTGCTGCCTTGGGTCATGTGTCCCTCTGGCCTCTAGCTACTCAACAGTTCTTTCCTTCAGAAGTGATTACATCATTTTCCCCATCACTGAGGTTAAACTAACAGGTCTGTAGTTTACTGCTTCTGCCCTGCTTCCACTTTTGTGAAGTGGAATAACATCTGCCATCCTCCAGTCCTCAGGTACCACCCCATCCTCCCATGATTTGTTAAAGAGGGTAGTCAGTGGTGTCACTAGTTCTACCCTTAGTTCTTTTAGAATTCTGAGATGAATCTCATCAGGTCCCATTGCTTTGTCCACCTTCAGTTTTAAGAGTTCTCTCAGAACTCTTTCTTCTGTGAATGGGCTGGTATCAACCCCAGTATCTAGAGTGTTTCTATTGTTTGGTTTAGGTACCCCCCTTTTCATTTGTGAATACTGAGCAACAATATTTGTTTAGTATCTCTACCTTTTCACAGTCACCCTCTGTCCACCTCCCTCCCTCCCTGTTATTAAGCCTCACTATCCCTCCCTTGGTCTTCCTTTGCTCCCTGATGTACCTATAAAAGGTTTTATCCCCCTTCCTAACTGAGTTGGCTATCTTTTCCTCGGTTTGGGCCTTTGCTGTTCTGACTGCCTTCCCTGCTTCCTTTTGCTTTAATTGATACAATTCTCTGTCCTGCTCCTTCTGTGATTCCTTGTACTTCCTGAATGCTATCTTTTTCTCCCTAATCTTCCCTGCCACCTTCTTTGAGAACCATAGTGGTTTCTTACATCGTTTTGTTTTGTTTATTTGCTTCACACAAAGGCTTGTTGCCTCTGTGATGGCAGTTTTGATTATTCCCCATTGTTCTTCCACCCCTCCTTCCTGCCCTTTTGCTAGTGCACTCCTTAGGCACTCATCCATTTTGGCAAAGTCAGCCCTCCTGAAGTCCAGTACCTTTGCCTTTGTATGGCTTGACTCTACTGCTGTGTTTATTGTGAACCATACTGTTCGATGGTCACTAGTTCCCAAATGGCTACCCACTTCTAAATCTGTGATCCTCTCACCATCTCCATTTGAGAGTACCAGGTCTAAGATTGCTCCCTCTCGAGTGGGTTGCAATACTAGTTGTCTAAGGCATGCCCCTGTAGGGCATCTAGAATGACTCCACTCTTAGAAGTGGCTACTGCAAATGCACTCCAATTAACATCTGGCATATTCAGATCCCCCATCAGCAATATCTCCCCTTTTTCTGCCATTCTAAGAATACTTCCTATCATTTCCTTGTCCATGTACTCTCCTTGAGATGGGGGTCTGTATACAATCCCTGTGCAGATTGTGGTGCCATTGCCTGTCTCCAAATTGACCCACAGGGCTTCCTCTCCTCCCTGTTTACCCTTTTGTTCTGTAGCTTTGATTCTGTCCCTTATGTAGAGAGCTCCTCCTCCTCCTCTTTTACCCTCCCTATCCCTCCTGTAGATAGTGTATCCTGGTATGTTTACATCCCAGTCATGGTTCTGTGTGTACCATGTTTCTGTGACTGCCACGATATCCGGATGTTCCTCCTCCATCAAGGACACTAATTCAGGAAGCTTGTTGCCCAGACTACGGGCATTAGTTCTCATTGCTCTCCATTTCTTGATGGCTTTACTTCTTGTAGCACTATCCCTATCCTCATTGACTTTGCTTTCTCCATTCATCCCTGTCCTGCTCCCTACTGACCTTTGTACCTTGGTCTTTACCTCATTTTGTGCCCAGTTTTGTAGGGGAAGGCTGGGAATTCCCTGCTGCTTATCAGTGCCTCCCCCCAGACTAGTTTAAAAGCTTGCAAATGAAGCATTTAAACTGATTGCTTAGAAGACATGTTTCCTTCCTGGACAGATGCAGACCATCGTGCCAGTATAGGCTGTTATCCTTCCAGGTGGAAACCCAGTCCCCAGTGAAGCCAAACTCCTGTGCTCTGCACCATTTTTTTAGCCATCCATTGAACTGAATGGTGCGAAGCACCCTCGCCTCACCCTTGCCATAGACAGGCAACACCTCTGAGAAGGATACTGTGTGTGCTCCTTGCCTTGGCCCCTCCCCAACTCCACAAATTCCTCCTGAACTGCTTTAATCTCATGTTGAGTCAAGTCATGAGATGAAAGCCATAAGTGGCCCACAGCAGAAAGCGGCATTAGGTTTTACAAAGCACTATATTCATGGAGTCCATCAGAATGCACACTTGAACAGTGCTTTTTGGCTACTCATTTTCTGCTGACTGTGTGTGAGGATCACATCCTCATCCTCAAATACATACTCTGGGTCATCAACAACATTCTCCTTCTCCTACTCAGCAGGTCTTCTCTTTCTGTTTAATGCAGGTTTTCCCAAAACAACACCACTACTAGCAGCACCAACCATTCCTGTCGCCTTCCTCTGGCGTGCATCAGATACTGATCTATGATTTCTCTTTAATTTGGTATGCTGACTGCCAGTCCCCACATGACTGCCTTTCTTGCCATGACTGACTTTAGTGTGGCAAAGTTGTTATTGACAACACTTGAATCCTCTTGGGCAGTGATAAAGAAATTCCACACTGGATTTGGATGGCTGTGACACTGATTGAGGAATTTCAATGATAGAAACATAGAATTTGTTGGCAGAAAATTACCCCTTGGCCCACCCAGTCTGCCAAGATGGTCCCTGCCTAGTCTGTCTCCACAGACCCTAACTGGTCTCTAGCAACCCTCCCTCCCATCTGCCTATTTCCTAATATTCTCCAATGTCTATCACATGCATGCTTGAAGCCCCCACTGTTTTTATCTCCAATACTTCTGCTGGCAGTCTGTTCCAGGTGTCTACCATTCTTTCAACCACTCTTTCAGTGGAGTAGTACTTCTTCACATCCCTCTAAAACTCCCCCCATCCTGCTTCCTTGCATGCCCTCTGGTTCTAGTGCTCATTCTAATTTGAAAGAGACTCCCCACTTGCACCCTGTTCACCCCTGTGAGGTACTCACAGGTCCCTATCTTGTCCCCTCTTGCTCTTCTTTCTTCCAGGGTGTACATGTTGATATCCCTTAGTCTCTCTTGTTAGGGCATTTGATGCAACCCCTGCACCATTTAATTTGCCCTTTTCTGGACTGCCTCCACCCTGTCTATATCCTTTCTGAGGTGCAGCCTCCAGAACTGGATGCAATATTCCATGTGGGGTCTCACAAGTGAGCGATACAGTGGCAACACCACCTCCCTCCTCCTGCTGAAGATACCTCGCCCTAATGTATTCCAGTATCCTATTGGCTCTATCCACTTATTTGTCACATAGCCCTGCACTTTGAACTCATCAGACGTGGGAACTCCAAGGTCCATTTCCTGCCTAGTGACTGTCAGTACTGTAACAGGGCCCCCCTGTTATGCATCATACAATAGGGTAACATTCCCCTTTAAAATAAAAACAAATTCTGTTTCACTCTTTTCTGTATTCTTTTACTTATTCCAAACTATTCTGTTTCTTTTCTTGTCAGGGTGGCCAACCTGACAAACACATCTCTTTGTGCTTTACTATCCCTTTAAATGCCCCTTTTTCATGAAACAAAACCAAACTGTCATGCTGATTTAAAGAGCAGTTTCCTAATAGAAGCTGCTGTCTTTATCCTGTTTTAAAATGCATTTGTCCCGCCCCCCCCCCAAAAGTAGACTACAGTGCTGCAGAGTTGTTAAAGAGTAGTGGTACCTACAGAACAGAGTCCCTGCTGATCCAAGAAAAGCTGTTTTCCCTTGTTATTGAGCCCAGTAAACAGTAGAAGGTAAAAAGCTGCAATTTCAGCCATCTGAAATAAACAAAACAGGCAGAAAGAGTTAAAAAAGCTCTGTATGGTAGCTAATGAATTGTAATTTGAATCAAAATGACTCTCTGAGGTAGAGAGAGCTGTTTTTCTTTCTGTTGTCTTAGACTATTTTAAAAGAACAAAACAGTGTATTTCTGACAGAATTGTTTTGCTAATATTTAAAGACAAACTTTCTTCTACTTCTTCTTAAAGCTGTACAACACAATATGTTATGGATTGTGAAGTTATGAAAAAGAAATGAAAGGGACTGATTTACCAGAAGCTTCAGCAGGCCCTGCTTAGGAGCTGGCCAGCCCCAGAATGACAGTTTATATAGGAAGAAGGTATGATGTCACCAAAAAGCGGAGGAGTAAAATGTACCAGGAGGAGGCTATATAAACCCCTTTTTGATTGGCTAGGGAGAGGAAATGTGGAGGAGTGTTCTGTAGAGTTCTGGATACTGAGCAAGAAGGAGCTTGTTCAAGGAAAGCTATAGCTGTTAAAGAAGGAAGACAGACCAAGAAGAAATGATTCCTGTTTGAAGTGTGCTGGACTTAACACTTTATATTTCTTTCTGTGAAGTAACAGTGCTTTCTTAATTTTTTTTATTTGTTTTGAACAATTTATTTTGGACATTTATTTCTGATTTAAGAATTACAATTACAAATGCAGTAATTTGCATTTTTTTGTGCACCAAAATTCTGTCTGTGTGTCTGTCATTGATCCCACGCTTCCACAGGTACCCCCCCCCATTTTATACTCTGCTCCTGGGTTCCTGTACCCTAGATGCAAGATTTTGCACTTTTTGACACTGAACCCCAACCGCCATGCTCTTGATTACTCCTTGAGTTTTCCAGGGTCCCTACGCATTCTCTACACCCCCTCCTGAGTGCCCATCCTATTACAGATTTTGGTGTCATCTGCATAAGGCATACCTTCCCTTCCAGGTCTTCAGTAATTTCCCTTATGAAGACTTTGAAGAGGACCAGTAACAGTACCGAGCCCGGAGGCACTCCACCGGTCACTCTCCCATTATTTGAGTGAGTGCTGACAACCACTACCCTCTGTTACCTATCTAGTAACCATTTCCTTACCCAGTTCACCACTTTAGATCACACACTCCGGCTGCTCAGTTTCATTATCATTCTCCTGTGCATCACAGTGTCGCGGTCCTTGCTAAAGTCCAGATAGTCCACATTCGTTTCCCTCCCCTATATATTTCCCTGGTCCCCCAATCGAAGAAATCAATCCGGTAGATGGTAGCTGGTAGAGCTGGGTGTGGCGTTCTTGTTGTGGGTCACTGACAGGAGTATGACTACTAGTAACAACAGGAACAGTGGTACCAGCATCTGCAGCAGCAGCCCTTTTTCGGTGTGTGCTTGCACCAAGCAATAGTTTATCTTTTTTAGGGAGCTGCACTGGTACCTCCTTTGCTGATTTGACAGTAAAGCTAGCACCCTTATTTTTGAAGGGCCTTTGGATCCCAAGATGGATCACCAACTATGTCCGTCTCATGATCCAATGTTTCTTCTTCCTTATCCTCCTGCTTGTAATCCTCACCCTGATTATCACACACTTCCTCCTCTTCAGTAGCAGTACCCGCACCTGCCTTGATATTCTCCTTTCAGTCTTGCTGTTCCTCTCCTTCAATATCCTCCAACACTGGTGCTGGTTCCTCTGTTTCTTCAACCATTTTTTTTTTCTGATCAACTATTAATTTTTGGCTATGGCTGGCAGTGCTACTGCAGGGGGTAACACCACCCTCTAACAATGATGCCAAATCTGCCGCAGTTAACAGCTGCTTGCTAGAAATAACAGAGCTGCCAGCTTGGCTGCTGGTTCTAGGCACGTAACTTCCACCAACCTGACTGGGTTTGCTGTCACTGCCTTTTACCTTACTGCTACCACCTAAACTCCTTTTCAAGTCACATCCTCCTCCAACTGCTAACAATAACACACACAACACATCTACAAACAGTGTTATCATGCCCACAAGCAGCACAGTCACTCATTCAGCATTGTATGAACTTTTAGGTGCTATCAAAGAAACAGCACTAAAATGTCTAGTGAAAACACTTTATCAGACAAAACTAAATTGGGGAGAAAATTCAGAACACTAAAGGTTTGACCAAAAAAAAACACGAAGCATTTGAATTTTATATTGTAGTTTAATACTTGCATGCGCAGCAAACATTTAGTTACAAAGACTGGCAATTCAGAGGTGTGTCCCTGCTGGGTCCAATGCAGATCAAACTGCAGTGGGCTCTGCTGTTACAGACCAATGACCAGCCAAGTAGATCATGACACTGGTCACTGCTTGCAGGGTGAAAACTTCTTGTAGTTGGAAGGACCAATGCACTTCTATGAGAGAGTGCCTCGATTCCTTCATCTGCATGAAGCAACCCAGCAAGCAGCTGAGTTGCATCATGACATACTGTTGTCATGCTGTGTGTCTTTTCCAGTCCACCTCCACATGCCTCCTGACAAGCAGCTGTGCTTATATTATTCGTTCACAGTATTCTCACCACACACATGCCTTGTGACAAGCAGCTGGGCTCATAATTGTTCCCATGCCCTGTTTCAATACCCCACCATCTGATAAGTATCCCTCCCACCTACTCATCACTTCCAATGCCCCTCAATGACAAAAATGACACTGGGGTACCCAGTCCCCAATGTTGGTACCTGAAATAAAGAAAAACATCTCTCAGTGTTCTTTTTTAGTTTCTTTAAATCCTGTAAAAAAGAAAATGGTCTGTCAAAGTATGTTGCCGCTGCTGCCCACCCACCACTACTACACTCCCCCTAACCGGTTCTATGTCATAACAGTGAAAGCCTAAAGGTGATCACTGTTATGCAGAAGTCAAGAGTGCCGATAATTTATTTCGTACTCTGACACCCTGGAGCACAGCGCAATGGCACCAGGGACTTCATTTTTTAATGTTTTCTGTGGGGGCTGCTCCTCTTGCACGCCCCCACACCCCCTTCAGAAGGATTCTCAACTCCAGGGTGGTGCATGTCAGGGTGTGTGGGAAAACAAAAAAAAAAAAGGTTTGGGCTGAGCACAACAAAAATGCACTAGCAGCCAGACCTGAACCTAGTACCCTGCTGACTGATGCTGGCAACCCACTCATCATGTCACAGGGTCGGCTCAGCAACCCACCATGGTGCCACCCCTCACATCCCTTGCTGTGCGTGCCCACTCACCCCCCCCACACATGTACATGTAGTGACATCCTGTCGCTATAGTCGCCCCCCCATCCGGCCACCCTACCCTCCTGTAGCCATCCCTGAAATTTGCTGGGCAGTGGGTCTCCAATATTATAGGTGCCCATTCCCCAGCGCTCTTATCACAGTATACTCCCTAACTGATCCCTGTGCTCTATACCCCCTGCCCTTACTTACCTACTGGGGGTCCAATGTTGTCACCTGCTCTGGACCTGAGACATATATTCACTCTTCAATACCGGATTTTGTCTTGATGAAATCAGGTAAGCTTATCAATGTATTTCAATGCGTATTGAACTTGTACTCATAACTTAATCATTTTTTAATATTTTGACCCCACATTTTTTACATAGTCTTCTTATAACCCCACTTCATGAACAAGGTTTGTGAAATATTTCAAAACCAGCCTGAAAGGTGATTCTGCAGTTGCTCCACAATATCACCTTCTGGCGGGATGTAAAAATGTTCACCTACTGAGCTCATTAGGTGGGGTCATAAGAAGACTATGTTATCAAAATATTAACAAACAAGAAAGTCATGAAGGTAAATTGAAACTGTTCAATGCTTACTGATAGCTTTAGTAATTTTCAATATTTTCACTCCTAATTTTCAACACAGCCATTTTTTCACAGTACCTCATGAACGTGACAAGTGTAATTTTTTCAAATCCTGACCAAAATGTGTTTTCACACTTGTGGTGCAAAATGACATTTCAGGCTGTATTTTATAAATGACACCTATCATGTTTAGAAAGAAGGATCATGAAAAGACCTTTTTTTGAAAATTTGGGATGAAAATGTCACAAAACAACAAGGTTATGGAAAAACATCAAATTGTTTCAATGTTTACTCATAATATTGCAATGTGTGCAGATTTTGGCCCTCAATTTTCAGCATAGCCCTCTTGTTACCCCATCTCATGAACATGACAGGTGTCATTTTTCAAATCTTCTCCTAAACATCTTTTTGCATTTGCTCCTTAAAGTCACCTTTCAAACAGGATTTAAGAAATTCCACCTGCCATAATCATAATGTGGGATCAAAATAGACAGTGTTGAAATTACGGGGTCAAAATGTCAAAAAACATAAAGTCATGTGGAAATAGTGTATTTCTCCAGCATTTACTCATAACATGATTTTTGCAGATTTTGGCCCCAAATATTTACATAGCCCTTTTGTTACCCCACCTGATGAACATGACAAGTGTCAGTTTTCAAATCCCTTCTGAAACATGTTTTCTCAGTCCCTCTGTGAAACCGCCTTTTGGACAGGATTTTAAAAAATCCTCTTGTCTTGACCATAACATGGGGTCATTAAAAGACTTATGAAAATGTGGGGTCAAAATGTAGAAAAACAACTAAGTTATGAAGGGACATTGAATTGTTCCAACATTTACTCAGAAGTTTATTTTTGCAGATTTTGGCCCCTAATGTTCAACATATCCTTAGAAACCTAGAAACATAGACTTTGATGGCAGATAAGGACCACTTGGCCCACCCAGTCTGCCCATTTCCCTACCTATTGGATAAGCTGCAGATCCTAGTTAACCAACAGCCTACTTCTTCCTACCCTCCACCAGAATTGCCTTATGTCTGTCCCATGCATCCTTGAATTCCCCACTGTTTTTGACCCCACAACCTCCTCAGGTAGGCCGTTCCATGCATCCACAACCCTCTCTGTGAAAAAATACTTCCTCATGTTGCCCTTGAGCCATCCCCCCTCTATCTTCAAATTGTGCCTTCCCTTGTTCTTGCACATCTCTTTTTCTGAAAGATGCTACCCTCCTGGACTTTGTTGATTCCCTTAAGGTACTTGAAAGTTTCTATCATGTTCCCCCTCTCCCTCCCTTCCTCGAGGGTATACATAATAGGCTCCTTTAGTGTCTCTTTGTATGGCTTCTGGTGCAGAACATGTACCATTTTAGTTGCCTTCCTCTGGACTGCCTTCATCCTGTCTATGTCCTTACTGAGATCTGGTCTCAAGAACAGCACACAGTACTCCAGATGGGGTCTCAGCAGCTGTCTGTACAGAGGGATGACAACTTCCTGTTTTCTATTGGTGATGCCTCTTCTTATACATCTCAGTATCCCTCAGCCCTCCTTCCTGCCTTCTCACATTGCTTGCTTACCTTTAGGCCATCTTATATGACTACCCCCAGGTCCCTTTCCATTTTTGTTGTTGTCAGTACTCCCACCCATTGTGTATTATTATGTACTCTTCCTCCGGGTTTTTGTTTCCCAGGTGCATTACTTTGCACTTCTTTGCATTGAATCTAAGCTGCCATACTTTTTGCCATTCCTCCAACCTTGCCAAGTCCCTTTCACATCATCCTTTCCACCCCTCCTTGTGTATCAACCCTGTTGCAGATATTTGTGTTGTCTGCAAAGAGGCATACTTTTCCTTCCAGTCCCTCTGCAATGTCACTTATAAAGACATTAAAAAGGTCCGGACCCAGTACTGAACCCTGCAATATTTGGGATTTAACATAGAATCCTTGTGTTACCCACCTCATGAGCATGACAGTGTTATATTTTAAATCCCCTCTAAAACATATTTTCACAGTTGCACTGCAAAATCATCTTTTAGATGGGACTTAAAAAATTTCAGCTGTTGTGATCATAACATCAGGCCACAAAAAGAGTATGTTGGAAATCTGGGGTCAAAATATGTGGGAGCCCACTGAAAATTAGACATTGCTTCTCAGCTGGTCTATCCAGGGTAAAAATCTAAAAATGTGTAAAAAAAAAAAGAGCATGACTGAAAATGAGATATTGCATCTTATCTGGTCTATCCTGGGTAAATATGTAGTAATACTGTGTAAAAACAGCATAGCCTGAACCCTGGGTTATCTTTTACTGAACGTGTAAAAATGGTCTATCAGACAATAAATCCAAAAATTTGAACACTATACAAATTGAAAAAGTTTTTTTTTCCCATTGGAGGCAGGTAAAACTATTGCCACTGGATCTCTTTTACTGCATTATGATTTTGATGATAGTCTTTCCTTTGGGTTGGGGTCAAAGAATTCTGAAACCTTTGTGTTGTACTATAGTGGTGCGTTAGCACCACTATAGATAGGGTTGAGCAGGGGTTTTTATGTTAAACCCCAAACATTGCACTTTTATGCTGTAGCTTCACAGCTGTTCAATGGATTTGCACACAGTTTTGCATGTGCCTTCTCAGGGGCAAGATCGCTTAATGTGTTAAGTTTCGCTCCAGATTCCATGATATGGATAGAGAAAAAAAAATGTTCTTTTTTGCTGTTTTTTTGTCCTCACCTAGTGCCCAGGCAGTTTGGAATTTTATTCTGAAAAGTTCATGGTAGAAGGGATGTGGGTCACAGTGGTGCCTTTCACTAGTTTGGTTAAAAAATATTAATCCATGCCAAAGTTATAAGAATTTGAAATTTCAGTTTTGACCATGTACGTTTCTTTTGGATAGCTGTTTGGAACAAAAAAATAATTTGGTTCATACAAAAAAGATTATTTTTCGATTGGGGGTAATCCTTTTGTTGTGGAAGATATTCTTTTTCTGTTGGCTTTTATCTTGTTTCCATTTTTTTTCTCAAAATTTTTTGAAAACCCATAACAATGAGATCCCGCAGAGACACCAACACATGTATCTTGCTAATTGGAACCTAGTTATGTGGCTTCTGGAGTTACTTTTTGAAAAGAAGACTAGAAATGTGTTTTTATACATTTTTAAATCCTTTTTTGTAACTCTATTTTCTGTTATTGTATGGCCATATGAAAAAGGAATTGGGCCATATGAAAAAAGATCCCTTCATATGAAAAAATAATTTGGACTTCGTTTTTTTTCAGATTCTTTTTTCATATGAAGCATCCTTTTTCATATGTATGAAACTACCTCACAAAAAAGGATCCCTTCATATGAAGAAAAAGAATCTGAAAAATATTAAGTCCAAATTCCTTTTTCGTGATTTTTTTTCATTTGTACAAAAAAGGATGCCTTCATATAAAAAATAACTTGGACTTAGTTTTTTTTTTCAAATTCTTTTTTCATATAAAATGATCTTTATTCATATGAAAAAAAAACACATGAAAAAAAGATCCCTTCATACTAAAAAAGAATCTGGACTTAGTTTATTTGCCACATTTCAACTTCACCAAGCCATAACTCCCTCAATATTTGCAGTTAAGGGGCAATCTATATATCAAAACAAAGATCTTATTGAGTATTGGAAGAATACCCCCCCCAAAAAAAAAAATGTAGGGGCCATATAATAAACCTAAAAATTAAAAAATCTAAATTCTCATAGGATAACATTGGAAGTATACCAAGCCATATGACCAAATAAATAAATTGCTTTTTAGAAGAAATGGAAATGCAGGGCTCAGAGGGCCCTGCATGTCTGCACCAACATGGATCTATGTATCTATGGAGGGATAGAAGTACAGGGCCCAAAGGGCCCTGCACTTCCATAGGCAAATGGATATGTTCATATGGGTCCCAAAGGGACCTGCATGAATGAGGATATGATGATACTACTGTATCTCAAAAAGTAAGGAAATTATTTGCAAAAACTTTGTTAATGCACCAATTAGGGTTCAGATCAAATTGAAAACCATAGGGAAGTGTGGTGTTAGGGTTCCCAACCCTAACACCACACCTCCAGCCTGCCGGCATCAAAAGGAAAAATCATGATGGTTTCCCCTCTCCTGAGTCTTCACAAATCAGATCTGGGTTGTTCCTTGGGGTTGTCAATCCTGATGGGTTGGTAACCCTAACACCACATGTTCCTACTTTTGTCAGTTTAATATGAACCCTAACTGGTGCATTAATGAAGTTTTTTTTACAAAGAATGTAATATTTGCTGTTTTGTTTTGTTGGCTCCCAAGCACACTCATAATTGCACTTTGTATTCTCAGCTTGGTTGGCTTTCTCCCTTTTTCCATATTAAGCATTTTTTGGGGGTGTTCATTTTTTAAAAGCTGTTTCCTCTTCTGTTTCTGGGGCCCTTTCAGATTTAGTAACTTGAAGGTCAATGCTTCCTAAGCCTGAGATCAGCAAAGAGGATTGTTTTAGTTGAAAGGGTATGTAAATCTAAGACTGGTACACATGTTTTTTCTGTTGCAGCTCCTCAGTTTTGTACCAGTGCAAGTAGTCCCACAATCAGAATGGAAGAAGTACTGCTGCAAACATGTAAAAGCTTTATTTAATTATGCAGAAAACATGGCGGTGAACCTAAAAGGCTGTAATCACTAGTCACCCCAGCACTTTGACAATCAGTCTTCATCGGGGCAGGTTTCCGGTGAAAGACCCCTGCCTTAAATACCTGCAATTCATGGCATTTACCAAGTGGATGAGCCATTTACAATTAAATAGCAGTAGCAGGTAAGGCAGGATTCGAGCCAACAGCTTGCAAAATCAATTGGTGCAAACAGTGATTTAAAAACAGAACAAAATTTATCAAGTCATGCAAATACATTCAAGATAATAAATTGTTCAGTGCTCCATGTTATAAATATCGATCTTCTCATACACACGAAAGAAAGTTCCCACTGTAGCGGTGGCTGGACTACTTGGACTGGTGTGTAATTTCAAGGTTTAATGAACCTGCCCCTTGCACCAGTTTCCTCTTGAGCACCTGGGCACGAGACTTTACCTTGCCTTTCTCAGTGTTGGAATAGTCAACCTGAGTCATTGCTATCTGCTTTTTCATTTTATGTTTTTTAAAACAAATTTTTTTGCAATATTTGTATAATCAATAGAATTATTATTGTAATTTTGCTTAATGTATTTTGTTTATGTCTTAATGTATTATGTTTTTATTTTTTTGCATTGTTAGTGCAGTTTCTGCCTGGGCCAGGCCTGGAAAAGGACCCTTGGTCCAATGCTCTCTCCTGGTTATCAAATCAATCACTCAATCAATACAGGACCACAGTATAGCAGAGCCCCACTGAACTGTGAATCTACATTGCTCTATCCTGGGAAAATACACTATGAAAGCTGGACCACCTCTGAAACTTTGACTTGCCTTGCAGTTGGGCTGTACTGGTAAATACATTATAAAAATGTGTCAAAGCAGGGCCCCATTGAAAATGAGATCCTGCATCTCAGCTGGGTTATCCTGAGTAAATACAGTATACTGCAACACTGTGTAAAACATAACTATACAGCACAAACACACTGAAAAGAAAATGTTGCTTCTAAGATGATCTGTCCTAGAAAAATACTTAATAACATTTGAACCCCACTAAAAACAAGATATCACATCTCACTTCTACAATGCTGGGCAAATGCAGTATAAAACTGTTTAAAATCTGGACTCCATTGCAAATGATATATTACATCTCATCTGGTCAGTCATGGTAAATATAGTAAAAATGTGTATAAGCAGAGCCCAGTGCAATTACAGCATGTAAGCAAACATTCAGTATTGACAAATGCTTGTTTATGTTGCTACACTGTTAACAAGACAGCCAGTACAGCACTTTACTGGTGTGACACACTCGGAGACAGGAGAGGAATAAACACTTCCACAACATATGCAGAATAAATAACCAGCTGAAGAAAACACCTACAGACATATATTGCTAGCACTTGGCTTGATTCAGTAAACAAAACCAGCCTGAATGGAACAACACTCAACAATCACCTGAAGATCTAGTACAAAATGTGAAGTTTTCAAGCTCAAATTCCTTCAGATACACAAAATAAACTTTGAGGAGACCTCTGTTTACACTGCACTAGAAACTGCCATTCCCCCATACTTAGTGCAGGCAGAAAGCTCCAAAGGTAATGACTGAGAGAAAAAGCTTGCAAAAACCTGTCACAAAACTTATCTCTTCAAAAAAAAAAAGAAACCAAAACACCATACCACTATCTACTGAAGATTAGTTGACAAATGTCTGTTTTCAGCATCCAATCTGTGACCAAAAGACACTAGGAACTGAATTAGCTGTTAGCAAGCAGCTCCTCACTCCAACACACTCTTGTTAGGAATATACAGAGCTCAGCAGTCACATGGTGCCTGTAGACTGCAAGGCTTCTGTTTGATCATGTGAACAGTGGATCTGTAAAGTGCTCTTCACACTTCACGAAGTCCAGGAACTTTATGAAGGACTTTGCAAATCAAAGTTTTTGAAGCTTCACCAACCTCTACCTAACAGTAGTCTGGTCTCCCTTCTGAAAATCAGGTACAGTAGTATGCAGAGTGCCCGGTGGGCTCATTTTTATGTTCACCATGCAAGCACGCACAATGAACATTTTGTTAGCAGAGTGGCTTTTGAGGGGTGTGACGCTGTCAGTCCAATGCAGAGTGGTCTGCAAGGGGTTCATCAGTGTCACACCAGTCACCAGCTAGGCTGATTATGACACTGTTCTGGCTTGCTGGAGGAAACTTTGTGTATTTCAACGGAGAGAGATAACCCAGTCATAGGTCCGTTCTTTCCTTTGATCTGCACCACCCAGCAAGCAGAGCTTATCTGTCATGATCAGCCTGCTGAGGCTGAATTATGCCCTGTAACAAAGAAAACCATCCATCGCTGTCTGTTGGTGCCCCCAACTTACTGTTCCCCCACCCGACCCTCCCACTCAGCACCCACCACCCCACACACACCACAAACATAACACAGTCACTGCCTTGAAAACTTATCTGTTTCAGGTAGCGTTCCCTGATCTCAATGATAGTTAGCTTTTGTTGCTCTGACTATTTTATAACTGTTTAATAGGCAGTTATAAATTATTCTGATGATTTTAAAACTGTTTTATTTTATTTATTACTGTCTCTGTGATTTTATTGCTTATTGTGCAGTACTGTGATCTCCGGGGACAATGCTTATAAATAAAGTTGACATTGACATTGACTGGGGATGCCCAATCTCCCACTGCTGCCAAATGAAATAAGGAAAACCGTCCCTCATACTTTCTTTGAAAAACACCCTGCAAAAGAGAAAAACGTCCATCGATGTCTCTTGCAGCCGCTGCCATAACTGCCTCCCCTCCAGGCCCAACCCATGTTAATATTCCAGCATGGGGGTGCCAGCTGCTACCCCCACCCTGCCCATTTTAGTTATGCAACACTGGGGAGCCCACCCATAGTGCTGTCAGGCATAACACTGACACTGGGGGGTGTCCGATCCCCAAGCATCACCACCTAAAATAAAGAAAACTGTCCCTCAATGTTTTTTTAAATACACCCTGCAAAAAAGGAAACCATCTATTGATGTCTCTTGCCACCCTGCCCTTACTGTCCTCCACATCCGTGCCTCCAACTCAACACCCACTACTCCACCACCCCACAAACATAACACTGACACTGGAGGTGCCCAATTCCCCAGTGTAGCGACCTGAGATAAAGTAAACCCCTCTTCATAGTTTTTTTTAAATAAACCCTGTAAAAAAGAAAACCATCTATCAATGTCTATTGCAGACAGTACTGCCCCCCACTCAACACTCCCACTCAACACCCACCATTCCACCTCCTCAGGTTCTTACTTACCCACTGGGGGTCCAATACTGTAATTGTCTCAGGACCACAGACACGTTTTCACTCTTTAACTGCAAACTGGGGAAATCAGGTATGCCGTTCAGTGTATTTCAATGAGGTTTTGAACTTAGTGGCAAACCTTGGCCATTTTTGAATTTGTTTTGCCAAATTTCCAAAATGCCTTTTTTGGTACCCTACCTCATGACCAATGGCAGTGAAATTAGGCAAATCTGTCCTGAAATGAGATTTCTTTGTTGCTGTGCAAAATCACCTTTCAGGCAGGAGTTGAAATTTTTCCCTGTGAGGTGGGGTCATAAGAAGGCTAAGTTGAAAATGAGGGGGTAAGGGGGTCACATGATGTCTGCTTGTTGAGCAGCAGCAGGAGTTTGGTGCTCTCCCTTCCCGCCAACAATTGCTACAGATTCAGCGTCTTTATTGGCAAGTCTAATAAGAAATAGTATTCATACCGACACAGGGATACTTCACAGGTCGGTTTTCGGGCGTTTTAGAAGTGCATCTTAAAACTAGCGGGGAGATGGAGGTGGACAAAAAGCAGGCCGCAATTCGACATACACCGCCTGCCACGCCGGAGAAGCTGCCGAAAAAACCATGTAATCAACCTGGATCCACCTCTGACAGAACGGGGGATAAAAATCAAGCAGCTTGCCCTCTGTCCGAGGAAAGATTCCTGCAGGAGATCGCTCCCTTGAAGGACGTGCTGCATTCCATCACCACCGATTTGAAGTCTATTCAGGGGGATCTCTCGGCGCTTACTACAAGGGTATCTGATGCGGAGGCCAGGGTGTATTCCCTTGAGCAATGGAAAATCACCGCTGAGGCCGAGATGGTGTCCCTAGCCCAGCAAGTCAGGAAACTGCAGGCGAAAATGGTGGACTTAGAGGGCCGAAGTCGAAGAAATAACCTGGTGGTCTTGGGTCTTCCGGAGCTTGAGGAGGGCGCTGATGTCATGGCATTTCTTCAGAAGTTCCTGAACAAATTAGTAGGCCCATCGCCCCTCAACCCCCATTATCAGCTGGAACGGGCACATAGGGCTCTTAGGCCCAGGCCTCCACCGGGCTCTCCTCCAAGACCCATTATTATGAAGTTTCTGAGTTATGTGGAGCGGCAACACGTCTTTACCAAATCTCGGGAGTTGCAGACTATCACCTGGGGATCAGCTAAACTATGCATCGCTCAGGATCTGCCAAAGGAAGTTAGAATTAAAAGAGCTGCCTTCCACTCCGTCGTGCAGAAGCTGATTGCTGCTGGTATTCCCTTTCGCATGAACTACCCGGAAATCCTAAAAGTGACCGTTGATGGAAGCTCCCATAGCTATGACGCCTCGGACTTGGCTCTCAAGGACTTGTCAGTTAAATTGCCTAACTTGTTTAAATATAATGGCTGACTGAGTGTTCCTGACCTAACTTGTTCTGGTTAGGCTTTCCTTAGTTTGCCTAACGTATGTGAAGCAAATGGTTTTTCCCCGGTTCTATGCCTTGTTGCTGTCTGGTTTAATCCTACCTGTCTGGCCGTTCCTGAGGTAGTTAGGTTGTCTGGGGACTTCGAGCTGCTGGCGGGTACTGAACTAGGCCGCGTTGGTCCCCTTTAGCTTTCCCTTCCCTTCGAGAGCACTATCGCCCGGAACCCCTTCGGGCTGGATGCTGTTTCCCGGTGTGTGGATTTTCCAGTTGGACCGGTTTGGTCCTATTGCCATTAGGCTCCCTTGGGAAACAACTTGACCCTCATTGCGACGGTGCCTCGACAATGAATAATATTTCAGTTACTTTCTGGTCCCTTCGCTCCCGCCCTTGCCGAGGGAGAGTTAACCCCTTTGTTTTCACTTTGGCTTCCCTATGTTGGCGGGGGTACCGGGGTTAGTTTTTGGTAACTGCTGATTCCAGTGTTTTCAACCGGACAGTAGTTGGCAGGGGGGTGCTGCTCCTGAGTCTCTGGCGAGCTCTTAAGCTGCATTGCACGCTGATAGAGGGGGGGGTATGCAAACCCAGTTTCTGGATTGAGGGTTATAATAATTTTTCTCGGGTGGAGGGGGGGTCGCCTCCTGTTGGGGCTTAGTAGTCTCTGGCCACCTTTCAATGTACAGGTCTCCCTTAGCCTGTTTGGGTATGGGTTTGCGCTGGGGAATTGGCTGCCAGGCTCTCAGTGTTACTGCACTTGCTTTGGGTCTGTTTATGTCTGGGGCTGAATTGTACATAGTTGGTTGAGTTTTGCGGTGGGTATTAGTGGGGTTGGGGGTGGATGCTCCCAGCCTATCTGGGTTCATATCAGGTCTGGATACAGTTATTTGCAGTTCAATGGCCTATAGGATTTTTCCTATGGCAAGTTTTTCTTGATAAGCAGCGGGCGGCTGGGGCTAAGGGGTTCAAGTGTGCCTATAGCATTGGTTCATTACTGTTTGAATCCTTATTTACCTTATATGTGAAATGGCTTTAAATTTTCTCAAGTTTGCATCGTGGAATGTACGTGGGCTCAGAGGGAAGGTCAAGAGGGCTCAGGTATTTAAGCACTGTGACATATTTCACGTTGATATTTTGTTTTTACAAGAAACCCATCTTATCAACGCGGAATCGAAATGGTTGGTTCGATCCGGATTTTCGCAGGTATTTGTTGCTAATGGGACCAACTCTAAGGGAGGGGTGGTGATACTTATTAAAAAATATGTCAACTTCTTGGTAAACAATATGATAGCAGACCCTGAGGGGAGATTTGTTCTGATTAAGGGTTCTCTTAATGGGGACGCCACGGTTTTAGGATCAGTGTATGGCCCAATAGGGGGGGTAGCCCCACTTTTTTTATGTCCCTCGCTGATAAAATCAGTGTCATGCTCCCTTCCCAGATTGTGCTAGGTGGGGATTGGAACCTTCCACCTTCTCATTTGTTGGATAAAGATCCCAATTCAAACCTCCCACCTACTCCGGCTCAAAGGTCCTTGCTGGATTTTATCCATATGTTAGGTCTTTGTGACCCCTAACGCCTTTCCAACCCATCCCTTCGCTCCTTTTCGTTCTTTTCTCAACCCCATGGATCCTGGTCTAGGATTGATTATATTCTGGTTAGCAAAACTCTTTTTCCGGGCCTCCTCCAATCCGGCATCGAGCCGATTATTCTTTTTGATCATGCAATTGTGTGGGCAAATATATTCCCAGGTCCTAATTTCCAAAGGGGACACTACCTGGAAACTGAATACCCAGCTTCTAAAAGACACCCAAACTGTGGCTCAGATCAAGACCCTTATTTCTGCCTTCCTAGAGAATAATCTTGGGTCCACTTCTAGGTTTGATAGCATTTGGTGCTCCCTAAAATGCTATCTTAGAGGTGAGTTAATCAAGATTGCTTCAGCAAGGGAAAAGGCCCGACTGTCTCGGGCATCTTCCCTGATGACTAAAATCAAGGAGCTGGAGAGTTCTTGCTTTCCCTCTTCTCCCTTATCCTCTCTTGAGACTCTTCTGGCGGTCAAAAATGAATATACAGACCTTCTGAAGGAAAGAGCTGAGTACTGCCTCGTTAAGACTCAAGCCAAATATATTGAGCATGGGGAGAAAGCTGGTAGGCTCTTGGCGTTGAGGCTTCGGACGATGGAAAGTTCCAGACTGATCCCGGCTATGCATTCCTCTACTGGTTCTATTGCAACTTCTCCTAGAGATATAGCGGAGATCTTTGAGAGATACTATAAAAACCTTTATAGTGCACCTTCCTCTCCTGTTTCTTTATCCGACATTTCAACATACTTAAATAGTATTGTTATCCCGACACTTTTGCCCTCTCACATAACTACCTTGACCACCCCTGTTTCACTTTCTGAAATTGAGGCGGTCATTGCCTCTATGGCCCCAGATAAGGCACCTGGTCCGGATGGATTTCCCACAAATTTCTACAAGACTTTCTCCAAGGAACTCGCCCCAATCCTCCTTAAGCTGTACCAGTACCTTTTCTCTGCTACCAGGGTGGATCCCTCACTTCTTGAAGCTACTATCATCCTAATTCTTAAACTGGACAAAATTCCCACTGATCCGGTGAGCTACCGGCCCATATCCTTCCAGAACTGTGATATGAAAATTCTCGCCAAGGTGCTTGCTGAGCGAATTAAGAAAATATGGATCCATCTTCTTAGTCCTGAACAAGTCGGTTTTGTTCACTCTCATTCTCCTTCTGATCACTTTAGAACCCTCTCTCATATCTCTCATTTAGCCCAAACATCCCATCTCCCTATGGCCCTGGTCTCACTAGATGCAGAGAAAGCTTTTGATCGTGTCGGTTGGTCCTTTCTCTGGGCTACCCTGGCAAAGATGGGATTCCCAGTCTCTTTTTTTAAATGGATCCAGGTTTTGTATGACTCCCCCTCGGCTAGGATATATTGTAACGGGGTCTTTTCCTCAAAATTTCAGCTGTTTACTGGTACCAGGCAGGGTTGTCCCCTATCACCGTTTCTGTTTAACCTCTATCTCGAGCCTCTCCTTATCAAACTTAAGACTTCTCCGCTTATTAAAGGCTGTCGGGTGCGCCAGCAGGAATTAGTCCTTTCAGCATATGCGGATGATATACTTCTTCATGTCACTCACCCTGACGCTTCTCTAGAGCAAGCAATACGGCTCATTAACCAGTTTGGTAATTTCTCTCACTATAAGCTGAATATAACTAAGTCTGAAATCTATCCCTTAAATGTCTATACATATAAGCATGATCTCATGAAGTTTGGTATGCAATGGTCCCCCGAGTCGATTAAGTATTTGGGTATCCATTTTTCCTCGGACTCAGCCCTACTTAAAAAGCTTAATCTGGATGCTATCAAATCTCAAATTCAGCAGGATTTATCAAGATGGTCCAATCTCCCTATCTCTCTCTGGGGTAGGATTAACATTATCAAGATGAATGTCCTCCCCTGTATCTTCTACCCTCTTAACTTATTAGGTCTCTGGTTGCCGCTCTCTTACTTGCAACAGTTTCACGTGGCTTTCTCTAAATTTCTCTGGCACGGGAAAGGGGTTAGGCGTTCATTTCTCAAACTATCTCTCCCTAGAGATAAAGGCGGTCTTAGGCTTCCCAACCTTCCTTTATACTACTGGGCCACTCACCTATCCAAGTTAGGGAGATGGAGTTCAAATTACACCGATCTCTCTCCCCCGATTTGGCTTCAACTCGAGAAGTTGATCCTTTTGGAATCTAAGTTAGATCCTTACGCTGTTTTTTATACTCCTATCTCCACCCTTTCGCAGTGGGTTACAGACCAAACAATCCTTACGTACCTTAAGTCCCTTTCTCAGTGCCTGCAGTTTCTAAGGATCTTTCCTAAGCTGGATCTAGGACAGCCTGTTGTTCTTAATCCCAACGTTAAATTGGACAACTCGGTGATTGTTCCTGACTGGCTCCCTCAAATTAGCAATACTAGTCTAGAGCAGTACTATGGTCAGGGTTCTCTCCTCTCGTCACCGGGTATTCTTGCCAAATTCGATATTCCAACTGGTAATATTTTTAAAGTATATCAGTTAAGGCACCTCATTGCTGAGAGGTTCGGCACTCAGTTTAAGGAGTCCATGGTTCAACCCTTCCTTTCTCACATTTTTACCCTTGCCTCTAAACCACACTCTATTTCGGCAATTTACTCCTTTTTATTGGATTATAAATTTCCCAAGCCTACTGTGGGATCTAGTATTTGGGTCTCCCTAGTTCCCGATGTCACCTTGAATTGGTCTCGTATATGGAGGGATCTACATAGGTATCACACTCAGGATAGGCTTAAACTTACCCAATACTACATTTTAAATAACATGCACTACACTCCCAAGAAGCTTTTCTGATTAAATAAATTAGCTCTCTCCTTGTGTACCAGATGTTCGCTAGATGAAGGGAATCCCCTGCATATTTTCTGGTATTGTACTAAGGTAGCCCCACTCTGGTCGGCCATCCAAGCCAATTTGGACCCCCTATTGGGCCTTACCACTTATTTCACTCCTGAAATATGTATTCTAGGGGACTTCAGTGCCACTGATTGTGTTGAACGTCGATATCATATTGCCCTTGTCTCCGGGGTGGTTAAGAGGTTGGTTCTCAGACATTGGACCGACCAATTGGCCCTGACCTATCCAGAATGGTTGACTGAGCTTTCGGCTTGTCTCAATGTTGAAAGGCTATCAGCCAGTGTGCGGAATCGTATGGACCTATTTCAGAAAAGGTGGGGCAAGTTAGATGCTTTATATTTACACCGGTAATCTCCTGGCCTTCCCTCTGGCGCCCAAGGAAGTTTTTCTACCTTTTCCTTGTCGTATCCTTGTCTTCTGCTCTTTTGAGAGTAGCTTTCCTTTGGAATGTTTGTAGCTTTATTAGTATTTTCTTCTTAGCAATGAGGTCATCTGGCACACTTGGTGGGGAGGGGTTACGATGGAATGGGGGTTTTATGGTGGGCGGGAAGATGGGGGAGTTTTTCCTTTTCTTTCCTTTTTCTTTTTACTTTATACCATATGTAGTCAATTGATTCATTCTACCTTGTGTAAATGTTGGTGTTTCATTCTGTAAAATTAATAAACTTAAATTTCAAAAAAAAAAAGAAAATGAGGGGTTAAAAATATCAAACAACAAAGTTACGAGCCTACATTTAATTTTTGTGAACGCAGACTCATAACTTTGGTAATTTTCAATACTTTTATCCAAAATGTTCAACATAGCCATTTCTGTATAGTACCTCATGAATGTGACAGCTGTAATTTTTCAATCCCTGGCGAAAATGTGTTTTCACATCTTAAAAGGTGATTCTGTGGTCGCTGCATGAAATCAATTTTTGGGCAAGAGTTGGAAATTTTCACCACCCTTGTTCATGAGTTGAGATTTGGGGTAAAAATATTAAAAGTTATGAGCCTACATTGCAATTTATGAATGCAGGCTCGTAACTTTGGTAATTTTAAATATTTTTACCCCAAATCTTCAACACAGCCATTTCTTCACAGCACTTCATGGATGTGATAGATGTCATTTTTAAATCCTGGTCAAAATGTGATTTCAGGCTTGTGGTGCAAAATCACCTTTTGGACAGGATTTGAAAATATTCTCTGCACTTGTTAATGAGATGGGCTCATACGAAGGTTATGTGGGGTCGTAAGAAGACTATGTTGAACATTTTGGGTAAAAATATGAGAAAACAACAGTTATGAGTCTTCATTGCAATTTTTCAATGTACGCTCGTCACTCTGGTAATTTTCATTATAACATGGGTATAAAAAATCCTGTATTCTGATTCATCCAAACAGGTCACGTGACCATTGATTAATCCTCAGTATACCCACAGTTGCCTTGCCGGATCACAAAATCCTGATTGACAGCAATGTAAACTGACCTTTTCAGATCACTCCACCAGAGAAACATGTAAAAAACTACAACTATGGCATCCTCATTAGGACAAACCCAATAGGGAGAAGGACTATTTTATTACAAATGCATGTTCACTGAGATTTATTTTAATATTCCTTTAGATAAACCTCTAACATGATGTTGCCCATGTTATAAGAGGATTAACACACTCCATGGCATGGGTTTACTTAGCATTATTGCATGTCTGGGTGGATGAAGTCACTTTGCCTGCGGCCTCATGCCTGACAACCTCCTGCAGGCATGGATTAATGCTCAGTAAACTTATGCCCTGTCGTGGGTTAATCCCTCCATATTCTGACCCCAACTTTTCAACATAGCCATTTTTTCACGCCACCTCATGAATGTGACAGCTGTCATTTCTCAGATACTACCCAAAACGTATTTTAACATTTGTGGCGCAAAATGACATTTCAGCCATTGTTTTAATGACACCTGTCATGCTCAGAAGGAGTGGTCATAAAATGATTATATTGAACATTTGGGTAAAAATGTGAAAAAACAACTAAGTTATGAGGAAACAAATTGTTCCAACATTTACTCATTAACTTATTTTTTGCAGATTTGGGCCCCTAATATTCAGCATATCCCTTGTGTTACCCCACCTCCTGAACATGGCAGGTGTCATTTTTCAAATCCCCTCCCGAAACTTGTTTCCACATTCACACAAAGAAATCAGCTTTTGGATGGGATTTTAAAAATTCCACCTGTTTTGATCATAATGCCAGGTCATAAAAAGACTGTTGGGCATTTGGGGTCAAAATGTGGTAGCCCACTTAAAAGTAGAATATTGCCTCTCAGTTGCCCTATCCTGGGTAACTGCAATGTAACAATGTGTCAAAGCAGGACATCACTGAAAATGAGATATTGCATCTCATCTGCTCTACCTTGCATAAAAATATAGTAAAAATGTGTACACGCAAGACCCAGTACAACAGCAATACCAGCGGTGAACATTCAGCATTGACAAATGCTTGTTTGTTCAGTTGTAAGCATGCACTGAAGAACAAACATCTTGGTTCTGCTAAAGACTTTCTGGTAGGGTCCAAGCCAGGTGCCCAACATATTCAAAAATTTCCATTTAAATCATTCTGGTTGTGGATATCCTTTCTGTCTGTGGGTGATATGAATTGATGTGGGACTTCCTTATATAAATTCACTTTTTAAAGCTAATAGGCTTTCATCTCCAGAAGCTACTACTTTAATAATGAAAAGTTATTTGTTTAGTCATAACCCACTCCCCACTTACCTTAACTTTCTAAAGGCCAACAAGTATCTTTCAACAGTTTTATTGTCACAGAACAGAAGGTATGCAAAGCTTTAGTATCTCTCAATAAAAATAAGGGAATGAGTCCTGATGGCTTTTTTCCTCAGTTGCTAAAAATTGCAGAATCTGCAATTGTTAAACCAGTTAAAGCAATATTCAGTCATTATTTCTGTATTTATTTATTTACAGTTTATTTGCCCAAGTCCATCTGACATGCAGCATCTCATTTCTAGTAGGGTCTTGCTTCTATCCATTTCTGCAGCTGGGTAGACTGGAGCACTGTGAGGGGAAGTGACTTGCTGAAGGTGACAGTGAGTTCTTAGCTTTATTGACTGGAAATCTTCTGGTTCCCAAGCTGGTGTTCTAACCTTTAGACCACACTAATTCTACTTTTATTCATCCACTGTCTTCTTTATGTTATTTTCTTATTTATCTTCCTTCCTGCCTGCCTTCCTTCCTTCCTTCCTTCCTGCTTGCCTGCTTTCCTTCCTTCTGTCCCCCAGAAACATATATCACAACGTGTACAAAAACAGACATAAAATACAATCATGTATACAAAATAAAAATAAAATACACAGCATGAGAATATTGAAAAGCAAGTACAAACCACTACATAATTCAAATGATGTTTATAGATGTTTCTATTAAAATACTGTCTGTACTAGAATTCCTAATGTTTGATGGTAAATGATTCCAAACATAAGGTGCCAGGTAAGAAAATGCTTTTTTGTCCAATTATGTTTTGTACAAGAGAAGAACCAGTGAAAAAGTTTCATTTGGTCTTCATGGCACAGTCATTTTCGGTATTGTCAACAACTCATTAAGTGGAATCTTTACCTTCTGACTTCTAACACTTTTCTCCAGATTTGGAGGACTACCATAATTATCATGGCTTACAAATCTGGGGGTAAGACCAACACATCTGATTAGACCAATATCCTTGCTGCCCATTCTAGCCAGGTTAATCAAAACGCTTGTTTTCAATTAGCTCATACAAGTACATTATAGTCATTTGCACAAATATATTGGTGACTAATCACCATGGCTTTCAAAAAGGACATGACAGTACAGTTGCCTTGGTTAGGTTGGCCTCTGACCGTTATGATTAGTTTAATCAGGGTTTGCATATAGGAGCATGTTTTTATCGACTTGACTTCCCTTTAGTCTGGTGAGCCATGAGAGACTGTCATGTACTGCATGTTACACAATCTGAGAATTACAGACTACACTTTATTGTGACTCAAGCAGTACACCTCAAGTAGCCAGCAGCAAGTAGCAGTCGGCAGAATCTGTTTAAGCCTGCCAAGCAGTTTATCGGGCGTCCAGCGAGGCATAGTATTGGAACAATTGTTATTCTCCGTGATTAAATAGGATTCCCACTGCCTGTCCTAATACTGAGGTAATAATGTGTGCAAACAGTACTGTTTGTTAAAGAATGGTGTCTGACCAATTCTGCCTCCTCATTGGTCAAGAGCCAGTCACATGAGGAAGCTTTAAAAAGTAGTTAATCATGGCTGGGGAGTATGTCATTGTCAACAACAGTAATCCCCAATAACATATTCCTAACCCACTAATACACCCACCTCCATGAATATGTAAATGAACCAAGCAACATAACAATTCCCCTGCAACTGCCCAACTAAGGCATCCAACTTCTTTACACCTGCACAAATATATATATATATATATATATATATACAGTATATATATACTGTAGATAGATATATATTAAACTACATATAGAAGAAAAAAATATTTGGCAGAAAGTAGATGCACAACTAGCAACAAAACTGTTGTATGCCATCAAACACAAACCTCCCTACTCCCCCTCCCAAAAAAATACATATATATATTGGTGGAAACGGAATTGGGTGCCTTGTTTTTTAATTTACCACAGCAGAGTTTCAATAATTTGAATACTGAAGAAAGGAATGCTATTAAGACTTTGCAACAGAATGGGGGTATTGTTATTAAACAAGCAGATAAGGGGGGAGGGGGCTGTTGTTATTTTGAATAAGAGGATTATGTGACAGAAACGTTACGTCAACTCGGTAACAAAATGTTTTATTTTTTTGACCCATAATCCTTTGGGGGAATACAAAACCCAAATGGATGATTAAGTAAATGAAGCCTTTGAAAAATGATTCATAGCTAAGGATGTAAAAGAGTTTTTAATTAATGATTCACCTGTTATACCAACATTTTATATGTTGCCTAAAATTCACAAAACTTTACACTGTCCCCCAGGCTGCCCCTAAGTGAACGGGTTTGGTTCCTTAACTGAGAACCTTTCACAGTATTTAGATTCATTTTTAAGGACCCAGGTGAAAAGTCTCCCATCTTATGTTAAAGATATCAAAGATATTTTACAAATTTTAGATGGTTTGCATTTACAACAGAAAGTCACGTTAGTGACGTTGGATATTGAGTCCTTATACACCAACATACCTCATGAAGGTGCACTAGAGGCTGTTTCTTTATATTTAAACAACAGCACATTTCCCAACATGCCCCCCGTTGATTTTCTGCTGCAGTTATTGGAATTTGTCTTAAAATGCAGTGTGTTTTTATTTGATTGTTCTATTTACAGGCAGATCATGGGTACAGCTATGGGGGCTACATGTGCCCCCTCTGTTGTAAATTTATATGTGGGTTTGTGGGAAAAACAGTTTTTGATGCATTGGTGAACCATTTCCATGGTGACATAGTGCTATGGGGATGTTTCATTGATGAAGTCATACTTTTCTGGACAAGTACTGATGCAGATTTACAATAATTTATTGCATACTTACATACCACAAACAAGAATCTGAAATTTGTCCACAATAGTAGTGAGGAACAGATTCCTTATTTAGATATCTTGATTAAACAAGATCAGCATGGCAAAAAAGAAACAAATATCTATGGAAACCCAACAGATGGGAATACTGTTTTGATGGCATCGAGTTGCCACTCTGCCCACACTATACAGAATAGTCCCACAAGAGAATTTTTAAGAACAAAAATGAATTGCAGTACTCAGGGTAGCTATAAAATCAGTGCAGGTTTGGTTACACAAAGACTTGCGGAGAGGGATATAATAAGAAGACAATTTTCCATCAAAGGAGAGAACTGGATGAAATAGTAAGGGGGAATTTGTTGCAGGATAAAGCAGCAAAATAAAGATATAAGAAAAGAATAAGTATAGTCACAACACATTCAGCACATGCAAATCTGGTTGTAAATGTTATTAACAATCATTGGGGAGTTTTGGCTGCTGAAGAGGGTTTGAAAGAAGTGACAACAATTAAACCTATGATGCCATTCTGTAAGAACTTAAAAGATTTATTAGTACATAGCCATTTTTCTGATAAAAAAGAAGCAAAGACATGGTTTAATCAGTCAACTGCTTGTTTTAAGTGCCATAACTGCATGTATTGCAGTGTGGTGAAGGTAGGTAAAACCTTCTCCACTGTTAACAATGAAAAGAATTTACAATTCATCAAATGACTAAGTGCAATACAGCAGGGGTAATTTATCTGGCCACATGTAGCTACCAAACTTTTTATGTTGGAAAAAACAGAAAGAATTTTTAACATTTGAGTAAAAGAACATCAACAAGTGATCACCAGAGGAGATATTACTTATGCAACAGCAGCACATGTGGCCAAACACCAAAATGATGGCAGTGTACACATTTTCAAGTACATGGCAATTGATAAAGTATGTTCCAATCTAAGAGGAAAGAATTTTAGAAATCTAATCTTAAAAAGAGAAGCATTTTAGCTGGCCTGGTGGCACTGAGTGTTGAGACGCTGGATGCCACAACTCGCGCCATGCAGGTGACCCATGTTTGAGTGTCCTAAGGACAACTCCCTTTCTCTTTGAAGGGGGAGTTACAATAGTTGTTGATTGTCTTCCCCCTAGCAGAGGCTGGGGGCAGGGCACTGATGCTGGTATTCAAGGGCCGGGGATGGGGCAGATGCCTGGAGAAGTGCACACGAGAGCATGCGTGTTGCCTCCACTGGTGTCATTACACACCCCAAGCCTGAACAAAAAGAACACAGAAAAAGCCTCAGTCATGCAGCTTGATAGCCATCCCGGGTAGCACCCACTGGCTCTAAGGGGTCACCCCAGCACACTGGATCCATCTGGGAGGTAATTAAGGGGAACTTGCCACCCCCAGCCATGGGGGTCAAGTCATGGGGGTACCGCTGGGATGAGGGCCTTGAATTGGAGTAGTGGGGTGCACCAGGATGGCGACTGGATGTGGGCTGACCGGGAAGGGAGAAAAAGTATAAACAAAAAAATAAAACAAGAGAAGCATTTTGGATTTTAAACCTGGGGGCAAATAAAAGTCCTGGTTTAAATTATAGTTTTAATTTGAAACCCTGCTTGGAAGAAAGAAGAAAATAACCACATTTTTTTTTAAAACAAACCCCCCCTTTTTTCTATATATTACATATGTGTATCTGTGACAATTTTTTTTCCAAAAGATCCCCCCCCCATTTCTTTTAGCATTCTACTATGTGGTTTGTCCTTGCTTGAATGATCTTATAGTGCAATCAGTGTGTGTGTTTTATGATTGGTGCATTTGAATTAATTAGATAATGATATAATTGTTACTTGCATATATATGTCTGAATTTTTTCACATTACAAATGCCTTTGAGAAAAGGTAAATGTTCTGTTCCCAAAACGTGTCAGGCATAAGCATGATTTTATGCTTCTAAATAAAATGTTTTATTAATCTTTCATGCAGTGTCAGCATCTTAATGGTGGTCAGTGTCTGTTTTTTTTCTTACAATATATATATTATAGCTGCACGGTAGTTAAGGTAGCACGGCCACTTCTATGTTAAACCCAAAATTTTGAACCTTAATAACTTTACAACTGTTAGTCCGATGTGCCTGAATCTTTGCATGCGAGGTGTGGTACTATAGATCTCTGCATCTGAAAAGTTTTGTTCTGGTCAGATTTACGGTTGTGGAGCTGAAGACTGTCAAAAACTGTAAAAAATCCTCACGTTTTGTGCATTTCTTTCATCGGCTATTGTGTCTGAATGGTGTGTCTGTTTGGTCTGAAGATGTGGTGAAAAAATATTAATCCATTCAAAAGTCATACAATATTTTCATGTCACATTATTGTCTATGGAAAAATTTATATGGGTGGCATGAAAACTTCTGCTAAAAATTTTTTTCGTTTGTGCTCTGGAAAAATTTGTTCATGCTGCCGCCATCTTGTTTTCAGTTAATGAGAGACAAATAAAGCTATAACTCAAAAAATATTGCCTCTAAGCTGGCTCAGTGGCTCTGAGGGTTGAGGAGCTGGATGCCACACATCACGACATGCTGGCGACCTGTGTTCAGGAATAGGCACGGGCCGCCAGGGGTGAGCAGGGGAGGAGAAGGATCGAGCATTTGGAGGACTGTTCTCCTTCTCTAGAGAGGGTGGGAAGTGCAATATCAGCACTCATTCACCCCCTGGTGGAGGCTGGGGGCAAAGGTGCTGTGCAACAGTTGGGGAGGAGCTGAGGGCAGACACATGGAGGGGAGCATGCAAGGATGCGGGTGGGCTCCTCTTCTGCCTGCAATTTTGTTCATGCAAACATAATTTTCATGCATGACAACATTCTCAGGGAAGCACAAAAACAAGTGCGCAAACAGTTTTGATGTGCGACATCCTTTTAAAATGAATAGGGGTGCAGTAAAAAGTTTGTCATTTGCCTGCAACAAGGTAAATTGTGCTTTTTGGCTACAATTTACAGGGTAAGAAGCTGCTGACTCATAGGTGTGCCTTTTGCTTGTTTGGTGAAAAAATATTGAGTGATCCATAGTTATAGCATTTTGAAAATTGAAGAATGTCCCATAGGATAACATTGCGGCACCCATGGTGTCTTCGAACACCAATATCTCGAAAATGTTTCAAGATGTAGATTTTTCAGCAAAAATATAGGGGTACTAAGTACAGATGTAGGTTGGAAAGTCATAAATACCATGAATTTTGAATATTTTCTCTAGCTTGTACGGTTACTGAGATATTTGGAAATTAGTATTCCAATGGCTCATTTTCATATCTGTAGGCCAGTATTATGCCCTCAAAGTTATGTGTAAGTGGTGGCCCCACTCATGCATATGATTATGGCAAAATTGACAGTTTTATGTGTAAGTTGGAGCACGGGACCTGGAGGTCCGTGCTCCCACTTAAGCATATGATTATGACAAGATCCCATACTCCCACTTACTGTACACATATGATTTTGCCAACATTGAAATATTGATGTGTATGTGGGCCTCGTGCTCCCACTTACGTATATGATTATGCCAAAATTGACACATTGATGTGTAAGTGGTAATGCAGGGCCCAGAGGGCCCGTGCTCCTACATATGCATACCATTAGGAAAAAAATGGGCAGTGTAAGGGGAGTGCAGGGCCTGGAGGGCCCACACTCCCACCAACAGTTACATTCCACTTTCTCAAAAAGAAGAGAAATTCTTGCAAAAAAACTTCATTAATACATCAGTTATGGTTGATAGTACAGCGACAAAAGTGTGGAAATTCCACATTAGGGTTACAACCCCTACCACCCCACCACCACCCACTCCACCCTCTACACACCAACAGGTGTCAGGGTGTGTCATGGGGTCATCAGGCCTAACTCTCACCCCATTCCCCCATACCGTAGCATGTTAGCTTGTTTACATATGGAATGGGGTAAGAGTTGGGAATGACAACCCCATGGCACACCCGACACCTGTTGGTGTCTTTGAGGGGTGGGCTGGGGTAGGGGTGGTAACCCTAACATGGAATTTCCACACTTTTGTTACTGTGCTATCAACCCTAACTGAGAGTTTTGCAATGAATATATATATATATATATATATATATATATATATATATATATATATACTAAACTTTAAACACCTGCAGTTCCCACCAATATCGCTTCACAACACACACAGACCTACACACACACACACACACACACACACACACACACACAACGGAACTAAAGAATAACAAAATAAATCATAACAGCTGGAGCAGCAGTCCTGTTTCCTTTCCAAAATGGTATCCCACAGACTCCAAAAATACAGGAACAAGAACTCATCTGACGGAAGTGAGCTTTGCTTAATTATTCTACATTACTTTGTGTATCCCCTACTTATTATTTATGTATGCATTAAACCAACCTTCCACAAATGTTTTCAGTTAGTATCTTTATTGAAATTTTTCAGCACAATACATGAAAATGAGAACTGCGCCAGGACAGTAATACATATGGAATTAAAATTACAAACAAGAGGCCCGATTTTGAAATGGGCTGCATCTGCCAGAAGGGACTTGCAGCAGAGGGTTTGCTGCAAGTGGCGACTTGTGGCAAGTCCGGTTTTGTAAGCCGCTTGCTGCAAACACCCTGCTGCAAGTCCCTTGTGGTGACGCAGCAAAGAGGTGCCAGCTCACCTCTGGCATAACTTTGCATCCGTGGGGAGAGCCGGTTAAAGGGGCTTGCACCAGAGCTTTGGTGCAAGCTGCTGTAAAATGAAGGCACTGTTGCAACTTGCATCCAAGATTATAAAATTGGGCGCAAGCTGCAACAAATCTTTGGATTCAGATGCACCAGGTTTTTCAGGGTAACAGGGCTTGGTCGCAAGCCCTGCATCCCTGTATGAAAATTGGGCCCAAGATGTAAACTGTTCAGTAAGTAAGTGCAAACAAACCCTTAACAGACCAAAGACAGGGGTGCACACATAGCAGTAAACATCTACAATAAATTGTAAGAGAAAAAAATTCCATATGGCCATCAAAATGACACAGAGGAAGGTAGTGACCCGACAGAAAAAAACAAAACACCAAAACTATCAAAAAGCTAAGACCAATTAACTTACTATAACATTGATTTGAACTGGAAACAGAATATGCGCCCTAGAACTGTGGTGACACTAGGTGTGGGGGGAGGGGGTGAGGAGTCACAGTTAAGTGGAACAAGGAACATGAGAGGAGGGAGCAAAATTAATGGGAATACGGATCACCAGGTTATGTGATAGCAGTGAAGATATATGTCAAAAAGGGTCTTCAAATGCTATGATAAGCTTGAAATTTGACAGTGCAAAGTGGCTAAATCGTTAATTGTGGGTGAGTATCCGCACTGCTTGTTTCCAAAGGAGGAGAGAGGGGATGTCTTGGGATCTCCATCTCTACAACAAAAGATGCTTAGCCTTGATGATTATGACAGCTAGCCACTTAATCTGAGCCTTGTGGAGATGCGAGATAACTGAGAGGGCACCTAGTAGAAAGAACAGAGGAGAGTCTGGTACATGGGTTCAGAGGACTGTCTTTCAGGTAGCGTGCACTCCCTTCCACAAGTCTCTTTTTTTTTTCCTGTTTTTTCCCCCTTCAGCCAGCCACCAGACATCAGCCTGGTCACGGTGCCCCCAAGCTTCCACATCTGGGATCTTGTTGCTCTCTCCCAGCACCCCTGGCTTACCCCCCAGAGGGTGGGGATGCATCACTGGAGTGCCAAATAACTAGTAACTGTCTGGGGAGAGCAGGTCCTGGTCCCAGAGGCTAATTGAAGCCTGGGGCAGGCTTCGCTGGCGCAGCCAGCTGTGAGGAGTTTTTCTTTGCTGCAGGGGCGGGACGTGCAATGATGTCCAGCATCTGCCCCACCCCACCCCACCACCTAACATTGGCACCGGTAGCCGCGCTGAACCCCAGCTTCCACCAGGGGTCCATCAAGCACTGAACACGGCCCTCCCTCCCTCCCCAGAGAAGCAGAGCAGTCCATGGGATGCTTGATCCTACTTCCCCCCCCCGGCGGCTCTCCAGCCACCCAGGTCCATGGGTCACTGGCATTGCAAGTGGAAATCCAACAGCTGCGCCAGCAGGCCAACAAGTCTCTTAACTGTGAGCAGAACCACAAAATGTGTGCCAGGGAGACACCTGGGGCCTGGCAATGAGAACAAAAGTCATTGGACATAACTCCAATCTTAAGGAGAAGCTGTGCAGTCCTATACCAGTAATGTACTGTAGTATCTTATTTTGTGTTAAGTGACTTCTGGAGTCTCTAACAGCAGCCACATGTGCCAAAGTCCAGCATGCATCCCAATCCTCTTGGGAAACAGACAGGCCTAAGTCCTGTTCCCAGTTCTGGTTGGCTGCAAAATTTGCATTAGTCCGAGGTTCTGAAATGGCTTTGTAGATAAAGCTGGGTCTCCCTGCTGATTTTTGAATCCATGCCTGCAGTGTGGAGGTGATGGGTAATGCCATTGCCTTGGTGCTAGTTCAAAAGAGTTGATGAAGGGCAATGTGCAGTTGTCAACATTTCCAGTGATTCTGCTTGGGTATAGCCTTAATGGTGCATAAATAATCAAAGGATTGGACGTGTTAAGAGGCAGATATTAGAAGGTTTTGGAGACATCGGATTCCGCTGTCACACCAAGACCTCCAACAGGGGGGCTTATTGTCCACCCTGATCAAGTGATTGTTCCAAATGCAGAGGAGGTCTAGAGGGCAAAGGTCAAAGTGCAGGAGTTTACTGAGGGATTTCCAACCTGCAATGGAGATGGACATAATGGGTATAGTCCGATAGGTGTTGGGAGTGGGACATACAAGGCTATACAGGGGAGGCACCCAACATAAACTGTGTTTCCATTCTAGTCCATACGAGGAGGCATTCTGCATCATTCTGGAACCAGTGAAGGGTTTTGTGCTCCTAGTAAGGCAAAGTAGTAACCTTTAATCCATGGCAAACGCTTCCTTCCCAGAGGTCCAGTGTGCCTGCTGCTTAACCCTACTGTAACGTGGAGGACAGCCTTCCCAGAGAAAGGAGCCTATGAGTCTGTCAATTCTGGAGAACAATGTATTATTGATAGGTAAGAGAAGATTACAGATCTGATAAAGAAGTTTAGGGGAAGTGATCAGATGGAATACCTCTATCTTATCCACAAAGAATAGTTTGAGCACTCTCCAATGGTCACGCTACACTCTCATAGACACAGGAAATGTTCTAGCTTGGCACATGGAATGGTGGAGATGTCTTGTTTAATATGTAGACCCAAGTACGTAATACCAAGAGGTGCCCACTTCCGGCCTGCTTGTGTGAAAGGGGCAGAGAGACAGGACTTAATAATGGGGACAGTATGTGTTTTCCCATGATTAAGCCTGAGACAGGAGATGGCAGCAAAGTGTTGTAAGGTTTGCATCAAGGCAGGGAGAGATGTAGTAGGGAGTTGAGAAGAACTAACAAGTCATTGGCATACAGTAATGTAGAATATCACTCTTTGCCCACCAGAATGCCTGAGATGCAGGGATGGGATTGAATTGTTACTGCCAGTGGTTCAATGGCAAGTAAAAATATTAATGGTGAAAGGGGGCAGCTCTGCCATGTACCTTTCTGAAAGGGGAAAGAAGAGGCCAGCCAGTCGTTTGTGGCTACCCTGGCCATCAGAGAGCTGTACAACACGTGGACCCACTTCAAAAACTGGTTACCACAGCCAAAGTGCATGAGGCAGTATATAAAAAGGCCTGTTTACAGTGTCAAAAGCCTTTTTGAAGTCAATTGAGACAGCCGCCACTGCTATGGTCTGTGTTTGTGCTGTAGTCACGAGGTTAAGCAGGGAGCGGAGATGGTCCAACCCAAGTCATACTTTAACAAACCTGACTTGTGATGGTTGCACTAGATGGGGCAAAAGAGTTTCAAGGCATGAGGCCAGCACTCCAACGAGCACCTTGCAGTTAGCATTAATAAGGAAAATCGTGCGATAGTTGGTGCAGAGCGAGGGGTCCTTATCCTTTCTGGGTATATTAGAGATAATAGCACCTCTAAGGGTAGGGTGATGCTCACCTGTATTCTAAGCCTGGTCAAAGGCTGTCGCTAGGTAAGGGGCTACTATGTCCAGAATTTACCAATAAAGGTCCACAGAAAGTCCATTATCTCCTGGAGCTTTGGAAGAGGAGAGAGCTTTGATGGCCTGTGTTACCTATAGGACTGTGGGGGCCTGAGTTAATAAGTGCAGATCAGTGATGGAAAGCTGAGGAAGGTGAAGCCGAGATAGGAATTTGTGTATTTCCTTCTGAGAGGTTGACACAGTAGATTGATAGACAGCTTCATAGAACTGTTTGATAATGTCATTGATGTGGTGTGTTGGCACTGACCCTGGGGATGGCGAAGGAATCAATCAATCAATCAATCAATCAAATCTTTATTTATCCAGGCGATCACCGTTGAGCAAGCTCATTTACAAGGTGGACCTGCTGTTGTCAAATGACAGTTATACACACATAGATTAAAGGTGCAGTAATCAATGTAAAAAAGGAAAAAAATATAAACTTACAAACAGGTGGTAGGTGCAATAAATACATTCCAAGTATTAACATGGGATCACATGACATTATTTACAAACTTCAAAGACATAAAGTTTAGAGTTGCACATTCATCCATGGCTTTACAGGAAGGTACAAATTAATAACATTACAGCCCCCAGAAATCGGTTCAGTGCATGGGAGGTGACCAGGGCTTCAGAAGAGTCCATGATGAAAACTGTCTCAATTATTTGAGTGGCATAAGGGATTAGAGAGAGGAAAAAGAAAAATGCTCATGGTTCCAATGGCCAGCATGGCAGCTGACTGCTGAACAGATTTATGTAGGGAAGAGAGGGGTTAGGTTCGTAGCTGCATATGGTGAGGCTAGAGCGTGAACCACCATCAGGACTGCTAGGTACTATGGAAACATTTACAGATTTCGACAAATGTTTTGTCATAAAGGGTCCTAAACATGGCAATACTGACAGGAGAGCTAAGTTTCAGTGAACCTTGTATCCTTTTCCAGAGTGTGGGCAGAGCATGGCTTATAGCTGCCCTACCAAAGTGGTTACTGATCCTGGGAATTTTTAGGGAAGTTAGTGAGTGGCTTCTTATGGCATAGCTGTTGGCGGACACAATGGAGGCAAGCAACAATGTAGTCAGGAGTTTGTTGGTGAGTGCTCAAGTATCCAGAGAGCTGCATTTCTGTGCCGTCTGTATTGTAGAGAAGGCCACCCTACTGCAGCGTATAACGAGCAGTGGTGTGTGGAGGACGGGAGGCCAGTTATGAATCTTAATGCTCTATGATACAGTACATCCAGTTTTGCAAGGTGTGAAACAGAGCATTGGCCATAGATGATGTCAGCGTAATCGATTAATGAAAGGAATGTAGAATGAACAAGCTGTCTTTTTGCAGCTGCTGTCAGGAGATGTTTAATTCTATAAAAGAGGCCAAGCCTCTGCCTTAGCTTTTTCATCAATTCTTCTGTGTGCTCCATAAAGGAGAGTTTGCTATCCAGCCATAAACCCAGGTATTTGAATTTAGTTATGAACTCAAGTGTTTCACCTAGTAGGGTAGTTATAGGAGGAACTGTACCAGCTGGTGTGGATTTGGCCCCAGAGCTGGATGGTGAAAACAGCATGGCCTTGGCTTTTTTTGCATTTAGCAATAATTTTTTGTTGATGAGCTGGTTTTGCAGCGTATTGAATTCGGCTTGAAGTTCTGAGCATGCGGCTCCAGGAGAGTCATGACTTAGGTAGAGCACTGTATCATCAGCAAACAAGGGGATACTGGCTTTCTTGATTCCTGAGTCCAGGTTGTTAATGTAGATAGTGAACAGTAGGGGGCCCAATATGGATCCCTGAGGAACTCCTCTTTTTATTGGTTTGAGTGGAGAAAGTTCTCCTTCAGCCTTGATTTGTTGCTGCCTATCAGTGAGGTAGTCCTGGAACCAATCCAGTGAGATTGAGTCCAAACCTATGGTATTTAGAGTGGAGAGAAGTAGGCAGTGGTCGACGGTGTCGAATGCCTTGCTGAGATCTAGAAACACTGCACAAACAAATTTTTCTTGTCGAGGTCCGTTGCCAGTCATTAGTGACTTTGGCCAGTGCCGTAGAATAGGTGCTTAGCTCTAAATCGGACTGCATGGGGTTAAGCAATGCAGAGTTGTCTAGGAATGATCTCAACTGTGTATCCACAATTTTTCCAGCATTTTCGAAAGCATAGGTAGTAGGGAGATTGGCTATAGTTGTTCAAGTCACTTGGGTCCCTGCTTTAAAAAGAGGAATAACATGAGCAGTTTTCCATTCCGTGGGGAGAAGGCCTGGTTAGGGACAGGTTGAATAAGTGTGAAATAGGTGCAGCAAGTATGTGATAGCTATTTTCAGAAAGTATGGGTCGAATGAGTCGGCTCCTACGCTTTTCCTGGTGTCCAGCCGTAGCAGCAGGTCTTCAACTTCTTTTATGTTGATTGAGGAAAAGGAGAAATTCATACTATTGTTATTTGGTTCGTGTGGCTGGGCTTTGAGCAACGGATGAAGAGTGCTTACTGGTGCATTATCAAATGCCATGCCTGCTGTGGTAAAATGGTTATTGAAAGCTTGGAGAATTTCAGATCTGTCGGTGACAGTGACATTGTCAATCGTAATTTTGGATGGTAGCACACTACCTGGTGAGTGTCCAGACAGTTCCTTTATAGTGGACCAGAATTTGGTAGGGTTGGTGGATGCAGAGAACAATTCATTTTGGTAATAAATGGCCTTAGTTTCCCTGATCATTTTTGTGCAGGCATTCCTAGCTGACCTAAAGAGACACCAGTCAGCATCAGCATGGATTTTCGGGCCTTTTCCATAGCTGGTCTCTTTTGAGTAAGGCTTCTTCAGGTCTAGTGGAAACCAACGGCAGGTCCTGGTTTTTATTCGAGCTTTGATCAAAGGAGCATGGGTATTAAGGGCACTGGCTATGATTTACGTGCAGAACATCATAGGGCCTCACTCACTGATTTAGCTAGGTAGAAGTTCTGCCAGAGCAAGGAGTTTTTTAGATCATTGAAGTAAGCCATGGGGTCGAAGTTCCGTTTGGATCTTTTGGTAGAGAACTCTGATGTGGATAGTGGTTTGGTGATGGTTCTGATGCCAGCTATTAGCAGTGGTCACTAACATCAGCTGGTAGGATACCGGCATGTGAAAAGTATTGAGGTTTGTTGACAAGAAGCACATCCAAGAGGGTGCTCCTCATTGAATTTTTTTTGTTGATGCGAGTTGGTTCAGTTATAAGTTGGGTGAACCCATGTGAGTCACAGAATCATTTTAGGGGTAGGGATCCGTTAGTTAGCCAGTCATAGTTTAGGTCACCTAATAGGACTGTCTCCATGGGTGTTGCGTCCATTTGTGATGACAGGTGAGTCAAGAGCTGTGGTCCTGCTGCAGGAGGTCTATAGCAGCCAATTATGCGGAAAGCCACCAAGTGAGATGCTTCAGCTCTGAGGGACAGGCATTCAAATCCTCCAGTAATGGATGTAGCATCTAATACAGATACTGTGAATTTGTTTTTAACATAAATGGCTACCCCCCAGTCTCCTGTCTGCTCTTGAAGAGTAGATAATTTGGGATATTGACCTCGCTGTCCGGCGTGGATGCCCGAAGCCATGATTCAGAGATCACAAACATATCTGGAATGGAGTGAATAATCCAGGCCTGGACAGATTCCAACTTTTTTAGAAGGCTGCAGATATTGGCATGCAGGAAACTGATTCTTTCAGAGTAGTAATTTCAGGACGGTGATGAGCAACCTTGTAGGGGCCAGAAGTTAAGTTCGATATCTCCTGAGCACAGTAGTAGAAGGAGGAGAATTCTTCTCAGATAGACAAGGAGATTTTTAAAAGCACGGGTCTTTCTGCATTTGCTACAGAGCTAAAAGCATGGATCAGGGTCGAATGGACCTCTTGCTTGTGCCCTATAGATCGTAGCTTAGGATCCAAGCAGGGTAGTAACAGCCTGTGCATTGTTTGGGTACCTGAGGTTTGGGGATAGTCATAGCAGAGAGATTATTGTACCACTGTTGGTAGTAACAACATACTGAGTGAATCAGGGGCAGACAAGGGCAGCATGTTAAATACATATATTTATTATGTGTGGGGACCGGTGGCGCAGGACATGTCTCTATAAGGAAATCTGGTCTGTCAGGGAGTTCATTTATATTACGTAGCAGAAGGATGTTAGCTAGTAGGCAAAGCCAATGATACTACCCATGTTTGTTTTACACAAAGTGAGGTAAACCACCACGGGAACTGCCAACCAGTATCTCTTAAGCCCTCAAATTATGCAAAAGGTGCTACTGCAGCAAGATCTTAGTAATCAGTATTCGATGAAAGCAGTTAGGTATAGTCTAGCAGTAACACGCCTTAATGCCACGTTTAATTATTTGGATCTTTACTGAGAGGAGGGGAAAGATGGAGTGTATTTCTTTCACTAAACGCAGGAAAGAAAAGAAATGCCTGTTCAGTATGGGCCAGACCAATGGAAGGCTGTGGGCGGGGCTAGTGGGCTATAAAAATAATGCTCGGAGAGGGGGATGGGCGGGTGGTCAAAAATTTGCGGCTTTGCCATACCTTGCAGGCAGGGAGAGTCCGGTGCGGTGGTCTCTGGCGGCGGCTGTAGAAGCGCCGACCACCCGGTGGCCGCTTGTCCTACGGCCGACGGTCAGGAGTCCCTAGGGGAGATAGAAGGAGGGACTATTAGTACTAGTCCCAGTCGGCTGAGGGCGGGCAGACCAGAGGTGATGCAGAGCTAAATTTGCAGGACAATAGAAGCGATTTCCTGGGCACCCCTATGTCTAGCTGGCGTCTGCTCTTTTACAAAGGAAGGGCTGTAATGACTTAAATCGCACCCTCCTTTAACAGTTCTGGCAAAGGATTACACTCAATTAGGCATCTTACATCCAATCTAACATTTTACAATTTACAGTTTTCCCCAGAAAGCAAGAGAGCAGCTCTTTTTTTGCAAGATTTCAGTACAAAATAAAGGGTGGAAAGGCAGGCCAATCGGAGTCCGCCTAGGAATGGCGCTCGCGCTCCGATAGGCTGCGGCTTTGCCGTACCTTGCAGGCAGGGAGAGTCCGGTGCGGTGGTCTCGGGCGGCGGCTGTAGAAGCGCCGACCGCCCGGTGGCCGCTCGTCCTATATTAGCGGTCAGAGTCCCTTACGCAGGCAGAGAGAGTCCTCTGCGGTGGTCTCGGGCGGTGGTGGCTGTAGAAGCGCCGACCGCCCAGTGGGCTACTCGCCCGTACGGCCGACGGTCAGGAGTCCCTTGCAGGCAGGGAGAGTCCAGTGCGGTGGTCTCGGGCAGCGGCCGTAGAAGCGCCGACCGCCCGGTGGCCGCTCATCCTACGGCCGATGGTAAGGAGTCCCTTGCAGGCAGGGAGGGTCCGGTGCGGTGGTCTCGGGTGGCGGCTGTAGAAGCACCGACCGCCCGGTGGCTGCTTGTCCTATGGCCGACAGTCAGGAGTCCCTAGGGGAGACAGAAGGAGGGACTGTTAGTACTAGTCCCAGTCGGCTGAGGGCGGGCAGACCAGAGGTGATGCAGAGCTAAATTTGCAGGACAATAGGAGCGATTTCCTGGGCGCCCCTATGTCTAGCTAGCGTCTGCTCTTTTACAAAGGAAGGGCTGTAATGACTTAAATTGCACCCTCCTTTAACAGTTCGCAAAAGATTACACTCAATTAGGCATCTTACATCCAATCTAACATTTTACAATTTACAGTTTTCCCAAGAAAGAGAGAGCAGCTCTTTTTGCAAGATTTCAGTACAAAATAAAGGGTGGAAAGGCAGGCCAATCGGAGTCCGCCTAGGAATGGGCTCGGCTCCGATAGGCTACGTTGCTTCCGTACCTTGCAGGCAGGGAGAGTCCGATGCGGTGGTCTCGGGCGGCGGCTGTAGAAGCGCCCGACTCAGGCTGCCAGCCCCACGGTGCCGACAGTCAGGAGTCCTTGCAGGCAGGGAGAGTCCGTGCGGTGGTCTCGGTGGCGGGCTGTAAAAGCCGATCGCCCGGTGGCCGCTCGTCCTGACGCAATTGTCCAGAGTCCCTTGCAGGCAGGAGAGTCCGGTGTGGGTCTCGGGCGCGGCTGTAGAAGCGCCGACCGCCCGGTGGCCGCTCATCCTACGGCCGACGGTCAGGAATCTTATATGCCTACTCGCGTGTTGCACCCACAGGTGGTGGGCGAGCAACTTCCTGGCTCACTCTTTGCCCTCACAGTAGCAGTGTTTAGTTTGAACAAGGGCTAGCTCGGCCTTATGGGAGAGAAGGATATTAGATGGTACTTTAGGAAGGTGATGGTGGACAAATGTTGTTCTGAAGTGTCTGTCCCAGCCTTGAAGGCACTCTCTTTGGCTTGTACAGTCTCTCTGAGCCCCGCTTCCTCCTTTTATCTTTCTTTTCGATGATGACCAGCAAAGTTAATTATGATCTGTTTTAGATAGACTTTATAATCCTCCCACAAGGTGGCAGGGGTTATATTGGGGGAGGTGTTAAACTGACAGAAGGATTCAGACTCTTTCCTTAAAAGTTCACAGAATTTGCTGCCCTGAAGCAACAAGGGATCAAGGTGCCATTGGAGAGGTTTTGTCTGTGGAGGAGACAAGTGAGAAGTGACTGTCACTGGGGCATGACCTGAAAGGACTATAGTCCCAGTGTCTACCTGGACCAGGGGCTGGGTGAGAGCAGGGGACAGGAGTCAATAGTCAATTCAGCTGTAAAATGTATGCTCTGGCAAAAAACAGGAGTACTCATGTGACATTGGGTAAAGCAGCCAATAGGCATCTACTAGAACATACTCGTCCATAAGAGATTGTAGCTCCCGATGAGCCAGAGTTGGCTATAAAAGAAAGATAGTTTCTGTCCAGGACACTGTCCACTGGTGTATTAAAGTCGCCCCCTAACAGCAGCGTGAAATTGTCTACATTAAAGTCAATAATGCTCTGAGCTAAGGGAGTGAAAAAATTAGAGTCGGTTTCTTTGCTAGCGATGATAAACTGCAACTTTGGGGTCTTGACATTAGCCAACACCCAGCGGCCTTCTGGATCTGATCTGTGGGATGCTAGATGTCAAGAAAGGCATTTATGAAAATGCAGTGATACTCCTCACCTTTGTCTAGCTTAAGTGATGTGCAGATCCATGCCAATCCAATCTCTATTGCGTTTGAGAGCCTCCTCATGAGTGAGGTGGGTTTCCTGCAAAAGGGCAATAGCAGGGTTCAGCTTTTTGATGTGTGTAAGAGCAACTTTCCTTTTGTTGGGATGATGCAAGCCCTTCACATTCCATGTGACAAAAGTGGGTGTTATAATAGCCATATTGATGACAAATGAAAATGAAATGGAGGAAAGAAGGGAAGAGATGACCACAGTAGATGTAAAATACCTCCCTCCAACACCCATGACCATCACCAGCCACATCTGTAAGTGTACCTTGAATATCTGAAACAATGAATCAATCCAGCAAAAGACTAACAATGTCAAACACTAATCCAGCAAACAGAGAACTATATACAGGCAAAAATAACAAATCCACTGGCCCAGTGATGTGGAGGGCTGAGGCACCTAGTGCCTTACCTTCTACCACACCAGTGACCTAGGTTCAGAAACGGAATTGGATCATTCGGAATCAGGGACAGCTGGGGAGGGAGGATTGGGCATCCCCATGGATGGCTAACCCCCCTCAGGGGAGGGGGATAGTGTGACCCACTCTTTGTCTGCCATCTGGCAGTGTCCAGGTGGTCGCACAGTCTGGGCACACAAGTAAAAACCTATCATGGGTGTTTGAGGATGTCTCTGCAGATGCAGAGCTTCTCCACCATGCCATTGCATGTGCGTGGTTTCAGGGGCAATAAAAAACAGAGGAAACCCCCCTCTGGCTGCAGGATGATGTCCACGGCTTCACAGTCCCCACACCAGTGACCAGGGACCCTGCCATGAGTCCTGCAAGTGGAGGACTCCAGGCAAGAAAGTAAGTCACAGCAGGGAAGTCAGGTGATGGGGCTGGGAAGACCAGACAGAAGGGGCTGGCCAGAGGTGACAAGGGGGATAAAATGATAAAAGAAAAAACAAATCTACACATCTTGTAAAATAACCTGTAATGCAAAGGATATCGGAGTTACCCACTTCCTCCCCCAAAACCATAGGTATCCATCCCCAGTTCCATGAAGAAACCACAAAGGCACGCATTGCAAGTGAGGGAGTGAGAAAACACAGTTCTGTGAACACAGCTGGTTTTCTCTGTATACCTCATATTGTAAGGCACCTATGGCAGCTCCCCTCCAAGAGAAGCGGCAGACTACACTAAACTAACATGCCTGGTCTCATGCCTTCTGGAGTTGAAAACCTTCTGAGCCTGCTCTGCAGCGTCCAGCACACACATGCCTCTGTCAATCAACTCTTCCAAATCCCTAGGTGTCAGACTTCACAAGGTTAATTAACCTTCTTGTACTTAGCACCTCTCTGGTTTAATGAACTTCATAATGAACTGTCAACGCTACCCAGACTCGACAATTTTAAGGCCTTACTACACTAGCACCTCATATCTGAGAGTTCCCATGACTGTTCACACTAATTATCTTTTACTTTGTGCTGCTTACCAATTTTTTACAGCAGTATCTATATGCCTGACTCAGATTCTCACTCAGCTGTCATCTGCAGTTACCTTCCCCTCTTCGCTATCGGTCCCCTTCCCCCTCCCTTCCTACGACTTCTGCCCTCTTATCCATCGCCCTGTTGCATCACATGCCTGTCTGTCTTCCCTCCAGTTGCCCCAGCCATTTATCTCCTACCCTTAATATCTCCATCTCTCCTTGTTTCCTAAATCACTATGTATAGTACTCCCATTTGTCATGTGGACAAGGCCTCTGGCTGCTATCTCACTACCTCTAGTCTAGATTTTCCCTCCTTATTCCTGTAGACTACCACCAACTTCTACCAAATTATTTTTGTCCATGCAACTGTAAGCCAAATGTCTTGCTTATTCCATTTGCATATGTTTCATGTGTTTGATTTGCTTGCTAGCTTAGAATTCAATGTTAGTCAACCTTGTATGTTTTGTAACCCTCCCCAATTGACGTGGAACCTTTGTAAATGAGCTGCTTTGTGCTCAAAGGTATTTTAATCCAAGAATGAATAAATAAATAAATAAAATAAACATACAAGAGTGGCAGTGAGGGTATGGCTTGCTGCCATGAGGTAAGCAACTGCATGGACAAGGTAGCACACGTCTGCGTACACACCATGGTAGACAAATCCTAAGGTCCCAAGGAGCAGACCCAAACTAAGAATGGACACAGAGGGCATGATCTGCAAGAACCAGGACTAAATATTAGTAGACAGATGTGAGACAGTAAGAAGACAGGCACTTACCCATCTGGTAGCTCATGGATGATAGAAACTGTGCGATGTGGCAAAAGAGCAGGTAAATAGTTTGCATTTACTTCTTAAAAGAGAGAGTTATTGAATTTATCAGTTGAATACTGTTAATCCTAACAGTCTCAATAAGATGTGAGATCTGAAACCACATCTTTAAAAGAGGTATCCGATCTATGCCCCACCATACACTTAGATTCGTGAAATGAACTGTATTTCTTATCCTTTCCATTACTCCCTTATGCTCTTTCTAAAAATAGCTAATTATAATGTCTTGTTTGGATTGTTTTCTTCTAGGTATCAAGATGCTTGAAGTATGGCCCAGTGGCACTGAAGGTTGAGGCGCTGGATGCCACACCTTATGCTGCTCCAGAGACCTGAGTTCGGGATCGAGCTCGGGCGCTGGGTATCCGTAGGGGAGGGTTGAGGATTGAGTGCCCTTGTGGTGCTCTCCTCCCCAGGATGGAGGAGAGGGATGGCCGGCTTGCCAACGGCCCCTCGGTGGAGACCGGGGGGCACTGCAGCATGCCAGGCAGCACGTGATCAGCGTGGCTGACACAGGCAGGGTTACTGTGTGCCAGTGTATTGGGGTGCGCACCACGCAAGGAGGGGGGTCCACAGAACAAAGGAAAAACCTCATCCTTGGGGCAGGCGATGGCAACAGCTCCCATGCCCACAGCCAGGCCCGTCCTGTCTGGTCCCTCATATTCCTCCGCCTGGGACCCACACCGGCAGCTGGAGTCTGTGTATGTAAGTGCACCCAGAGAGGAAGGGTGGCCCCGCCCCAGAGGGGTCAAGCCGGGGGTGCCAGCTGCGAGGTGAGGGGGGAGGAGAGAGGAGGATCAGACAGGTGGACTTCGGGCTGGGCAGGATCCGGGCGGATGCCCTAGAGAGACTCCTCAGACCGTGAACCAGAGGGAAAAAGAATTGTAAAAAAAAAAGATGTTTGAAGTATGGATTTGTAGTTTTGAAGAAAGCCACCAACTGTCACTCTGAACCAGTGATCCCTGGGATTTGCCATTGAAAATAATATGGGTGATCATAGGACTTTGCAGCTGGTGGGATCCTGTTAAACTATAGTCTCACACACTGCGTCATGATGTGATAAAAGTAATAATTTTGAGTTACAAATATTACTATTGTCATATAAAAAATGTATATATCAGTTACGTGTTTAAATGAATTTATGTTAAGAAATATATACAAGATTGTGTTTATTGTGATGCGCTCCAGTGTACTTAATTACACAGAGTTCCTTTTGTTCCATAGGAATATTGTATTTAAGTTCTGGAAAATGTCTAGTTTACTTTAAAAGAGGAACTTGCTGGATCTGCATTTCTTGGAGCACAATGTAATAGGGATACAGAGCCGTGCCCCAGGGCCCATTTTGGGGCCCCTGTTGTTTATTTTAACAACAACTCACCACAGTCAGTGCAGTACTCTCAGGTGAGACTGTATGTGGATGACACTGCCTTGCTTGCTTCAGGGGAAGAGTATTCAAGATCTTCAAATAAGAGTGCAAGCAGACTTCATTGGTCTGAGGGCGTGGTTCACTAGGTCAAAGCTCATAATGAATGTAAAAAAGATTAAGTTGATGCATTTTGCCCCCCCAAAAAACACTGTTCATATTAAAATATTAATAGACAAAGATGAATATCTGGCACAATATATGCGTTGTGGGGTGAGGATATAGCATGCACCAAGCATGAAAGGGATCTTGGGGTTATCATCTCTGATGACCTCAAGGTAGGGAAACAGTGTGACAAGGCAGCAAGTAAAGCAAATAGGATGCTGGGATGTATAGGCAGGGGCATCACCAGCAGGAAAAGGGAGGTCATAATTCCGCTATACAAGACACTAGTGAGGCCCCACCTGGAGTACAGTGTACAGTTCTGGAGACCATACCTACGTAGGACATAGACAGGGTAGAGAAGGTTCAGAGGAGGGCAACAAAGATGGTGCATGGATTGCATCACAAGTCCTATGAAGACAGGTTGAAGGAACTGAACATGTACTTCCTGGAGGAGAGGAGAGAGGGGATATGTTAGAGACATACAAGTCTCCTACAGGGAGGAACAGGTGCAGGAATACACTATTTCAAGCTAAAAAGATGTTCCAGGACTAGAGGGCATGGGATGAAGTTGGAGGGAGGATGATTCAGAGGAAACATGAGGAAGAATTTCTTTACAGAATGGGTGGTGGACAAATGGAACACCCTGCCAGAGGAAGTGGTGGGGGCTGAAACAATCATGGGATTTAAGAATGCATGGGATAGACACAAAGGAATTCTGGAGGTCAGAGGTAAGGGGCAACAGACTTCTAGGAAAACAAACTGAACTTACAAGCTCAAATGGGCAGACTGGGTGGGCCATAGGCCCTTATCTGCTGACACTGTCTATGTATCTATGTATCTGAGCAGGTCGACAAATACTGCTACCTTGGTATTATTATTTATTTATTTATTTTGCTATAATGTTTCCTTCCCCTGTCCCGGTTGGCCCTACTCATTGCTGTCCTCCCAGCCCAATCCCCTGAATGTCAGACCCGCTCCTGTGTTCCCCCATGGCTTACCCTCCATAGCAGGGTGGCAGGGAGACTCCACCTCAACCAGCCAGGTCTGGATCCAGTGTTGGGGAGGTGTCTTCTCAGGGGTGGCAACTGCGGAGGACGGCCATTCATGCCACATGACCAGGACCAGATTTCCACCTACTCCTGTGGAGGGAAGTGTGCAGTGCCTACAATGGCTGAGCTGCGCAAGCATCCGCATGCAGCATGCCAGTTGACTGCTCTTCCTCTGTCCCCTATTGTACAGGACCCAGTATGTCAACATCTAGTTTCCTCTAGGTGTCAGACAAGTGCTGGTCTCTCTTTCCCACCCTCCCTGGGAAAGGAGGGCTATTCTGGGCAGACTGGATGGGCCTTGCGGTCCTTATCTGCCGTCAACTTCTATGTTTCTATGTTTCTATTCTCCAGATGCTCGATCCTCTCCTTCCCTGGCCGACCCCTGATGACCCATTCACACCTCGAACACAGGTCTCTGGCACCTTGGCATTATTTTTGATGCCAACATGTCTTTTGGTGAACATATAAATACTGCAATAGGAAAGGTAAATAAAAGAATAGGCACGTACAACTCAATGCCTAAATAGAAAAGATCAGAAAAAGTGGCAGAACAATTAATTATGCCAACATTGATGCATGAAGAGCTTGTATATTACGCAGCAAATAAACAATTGATAAATAAATTAGACAAAGTACAACACAAAATAGGCAGGCACATATTACAATGTAATGTAAACACTCATCACTGTACTCTGTTGTCTTTATTACACTGGCAGTCATTACACGTTAACTATGTGAGAACTTGCAAAAAACATTTATAAATACAGTATCAGACATCTTATCCAAACCACTACATTACTAAAACATTGTTTGATAGGGAAAGGGATTACTTTCTGGACACTAAATTAACTATCCACCTAAATAAAATTTCTTTACCCAATACTAAAAACAAACATGGTGAAAGAACACTGCGTTTTCAGGCAGCTATGCACTGGAACATTTTATCATATACTGTCCGATTATCTACATCTTACAAATCATTTATCCAGGGGATAAATGACTTAAACCAAATGCCACTGCATATAGGGTAGTTATACTGTATATCTTGCATTATGTGAAAATGTAAATGAAAAGTTTGCCTTATTATGAGATCATGTCATGTCTGTTTTATTAAGTGCTTACTGTAACTTATGTACAAACAGGACTGTCTTGAAAACAGGATTGCATTACCTTAATGACGTTTTCCTGTATAAAAATAACAATTTTACTATGTCTACTACTAATGTAACACTAGATTGTCAGGTCATAAAAGCTAATGCTATTAAGTGTCTAATTGTTCTGTAGATCGCTTCACTATTTCAGACATAGGTTCTGTTTGTGAGTTTGATTAAAATGCATTCTGTGAAATAAGCAATATCTCTGCTATATAAGTGCATACATGCCTGTTTTTCTTGCAGAATTATGCTAATTAGTTTTATTTTTACTCACTTCACTGGTTTTGGCACATGAATTCACTAGGCTAAATGATTAATTATTTTCTCAGTTTTGTTTGCGTTGCATAACCTGCGCTTAATTATGATGTCATCAGTGGGGGCTATAAAATCACTTGTGTGTCACCTTACAATTGCCCCCTCATGAAGCCTCGGTTAGAAACATAGAAGCATAGAATTTGACGGCAGATAAGGACTGCTTGGCCCACCCAGTCTGCCCATTTCCCTACCTAATGGATAAGCTGCAGATCCTAGTTAACCAGCAGCCTACTTCTTTCTACCCCCACTCCCTAGAATTGCCTTATGACTGTACCATGCATGCTTGAATTCAACCACTGTTTTTGACTCCACAACCTCCTCCGGAAGGTCGTTACATGCATCCACAACCCTCTCTGTGAAAAAATACTTCCTTACATTACCTCTGAGCTGCCCCCCCATCTTCAAATTGTGCCCCCTTGTTCTTGCACACCTCTTTTTATTGAAAGATGCTACCTCTTGGACTTTGTTGATTTCCTTGAGGTACTTGAAAGTTTCTATCATGTCCCCCCTCTCCCTACTTTCCCCGAGGAGGCTATACATATTAAGCTCCTTTAGTCTCTCTTCATATGCTCTTCATATGCTATGTCCACCTTCAGTTTTAAGAGTTCTTTCAGAACCCTTTCTTCTGTAAATGGGTTGGTTATCAACTTCCAGTGCAATCCAAAGAACAGTTGCACTCCCAAGAAATAAAATGCAGTAGACTCACTTGAGTAGATGAAAATAAATTCAGTTTTATTGAGCACTGTGGCTCTAGACATCCAAAACCTGATGCCAGTCACTCAATAGGTTTACAACCCCAGTGCTGAAGTGAAGCACTGGGGTTGTAAACCTATTGAGTGACTGGCATCAGGTTTTGGATGTCTACAGCCACAGTGCTCAATAAAACTGAATTTATTTTCATCTACTCAAGTGTGAGTCTACTGCATTTTATTTCTTGGGAGTGCAACTGTTCTTTGGATTGCACTGGTAGCTCATGAAGAAGAGTGTTCACTTCTCTGCAGATGGAGACAGTCATGGAGGGTGGCAGACAAGTTGGGAAAGAACAGATGGGTTCACCTTCAGGATTCATCAGCTCAGCAGTGAAGGAAGCAATTAGTGAAGCAGCAACACCAAGAAGAGAGAAAGGCCGAGAGTCAAAAACAAGTGTAAATTGAACTGCAAACAAGGATGTTAGTAAAAGATAAATTAGTGCAGATAAGGGTGCAAAATCAGATATTACAACTTTTTAGCACAGGAGGGGAAATAACAGGTGCACCTGAAAGGGTGCGTACCGATTTGCTGCAACAGGAGAAAAGAATAAAAGATGCAGTTAGCATGACCCAGTAGGGATGCCCTTCCTGAGAAGGGACAATGGGGCTGGGTGGTGTTTCTCTCCTCTTGAGACAATTGTGGTACCATAACAATGGTGGTCAAGCACGTGGCCAGGAAGGGCAGTGGTGGATCAGAAACAAGGATGGGGAGGCAGGAGCTATCTAGAATGTAAATGACGTTTTGCCCAGATATAAATGAACACCATATGTGAAACCTCCCAGGTGCCATGGTGGGGAGAGGGGTGAACATGCATTCAAAATAAGGTAACAGTAGATCCTGTCCACCTTCCCTCCCCCACCACCTCCGCTCCCTGACCTATGAACCAACGAGAGAAAATACACATTTAATGAGTTAGAATATCTATGGCCTCCACCTTTATATCCCCAGCACTGTTGAAATGATCTGCAGAGTCCCTGGGTCTTGAGAACCAGGAATGATGTGTTGACTATATAAGGGACATCACTAGGGAGGCTTAAGCAGCTCCCAGTGTGATCATAACAGTTGAGGCTTCCTCCCATGGAATCCCATCATCCATGCAAGGGACAGGAGTATTTAGTGGAAGAGGGGGACAGACAGATGTGCTCGAGGCAGAAAAGTGGATTAGAGAACTGAAGTTGAGTGCCAGTCCATGCCTGTGCCATGGTGCTAACAACCCCACACCATCAGCTGAGCCAGTTGAGAACAGGACATGCATTCAAAAAGGGAGCTCCATGAATGTGCAAAATTGAAAAGTAAAGACCTATGCAGACTCCATAATGGCAAAAAGCAGGCACAACATGCATTCAAGGAGGAGGCCCTGCAAACTTGCAAGAGGGAGAACATCAGCATCGTGCCAGCTTGAGGCAGCAATGGATCACTCCCTGTTAAACCACCAGTCATGACAGTCACTCATGGTTGGGAAAGGGAAACATAAGGCCACATTCAGGCTATATAATAGAAGGGTAGAACTGAGTAACATAGCGAGAGCTCCTAAATATTAAACACACATATAGTAACCTAGTACAGAAAGCCCCAACACCCCCCACAACCAGTGTGAGTATCCCAAAACTCATAACAGTACTGTGATGATAGGTTCTGTATAGAAACCTACAGAGATTCCTATGGCAAATAAACTTAGTTCAACACATGGGGTAGAGTCCAGTTCAGCAGGGTGTACTCATGGAAGAACCATTCTGAGTGGATCAGGAGCAGGAGTGGGAGCACAAATACAGGAGTCAGTTCTGAAGTAGGTTACCAAGCCAAGGTAAAATCACCTGGGCAGGAATAACAGTCAGATCTGACCCCCTTCCTCAACCATTTGAAGCACTTTCAACTGGAGTGGAAGACTTCAGTGAGGCAGCTTGGTTTATGTCATCCAGACCTGATGAGCTGCCAGCAGAAAGGACCATGGAGGCTGCAATCTTGGCCCAAGATGTCAATGGCAAAGAACGAGGAGGAAAAAAAGCAGTCACAAGTGATAGGGAAGGGAAGTCAGCCAGTAGAGAAGGGCCAAACTCCTCAAGATTGCAAAGTTATTCACTTCTGTAATGAGAGGGGAGTCCTCGGAGGATTGTCTAGATTCTTTACTATGACTATGACTTTGACTGCGTACCCAATTGGTTCTGGAGGGCAGACTCTCTGCTTTCTTAAAAAGGGCTTTCCATTGGTCTTTTGGCTTAAGTTTGGTACTGCGACCACAGGTGACCATTTTGCAGTCATCATCCGCATATGGTTGCTGGGCTTGTGCAAACTCCAGATCTGGTCCCAGTGCTGCAGTGTCTATTGGGGCTGGCTTTGAAAGGCAATTAGCTGGTGACTGAGCTACAACAGGTGGCCAGTGCGAGTCCACAAAAAATGCGTCTGCTTCAGATGATTGAAAGTCCTTAGGAACACCAACATAATGCAAAGTGTGGGAGGGCATCTGAGGCTATATTCAATGCCCAGTCCCAAGAGTCACTTTCTCACAGCAGTGTAGGTTCACCACTTTCTGCTCAGTTCCTGTGAGAAGTTTTGGAAAATGTGTATGTGTTGCCCCTGCTACATTACAGGGCTCCTCTCTCTTGCAAGACATAGTACATTAAATTTGTCAGAAAACCTGAGGAAACAGGCCTGAATTGGACGAGAGCAATCTCCTGACTTTGGGCCTCTCCTGACTTGGGTCAAAGAGACAAGGAATGGTGAGAACATTGCATTTTATAAACCTTGGTTCTCTGAGATGGAAACAGGATAGCTACTACCTAGGGAGCACCCACAGCAGAAAAGTAGAGCAGTCTTTTCCTTCACAGCCTTCAGGGAAGCCCATAAAACACAAGTTGTTCTGCCAGCTTCTATTCTTTAGATCTTCTACGTGGTCTCAAAGGTAACGGATAAGGCAGTCCTGTTCCCAGAAGCACACTTTGACCTCATCATATCGGTAAGTCTCTTGTTGAATCTTACTTTCTGTGGGGGAGACTCTAACTTTCAGATCTGAGACTTCCTGGTTGGTATGAGCACAAGCAGTTTGGATCTCTGCAATGTCTGTAAGAAGGCAGGTGAACATACTTTACACATGGGATAAGTCAGAGCCAGTGTAGCAGGGCTGATGTCATTTTGAGATGGGATCAATGCACTACAGCCAAGGCCGGAGAACTATCTGAAGTGGCTTACAATTGTACAGTGCAAGTGGTGAACTGCAGTGAAAGATGGCGTGCCAGAGTGTAGCCAATTCAGATGAGAGAAAAATCTCTTAGAAGAGATGGCTATAAAAGCGAATTCCATTGGATTCTGATGAGGTACCAGAGTGCTAAGGACCTATATGGCCATCTTCCTCAGCATCCAAGCCAGCCCCCCCAACCCTCCACAGTTCTTAGTCATTCTAAAGGCACAGTACCGGTTCTATTCACATGCCATGTATCTGGCAAACAGAAAATCTTTAAAAGTTATTAAAAAAAAACATTTGGAAGGTAGAATAAGACACCCAAGAGGGTAAGTTATGCATCAGTATCTTTAATTGTTGCTGAAGTCCCTCACCCTTCAGGTTCAGGACTCCAATTCCCCACTCAGGATGTTAAAAGGATATAACATACCTTTGCTTATGTCTTATTCCTTACATATTCAGCAGTAGCTCAGTGGACTAGCTTCATGTGCACTTCAAGATAATTACGACCACTGACACATTTGCTTTATGCAGGTTTGATTCCCAATAAAATGACAACCACACAGATGTTTGCACAGCACAAAAACTGGCACATGTGTGTGGCCAGTTATTTATACACGGCCAAAATAGAATCTTAATTGAATCAGATATAAGTTTGAAATACACTGGAGCTGCACTTGACCAACAGATGTCACTGTCAGCACACACAGATACGGCAATATGAAAACTTAACCAAAGATCATGCTACTTGTGCAGACATAAAGAGTTCATCCAAGGATGCTGGAATGCTAAGTACAAATCGGTAATGTCCTCCATGCTTGAATATGGTTCTTACTAGCTGCAATATATAAGCAACCACCATGGCTAAATATGAGGCTGCATTTAAAAGTAAATTGCAATCTTGCTTTGGCTGCAGCTATACCTTGTATACAGTATTAAGAATACATTTTAAAGACCACAATCCAGTATGTGTCAGTGGCTCAGTAGGTAGCACACTCGCCTCTGAGGCCGGGGGATCAGAGGGCTGTGGGTTCGGTTCCTACATCTGGCAGTTGGGTTGATATCCCGGTACTGGCACTGTGGTGCAGCATGGGAGGGGTGCTGCGCTTCTGGGGTGCCATCTTTCAGATGGGATGTTAGGCTGAGGTCCCATCTGCCTGGATGGGTGGTAGTTCAGGTGGATGTTAAAGATCCCATGGCACTTATTGAAAAGAGTAGGGACATTTTTTTTTTATTAAAGTTGAAAACAAATTAATTGCACAATAGTGTTACTGTACACAAAGACATAATGCAAAACAACAAGAAACATGAAGAAACATTCCATCATACAGTACATACAAAACAGATTTACCTGCTTTAGAGTCTCAAATTGAATAACACATGCTGACCCCCCACCCACTAAAAGAGTAGGGGAGAAAAGGGATTTTCTTTTATTTCAACTCAAAGGCAAAACATATATAGAATAGTGTTACTAAACCTAAAATCAAAGGATTGAGACAACAATAACAGAAATAAATATGTCATCAAGAATTCCACAACAAAATATGATCCAAAAGTAAACAATACATGTATAAAACTCACTCCTCCTTAATGGAAAGCATAAATGTACTTGACATTAAAGCATAAAGAAAGTATAATTCATCACTTGTCGCTACACAGTCTCCCACAAATAATCCCGTAGGGGAAAAATAATGGGAAACTCCCAACCCTCATCAAGGGTTTATCTAAAGTGCAGTTTGCATGTCTAACCTTCTGACAAAAGAAAACAAACTGAGTTAGAATCACCCAAGGTAAGCTAAGACTCATAACCAATCCACTGAGTCCCATCTAGATTTGAAAATAGAAGGTGAAACCGTATCCAAATCATTTAGCCGTAATCTATTAATTGAATTTTCAACCATATAGAATAAATCCTCAGACGTAAAATGGCGTTGCTGAATTGTGAGCCAACAACGTACTGTACGTACCAAATATAAAATTTGAAACAAACCAAAAACAACCACATTGTTACCCTATTATCTTTAGTCCATAAGTGTGGCAAAATCCCTACACATAATATTTCCAAAGATAGATGAAAAACCGGGGATGTAGGCCATTTATGTGTTACAGTTCGCCAAAACTCCAAGATAAAGGGACATTCCAAAAACAAGTGCGCCATTGTTTCAACTGTGGTAGAACAGGTTTCTCTTGGACAATACCAGTCAGAAATCTGTTTATGTTTCAAATTACCTCTTACGTTCAATTTTCCATATAGAGATAACCATAATACATCCCACATATAACGAGGGATACGTGGGGAGGTCAACATATTACCAATTAACAGTTTTTGTTAGGGAGGGTATGTATCAAAGGGAGCCACATCTTGAAAATATTTTTGAATGATAAAATTATATAATTCTTTTCTACTAAATTTAACAAAGGATCCCTTCGTAATAGTCCATAATTTAATTTTTCCAAAGCACACTTTCGTGGATTGAGGAAGATTAGCTATAGACTTTTGTATAGGTATCTGAGTATGCTCTGGCCAAGTAGAAACCATATTTCCTACAGAATCTAGAAGCCACAGTGTCCATCTTTTAGTTACTGTACATGAGCAATTACAGGCCTCAGACTGGTATGAATGAACATTGTTAAAAAGAGAACAATAGGCTGAATCATTTGCAAACCCCCCATGTTTCCGATCTTGGAAAAATAGGCTATGTTTTATAGGGTTCAATCTACTTCCCCAGATACATGAGAAAAAACAACTATACATCTGTGTTTCTAAGGTCAAGGGAAGACTAAAAACTGAACTTAAATACAAAAAAAGGGGTAACAGGAAAGTTCTGATCATATGAACCAGCTTCAGTTTATATAACCTCCATGTATTCCAGATATTCACTTTAGATTGAGCTTCTTGCAATTTAAGCTTCCAATTCTGATATGCCAAATCACCCATCCCAAATAGGAGGCCTAGAATTGTACAAGTGTCTTTTATTACTGGTATACCTATAACAGTCATAACTTGAACATCTGCAACCCTAAGCGGTATACAATTACGTTTGTCATAATTTATTTTGGCTCCTGTATACAAACAAAAAAATCCTGTAGAACTTTCTCTAAGCAATATGCAGAAGGCAAGTCTCCTACTATAAAACAAATATCATCTGCATATGCTATACATTTTATCTCTGGGTCACTACATGAAAAAGAAAACCCTTGTATATCTGAAGTATTATGTATGGTCCTAATCAAAGGATCCAATGTAAATAAATACAAGAATGCACTCAATGGGCAGCCCTGATGAACACTCCTTTGCACAGCAAACTTCTGTCCCAACCACCCATTGCAATATGCCTGTGCTGTTGCCCTAGCATAACAAGACTGTAGCCATGTGATGAAAGTTTTTGGTATTCCATATGATTCTAAACAATCCCATAAATAATTATGCCGCACATTATCAAAGGCCTTAGCCTGGTCCAAGCTAAAAAGAAGGCCTGTAATTTCCCCCAAAGCCCCTTTCTGCATAATTTCACGTAGAAGGATCAAGCTATCAGTTATTTTCCTGTCAGGTATAGAACAAGTTTGTGAGGGGTGTAGAAGGAAATCCGCATGTAGTAGTAACCGATTATTCAAAATTTTGGCCAACAGTTTGAAATTAGTATTAAGTAACGTTATAGGTCTCCAATTCAGCAACTCTTCTCTATTCCCTTTTTTACATAAAAAAATCACTAAGCCTTCATTTATACTATCAGGTAGAACACTCGAGACCAAAAATTCATTCAAGACCTCTGTGAATTCCTGTAATAGTATGGAAAAAATTACTTTATATAATTCATAAGGAATCCCATCCGTGTCAGGGGCTGTTCGTGCCTTGGTTCAAGTAAAAAACACAGTCACTTCTAAGGGTGTAATGTTGGCTACCAACATAGATTTACTTTGGGAAGATAACTGGGGTAGGGTACACTGGGCTAACCAGGATGTATGTGAAACAGGAGAGACATCTGGAGAACTAAATAATTCTTGTATATGAGAATCAATAGCATGAAGAATATCCTTATGAGTCGTGCACCTTTGTCCTGCCCGGTCTCTAATACCAGACATATATTTTTGCTGTCTCTGATAGGCACAGAACTGAAAAGGATTCATGAAAGCTTTATCTCCCTGGGTCCCAAAACGTCATTCAGTATCCAAGGACTTTGATCGGTCAAATTGAATCTTGTTCATTCGTTCCCTAAGTGCATGCAATGTAGGGAGAACCGAAGCGTTCCCTTGTGCTGCTTGAAAGTGTAAATCTAAAAATTGTCCCCTAGCAACAGTATATTCGTCAGTTTTAAATCTGCCATTGATCTTTCCTATACATGCAAAATAGAGCTTAATATCCCATTTAGTGTCCATCCACCACTCTCGATAGGTATCATACAGACAGGCTACTGATTTCCTGGCTTTCAACAATGCTAAAAACCCATCTTCCACCATAGGGAGAAGTAGCAATTCCAAATTAAGTCTCCAATAGCCCAGTCCACGATGCAGACTGTTATGGCTGGCAACCATGGCTTCTAAGATAGCATGATCAGAAGGAGCTACAGGTGTAGTTTTAGTGTCTATGACATTTAAAGACTCAGACAAAAACCAAAAATCAATTCGGGTCACTTTAGTACCCTGGAAAAAGGTCTTATCGGGAGTAACCTTAAGCGCCATAACATCTATCAAACCTATTTGAGTCAATAAATCATTAAGGCAGTTCACACCACGAAACAATTTCTTAGTGCGAAGGCCTCAATCCGTGATATACCTACTACAAGTAAAATCTCTGCCCAAAAAGACATGTTTTGATGTAAATAAGTATGGCAAAATTACTTTAAAAATCCCGATTCTGTCAGATTTTGTCTGTGGGGCATACACATTTATGAAACGACAATGTAAGCCACTAACCACCATATCCAACAATAAAACACGCCCTGGAAAAATATCCACCAGTCGTGACAACTTAGCTGTAGGATTGTTCACCACAATTCCTATACCACTCTATGCATCCTCACCAAATGACCAGTATGTAACCCCCCATCACCATCCAACCGTTGCCTGATTCATGTCCTCCCTAGTACGTAATCGAGTGTCCTGTAAAAATACCACATCTTGTTCTCCCTTTTCAAGCAAGGAATATATCAACATCCTTTTTCTCTCTGACTGAATACTATTAACATTTAGGGAGGCCACAGAAAGTTTATAAATCTCAAGCATACAAATAATAGTGGTAAGAAAGCACACTTTGCATAGCATCCTGAAACAAAGATGATATAGGCAATAGTCCGCGTACAGTTTCATTTCTTCCTACTAGATTTCCATATCCCCAATTTATTTATTTTCTTTTTAGCAATTTCAGAATGTTCAAGAGGTTGTTCAACATCAGACGCTTCCTCAGGTTGTGACGATTGTACAGAAGCTGAATCAGACTCTGTACCCACATCATCTTGTAACACCTGATAGTTATTCTGAAGAACCAGCTGTGCAGTGTCAGGCAAAGCTTTCCCCACATTCCTAGATCAGAGACTACATTGTCTATTGGATACCAGCATAAAGTCTCCTTCAGGGGGCAAGGGTGGGAGCATTGAAGCCGACGATGTATTGGGATCAATATTTGGTGCCTCAGAAGTGACAGTGACAGGTACAAGGTCTGCAGCACCTGGCAAAGGCACAGTCAGGTCTTGCACTGGGTTAGTCTCCTGAGCACCATAAAGTGGTAGACGATCTCTCCTGTGGGGGGCCTCTGTCTTAGTGCAGCCTTAACCATCGTATTTATATAAAAATCCTGAATGCAAAAATCTCCATTTGATTTATTTTGGGCCACAAAGGAGCAATCTACATAAGAATGCTCATCTTCACAGAGGGAACACTTCTCAGGATGGTGACAATCAGGAAAAACATGACCCACTTCACCACACTGTACACATTTAACAATCTCATAAGTCCTGCTAAGCTGCCTGGAAGAACCACACTTATAGCAGTGCCGTGGCTGTCCTGGGTAGAAAATAAACCCCTTACCCAGACCCAAGTAAAAACAACTTGGCAAGTGCTGTAAACCATCTTCTGTTTGTATTAAGTTTACCCTATATCTCCAACCCCCATTCCAAAAACCTTCTGTGTCCAAGATAGGGTCTGGGTTACCCTGAATGGTACATGTCCTCTTCAACCAATACGTAATGTCCTCCACATTTACTCTTTCATTTCTGAATAAGATTATCACTTTAAATTACTGTTTTATGAGGGGAATAGCCTGGAAGTGTGACCAAGCCGGACTAATTTTAAGTAAAGCATATTTCATCCAGAAATGGTTTAATAGGTCAGGGGTACGAAAACTAATATCATAAGTATTGTCCCCTGGTGAATGTATAAGAGCATAGACTTCGCTGGGTGAAAAACCCAACAATTGTTTTATCAGAACCTTGCCCACATAGAAGTGATCCGGCATATCATCTGTAGATCCCAAAACATGCAATCTAACCACATTCCTCTGTTTGTCCAGTGTCACTGGTTTCTTGAAAAGACTAGCAAAGGTAGCAGGAGGCACCTGTAAACTAGGCTGTTCTTGTACAGTAACATTATCAGGAGCATCTACTCCCATGTCAGCTCCCAAATCTGGAACATCAACTAACTGTGAGTCTGTTAGTGGAGAAAAGGAAATACGTCCATCTGCAGGTGTAGAGTACAAATTTAAAAGTGCTGAATCAGATATTTTGTCAGGTTCAGCTGTAACAAGAGAGGTCATAGATTCAGTATGCATCAAAACCTACAGTACAACATCATCAGACCAGTGATGTTGTGGGAAGGGGAAATCCTTCTTTTGCATTCCCTCCAGTACAGCCATCTCATGCACCCCAGATACCCCAGGAATTGGAATCTCAGGATCCATGATCCAGATGCCCGATTCCATTTGTATCCAACCTGCACCATGAAGCATTTGCTGAGGGGACCATGATTCTCCAGAAGGAGAGGTCTGGGGTGGGGAGTGTTCATTGTCACACGCATCTGAGTCAAAACATTTAAAAACTTTGCTAGTGTTACCTGGAAGGCCAGAGGGCAATTCAGACTCAGGACAGTTATGCTTCTTTTCCTCCTCAGCATGTAATTGCTCCCGTCGGTTTTCTGCTAAAGCCACTTCTAAAATACGTTTTTTATGTTCTAGTTGCAGGGACATAGCCACTGTCCCATGAACTGGAGATTCTTTGGGAAGTATTGTGCGAATGCCATCTGCTTCAGTCAGTACTTTACTTGCAGGCTCCACCCGATGAACTGGGCCATCACCCATTGTAGAAATACCAATGACTTCCGCATCATGTAACGGGGATGCATGCTGTGAGGGTATAGGTACGTTGTGCTGGCCACCACTCAGGTGCATTCCAGCCATACCATTTCCCTCAGATGAAAAATCCTGGAAAGGCATAGCAGCCATCCATCCATCACTGCTGTCAGCTGACATCTGAACACAGACACACTCCGCCGGCTCCACAGTGCCTACTGCCAACAGAGTAGGGGAAGTTTATTGAAAAAGAATCATAACATCACAAAAAAATCAAAATACATCAGAAATCATCAAAAATACATAGAAAATATTCTGTACAAGGCATAACAAAGGAAAAACATAGAAACAATTATAAGAAATCAGAAAAAAATGTTTCCACAAATCATCTACCTTAACTTTTGAAAATCTACGAGAATCATTTTCTTTAACATATAACAATCCTTCTTCAATTTGTGAAATAATAGTAGCATTCAATACTTGTTGTTGCTGTAATACATAATGACAACGTGCTTGCCATAAAAAATATTGAACATAAGCAAAAAAAAAAAAAAACAAAGTGCTGTAATGATAGGACTTCCATACCCCAGTATAATCACCCAAAATTAAAGTGTGATAAGAGATACAAGATAAAAAAGGCAAATTCCAATGAGAGGCAGCATCCTGCCAAAATAGCTAACTATGAGGGAGGCAATAAAAAAATGAAGCATACTCTTTTCAATGTTAGAACATGTGAGCCTAGGACAAAATCTATCTGTCTGAGGTTTATATTTTAGATTTCCCCTGACTCCCAACCTTTGCTGAACTGAGAGCCATACAACATCCTAGATATGAACAGGGATTCTAAAATCTGTTGGTTTGTGCAAAGCAAATATCATTTTAGTGGGTACACAATCTGGAAATAGGAGAATAATTTGTTGAACTCATAAACAATATAAGAATAAAAAAACTTTCTATCCACAGACATTAATTTCGTAAATGAAACTTTTCATTGTTGCATTTTTTTTATAGATGATATTCCATAAGTAGGAAGAGAATCAGAAGATAAAATTTTAGAAGGTAGAAGAGTTCATTTTAAAAAATAACGGAACCAAAGAAATTGCGACCATAATTGCCAAGACATAGTAGCAAAGGTCCACAGATAACTATAAGAACTAAAAAAATACAGAGAGTGATAAAAAAAAATAGGATTAATCATATTAAATCCTCCTTTTTTAATGGGTAAATAAGTAATTTCCCGCTTTACAGGATTCAATCTATTACCCCATAGCATTTGAAAAAAAAGACTAAGAAGTCGGGTTTCTAAGTGAACTGGAGGGGGGTATACATAACTTCAATAAAGAAAAACAGGGAGCAAACATTTTTAACTATCATAACCCATTTTCTCTTCCCAAACTTCCAATATTTCCACCTATTAATTTTAGTTTCACCAATCTGTAACTGCCTATCCCAATTATATGTAGCCAAATCACCAGGACCAAACCAAAGATCCAAGATTTTCTGAGGAGTAGAAACCACAAGAATCCCCAATTTAGTCAGAGAAGTAGGTTGTGAGTGGTCCAAGGAAAAAAATTAAACTCTTTCCTGTATTAAGCACTGCCCCAGAAAATGAACCATAAGTTGAAAAAACATTCAGAGCCTGTGTCAAAGAAGAAACATCTTGGACTAGTAATGTGACATCATCAGCATAAGCAGTAACTTTTTCGAGTGGTAACAAGGGGGACGGAGCTAAACCAATAATACTCTGATCCCAATGTATCTGTCTAATAACAGGATCCAAAGCAAAAGCATATAAAAGGGGGCTTAAAGGACACCCCTCTCTGACTCCTATAGCAAAAGGAACATCGGTTCCAAAAAAAACATTGACTGAAGGGATAATAGTGGCATTAGAATATAGCATAGCAATCCAGTGTACAAATTATTTGGGGATACCATAACGCAATAATAGTGGAAAAAGATATTTATGTCGTACTTTGTCAAAAGCTTTAGCTTGATCCAAAGCTACCACATATCCTGAAATATTGTGCATGGTACTAGCCTCATATAGTTCCCTTAAAGATATAGATTATGTTGAATTTGTCTCTTGGGGATGGCACAGGTCTGAGTTGGGTGAATAAGAGAATCAGCAACTGTTAATAACCGATTATTAATAATTTTGGCCAACATTTTATAATCACTATTTAGGAGACTAAGAGGTCTCCAGCTAGACAGTAGATTTTTATCTTCAGATTTATATAAAAAAATGAAGAAGAGAGGTATTAAATCCAAAGAAAGAAGAATGGAAAGTTAACATAGAGTTAAAAACTAAGGGCAAAAAATAACACATACAGGAAAGAAATGTTTTATAAAAATCATTTGGGATACTGTCAAGTCCAGGAGATGTACCAGTAGTTAATTGTTTGATGACTTTCTCTCTTTCTCGAGAGGAAATAGGTTGTAGTAAACACTGTGACATAGAATCTGCCATTTGAGGAAGAGGTGTAGAAAACCCTTGTAAAAGGATAGTATCGGAATCAGAGGGAAAACTAAAGGTAGAGCTAACAAATTGCTGTACTACAGCCAGCATTTCTAAATCAGTGGATACCACAATACCATCTGGTTTAGAAAGGCTAGTCATCAAAGTTTTATCTAGCCGTTGTTTACATGCAGCATATGGATCAGATGCGGGTGTGTTCTTCATTCCATATCTGAACTCCACAATTCAGCCCTATCATACTGATAGTGCTTCATTTGTTTTTTAATTTCAGAAATCTGGGATTTAAATTTTATACTGTCATGTGGAGGGAGGGACATTAATTTATATAGTTGAGTCTGTAGCTGAATTTTCTCATCCTATGTTTCCATCGAGCAAGAGAAACTGACAATATCAAACTCTTGCTTTTTTCCTATTTTCTTTGTTTGTTTCAAACTATGTTGGCTGATTTCTAAGTGTTTACACTAACTGTTTAGATTGCCAAGTTTTGGCACTAATATGATGGGGAAAAACAATCTAGAAAATAACATGTTGCCCACTAGGTCCAAAAAAATTACATTAGGGGTTAAGAAGGCAATTAGAAAACATAATAAAAGAAATAGAGGGGAAAGATAAATTTTATTTATCTATTTATTTGCTTTTGGTAACCAGGTAAGTGCTCTAGACAGAACTGCCTATTTTCAGGCCTGACCTAGGACAGTACAACTCAAGGAACAGCTAAAAAACAAATACATTTACAGTGTTGTACAATAGGAGATTCCAAACAGTTATACAAGGTGCAAGTTACATAGTACATAGAAGAGGTACATATCACACAGTATAATAGGAACAAAACAGACAAAGAAGCACAATTTACTGTTAATAATGTACAAAACATGACAGTGCTGTTGGTGAGTCAGCAAGGAGAAAATTCCCAGGCAGAGACAGGGAACAAAGTGCGTAGTTGCAGCTGAGGACGAGTGGGGATGGGAGGAATCAAGAGGCCACAGGGAAATTTGAGTGCAGGACAATGGTAGATTTGCATGACTCGTGAGGCTAGGGACATTTGCAAATGTCAAGGGAGGCGAGGTAATTGGAGAGGCTTTTCTTGAAAGTGGGGTGGGATTTAGAGTGCCTAAGATTAAGTGGGAGAGAGTTCCAAAATTTGGTGGTATAGAAGGAGAAGGCAAGTTCACCCATCCTGGTACAGCATTTTGGGACAAATAACAGAGCTAAAGACATGGAACGCAGGGAACGAGAGCAGTCCATGGGGGTGAGCATAGCAGCGAGTGTGGAGGGGACAGAAGAATGAATAATGTTGTCAGTTAGGCAACCTAATGAATAAGCTCGATGCGAGGAAGGAGACAACCAGTAGAGGTCAAAGTAGAGAGTATAGTGGTGCTTAAGACGAGGAGCAGATAGTACAGATCTACAGACATTGTTGTAGGCAACGCCCCACATTTGCAAGATGGCTGCCTGTGCCACAGCAAAGACAGACAGAGTGTAGCAGAGTCCAGGGAGGAGAAGGCCTTGGGCAACAGAGATCCCAGTGGCAGGGGTCAGAAACTGACAGACTCGGTAAGCCAGTCCAGTTTTAGCACTGACTGATTTGCAGACAGTGTTTTTTTTTTTGCTGTATACTTTTTGGCTCCTTGAGCCACCAGACTGCCTACCTTACCGACTGCCATTTTCGGGAATCCGGTGCTCCTTGTGGGTCCCTGTGGCTACCCCCATGGCTTACCCCCCATGGCGGGGTGGAGGGGAGCTTCTCCCCCTTAGCTCAACCCCCTGAACAGGATCCAGTGCCACGTATCCACTGAGCCAACTGATCTTCCTCACTAGGGACAGCCATCAAGCTGCCGCGTCTGCTGCCCGTATTTCCTCAGTTCTCTCTCACCATCGTCTATGGCGTGCAATGATGCCCAAGGACCCAAGCACATGTGCATCTGCATGCCCCCTGATCCTGGCATCCTGCCACAGTATGAGCCCCATAGATCCTACCCATGTTCAGTGATTCCCCAGCTGTCACCAGGGGCCGCCCAAGCACTGGCAGCAATACACCCCCCTCCCCGGAGGAGAGAAGTCCTACAGATGCTTGATCCTTCTCCTCCCCTGCTGACCCCTGATGGCCCTGGCTCATTCCCGAACCCAGGTCGCCAGCGTGGAGTGAGGTGTGGCATCCAGCGCCTCAACCCTCAGCGCCACCGGGCTGGCTAGCAGACAGCTTTGACATGCAGAAAGAAGTTAAGAGATGGATCCAGAGTGACCCCCAGGTATTTGAAGGGCTTAGTTACTTTCACAAGGGTGCCATCAAGACAAGAAACCTGGAGAGATGGAGTTGAAGTGACAGATTTCCTTTGTGACCCAAAGATCATAGCCTGGGTCTTGGCAGTATTTGGCACCAGGCGGTGGGATGTAATCCAAGTTTGGACACTATGAAGATTAGAGGAGAGGTGGGAGTTAATTTCATGAATAGAGCTGGAGGTGACATAGAGAATCAAGGCACTGGCATAGAGTAAGGAGAGACTGGGAGGGCACCAGAGGTAGGTTATTGATGAACGAAGAAAAGAGCAGGGGCCCAAGTATGGAACCTTGTGGGACACCTGAATGAAGCAGGGCAGGGGCAGAGAGAACTTTATGACAGGAGACAGACTGGGAGCGGCTCCTTAGATAGCTGGCAAACCAGGCAAATGTGGATTGTGAGGTGCCAATAGAGCCCAGATGATGCAGGAGCAGGTTGTGGTTAACCGAGTCAAACACCTTTGACATGCCAATAAAAACAGCCCCAGTAAGCTGGCCTTGGTCCATAGTAGATTTGATGTCATTGATGAATTGCACTAGGGCTGTCGTGGTGCTGTGGTTTGTCCTAAAGCCATGCTGAGACAGAGATTGCAGGTTAAAGCTGACAATGAAGTTAGACACCTGGTGATGGATAAGCTTCTCCAGGAGTTTCCTGAGGGTCAGCAGGAGCGCAATAGGATGGTAGTTTGTTAGGTTTTTTGGATCACTCATTTTGAAGACTGGGATAACCCTGGCATTTTTCCAGGTGAGGGGCATAGTACTAGAGCTAATGGAAAGGTTGAACAATCACATGATGGGTGTGGCAAGAAGAGACGCACCTAATTTGAGAATTCTGGGTTGCAGTCCATTAGGGCCTGCACTGCTGTGGGGAGACATCATGTTAAGAGCTCATAGGACATCCAGCTTGGAGACCGGGTGGAGAATCAGGGAAGGATGGGATGGGGGGAGGTGTGGTGAGGGGGGGACCATCAGCATCAAAACTAGGGATACCTTCTAACACCGGGGTTATACACTGAGATGGATAAATCAGTAAAAATGGTGGTTCATTTCTACCCCCAAAAAGATCTTCAACCTTAGCAAAAGGTGATCTGGAAAAAGAAAATATTAATCCCATTCTTGAAAGAGATAAAAAGTTAGAAACACAAAACTGTAAAGAGACGGATAAGAGACATTCAAGAGTTATACTTCTGCTCAGAAAGCTACTACAAACAAACTTGTGGGGATGTGCAGCATGTTAAATTTAGGGTAGAAAATTCAGAGTCTTCCAAATTTCACGCAGAGCCGACCCCTAGAATTCAGAGGACTGTTTATCTCCACAAGTGATCTTTCATAGAGGAGTAAATGAAATTGATTTGCCTTTAGAAAAATTTGATTATGATGCAGCAGAAGAAACAGGCAATAGAGACGAACAAAACTCATTTCTATGCGGATTTGATGATTTTATTTCCCCTTACATTGAAAAATAATTTTGATCACCCCCCTGACTTCTTTTCCCCAGATATTCCTTGCCTTTGGCCAGAGCATGGGAATGTGAAGGATGGAACAGCAAATATGGGTTACTCTATAATAGGCAATCAAAATACTAAACTTAAAGAACAAACAAACATAAGAGATACCATTTTATTGGATATCAAATCAGAACGCATTAAGAATGACTATTTATTAAACAATATCGTGGTGTGTGTAAGGAATAGGGATTACACCAATAAGAATGATGTCAAAAAATGGCTGCAAAAACAGCAGGAAAAATAAAACAATCAGCGTTATAACAAAGGAAGTTGAAGAAAAAGTGACAAGAGAAATAGAAAAGTTAGTTAAACAACTAGGACACAAACACACAAGGGCTAAGGCTTGTAATGGTTGGAATGGGAATAACGTGGGGATAAATTCTCGGAAGCCAGAAAAAACACTGCACACTTTGGCAGGGACTCAGACATCAAAACAGGAACTGAAAAATACACTAGGGTATCAGAATCTGATAACAACCCAACAAGAGAGAATATGCATATAGCAAGAGAGAGAAGTCTGAGGGGAGACTGAAATCAGCAGTTTTGGCTAAAGATACTAGAGAAAAGATGTGTGAGTTGGATAAAACAACCAAAACCAAAAGAGAAGAGCTAAAGGACATATTGATTAGACAAGGGAGACTATTACCAACAGTATACATCTATGGCTTACCAAAAATGAGAAATTAAAATCAAACATCACTGAAAATTATGACATATAATGCCTGCAAAGGAGTGGTATGGGCCAAATTTAGTTGGAAGGATTTTGTATCCGTGTACAGATACTGTGCAAAATCAATAAAGGGTTGCTATGCCTAACCCTAGCATTTGGAGAGGTGAGAGATATTCTGTTCAACTCCAAAACAAAATTTAAAGATACTGATGTTAACTTGAACATCACTGAAATTAAAAAGGATTCCCAACAAAAAGTAAATTCGCAGGAGTGGTCAGTGAACAGGCAAGACCAATAAATGGTAAGGAGAAGAATGCTATTAAATTACAACCCCGAATAACTAACTAACAAAGTCACTTTTTCAGGAACAGAACCAGGAAGGGAGTACGTATTAATACAAGTGAAATTATAGAGGACAGTATTGATGATAAGAGGTTTATGGAGGTCCATTCTAAAACTTTGAACAATTACACACTCTGTTCAAATACCTCTGAACAGTGCATTTGTGAGATATCAGGTTGGAAAAAAGGACTCTCTTCAAATCTGGAACATTCTTTCTTGGACTGTATCAGGTCTACTAATAATGAAGGATGATAGAGATTGGTGGGAGAAAATTAAGGGATGTGATAGCATCCTTTTCCAATAAACATGGATGCTGGAGAGGGTTGACTTTCAACTTGATGGTTACCAGCAGAGGAACATATATGTAAATAAAGAAAAAAAATGTGGCTGATCAGCAGGGGATATTTCCACATTTATATCATGCCTACTAAATCTGTCAGTGCTGAAACTAAACATAGGTGATCCATTCTATCCAACATACACCTGTTTGCTGACAACACGGTTGTATATATAAGTCATCTGACACCTGAAGCCGCTTGTGCTGACCTCCAGGAGGAATTTAACCAGCTCCAGAACTAGCTCCTCCATAAAAAACCTTCTTCTAAATGCTAAAAAAACAAAAGGGCTGGAGAAGGAGAGGATTAAGCATCCAGAGGACTGTTCTCCTCTCCTGGGGTGGGATTGAGGGAGGCATCGCTCAACAGCGGCCCCTAGTGGAGACTTGGGGCACTGCAGGAATGGCGTGATAGGGACCCAGGAAAGTGGAAATAGCGCCAGGACTGCCGGATGATGGCTGCCACACTTCGATGCTGCAGAAGGCTGTCTAGGAAGCCACCTCTCCATCTCAGCAGCACCCCGAGGCCTACCTAGAGTGTGCTGGTGATGCCCCTGGCCAGTGCCTTTTCCCTCAGAGGAGGGGGACCCATCCGGTGAAGGTTTACGCTGGGATACCTCGGGGGTTGGCTGTAATGTGAGGACAGAGGAGGTGGCTTGACTGAGGGTAGTAGGGGTAATCAGGGAACTGGCAGCCCGAAGGAGTGGGGGTCACTGGAGAATGTAGGAGGGAAAAAAAAAGCAATGTTGTTCTTGCCCTATAGCCGTGTGATGAATCTGGCCAGCTCTGGAGGACTACCTCAGTTTACTACAATTCTTGGAGAGAAACTGGAGTTTGTCTCAAAGTTTAAATACCCAGGTGTGTGGTTAGACCATAATCTATCATTCACTGAGCATGTCGAGGGCCTTGTAAAGAAGTTATGGCAGAGGCTGGGGCTATTCTTTAGAATTAACTAGTTTCTTACTAGAGATGCAAAAGTGCACCTTGTCCAAACTACCTTTCTTTCACTGATCAATTATGCAGATTTCTTTTATAGTCAATGTCCCAAAGCCTCACTTGCAAAGTTGGATACACTTTACCACAGGGCCATCTGGTTAATTACTGGTCTCCCAATCTCTACCCATCATTGTTCCTTGTACAAAGCCATAATGTGGTCCTCACTTATGTTTAGGTGTAATAGAAATGCAGTCCTTTGGACTTATAGAGTCTTCTTGATGCAGCTTCCACAATATATAATAGACTGTCTCCCACTAAGTGAGCCAGGAACATATGCCCTAAGAAGCGCATCCTACATCACATTATGTATCTCCAAGGCTTCCTCTCACTATGGCAGAGTGGCCATTAGTTTCCTGTTACCAACAAAAAATTGTGGGACAAAGTACAAAACTTATTGAAATTAAGCTGCCTCTGCAGTATGAATGCCTTTAAATCTCTATATGCTCAGTATGTGTGTGAGCCTTGCAATTGCTACCCCAGCCCTTAGTTTTAGTCTGAAGCACCAGACTACTGCCCTCTGATCGCAGTTGAATTAATGATCGTTTGTAACCTTTGGTGACCTTAACTCTGTGAGCGTCTTAGGCCTTAAATGTTTTTCCCCTCTAGAAATCCCTGTAGGGTTATTATCTATTCATGGCTTTTGTGGCCACTACACCTTACTCACCCTGCTGTCTTTTACATATCGCTTATTCTGTGGCTCTTATTCCCCCTACCCTGTATCATTTAACTGCCCTATTTTACCTTCGTATTCCCTTTCCACTGCATTCCACTCTTACTATCTCTTTCCTCTGTCCCCTAACTCTCTTTCCTGCCATAGACTAGCCCTTCAGAGGCTCCCTGCCCCTCAGGTGGGAGAAATGTGGATACTGGGCAGTTGTTGCTTCCATAGCCACTGCCTGAGACACCTAGACCGGACTCCTTACTAGCGAGGTGCTGCATTGCCGATATCCAATCAGAACATGAGTGCTTTTCTACTCTGGTGTCTGATTGGCTCCTGCAGTCTGCTCCTGTGTCTCCCTCAATACTAATCTAAAGTGTGATTTTCTGTCTAAAACTTGCACAAAAAAGAGCTGTACTTACTAGTTATTGCCTAACAGTTATGACCTCTAATTTTTCCTGTTTAGAGTGTCAAGAGTTGGGACGCTGTTTGATCATACTCTTTTCTGAATTTCTGTGGTTGGGCCAGTCTTTAGGTGTCAAGGAATACCCAATTCTGTTGTCCTGCTGTTTTGGTCCTCCTGCTGGTTCAGATCTTCTATTGTCCATGGCCTAGTACTTAATACCAACCCCTTCCTCCATCTCCTGCAAGGATATGCTCTCCATGGGCTCCCTGCCCATAGGCGTGGGAAACCTGGGCACCAGGTGGTCGGCACTGCCTCTACCGCCACCTGAGAACCTAAGCTCAGACTCTCCATTAGCAAAGCACGGCATTAGCAGCCATCCAATCAGAATGTGAGCACTCCGTGGCGTTGGCTTCCAATTGGTTCCTGCAGTCTGCTTCTGTGTGTATTCTAAACCAAACATAAATCTGATTTCCATGCTGAAATTTGCCAAAAGAACTGTAATTACTTTTCTCCTGGACTTTTAATACCCTTATCCTTCTATTTAGAGTGTTATATTTAGGAATACTGTGTGATTACACTACTTTTGAAATTCTGTGCTTGCGTCCGCTCCCTTCATGAGTGGCTGATCACTTCTCCCTACTGAAGTTCCTACTAAGCCTCATCTTATGTCCTCCTTAAATATACTTACTTGCATTAATTGCATTAATTGTTCATTACTTGTGTTATTTGGCTGTATTGTAAATATCTATGTATGCATTGTACCATTTGACCCAAGGCTAACCAGGTCCATCTTGTAAATGAGCTTGCTTAATGATGTTCACCTGGATAAATAAAGATTGTGATTGATTTTTTTGATTTATTCTGCCTATGTCTTGTTTTACTAGATAAAGAATAGCCAGTGCTGGTAATAACTAATAGTTATATCCCTCCCCAGAAAGGAGGGATAAATTCAAAACATGTTACAAACAAGACTGCAATTACAATTAAGGAAATACAGGAATCTTTCAGGGAATCCCTTTGGTAATATTAGAAGACCTGAATCCAAGGAAGGGGAGAAAACAAGAAATAGAAACATTTAGCTGGTCAAGTGATGACAATTTAGGCATTCCAATAAGGAACTCCAAGGATAGTAAGCACAGTGAAAGAGGTCTGAGATTATTATAAATAGTGAGAGAGTTAAATCTAAAAATACTAAATGGGCAAACCGTAGGGGATAAACAAGGTGAAATAACATTCTCTGCAATATGTGGAGGACGTGTCCTGGATTTATGTTTGATTGACATATTTTCTTATAAACTAGCTAAACTGCTGGAGGTTTTAGAATAGTGGGAGAGTGATCATTTCCCCCATCATTAATTCTGGATTTAAATTAAGACAGCCAAAACTGTAAGTGTATTCTGTGTATTTATTCATGCCCATATTTTCAAAAGAATAAACATAATATGTCAGCTCACAATGCAAAAAAAATTTAATGGTCAGATGAAATAGACGTAAAAATGTCAGAATTGCTCAGCTATGAAAAAATGAATGTTTTACATAGTAAAATTTGAGAGATACTGGCTAACAATGAAGATCTCTTTCTCCTTTTTGAGTCTATATCTAAGTGCTTGACTGAATCTTCAATAAAAAGAAATATATTTGCACAACCTATTAGGTATAATAAAAAGGGTACAGTATGGTATGGTATGATTAGAGCTGTGCATCCTTAAAATAAGAATTAAACAAAATTGGAAGACTAGCAAAAAAGAGTAGTTCTGCAGAAGTCAGAAACGGATATATTAATATAAAAAAGAACATAAATACGCTGATTAAGACAAAAAAGGAGAAACACAAGAAAAATGTATGGGGAACCTTACAAGAGGATATTTATAACAAAGATAAAAAACATTCTGGACATTGGTTGCGAATGTAATGGTAATTCCTGCCTTCAAATGCATCTGAATTTGAAGAGTAAATACTCAGTATTAGCAATAAGTGGGATGATATTTTTCTTAAAGAAATAAAAGATTTAATTAAGGTCCAAAAGAATAACAAAGCCCCTGGGCTTAATGACCTTCCAGCTGAAAATTTCCAGCATAAAGTTGATTGGTGGGCCGACATATTAGCCCAACTGTTTTCTGAAATAAATTCTTCCTTCAGAATACCAGATATATGGAAGACAGGAATTATAGTGCCACTTTTCAAAAAAGGGGACAGAGATTCCTCTACATGTTATAGACCCATCTCCTTGTTATGTGTACCTTTGGAAATGTATGCTAGATGGATTTTAAGACTATTGGAAATATGGGTAGGGGCATAAATCAGGGTGGTTGTAGGGTTCCGGTCAGTAACATCGTGGAACAAAATAAAGTGGACAAAAATAAAGTGGCAGAAACAGGTCACCATCAATATTGACAGCACAAAATGTAGCATGCCAGAACAATGCAGGCCACACAACACACAGGTAGCAAACAACGTCCACCGCATGGAGGCATAGTACTGGAATGCACAGCAGCAGGCACCCATGCACAGGAACAGCACAGGGGTGCAGAAAGATGGAACAGGGCAGGGTGAAACCACCATTGGGGGAAGCAGGCCACTGGATGCCTACCATGGTAATCTAATGGTACAGGCATCCACATGGTGGGGTACCACTACCCAGAATGCTGAGTGATGAAGAACATGCACCAGGTAACCACTGGAGGACAGGTGAACCTTGGCCACCATGTGGATGCCCATATATAATGCAAGGGGCCAGGAGCACAAGCCAGAATGTCCCCAGCAACACACACAACACACAGGACAGGGGGGATGGCATTCTGGCTTGTGCTCCTGGCCCCTGTGGTGCAGTACCTTCATGCAGTGGACGTTGTTTGCTACCTGCATGTCGTGTGGCCTGCATTGTTCTGGCACATTACATTGTGTGCTGCCAATATTGATAGTGACACTGTTTTTGCTACAATATTTTTGTCCACTTTATTTTGTTTCACGATGTTACTGACCGGAACCGGTAGTAGAAAAAGTGTTGGTACTGTAGATCAAATTTTCACATTACAATATCTAATACACAAGTATGTATTTTCAAAAGAGAATTCTATATTGCATTCTTGGATATACAGTTGGCCTGGGATCGTCTTAATAGAGACACCTTATGGCAGATTTTGTATGATCTGGGGATTAACTGTCAGTTATTGAAACTACATAAAGATACAAGTGCCATGGTAAGAATTGGAAATAATGGAGCCCTGACAAATAAAATCAATGTTAAAAATTGAGTAAGACAGGGATGTCTGCTTGCTCCATGTCTGTGTAATATATATATACATATATATATATATATATATAGAGAGAGAGAGAGAGAGAGAGACATGATTGCTAAGGAACTTTACAAAATTTACACTTTTCCCTTCAATATCTGGGTATACAATCCCAGTTTTGTTATATACAGATGATATGGTGATAATTTCTTCCCCGGGTTGAAAAAGCAATCTTGATAAAATTCATGAAGAACTCTCAAAACTCAATCTGGAGCTACATTACAGCAAATCAAAAGTAGTGGTTTGTTCAGAGGAGAACAGAAGGGTTCTGCAGAAATGGCCAATTGGTGACCAATACATGGAACAGTCACATTCCTATAATTATCTGGGTATCCAAATGAATAGAACTATAGACTGGAAAGAACATATTAAGGCAGCTAAACTATGGGCTGAAGTAACGACAAAAGGTACCCTGCACTTTGCTTATAATTTTACAGGACACTCTTTTAGTGCTCTAAGCAAATCCTTTTGGGCCAAAACAAACACCCAACTGCTATACGCTGCAGAAATATGGGGATAGCATGACTCAGTCTCAATACTGGAGATAGTTCAGAATAATTTTTTAAGGAATATTCTGGGCCTTCCAAAGCACACTCCAGGGGCAGTGATGAGAAGAAAAACAGGGTGGCTGAGCATTAAATTTGTGATTCTGAAAAAGGATGTTGAATTACTTGATCAAGACTGTAGCTATGGAGAATTCCCATTTACCTAAATTGTGCCTTCTCAAACAATTAAATGAGGAACAACATCTTTGTGGCTTATAAAATGAAATAATATACTTGAACAATTTGGCTTAGACGGGCTGGACTCACCATTTGCATTAAGCCAGCCTACGCTATATAGAGACTGTGCACTTCAATGGATTTGTGACCATCTCCTACAAGAAGGCATGTCAAAATTAACAACACTTAATTCATTGTCATTGTACAATACCTTTAACATTCACTGGGGGATGGAGCCCTATCTTCTGATTTGTGATAAATGCCAACGTACAGCAAAAGGGCATTTTGCCGCTATAGATTAAATATAATAAATGGTGCACAGTTTGGATCTGCATAAAAATCAAAGCCACCATGCTCATGTTTCTTTGAAGGCACAGTAGTACAGCATATTCTTCTGGAATGCAGAACATTTGGCAGCCATGGGGAAAAATTTGAACTACCAATTGTCAATGAATTTAGACATCTTCCCAGACATGCTGATAGAAACTTGTATTATAAGGAATTGTTACACTTCATGTTATTCTCTTCAACTCTAGAAGTTATATTTGGAGTTGAGTCATTTGCACATTTGGCACTTTGTATAAAAATGATAAGTAGGCTATTGTCAAAGTTAAGATGAAGAATATTATCATAGATATGGGTTGTTTATTGCCCTGCTGTTTTTTTGTATATGGCAACTTGAACCTATAAAAGAATTTAATGGCAATACAGAATGAAGGATGTAATATTATCTGTTATAAGACATGCATTGCAAAAGTTTAATTGTATAAGGATTTTTTTTGTGGATTGTATATGTTTTTGAATGTGATAACTTATAGTTTTATACATTCTTTTGAAATAAAGAAATGTGAATCAGAAATCTGCTCCATTCAGTGCATTAGATGGGGGGTGATAGATTACATGCAGTGAATAAAAAAACTGTATAAACTAACCCTGTATGCAGATGTTGTATTGTTACATCTTAAAAAAACTGAAGACATCTATAGGCAAACTTGTACCCACTTGTCACCATCCTCAGAGATGAGAGCTCCCCTCCCACCACCACCCTCTGCAGTTTCCTTTACAGCCAGTTCACTACCCATGCCACAATCTTTGCCCTCACCCCTGTGCCTTCCAGCTTACTTCTTAGCCTACCATGGAGCACCAAATCAAATGCTTTGCTGAAGTCCAGGTACAGAACATCAACTGCATGCCACTTGTCTAATTGCCTAGTTACCCTGTCATAGTAATCCACCAGGTTGGTCAGACAGGATCTGCCTGAGATAAACCCATGCTGTCTACCATCCTGCATTCCATTAATCTCCCACAGGGAAACCAGCCTCTCCTTCAGGATTGTCTCCATCAGCTTTCCTAAGATGGATGTGAGGCCTACCAGTCTGTAGTTCCCTGGTTCATCCTTTTGGCTGTTCTTATGGAGGGGTACCATGTGAGCCATCCTCCAGTACTGAGATATACTCCCTGAGTCCAGGGAGGCATTGAACAGGTCTGCAAAGGCTCTGCAAGGACTTCTGCCAGCTCCTTCAACACCCTGGGGTGTATGCCATCTGGGCCTGGTGTCTTGCCCACCCTCAGTGCCCTCAAGCCCTCCAGTACTCTGCCCACCATGATTTCCTCATTTGTCACTCCTTTCCCCATGTCTGCCCTCCCACCCCTCCTTGGGTACAGACCCGCCTTTCTCCTTAGTAAATACCGAGGAGATGTATTCATTTAGTGCCTCTGCCTGTTCTGCCCCTGTATCAACCCACCCACATCCCTCTTAATCCTTATGATCTGGTCCTTGCTATTCCTTTTCTCCCTGATGTACCTGAAGATGTCCTCATTGCACATTAACTTAGTCCACCACCGCCCCCACCTTATACACTGATGACCTAGTGTTCTTCAGCAATGCTTCTGAAGTGGTAGATGTCAACAGAATCCTAACCTCTGACCTCAGGGCCATTCAATCCTGGCTTAAAGACAATAAACTTCCAATGAACCATACTAAATCCCAGGCAATGCTCTTTGGTACCCCCTACTGGCTTAAGGATAACTGTACCCAATTAGCAGTACTATGCAACAATGGCTTTCCCTTGGAAACAGTCACGTTCTTTAAATATCTAGGGGCCACACTTGATCCCTCCTTGGTTGAATTTCTCCCTCCTCCTTACTTCTATGTGCAAGGCAGTAAACTCCAGCCTTGGGATAGCATACCGAGCTAGCCCTAATCTCTCCTTGTCTGCATGAAAATCTATTGTAAGTACTTTACTCTTTCCTGCGCTCACATACAGCCTGCCAGTATTTTTGCGCACCTCCAGTACCCTGATGTGCAAATGGGAAGTGGGTTACAATAACATCTGTCATATTGCCCTTGCATGTAATCACCTCACCCACCACTGCACACTTTAAAGCAGACTAGGTTGTCATTCCCCCTTAACATTGATGGAGCTTTTCCTGGGGAGAATTATCCACAGAACTCTTCTTAACTAGTTGCTTCACTTCCTAGTCTCCCTCCTCATACCAAGTAATAGCTTTACTTCCTTAGCTCTTCTGACAGTGAGCAGCTGACCATTCCTAGGTCAAGCTCTAAATATGGCACTATGGCTTTTGCTAGCACTGCCCACAAACTTTGGAACAGCATCCCCCTACATGTGTATCAGTGCCAAGTCACCATCCCTTTCAGAAACCAACTCCACAACTTCCCGATCCAGCACTTCCAATGAACTTGCACAGCTTAACCATGTCTTCTTACTACATTTCTACCACCTAATCAAGCTTCTGGTACATGAACTCTCACCTGAATAGTGCGCTTACCTTGTATATTCCCTGGTCATTGATTTCAGATGTGCAAATGTCACTATGCTGAATATGCTCACTGTATGTATCACTACGCTGTATGTAAGTTACACCATTCACACTATTCTATTTGTTTTCTTGTTGCATTTGTTACCCCGCATCCTATTTAACCTGTGTCTTTTGAATATGTCATCTTACTGAAGCACTCCTGAATCCTAAATAACATGAGTTGTCTTCCCTGCCTTTATACTGTACCAAACATAGCAACATGTTATTGTTTTCATTGTTAAGAGTAAAACTCTGCCTTGTAACCTCCCGGGTCATACCTGAAAATAGGCAAATGTCTGCCTAGTGCACCTTATCCAGTCAACAAAAAAGAAATAAATAAATTTGTAAACTTAGGTGTCTCTCTTATGAGGTAAGAAGGATATCTTGTGCTGTTCTGGGTGAGAGGACCACGAAGCAAAACTAAGTGGTTCTGTCATACCAAAAACAGCACTAGATTACCTTCTTATCCCATAAGAGGCATCCCTAAGTCTACATATTATTATATTAGAAAGTAGTGGAACTGCCTTCAGTCCAAAAGACTTAAAATTTTGTTGGGAATGTTGGATTTCTGCCCATTTGGCCCCCCCTCCCACTGTTTGTGGTATTGGTACATTCCATGAGCGGTCTTTAGCACTGGGGAGGAAGCGTAGATTAAAGGTTTTTTTTTTGTTAACATTTTGCCAACATGTTTGAGGTTTACTACTAGCATTAACAGAAGAGTGGTTTTACTGCCAGGTACTCCTCTCTCTCAGCATATACAGTATGTATATATATATATATATATATACAGTATATGTATAGTCACTTGGGTGACTTGATCAAACAGGGGAATGAAGAAACCATAATTTTAGGTGACTTAAACCTAAACTGGCTTTCTAAGGCAGCTACACCATTAATATCATTCTGTGTCATGCATGGGCTTACACAGCTCATAAATGAACCTACTAGAGTAAACAAAAAGAACCCTAAAAACAGCATACTATTGGACGTATTATTAGTGAGTAAACCTCACCTCTTCTCACACACTGGAGTACTGTTCATCGACATCAGTGATCATTGTACTATTGCGGCAATTAGGTCAGCATGTAAGCCTTTGTCCCCTACAAAATTCACGATGAGGAGATCGAAAAAGAAATTCAACATCAATGCATACCTGGATGATATTAAACACTCCACAAGATGGCAAGAGTTCTATCTAGCGAACACAACGGAGATTGCATATGGTGTTCTAAATGACATCATTACAGGTGCTCTAAACACCCATGCACCAGTTTCTAAACTACGTATCAAAAATAAAACCTGTCGATGGTTCAATTCAGACCTTAAATCCACCCTCCTAGAAAGGGACAAGCTTTGTAAAAAGGCTTGAAAAACTAAGTTAGCCACTGACTGGGAGCAGTTCAAAAAAGCCAGGAATCTCTGCACCAAGAAAGTGCGAGACACAAAAGCTGCATACTACATGGCTGAACTAGACTCCTCATACCACAACCCTGCCAAGTTTTGGAACACTATAAAAGATATAACTGGCCATGTCCCTAGTAACTCACTCCCAGCAAAATTACATAGTGGAAACAGAACCATCATTGACAGAACAGAAGTCTTGGAAGCCTTCAATAATCACTTTACAACTGCTGGGCTAGCATTCGACTCCTCTCCAGCCAACCAATTGAGATTACAACTAGGGATTAAGAACACTGACGCAAGAGTGACTGACTCCACTTTCTCCTTCACATCAGCCATGCTGAAGCAAGTCAAAGAGCTAATCTCACAGTTGGATACAAAAAAAAGTGCAGGTTCTGACTCCCTTGACCCCTACTTCTTAAAAATTGCCATACATGTATTAGCAGTACCAGTAACACATCTGTTCAACCTTTCACTACAGTCAGGAGATATCCCATCAATCTGGAAAACCGCTCAAGTTATTCCACTACTGAAAGCAGGGGATCCCACAGACCTCAATAACTATAGACCAATTTCTATTCTCCCTGTGCTGTCCAAATTACTTGAAAAAATTATGAGCACCCAACTAAGAGAATATCTAGAAGCTAACAATCTACTAAACCCAGCACAATCTGGTTTCAGAGCAAAACACAGTACCATTACAGCTCTTGCAAAAGTCACCAATGACTGGCAACTTGAATTGGATAAAAAAAATTGTGTATGTGCTGTCTTCTTAGACCTAAGTAAGGCCTTTGATACAGTTGACCACGACCTGCTCCTCCCATCACTGAGGTCATTTGGACTTGACACCAAATCCATTAGATGGTTTAACAATTATCTTTCAGAAAGAACCCAGCAGGTAATGGCCGAAGGAGATATATCCCCACTCAGACCACTACAAAGAGGAGTACCACAAGGATCTATCCTTGGCCCTATCCTATTTGCTATATACAGTATATCAATAGCATTGACATAAATCTTACCAAAGCCACTGTACACCTGTTTGCTGATGATACAGTACTGTATGTCAGTCACCCTTCTCCTGTAACAGCCTGCAAAGAACCACAAGCAGAATTCGACCTGCTGCAACACCAGCTGCTGGAAAAAAAACTACTATTGAATGCAAAAAAAACTAAGGCAATGTTTTTCTCCCCACAGGTGCAGGCAGGATACTCTATCCAAATCGATCTCCCTAAATTATCTACTGCCCTTGGTGAAAACCTAGATTATGTCACAAAATTCAAATATCTGGGGGTATGGCTAGATAGTAGACTAGACTACCAAGAACATCTGGAAGAATTGCTAAAAGACCTCAGACAAAGACTTGGACTTTACTATAGAATAAAGCACTTCTTTACAAGTGATTCAAAAAGAAGATGGTCCAGGCCACATTCCTCTCAATACTAGACTACGCTGACTTCTTATATAGTCACTGCCCTACTGTATAGAAACATAGAAACATAGAAGTTGACGGCAGATAAGGACCGCAAGGCCCATCCAGTCTGCCCATTTCTTTTTCTACCTCATAAATGTGCCATCGGCCTTTGCTCTGTCAGTGACCTATCTATTCATAGTCATTTGTATTGCTCCCTTATGCCTATCCCATGCCTGTTTGAAGCCCTGCACTGTATTCATAGCCACCACTTCTTGTGGTAAGCCATTCCATGCATCTACCACCCTCTCCGTGGAAAAAGAACTTCCTCACATTCCCCTTAATCGGCCTCCTCTAATCTCATGCTGTGTCCTCTTGTCCTGCTATTTTTCTTATATTTAAACATGTTAGACTCTTTCACCTTGTTTATGCCCTTAAGGTGTTTAAATGTCTCGATCATATCACTCTCTCCTCCTTTGCTCAAGGGTATACATATTGAGTCCGTTAATCTGTCCTCATATGTCTTCTGATGCAGTCCCTGCACCATTTTGGTTGCCCTTCTCTGGACTGCCTCAATTTGGTTAATGTCCTTGTGAAGGTGTGACCTCCAATACTGCACGCAGTACTCAGATGGGGCCTAACCAATGTCTTGTACAGAGGTTATTACCTCCCTCTTACGACTTGTGATACCTCTACTAATACATCCTAACACCCCTAGCCTTACCTACTGCTTTAGGGGTCTGCTTGGATGATTTTAGGTCATCAGTGATGATGATGCCCAAGTCTCTTTCTTCCTTTGTGACTGCTAGCAACTCCCTCCCAGCCTATAAGTGGCTTCAGGGTTTCTCTTCCCTATGTGCATGATTTTGCACTTCTTTGCATTAAATCCAGTTGCCACTCTTCTGACCATTCTGCTAGTTTATCCAGATCTCTTCTCATTCTGCCCACCCCATCTGGATCATCTACTCTGTTGCAGATCTTGGTGTCATCTGCAAACAGACAAGCCTACCCTCTAGTCCATCTGTGAGGTCACTAATGAAGATGTTGAATAGGACTGGCCCCAGGACTGATCCCTGAGGTACCCCACTTGTGACTTGCATCTCTTCTGACTGTATACCATTTACCACCACTCTCTGTTTTCTGCCAGTCAACCAATTTGCCACCCAGTTGACCAACTTCTGACCACCCCAAGCCTACCTAGCTTATTTATCAATCTTCTATGTGGAACAGTGTCAAAAGCTTTGCTGAAGTCAGGTGGCGACATCAACTGCTCCCCTTGGTCCACCACTCTGGTTACCCAGTCAAAGAAATCTATGAGATTAGTTTGACAGGACCTTCCTTTTAAACCCATGCTCTTGGATCCTGTGCCCCTATGGATTCCAGGTGTTGCACTATCCTTTCCTTAAGGAGTGCCTCCATAATCTTGCCCACTACTGAGGTAAGACTGACGGTCTGTAGTTCCCGCCTCCTCCCTGCTACCACTCTTGTGGAGTGGGATCACATGAGCCCTTCTCCAGTCTTCTGGGACCTCTCCTGTGCTCAGAGACTCACTAAACAATTCTGCTAATGGCTCTGCTAGTTCCTCCTTTAGCTCCTTAAGTACCCTGGGATGTATGCCATCAGGTCCCATTGCCTTATCCACTCTGAGCTAGCAAGCTCTTGTAGGACCCTTTCTTTTGTGAGGGGAGTAGTGCTCACCTCCCTCCCCCTGTGTCCATGATGCTGAGCTGTGGGCCTGCCCTACCTTCTCTTCAGTAAATACTGAGCAAAAGTATCTATTTAGGATAGATGCCTTTCAGGGTCCTCCTCCTCCATGCTCCCTTTTTCTCCATTAAGCTTAGCAATACCCCTCTGGACTTTCTCCTTTCACTAATGTATCTATAGAAAGTCTATCACCTTCTTTACTGTTCATGCTAGTGTTTCCTCAGTTTGGGACTTTGCCTGCCTTACTGCCTTACCTGCTTCCCTTAGGCAGTTTGGTATGCCTCCTATCTTCATCCGCTGTGTTCCTTATATTTTCTGAAGGCCAGCCTTTTGGCTCTGACCTTTTCTGCTACTGTATTTGAGAACCAAAGTGGTTTCCTTCTTCTTGCACTTCCTTTTCTGTCTAACACAATGGGATGTTGCTTCAAGTATTGTATCCTTAATGCTTGCCCACTTTGCCTGTACCTCCTCACCTGTGTTTCTTTTTGCCAGGGCTAGCTTAACTCTGTTGGCCATCTTATCAAAGTCAGCTCCTCTGAAGTCCCATATTTTGCCTTGGAATGGGATGATTTAGATGTAGTAGCCAAATTGAACCATACCATGTGATGGTCACTGGCCCCAGGTGACCTTCTACCTGGAGATCTGTGATCCCTTCTTTGTTAGTCAGTACTAGATCTAGGATAGCCCTGTCTCTTGTGGGTTGCTGTACCAGTTGTTTGAGGGCCTCCCCTGCAGGGAATCCACTATGAGTCTAGTTCTGGCAGATGTTCCTGCTGGTATTGACCAATCTGTATCTGTTGAAGTCTCCCATTATCAGAACCTCCCTTTAGCTGTCATGTTTTGTATATCTTCTAACAGTAATGTGTCTATGTCCTCCCTCTGGTCTGGGGCCTGTAGACAACCCCAGTTCTTATGGCTGTCCCATTTCCTGTTTCCAGGGTGACCCACAGTTCTTCTGGCTCCTTATGTGTATTCTGAATTTCTGTAGCTTTGATATTTTCATTAACATCAGGGCCTCCTCCCCCCTTTTGCACCTCGCTCTCTTCTGAACAATACATGGCCAGGTACTGAAGTCTCCCAAGTGTGGTTACTGGTAAACAACGTCTCACTAATTGCTGCTATGTCCAGTTTAGCCTCTGACATTGTGCCTGCAGGTCTGGGATCTTATTTCCCAGGCTGTGAGCATTTGTGTACATGATTTTCCATTGGCCAGATTTTGGTGTGTTAGTTGTTGGGTGAAGTTTGGCATTACCCTGTGCATCGTATGGGGAGACAAACCTTTTTTCTTACCTGGTGATGCAAATGAGCGGCAAACACGCTAAATTCCTGTTTGACCACTAGCTGAGGGGAGGTGTTCTTCCCATTCGACGTATGGGGTGCTGCCCCTCTCCCCATTTGCTAGTTTAAATATTCTGCAAAGATGTCAAACTTCTGTCCAATGCACTGACTCCTCTTTAGTCAGATGCAGTCCATCAAATTTAAAGAACTTTCGCTCCCAGAACTGTTGCCAGTTCCCTACAAATCTGTGTCCTTTTCCTGGCACCAGTCCTTGAGCCACGTGTTTAGCTCCCCTATCTCCCCTTCTCTGACCTTCCGTCCATCTGCTCCCTTCTCCCAGACTGGCAGGATCTCAGAGAAGGAGATGCCGGATGAAATAGATGATAGTTTGTCACCCAACTGTATGTTTGAACAAACTAGATACACTATACCACAGAGCTTTGAGGTTTATCACAGACCTACCATACAGCACTCACCACTGCTTGCTATACTCTGCAGTTGGATGGACCTCGCTTCAATATAGAAGAGATAGGAATGCAATACTTTGGACTTACAGAGCAATATCACAGCAGCTTCCAAAATATATCTCAGACTGTTTTTTACAAGCCACATCAAGTAATTATGCATTAAGAAGTCTGAACCTCATTACCCTCAAAGTGCCTAAATTCCACTTTCGACATGGCAGATATGCAGTTAGCTATGTGTTATCCACTTTATGGAACACAATGCAGAAAACATTGAAAGTGAACAAGCTTACATCTATTACAGCCTTCAAATATCTATACAACAGGATATTCAAAGAAAAATGTAACTGCTTCCACCAACATTAGATTAATCTTCCATCTATCTCCTCAGCTGGCTGACCATTTATGGTAGCTCACCAGCACCCTATGTGCAGTTACCTCACAATTCATAAACCATTACCACAATCCATTCTTCTTATTCATTAGTGTACTTAGTCTCCTTTACACTCTCAGCTTTTTACTTCTCCAGTCTGGCCCTCTCCTCTTCCCCCCAGACCCACTATTGATCCCTTTATTGCACCAGCTCTTTCCATTCCCTCCCCCACCCTTTTCCCTACCCCTGGCCAATACTTCATTATGCACCCTACCCATACCCCATCACTGCTCCACTTGTGCTGCCAACTACAAACCACTCCTTGTAGATATATCTTCCAGCTGTCCATACATCTTATCACCTGAGTTTAAAAATTATCTAAATAAATCTCTGACACTTTTAGCCCTTCATCAAAAAGTGCTAGTCTTAAAGTGTCTCTCATTACCTACTTAGCAAGCTGGCTACTTCATGAATCTTGTATATATGTATTATATCCTTGTTTACTAGCATGTCAATGTACCGTGTCATGGATTTGATGTATTGCTTTCATTTTCTGTCTTCTCAAAGTTGTGTATACTCTGAATGTTATAGTTCATGTAAATTGAACCTTGACCTTACCAGGTCCATCTTGCAAATGAGCTTTGCTCAACGATGTTTGCCTGGATAAATAAAGATTTGATTGATTGATTGATATATATATATATATATATACAGAGTAAACAACTTATAATGGACACCCTTATAGTGGACACCAACTTATAACAGATGGATCCATTTTGCCATAAGTCAAATGCTATGTCTGTAATGTTAAAAATCCTATTTATACCACACTATGCAACTCCTGTATAGTGAACACTGAGCTCCTCTGTATCCCTGTTACATTCTGCAAACTTACTGCTATTTGTCACTTGATTTTTCAGCTGATTTGTCTGGCAGTATAAACACTACTCATTTCACTTCATGGCTGATACCTGACACTTTACTCCTGGGGATTCCTCCTGCTCCCCCAGTCAAAGAAGTACTGTACAGTAAAATCTTACCAATCACATTTACTGCTCAGTCACCTAATACCCAATCAGCACAGGTACTGTACAGCAAAATCTTTCCATTTGTGTTAACTGCTTAGATCACGATCAGGTGCAAATAGCAGTTCCCATACCCTTAATTGTCATAGGAGGGGGGCATGTTCTGATTTTAACTCCTGTATGTGAGCTGTGGTAGAGGAGGGTTATAATTTAAGAGTTTAGGATATAGCAGACTCTGCTTATAATAGACAAAACCTGCTTGCACAAACATGTCCTTTATAAGAGGGTTGCATATATACATTATATATATATATATATATACAGTGTGTATATATATATATATATATATATATATATATATATATATATACACATATACATATTGCAAAAAACATTGCTAATGCATCAGTTAGGGCTGAGCGACAAAGGTAGGGGAATGAGATGTTGGGTTGAATCCTAACACACCCCTCTCATCCAACCCTACCAGCCCACCCCACACCCACCCTCCATAGACCAAAACACATCAGGGTGTGCCTTGGAGTCATCAGGCCTAACTCTCACCCCTTTCCATCTGTAAGAAAGTTGACATGGTACAGTAATGGAGAATGGGGTGAGAGTTATGACCAATGACCCCAAGACACACCTCGACATGTGTTGGTCTGTGGAGGGTGGGTGTGGGGTGGGCTGATAGGGTTGGATGGGAGAGGTGTGTGTTAAGGATTCATCCCTAATGTCCCATTTCCCTACTTTTGTCGCTTCAACCCTAACTGATGCAGTAACAAAGTTTTTTGCAATTTATTTCCTTACTTTTTGAGATAGCATAATAGTATTTTTATTTTACTATGGGAGCGCAGGGTCCTTCTGACTGTGCACTCCCATCCCTCCATAGATGCACATATGTATCTCACTGTGAAAACACGGGGGCATACAGCCCCTGCGCTTCCACATATTATGTTACGAGCAGGCGTAGCAAAATTGCAACAAATAGTCATAACTGTGCCATCTTAAATAATTTGCACCCCAGATGATCAGCAAAACCTTCTTATCACCTCACCGCACGTACCAAGTACAGAAAATTTTCAAATCCCAGGCGAAATGCAGTTCTGTACAACTGTAACACCATTCTGAGCCACAAGTGTGGAAAAACATTTTTTCACAGAATTTGAAAAATGACTGCTGTACTAATCATGAGGTGATGTGAAAAAATGGCAATGCTAAAAATCTGGAGTGAAAATATATTAAATACCCCAAAGTTACGTGAGTGTGTAGAATAATTCCAACAACTGTGCATAACTCAGGTATTTTTAGGTATTTTTACACCCAGTTTTCAACATGGCCTTTATGGGACCCCACCTCATGAACATTAGCACTGTGATTTCATGAATCCATCCTGGACATTGATTTTGCACAGTGACTGCACCATTCTGCACCACAGGTGTGAAAACACATTTTGGGCAGGATGTGAAAAATGACATCTGTACTATTCACGAGGAGGTGTGCAAAAATGGCAATGTTGAAAATTTGGAGTAAAAATATTAAAAATTGTCAAAGTTACGAGCTTTGGTAGAAACTGTGCAATGCACACTCATAGCACAGTCATTTCTGGGATTTTTAGCACCAAATTTTCAACATGGGGTTCTTGAGACCCACATCATGAACACTGGCACTGTCATATCATTAATTGGTCCTGAAAGGTGATTCCACGCAGCAACAGCAAAATCACCTTTTGGGACAGAGTAATGAAATGACAGTGCTGTGTTCATGAGGTGGAGTTCCAAGTATCCCATGTTAAAAAGTTGGGGTCAAACTTCCTAAAAATGGCTTGGATATCAACATAAGTTGAAACTACCATTAACAGCCATTATACAGTGCTTACCTTGATTCCTCAGTTCACAGTTTGGCATTGAAGAGTGCAGACATGTCCCAGTCCAGGGAAGATTGCAGCTACCAACCACAGATCCCTCTACATCCCTCCTACACCCACCCTTATGGGGTAAGGGTGGTGTGGGAGGTGGGTGCAGAGGGAGAGTCAGGATGGGTGAGAGGTGGATGGGGAGACAACAAGGGACCATTTTCTTTTTTTCAGGACAAACAAAATATGTTAGGGATGGTTTTCTAATTTTCAGAAACAAAAATCACCCCACATTTTGGGACACTGGGGTGGGCTCCCCAGTGTTCCATACCACTGGGGGGATGAGAAATTAAGGCTGACATGGGGATTGGGCCCCCCAGTGTTGGCAGATTCTAAAAACAACAGACTGTGGGGGTGGGTTATCTGACACTAGGGGTGGGTATTCTGGTGTTGGAAAAATGTAACTATTTTGGCACACTGAGGGTAGGCTCCTCAGTGTGCAACAGGAGAGAAGGGGGGGATAAATGCTGACACAGGGATTTGGTACCCCGATGTCGGCAGACCTCCCTGGGGCAAGTTAAAACATTTTTTTCAATTCAAACGTTATTTTTTTTTATTACAATGACAGATCTACAACATACATGTAGTAAGTTACATTTTGTTTTCTACCCTCGCTAAGCGAGAAAACAAAATGGCAGTCAACAAACAGGGATTTACCTCGTGAAAAAGGATTTTGCAAGATTTCTGAATCCCTTTTTGCAATCCCTGTTCGCCAGCCATTCACAACCAGGAATCCTTGATTGAAACAGCTTCTATCCCAAAGACTCAACTGAACATGCTCAAAACCCAAAATCTCAAAATTTACTAACCTTTGGAACAGATTAATATGTTTTCACCAAACCAATGCTGGATTATGCCTTAGGATAGCCTCTTTATATCCTGAAAATGTCTGGCCAAAATTCCAAATGGTGTGCGTGCAGCACAATGTCAAAAAATGACCCTGACATTGCCCCAAAAAAGCAAAAAATTTATTTTTTGACGCTTTCCTGCACAAAACCTGCAAATCCGTTCAAACTGTAACTCAGCAGATCAAGCAATCTACTACCCAAGACTGTATTCCAAATTCCGTGCAAATTCATTAAATGGTTGCAAAGTTATTAAAGTACAAAATCTGGGGTTTAACATTGAATTGCCTACTCAACCCTAACAATAAGGGCACAACTGTACCCATATATATATATCTTTTTACAAACTGCTGTCAGGTTTTCTTGGGAAGTTATCTCACTAAATAGACTGATTTTTTTACTTTGTTACACTTCTGGATCTCTTGTGTGGCTGAAGGAGTGTTCCTTTCTGATACCGCATTGGCAGTTTGTGGGGAAGTTTTGTGCTTCAGTAGATATATTTTTATTTTAAGCAAGATCCCTCTTATAGCTGATTACACCATGGCAATTCTAGTAGGAACAGTGTGAGAAACAAGAGTCACTACAGCGGGAATCAGCTGTATGGAGCAGCACAAGACAGCAGTTGTATGCTCAATAAGAGGTACTGTAACTCTGCATTCTGATTGGTGAAGGCAGTTCCACTACTTTATAATTAACTTAAAATACCTCTAACATGCACTGCAGGCTATTGAATTTCACACTGCAGCAGGCCTGTTTTTTTACCATTTTTCAATCTGTTAATTTCTTTGGCAATTATGTCAGTCTGAAGCAGAAATTCATCAGGTATCTCTCATTCCACTGGTTAGTTCTACTCCAAGGGTGTCAAACCACTATTGACTTTACAGAAGGTTTCATTTAGAAAGAACTTCTTTTATTCCTCATGGTTACAAGATTTACCCATTGGTTAATTCGATCTTGTTTCTCATTGTCCAACATTTTCTTACAGTTTTCCCACCATACAAACATACAAATCTGCCAGCAGAAACAGGCCTTACGGTCCATTAAGTTAATCTGCTTGAATGCACAGCTAGCACCCTTATATTGCAGCTGCCCCCTCCTCCCCCTCCCTCCCCTCACCTTTACCCCCCTCGCACCCTGTCCCATGCCCTTTTAAAACCACCCACTGTGCTACAGGATACCACATCCTCGGTAGTGTTCTCCACCACCATCTCTGTGAAAAAATGCCTCCTCATCTCTCTCCGATATCTTCCACACTTCATCCTGAGACCATGCCGTCTGATGCCCCTTCCTCTCCTCAGCTTAAATATCCCTTCTGTGCCCATTTTGTTAATCTCCTTCAAATATTTGAAGGTCTCAGTCCTATCCCCCCGATCCCTCCTCTCCTCCAGGGTGTACATATTCGGCTCAACCAGCCTGTCCTCATAGGTTTTGCCCTGTAGTCCCTGGATCATCTTATTTGCCCTATGCTGCACCCTCTCTAGCAATCTGATATTCTTCTTCAGAAAGGGATGCCAAAACTGTACACAGTACTCCAAATGTGGCCTGACTAGTGACCTGTACAGCAGCAGGATCACATCCCTATTTCTGGATGAGATTCCTCTCGCAATACACCCCAGCATCTTGTTGGCCTTAGCAGTCACCTTCCTGCACTGAACTGAGTTGTTCATGTTACCTGTTATGATCACCCCTAGGCCCTTCTCCTCCTCCTCTGTGACCTCTATCTGAACTCTTCCCAACTGGTAGCTCCTCTTGGGTTCCTTGCTCTGAAGTGCATAACCTTGCACTTTATGGCATTGAAGCTCAATTGCCACTTTTCCGGCCACTCCTCCAGATTGATCAGGTCCTAGAAGAAGTGTCGTGTGGGCTTTCAGCACAACCACGCCTGACTGTGGAGCCAGCACTAAGGTTGGAACTTGCATAGGTAACCTGACTAGTGGCAACCAAGGGATGGGTTCTGAAGAAGGCACAGGCAGCCCAGAACCTGGAGCAAAAGAAAGCAGCAGCAAGGAAGCTGGCAAACAAGAAGACACCAGAGGCTGGGAGATAACGGAGGGCATCAACAGTTCCAGCTGCTGTGGAGCCAGGTAGGTCCATCTTTGGGGACTGGAGTCCAGAAAAGATGAGAGAATTGCTAGATAGCACATTTGCCAGTGGAAACCCTAGTTGGAAGCCAGTGTCAAAGAGACCCAGGAGGGCCAAAGAGGAGGAGAGCCAGCACCCATAATGCCAGTTCCATGAAGAAAGTAGCTGGGGAGACAGGCCAGTTGAGTTGACATCCTGTCCTTTTGCCCAGTCCAGGGGTGGGACAGGCACAAGCAGTGGCCTTGAACTAATCAGTGGAGATGCAGAAATAAGATGACCCCAGGGATGCTGGGGTAGTCAGATGGAAGCGCTGCTGGACATGACCCAGCATTGGGGGGGAACCCTGTCCACTCCCTGCTAGTAATTACACTGGCACCCGCCACCCAGTCAGCATTAGAACAGGGGCTCGACAAGCTCCTGGTATACTTGTAGAGCAATCCAAGGGGGCACTGCAACAGCTGGCAGGGACAAGACTGACATTTACTGGGAGGCAGTATACTGTAGTGGTTAAAAGCACTGAGCTGCAAATCTGGAGAACTAGATTTGAATCCCACAGCCACCACTTGCATACTGTGTGACCATGACCACGTCACTTAACTTCCTTGTGCTCTCAGGATGCACTTGGAAACAAGCCTAGGCTTAGTGCATCTTTTCTGGTCAAAACAATTGTAAAGAAAAAATTGTAAGTGGAGGAATGATGGTTCCAGGTGCAGAAGGGTCAGCCCAAGAAGGTGGTATCACCCCACGTGGCTGTGTCTCTGCATCCAGCTGGTCCAGTGACAGACCCACTTCTCATGGTGACTCTGTCTCATGTAGGCCATGGCGGCAGCACCACCCCTTAACTGACCTTCCCAATGGTAGGCTTCATTAGTCTAGGAGAGCCAACTTGGTCCCACCTCATGGAAAATGTGTGGCTGCAGACTTGTTTTCACTCTTTTTTTTTTTGTGTCACCTCCTCTGTTCTTCCTCTTGCAGTTCTGGCACTGTCCCCCTCCATGCCCAACCCGGATCCCCCTGGCTTCCTCCCCAAAGGCGGGGCCACAGATATGACTCCCTATGGAACACACATCCAGAGTACTGGTCGCATGACTGCAACCAGAAGGGCTGCCTGTGCTTACCCCCCAGGAGGAGCTGTGGGGAACCGATCCATGGAACACTGTCTGGTGGGATCAAGCAGTTCAGGATCAGAGGCATCATGCATGAGGCAGTGGCATTTTTGTTATGCTATACTACCCGGGGGCAGAGACGTGCAATGACGGCCAGCATCCACCCTGCCTCCCATGAGTTCCGGCACTGACAGCGGTGGTACCCCCAGCCTCCACCAGAGGTCTGCAATGTGCCAGACACTCTTCCCCCTTCTCCTGAAGAAGGAGATTAGTCTTTAGGATGCTCAATCCTTCTGCCCCAGCCAACTCTTTGACTCTCGAGTCCATCTGTGAACCCAGGATATCAGCGCTGCAAGCAGACACCTTGCCACTGCGCTGGCAGGCCAGTCCACTTGTTCTCACTCTTGAACTGGCCTGGGGAACTGGATGAGAAGAAGGGCAAAAAAGAGAATGAAGATGGGGTTGAGTCGAAGATAAGGGTTCAGGTCAACCATTCATGGGAGAATTGGTCAGCTGCATTTTTCAATTTTTACAGGCACCATCCAACAATCAGCCTTTGAGAAGGCCCACAGGTAGTAGAATTGCTGCAGTATGGTCATGGCAATTCATGCCAGTAAGGCTGGGTATGGGTGGCTTGAATATGATGAAGAATTTCATTGCTGAAAGCAGGTAGACCCAGCAATGACATTGGGGAGTATTGATGGGGAAGGCTTTACTTCTTCTGCCTCTGGGTGACAATAGCTTTGCTTTTCCTGGTGGGGGGAGAGGTCCTGCTTCTCCTGGCTTGGTGGGTGAGGATGGCCCTGCTTTTTGGTGCTTCTCTGGGCCATAGAACATTGGGGGAGCACACATGGAAAGCAGATTCCTGGTGAAGACTGTCCAGTCCCCTAGGAGAGGGATGCCTGGGGCGATGGTCTAAGATTGGACTAGGGCAGGATGTTGCTACAACTTTAATCAAGTGGTTTTCAAGATGGAAAGGTGCCAGTTCAAGCCTGAATGCATGGTCTGCGGTCAGCTCCACCCCATTTCATAGTGCAAACTGGGTGGGTCTTCCCCTCATCCCATTAGGAAATGGCACAACCAGTCTACCAACCCCAATAAGAGTGGGTGAAATTAGGCCATGGCTGGAGCAGTACCCTGACCAGGAGGCTGTTCTGTTCCTGAATGGCAATTTTGCAGTGAATTTTTGGATCTCGCATGAGGGCCCTCAATGGTATTACAAGGCTGAGAACTTGAAATCGGCCAGGGAGTGACCAGACTTGGTGAGAAAAAAGTAAGCTAAGGAGTTGGGGGCTAGGAGGATTGATAGCCCATTTTCAACCCCACCCTCATCACTGTTGAGGGGAATCCCTGATTGGAATGGTGCCCCAAACAGCTCCTGGGAAATTCAGGATTATCAGTCATCTGTTATACCACGAGAGGGATTCTGTTAGCAATTACACCAATCCATGTTTCACAGCAGTGTTGTATGCATTGTTTGACAGGGCAGAAGAAGTGGTGAGGGTGGTGGGAAGAGGGGTGCTGCTCACTAAGGTAGACAGAGAATCGGCATTGAGACTGTTATCAGTTCATGAAAGGGATAGGGATTTACTGAGGATGAACTTAGTAGGGGAGTCTTATGTAACTAGATGCATGCCCATGGGGTGTGCAGTGGCATATGCTGTGTTTGAGAATGTCAGCACCTTTTTACAGTGGATGGTGGTGATGAGAGCTAGAAGGTCAGAGGTCATCCATTACTTGGACAACTTCCTCCTTGTAGGCAGGATCAACACTGGGGAATGTGGACACCTGATGAAGGTCTTTCAGGAGATGTAGATGGACATCGAGTGCCATTGGCGAAGGTCAGAACAGAAGGTCTCTACATAGTACTGTCCTTTGGTATGGAGATTAACACCCAACCTACAGTATTTTGGTTACCGTAGGAAAAGGTTCAGGCCTTGCAGCAGTTGTTGGCTAGGGTAGATGGGGCACTCTTGATCACATTGAAGGAACTCCAGCAATTATTGGAACACCTTTTTTTAGTCGTTTAACCAGGAGTAGCACACTAAGCTGAAAACTTTTTTACAGGAGCAACCTGGGAGCACAGGGAAGTTAAGGGACTTGCTCAGGGTCACACAATATGAAAGCGGAAGCTGTGGGATTCAAACCCAGGTCTGATCTGCTGGATGTCACCAGATTTGCAGCTCACAGCCTTAAACCACTGTGCTATACTGCCTCCCACCTGAGCTTTGCATGTAAAATAATCCCAATGGGATGGACCATTTGATGCAGAATGGCAAAGCTGGGAGACAGGTGCAAAAAACACATTACAGACTCTGAGTATCTGAGAGTATGATGGAGGATTTGGTGGTCTGGATGGCCTTTTTTAATTGCTTTAATAGCATCTCAGTTTGGTCAATGGTCTCCACCAGCCAGAAATTGCTTCCTGGGGCATTGGCTTTGGGGCATACTTCAGGGAGCTTAGTATGCTGAACAGTGGCCACCAAACTGGTGGGAGAAAAGGTTGACAAGTATCACCTTGTTAAAATGTTGCCTAATTGTGGTGCCCTCTGGGTGGGAGTGGTGGTCACAGCTTTCAGAATAAGAAGGTGATTTTTTGGTCTGATGGCATGAGGTCACTACGCACCACCAATGGCCAGCTGGGGCCAAAAAGGACATTGGGAGACATGTTGCATATTTTTATATTAAAATGCTTAATGATGACCATTCAGTTTAAATCATTTCATGTGTCCAGGATGGTTAATGACATTGCTGACACTGCTTCTCTTTTGCAGTGGCAGCAGTTCCAGGAGCTATCACCTGAAGTGGAGAAGCATTCCAGGGTAGTTCCAGCCTTTCTCTGGGGTTTGGTGAGCCAGAAGCTTGGGAGCTAATAAAAGTGCTTTAGTTCCAAACACATGGGCAGCTTACAAAACAGGAGATTGCAATGTTTTTGAATATTAGGGAAACACAATGGTAGATGAATGTTTGGCTTGTGCCGGTGAACCAGTTATGCCAAGATACATTGTTAAAGAAGCATATGGGGTGCTCACCTGGAATGGGGAGCCAACATATGGCTGGTATGGCCTGGTTTTCAAAAGTCATCAGGGTGCAGAATGACACACGAGCATTTTTGGTTTGTAAAATGTTAGAAGGTTGGCCAGAAGGTGCTCCATGGAGGATAAACCAATAGCACCCAGTTTGTTCCACCCTATGGGAACAGGTTTGGGGTGAGTTGTACCAGAGGTGCTCAGACATATCTGAGGTACGATTATTCTGGATGGCCTTTTTGGTGGCCTACTGCAGAGCATTCCTGGTATTGGAATTGGTACAGCCAAACATGTCTGCTGGAACCGAGGTGGTTTTGGCAGATGCGGACAGTTCTTGCATATGTGGTGGAGCAAGACTTGCTGCTTGGTAGTGGTGCAGTAAGGCACCTGGATGTACCATGTGGGAAATACGGGAAGAAATAAAGACTATGTAGCCCAGCTGGGAAGACATGCAGACTATATAGCCCAGCATCCTGGGGGTGCTATTCTTCCATCACAAAAACAGCAACTCTCTGATGGTATTTCAGTTCCAATATGTCTTGAGCAAAGCCGTGAAGAGTTTAGGACTGAACTTGGCTGAGTTAATACTTATTCCTTTCCCACTGAGGCAACAATGACTGCAGGGACAACAGGGTTGACAGATACCCAGATAAAGGCCATGAGACAATGGAAGTCACAGCAGGTCATTGAGGCGTACTTCATCTGTGTTTGTTGTAACTTTCTTTTGGAAGTCTACAGCATGTAGTTCAAGGGGGTGGTGCAACTGGCCACACTCCTGTTCAGCTCATTTAAGTGACACACACACACACACACACATATACACACTTTTTCCAGATGCCCTGTCTGTCCTCTCTCTGGGCCTATTTTTTTCCCTGAACCCCCCCCGCTGCATTTGTCTCCTCCCTTCCTTCCTGTTGGAATCTGCCGGCTGTGCTGCTAGACACCCTGCCTGGTTTGTACTTCTCCTTCTCCTAGGTCAATAATTTTTGCCTTTGCCCTCTGCTTCTCAGTCCATGTTTTACCTCTGGCTGCAGTCTGTGGTTCTGTCTCATGTTTCTTCTCCCTATAGCTTCTGTGGTCCTGTTTGCTTCATTTGCTTTTTGGACTTTTCTGGTATGCTAGTGCCCCTCTGTTTGCAGTGTTATATTTAGCTGCTTTGCTAATCAAGCTCTCAGTTCATTTATCATATTTCAGCAATCTCTTTTTCTCTGTACTAGGTGTCTTTGTGCTCTCAGTTCCAATTGCTGTTTCCATGCTGTAGTCCCTGTGCTCATCACCTTAATTGTTTGCACCGGCCTTTAGTACTGGCTCCCCTTAGCAGCTATCACTCTGTCTCATTCCCCTGCCTGCTCCAGCAGTGTCCTGCCCTACTGCATCACTCCTCACTTCTATGTTTGTGTTATTTAGATTCATTTATTGCTTCTCCCACTTTTACCAAACCTTACTTTTACCAAATCTACAGTAGTCTGTTTCTGATGATAACATAATCCTGCCTTCATGGCTGGCACATATTTAACTTATTTCATTAGCTGCTTGGTGTCCTGGCGTCATGTTCATGGCTTCTTTGCTTCTCCTACAATAGGGGACTGAGGAGTCACAATGGGCATTGTGGCCCCAGGCAGCAAGAGCAGCTTCCTATTTGTTATGTATTGTATAAGCCCTTGGCTCACCTAGCCTCCTCCTGCTGCTCTGCATAGCCTTTATGGTGCTACACAACCAGTGATTCCAGGCAGTTCTTTACCTAAGGGCTTCTGGCTCTACCCAGCCTTCTACTATCCCTTCCTTAATATTATGTACCTAGTTTACACAGTCCTCACAACCTTTCTGTCCTCCTGTGCACTACCAGCAACGCTCATCCACTTCCATGTCTGACAGCAAATCATGTTTACTTGCTTCAAACTGCACCTCCTACCATTCAGACTTTGCAGCCTCTTCCTACATAACTAGCTTCAAAGCCTCCTTCTCCTCTCCAACAGTCAGCACCATTCTTCACCCGGCATTGCCATTCTCTTACTCATAACATACAATTCAGTTTACTCCCAATTTGGCTTCTTAATGGACTTGGTTGGCATGCATTCCTGTGGCTGACAAATGCTATTTGCCTTGCCTAGACCTGCAAGAGGGTCCATATTGCTCAGTCTGACCTACGTACAGGTCTCTCCCTTTCAGCTGTCATCCAGTCAAGATCCACAAGAGGATCCACAGTGCTCAGTCTTACCTACATACAAGTCTCCCCATGACTGCTATCATCCATCACAACCCACGTGCAGGTCCCATGCTCATTATGACTCACTCCTCCACATTTTGGAGACATGCTAACCGTATTCTTTACTTCCAGGATTCAGGGCTAGCCCTGTGACTGACAGGCTCTCTCTGCACCCTGAAGTCTGCATCTTGAGCATGCAAAGCTTAGGGTGGGGTCCTTCTCACCTGGCCCATACTTGGTAATGTTCTCGCTCTGGGTGGACCTTCAGTTCAACCATACTGACAGCACCTCTCGATGAAGCATTGAAGATTTCAGTGGTTGAGGGGAGGGGCTGTCATGGGAAGGGCCCATTTAGCTGGCCGAGCGGGTTCGGAAGCACCCTTTAAAGCTATAATCCCTACAACCACCTCTGGTTCACCTAGTTTGTCCTTAGATTGGTAGGTCAGATGAGCACCTCAGTGGTCATTACTCTCCTCTTCCTGCCTTGGAGGTTGGCACCGAGATGCCCCAGTGTTGCAGAGTTCACTCACAACTCTCCACGGTGTTCCTGTTAGAGAGACAGAGTGAGAGTGTTCCACAAAGTTGCAATTCCTATGGATTGGTCTACTAAATTGCAGTAGCAGAGCCATCACTGAACAAAACTGTCCTATAGCCTGGAGGAAAGGTGACCTAGCCCTTGGATCCCCAGAGGTTTTCATCTCAAAGGGGTGTTTTCCTCTTCTCCATGCCAGTGGTCATAATACTAGATAGGCGTAGCTGTAGTCCCTAGATCACTTAGTTAGGTTCCCGCTGTTGGATGGAGTTGGGTGGCTGCCCTGCAATTGTCCCTTCTCCTCCTTTGGCTGTTATCCTGTAACCTGTAACTGTTTCAGCACCTAGCACCTCTACTGGGAGTCTGTTCAAGATGTCGACCACCCTTTCTGTAAAGAAGTATTTTCTCACATCCCCTCTAAATCTCCCCCCTTCCAGCTTCATAACATGCCTCCTAGTCCTTGAGCATCTCTTTCTGTGCAAAATGCCACCCACCTGAACTTTATTGCTACCTTTGAGGTATTTGAATATTGCTGTCATGTCTCCTCTTTCCCTTCTTTCCTCTAGAGAGTACATATTTAACTCCCTGAATCTTTCCTCGTCGGGCTTCTGATGCAGGCCATGCACCATTTTGGTTGCATTCTCTGTACTGCCTCCACCCGATCTATGTCTTTCCTGAGATGGGGCCTCCAAATCTATATGGGGTAACACTAACTCACTTTTTCTGCTGGTGATACCCCTCCCTATGCATCCCAGCATTCTGCTGGCCTTTCCCACTGCCATATCATAATGCTTTGCTACCTTTAGGTCATCAGATTATGAAGACCCCCAGATCCCTTTCCCATTTTGTGATTAACACCTCTCCCCCTCCTGAATGATACATTGCCTTTGAATTTCTGTGCCCCATGTGCATAATTTTGCACTTATTGGCGTCGAGGCCAATTTTGGCGTTGAAGCCAAAAAGTGCACTTTTTGGATTTGAAAATAAGGTGCATTTATCTACAGAGGGTTGGATATGTTCCCAGCAGATATGAAAGATGTTTTTAGAAAGCTTTTAGTGTTGCATGCTTTGGGGGAATCACTAAAGTCATCCTGTGGTGGCACAGTAGTCTCACAGGTACAAAGGAAGTAACAGGGAGAGCCTGCCACTGTCACAGATGGGTTACTATTGAGGCTGGCAGGAGGCAAGCCGCAGATGATGGGGAGCCATGCAAGCCAGTTGAGGGGAGCTGCCTTGGGTTTTGGCCCATGTGTGTCATGCCCTCTGATGGGGGAGGGGCACACACCACATGACCCAAGAGCCACCCCTCATGCCTTGGAGGCTGGAGTCCCTTTCGAGAGATAGCAGTTCCTTCCTGGAGAAAGGGGCAGCCAACACAGCAAGAGGTTTGCTGACATAAATGAGCTGCACATGTCATGCTATTACTGTATGTGGTGGTTTATAAATAAACAGATGGCTGTGGCTGTTTATTCCAAAGCACAGTGTATTTCTCATGTGTTTAGGTGAAAGGGGTAAGGGGCCTGCCAAGATAATAGACAGCAGGCAAAGGGGCCCCTTGAAACCTGTAAAGACTTTGTAGGCCCTTCCTTCAACAACTGTCAGAAGGTAGCTAGGTAGTATAAGACAGGGGGAAGAATGAAAGGGGGTGGTGCAGGTTAGCTAGGTGGCAACCAAACATAGGGGGAGACAGACTGGGGGTAGGAGCTAAGAGGCTACTTAAGGGTTTAAGCAGGGAGCTCCAGCTTCTTGGTTCCTTTAGTCAGCTTGATTCCCACCCACCCACCATAGGAATTGGGGAAGGTGAGGACAGGTAGGGGGCTTGTTATCCCATGTGGGTGGGATCACCTTCTGGGCCGAAGAGCAATTTTCCTGGTTTTCCCACAAGGTCTTTACTGGGTTTTTCATCTCCTCTAACAGGATAGAGCAGGGGGTAGAACAGGCTGTCATAGTCATGTAAGTGGCAGCACGGTAGTCTTGCAGATAGAGTACAAAGTGGGTAATGGGGGGAACTTACACTGTCACAGATGGGTTCCTCTTGAGGATGGAAGGAGGTGAACACTCGATGATCAGTAGCCTTGCAGGCCAGCTGGGGGGAACTGTCTTGGGTTTTGGCCCGCATGTATAGTGCTCTCCAATGGGTGAGGGGCACACGGACCAGGAGCCACCCCCCATGTCTTGGAGGCTAAAGTTACTTCAGAGGATATGCCCTTTTTAAGAGATAGCAGTTCTGCCCTGGAGAAAGAGGCAGACAACACAGTAAGATGCTTGTTGACACTAATAAGTTGCACATGTCACTCTATTACTGTATATGGTGGTTTATAAATTAACACATGGCTGTGGCCGTTTATTTCAAAAGACTATGTATGGCTCTTCTGTTCAGGTGAAGGGCGAAAAGGGCCTACTGAGACAAAACTACATTGCTCAAAAGGTTGTTGGTAAGGGAAGAACACTGGGGCAGTCATTTGAGAGAGCTGTTGTAGCATACAACCCTTTAATCCTTCAGTTACCATATAGAAAAAGGCTGCCACATGACTGCTTTGCTCACTGAATAATGTTCTATGGAATTCAACAGCGAACAGTGAAATTTCGTTAATAACTGTGGAATAGTGTTTATATTTACACTATTGTTATTTTTCTGTTTAAAATTTCCATCATCTACCTGAAAAATTCACTGAAACTAGCAATATTTACAGTTTCATCATAGGTGATATTTCATAAAAGTTTGCAAAAGTTTGTGGAAGTAGAATCTGCAATGTTTGCCCAGCTCTAGTTCTGAAGCATAGCATGCTTCCGAGGTTATTCAGGAATTCTTGCGGAGCTCTTCTAGGATGGCAATAAAGAGCTGGTACATCTGCTGGTAATTTTAAAGATATTTTTTTAACAAGAGTATTGGGCATAGCGGGGTTGATGGCTGGACAAACAAAACCTTTACAAGATTCTTTATGTCTTTCAAGGGGATTTGAAGTTAATTCGTGGGTTCACAGAACAACTATAAAGTGTACTCTAAGCTTTTTTTGTCCTTATGACTTGTGGATGAATCAGATTTTAATCCGTGAACACTTTGGTACCTGCACCAGATGAAGTGCAGAAAAGATGTTCAAGAACAAGGGGGCCATGATATGAGAATAGAGGGGGGTAGACTGAAAGGCAACATGAGGAAGTATTTCTTCACAGAAAAGGTGGTGGATGCATGGAACAGCCTACCTGCGGGAGTTGTGGCAGCAAAACTGGTAGGGGAATTCAAAAATGCATGGGGCAGACACAGGGGAACCCTAGCGATAGTAAAGAGGGGGTAAGCCGCAGATCACTTAGGATCTGCGGTAGATGAAATAGGTAGGAAAAATGGGCAGACTGGGTAGGCCAAGCAGTCATTATCTACTGTCAAACTTTATGTTTCTATGTTAAGCGTAGTTGCTCATCCAACCACTTTAAATAGTAAGTGTGGTGGTGCAGTGTCAACTAAGCACTGATAATTTCTGAATTTTTTTAAATTAGTTGGCATTATTAGAAGGTAATGTTTTGTAATGTTTTTTCCTCATCAGAGTTGTTTGACTGTGCCACCTAACACATTTTGCTGCTTGCAAAATGGATTCATACACAAGTTTGAAAGGTCATTGTATAGTAATTCATTTAAAATGTATTCATGCCAACTGTGATTTATATAGCTAGCTATGCTACATAATTTTCCTTTGTCCATGGTATTCAGTCCCATAAAAGTCTTTTAGCATTAAGTTTAGATTTTCTAGTGTTACATTTCTAAATCAATGTCAGTTTTTTTTCTGGCCAGTGAATTAAGACATCGATGGCTCAATTTGTTTTGCATTTGATGTTTATTTCATTTTTATTCAGCTCTGATTTCACTATGGCTATTTCAGTTACCAAAGCATGTTGACTGCTTTTTGTTTTCTTATTGATTGATTGATTTTTTTATGTAATTTCATTCATTTATTTATTTCACCAGGAAAAGGCTCAGTTGAGCAAACTCATTTACAAGGAGGTCCTGGGTAGGACAGGGACACAGAAAATAAACAATAAAACAATACAATGAAATAATATGGCATGAAATACAAAAACAGTTACAAATACAAATACAAAGGTGACAAAATACCGAAGGGATACTGTCAGTGTACTGTACATTAGAAAACAGAGTTGGGTAACATACCATGTGAAAGATCTATAAGGCAACACAGTTGCTTCAAAGGAATTATGTAGGGAGAACTAAAAACAAAGGGAAAGCACTAATTACAGGAGCAAGCTTCAGTACATAGGTTGTCAATGAGGGCTTTGAACTGGTTGCACCCAACCAAAGAGTTAAGTTTCAGGATGCTCTGCAACCTGTTCCAGGCTACCAGAATTACATTACTGATCACAGATTTGCCATATTGTGTAGTATATCTAGATGTGCCCATTATAATGTGTTTATTCAGTCCTCAACTGGCTTCCTGTGGAAATAGTGAAAGGAAACATCAGACAAGGTGCCAATCAGAATATTAGCTAATTTTTCTCTGACATAGAGTTTTAATTTGGTGTAGTGTTTTTTTTTACTAGTGCAACCGATACAGAGAACAACTTCCAACCCATGATTATACAGTATAGTCCATTGTAGTTGAGAATAGAAAGTGCCCTCAGTCAGTTAGGTTTCTAGGGTCTGTTTCTCCATTTCATAATACTTCTTATTATGTTATGTTTGAGACAGGACTCGAATTTAAACAAATCAGTGTAAACACAAAAGGACACACTCTACAATTAAAATGTAATTACTCTTCCACAAACAAATGTGCATATTTTATTCCCAAAGAATTGTCAAACCATAAGTTCCGACCTCAAGTATGGTGCTCATCGAGGGCACAGACACACCTACAGGCATCAATGCACAGCAAATTAATGATATGTTCACAGCCCTGATGCAGCAAATGGTGGAGGTCACAATGGCTTCCAACAACACCACAATGGCCATATAGCAAATGGATGCCAGGGTATGCAGAACTGAAACACAGGTGAGTCACAATGTGGATGCTATAGACTCACTTGCATTTATAGTCTATGAACAGGAAAGAACAGTCCAGCAGCTCCAAATTAAGCTGGATGACATGGAAAATAGGAGCCATTGTAATCATTTTCTGCTTCTGGGTTTCCCTGAAGGTGCTGAGTTGGGGAATCCACTAGGATTCCTATACGCTGTTCTTCCTGAAGTCCTGCACCATGAGCTGTCTCCCAGCCTGGTGCTTGAATGTGCTCACAGAACATTTCATCCCCCACCCAAACCCTGGGATAGGCCTAGACCTCTCATGGCTAGAATTCTCAATTTCGCAGACAAGGAATGGATCACTTCCAGGGCCCATAAGCTAGGTGCTCTCTCTTGGCAAGGTCATAAAATATTAATTTTCCAGAACTATTCCCAGGAGCTGGTGGCCAAATGTAAAGATTGTACCAAAGTTCACCACCTCAAGCACTCTCTGGGGATATGTTTCTCACTAAGATACCCCACTACTATGTGTTTGGATATTAACCGGGCCCCTGTTTCCTTCTCCTCCCTGGCTGCACTAATGGATTATTTGCATCAGAACTGGCCATCCCACAACAAACCAGATGCCCCGAATCATCAACAAAACAGCTCAGGCCGCACTCAACCCAGAAGCATGGAGGCTGGCTTCATCACCCGTGCAGGAGAAGAGCTGCACAGATACAACCACAAAGATGCAGCTCAGGGCCTTCCAGCCAGATCTCAGAAAAGACAGCAATCAGGCAAGCATGTTAGATGGATCCACCCTCAAGAGTGTGACACAGAACATGACCGACAGAAGAAGGACACATCAGAGATCACTGATTTCCACCCTCAACAGATATGCAGAGTTGGCTCCCATGAACCCGATTGAACACCTGAACTTCCCAGAATACCTGGAGGAGGAGATGGTGCTCATGGCCTCCATAACGGAAGCTGAAATTCAACACTGGACTGTGGAGGAGCCTTCCAGCACAACCTCCCCCCAACCACAAGAAACAACTCAGCCTGTAGATGTTGGCCTAGAGAAGCAGGCACACCTCATGCAGACCAGAACAGAGGATCTCCACACGGATACCACAAGGGACCAGACTTAGATAAGTATCCTTTCTGTTTTTTTCTTAAGACCAGGGCATGAGTATGGACAAGGGGGAGGTACCCCGAGGGTTAGCCACCTTCTAGAACCACTACATGTCTGATGAGGGTAATTGAGAGATAATGACAACCCTGCCCCCCCTTAGAAGCCCCCAAGGTGCCATGCTATTATCTATGCCCTGTTAACAAAGAAAATGCTTTTGTGATGCCAGTATCCATATCTTAATACATAACGTCTCTCTGAATATCTGTTTTGTAGCCTTCATGGCACTGTAGTGCATATATTTTGTTTCATTGCCCGACCTTGTACATTGAAGGATGGGAAGGGGGTTAGATGTACATTAAATATCCAGCCAACCACTGGCCTGGTGGTGCTGAGGGTTGAGGCACTGGATGCCACACCTCATGCCGGTGACCCATGTTCAGGAATGAGCACAGGATGCCGTGGGTGAGCAGGGAGGTGATGGATTGAGCATCCGACAGACTGTTCTCCATCTCCAGGGAGGGGGAAGTGCAGCGGCCGGTGCATGCCTGACCCCTAGTGGAGGCTGGGGCTCGACAGCACAGAGCCACATGAATGGGGGGTGAGGGACATGACAGACATTTGATGTGGGTGCACACGGGAGTGTGTGCAAACACTGTCACAGGTGTTATTGCACGCCCTCACTCCTGCAAGGGAAGAAAAGCAGAAAGCAGAAAACAGTGGCTCCAGGTTGTGCGGTTTGCTGGCTATCTGCCAGCATGCACCATTCCTTGGGCATCACCACCGGATCTGGATCTGTGCTTAGTGAAGGATTAGGGGTTCCCTCGCCTCCCCACCACAGGGGGTAAGTCATGGGGGAGCACAAAGTGGTGGCCTGAGATCGGTGTGGGTGGACGGCGGTTGGAGGAAAAGGAGAGAAGGAGGTGAGCCAACTGGGACCACAGCAGGAAAAAAAGTAAGCAAAAATATCCAGCCAACCACCAGCAGCCACAGGTTGTATTTACAGTCCAGATCACCAGGTAGCGTGCATTTCTGGAACAAAGTTATACCTGTTTAAGGCTTGCACTACTAATTTTTCTTGTTTGTAATTACGCATCTAATGTTAATATAGGGCGGGGCAACCCAAGGGTCTTCACTGCTCTAAGCAATGGGCCCTTCGAGATGCCGGCTGGGCATTGCTTACCCTCCGTCTACCACATCTGGGGCTGAGATTGCCCATCCTACTGACCCCCCCTTAAAGGGGAGGGCACATTTCTGATGCAAAACAATGCCTGTGTTAGCTGCTCATGGATGACTATAGCCTGCCCACATAGTTCCATGGCATGGATGCTACCAATACTCTTTCACCCACCTGTACATAAATTTAACTGGCCTTAGACAAGAATTACAAGAACTGAGCTGGTGTACATACAGTGCTGCAACTTCTCCTCGGAATGGCAGAGGCTCAGCTAAGTCTAGCCTGACACGCATTCCTGAAATGTTAATGTGCTCACAGGACTGGGACCCTCTGAATTTCAGTGGAACCCTTTCCTGTATCACCCCGAGGACGGGTCGGTTAGGCCTGAGGGGATTACATATCTCCAGCCTGCTAAACCAATCTCTACCCTATGTGCGGCCATGCGCACTACTTGTATATAAGTTACAGTATAGTTTTTTGTTAATATTGCTGTTTACATGCCTTGGCACACTGTCTGTTTTCTGGTCAGTGTATACTCTAATGAAGGTTTATGTCTACCTTCATTCTACCCTAATGCCTGGTGCTCTTTTCACTTCCCACTCCTGCCTCGCTTTAAAGTTGGTCCCCACAGGTAGGCCCTCACTCTATCCAGCTGTTCATACCATATCCTCAATGATCTGTTACTACATTCCTGACCATGGATAAAGTTTCTTTTGTCACCCAGAATGTCAGGGGACTTAATACTCCTGTAAAATGGAAAAAGGTGTTGACATGGCTGAAAAGAATGAAGGCCCAGATTGCCTTTTTGCACACCTACCATTATGGAGATCCTCCCTACACTCGCAGGGGTGTGTAAGTTGGACAGACGTTCACATCTAGTTGCAGGACATGCAGTGAAATTTCACCAATGTTGGGCACATTTGTGCGGCGGCCCCACTGTAATGATACATCATCTGTATTTGATCACCGATTATGCATAATGTATGCAATAATGTGTGTTTTTTTTTTCTGTTTGTATGTTTGGAAATCAATAAAACATTTAACTGAAAAAATAAGAATTGTCAAACCATAGAATGTATTACCATTACAGTTATTAGTGAATGAATCAAAGCCGACATTCAGAAAAAGATTGGACAGTTTTCTGCTGGACGATAGAATAGACTATTATGGGTAATTGACAGAAACAATATATTGGCTTTTAGCCTTCTGCTTCTTTCCTTTCCTAGTGAATCCTAGTGAATTATTTGGTAATGCTGTAAAGATTTCAGGTATTCATTATTCTAAACTATTTTTATTTATTTATCTTTCTTTTTTGTTTTCCACTAGTTATTTGCCCAGGGTAGACAACCTAAGATGCAACTTCTCATTTCCAGTGGGGTCTTGCTTCTACCCATTTCTGCAGCTAGGCAGGCTGGGGCTCAACATTACTAACATTATTTGAACAGAACACCAGTAGCACTACTAGTAGCTGAGGAATTGCCATGAATTATTCAGGCTGCTGTTAATTAAGGCCAGACTTAAGCGAAGATGAAAGTACACTGTTGGTAAACATGGCCTGCTGAATATAATTATAATGGCTTATCGGGCCTCAGAGATTTGTTACTATCAACAGCGTGGGACTGACAGGTTTAATTGACTGCTTAATGAGCCATGAGTTTCAATAATTGCAGCTCACAGGGTTTCCAAGACTCCATCTCTCCCTTAAAGTGCTGCCAATAGGAAAGCCATTTACAAAGCAATCATGATTGTGTTAATTTTTTTTAATACCTGCTGTGATTCTGTTACCAGAGAATGAACTTTGTATAGGAACACTAAAGCTTTTCTCTTTCTGTTATCTCACTATAATTGGAAGGAAATTGTACTGTGCATTTAACACTTTACTATAAAAGTTGCTTCTAAACCCGTGGATCCATCAGTATATATTCACAGTTTGCAATCAGTCCACTGCATTGAGTTGCCCCAGAAATAAAATTTATGCTAATTATGGAATTTAGAATTCGAATCAAGTTGAAACGTTGTACTGTGGTCACCCTCCCCTAAATACCTAATGTCAGATTTGTTTCTCTGCTGAAGAGAGCAGTCACCTGAAGTACAGCTCCACTCTTCTGGCCTCCAGAATAGTTTAGCAATTTAATTTGTTTTTAGTTTTAGTTACTTTGGATATTCCTTGATACTCTGCATTATTTTTTTATTTATTTCATTTTTGTTGACCGGGTAAGTGCACTAGACAAATCCTGCCTATTTTCAGGCATGACCCAGGGAAGGGGGATACAGATGAATGCCAACTGACCTTGAACCAGATTAAGCTGTTGGTGATATTTTTTTTTTTTTTTTTAGTGAATGAGGGAAATTTGGCCAGGACACCGAGGAAGTTCCCCTACTCTGAGGGAGATGGCGCTGCGACTGGTGCTGTGATGGCCAGTTTGCCTGATACTTCACAGAGGATGGACGTCTCTGGGGCCGGGGAAAAGGCCGATTCTCTGGTCTTGTATGATTGTTTGGCTGACCCTGCTATTAGCAATATTGGATCTTCTTCACAAGATGTTTCCTTACCTGGGAAGACACCGCTGCAGGATGATGTTACTTGTCAAATGGACAATGTTGAAAGTATTCGTGAGCTGCTTGCAGCCGAGGAATGAAAGTTTTCTGCCAGACAGCGGGAACTGGAGGCTTTGTTACTGGTGCACATGCGACAAGATAGAGTGAGGGACGGCTGCACTTCTGTTGCTTCTTCTGGTGAGTGCATGGCCATGGAACTTGCTTGGCCGACTGTGGCTTCTGAAGTCCCTTCTGGGACGACAGTGTTGGATTCACGGGATTGCCCTTTTCCCAAACAGGTACAGGTACTGGACAAAAGTGTGGGTGTGGTGGTGGGGAGAATGGCATTGGTAACTGGAGGTATTTCTTTATCTGTCCTGAATGATGGTACTCCCTTCCCTGGGCCTGCTACCTCTAGCGTTTGTGCTCTTGCTGGTGTTCCCTCAGATGGGATTTCTGAGCTGCATTCTGCTGACACTTTGCTACTGTGTGGGGTAGCTAGAAAGGCTAGCGAGGCTGTTTCTACCCTGTTACGATCTTCAGCTGTTGTTTGTATGGAGGAGTCTGTATGTTCCGCTGCTCCACCGGTTGACTGGGTCACTCGCTGTCTTGAAGCAGTGGGGTGGGTTAAAAAAAACAGATGGCACGGGTTGGGACGCTAATAACCCTGCATCGCAAGCCTCCTATGATGTATCAGGGTACCGAGAGTACTATGCTGGGGCTAGCTCTTCTGCTTCTCCTTCCCAGATTACACCAGGTCAGGTCTGTAATGATCAGGAGTCTACTGCTGATTCTGGGTTGAGGGATAGTCTGTTGGATATTAAAGCTATGGAAGGTGAAGAATCTCTGCCTGCTTTACAACCTAGTTCTGCCCCCCCCTGCCCTAGTCCCTTCAGAACCCTGTTTGGATTCCTCATTACCTACTCCTTTTGATGGATGCACTGGCCTGTCTGATCCAGGAGTACCTACACCTGGTAAACCCACTGAACAGTCTTTGGCCCCCACTCCCACTGTTTGGCATGCTGGGGCTCATGAGAAACTCTTCCCCTCTAATGTTCAGAATGCTCTGGAGCCGGCTATGAGAAGAAATGCTGTCCGGCTGAAATTTAGGGGTGATGCCTCTGAAGCACCTGATAGATTGTTTGTGGGGAGGGCATTACTTAAGAATAGCATGAAGTTTTATGCATACGAAATTTATGCCTTGATTCATATGCCTGGGGATACCATTTATGATGTGAGTTTTAAACATCCTAATGGGTTGGAACGCTTTTGGAAACAATATAATCTCCTAAAAAATGGTCCTGTGTGCCGGCCATTTCTTGCTATCCCTTTGACTAAACCCATGTCGAAAACCATTACTGTCCTCTTTCGCAGTGAAGGGGTCAATGTGGTGGACGTAATGTATTGGTTAAAGCAGCATTGTTTAGTGACTGGTTTCCCGGACCCTATCCTGGATGAGGAACACCTCTGGATGGGAGGCTGGAAATATAAAGTCACACTCAAACAAGTACAGGGGAAAATTCAGCATCTCCCTAATTGTTTTTTTCTGGGGAGGGATAGGGGTGTAATTTTCTATCCAGGTCAGCCAAGAGCCTGCTATATATGTGGTGAGCTTGGGCATTTGAGTAATGTCTGCGATAAACAAAAATGTGGCCTTTACGGAGACTTTGGGCATATTGGAGCACATTGTAGGCAACCCCAGGAATGTAATCTATGTGATGAAAAGGGTCACCATTTCAGACATTGTTCTTGGGCTTCTCATAATAATGCTGATTTATCTGTTCATGCTGAACAGGATGTCTATGTTGCTACGGCACAAAAAGAGAAAATGGAATTCAGTAACTTAATGGCTAAGATGGATGATAAGGTTTCAACTCCTGCTACTGATCATAGTTCGGAAGTTTCTTCTGATCCTGTTGTAGAAATAGCAGATGTTCCTGATTGTCCCCAGGGTCCTTCTGTGCCTTCTAATGATGCTGCACAGGACCCAGTGGATGTGGATTCCGTCTTTCGGATGAGATGTGAAACCAAGGTCCCATCTGCCTGGATTGGTGGTAGTTCAGGCAGATGTTAAAGATCCCATGGCACTTATCGAAAAGAGCAGGGGAATTTCCCCGGTGTCCTGGCCAAATTTCCCTCATTCACTAAAAATACCACCAACAGCTTAATCTGGTTCAAGGTCAGTTGGCATTCATCTGTATCCCCCTTCCCCCTGGTCATGCCTGAAAATAGGCAGGATTTGTCTAGTGCACTTACTGGGTCAACAAAAACTAAATAAAAATAAATAAAAACTTTCTCAAAGTTCAGGAGATGCCTTGTCTGACCATGAGCCGGATGAGCATTCCTCACAGAGCACTGCTATTGAGTCTGCCCACGTTTTGGTGCCAGACAAAATGGAGGTGGTAATGCTCCCACCTGGGGAAGGGAAGGATTTATCCTTTAAACGAGTCACACAGTCTAAGGCAGCTCAGAAGGGAGTCCCTGTGGTGGAAGACCTTGCGGTTCAGAATCCTTTTGACATTCTCATGGATGTTCCAGAGGAGGAGGGGGTGGTGAATCTGATGTTTCTTCAGTCACATCGTCTCAATTGAAAACTCCAGTTTGTTCTGGAACTATTGATAAGGCCAAACCTAAGAAGCGAAAGAAAAGGAAATGACTGGGATTTTCTAGTTCTGCATTCTAATTTTCCTTTTCATGCTGTCTTCTGTCCTTATCTCTACTGTTAATGTTAACAGCATTCATAATCATCAAAAACACGGTATTACTTTTTGCCAGTTTGCATAGAGATTTAGTCCAGATTGCCTTTGTACAAGACATTAGGTTGCACACTATTTCCGAGATAGAACAGGCAAAAAAGGATTGGAGGTGGAGACCCTCATTATGGTTGATAGGAGAAGTATCTTGTTCTGGAGTGGGTATTTTGTTTTTTGATTTGCCTATCCAAATTTTGAAAGTCTTAGATGTTTCCCCTGGAAGGGTATTATTTGTTGAAGTGCTTATTGGTGGTATTGCATATCGCCTGATTAATATCTATGCCCCACAAACTAAGGCGGATAGGGTAGCTTTGTTTCATCTTGTTGAGCCTTTCCTCTCTACATCTAAATTGATTTTGTGGGGGGGGGATTTTAATTGTGGTTTATTATCTAGTGAGTGGGGACGACAAATGAAGAAGGTTTATTGTGATACAAATGCTTTGACAAATATTCTCAATACAGCGGATTTAAGTGACCATACCTTTTATAAGGGCACATTGTCGACACGTATTGACTTTTGGTTTGTTTCTCGCAGATTGCATGGTATGGCTGTTAACATTGTACCACTGGAAACTTTAGATCATGAACAGGTTCAAGCGAAGTTTGGTTTGGTGCATAAAATTTCTTTTGGTAGAAGTTATTGGAAATTAAATACTTCTATTTTAAATCAGGAGTCGGTACAATGGGAGGTGAGGAATTTTTTGCTTGTTTGACAGGATATGCTTTTCTTATATGACTCTTGGGGAGTATGGTGGGAAGATATGAAATGGGGTTTGAGGGATTTTTTGAAACGGACATCAAGGACTTTTGCAGGTTCCAAATATTTAGATTACTTAAGTATAAGAGCTCGATATTTAAAGCTTTTGTCACAGGCCTGGGAAGCTGGGGATGATACTCAGGTACAGTTACAAGTCCTTAAAAATCAGATGTGTGAATATCATAAACAGCGGGAGAGTGAGATTGCAATATGACAACAGTTTGTGACACAGGGTAGGAAAGAGGTGGTCAACCCTTTTGATCTTGAATTACAAGGAGTACAGAAATTGACTATGAAGTGTTTATTAGGGAATGATTGGATAGTGCGAGATACTCAATCTGGTATCCATAAAGTGGTTAATGAGCATTTATACTATACCTATCAGAAGCCACAAACCACACTAAGGAATGTCCCTTTGAATGTTGGATTCTTGCCTGTAATTCCAGATTGTGATGTTGTAGCCCTTATGCAGCCCATAAAAGATGAAGAGGTTGGGGTGGCAATTGACCATTTGTCGGCCCATACAGCTCCTGGGTTGGATGAGTTATCTAATGAATTTTATAAAATGTTTAAATCTGAATTAGTCCTGGCTTTATGAGTACTGTATCAGGAGATAATGGATGGTGGGAATTTACCTCCTAGTATGCTGAAGGGAGTTATGTCCTTTTTATGTAAAAAAGGGGATCCACAAAATATTTGAAATGGGAGACCTATAAGTTTGTTAAATTCCAATTATAAGAGTCTTGCCAAAATGTTGATGTCACGATTGGCACGGGTAACGACCCATGTGATATTGCCTCACCATACATGTGCTGTGCCAGGTAGGAATGTCTATCAGAATTAAACATTTTTTAGAGAGATTATGGAACTTAGTTTATCTAAGCACCTGGATGAGTATTTATTATCCTTAGATCAGGAGATGGCTTTTGATTTGGTACAGCATGATCATCTCTGGGGTACGCTCTTACAATATGGAGTTTCACAGCAATTTGTTGGTGTGTTGCAGAGACTTTGCCAGAATGCATTGATGATTCCGTTATTGAATGGTCATTTGGGAACTCTGGTCCAGCTGTGGAATGTTGTGCGACAGGGATGTCCATTGAGTCCGCTTTTGTATGTTTTTGCTATTGACCCACTTTTAAGACTTATAGAGCATACTGATGGGATTAAGCCTGTTTGTGATGCGTTTGGTAAGATTTATCCAAAAGTGTCTGCTTATGAGGATGATTGCACGGTTGTTGTACAAGATTTGGACTCAGGTAAGGGTGTACTTGATATGTTCATAAATCTGCATGAGATGACAGGCATTTCATTAAATATTGCTAAATGTCGATTGCTGCCATTAGGTAATGCAATCATTCCTGTACAGTTTTCCATTCCGGTTGAACTTGGGGAGATTAAGTTGCTGGGTTTATTCTTTGGTACTAGACAAGCGGAACAGAGAAATTGGGATATTGTCTATGATATTGCTCATAAAAAGGTTTTGTCTTGGAAATCCTGGAAGATGACTAGAAAAAAAAAGGATTTATTTGATGAAGACTTATATTTTACCTATTTTCTTGTATGCTACACATATCTATCCGGTACCATTTAGTATGCATACTAAGTTAATGGGACCGTTCTTTTTATTTTTATGGGGTTGTCACCTGAATCCTATAAAAAGAGTGCATATCTATAGGGCAAGGAAGGAAGGAAGGAGGTCTTGATATGGTACAGCCTTTGGTATATCTCTTTAGCAATTTTTTTATAGCAATATTCGTCCACTATTGTTAGGGACAACGGGATTGGGAATTGATAGTATGAGACATTGGGAGGTTCAGTTTTTGGATGCATGGGGGAGGTGTAAGTGGCATGTTTCTGACAAAAGTTTGCCTACTTATGTACAGACTTCGTTGAAATATATTAGACTGTGGAACACAGTGCTTCATTGGTTTGTGGATGCTGATCGGAAGAAATTTTATAAAACTATTCTTGCACATTATTATCTGGAAGAACCAGTCTTTCAGATTCCTGCTACTTTTGATTGTCAGTTATTATTAGCTAGTATCATTGAACCTCGAATCCCATTAAAATTGTAGGATATGATTTGGCTGTGTGGGCATCAACGCTTGAATGTTAAGGGGAATCAAAAACATGCTGAATGACCGGTTGTGTTCAGTTGGAACTTGTTCAGGACAAGCTGAAACTCTGCATCATTTATTTTTTGACTGCACTTGAGTACAAGGTTTCTAGTCTTCTTTAGCCACCTTATGGAGTGAACCTTTGTTTCTACAGATGACATAACATTTTGGTATTGGGACAATAAGGAGCAGGATGGAATAAATGGCTGAAGGGTGTGGTTTGGGTGATTCTTGCATGCTTAAAATGGGTAATTTGGCATGCTAGATGCCTTAGGGTATTGCAACAACAAGAGGTAACTGTTTGTGATATATTATGTCAAGTACAGTCAGAATTAGATAAGATTCAGCATTATGAATTTTGTACAATGGGGAAGGTTGTATGTACAGTAAGTTTTTTTTGGAAAGGAGTGGATTGGGTGGGATAATGTTTTTCCCATGGTTTGTTTTCTTATTCTATTCTGTACTATTTTTCTTTTTCTTTTCCTTTTTCTTTGATTTACTGACTTATGGGGACTATGTATGTATTGTATTATATACTCATGTGGGTGGTGAGTATTTGTTTCTATGTTTTGTTGTACTATCACTTGGTTATATTTTTTTGTTTACTAGACGTATGTTATTGTCTTCTGTTTCAGTTTTTTTTTCTCTTGTATCTGTTTTTGTCTTATAATAAAAATTTCCCCTACTCTTTTCAGTAAGTGCCATGGAATCTTTAACATCCACCTGAACTACCACCAATCCAGGCAGATGGGACCTCGGTTTAACGTCTCATCCAAAGGACGGCACCTCAGAAGTGCAGCACCCCTCTCATACTGCACTACAGTGTCAGTACTGGGATATTAACCTAAGTGCCAGATGTGGGAAGTGAACCCACAGCCCTCTGATCTCCCGGACTCAGAGGCGAGTGTGCTACCTACTAAGCCACTGACACTGCAATTAGGGAGTTGTTTTTGATTCTTGTATATTTTGAGTGTTTTTTTCCAGTTCCCAATCAGTTCCCAGGAACCTGAGAATGCCGTGAGCTAGTGTGGTTCCCACCTTTGGGGAACCACTTACTGTCATATTAAAATTACTAAACCTTACTTTAATTACCACTTACTTTTAATTTGTTTAGCAGTTTGAAGTGCAGTAACATTTGATTCCATTTTATAGGGAACCGAGCCGATTCTACTTTTGAAAGTTTAAATTTTGATGCTTTACTTCAGTCTCTGTTTACTTTAGATTGGATCTGAGGTAACGGTTCTGCTTTAAAACAGAACCAAACTGGAAAAATTTTCATTTATAGCCCTTTTCACATACTTTGGGTTTATTAAACATTATTTTAATATGTTTTGGGAACTGGATACATTTTCATTGGGTCTTTCAGTTTTGGCATGATTGACAGATCTAAAAAGAAAACTGGAGGACAGGCTTTGCAAACAAATTGTTTTCGGCTCCTGGCAAGGGCTGACTGCCACAAGTTTTGCCTAAAGTGCCTTGGTCCTAACCACAGCATTTTAAATTCTGAATTCTGTAAAAGGTTTTGCCCTAAAACACAACAAAAAAGGGCTAAGAAAAGAGAAGACATTATGGCTTCTTAGTCTGCCTCCATGTTACCTACCAAAGGCTCAGATAAGGGTCCTGACCCTCAGACTAAGCAGCAGTCCCTGTCAAAGGGGACAAAAAAGAAAGAAATAGCTGCTCAACAATCAGAAAAACACAGTGAGGATGGTGCAGAACCCAGGGAGTCCAAAAGGGGAACCATGAACCCTGTGATGGCATGAACAAAAGTAAAGAGCTTCTGAGCAGACAATGGAAACAGTCCCTGTAAAGTAAAAACAAAAAGGGAAAAATGTCTGTTACTTCTCACGAGAAAGGAAGGGAGCAGGCAGTTGATTCAAGACAAATGCCCTCAGCAGAAGTCATAACAAGGGCATGACAATGTTTCCATGCTATGGGAAATGTTATGAATATGCCTGCCCCCTCTCCCCAGGTTCTGGTTCCGTACCAAATGCCTGTGGAAAAGATATATTATGAAGATGATGAGGATGGGGAACCTGTAGGGCCACATGATTCCACTGAGCAGGAATTTGGCTCTTCTTACAGGCCTTCTGAGGATTATACATTCTGCTATTCCTTTGTTAGGCAAATAGTAAACACCCTCAACATCCCCTCTCATGAAGCTAAGGAGTATGAAGAGGAGGCTGAGTTCATGAGTATGATGGGTCTGGCTCCCACAAGGAGGTTGCTGCTTCCCATCCAAAAATCACTTAAGAAAGTCACTGACAAAATCCTGTCAACACCTACCTCAGCTGCTGGCATTGACACGGAAATTACAAAGAAGATAAGGTGGACAGGCAGGAGTTGAGTGCCTGTATTCCCACCCTGACCATAAAGGAGTTGCTCAGGCTGTTGCATGTGAGAAGGCAAAAGTGCCTTTCTCAGCTCAGCCTTCTGAAAAAGATTCCAGAAAGCCATAGCTAAGGATGTGTATATATCAGCTTCCTTGCTCCTTAGGCAATCAGCTTACCTGGCATGCACAGCTCAGTACCAGAAGGCACCTGAGAACTCAATACTGGCACTGAGTGAGAAAGCAAGTGGTGACTTGATTCAAGACCTGGCAGACACAGCTACTGTAGATCTGCAATGTATGCCACTAAGTTCCAGTTCCACATGGCAGTGGACACTAACGACACTGCTTCAAGGATCCTGGCCCATCCTTAAGAAGGATTGCCTGGCTTAGGGCTACAATTCTATTATCTCAGGACACACAAACCAAAGCTATGGATTTCTTCTTTGAAGGAATTTCCCTGTTTGGTGACAAGACAGATGCACACTGTATATAAAAAGGGTAGATGAGTCCAAAACCACCTACAGGAGTAATGCTAAGAAAGAAAAGGCCTCCACTTCCTATAGGCCTTCTGGAAGGGGATGCAGGGGTAGGGGGTACTAAAAGGGTCTTATGCTGCTTATGAGCATCCATCCCCGAACAGAATATGGACAGGCGTAGAAGGGGAACTGGGCATGCAGCAGCATCACCAGCCTCTACGCCCCAGCAGAAACAAAACCCCTGAGAATTCTGCCCAGGTCACACAACCATTGCCAGTGGTGGTTGTGTGTGTGTGGGGGCTCTACTTCCAGAAACATTCACAAATTACCACAGACAAGAGGGTCCTGGAAATAGTGAGCCTAAGTTTGTTCCTGTAGTTCAGAAAATTTCCCAAACTGCAGAAACCAAACTTATTCCCACCTCACATCCCAACAGAAAAAAATCATGCTGGAGCTGGAGGTAAAAGAAACTACTACAAGGAAGAGCAGTGGGGGATGCCCCTGCCACACAATGTGGGGCAAGGGTCTCTTTTCAAGATATTTCCTGACCCATAAGAACAAATGGGGAGTGGCAACCCATTTGTAGACCTGAAATATCTGAACAAAAACATAAAAAAGGAAAGATTCAAAATGGTTACACTGGGCTCAGTGATACCATCTCTGCAGTTGAGAGACTGACTGGGGTCACTGGATCTGAAAGATGCCTATTTTCACATCCCAATCAAGCCCACTCATAGAGAGTACCTCAGCTTCAGGCTAAGGAACTGCTAATGCTATTTCACATCCCTTTGCTTTGGCCTCACTCAACACCACAAGTTTTCAACAAAGTGCCTAGCTGTGGAGGCTGCATATGTAAGAAGGCAAGGTGTGGTGGTTTTCCCTACCTGGACAACTGGTTAGTAATCTCTGGGAAAACACAGCATGGGGCAGGGGGGCTGTATGCAGTTAGTAAAAAGCATTCTGGAAAATCTGGGCTTCCTGATAAACCTGTAGAAGTCACAAGCAGAGCCAACTCAAGAATTGGACTTCATGGGGCACATCTGGATACCCTGCAGGAAAGGTGTTTCATACATAAGCAAGGGTATTAAATCTAATTTCCACTGCAGAATACTTCAGAGCTGGCCAACCAAGGCCTACAATGGATCGTCTGCAGTTTCTGGGACACATGACCTCTTCCTCTGCATTGATACCAGGGGCCACGTTCCAGATGAGAGACATTTAGTACCACTTAAGGGGCCACTAATCCCAAAGACGGGATCATCTGTCCATACTAGTGCCAGTTATAAAACTGTGCTAAGGGCAATAGAGTGGTGAGACAAAGAGGACATCCTCAGAGAGGGTATTCCCTTCCTCCAGCAATCACCAACAGGCACCCTTACAATAGATGCCTCACTCATAAGGTGGGTTGCCCACCTAGAGGATCTCACTGTGAGTGGCACCTGGAGCACACAGGAGACTTAGGAACATATCAGCATCTTGGAGCTCAGGGCAGCATTCCTAGCAATGCAAGTTTTTCCTCCCAGATCCAGGGTCAGCCTGTCCAGATCTAAAGACAACACCACAAGAATGTATTACATAAACAAGCAGGGAGAAACAAGATCCTTAAAGCTATGCACAAAAGCAATGAAGATCTGGAACCTAGCCTATTCCCTAGGTGTAGAGTTATCCACAGTAAACCTGCCAAAGAAAGTCAATGTTCTGGCAGACTCTGTAAGCAGAATCAGCCAAGGAAATCACGAGTGGACTCTGAGCCAGCAGCTGCTGGCATCAGTGTTCAGATGGTGGGGTACACCAGAAATAGATCTGTTTGCTTCCTGGTAGAAGAACCAGCTCCCACATTTTTTTGCAGGCCCCCCACAATGAGAACAGTCCCAGATGATGCCCTGGTCCTGGACTGGACTGGGAAGTTCCTATGTTTTCCTCCATTTCCACTCCTGCAAAGGGTGCTCATAAAGTTCAGGAGGGAGTTGGTAACAGTGATTCTGACAGCACCAGACTGGGTCAGGCAGACCTAGTACTCTATGCTTCTGGCGCTGTCCACCAAGTCTCCAAGCAACCTGCCACTGAAGCATAACTTGCTGACCCTGTTTCAGAGCAGGATAACATTCCCAGATCTCAGAACCCTCTGCCTAAGGGAAGGTTCTTAAAGAGCTACAGTTCTCTAGCCTTAATTTACCAGAGGAAGTAATGAGAGTGTTGAAGAAAACCAGAACAAGAAAAGCATTTGGTTCAAAATGGAAGAGATTTTATTTTAGTGTTCCCCCAGAAAGATAATTTCTATGCAGGCAGGTCTGTCTACAGTCTTGGGTGGTTCTACCCTCGGAATGTACCAGCGATAGTGTGCTCGTCATTAGGGCACCAGTCGGCAATTTCACTGATCGCTGTTTATGCAGGAGGCTGCACACCCCCACACCCCTCCTTGAAGGATTCCATCTCTGGGGGGAGGTGGACCTCGGGGAGGGGTGGCAAATTTTGGTTTTTGGTGCCCTAACAACAGGCACACTAACAGCTGGCACACTGAATGGGTACAGTGGTCTTTGATTACCTTGTGGACCTGTAGTTCCTAGGTCTGAAGCCCTACACTCTGAAGGTGCAGTTGGCTGCAGTTTTAGCCTACACATTAGCTGGCAAAGGAAAGTCTCTTGCCTCACAATCTATTTTCAAAAGGTTCTTTAAAGGTCTCAACCATTTGTACCCCCCTGTGAGGGATCCTGTCCCCCACAGGACCACCATGTGTGCATTGCCCAGCTGATGGAGGCTCCCTTTGAGCCTATGGCTACTGCTGATCTGAGATATGTTTCATGGAAAACAATATTCCCAGTGACTAATACATCTGCTATGAGAGTGAGAGAGCTCCAAGCCCTCTACACTGATCCAAATGAAATAATCTTTTCATAGGATAAGGTAGTTCTCAGGATTAATAGGAAATTCCTCACTAAGGTGGTGTCAGAATTCCACCTGATCCAGTCAATTACCCTCCCTGTGTTTTTTACTGAGCTGTCCAATACAGAACAAAAACTCCACTGCCTAGATATAAAAAGGGCATTAAGTCATTACCTGGGCTGCACAAAAGATGTCAGGTTAAACAGCACTAAGATTTGTATCACCTATAGTGAGATGGGGAAAAGCAAACCAGCAACTAGGAGAACTGTCTCACATGGTATAGTCTCCTGCATTCAATTCTGTTGTGAGAAAGCTGGCAAATTACCCCCAGAGCACTGAGAGTACATTCTTGAAAGGGGCACCTCTGCCTCTGTGACAGCAGCAGGTGGCATTACCCTTCAAGAGATTTGTAAAGCAGCTACCTGGAAGATAATACATACCTTCCCAATACATTACTGTCTGGATTTTCAGTCTAGGAGAGACGTCAGCTTTGGCATTGCTGCCTTGCAGAACCTTTTTCCTAAAGGCTTTGGACCCAGCATCCTTAGGTACTACTACGGAGTCTGCAGCTTGTGAATATATACTGATAGATTCCTGGGGTTAGAATTAAAAATCACTCACCATGGTAATGCTGTTTCTCCTTAAGGGATCCATCAGTAATATTCACAGTCCCTTACTCTGCCTTTCCTTCCAGAACCTGGAAAAAGGTTTAGACATAAATCAGCTTCTTTTTCATTGGCTTGAGCATTACGTATTACAGTGTATTTACAATTTTTTTTTTTTTTATGAGGGAGCTGGCAGGTGGCTATGGCTCCTCTCTCAGGAGCTCATTTCTCCGGCCCCGCATCCCCATGCTGATCTCCTGAGGAAATCCCCCATGGGTTACCCCCCCCCATGACAGGGGTGAGGAGCATCTATTTTCTCCCCTTCCCCAGATAGCCAGCGTCCAGAATACGAGGTTCGGTGTGGGTGCAGCCAGGGCCATCATGGAGCCTGCCAGCTCCATTTTTCCTTTTCTCCTCTCCCTCCCTCCCTTCCAATGTCATGCACTGGCTGCGTGCCTCCCGACCTGTATATCCCTCTAGCTGCCACTAGAGGGTCATCAGCAGGCGGGATGTCAGTCCCTCTCACCCTCTCTCCCTCAGAGAGGGGAGCAGTCCTCCAGATGCTCGATCCTGTCTCGCCCCTGCTGACCCCTGGCGGCCCAGGCTCGTTCCTGAATCCAGGTCACCGGCATGGTGCAAGGTGTGGTGTCCAGCACCTCAACCTCCAGCACCACCAGGCCGGCCATGTTTTCAATTCTTTATAAGCATTCCAATCAAAAGTCTGCAGTATGCTTGTTTCTGTCGTTTTAACTGATTAATATTTTCAAACTTAAATCTTTTGAAAAAAATGTTCATAGCTATTTAGCTAGTTTTAATGGTAACAGCTCCCCCTAGCTTTAGAAACAAATCTGGTATTACGCAGTTCAGGGAAGGGTGACCACAGTGCAGCGTATGAACTTGATTCCACTTGATTCTTAAGTTCTATCTCCGGAAGGGGGGGCAACTAAATGCTGTGGACTGGTTGCAGGTTGTAAATATTATTGATGGATCACTTAAGAAGAAACAACATTACTATGCTGAGTAATTTTTTTCTTTCCTCCCAATGCAAAAATGAAGCTGATTTATTAGTAATAATATATGATTCATATAATAATTTGTTATTAAAATAGTTTATCATTGCACTATCTTTTGCTGCAGTCTCACTTGTATTTTTGAGCTTTGCTTCTTCCCTCTGTTCTGTATAATTATGCTCCAAATAAACACTCCACATCTCATCCCGCCACACCTCCTACAATTCAAAGTATACATAGCACTCCATGCGGTAATTTTCAAACACAATGGACACTGTCACAATGCTTGCACTGGTATCCTCTCAACTGCACCAAAACTTGGGAGCTCTATTTGCAACAGGTGCCAAGTTTTTATAACAGTTTTTTTGATTTGTGGCAGCTTCCATAAGAAAATCTAATAAATTATTACTGAAGATTGCATCCAAAGTTTGACCACTGTTAGACCGCCTCTTAGTGCACAGACAGCAGGGACAGGATTCCCCCCTGCAGCAGCTGCTAGTGGAGTGTGACAAGCTTGGGGGTCAGTGTAGCATAGCTCACATGGAGGTATGATACATGAAATATATCTATATTATTACAATGTTATGGTTATTAGCACACATTTTCACATCACTTGATAAATTGCAACCCAACAATGGATATCGAGTGGGTAGTTTCTAAAAATAAGTGTTTGAAATAAATTTGTACTGAAGGATTATTTCTATGTTTCCTATGTTCAAGGTGCAATAGGGCTAATTATATAATGATTATTTAAAAAGGTGTGAGTCATAAGAGAATTTAATGAATATTAATGGATTTCTAAATAATGGTAAGGAAATCATATCATCAGTTTGGTCAATTTTCAATAATTTACTACTTATAATAATACTAGTACTTCATGAGATGTAATAAAACTTGTCGCTATCTGACGCTGGATCCGAACTATCTGACCTGGGATCCCTAGATCCTAACTAAGATACATTGCTAACTGACCCTGGATAGTAACTATCTGACCTTTGTCCCTGTCTCCCAGATAGGATCCCCGGATCCTAACTAGGATCTATCGCTATCTGACCTTGGATCCTACGTGTTTCTTTGGTATAATTTGTGGTAGGATCCTAGGTAGGATACCAGCACTATCTGACAGATAGTAGTAGGATCCACAAAAGCACTATCTGAGCAACACTACTGTTGGTGACTTCCCTGGTGATGGATAACCCTCCCCTACCACCACCCTCTGAATCCTGTTCCTCAGCCAGATTTCTGTTCACCTGGTCATTTTCTCCCCAGCCTCAAGATATGCCAGTTTCTTGATCAGCCTCCTGTGGGGTACAGAGTTGAAGGCCTTGCTGAATTTCAGGTAAAAAATGTCCACCACCTAGCCCTTGTCTACTGCCCCAGTGACCCAGTTAAAGAAATCAATCAGATTCATATGTCATGATCTTCCTCCCACAAATCCATGCTGCCTCTAATCTTGGAGACCATTCTCCTCCATATACCTTACCAAACTCTCCTTAAGTATGCTCTCCATTTGCTTGCTCATGATTGAGATCAGACTGACCGGCCTGTAGTTCTCCGGGACATCCCTGGGACTGCTGTTGTGGAGTAGCACCACATGTGCCATTCTGCAGTCTTGCAGCACCATGGCCAACTCCAGAAAACTATAGAAGAGGACCGCCAGTGGCCCTGCAAGCTCCCCAGCCAGCTACCTTAGTACCCTTGAGTGTATACTGTCCAGTGTCGGTGACTTGTCTGCCTTTAGTGCTAGCAGCCCCTCCTTCACTCTCTCCTCCTCCATCACCACATCTGTGCCCCCTTCCTCTCCTTCTCTCCCCTGACAGCACTGGTCTGTCTTTTCCCCTGGTGAATACAGAGCACAAGTATTCATTCAATACCTCTGCCTTACCCCGTTCTCCTGCACTCATCCATCACCTTTCCTAAGCATAACTATTCTATCCTTCTTGTCCCTTTTCTCGCTTATGTAATCAAAGAAGGCCTTCTTCCCCTCTTGATCCCTTCAGCTATTTGGAGTTCCTTTTGTGCCGTAGCCTGCTGCATTACCTTGCATGACACCTTGGCTAACTTTAAGTTCTTTTCTTTATCCACCTCACTCACCATCTTCCTGTATCTCCTGTAGGTTGATCTTTTGTCACTCACTGCCCAAGCAACCTAAGAGTTGAACCAGCTGGGTGATTTGGCCCTGCCTTCTTTCCCCTTAGCCTAACACACTGCACTGTGGCAGTCAGTATTGCCTCTTTAATGATGGTCTATTTTTGGTCCACCCACGTATCCACTCTAGGTGAATCCTTTTCACCTCACCCATCTTCCTGAAGTCTACCCTCCTGAAATCCAGGATTCTGATCTTAGTGGGGATGTTTCCCTGCCCATATCAAACCTGAACCACACTGTGCTGTGGTCACTAACACTAAGGGGTTCCTTGACCGTTATCTCTTATACATACTCCCCATTTGTGAGCACTAAATCAAAGATTGCTCCCTTCTTGGTGGGCTCAGTGATGTCATGAGTCAGCAGCCTACTCTGTATTGCATGCAGGATAAAATGACTCCTGGCACAGGATGTGGCCAGTATACCCCAGTCCACCTTGGGCAGGTTAAAGTCTCCCACCACTACCACCTCTCCCTTCCTTGCAGCTTCCAGCAATTGTAAACTCAGCTCCCTGTCTCTTTCCTCCTCTTGGTTGGGCAGTCTGCAGACCACCCCAACCCTCACTTTCCTCCCCCATTGGACTGTAGCTGAACTTTTCCATCTCCCTTCTGTTTCCTCCCTTGTGCATGTTATCCCCTCCCTGTTATAAGTCACCTTCCCCTTGCCTATCACCCTGTCTCTTCTATATAACTTGTATCCCAGGATTAAGAGGTCCCAGTCATTGTGTGGTGTGGCCCAGATCTCGGTAATTGCTGTTATGTCTTCCTTCCCCTGCACTAAAAGTGTCTGTATGCCTGCCATCTTGTTACTGAGACTACAAGCATTATGACACCACCCTCCACCTTGATTCTGTGCCTCCTTCCCTTCCTTCTGTTATTTTCCTGACCTGTCTTCCTCCTGTACTCTCTCCCTCACCCGCCATACCTAATCTAATCTATCTATCTATCTATTTACCTATCTAGCTATATAATTTGTATTCCTCTATCATCTTCTCCTATCCTGTGGGGTGCTGCAGGGCTCCATTTTGGCACCCATGTTTTTCATAGCATATATGCTGCCATTGGGGGTCATTATTAGGTTGTACGGGCTGAGTTTTCACTGCCATGCAGATAATACTTGGCTGTACATGTCTTTTGCACCCGAGCATGGAAATGTTCTTACAGTGTTTAACAACTACCTATCCGAGATCCAAGACTGGATGAGTTCTAGCTGGCTGAGGTCGAACTCTGATAAGACTAAGGTGTTGGTGGTGGATCCTGATTGTCGGAGGGTGGGTGTGTTGGCAGGACAACCCTCAGGTCTTTGGCTCGGGGGTGTCCAGAAGTGGCAAAAACAAGAAAAACGCTTACAAGCCAAACTTTTGAATTTAGAACAAATATTTATTTCAAATAATGATCAGACTATCTATAAAAATAATTAAAAAAAAGAATAGATCTAAATAAGCTTTTAACAGATAAAGCTGAAAAACTAATCTTGAAAACAAGAGCTAATTATTGCATGATGTCTGATAAGCCTTTGAAGTTTATGTCCTGGCAGTTAAAGAAAGATCAGGAAAAAAACAATATCAACTCTATTGAAAGTGAGAATGGAAATCTGGAGAGGGATCCTATAGAGATATCTAAAGTGTTTAAGAGTTATTATCAGATATTGTATACATCAGATTATGATGGAAATTGTCGGGGAATGGAGGACTTGTTTTCTAACTTCCAACTGAAGCAGATTAGTATTGAATCTAGGTATGCTCTAGATAAACCAATAATGCAAGAGGAGATCTCTAGAGCAATAGATAGTCTCCCATCTGGGAAGGCTCTGGGCCCCGATGGGATTTCGCTTGATTTCTATAACAAAATTTAAATCTTTTTTGATCCCTATATTACTAAAACATTTTGAGTGCTTTACAAAGTCCCAAGAGGTATCTCTGCCTTTTCAAAAAGCTATTTTGTTATTATTTCATAAACAAGAGAAAGATTCAATTCTATGCGGGTCTTATAGGCCTATTTCGTTATTACATTCAGATTATAAAATTTTTGCTAAAATATTAGCATTAAGGTTGGGAAGGACTCTTTTGGGTCTTATAGATCACGACCAAACTGGATTTATTAAGGGTAGAAAGACTGTTGATAATATTCATTGAACTATTAATACTACAGCAAATAATACACAACAGGATGCAGTTTTGCTTACAGTTGATGCGGAAAAGGCTTTTGACCACGTAGAATGGGATTTTCTTTTGTTTTTACTTGAAAAAATGAATTTTGGGAAACAATTTTTGATTTGGGTTAAATTATTATATTCATCCCCAGACGCTATCATCAGATTAAATAATATTCTATCGGATTCTATCCTACTTAGTAGAGGTATGAGACAGGGTTGTCCCCTTTCCCCATTGCTTTTTGTTTTGTCAATGGAACCTCTAGCCATTGCCATTCATAACAATGTAAATATAACTGGAATTAAGGTGGGTAACTTCATTTACAAAACTAGACTTTATGTGGATGACTTGTTACTTTTTTTTAACAGATCCATTAAGATCAATACCTGAATTTATAAGATTAGTGGGCACGTATGGTAGTTTTTCAGGCTATAAAATATATTGGCAAAAAACACATTTAATGAAACTTGATGAAAATTTTCAGTTGGATATGTCTGGATTAGGGATAGGGGACCAATTGAATTCCATTAAGTATTTAGCTATCAATTTGACGAACAACTATGAATTGCTCTGTCAGGCAAACTTTGTAAAACTACTTGATGAACTTAAGATGGATTTGGAAAAGTGGATTCACCTTCCATTTAACTTAATTAGTAGAATAAGTATAATAGAAATGAAAATTCTTCCTAAAATTCTGTATAAGTTTAGTGCAATTCCCATTATATTGCCAGATATCTTTTTTTATTAATCTTAGAAGGGTGGTCTCTAATTTCATTTGGAAAAAGAATAAAACAAGGATTTCTTATCAAAAACCAATTCTGCCTAAAGAAAAGGGAGGGTTAGCCCTGCCAAATTTTAAATATTATTATTATGCGTCACAAATAGGAGAAATATGGTATTGGCTGAAGGATAATGAATTTGGTTCTTCATCTATGAAAATGGAACAAGACATTCATGGTGCTCAGTCTTTGAGTCAGTTTTTATTTTCAGGATATTATAGTAATAAAAATAATATGTGCAGAATTGTTAATCCAATTACCTATACATCAATTAAAAGTTGGTTGGAGCTACACAATTTTCTCCAGATTAAACTTCCTATAACAAAATTTTCTCCAATGTATTAAAATTATTATTTTTCTTCATCAGTCTTGGGTGCTTATTTTAAAGAATGGAATGAAAAAGGCATCTTTTCCTTTTCTCAGCTATTTGAGAATAATGTTATTTTATTTAATAAAAAAATCATTTACACAAGTACAATATAAATATAAGGTTTCTCAAGCTCACAATTTCAAATATTTGCAGTTAAAGAATTTTATTAAGTTAAAACATGAATCTAGTAGTCTAGGTAGTACATGTTTCTTGGATCTGATGGAACAAAACTCAAACAAAAAGTTGGTATCTAAGTTGTATAATTTGACTATTAATGATAGAACTATAGGAGGTGACATAGTTTTATTAAAAGAAAAATAGACAAATGATTTGGGTATCCAAATATCAGAATCTTTGTGGGATCAGCTGTTGGCTTTTCCATTTGTTACAGTTAAATCAAGTAAATTGCTACAAACTCATCTTAATACTTTGCACTGGACTTATTTTACCCCATATAAGTTAAATAAAATTAATGAAAACCTGTCCCCAAAATGTCCTAGATGCTCAAGTACCTATGGCACTTTGATACATATGTTACATAGTTGTCCTCGGCTGTCCAATTACTGGGCCAAAATATATAACTTTCTTAATGGGGTTTTGACTGTGAATATACAATTTGATCCTATGATGAGTCTTTTGGCCCATTCAGAGCAGAATAAAAGCACAACAAGTTACCAAAGCAAGCTATATGCTATTGCCATGATTTTGGCAAAAAAATTTATTTTGTTAAAGTGGAAAGATTCTCTGCCCCATCCTTTGATACTTGGTTGATTTTTTTTCTGGATGCAATGAGACTAGAACAAGTTTACTATTTAAAAGAACAGAAATGAATGTCTTTTGAAAAAATTTGGGGTCCCTTATATGTTCATTTCCATGAATAAAATATATGGTTAAGTTGAATATGTCTATTGTATTAGCCCCTTTCTCTTTGTGTGAATACGGAGTCCTGGATAACTTTGGTTCGGGGGGATTGTGATGATGTTCATGTGGGTATTTTCTTAAGGACTAACATGTTTAGGCGATTAAATATTCCCAATGAATAATCTGAGTCCTCCAAATAGAATAAGAAAATAAATTAAAAATAGAGTACTGTGTCCAGTTCTAGAGGCCACATCTCTGGAAGGACTTAGACAGAGTAGAAGTGGTTCAGGGAAGGGGGATAAAAATGGTGCAGGGGCTGCACCATAAGTCATATGAGGGGAGACTGGAGGATCTCAATATGTATTCCATGGAGGAGAGAGAGGGGGTATGATAGAGACTTTCAAATACCTCAAGGGTGTAAATAAGGCACAAGGGGGTAGCATCTTTCAAAAAAAAAAAATATGTTCAAGAACAAGGGGCCATGATATGAAAATAAAGGGGTGACGACTTAGGGGTAGCATGAGAAAGTATTTTTTCCTGGAAAGGGTGGTAGATCCATGGAACAGCCTCTTGGCAGAGATTATAGGGGCAAAAATGGTATGGGAATTCAAAAAACACATGGGACAGACATAAAAGAATTCTAGTGATAAGAAAGAGAGGGTAAGCTACAGATCATTTAGGATCTGTGGTATATGAAACAGGTAAGCAAAATGGTCAGGCTAGGTGGGCCAAGCAGTCCTTATATGTCAAAGTCTATGTTTCCAAATTTCTATGTTTTGGGTCCCACTTCCTACCCTGGTAAATACCCTTGATTATGGAGTCACCAATGATTACCACCCTTCCATCCACTGCAACTGTGCTTTCTAACCTCCTTTCCTCTCCTAATATACCAGCCACCTCCCCACTCAGCTGTGCCCTCTCTGTTCTGGTTAACTTCCTGCTGCATCTACTACTATCTTCCCCATCTGCTTCATCATACCCCATTAAGCACCTGCCTCCCTGGCTAACCTTACTTACTACCACTTTTCCCTCCGCTTTCTTTACCCTGTGCCCTCCTTCCCCCCCATCCTCTGTTCCACCCTGACTGCCCCTTCCTCCCTCCCTGCCTTCCCAGACTAGTCCCCTCTCTCCTCCCCTTACCTTCAACCTTTGACTCAGTTGTTATCACCCCCCCACCACCTGATTCCCCCTCACCTAAACTGGTCAGTGTTGCATACCTGTTCATTAAGGCACCCCATTATCAGATCCCTCCCCTGTTCTTCATCTCCCAGTCCCTCCCCTTCCTGCTTCTGCTGTTCCTCGTACCCTCCTACCAGTTCCCCTTACCTCCTGACAGTCCTCCACACTGGTCTCCTATAATCTCTGAGGATGAGATATCTCCACACACTGGGTTATCCTGCCCCAACATTATGCAATTGGTGGCCTACGACGACCTTGCCTTTGGTCTGCTGGACAGTCTGCAGGACAGTCTGCAGGACAGTCTGCTGTTTTGTAATATGATGCAGGCAAAGTACTGCAACATAAGCAAGTGCAGGAGAAAATGAATGGAAACCGCATAAGGGAGAGAAAGTGAGACAGAGACACACTTCACACTGCAGGAAATTAGCTGAGCAAGAAACATTTAATTCTCACATGCAGAACAAGAACAGCAAATTGCGCTAGGCAACAGTAATCGTGCTTGAAATGAAACTCCAGTTTTCGCAACAATAAGAAATGTAAGTATGTTACATGAACAGCAATTTCTGGTCGGTGCCTAAAAACAAAACATTGTTGGGCAACAGTAACTTTCCTTTTAAGCATGTAAGTGAACCAGTGTGACATTGTATCTGCAGCACTACTAGGCAGCAGTCATTGAATTTAGCCTCAGAAATCAACTTGCAGTGTTGAAACAACACAAGGCATTGACAGGCAACAGTAAGCATAACTGAAGCACCCACCTAAGCAAATAACATCTGCAGGTGCTGTTATTAGTGAACAAAGTGGCACTTCTTGCTCTGTGCCAGCTTGTTAAAATCTGGCTTCAGGGAAGTGATGGCTATGCAAAGGCAACTCTCCAATGATTCATTTATCAGCCTGTTTCTAGCATCATTCTTGATCACATTCATAATGTAAAAATAGGATTCACAAGTGTACTTTGACCCAGACATTGCCAACACCAGGAGGACAGTTTCCTCAGTTTTGGATACTTTTCTGTGTCCAGATAACTAATTCAATAGCTGATGACGTCACTTTTTTGGAACTCAGTTTTCAGCACATCCGATGTCTGCAGGTCCACTAGTTTTAGCTGCAAAGCAGCTTCTTCTATGATGGGGAGTACCTCGTGAGCATGAGAGGCAAAGTCACCCTCAGCTAGTACTGCGAAAGGGTCACACACAAAGCCAATTACATCCTTTGGCAAGCCAAAATCACCAAATTGGGTGCTGAATTATCATGAGGGGAGTAATCACATCAGCTCTCTCCAGTGCTAGTTGGTGGCTGTGGAGTTAAGCAAAGTGCAGCAGCTTCCCAGAGCTCAAATCTCTCATAAATATGTCCAGCTTCTTCTGAAAAGCTTCCAGCGTCTCCAAAGGGTCGCTGATTGTCTTGTCCCTACCTTGCAGCTGTAGATTGAGGGTGTTCAGGTGGCCAAATATGTCACAGAGAAATGCTACTTGGTGATGAAATCATCATCTTCAAGAAGGGACAGATACAGTATTTAGCTGTCTTCCTGTGGGTGTTCTGCTGAATTAACTCAACAACTTGAGCCTTCAGCTCAGAGAAGCATGCCAGCAATGCACCTTTGCTCAGCCAGTGGACATCATTGTGGAACAGCAGATCATCATGAGTTGCAGAGGACTCTGTGACTAGCTTCTGAAATAGTCTGTGCTGCAGACTTGAGGAGGATCTGATGAAATGTGTTCCGGGCATGTATTATTTTCATGACACTCTCCATGACATCTTTTAGTTCACCACTCAACTTTGCACACAGCACACTTTGGTGGACAATGCAGTGCAGTGCTCTCATTTGTGGTTCTACTTCAGTCAGTCATGCCACAAGGCCTCTCTGCCTGCCCAGCATTGAAGGGACTCCATCTGTCACCAGAAAGTTTATCTTACTTATTGAGAGTCTGCTTCTGAAACACTTCACAGATGTTGTCAAATATGACATCTCCTGTGACATGTGTTTCCAACGGGATCAAACCAAAGAGCTTCTGTCTTAATATTTGCACATCATAATATCTGACAAACAAACACAACTGCACTATGTCAGTGTTGTCTGTGGATTCATCAATGCCAGGGACACAAACTCAACACCTTCCAGTCCATCCACCAATAACTGGAGCACTTCCTCATTCAATGCCTTGACTCAGCGTAATATGATGGTATCTGACAGGGGAACTTGTTTGACAGCATTCATGATAGCTGTGTTCATTTTCTCATCTGGTGCCGCCTCCTCAAAAACTGCCAGCATGCATTCCTTCACAATTTCTGACTCAGTGAAGGGTTTCATTTGTGCCAGAATCCAGGCCACACACAGAGAAGCTGCCATAGCCTTCTCTTGCTGTGATACAGAACTAGTTAGAATCCAGACTACCATAGTTGTGAGCTGCAATCAGGGAGTCAATCTTTGATTGCCTGGCCTCAGACTGCAGTAGATAATTGTCATTGCAGCACTGTTGTGTAGTTTGAAAGTGCTGTCTCAGGTTATATTACTTGATGACTGACACACATTCATTGCACAGTAGGCACATGGCTTGGCTTTGGATACATTTGGGAGAATAAACATATTCCTGTGTCCATTCCTCCTTAAATGCTTTGTTTTCTGCATACATTTTTTTTCGGACAGAGCCATTGATGCAGCTATTTACATTTTACTTTTATTCACTGCAGGGCAGACTTACTGAGGGGCAGCAAACAGCATGGACTAGGTGTCACAGCTCCCAATAACCAACAGAGATTGGCAAGCATTGCACTGGTGCAGTACAAACAGGGAACATGTATTGAGGATGCATTTACTTCCATTTGTCTATCACTTTGCCTACCCACCATCACGCCATGTTTAATTTCAGTATCTTTTTTAGAAAAAAACATTGCGGCAGTTCTGAACTGTGTTTTTCAGTTTGTTGGAAGAATGGAGGTGGCACTTTCAGATGCACCACACAAGTTTCAGATACTATTATCCATCCATTCCTGACATCGGATGAGGCTTTTGTGGTGAGTACACTAGTATGGCACCAAAACTTGTTTAATCGTGCACTTCAGACAGCTTATTAACATAATGGGATGAGTAATAGTGGCAACCTAAATTTGTGCTTCTAGGCACTTTTTCTGTACTTTTCCTGGTGGACAAGTCACATGGATGACCATGTGCAAAAAGTTGGCCCACGAGCATTTGGATGTGGCCTTATGTGGCCCACCAGAAAATATAATTGAATATCGCTGTCCTACCTGCTCCCAACCCATACCTGCCATCTACCTTCCCCAGGACAGGCCCTACCTGCCCCTCTCCACTGCTCTGCTTCCTTGATTCGTGAAACCTCCTCCCCCACCCAGGGACCAACAGGGCCACCACCGCTACCTCAGAGGTTGCCAAGAAAGAGGAGCAGCTGGACCAAGGTGCACTCAGAGAGGGAGAGGGTGGTGTAACAGAGGTGCATCCCTCCAGCTGTACCTCTCCACAATTCACATGCTGTTCTGGTGGATAGTGGTTCCTCTATGGAGGCACCTGCAGTGGAGACCAAGGAGGATGCTGGGAACCTCCACAAAGGAGACCCACAGGAGGGTGGCACAGGACCCCACAGGAGAAGGAAACAACTCCTGGTGGGGGACTCAATCATTAGGGGGTAGAAGTGGAGGAGGAAGGGGAAAGGGAGGTAAGGTGCCTGCCTGGCACCATGGCTTGGAAGGACACGAAGCGAATGCTCAGGATCATGGGAGCAGCTGCACAAGGGAGGGAGCTGGATGTTATTGTCCACCTAGGGACAAATGACCTGGCACGGAATGAGATCAGAGCAGTGCAAGAGGAGTTTGTAGAGTTGGGGAGGGGCCTTAGACAAATAGCGCATATGGTAACCTTCTCGGAGGTGCTGCTTGTTTATAGCAAGGGTGATGCTAGGGTACTCCACAGCATGGAATTCAATGAATGGTTGAAAAACTGGTGTGGAGCTCAGAGTTTTGGCTTCACTGGGGACTGGGGAGCCGCCTGGAGGGATGCAGACCTATACTGGCACGATGGTTTGCATCTGTCCAGGGGGGGAACCAGGATCCTAGGTGATAGGTTTACATGCTTCATTGGCAAGCATTTAAACTAGCCATGGGGGGAGGCACTGAAAGGGAGCAGGGAAATCCCAGCCTTCCCCCACAATACACGGTAATTAGCAAGGTAAACACCAAGGTAGAGAAGTCATTAGGGAGCAGGACAGAGGTAAATAAAAAAAAAGGCAAAGACAGTAAGGACAGGGATTGGGGCTAAAAGGGGCAAGGCCATCAAAAAATGGAGGGTGATGAATACCAATGCCTGTAGTCTGTGTAACAAGCTCCCTGAACTAGTGGCCTTGATGGAAGAGGGTTGCCTGTATATTGTGGCAGTCACAGAAACATGGTACACAGAGAACCATGACTGGGATGTCAACATACCAGGATACACAATCTACAGGAGGGACAGAGAGGGTAAAAGAGGAGGAGGAGTAGCTCTCTATGTAAGGGAAGGAATCAAAGCAACAGAACTAAAGAGTAAACAGGGAGCAGATGAGGCACTCTGGGTCACCCTGGAGACAGAAAATGGCACTACAGTCTGCATGGGGGTTGTATACAGACCCCCATCTCAAGGGGAGTGAATGGGCAAGAAAATGATAGCAGGCATCCTTAGAATAGCAGAAAAAGGGGAGATATTGTTGATGGAGGACCTGAATATGCCAGATATTAACTGGAGCACCTTTGCTGCAGGCACATCCAAGAGCAGAGTCATTCTTGATGCCCTACAAGGGGCATGCCTCAGACAGCTAGTATTGGATCCCACTCGGGAGGGATCGATCTTAGACCTGGTACTCTGAAACAGGGACGGAGAAAGAATCTCGGACTTAAAAGTGGGTAGCCATCTGGGAACAAGCAACCACCAAACAGTGTGGTTCACGATAAACACAGCCAGAGAGTCAAGCCATACAAAAGCAAGAGTACTGGACTTTAGGAGGGCTGACTTTGGGAAAATGAGAGAGTGCCTCAGAAAAGCACTAGCAAACAGGCAAGAAGGAGGGGTAGAGGAACAAATGGGGAGTAATCAAAACAGCCATCACAGAGGCAACAAGCCTTTGTGTGAAGCAAATCAACAAAATACAACAAAGAAAAAAAACGCTATGTTTCTCAAAAGAGGTGGCAGGGAAGGTTAAGGAGAAAAGGATAGCATTCAGGAAATATAAGGAAACACAGAAGGAGCAGGACAGAGAACATTATCAGTTAAAGCAGAAAGAGGCAAGGAAGACAGTCAGATTAGCAAAGGCCCAAACCGAGGAAAGGATAGCCAACTATGTTAAGAAGGGGAATTAAACCTTTTATAGGTACATTAGGGAGCAGAGAAAGACCAAGGGAGGGATACTGAGGCTTAAGAAAGGGAGGGAATGTGGGAAGAGGGTGACAGTGAAAAAGCAGGGATACTGAACAAATATTTCTGCTCAGTATTCACAAAGGAAGAGGAGGGGGAGGTACCTAAACCAAACAAGAGAAACACTCTGGATATGGGGGTTGATACCAGTCCATTCACAGAAGAAAAGGTTCTGAAAGAAGTAGTAAAATTGAAAGTGGACAAAGCAATGGGGCATGATGGGATTCACCCAAGAATTCTAAAAGAACTAAGGGTAGAACTAGTGACACCACTGATTACTGTCTTTAACAAATCATGGGATGATGGGGTGGTACCTGAGGACTGGAAGAGGGTGAATGTGATTCCTCTTCACAAAAGTGGGAGCAGGGCAAAAGCAGGAAGCTACAGACCAGTTAGTTTGACCTCAGTGGTAGTGAAAATGATGGAATCACTTCTGAAGGAAAGAGTTGTTGAGTACCTAGAGGCCAGTGGGGCACAGGACCCAAGGCAGTATGGATTCACAGCTGGAAGGTTGTGTCAGATGAATCTAATAGATTTCTTTGACTGGGCGACCAAAGTAGCAGACCAGGGAGGGTCTGGGGACATGGCCTACCTAGATTTTAGCAAGGCATTTGATACATTCCCACACAAAAGATTAATATACAAGTTAGCCAACCTTGGAGTGGGTCCCAGAGTGGTAGCCTGGATCAAAAATTGGCTGGACAACAGGACACAAAAGGTAGTAGTAAACGGAGTCCACAGTGAAGAAAGGAGGGTTACTAGTGGGGTACCGCAGGGTTCAGTATTTGGACCGGTCCTTTTTAATGTCTTTATAAGTGACATTGCAGAGGAACTGGAAGGAAAAGTATGTCTCTTTGCAGATGACACAAAGATCTGCAACAGGGTTGATGCACAAGATGGAGTGGAAAGAATGAGAAGGGACTTGGCAAGGTTGGAGGAATGGTCAGATGTACGGCAGCTTAAATTCAACATAAAGAAGTGCAAGGTAATGCACCTGGTAAACAAAATTCCAGGGGAAGAGTACACACTGGGGGGTGTGATACTGACAACAACAAAAATGGAAAGAGACCTGGGGGTAATTATATCAGATGATCTAAAGGTGGGCAAGCAATGTGAGAAGGCAGTAAGGAAGGCTGGGGATACTGGGATGCATAGGGAGAGGCATCAACAGTAGAAAACAGGAAGTTGTTATCCCTCTGTACAGACAGTTGGTGAGGACCCCATCTGGAGTACTGTGTGCAGTTCTGGAGACCCCATCTCTGCAAAGACATAGACAGATTGGAGGCTGTCCAGAGGAGGGCAACCAAATGGTGCAAGGTCTGCACCAGAAGGCATACGAAAAGAGACTAAAGGAGCTTAACATGTATACCCTTGAGGAAAGAAGGGAGAGGGTGGACATGATAGAAACTTTCAAGTATCTCAAGGGAATCAACACAGCCCAAGAGGGTAGTATCTTTCAGAAAAAGAGATGGGCAAGAACAAGGGGGCACAATTTGAAGATAGAGGGGGGACGGCTCAGAGGTAATGTGAGGAAGTATTTTTTCATGGAGAGAGTTGTGGATCCATGGAACAGCCTTCATGAGGAGGTTGTGGAGTCAAGAACAGTGGGGGAATTCAAGAATGCATGGGACAGACATAAGGCAGTCCTCATAGGTCTCATAGGTACAGTAGGTACAGAGCTTTAATAGACAGAAGTCCTTTTGCTCGCCATGTCAAGAATATCCCACTATTTTATGCTTAATGAGATAGTTGTCCAATCTGCTCTTAAATGTGTTCATGCTATCACTAGCCACTACCTCCAAAGGGAACATGTTCCAAATATTAGTTATTCTCAGAGTTAGCCAGGATTTCCTTTTCCTTAATCTTGGACATTCCACTTCTAGTTGGAGGGGATGGGCCTTTGTGCTGTATGTTAATTTCCTAAAGTTTAGCCCCAGTAGTTCCCATAACCCAGGGTCTATAAGGGATTTAAAAATCGAGCACATATCACCCCCTAGTCGCCTATATTCCAATGAATAAAGGCCCAAAATATTTAATCTAGTTTTGTAGTCCTGTCCTTTTGCCTGTACTATATTACGAGTAGCCCTACGCTGTACTCTCTCAAATGCGTCTATTTCAGTTTTCCCATCAGGAGACCAAAACTGGTTGCAATACTCCAAATGTGGCCTCACCAAAGAGGTATACAGGGGCAACAACACATCCCTATTTCTACATTTTATATGTTTAATAATACAGTGTAGAATACCACTGGATTTCTTAATGACCCGGTTACAATGTGTCTTAAAGGATAAGTCTTTTGTTATCATGATACCCAGATCGCTTTGTTGCTCCATTGTGTTTAGTGTCTGTCCACCAAGTGCATATGTCATATTACCATTTGATCTCCCAAAATGCATAACACAACATTTATCATTATTAAAGTTCAGTTTTTTATCCAATGCCCACTTTTCCAGATCACCCAATGCTTCCTGAAGATTTGCTACATCTTCCAGGCTATCAACTATATTACCTTCTCTGGTGTTGTCCGCTAATTTGGATACCCATACTCCTGTCTCCGTTTTCATTGAGGCAATATACACATTAAATAAGCAAGGCCCCCAAAACAGAGCCCTGTGGCACCCTGCTCATCACCTCTGCCCAAGTGGGACATGTACCACTTACACTGATTGTAACCGTGTATCGAGCCATGCTTCTATCCATTTAGTTACGTTGCCCCCAATCCGTGATCAATTAAAGCATCAATTAGTTCTCATGAGGTACCTTATCAAAAGCTTTGGAAAAATCCAAATATATCACATCCACTGAGTGCTTTTGGTCTAATGCAGGGTTTCTCAAATGATGAGGCCAGCCTCCCAGGGGAGGCCCCAACCTGTTCCAGGGGAGGCTCAAGCAAGCTCTAAAATGTACTATATTTAAATGTCAAGTTTTGGATGCTTTGTGTGAAAGGATGCAGCAAACTGAAAATGAATAATAGCATGCGAATTTGTGTACAAAATGGTTACCAGGAAAGACATGCTCAACAAACACTTGTTTCCTGGTATGACATGGGGAAAAGCTGTATGGAGAAAATACAATTCTTGGAAACTGTGCAAAACAAAATGCAAAATAATGCAAATGAATAGGAACAAGGTAACAACTGACCCATTATACTGGCTGCAGAAAAGCGCAAATACAATGGCTAAGCAGAGAGATACTAGGAGCAAGCCCAGGAGGGAGCAAAATGGTCCCTGAGAAGGTGTTTAAGAGCAGGGTAAAACTGACAGAGAGAACAGTTTGACTCATGGAGGTGTTGCAATGAGGGGTAAATAGGGTCCAAAAGTCAGAAGTGTGGAGCAAGTAGGCTGACCTGGGGGTTATAGAAAGGGAGAATAACAAGTTCAATAAAATGAGAATAAACTCAATGGCTCAAATGCACTTCATTGTATTCTTCCTGTAATGTGCAAAGTATGATAGTTGTTCTAACTATGGGGAGGCCCAAAATTATTTCTGTAGTAGGGGAGGCTCAGGATCTTTTCCAAGGCTTGGGGAAGGCTCACTAAGACAAAGTGTGAGAACTCCTGGTCTAATGCTTTACTAACCCCCCCGTAAAACTCACGGAGGTTTGTCTGTCATGATCTTCCCCTTATAAAACCGTACTACACTGGGTCAGTTTGTTCTGTTTCATCAAGGTGCCTTATTAATATGATCTTTAATAATACCCTCTAGGATTTTACCCAAAACTGAAGTCAGGTTTATAGGCCTATAATTTGCCACCTCATGCCTTCTCCCCTTTTTATGGATAGGCACCACCAATGCCTGTTTCCATGCACCCAGGACTAAACCCTCATCCAAAGATCTTTGGTAACTAGCCGTAACTGGACCAGCCAAAATTTCTGCCATCTCCTTGAGTATTCTCAGATGCAGCCCATCCGGCCCCTGAGATTTATTTTGATTGATTTTCAAGAGCCTATTTAGAACCTCCTCCCTTGTGATCTGTAGGTCAGTATCATATACTGAGTCCAGGTGTACTAATTTAGGGTAAGTTTTGTTGTTGAATATGGATGTATAAAAGCTATTATAATGCTGAGCCATTTGAAGCTGGTCAGTAACCATACTGCCATCATTTCCTTGTAATGGTCCAATAGAGCGACTTGTACCCCTCTTGTTACAGATGTAAGTATAGAAGGATTTATAATTATCCTGGACCTTCTTTACAAGACTCAGTTCGTATGTTCATTTTGCATTAGAAATACACCTTTTTGTTTGTTTAAGCAGCAGTTTATAAGAATCCCAGAATATACTACTGCCGGATTCCTTTGCTCTTTTAAATGCTTTATTTTTCTTATTAATCAATTTCCGCACAGATGGAGTCATCCATTCAGGCACAATTTTGTTATTACCTACCTGGCTCTTAACTAACGGGGTGAAAGTTTTTGTTAGGGAAGACAACTTATCCACTAGGAGGTCCCACATAAGATGTAATGGTTTATCTTGAAATTCCTCTTCCCACTTCCATGTTTTTAGGGAACACTTCATACCATCATAATCAGCTTTATTATAATTATATTTAATTGTCTTACCTTTTATATTACCCAACCTTGTTCCAAATGAAAAGTAAACCATGGAATGGTCACTAGACCCAAGGAAGGGGACCTTACAATCATTTATATTTTCTGTTACATTACTTAGAACCAGATCTAGAATACGGTTATCCCTTGTATTAGATGTCACCAACTGATTCATTCCTGCTAATAAAAAAGTTTCTAAATAATGTGACTTGGCTTTGGACATGGGCTGGAGTGTATCCCAGTTTATGCCAGGGAGACTAAAGTCTCCAAGAAGGTCATTGTTATTAGTATTATCAATTGTACTAATAAAATCTAGCAATTGAGCTTCTTCATCCACGGGGACTGAGGGAGATCTATATATCAAACCTATGTTAATAGTTTCTGAGTGTGGGGAGGGGATATTTTAACCCAAAGGATCTCTGCTTTATCCCATTTTTGGGTATCTACCATTTCTGAGATTATGCTGTCAGAAATGTACAGGGCTACTCCCACCCTTTTTCAATTGCCTATCTTTATGAAATAAGGTGTAACTAGAGATATGCTTATCCCAGGAATCTCCAGAGCTCCACCAGGTCTCAGTTATGGCACAAACACATGTATCTACAGTGTTCATAGTTACTTGTAGTTCTCCAAACTTATTATTCAGACTCATGGCATTCATAAGTAAGCAATTCCTTAAAACTGGGTCAGCATTTTTATTATAACTTAATATAGGTGTACCAGGCCATCCAACCCCCCACTATGGAGTTTAAACATTCCTCAATTGCCTGTCGGAGTTTATTTGCAAAAATCCGTTTACCCTTCCTGTTTAGATGAAGGCCGTCCTGTGAATATAGTCTGTAGTTCCTAAAACTGGTTTCGTGATCCAAGAAAGTATAACCCTACCTGAGGCACCATCTTTTCAGCCATCCATTTACATAATGTATCATGTTCTACTTCTCCTGGAATTCCCTAAACACAGGTAATGTACTTGATATTATAAGATCACATTCGTCATCTGCCAAGGACCTCCCTACATTTTCATAATCTCATTGGATATCGAGAACTCTCCTTCTACCCACATCATTTACACCAACATGTAATAAAACTAATGGTTTTGAAGTATTTTCTTGTAAACCAGGGAGAAGTTGATGAATATCCTTTATGCCTGCCCCAGGAAGTGTACTAACAGTAGTGGTCGAGTTCCTGTTCTTACAGATAACCTGATCTGTATATCTAAGCATGGAATCCCCTATAACCAATATGTCCCGTGGGTTTACAAGCATCTCTTGTCCCCCACTCTCATTGTTACTGGTGTTTGGATGTGCTTCTTCCAAAGTTGAGGAAGTTGAGGAACTTATGCAAGACAGTGGGGGGTGAATCAGTAAACTTTCTTCATTTATAGTATCCTAACTTAGGGCAGAGTATCTATTTGGGGTTAAAAAGTTTGAAGATCCCACTATGTTTCTTCTGCCTTTCTATTTGTATTTTTAGCTGCTAGATATCACTCCTCATCACCCCCTAGGTCCTTTGTCAAGATGTTTTTCTGGTCACTAGCCTCAACAGCTATTTCTGATGCACTATCAATAAAGTGTTCTAAATTGCTAATGTCAATCTGCACCTGAACCCTCTGCTTTAAAACCTTAATTTCAGCTTGTAGGATATCCAGCATAATACATTTATCACACACAAACCCCTCCAGAACCTCCCCTTCTGCATACATATTGCATTTTATTTAGTTGTTTAACCAGGAATAGCACACTAAACTGAAAGCTTTTTTACAGTCGTGACCTGTGAGCACAGGGAAGTTAAGTGACTTGCTCAGGGTCACACAGTATGCAAGTGGAAGCTGTGGGATTCAAACCAAGGTCTGGTCTGTTGGATGTCACCAGATTTGCAGCTCAGAGTCTTAAACCACTGCGCTATGCTGCCTCCCTTTATGTAGTACACAGCCTCATCCTAATTATTGCTCTTTACTTCGTATGTAGATGTTTTAGGCCCAAATCCCAGCAGTCCCAGCGGACAGAGCAGACACGTGCAGATGTGTGTGTCTCTGTGCGTGTCTTCACGGGCATTGCCACGCACCCTGCATGCGCTCACCCTGCTTGCTGCAGGGGCGAGTTATATTCAGTGTGGTGACCCCGAAGTGGTCATAGAGGTCATGGGTACACTCGTACTGACAACTTACTCAGACTGTTTTAATTTTGACCCTTGATGCATAAACTACTCATTTGTAGCCAAGGCACATGGAATAAGCCACAACATATAAAAACAGTCCTACTGGGGGGTAGGAGGAAATAGGCTGTTGGTTAACTAGGATCTGCATCTTATCCATCAGGTAGGAAAATGGGCAGACTAGGTGGGCCAAGCGGTCCTTATCTGCCATCAAATTCTATGTTTCTGTTTCTATGTTTCATGCCACCTTCCCCAGCTCCCATCTGAGCATTCTTACCTCTACCCTGAGCTGTTCTAGTCTCCTGCACACTGGACAGCCTCCTGCTCTCCACATAGTCCCCTGAAGGACTGCAGCCTGCATCCATTACAGTTTATCACTCTCCTTTCACTATCTTGGCTCCTGTACATGCTTGTATACCCTCACCTCCACCCTTCCCAGTTGTCCTGTGCCTTGTGCCAGCTCTTATTCACCCACATCCTCCCTCCTCAGTCTATCCCAGCCCGCAGTTATATATCTGCTTTGACCCAGTCAGAGCTGTTTACCTTTAATCCCCTAATCCCATCTATGTTATTTCTTTACTACAAATGTAGACTGACTCAAGATGGGATTAGCTGCATTCCCCTTCCGCCTGTTCCTTGTCACCCTAGTCAAATGTAGGCCAAACCTGCTTTAGCTGTAGCCCCCCTTTCACCTTCTGCAGTGTAATTGCTACCACCCCTGCCCCCTTACCTTGATTACTGTGACCAGAGTGGCCTGTGGTTCTGATGTGAACACCCTGCTGATTCCCCCAGATGGCACTAGGACAGACACCACACTCCTGCTTCATGGCACTCACACTTCAGGGTCCCTAACTTGAGGGGTCACTTGGACCTCTGAGCACGATATAGGGACTACTGTTTTTGCTGGCTGTAGTCACAAGATCTGGTGGGACCTCCAATGGTGTCAGGCAATGGCCACTGATCTTCCACCCTCAGCCCATCCTCTGGTGCTTCCTCCCTCCTCCCAAAAGTCTCTAAACCCTTGTTATACTTAAAACAATTAGCAGGTTTTTCTCTTATGCCTCCCAAGAAACCCCTCATAGCACTTATCTGTTGTTCTGAGCCACCGCTTCTATGTCCCCAATGGCATCCTCCAACTGCTGGTGGACTCTGGTGTGGTCTGCTCCTTATCCCCTGCTGAATTACAGCCACCCTATTGGCTGTCTGTAGTTATGAGGCTTAGTGAGACCTCCAATGGTGCCGGGCAACAGCTGCCGATCTCCTACCCTCAGCCTGCCCTCTAGTGCTTCCCCATTCCTCCCAACAGTCTACAAACCCCCGTTGCACTTAAAACATGTAGCATTTTTTTTTCTTTTCTTAGTTTAGTTAACAATACAGGACTCAACCCCCAAAGAAACCCTCACAGCATTTCTCTGTTGTTTTGATCTACCGCTCCTCCACCCCAATAGTATCCTCCAACTGCTGGTGGACTCCAGCACAGCCTGCTCCTTATTCCCCTGCTGAACTTCAGCCACCCTATTGGCTGGCTGTAGTCACGAGGTCTGGTGAACCTCCAATGGTGCTGGCCAGTGGCCGCCAATCTCCCACCCTCAGGCCACCCACTGGTGTGTCTCCCCTCCACCCAACAGCCTCCAAACCCCTGTTAAACTTCAAACATTTAGCATTTTTTTCTTCTGTTAGTTAACATTACAGGACTCAGGACTCAGACCTATGAGAAACCCTCACAGAACTTATCTGTTGTTCTGATCCACCACACCCACTGACTTTGAAAAACTTTGCTGGCACTTCGCATGAGTCTTCACCTTGGACATTGCTTTATGGTGAATTCATGCAAAGTTGCCTCAGAAAGAGGCTGTAGGTCTCATGCAACAGTCCCTGCAGGTCACATGATGCAGCTCTATGTGCATGGTATTCTTTAGTCTCACTTTGCAGTGTGTGTGAGTGATTGGAAGGGTGCAGATTTGCTGTTTTTTTAGCACTGAATAGGAGTATAAAAAACTTTCAGCTTTCTTTTTGTATTTCTACATCTTCTCTTTGCTTAGCAGCTCATTAGGAAGGTTTTTCTTGAAAAGAATGAATATTGTTTCTTAATTGGGTTTCTTGCATGCCAGAGATCTATCAAATTACAATATAAACAAAATTGTTTAATTTTTATGGCATTAGGAGTGGGCTTTTCAGAAAATAGCGAGGATTTATCTAATTCAGGGACTAAAGTGGTGTTAAAATCCCCAGCTATTACAAATGGATTCCCAAAATTAGCCAGTTCCAGGAACACATCATTAAAGAAACAGAGGAGACTATCATTAGGGCCATACGCATTAGTTAAGGTGAATTTAAATTAGGCATATACATTTTTTGTAATTATAAATCGACCATTAGGATCTATTTTGTTATGTCCAAATGTTAGCCCATATCCTTTTTCAAAAATATGGCCACACCTCTTGCATTGTTACTGTATGGCGCATTAAGACCACTTCCCCATTTTTTGGTGTAAAAAATAAATTCCTCCTGAAGTAGATGACTTTCCTGGAACAAGATACAGTTAATTCTTTGCTTGTCTACATAGTTAAATACTCATTTCGCCTTTTTTCTATCCCATAGCCCCTTCACATTCCAGGTCATCAATCTTAACAGACACTCCATTTGGACATACTATGTAATTTGAAATCATTAGATCCGCACTTCATAGATACATATCTAGCAAACAAAACATAATATTTATAATTTGCTCTATATTCCCAAACTGCATATGCAGATTCAAACTGTAATAATTTAACCACCTTTTTTCTATATATTGTACAATAGCAATAAGTGTTTAAACTGAAAGTCAGTGCCCCCCCCCACCTACCTCTGAACCAAAATTTCTATAATGAATATTAGGAAATAAAACCCTTCCCCCTTTGATCTTAGTGCAAGATCATAATACAGATTATTAATGATCCAGAACCATTTTACGTACACTTGCACAATAACCATACCCCATCCATCAAACATGATGGCTGTTTCATGTAGCCAAGCTGAAATTTGCACAGGGCCATCATTATTCCAATATCCCCATTAAGAACATACTTAGCCATCCCTAATATCTAAAGATGGAATGAACCAAATTTTATTGTCCTACAGATTATTGCTGTTCTTTTAGCCAACCTACACCCCGTTACTACTGATATCCTTCCGTCTGCCATAGATTCATAACCATTTCTCATTTTCCATCTAAAAAAAATGTCCAGCTAAATTGAAAACGCATCCTTCTAACTTAACTAAGTGCTAATTAAGAGCAATTGTAGGACTGATTTATAATTGTAACACAATTTTGTATTGAGTTACTACAAATCTTTATCCTTTCCTTCCTCTCCCTCCCCCGCCCTCACCTCTTTTCAGTATTCCTTTAATGTAACACTTTAAGCTGGGGAGAGAGAGAGGAGAGAAAGGAGGAGAGAAAGAAAAAGAGAGAGAGAGAAAAAAAATGACACATAACATTAGTGATATTTTCATTTTACAGCTAGCAAGAAATGCATATGAAAATTCCAACAAATTAGGTTAGAAGTTCATTATTGTCCAGCGGTCAGTTTCATAAATTAGGCCATTTGCTCATTAACTAATGCACATTATACAATGGCAATAAAAAATCTTGGGCTCTGATTGGTCATTCTGGGATTGGACCCGTGATGTTATCCCAGTACAACATCACGGGTCTAGTCCCAGCACCTAGATGACTGCATCAATTGTTAAGGAAAAACAAAAAAGAAATTACTCCATGAAGCTCCTCAGCAGCTCAATCTGCCTGTTTGTCATTCCCGTTCTCAACCCACCTTCAACCCACTGTGAGTGCTCCTGACTCACTTGCCAGTGACCACCAACGACAACCACCGATGATCAAAGTGGAAATTGTCCACCAAACATTCTGACACCCCTACCAGTATTTCCTGAAACAGAAAACAAATCTTTTAAATGAAAAAAAAAAAGCTGTCATCTTAGACGCCATTTCAAGTTCCCTGTCAGCAGCAGCGCGAGCCCTTTCACATTGCCACACTCCCGCTCGCTTCCTCAAACAGCTACAGTGGTTACAGCCACCATTAAAAATAAAATATAAATTACTTTTCCCCTTTAGAAACAAACTGATTTCCTTAGTTCGATCGGCAGGGACTTACAGACTGATACAGGAAACCAGAAGTGTGCAACCAGCTCCTCAGACGAACATTTCCAACTTTAGGAGAAACTACCAAAAATACATACATCTTCACCGGGACAGCAGGACCAGATTAATTAAACTGTATGGGGCGCCACAAATTTACCAACAAAAGACAACTGTATGTGTGAGTGTGGTGGTGGGGAGGGGGAGATAGAACAAGGAAAAAAGAAGCAGCACCACCTACTGGGCAAATAGAGCAGCACTATTTTTCAACTAAGTATACTTACTCAATCAAAAAATGACTAAAAAAAAATTTTAAACATATCTTTTATCTGTTTGTTATTTCATTTTTCAAAGGAGCCATTGTATAATAGCAATAATGCACTCCAGGGTGTGTGTTGTGCTGGGATAACATCACTTCTGGGGTGATTAGTAGCACTCGGCCTGTGGCCTCGTGCCTAATCACCCCAGGAATGACGCTATCCCAGCACAACACACACCCTGTCATGCATTATTGCTTAATTAACCTTCAGTGCTCTGCCCAGCATTTGATTCAAATGTTCCTGGTTAGTAGTTCTTCTGCTTTATTTGGATGATCAAAAATGTGCATTTTACCATGGAGAAAAAATCAGATTTTAGCTGGGTAAAGCAGTGAATACTTAATATTTTTTTATGTAGACTTTCTCTAATATGATCGAAGGCACGATGTGACTGCATCATAGCTGTAGACAAATCTGGATAAACTGAAAATCTTGTCCCCTCACTTATCAGGCCTCTGTTAATGCGTGCCTGTTTAAGTATTTCTTCACAATCGGAATAGTAATGCGACTTGGTGAAAACATACCTGGGTTTGCTGCTTTGATCTGACGAATGTCGAACGGGGCCCCACGATGCACTCTATGGAGCCTAATTATATTGTCAGGATATTGCTGACCCAAGGCAACAGTAAGAAATTTTTCAAAAAAAAGGACAGAGAATCTATGCCACTTTCTATAGCTTCTGGCACCCCAATAAGCTTAATATTTTGGTACCTCAACCTGTCTTCTAAATCAATAATGCGAGTTTGAAGCTCTTTTAATGTTAGAGCATGAAGCTTCAGAGTGTCTTGTACAGGTTTGTTACAATCTTCCAAATTACTGATGCGTTGCACAACAATATTTGTGCATAGCATGAGTTGTTGAAGTTTAAATGTAATGTCACTCAGTGTAGAAGAAATGCTTGAAAGAGATGTATTAACTGTAGAAAAGCCACGTTGTATTTCCTGAGTGATTTGAATTTTAAACTGTGTAAACATATCGAAATACAGTTTCACAGAGTCATCTTGTTTAATGTTCTGTGTAGATGGACTGGTTTCTGTGTGAAAGTTTAGTAAATCTTCTATAGATTCAGAGTGTTGCACAGACAATTCTCGTGTGCCTTGTGTGGTAATAAAGGGTTCATCTAATACGGCATTAACAAAAGCAGCATTTAATGAATTAGATTTAGTCTTTTCATGAAACACCCCCTCTACAGGATTAATAGTATCTGAATTAAGCACAGTAACAGCATTAATTTCAGAATTAAGCTCAGATACCTGGGATTCTTCATCCTCATCTGCAGTAGCATATTCTTGCTCTTCTAAGTCCATGATTTGAATTGTTGGAGCCAAACAAGTGAAGGCTAACGTTTCAGTAACAGCACAATGAATTTTCATGGAAGTATGAGAGGGGTCAGGTCAGAACTTAGCTGCTGCATTTCTGCAATGGGGGAGAGCAGTGGCTTGATCGAAAAGGGAGTAAAATTTAACTTTTGCTGTTGAAACCTGGTGCGCTGTTGAGCCGCCGAAGGCAGTGATTCCCAATTTAAAGTAGCTGAATGCTTTTTTCTTTCCATTGGCGTTTTGGATTCTGGAGGCATAGATTTGCTTGAAGCTCTTTGTCGATTTCTGAGATGTCTCACAAATCAGATGTACTGCGTACAGATTTTGACATATTTTCCCGGACGATAGCCGAAAACAAAAATTTGAGCAAAACATTCAAATCAATAAGGACAATAGTAAGGACTACCAAATTTCATTAAGCAGAGCAGGGTTTGGGCATATTTCATTCAGCAGTCAGTGCAGACTTCCCACCATGGTGTTCAGAACACCATCTTAGCGTTTTACATCACTGACCAGCAGTCTATCAAAATTATTCACAAATTGATTATTTCATCATCTGAGAGACTATGGCCTATATGATCAGGGACACAAATTATAAAAATATTATTATATCTGATTGTGCCCAGGTAACCATGGACATCGATATGGAGGGGAAAAGAGATCCACTATGTTTAAGTTCAATCCCATTTTATTAAAAGATGAACAATTTGTTAACTATATATTGAACAATATAAATCATTATTTTGATGCCAATAATAATCAGGATACTTCTTGCCAAGTTACTTGAGACACATTCAAAGCATACATTCGTGGGCATATTTTGCTTTTCAAAAATCTAAGAGATAAAAAAAGGAATGTAGAATTATCTGTCCTTGAAAAGTAAATTGCTCAGTTAGAAATTGCTCATTCTCTAAATGCAGATCCTGTGATATTTCAAAACCTATTACAGTGTCGGAATAAATTTAATGTAATTTCTATGGAGACCGCAGAAAGACAGCTATTATACACAAGAAGCAAATACTATGCTATGGGAGACAAACCTGATAAAAGTTTATCTTGGCAGTTGAAAAAGGAGCAAGCAGAAAATTATATCAATGCCATTTGTGACTCTAAGGGAAATATTATTGAAAAGCCAATGGATATCAATGGCATATTTAAAGATTATTATGAAAATGTATATACATCTGAACAAATATTATCGCCAGATAGTATTAAAAATTGTCTTAATAAAATTCCTTTCCCCAGAGTATCTCAACAAGACAATCAAATTCTGGAACAGGATATATCTTTACAAGAAATAAAAGAAGCAATTAAGAAATTACCTCTATCTAAAACACCTGGCCAGGATGGTATAACCATCGATTTCTATAAAAAGTTCTCGGAGACCCTGGCTACTCATCTCCAAACATTGTTACAAAGTATTTTTGTTACTAAAAATGTACCTTCTACTTTCAAAGAAGCCACTATTTTACTCTTTAAAAAAAAGAATAAAGATCTATTACATCCAGGATCCTTCCACCCCATCTCTTTAATAAATTCAGATGCTAAAATTCTTGCAAAAATCCTCGCCACAAGACTGGAGAGAGTCCTCCCAGATATTATACATCAAGATCAAAATGGCTTCATTAAAGGCTGAAATATAAAATCTAACATTAGAAGAACCATCAATATAATTGATATGTTTAAAGATGCTGATTACTCATTACTATCAATTGATGCTGAAAAAGCTTTTGACAGAGTCGAGTGGAGTTATGTAAAATCAATAATGGCACAATGTGGCTTTGACCCTAACTTTAGATCCTGGGTGGAGGTACTCTACTCTGGTCTCATGGCAAGGGTTAAAACTAATAATAATATCTCTGCTTAGTTTCAACTCTCATGGGGTGTGCAACACAGATGTCCTCTATCGCCACTCATTTTTGCTTTGGCTATTGAACCCCTGGCTACTTTAATTAAAGGGAACCCTCTCATTAAAGATATTATTATTGGACAAAATACTCATAAGATTAGTTTATATGCAGATGATGCATTAATATATACATCTAATATAAATATTAGCTACCCTCATATTATAAAAAAATGTGCTTACTTTTGGGACAATATCTGGATTTAAGGTGAACTGGCAAAAAACTTAATTGATGGAATCACATTGTCATTCTCAACCATTTATACATCCCCATGGATGTGATATAAACAAAATAACACAGATACACTATTTAAGGGTGATTATTGATCAGAAACTAGTTAATTTGGTTACACTTAACTTTACACCATTAAATAATAAAACAGTAACAAATGTACTTCATTGGCAAGATTTACCAATCTCCTTGATAGGGAGAACCAATGTTTTGAAAATTAATACACTTCCTAAATTTATCTTTTTGTTTCAAACATTACCAGTTATCGTACCAGATATTTTTTATTAAGAAAATTCTGTCAATTCAGAACAACGTTTTTTGGAACGGGAAACATCCCAGATTGATATTAGAAAAGTTATTTATTCCTAAGGAGAAAGGTGGATTGTCACTGCCAAATTTTCAGTATTACTATTTTGCTGCTAATTTATCTTTTTTATATGATATATTTAAAAATGGCAAATATCCCACTTAATAAGAAATTGAGGCCAACTCAATCCCATATGATAACCTGGTCTATTGCTTAATGAGTGGCCCTAACAGAGCTAAAAAAAACAGTATCTTTGCTCCACAAAGACATTATGTTATGTATGGGACAGGTTTTGTAAAATAATAGATCTGAAAATAATATGCAATAAAATTGCCTATATATATATATATATATATATATATATATATATATATGTATATGAATTTTTTTCCCACCATCATTTGATGAAGTAATCTTTAAAAAAAATGGCATCAGCTGGGGTTACAAACAATTGGGCAGATGATGGATGGTAAATATGTTCTACCCTTTAATCACTTACAAATTAAATTTAACCTATCACAAAACAATTTTATGCATATTTACAAATTAGACGTTACATTATGATGGATAACATAGGGTTTGAAAATCCCTTTATCGATGCCATTTTGCTAACACTACGAACATTGGATGGTAAGACATTGATATCATATATATATATATATATATATATATATATATAATCTTAAATAACTCTGAATATGCTAAAATTGAAAGTGAACTGAAAAGTAAATAGGAAATAAAGTAAATACTAAATTCACTAATGATCAGTGGAATCAGATCATAAACCTTAAAGAACTTGGTATAAAGTCAAGCTTCTACAAATTTATTTCAATATTTTGCAGAGGATATACCTTACACCGTATAGATTAAATATATTTGATGCCAATATCACCAATAAATGTCCAAGGATGTGTGTGCAGATAGCCTCAATGGAACATATGTTTATTACATGTCCAGCATTGAATGACTGTTGGGGTGTGATATTAAGAACACTATCTGTAATTGAAGGTATTCATTTTTATAAAGATGTAAAGTGGATGATTCTTATATTTGCTGGCCCCCTGACACAAATTAATAAGAATAGGATTAAATTTATTAGACTTCTTCTTATCCAGGCATACAAAGTTATTTTAATGCATTGGAAAGATCAAACAGCCCCAATGTGAAAATTTGGCTAAATATAATAATTATGAGCCATCAATTGGAGAAGGTCCACTATACATCTGTTAAAGGGACACTGTCAACCATCTTAGGTCTCAAAGTGTCCCTAGTTTAAAAAACACATTTTCGGGTTGTCAAAATTCTGTAAAGATTTCTGATGTAGCTCGTAGTTTGATTCTGACTCTTTTTTCTTTAAAAAAGTGAGAAACAGACTGTCCACCATACTGGTGTTACCACACCAACACAGGTTTGTTTACATTCCTTGATCAGTTCCAACTGCATCTTTCCTGGACTTGGGAACACCCACAACATAGGGCAGCCCCTCATGATGCAATGGGAGTTTAGGATACTACTGCCTCATGAGTGATTGCACTGTTTGGGTGTGTTTCTAATGCTATGGAAGCATGCAATAAGAACAGACCCTGGATTGTAAACAAAACAAGGTTGTTGTAAATATACATTAGCATGTATTTCAGTTCTATTAAACAAGAAGACAGACAAAACAAACAGTAACATCAATGAATTTTAGGGAAGGTAAGAAATCATAAAATGTAGGTTTTTAACTAGAAATAATATGATGAAAAATAGGTTCACAGTGCCCCTTTAAGCAAACAAAACAATATTTAAATATGTGGTCTCCGTTTGATGAATATATTAAATCTACGGAGCTATGAAATAATATTATATGATTTAGATTATATTACATAGTAACTGTATGATGCTCTGTTACAATACTAATTATAAATTATTGCTTTTTATAATCCATTATCTTAATATAGATATATGCAGATGTAATATATATGTGCTGCTCTGTATCTGTAAAATTGCTGTCTACCTTCTTAATTGTACATGAAAAAAATGTTAACCTATATTTTTTCTAATAAAAAGGGAAAAAAAGGAAGGTTTTTCTTTGGTTTAGGTCTTATTTTCTTTATATTTCTGTACTTTTTTCTACAGACTTCTATCTGTAGTTTCCTTTTACTTTTGTATTCAGATGCTCTGGTTCCATGAATTCTTGTTTAGTTATTTATATTTTTTCCTTTTTTTTTCATATTTTTGCCTTCTCCATATTCACTTTCTCTGTGTTTTTACTTTTCATACCTTTTCTTTTAAATAAAAATGAATAGAGATGGAAAGGAGAGTGGCAAGAGTAGGAGTCAGAGTGAGCAGAGGGAGGGCTGGTTTTAGGCACCAGTAAACCCTGCGGTTGCTTGGACCCCCTGCTCATGGGAAGGGGGGGCTCCCAATCAGAGCCAGTGTACCTTATTAGTTTTAATATGTTTTAATCATTTTCATGTTAAACTGCACCAGAAGGCCTCACCTGGCTAGGCAAAGCCTTACAATGTGACATTATAATGTCATTAAATTTTTCACCAAGTATGGCCTAACCATTTAGAGGCAGATGTTCAGACATAGATTGGATTGGTAGAGGAACCCCAAGGTCTACTGCTGCTACCTTCCTCTAAAAAAAAGTTTATAGGTTGTATTGAAAAGAAAATGTGTCTATGGTACAGAGTAAATAACATGGCCGAGGTAAGGTAGGTGGGGTAGGTGGGGGCCTCATGATTTGCAGTATCTTAAAATTGGCCTTGAAGGTAGAAGAGAGGGATGGTCATGCTGCCAACAAATGGGACACACTGTCCCATCTGTCTGAAGAGGATGCCTGTAAGGGCAGCACTACCAGCACCAGTTGTTGGAAGAAGGGCCAACAAGCAGCCTTTGGCGGTAAATGCTTCTTTGTCTGCAGAAAGCCCCCAACCACAGTACAGCAGCAAGTATCAGTGCTTCCTGTTATAACCACTGTTCTGCTGCCAAAAGAACTTGTGAGGGATAAACCCCCTATGTCCACCTTCCCTGTGATACCACTGCCACCAATGGCTGTCCCCCTTTAGGAGACGCCCCTGGGACCATCCACCTCTGGCTCCTCCCCAGGCAGCAGCACATGTCCCTAGTGTGGGAATTTTTTGATTTGGACCTCATCGTTAATAGTTGTGACATGCAAACTCTGCTGGACTGTTGTTTGGTGTGGTATATGGGGAATACACTTGGGCATGGGTGGGCAGCACACCCACGTTAGAGTAAAGGCACCACTGTGAGTGGGAGGAATACAAGAAGGTGGCTAAGAGAGGTGGAGGCGGTGCAACTCCTAGTGGTCCTTCTGTGCTGCATTGGGGGGATGCAACAAGCAACAGTGAGGTGCACATTTGCCATGGGGGCAGTGATGAGGGAATTGTGACCTGCAGCTGAATCCGGGTGCTGCAGCCAGGGAGAGCATGTGAACACTAGCTGCAGATCCTCATCCTTCAAGATCTCAGTTAAGAGATGAAGTGGCATGACTCCACGTTGAGATGGACAACTATAGAGACAGAGCTGTGTCCATGGAAGCCACACTCCAGATGATGCTGTTAAACCAGCAGACACTACTTGAGAGAATGGAATAACTCTGTGGTGGGGATGCACCCTCTCTCCTGCCCATGCCACAGTAATGAATAAACACCATGGGCCCAATATTCAAATATGGGCAAAAGAGATGCACAAAGGTTTGTGTTTTGCTTGTCCTTGTGCTCAACCCTGAGGATGCTATATTTAGTTGAAGAGTAACTAGCACTATTTGGCTGAATATAGAGCCATACTAGAGCTGTGCAAAGTCGAGTAGCACTGTCCTGACATGGATCTGGGATATGTGCAGCCCATAGGGAACTGCAAGGAACTTCACCCTCAGACCTGTTAGCACCAGGAGCCATGGCACGATATTCATTTGACAACATGCAAATTAGCTCATTGAACATGCAAGACACTGAGGACCACATGCTTGCCTATTATGAGCTCATTTGCATGGGTAGTAGCTGCAGATTTGCAACCCTCCTGTGGCTGCTCACCACATCAGGCGTACTTGGTACAATACGTGCTAGAAGGCATATTGCCAGGGTAATCTGTCTCCCATCTTAGCAAGTCCACTTGTCATACCTACTACCCTGCAAATAAGTGTTAACCCTACTTTTGAATTCATTGAACGTTTTTCCTTCAATAATGTCTCTAGGGATATTGTGCCACACATTTACCACCTTCTATGTTTAAAAATTCTTTCAGTTATTCCTCATTGAGAAAGCTACTTTAATTTGAAATTTGTGGCTTCTTAGTTTGAAGTCTCTATTATTGATTTGTAATCCCATGCTATGTAGTAGGTGTTTATCATTCACAATTTTGTACATATCGAGTATGTCTCCCCTTAGTCTTCTCCTCTCCAGAGTGTACAGTCCCAACTGTTCCAGCCTAGCCTCATATGACATATCTGTTAGCCCTGTTATAAGTTTTGTGACCCTACGCTGGACCCGTTCCAGACTGTCAATGTCGCATCTTAGGTAGAGGCTCCATAAGGGAGAACAGTAATCCATGTGTGGTCTTATGAAGGCTCTATATATAGGCATTATGCAGTCTTTGTGCCTTGAGACGAATCTTAAGTACTCTACTGAGTCTTATTCTTGCTAAGATACCACTTGTTTTTCTTATTACCTTGTTGCAGTGGGAACTAAAATTAAATTTGTTGTTGATAAGAATGCCCAAGTCTTTTTTCTTTTCCACTGTTCTTAAAGGTATATTATGTATTGTATACTGTTTTTTGGTGTTGCTCTAGCCCAGATGCATCACTATGCATTTGTTGGTGTTAAAATGCATCCCATTTTTATTTGCCCAGTCCTACAGAGTTCCCAAGCCTCTTTTAGTTCTTGTGCCTGACTTTCTATATTCATTCTTAAAATAGGACAGGGCACAGTCAAAGGTTAACTTAAGGTAGTAAATGCGAAAATAAAGACCAGTATCATATATGCCACAGAAATCTGGACACCTACAGATATAAAATCCCTAGATGTTGAACTAAATAAAATACATCGATATATTTTAAACGTTCAAAATTCTGTACCAGCAGAAATAGTAAGGAGGGAACTGGGTCAACACTCAATGGAAACACTGGTAACTGAAAGTAGGATAATATTTGTGTTAAAACTGTTTTTATTACCAGAAAATAGACTTCCTAGAATGTGCTTAGAGGAAGAACTAAAATATCATTACATGGGTTTTACTTCTGTGGCAGTTAAAATGATAAAGGAGATTGTTTTTCCTTTAGCACTAGGACATTTGCTTCATGAAATATATTATACACCAGTGGAAGAAATTGGGTCCCAGGTGAAGACGAGGGTTTGAGATACATCATTAGCACAAGATATGGTCAAGCTATCGCAAATAAAATACTTCAGATGGTATAAACATATTAAAAACAAATCACAGTTTAGAACCATATCTTATAATTATGTCAGATCCAGAAGAACGCAGAATTATGATCAGATTTCGAATTAAATTATGTATAGCTAATTACATTTCTACAGCACAAAAGAGATCTGGTTTCACAAATTATTTATGTAAATGTAATAAAGGAATGGAGCATGATCTTAGACATGCTCTCCTCTATTGACCATTACATGAAGTATCATGGAAAAACTGGTGGGTCCTATGCTAGCTACCCTTGGTCTCCCCTCTGATGAGCTAGTTATACTCCTAATGACAAGTACAAAAAGGGAATTATTAGGAAAATTGTGTAAAATTTTGAAGGCTACTAAACTATAAGTTAATATTTATTACTAATATTGAAATTATGATGTTCATCTTTATCTGATGGATATGAAATATACTGGATTAATGTCAATGTAAATATGCAATATTTAATTGTACTGTATTCTTCTATTTTTATTTATATATCAAATAATATTGTATGTTTTGAAAATTTCTAAACATTGTAAAGACAATCGTCAAACAATAAAACTTTTACCAACCTACCTACCTGGTGTCTAGTGTTATCTGCCACCCTCAGATTGTACGTGACCATAGTAGTTAGATTTCCATGGTGTCTAGTGGTCCGATCACCTGCCACCATATCACGACAGAATTCCCTGGCATCTAGTGGTACCCCCTCCAGCTGCCAATGTCCTGTTCCATTTTTAACCTTTGAGCAGGTCCCGGTGGCTAATGCCTCCTGCACTGCCAGAACCAAGCACACCACCCAGCCAAGGAGGTGGGAGGAGGGCTATTGCCAGTTGTCATATGGGGATTGCCGCACAGTGGTATGCCATTCAGACAATGAACCGGCCCCCCACAGCAACTCCATCACAGCGACAACAACCCGTTTGACATCCACAGTGTCAAATGGGTTGTTGCAGCAATGGATGTTTACAGCGATGCCACTGTAAGCCGCTCTCCCCATGATCTGCACCCCGGAGTTGACAATCATTAAGTCCAGAGGGTGTGGGGGTTATGGGGGGGCTCAACCCCCCTGCATTAGTTCCAAGCCAGTGTCACTATGTTTTTCATTGGTCTGGGGACATGGCACAGTTGGGGATGTCAGTGGCATTCCATCACTGTGGGGGATGTCAGTGACTTTACAGTCACTGTGGCATGATAAAACCCCACACAGACCCATTCTGAGAGGTATGGGGGATACCTCTCAGACATGTGACAACTGACACAACCCTCCTCTCACCTCCTTTTCTGATAGCCATATGGGATGACAGGGAGTGTGTCCAACATACAGTACACTGTATGTGCACTCCCTGTCCTCAGAATGGCGCAGTGGTGATCCAGTGGCCTTCCAAATGTTCCTTGTTCCTGGATTGTTCCCAGGGATCAAATGGCCTCTAACCTGTATCTTGGTCCTGAATTATTCTTGGTGATTCAGTGATCTCCCTCCTGTATCTTGGTCCCATATTGTTCCTGGTGATCCAGTGGCTTCCCACCAGCACTCTAGTCCCAGATTATTCCCATTGAGCCAGTGGCCTCCCAACTTCACCATGCTCCCAGACTGCATTCAGTGATCTAATGGCCTGCCTCTTGCACCTTGGTCCTGGATTGTTCTCAGGGATGTAGTTGAGCTGAGATAAAAAAAAAAACAAAAAAAAAACATAATGTCTGCACATTTCCTTTCTTAACTGTAAGTATTATGGCATTGTAGTCTCACTGTGATTACATGCTTTACTGTGTATTTTCCCCATTTATACTTGAGCACCCTTCCTAGCTCAATGTCCCAGTGTTCCAGTTTCTGACATTCATCCAACAGCAATCACCATTCCCCTGCTGAGGTCTCTGATTATTTCTTTATTTCAGATGTATTCACCAGGAACGGAATACCAAGTTACAATCGACTCATTTCCAGCTGCATCCCAATAGGGAAATAGTACAGAGGGAGCAGTTATGTATGCCCCTTTAGTAGTCTGTAAAACAGAAGATACTGCAAAACTCCCAATAATGTGACTGTTACCATGCTTGGAGTGTGGCCCTGTGGTCCTTTTATGGCTCTGACTCCTTCTCCGCATGATTGCAATGGTGTTAGCACCTGTACGGGGCAGGCTTTAGTTTCTCTTTTTTGAATTATTATTTTTCTTAAAATAATCAAGTTGGCCCGGTGGCACTGATGGTTGAGGCGCTGGATGCCACACCTCATGCCACGCTGGCGATCCATGTTCAGAAATAACCATGGGCCACCGGGGGTTGGCAGGGGAGGGAGAGGATCAAGTGTCTGGAGGACAGCTCTCCTCTCCCGGGGAGGGAGGACTGGCACTCCTGCCGATGACTGACCCCACATGTAGCTTGTTGGCAGTGCGGGACTGTGGGAACCATGGACGGGGAGGGTGCTGCAGAACTTCCGTGGACACGCACATGCCTCCATGTACACACATCCTGTGTGTGTGCCTCAGCAATGGGGAAGGGAAAAAATGGAGGGAAAAACACCCAAAGCTGCGGATGTCAACTGACCCTGCACAGGCTCCACAGCCGGTGACCTGGCAGGCTCTGGGTAAGTCCCAAGTTCAACAATACATAAAGTATTTGTCAAGCACATTTTATGGAAGCACGCTTCCAGTATACTGTATGATCACTCTATGTCAACCCTACAACGCTGGCCATGGAGATCAGAGGAGGGCTGTGCCAGTCATCATATCAAGATTGCCCGCATGACCCTGTTCTGAGAGCTATGGAGAAGTGGGGGGTTGGCTGGGTGGTGTTCTCAGTTCAGGTGATGTGGGGGGCTGCTAGCCACCAGGGTCTGCTCAGAGGGAGCAATGGAACATAGCATTGGCAGGCAGGGAGTACCATTAAGTGCCAGGGAAAGCTGTCATAATATGGCAGCGAGTGATCGTAGTGTGCAGGGTACCACTAGACACCAGGGAAGTGTTAACTACTATGACAGATTGGAAGCTGGGATGGTACTATTAGACACCAGGGACATTTTCCATAATACAGCAACAGATGATCTAAAAGCGGAGGGGGGGGCACGGGGCACTAGGGAAGTCATTACTTCAATGGACTGGGGTTAATGGGGTGGGGGGTGGCTACAGTACTGCTGCCTGTCACCAGGGTGTTGCTGCCCATTAAGTTGGGGTTTGCAAAGACAGTAACATCCGCCTGTTTGGATGCCATTCACTGCCTGTGCAAACCTCTGAATTTACCGCTGAGCCCATATGTAGAGAGGAAGACTCTCTCATTTGTACAGGCACAGCGGCACATAAGCACTCAGGTGCTACCATGTTTTGCCTGTGCTGTGGGTGTACCCGAATATAGACCCCACCCATGAGTCAAGTGCAAAACCTGATTAGTGCTGGCAAACACCCCTTAGCACCCAGGCTGTTTTAAATATCTGGACCCATGTATCTTAAATTCTCATTTCCCCTATTTTTCTCATGTAAGTCTTGTAATTCACTTAGTGCCCAGAAATGCACTGCATGAAAATCTCATTGCCCATTTTTTTCGTGTCTGAGAAATTTTATATACTGTCAGTCTGCTACCACAGCAACAGCACCCAACAGCACCTCTAACTTGTAATTCACTTTGGCGTCTAGAAATGTACTATATGAAAATCTCATTCCCAATTTTTTTCATATCCTAGAAATGATACTGTATATACTTGCTATATGTCACTGCACTGTCAGTCAGTTTCCCACCACAGCAACAGCACCTCTAACTTATAATTCACTTTAGTGCCTAGAAATGTACTACATGAAAATCGAATTCCCCATTTTACTTGTGTCTCAGAAATTATATATATGTGCTATATGCCACTGTGTTGTTTAAGTCAGTCTCCCAGCACAGCATTTTTGTCAAGTCACAGAAATAATATATAATGCTTCTGTATGCCACCGGTAACAGTGTCGTGACATGCAAACTATGCCAGATCATTGTTTGACATGGTAAACGGGGCACTTGGGCAATGGTGGGCAGCACCCCTCCCCCCCTTACAGTAAGGCACCACTGTGAGTGGGAGGAATACAAGAAGTTGGCTGAGAGGGGTGGAGGTGGTGGCACTGCTGGCAGTCCTTCTACCTCATGGGGGGGTTGCGCAGCAAAAGACAGCAAGGTGCACAGTTGTTGGAAGGGGGCACAGATGATGGAAATGGGACATGCAGCCAAATTCGAAGGCTGCGGCCATGGAAAGAACCTAAGATCCCAGCTGCAGATCCTCCTCCTTCTTCTCATTAAGAGATGAAGTAGCACAACTGAGTGCTGAAATAGGGGACCTCAGATGCTGAGATATATCCAGGGAGGCCACAAACCAGACACTGCTCTCTATCCAGCAGACTGTCCTTGAGGGAAAGGTGGGGGTGCACCCTCTGTCACATCAAGCCCATAGCAATAATATACACAATATGAAATTCACATTTGCCATATTTTCTTAAGTCCCAGAATTCATATATGCTATATGCTGCTGCATTGTGTCAGTGTCCAACCACAGCACCTCTCTTTAAGCACTTTAGTGGATAGAAATTCATGGCAGGATGAGAGGAGACCTGTGAAGACAAGAGTGAAATTATTTAGACTCTAGTCCACTCCCTGTCATGTTGTGTTGCACCTGTGAAAGCAGAATTAAAAAGCATAAGAAAAAAAAACTTTTAGAAATTATACTTAACTTCACACTGATAGTGGCCATGCCTTGTAATGGCACAATGGTGCACCAGAGGGGGAAGAAGAGGAGGAGGAGGAGGAGGCAGCTTGCTGGCTGCTGAGGATGAGACAGCAGGAAAGGAAACCCATGAAGACAAAAGTTAAATTGTTTAGAGTCAAGCCCACTCAGGGTCTTTTGTGCCTGTAAAAGAAAGCTAAAAATGGAAAGTAAAAACCAAAAAAATGGAATGACACTTATTGTTGTAACCCCTAGGGGGCGCTATCCTAAGGGCTACTACCCCTGCCTGCTTAACTACTAACAGGTTGAGGGGCCTAGGTCCAATGGCGGGTGCCTCCACCCAGAGGTCAGGGTTTGCAGTAATTAAACTAACTTGGTCACAGCCCTCTGGGACACTGTAACCCCTCTTTCTTCCCACTAGTGGCCCACACAATGCATTAGGAATATCTTCACAATGTACACTTACCCCCAGGACTGGCTCTGTCGACTGGACCCCGGGGACACCCTGTAAAACAAGATGATACAGTGCAAAAGCCACAGAACAATACTTTAACATAAACGAATACCTCAGATAGTGTAACTTTGCTGAAACAAACAAATCTGATTTATTTAGTGGGATATAACAAGGACAGGGGGAAATCAGGTTAATTAGGTTAAACACATGAAGAATCACAGTACTGTGCACATATTCAGAGTCCCAAACTGTCACTGTCACTGGGTACCCAGGATGGAGGGAGAGGGGGCTAGCCAGGATCGGTTGGGGCCCTGTGATGGAAAAAACACTTGCACAATACCCAATTGTAATCCAGAGCTGGATGGCTCAGTTCGTGAAGAAATGAAAAAAGCAACCATTAGATGATATACTTGCAATTCGACAAACAGATGGCAGGGAGCTACCCTGCTATGTACTCACAACTCAATGCTGGGAACTGGATGGAAGGCAGATTGTCCTGGATTGCCAGGAGGAGCAGACCATGTGGACAAGGTCCTTGTGACTGGAACCCACTGCAGTTTAAAGCAAATGGATGTAGTCTGGCTTAAGCTGGGGTTTCCTTCCAGCTTCATGCACTCTGTTCACTGTACAGGGGATTTGAAATGTGATTCCCCACAAGCACTACACACATTTATATGTAAAAAGGGAAGTACTATACCAGGCAGGCTGCTTCTCTATCCCGATTGCAATAACTGCACAATACCCGGGAGAACACACAGCAGATTCAGTTCCTGACTGACTGAGCGTGATTCAGCAATTTCTCCAGTCTTCTACAGGGTGAGCCTGGCTTCCTCACTTCTGGTGCTTCTTTCTCCTTACAACTCTGATTTAGTCCACAGTGGCACTCACAAACAGCTGCAGGCCGAACTTTGGGGCCCCACACGAGCTTCCCGCGTGAAAACTCAACGGTGCAGGAGCACGGAGCTCCTTCCCTCTTCACAGTCACAACTCAACTGATCTTTCCAGTAGACAGAGCCGGGCATTTCCTTTGAGTTCCTCCCAGTTCAGTTGGCTGGTTTGGCTGTTTAAGCTGTCACTCATAGTAAACTCCCCCTGTTGGTGGAAAAAAGGCGCCAAAGTCAAAACTACATTTCCCAGAGTCACTGCCCTTACAATCCCCTTACAGCAGGCTCCAGAGGAGAGTTCAAGTTCTGATTCGCCCAGAGCAGGCTCAATTTTAAAGGATCCCCACCATGATTGGTCCAATTCAGCAGTTCAGAACCAACATGAGGGAGCTTGCTCTGCACTGTCCTTGCTACAAGAAAGCAGGTTAAATCAAACTGCATTTTCATTATTATTCTAAAAGGTTACAAGCAAACAATTACATCTTTGAAGAGTGCTCCTTCTGCCCACTTAGCGATGGCAGAAATGGAGTGATTTCGCAGTAGCACAAGTGGAACTCAAGCAGGAAAACACAAAGTCCCCCCATACAAACTAATTATATCTGCAAGCAGACAGCTCTTAAAGAGACAGCACCAGAGGCTCTAAAAGCACTCACAGATAAACGGCTTAAACGCCAAACACCATTCAGGCTCGGAGCATTCAAGCAAGCTCCTGGAAGACTTTTTGGGAACCCCCATTTGCAGGGAGGTTACACTGTCACATTAGTGATTGCCATGATGCATAGTGACATAGCGGCGCCCGAGAGGTGGAGTGTGCATCTTGGTGGCTGGAGGAGGCAGAAGGAAAACAGAAGCAAGTTCACATAGTAGTCAATGCGTCTGGCATTTCCACTGAGTTAAGGCTCTGGTTTTCTCTGGAGGCATGCACAAGATGAAGGAGGAGGCTTATGTTGTTCCCAGGTGAGGACGACTAGAGGAGGACAGAGTGTGGAGCATCATCAGTGGGGGCAGGCAATGCAGCAGGTTCACATTACTCTGCTGTCTGGCATTTCCACTGGGTTAAGAGTCCGGGTTTTTTGTCATGCATGTGATGGGAGAGGAGAAGGCCTATGTTTTTGCCTGGTGAGGACAACTAGAGGAAGACAGAGTGCAGAGCATCATTAGTGGGAGCAGACATGGCAGCAAGTTAGGCTGGTGTTTGGCATTTCCACGGGGATAAGAGTCTGGGTTTTTCTGGAGGCGGCATGAGATGGAGAAGGAGGAGGAGGAGGAGGTCTATGTTTTCTCAGGTAAAGAGGACTTTAGGAGGACAGAATGTGTAACATCATCAGTGGGGGTAGGCAGGGTGGCAGGTTCACATTAGGCTGGTGTCAGGTATTTCCACTGGGATAAGAGTCCAGGTTTTTCTGGAAGGCATGCATGAGGTGGAGGATGAGGAGGACTGTTTTTTTCCTGGATGAGGAGGACAAGAGGAGGAGTGGAGGTCAGAGTGTAGAGTTACATTCTCCTCCTTTCTGTCTACTGCTCCTCATCCCCCACAATGAATACCCCCTCTGCATCCTGGATATCTGAATTGTCACCTCATGAAGATTCTGCATCCATTAAGCCCACATCTGCCTCTGTGCTTGGAGATTGTCATTCCTCTGCTTCATCCTGGCATGTCAGTGGTACCCGTAGTGATGCACTTTTATTTGGAGGAATATGTGCACTATCCATTTTAATGTATGTCAACATAGTGACATTTTTTGGGAGGTTAGGTTTGTATGTTGGTCTGTTATGATTGCCCCTGCTGCACTGAACACATATTCAGAACTAGCACTAGATGGTAGGCAGCCACATCTGTCAGTGCAGGCCACTCTCTAACTTTATTGCTCCAATACAGCAGGGTTCATCATCAGCTCCAAGGTGTTTGGAGTGTGCCATATGTGCTTCAATAGATCTGGCTGCTGCCTTTAGTCCGGCATCCTCCGAAATGGTTCCTCCTCCTTCTCCTCCTCACAATCTGCAATGCCAACCTCTGCAAGAACTGCCTATAGAGGATTTGATTTTGGTGGTGGTTTTCTGGTTGTCTTATTGGTAGATGTTGAAGCTGCATCTCCACATCTCTCACATCCCTTGCTGACTGTTGGCGAGGGTGACACTGTGTATCCCATTTCAATATGCTGTTTTTTAGCATTTGGAAACCATGTACATGACTGATCAGCAGTCTTTGCAGATGAGCAATTTTCTGACTACCGTACCACCATCAATTATGGCTGAAACTCCCTGTTTGCACCACAGTGCACAGCTTACAGAGTCACCTGTTGACTCCAACAGCTGCTGCACATTACAGATAGTCTGCCTTAGCACCTGGAGCAGTGAGATGGCCTAACTGACAGAGGCAGTGTCACAGCTCAGTGCCTGTGTGGCACAATCAAAAGGTCTCAAGATCAAAACAACCCATCCATGAACTTCCACATAGTAGCTCTAGAACTGTCATGGCTTATATGAAACAGCATATAGTCTGATAAGGCCTTACACTGTTCATACATCTGCTCCAGCATATACAAGGTTGAAGTCCACCTCGTGACAACCTCTTGCTTTAAAGAGACTTACAAGTCTCAGCATGTGTACCTGATATATCAGTGCTGTACCTCAGGCCCTTGTTAGTCAACCAATGCCCTTGATTCATCACCAAATGACCATTACAATATATAAAAATGATGTGAAAGCTACTCACCATAGACTATAATGGAGCTCATCCTTGTGCTCTCCCCAGGATCATGTCATAACTTGGCTGAACACGTGGGTGGCTGTTCAGACCATGAAGACTGAGTGACCGGGAGAAACTAAATTTACAAGGGCTACTACAATTTAACTGTTGGAATATTTTTTGGGATCTATACATTAAAATCATTTACCTGAGGTAAGACACTGATATAACAGGTGCAAATGCTAATTCATTTAATTTGGTGGATTTCTTTAGCCGGTGCTGAAGCAGGCCCTTTTTTGTGCCTCCCTGTGCACCCCTGACCGGCCTCTCCCTTGGGTCACCTAGTTGCACCCTGCTGTCTCTCCCCCCAACTGCCAGCTACCACCCCATACTGCAGCCCCCTAGGGAACCCAACATGTCCCTCTCATTGGACAGTCCCCTCCTTCTGGTGAGAAAGCGCTGGTAGGCACATCCAATTGACCTGGGTGCTGCTGGGGGCAGTCTGGGCTATCCGAGGCTTTGTGGCAGCAGCCGTCATTGGGTTAATCAGGGGGCAAGTTTCCTGGTTTTCTTTGAGAGCATGACATGCCACGTGGCATCAAAACATGAGCTGACGTCCATCACGCTCCCTCCCGCAGCAATGCCCAATGTGCTGCCATGCCCCTGGCCTCTGCCAGGGGCCAGCAAACACCAGGCTATGTACCCCCTCCCTCCCAGGAGAAGGCAAGCAGTTGTGGGACATGCAAGCCACCCCCCCCGGCTGGCCCTCTGATGCCCAGGTCCGTTCCTGAACCCGGGTCATCAGTGTACCGGGCTGAAATGCAACCGCTACACCAGCAGGCCAGCTGGACAGGCCATTTTTTAATTGCAGTGCTCATAATTGGTCCCTGGCCTTTACAGACCATGCAAAATGGCCACAAATTTGACAACACGGTGAGCATTTCTTTAATGCCACATTGTAACAAGAACTCTTGCACAACCAGACTTAGACAGTGTGCAAAGCAGGACATCCTATCAAAACTACCATTACTAATGACCTTGACAACATTTGCACCATTGTCACTAGCTGTGAAGCCAGCCTTTAAGGATAGTGTGTTCAACCAAGTGTCAGTCTCCTCCAATATTGATGCCAAAATGTTGTCCCCATGTGCAAATCAGGAATGCTCTTCATAGTAAGTGTTGCATGCTTGCAAATTTCAGGCATGGTAACTTCCATTACATTTAGATAATTTTCATTTGTTGCCAGGGTAACCAACCCTCTTCAGTTCTACCCAATGTACTGTTACACACATAAACAAACTAGAAGCTGTTGGCCTACTGCTCCAGTTCCACATATCTGCATTAAGATGGATGTATGAACTGGTGGAATGCTGCAAAGCATATGAAATTTCTTTTTCAAAAACATCCATCAGTTCAGGAATTGACTACAGTGAAAAGTAGGTCCTGGACAGCACTTTCCACATGGAGCATGCTTTGGACGTAAAGCTAAGGAAACCAACTTTTTCCACAAATGAAACTGCTAAGATCAATAGCGATCATGTCAGCCACAGCAGCAGTCAAATCTCACTTCGAGGGGGAGCTCTTGCAGCAGGTAATACAATTAGGACTAAGACTTCCAGGCGTTCGGACCCCATGGAAAAATCTTCTAGCTAGCAAACTGTCATGGGGGACCACCCCTGATGTCGGCTCCGCCCGACATTAGACAGGGTATAAAGGGGGTGGTCCCCTGGTACCACCTCAGTTCTTTTCCCACCGTTGACCTGCTAACATTGGATCCATGGACACCACAGTTTGCAGTCAACTGCCTTTTCTTTGTGCCATTGTGCAGTTAGTCAGAAATCACTTATTTTCTGTAATTTTCGATGATACTGCATATCTTCTTCATCTTCCTCATAACAAAAGTCGAAGTGTCTGTGTGGGAAGTAGATCCAGCAGGAGATGGACACTCTGCCTGCCGGATCTGCCTAGGTCCAGATCACTGGCCTGACAACTGCCCACACTACCAGAACATTAATAGTAAAATCAGAATTCAATGTGCTAATACGCTTAAAGCATATCTCCTGGAGAAAAAAATGGCCACCGTGCAGAAGACCCAGTCAAGGCATAGTTCTTCTTCTTCAACCAGGGAGTCTCCCCCCAAGGAGAAAAGATCATGAGGGAAGCACCATCACCGGGAGAAAGAGAGGGCGAAGTCAGAATCCCGCCCAGTGTCCTCCCAGAGGACTTCTGCTTCTTCTACCTCTGGTGGGAGGTCAGAATCAGTTCTCCCAGGTACCACTGCTGTTTCTGGGACTACCTCCAAGAAGACTTTCTCCTCATCATGCTCCAAAGGTAAAGAGTCTTCTTCAGCAAGGCATTCATCCACCTATGTTCCCTTGGCCCATTGACCCCATAAGTACTTCCATGGGTTTTCCCAAGAGGGTCAGGTGTCTTCTTCGGGCAAATCTTCTGATGCTGCCCGAAAGAATGCTGGTTCATCTGACAAACACAAATGACCATACGATACCACCAGATGCCAGGAGATCAGCAGGTACCAGACACCTCCTCCTCCTGAACACAGGGAGATGTCTGCCTCTGACGGTAGGCATACTATGGGCACTTTTGACTCTGTGTCGGATAAGAACCATGCGCCTCCATCTGATGAATAACCATTGGCTCCAATGGATCAGACATCGGCTCCGGCATCCAAGGATAAAATGCCCAAGGACGCACGACCACCTCTTCCCAAGGAGCCTGATGCCAGACCACAAGGGGGCTCAACTTCAAGGGAAGAGTCTCACCCAGATCTAACACTAGAGACACCCATAGAAGAGGTACCTCAGGACCGGACACCAGCCTCCGAAGGTCCACGGGGTCCAACGCCTGGCCCCTCAAACCCAGTCATCCCTTTAGCTGATGTACAGGTGCTGTTTACCTCATGGTGGAACACCAACAAAGAGGATCTGCTTCACAAGCTAAGGGACCCATCCCTGATGTGGACATTACCCAGGGACCCGTCCACTAGGCCACCTCCTCCACCGAAGGATAATCAGATGCCAGAGGAGGGGGACATGCAGACACCCAGTCCAACTGGTAGAAAAAGGCACCCATCATCCATACCATCCTCCAGGAGATACCTGCCATCAACCTCAAGAGATGACGCCGGAGACTCCTCCACAGATTATTCATCAGAGGATGAGCTCCCTATCCCTTCTCCGGGCCTAAGAAATTCTCCTAGGTCCCCACCGGATGACTCATCTTTTCTGGACATAATTCATTGCATTGAAGCTTTGTACCAATGGGACATGGAAAAACTGGATCCAGAGAGACAGTGTCTGGCTAAATTCTTGGGGGCTACTCACCCTAAACCACTGGTCATCCCCTCTTTAGTGGAGCCTTTTCAAGATGTCACCAGGTTAACCTGAAAACACCAGACTACTTTAAATGAGGTGCCAAGAAAGGCAGACAGGCTATATAAAATGCCTAAAGAGGAGCCTTTCCTGGGAGAGCAGCCAAAAGCTGACTCCATAGTGCTAACGGCAGCACATGGTAGGGCACAGCAACCCAGACATATGAGTGCTCAGCCTCCAGACCCAGAGTCCAAAAAGCTGGACCAAATGGGCTGAATATGTTTCTATATTTCTATATTTCTATGAAAAGTGTATTCTTTGGCCACCTACATGTTCCGGTCATTAAACTTTCTGGCTCACAGTGTGACCTATCAAAAGTCACTCTGTCTTACTGCAATGGATCTGGCTAAGGCTCAGCCAGACTCCAAGGAGAAAGCAGAGCTTCTGGCAATTATCCAATCAGGGATGGATGTAGATGAACATGTTCTAAGAACCTCTTACAACTCAGCAGACACGACAGCTAGGGCAGCAGCGACAGGTGTCTGCATGAGGAGGAATGCTTGGCTAAATGTTTTGGGTTCCTGCCATGACCTTCAGGACATAATTCTGGACACTTCTTTTCAAGAATCAGTCCTTTTTGGCCAGGAAACAGAGAAACTCATCACTGGTCAGGGAAAGCAGTGTCTGAGGTCCACAAGATGTATAGATCAGAGCTGCAGGTCACCCGTTGCCATCCTTTTCGCAAAAATCAAGGACAGCAGGGAAGACACCACCCACAACACAAATGAGACTATAAGAGACAAGACCACCCTATCCCTTCAGGCGCCCAGGGCCTCGAAAATCCCAAAGCACCCAGGCCTCCCCTGCCCACCCCCTCAAATACAGCATGACTCCCTACCCACCTTCCCTCACCACAGGAAGTGCAGGGGGAGGCGGTAGGAGGAGATTCTCCCTCTACCTATCAGGATAGTCCAATATCACAACAGACCAATGGGTCCTCCAGATAGTGGAGAGAGGATACTCCCTAGAATTCACTTAAATTCCACCAGAAAACCCACCAGTCCTCCTCCCACTGCTCACCTTCCCACACACTTCTCCTGCAAGCAGAAATACAGGCCTTGTTAGACAAGCGAGCCATCCAGGAGATCCCCTATACTCAAAGGGCAAAGGTTTCTACTCCCACTTCTTCCTTGTCCCAAAGAAAATGGGAGAACTCCATCCCATTCTGTATTTGAGCCAAATGAACAATTTCATCGAATACAAGAGGTTCAGGATGGTGACCCTAGCAAACCTGTTCCCCATGCTCCATCAAGGAGACTGACTTTATTCCCTGGACATGCAGGATGCATACATGCATATCAAAATCCTGCCATCCCACAGGAAGTTCCTATGATTCGCCTTCCAAGGAGGACACTACCAATTCAGGACACTCCCATCTGGCCTATCATCAGCACCAAGGGTTTTTACCAAGTGCCTGGCAGTAGTGGCAGAGACCCTTAGGAGAAGGGGTCACTTTGTTTACCCCTACCCAGATGATTGCCTTCTTACACCTCTGGCAGAAGACCAATTAAATAGGACTTTGGAGGAAGCAGTCAGTCTATTTCAGTCTCTGGGCATCACCTTAAACTTGCCCAAGTCACACCCATGGCCTGCTCAAAGGCTACAGTACATAGGAGCAGTCCTGGACACAGTCCAAGGAAAAGGCTTCCTGCCCACAGACCGGATGCACAGGCGAAGAGAGGTCACTCACATGGTAAAAGACTCAAACTTGGTCACTGCAGAGGTGATTCTGCAGCTACTCGGTCACATGGCCACTGCCATAGCCATAGTTCTCCTAACATGGTTGAACATGAAGATACAGCAGTGGCACCTCAGAGTTCAATGGGACCAAGGCACAGACAAACTAGAACAGCCCATTCAAACCTCTGGTGCTGTCCATCAGTCCCTGACTTGGTGGGTCAACCCAGCTCATCTGAGCATGGGGTTCCTTTCCAGTGACCAAGCCCATAGCAGATCCTTACTACAGATGCCTTGGGACTGGAATGAGGAGCACATCTTGCTGCTCACCAAACAAGGGGTTCATGGAACTCCACAGAACAGTCTCTACACATAAACATTTTGGAGATGAGAGCAGTAATGTACGCTTTTCAGGCATTACAAGGGGTACTGCTTCCCGGACCACTCCTGGTCAGTCGAACAATGCCCTAGTAGTCTTCCATATCAACAAGCAAGGGAGCACACACTCTCTTATCCCCTATGTAGAGAGGCAATGAGGGTATGGACTTGGGTGGTGGATCACAGCCTGGATCTCACGGCAGTCCATGTTCCAGGGATTCAAAATGTCCTCGTAGACAGCCTAAGTCACTCTCGGTCTCAAAACCATGAGTGGCAACTACAGCAAGAGCTCATAGATGACGTCTTTGAAAGGTGGAGTCAGCCAGAACTGAACATCTTTGCATTCCCACACAATGCCAAACTGCCCAATTTCTGCTCACTAGATCCAGGGCCTGGTGTTTTTTGATGAGCTGTATCATCCCTCTCTTGGACAGGGAGTTTTCTTTATGCCTTCCCTCCATTCCCTCTTCTTCAGAGGGTCCTGCTCAAGTTGCAAGCAGAAGGGGCCCAGATGATACTGGTGGCACCCTTCTGGCTGTGACAGATTTGGTTTCCACTGTTGCAAAACTTGGCATCAGAGCAACTGATTCTGCTGCCCCTCTCCACTCACTTGCTGTCCCATGAGCAAAGGATGTTGGTTCATCCAGCCCTCTGATCCCTGCATCTGCATGCTTGGCTCCTGCGGTCTTAGCTAAGGAGAGATTTGGAGTATCCCTCAGAGTGGCAGTGGTGCTCATGACAGTGAGAAAACACTCTACCTGGGCCACATATGCTATGAAATGGAAGCGTTTCTGCTTGTGGGTAATTCCACGTTTACTGGACCCCCTCGATTGTCCAGTGGAATCTGTGCTGGAGTATCTTCTCTACCTATTGGACTTGGGCATCAGTTACTTGTCCATCAAGGTGCATCTCTGCGCTCTATCAGCTTACCATGCACCAATAAATGGGAAAACTCTGGCACAGTTGGACATCTGCAAGACCTTTCTAAGAGGTATCTTGCAAATCAAGCCCCCCCCAGGAGAGACCCAGTGCCACCTTGGGATCTCTTGTTTGTTTTGGTAAAACTCACCTTGCCCCCCTTTGAGCCAGCCACAAATTGTGAGCTGAGTCTTCTCTCTTGGAAGGTGTTATTCTTAGTTGCCATTACCTCAGCTCGCAAGATTTCCAAGCTGCAGGCTCTGGTAAGTGAAGAGCCTTATATTATTTTTCACAGAGACAGAGTAGCTCTGCGTATAAATCCTAAATTTTTGCCAAAGGTAGTGTCTGAGTTCACATTGAACCAGGACATTCAACTACCAGTTTATTATCCACAGTACTCAAATAGAGGGGAGACTTTGTTGCATACTCTGGATGTACACAGAATCCTATGCTTCTATCTGGCAAGAACCAGTTCTGCCAGAAAGAAAGACTAGTTGTTTGTCTCCTTTGCCCACAGAAAGGTTCGGGCACCTGTGACTAAGCAAACACTAATCAAGTGGTTAGTGCATTGCATTACTTTATGCTACCAGCAGTACAACAAACCCTTACCAGGACCAGTAAAGGGTCACTCCACCAGGGGAATGGTGACGTCATTCACTTCCCTCAGGAACGTATCCTCAGTGGACCTCTGTGTGGTTGCTACTTGGAGTTCAGTGCACACCTTTGTTAGCCACTATAGTCTGGACATTGCTTCTAGGAGGAGAGCAGGTTTTGGCCTAGTGGTCCTTCAAGGACTCCTTTCTTAATTTCTTACAGATACCATCTTGTGCTCCACCCTTCTGACTTGGACCTTTTTTTGGGCACTACTTGGGACTCAGTCTTAATGGTATTACCTGCTGCAAGAGCTCCTCCTCAAAGTGACATAGTACAGTTATGTAAGAACTTACCATAACAGTAGATCTATGAGAGGAGCTCTTGCAGTAGGTAGCTTTCCCACCCACCTGCCCCGGGGACAAATTTCATTATTTTCTCTTTGGGGAAAGGAGATCCTCCTCAGTTCTCCATCTGTTTTTTCAGCCGTGTCTCCGGCTGGGGAACTGAGGTAGTGCCGGGGGACCGCCCCCTTTATACCATTTCTGACGTCAGGACGGAGCTGACGTCGGGGTTGGTCCCCCACCACAGACTGCTAGCTAGAAGATTTTTCAGTAGGGTCCTAACACCTGGCTGCCTTAATCCTAATGACACTACCTGCTGCAAGAACTCCTCTCGAAGATCTACTGTTACGGTAAGTTCTTACGTAACTGTACTTTCCTTAGCCACTGAATGATATGGAGGAATTTACTGTACATTGGTGAGATAGAATGCTACTAATAGTTTGCTGGATCCTTTTTGGGTGGGGGCTTTTCAGGAACAGTTTTTTTGTGCTGGCACCACTTTGCTCAGAGGATGCCACCAACAGGAATAGAGTCAAGGGAAAAGGAAGGGAAAGGGGAACATTGTTTAACCAGGAGTAGGACACTAAACCGAAGCTTGTTTCCAGATGTGACCTGGGAGCACAAGGAAGTTAAATGACTTGTTCAGGATCACACAGTATGCACCTGGGATTCAAACCCAGGACTCCAGATCTGCAGCTCAGAGCTTTAACCCACTGCGCTATACTGCCTTTTAAGCAACTTGTACCTTGGCTGAGGGGTTTGTCAGGGTGATGCTGCTGCTGCTCCTGCTGTTGCTCATCAGTGATTTCACATTTTCAGGGGTACTACTGACCTCCTCCTCCTCCTCCTCAACCATCTTTTCCTCCATAACACCCTCCGAGTCATCTCTACTTCCCAAATCACCTACAGATACTTTCCATTAATATGCTTGCCATCTAGTTATATGTTTGACTTTAAGATGGGTTTGCTGTCCACCTGTACCAATACAAGACCCATCTGTATCATGGCTTATGCAGGCCTGACAAAGCTGGCATATTGTCACAATGTCATCTGTTATATCAGTAAAAAAAGTCCTAAACAAGGGATTTTGAAGGCCACACAAATTTATGTGGAGCACCCATTGTCGCCACCACACCCACACTTGTTTCTGTTCTGAGATATGTGTCATCAAATATTATCTTTCATGGCAGAGGTTGTCTACCTTTCAATTTAAAAACATTTGCACACTTTGCTCTCACCATTTGCTTTTTTTTCCTTTCAGGATTCCATGAAGGATCGATGACAGCATCATCCTCACCTTCACCCTCCATTCCTTCCTCTTCCTTTCCCAAGTTCTCCTCTTCCTCATTTTCCTGAGATTGCAGTGGCACACACATCTCTGCCATTGCATCATCCTCAGACTCAGGTCCAGTACCACTAACCACTGGTGGGGACTATTTTGGATATTTTTCAACACCACAGTGTTTTCTCACTGGTGTTGATGTTGATGGGGTTGAGGAAATTTCAGATAACAGATCTTGGCTCTGGCTGCCACCTCCCTTAGCTAAGAGAGCAGCCAGATCAAGTGCTATACAAGTATTTTAACAGCACTACTACCATCACACACTGCAGATGCACTACTACCTCCTGCATCCATACCACGCCCTTGTCCGCCTCGACCAATGGTCACCCCTGCTGCCTTCCCTGCCTTTCCTCCCTGTCTACCCTTTCCTTTCCCACTACCACTCATTCTAAAGTGGTAATGTCTAGCAGTACTAGTGGCTTGAGCAATAATAAAAATACTGCAAATAGTAAAATAGTTACTGTCAAATTTAAAAAAATCAAAATGACAAGAAATGGTTAAAGTATTAGGAAAAATAATAATTGAAAATATTATCAACTACCTGCCAGAGCCCTGGACAGACATTAGTATTTTAGCAGCACTGGAACACTGAGAGTGTACAGAAAATATGGGGCTTGAGAAAAATAAATTGTCTGACAGTGAAAAATGAAAATGTACCGAAAGTTTTTAAAACTAAGGCTGTGCTAGCCGGAGACAAAAGCCTGCCCCTCCCACCCACACACACTAGTACAGCACAACACCACCACATAGAAAGAAAGGAAAAATTTACTAAACTATAGGCAAAAACATTCAAAATCAAGTCTGCAGATGCAGAACATCAAGTAGAATAGGGTTTTCCAAAAAAGTTTTAAGCATTTGTAACAACCCAGTCCCCTGGGGCTACTAGAATCCCATTAGTACTAGTCTTAGGCAAGTATAAAATGCAGCTGATAAGGAGCTCATTAAGATGATTTTTACATAATGACATCATTGTTTACTCAACTAGCCTGAGTGGGAATGATTATGTAATTTAGAACTCTCGCAGCAACGTAACCATTTTGTGAGTCAGCTATTCGGGGAAGTTTAGAGTGTTCAGTTAGTCAAAGTTGAAAAGTCAGAGTGGCAGGAGGACTGCCAATTGAGGCTCTGTCACAGACAGCCCTGTATTTCTCACCCTAATTTGGATTAAATCTTCAGTTGCCAGTGAAGTGGTGGAGACCTTTTTCAGTAGGATTCCTTGATTTCACTCCGGGGAAGTGAGAGGGACTGCCATTTCAATGGATCCAAGGGACAATCCCCTGAAGGTCCTAGAGTGTGTACAGCTGCCTTTGAGAAGGACATTTATGTGAGAATTTCTGACAAGTTACCATGGAAAAAGGGTGTTTTCTGGACTATTTCTATGCCAAAAGGAAGGAGCAACAGATTTGTGAGTACAGATGCAATAACTGTTCTCCTTAGGGAGTTTCCTGAGGATCACAGCTGTCAGGACCCCTCATACACTTTGGTGTCAATTTAAAGTTTAAAGTTTGAGTCTTTAGCAATTCAGTGGGGATTGGAGGCTCATTTGGTATAATCCTGAAGGAATGGCACAGACTGTCAGTTGGGGCAAAGGGTGGGATGAATGACATATGGAGTCTTCAAGGCAGGGCTAACTGGTTCATTGAAGGGTGCCAGGTTTCCCTGAGCAAAGGCCATTGCCGCAGGAGGATGTTTTAGAGTGTGTGGCAACAGTCTACAAGTATACACTCTTGGGAAAAGGAAATGTTTTGGGTGTGTGGCAACAGTCCACGGGCATACAGCATGGGAAAGAGAAATTGAATGTTTTTTGTGGAAAACTGTACTGCCTAGCAAAGAGCGTCTGGAAAAGGAATGTATTTGTTTGCCATGACCAACCATTGGGGGTCCACTTGTGCTTTAGTAACATCTGTGAATAAAACCATAGTGCACATTCCCAGCTGCTACATTGGACATTTTGATCATTGCTTTCTGTGTGAAATTATTTGGGTCCCCTCAGCAGTTAGGTCTAGCATACGCCTAGCATCCTCTCCCCTGGACCTGGTTGTATTTACAGAGGTTCATTTTGGTAATAGTACCCCACCCCTTTTTTCCTTTAGATAATGAGCCTAGTATACACTGTAAAGCTAAGTGTGGTACCAATCTGAGTATTTCTGCTAAAAGTAAATGGTATGCCATATGTGGGTACTAGTTCTTTTAATGGGGGGTGCCAACTTGCCAAAAGTGACGTAGGGGTTGATCAATAAACAGCAAAACAAATCGAGTCAAAACTGAGCCCTAAGTAAAGTGCAGATCCTATCTCACTTCCTAGAACTGCACACAGCACAGCTCTTGTGATCTGTTTAAACCCACTCCACTAATCCATTCATACTCCCTGGCATCCAGTGGCTCCCCGTGTTTAGGCCCATCCCTGTCTTTGTGCCGTCAGTGCAGTGTGCCACCTGACCCTTCCTCTTGCCTGAATGAATGTTCCAGATTGCAGGGTTGTGACACCATATGGAACTGATGTGTCCAGGGATCACAGTGCCATGCAATGGGAGAAGAAGGCACAAAAGAGCCACTGTGCATAACACAGCACCTTCATGCATACTGCTGCCATCATTACCAGCATTCGCTGCACCTTTCCCTGCACTAGTAGAATGACTTATGTAGTAGGGCAGGGATGTACTAGTGACCACTTTGTCTCCTTACCACCATTGTGTGGTACATAATAATGGTTTGTATATGATCCTTGAGTTTTTTAAATGAAAGCTTGCAGTCGGATTTATCAATATACTATATTACTGATACAGTTTTTCAAAACTCTTTCAGATATTGATACTTCAAAACAAAAGTTGGTTTATAATAAAAAAAATGTACAGTTTTTCTGACTGTATAACATTTAAGGCTAGGAGATACTAGAGGCTATATCAATTGCAACAAACACTCACTTCTCTAGTTTTGGATTAATGTACATTATTACAGATCTGTATTCTTAGACCAAATTAACTATCTACCTTTTAAAGACATTAATGTATCACTCCAACATTTTATCACTACGTTTAATGCTGCCTGTGATGTTCACGCACCCCTCAAGAAAATGAAGGTACACGGCACTGTTCATCCCTGGATTACTCCTGGGCTGATAGACAGCATGAAATGGAGGGACCACCTCTGGTACTATGCTAAATCTTCTGGCAAGATACAGGACTGCCAAGCCTATAAAGCTGCAAGAAACTCCTGCACTCGGGAAATCCGTAAAGCAGGAAGCAATCACCACAAGGAGCAACTTACAAATATCTGGGGTGACAGCAGGAAATTCTTGGCAAATATCAATGATGTTCTGGGGAAAGACCAAAAAAAGGCTCCCATGATGTTAAACCTTGATGGTACCCCTATACGTGACCCACTCATGATAGCGAATACCTTTAATGTTGCCTTGACTGACCTAAGTAGTGTGTTACCACAAGACTTCTAGGATGATATCACCTTAATGGCAGCACATCATCCTGAGACCAAGACAAATCATCACCCCACCTTCTACTTTAAACATGTCTTAGTGGCCCAGGTCAGGAAACTACTAAACAATGTGCTGGGCAAGTCCAAGCACAGTGGTGACTCTTTAGACCTCAAGCTAATCGCACTCCCCATGGAGGAAGTACTTCCACCTATTACTAAATTACTTAACCTCTCTCTAACCCTCTCACAATTCCCACAGGTATGGAAAACAGCCATTGTTACCCCAGTTCACAAATCTGGAGACCGTGCACTATACAGCAACTATAGGCCTATATCAATCCTCCCTCCCTTCTCTAAAATACTCAAATGTATTGTTGCCAACCAAATTGTGGACTGCCTCTATAGATACTCCCTACCGTGTGAACAACAGCATGGCTTTCGGAAAGGGAACAGCACTACCATCACACTCTAAGAATTCATCAGCTACATCCAGCAATCTATTGAACAAGGCAGTCTTGTGGGTGTAGTCTTTATAGACTTAACCAAGGCCTTCGACACAGTTAATCACCTACTCCTCCTTAAACAACTCTCACAAACTGGTCACTCCCCTGATACGCTGCCCTGGTTTAGAAGCTATCTTGGGGACAGATCTCAACGTGTGAAGATTTCCAATGCTATCTCTGACCAGAAGCCTGTTTGGTCTGGAGTACCCTAGGGCTCAATCCTGGGTCCACTCCTTTTCAGCATCTTTCTTAACAATCTACCGACTGCCTGCCACCAACGAACACTGCTCTATGCAGACAATGCTGTCATTTTTGCAAGCTACCCTGACCCTTACCTACTTGAAAGTAACCTTCAAAAGGGCTTCACAAAAGTTGAGCACTGGTTCTGCAACCATAAACTAGTATTAAACTACAAGAAGACAAAAGTCCTGTTGTTCTCCTCAGCCCTCAGTCGACATAAAAAGCATGCTCTTACCATCCAAAATTTCCAAGGTGACCCCCTTGAACAAATACAGCACTTCAGGTACATAGGGGTTACCCTTGATAGACACCTCACCTGTTCACTGCACATTGAAAATGTTGCCAGAGCTGTCAATACCAGCATTGGGCTCCTCTATTGACTGAGAAAGTCTCTAACACCTGAAGCCCTAAATCTTGTTGTCCACAGCTCGGTGCTCTCCTTAATCGACTATGGCCTTGTCATTTATGGAACTGCTTCTACCACTGCATGCAGAAGGCTCACTGTGGCACTAAACAGGGCCTGTAGACTCCTAATTGGTGCACCATGCCTCACCCACACCTGCGATGTCTATATGCAGGTGGGGTGGCTCGACTTGCATGGGAGAATTAAATAGCATACCTGCTTACTTGCCAAAAAGATTCTCCTTGGGCTCATGCCTTCGGGATTAGGTTGTTTACTTCACAAATCCCCCAAGACCCAACATAGGTGCACCTCATCTTCAGTACTCCTACTAGTCCCGATGTGCCAGACCGCCAAATACCAACACTCCTTTTGTATCAAAGTGCCATACTGGTTAAATGGCCTCCACAATTTTTTGGCTAACCCTTACCTGTCTTGGTGAATTCAAACTCAAACTTCGTCAACACATCCTAACTGAAAACTCCTGTGATTGCACCACTTAACATCCTTGTCCCTCTTCCCTGGACCTCACCCCCCGCACCGTTCTTTCACTGTTCTCTCTACTTGTCTAGCCCTCTTCCTCTCCTTTCCTTTCCTGCCCTCCCATCTCCCCCTCTTTTTCTCCCCCCTCCCCACTGTCTTCCTTGCTTTTTGTCCCTTACTATGTTAGTTGCTACTTGACAATGCTGCCTGGTTGCTCTCCCTTCCTTGATCTGGCTCCCCTCCTAATTCCCTCCTCTTCTCACTCCCTGCCTTGAACCACGTACTAAACTAATGTGTATTTATTTGCTGTTCTCTTATTCTGTATTTTGTAATACAAATTGCTTAATTGTTTGTGAAACCAGTCTGTTTTCCATTATGGATCTGCCCCCCCACCACCCCATTAACGTGGAACCTTTGTAAATGAGCTGCATGGCGCTCAAAGGTACTTGTAATCCTAGACTGAATAAATAAAAAATAAAGCTTGTGTCTGAACATATTATTTCTATACCATGTTTTGTTACTTGCAAATAGCCATATTAACTTTTCTCAATAGTTTAAAGTTCTTAAAAGTGAAATGTTTTCTTTTATGCAAACCTCATGACAAATTTAAATAAAGTGACTTGGAATTTCAAAAATGCCCTCTCCACTATCAAAAGGAAAACAACTCTCTCACCTTTTAAAAATCTAAAAGCAGACATAGCTTTGCAGCTGAAGACACATTTAACCCTTCTTGAATAAAAGAAACTGCAAATATATTGTGTAAGTCAAATATGTTATAGCAGTTTTAATAACAAAAACAGGGTGGCAGACTGGCAATTTTAATCCGTATTAGGCTAATCATCCTGGATAATGGACCACGATGGGCACTGGCAGTTAATACGGGGCAAACTGAAATTTAGAAAACTGTCCAGTGTAATTTTTATGTATCACATTGTGTTTCCCTGGAGTTTTTGCATACAATTTCTATTTAAATTAGTTGCTATCTGGGTAAATCTCGGTGGAGATTTAAACCTGGTGTTTGATGCCTATTTAGACTGAACTAATTCCCAAGACTGTGAAACTAAATCCAAGAATGGCACTAGTTATCTGTCGTCTAATCTGGGCCTGGTATTGTAAATATGTTGAGAATAGTGTATTCCAAGAGAAGATATTTTTACATTCTGTTTGGTGCTTCATACCCATTATAGCAGAATCAACTATTTTTAAAGAATCATAAGGCCCAATTCTTGTAAAATGTACTATATATAATGGACAAATCTTTACAATAAACAAATTAACTGTAAAAAATAAGGCCCAATTCTCAAAGTTATAAAGTTGACACAAGTTGCCTGCATCACACAGCAGTGATACAAGGGACACCTTGCATCAAACTTTGTGGTGATTTTGATTCACGAAGACCTCCCTATGCCAGACTGGGACCCAGTGCACCAGACTGGCTCTGTGCCATGTTTGCATAAAGCTGGTGGGTGCACCAGAGCACTAGGGAGCTTGTGGCAGATACAAGCCTCTGTATCCTCCAACATCAGGATTAAGGACCCCCCTTCCCAAGAGGCATACATTGAAGTACCATTAGGCCAGCCAGGGCTGGTCTAATGATCCATGCACCACCCTCAGAACCCTCCATGGTTGGGAAGGCACAACGGGTCCAGCCACCTCAAAAGGGCTGCTGCATGAGCACTCAGTTTAGCAGCATTAAGCACCTGAACACCTGCCTTCCACCACAGCCTGCTCATCTCCAGCCCTCCAGAGCCATCTGGTCAGCTATTACATCTACTGTCAGCCTGTGCCTGTTGATGGACTCTCATATATGGCTGTAAGTGACTGTGTTGCTGTAATGGAGATTATCTCAGTTTACTGGCCACTGCATACTACAGTAAGCTGAAGGGGGCCTACTGAACTTGAATGGGGCCAGTGACATCACCAGGGGCAGGTCTAGCCACCTCAAAAAGGGTGCCTCAAGAGCACTGCAATTTAACAGCATTAAATGCCTGAGCACCTGCCTTTAATTGCAGCCTGCCTGTGTCCAGTCCTCCAGAGCCGTCTGTTCAGCTACTACATCTGCTCTCTGCCTGTGCCTGTTGTTAGACTCTTGGCTATGGCTCTAAGTGACTGTGCTGCTGTAATGGGGAGGTTTCTTAGTCCTGGCCACCGGGTACTACAGTAAGCCAAGGGAGGGCTACTGAACTCAAGCAGGGCCAGAGACATTGCCTGGGGCAGGTCCAACCACCTCAAAAGGGTCACCACATGAGTGCTGCAATTTTGTAACATTAAACACCGGAGCACCTGCCTTCCATTGCAGCCTGTCCATCTCTAGCCCTCAAAAGCCATCTGTTCAGCTATTATATCTTCTTTCAGCCTGTGCCTGTTTTTGGACTCTTGCCTATGGCTGTAAGTGACTGTGTTGCTGCAATGGGAGTTTTTTCAGTTTACTGGCCACCACATACTATGGTAAGCTTGGGGGGGGCGCGACTGAACTCAAATGGGGCCAGTGACATCACTGGGAGTGGGTCCAGCCATCCTAAAAGGTCTGTTGCTTGAGTGGTTGCTTGTAGAGTGGCTGCTCGCATGAGTGGCTCATGCAGGAGTGGCATGAATTACTCAGCATGAGTCCAACAGCAAGAGGTAACTGGGAGGTATTTAAAAATATTTGTGTTTAGTTTTCCCATTTCCTATTTTTCAAATTTAACTTTGCCTGTAAATTTTATTTTAAACAAAATTATTAAGTTACTTGTTTTAATTGTTTGTTTGGTCTCTGGACTTCTGCAGGACTGCAGTCTGTGCCTCCAATCCCCTTCTTGTGTTTGAGGTACAGTGCATACAGAATAAATATACACATATGTATTTTCCAGATTTGTTACTTCAGGCATCTTCTCTTTTTCCCGATTGTGTAGCATGTTTTGCCTGCTTAAAGAGAAAGTCTGTTAATGATTTGGGGGGGGGGTGGACTAGAAACAGCCACATTTAGATATACACTGTTGACTTCCCTAATTGCTGTGAAGTCTCTGTTTTCTGGTCAGCTTTGATATTGTTAGGTGATATAGAGCTTAACCCTGGTCCAACTTCAGATTTTCCTGCTTCTCAAAATATATTTTGGCAATCAGATGGATTGAAATTCACATACTTAAATATGCGGAGTTTGTTACCCAAAAGATCTAATGTTGAGGCTTTGATTTCTTTGTATCAATCATGTATTTTAAGGACAAAGAACCTCTGTGTGCAAACACTGAGGCAAGGGTTACCCCAAAGGGCATTTGGCTGGGAAGCCAAGTTTCAAGAAAATACAAAATCACACATGCCCCCACAATGCAAAGCATCATGGGCTGCATATGCAAATCACCACAGAATGTTATGCTGGTCCAACTTTAAGCAGAATTGCATGGTGCTGAAAGGCCTCTCACACAGTTTGCAAAGGGTGCTAACAGAAGACATTTTAATTTTAAGGCTAACTGAGACCAGGTTGAAACCAATTATAAAGGATAATCAATATTTGATTGATGGCCACAAATTGCTGAGGAAGGATAGAGGTGGTAAAAAAAGGGGAGGTGGGATAACAGTGTGTTATAGGGATTGTGTAGAGCTCTCTTGATCAGTTGTAGACTATAGTCCCTCTACAGATTGTGATGGTTCCTCTTGGAAATGACTTTGGGTGGATGTTACAAGATACAGTTTACAACCCATCCAAGGCTGGAATTAAAGGCTGAAGGATTTTCTTGAATTTATTGGCTTAGCCAATTTGGGCAAGGATGTATTAATTATGGGAGATTTTAACTTAAATTGGAATTCTGAATTGGAGTAAAATTTGAAACTATTAATATCAAATTCAGGTCTTTCTCAGTTGATTACTAGTTATACTCATATGAACTTAGCTAGTAACTAGAATACAACATTAGACTGGATACTTACCAATAACCCAACTAAAATTAATAGCAAGGGTACTTTTGCACATGCAATCAGCAATCATTTACCAATTTTTTGTACTTGGAATAGCAAAAAAAACCTAAACCCCTATCAAAGTATATACCCTTTAAAAATTATAATGATGTGAATATGGACAATCTAATGAAAATTTTGAATTTGATTGATTGGTCATTTCTGGATGTTATTCCAGATATACAGTGATGCAGCTGTTGATTATTTTACAAATATACTGATTGAGATCCAGGATACATTCTTACCAATAAAAACTAGATGGGTAAGGGGGACTGTTAATAATTGGATTATCCCTGAGCTGTTTTCATTAATTTTTATTTATTTAGTTTTTGTTGACTGGGTAAGTGTATTAGACAAATTCTGCCTATTGTCAGGCACAACCCGGGGGAGGGGGATACAGATGAATGCCAACTGACTTTGAACCAAATAAAGCTGTTGGTGGTATTTTTAGTGAATGGGGGAAATTTGACCAGGATTCACCCACTCTGCCAACAGAAGGCTTGACTTCCTGTCGGCAAAATGGAGGACCGCAATCAGGATTGGAAGCTGGAAGGGGAAGGTTTGTGCAAGAGCTAGAAATATTTTGACTACTGCTATATCAGCTAATGGTTTGGAGCAGCAGAATATTGCAGCTGTGAGTAGAGAACAGCGAGGTCCTGCATGACCTATACTACCTGAAGGTATGGAAATTATGGTGGAAGAGGATCATTTGAGAGTGGAATTGTAAAATAAAAAACTACAGTTATTGGACATGATGTCAGCTGCAGAGCAGGAATATTTACAAAATAAAACAAAATTGGAAGAAGAGCAAAAAAAAAAAAAGAAAACATTCCATGGCAAGTCCGATGCAGGAAACTAGTAAGCGTTTACCTGTAGGAATAGAGACATGGATGCCCCAAGACAATGTGGTTGCTTCAGAAGTCCCAGGGTCACCAGATGACAGTGTGATTATAAGTGGATCTTCAACAGACTGGACACTGGGAAGCACTTTGCAACAAGCATGATATGGTTGTTCAGAAATAAGCGGTGGGTCCCGGACCTGGCTATTCCTCTTCCGGGCTCTCTAGAATGCCACCAGGAGATGAGACAAGGTTCTGACACTGAGAATGGGTTGAACAAGCAGGACAAAGTTGTGGAGATTACAGCTGAGGCAGTAGTCCCTGCTGCAGCTGTGCAGAATGAAGGAGAGGCTCTAGAGAATGGTACTGTGCCAGACACTACTCCTACAATGGGTAGTTGTGACATCTCTAGAAGATCCTTGCTGGCTTCATCTATTTCTTATCATTCGGTGGATGGTGGAGGAGAGGAGGCTGTGGTCACGTCTCCTCAATCAGGTACATTTTTGGGGGACAGTCAGTGATGAAAGACAGGGCCAGAGAGAAGGTGGCCCAGGACACAACTTCTAGCATACAATCATATGCTGGCCTCTTACACAAACCTGTGGAGGCTGAAAAATGACAGTTTGTGGTCCACCTTCATTATAAAGGGTTGACTCCCCTATCCCCAGATAGGCACTGGGTTGGTAAAACATTGATTAAGGAATCCTTGGGTTTCTCCCCTGCAGAGGTTTATGCATTGATTCATTCTCCCCGGGACCACTGCTATGATGTTAGCTTTTGTACTGTTATGGCATTGGAGAAATTCTGGAGGGTATACTATGAAATAAAAAATACTGAGGTGTGGAAGGATTTCTTGGCCATTCTGATCACAAAATCCAGATTAAAAACTGTGACTCTTCTTTATTGAAATGAAGGGGTGAATATCAATGATATTGCCTTCTGGTTGGAAAAACAGTGCACCATTTTTGGTAGGCTGAACCCCATCATAGATCACAATGGGTTTTGGACTGGGGGGGTTGACATTTTGAATGCAGTTGAAACAGTCAGAGCAAGGCATTCAACATCTACTGAGCTCCTTCTTCTTGGGGAGAGATATGGGCATACTTTTCTATGCTGGTCAACCCAAATGTTGCTACCAATGTGGGTCTTTAGAACACCTTAATGCTGACTGTGAAAAAAATCAAGTGCTACCAATGTGGGGTGATTGGTCACACTGCAACACAATGTACAGCTCCCCCAGTCTGCAACATATGTGGGGATGATGACCATGCTTTTAAGGACTGCCCATGGGCAACCCATAATTCGGAGGAGAGCTCAGATCAAGACTACTACCTCTATCAGGCTAAAAAACCTTTCCGACAGCCAGAGACGGAAGACTTGAGACATGAAGCTTATCCAAAACAGAGAGACAGGGGTGGGGGAGGAAACATAGGGACACGGACTAGACCAGAACACTGAGTCCCAACCTGCACCTGCTAAGGAGAAGCTTAGACCACAACCCCAGAGCTGTAAGGAGACAGAAATGGGGCCACCCACAGAAAATATTGTTACAAAGAGAGCTCCCATAGCCATGTGGCAGTGTGTGACCTTACAACAGGAGGATACTCCCCACCCCCAGGTGGACTACCTGCCTGTAGATTTGGTCAGACCAGAGCCCATTCCCTCACTCGATACAAATGGCATGACTGAGATAGTTACAGCAGACTCAGAAGACCACCTACAACTGGAGATGATTGTTGAGATTAATGGAGATCCCCCCCCCCCCAGTGACAGTAGCCTGAGATGCCAAATCGGGTAAAGCTTTATGCCCCCGTGTCCCTCAGAAACAGATTTGAAACTTTTCAGACTTGGGGTGAGAGGATGGACTCTGAAGACCCGGTGGAGATCTTGCAGGTTTCCCAACCTGCAGGACAAGGACCAGGGGTTGTGTTAGTGAATGCTCCAGCTGTTATGGTTGGTGTTCATAAACGTGTAATGAGATCAAGCACAAAGCAGCACCAACCTCCCTGAGCTTGAACTCTTGAAGCTAGCAAGCCTAAATATAAATAGCATAAAATCAGGATTAAAACACACCACCACGTATGCTATATTACAACAGCTATGTTTTGATGTATTTTTTTTACAGGACACCAGGCTTCATTCAGTGGCAGAGATGGAGGTAGCCACCAGGGAGTGGCACTGGGGGGCATCTTACTGGTCCATAGCTTTGGATGCATGTTGTGGGGTGAGATTTTGTTTTACAACCCCAGAGGTGCAGGTATTAAGAACTGTGGAGATAGACCCTGGTCGAGCACTGTTGTTAGATGTTTACATTAATAATTTACATTGTAGATTAATTAATATTTATGGGCCACAAACCAAAGCTAGTAGGATTGATCTTCTGAAAGCAATAGAACCTTTTTCTTTATACTAGTAGGCAACTGTTTTTTGGAGGTGATTTTAATTACAATGTACAGTGGAGAAGTACTGATAGTGGGACTAACAAGGTATGCTGTGATAGATCATTTTAACTAAAATGGTGAGTCAAGCGGACTTACAAGAAGCGCAGGCTATTAATGGGAAGAGAAAGACCCTGACATTTTACAGTATAAGGGGACACTTGCTCCATGCATTGATTTCATTTTCTTGAAAAAATCTGTACCAGTTATATCGACAGTAGTCCTACCTATAGAAATCTCAGACCATAAAATGGTTGGGATTTCAGTAGCCACAGTACCACCTAGGGGAGTGGGGAGGATGAATTCCACATTGCTACTAGACCTTGATATATGCCAGGAACTAACACAACTTATACAGGACATAATCACCACTATTTGTCTTTGTGATAGTATGAGCCAGTGGTGGGAAGAGCTGAAGTTATGTTTAACAATTTTTTTCCAGTAGAAGATTTCTGAATGCACTAAATCGGTGCAAAATAGGTATTTGCAGTTGAGGAGTGACCTACAATGCCTGCTCTCTAGACAAAATGTACATCGGGTGTGCTTAACTGAGGAAATAAACTTAATAAAAGAGGAAATGACTAAATATCAGTGTAACAGGCTAAAAACTTTAGACAAGGAACAGGCATTTGGGACACATGGGGGGAAAAAGAACAAACAAATCCCTTTATAGAATGTAAAACCAGAAGGGATAAGAAAGTGATGGCACAGTTGGTATCTCAACAGGGAATTTTAGCAAACGATAATGAAGGCATTATGAGACAGTTAGAGGATCATATTTCTCAGGTCTTTGGGGCACCAGCCCCACACTCTCCATTTGTGAGACAAGTGTTACAGGCAGCTGATTGGATGTGGATTAGCATGTGTAAGTTGATTCTTCAGCAACAAAAAATTCCAGTAGGTGATCTTTTTAATATAATTGTACAGGATATACATGTGTTATGTACTTCAGAAAGAAGTATGTATAGCTCACAGATATGGGCCCATTATTGGCAACATTTTCACTGGTTGTGAAGCATTTGAGGAGTGAGAACATAGGGCAAGGAACATTGATTTGATTTAAGTGCTTTATGGTTGGGGCAATTTAGTATATTTCCTCCCCTAGTGGAGGAGGGCGGTTAGTGTTACAATTAATTTATTGTTAGTAAGGGGGAAGGGGGTTGCTTCGCAATATTTTATTTTTGTTTTGCAGACACTGTATAATGTTATACACTTTTATGTTTGCACGGTTACAGTACTAAATTGCATATAATTTGTTTTCAAAATTAAAATTGTAACTTCCCTTACTCTTTTATTAGGATGGGGGGGGTGGGGTTATATTACTAATTGTTTATATTTGGGGTTAGTATAGGATGGAATGAGTATTGAAAGGTTTGTTATTTTTTTTTGACAGTACTATTTGGAATATGATAGGTCTTCAAGTTTTCTGGTGTTAAAAGTATGATGGAATACCTATTTATGTTCTCATTTTCTTTTTCCTTTTGATTCTGTATGATATAGTACTATCTTATATGGATTATATGGTTTTTCTATCCATAATATAAATGACAATAATCCTCTACTCTTTCATGTGGTAGGGGTGGGGTGTTTGGTATAGTATGATTGATTTATATGTGGACTTATGGTATGATGTAATAATTATGTATTCAATTTTTCTTTATTATTTCTTGTATGAAATCATATTATTTCAGTTTTCAGTTTTCTTTTTCTATGATTTTGTATGAAGTAATACTAGTTTGTATATTTTGTTTTCAGTTATAAGATTTAAATAAAAAATGTTATTTTATTTAGTTTTTTGTTTTCCGGGTAGGTGGACCAGCCATAGCAAAGACTATTTTCAGGCATGACCCGGGAGGGTACAGTACAACAATACAGGGAGACATTTCAATACAAGTACAGAAATAGTTGACTATGGTTATACAATTACAGGAAAACATTTCAATACAGGTACAAATTATTTGGCAATAGTATACATAGCAATTTGCAGATGCAATAGCAGTGTAGAGAAAAAATAAAGCTAAGGAAGGAGCAGTACAAACCAAAGACTACCTGAAATTTGTTATAAGGAAGAAAACATGAGCCAGACTGATCAATTTAGTGCTGATAAGGGAAAGAATAAAGTAATGTAGGAGGAATACTGGAAGTGATAGAGGTGAGAACAAGAAGGGAGGGATATGTCAAGAAAGGAAGGGATGAGAGTGAAAGTACAAAGGTGGGGTGGAGCAGATTGGTAAACATAAGTGCACTAACGAAAAAGAGGGTCAGGCCAGTAAAAGGCCATGGAGAGAGAGGAGGGCAGAAACAAGAATAACTATGGTGGTTTGAAGCAGGTGCACTGGTGGGAAGAGTCAAGATGGTTTTGTAGCCCTTTTTTAAAAGATGCATGAGATGGTGATTGGCGCAAAGCTAATGGAAGGGAGTTCCAGTATTTGGAGGCATGGCAGATGAAAACACTCGCACCTTATGTGGTTTTGTGTCTGGGGATGAAGACAGGGGCTTGGTCAGCAGACCTCAGCCCATAACAAGGTGTTAGATTTTGGAAGTGTTTTGCAAGGGATGCAGGTATTTGTAGGTGGACCAGGCTGTCAATGATAGAGCCATACATATGAAGCCTCAGTTCATTCAGAGGAAGCCATCCTAGGTCTGAATAGAGGAGACAGTGGTGTTTCAGATGGTGGGTGGAGGATGCATAGCAACAGATATTGTTATATGTGATATCCCATTTCCAAAGGATTGATTTGCATGCAGAGGCATAAGTTGCAGCACCATAGGTGAGTAATGGAAGGAGTATGCCACGGGCTATGGCAAGTCTTGCTGAGGGAGTGAGCACATAGCTGGTTCGGTAGGCTATTCCAAGTTTGGAGATGACCAATTTTCAGGTCTGACTGATGTGTAAGTCAAAAGTTGGCTGGGTGGAATGTGTTACCTGCAGAAGTGGTATCCAGTAGAACAGTGGACTGCTTCAAAAGGGGATGGGACAGGAAAGTCGGCACCTCACAAGTGCAGCTCCCCCCTCATGCTGCACTACAGTGTTAGTATTGGGATTTTAACCCAAGTGCCTGGTGTGGGAATAGAACCCACAACCTTCTGATCTCCCCACCTCAGAGGTAAGTGTGCTACCTGCTGAGCCACTGACACTGCAAATAAAATAGAGAGATAAAAATTGGAAATCCTTTAAAGCTTCATATAGTTTATCTGATTGGAACAAATATCAACAGTTAAGATACGTATGTAAGTCTAAAATTCAACAGTATGAATCTGATTATTTCCCTAATAAGCAACTTGAGTCTCTAGGGAACCCTGAAAAATGTTGGTCTTCCATGAAGCCTCTTATAGATCTCCCAAGTAAAGAGTCAACTGATGTGATATATAATAATGGTGTTAAAATGCTTGTCTTCTGAAATTTTTGAAGCTTTTATGGATACATTTTTGAATGTAACTAAATATAAGACAGATATTAGTGTCACTGAACAGATAAACATGAGTGCCTTGGTACCTTTATCTAAAAGCATTCCTCCTTTTTATTTTCATAGAATTAAGCCAGTGTGTGTCTTAACAATGTTGAAACAAATGTCAACAAACAAAAGTGCAGGTCAGGATGGCTTAGAACCAGAATTTTTAAAACTTGTATCTGCAGCTATTTATCTTCTGAACCAAAAATCATGGCACTCACCAAGCACACCAGAAAACCTGAAGTTCTGCTCAGGGAATTTGCTTGTAAAACTTCATTTATTTTGAGTAGCAGCAAGTAACAAGCATTTGTCAATGCCAAAGTTTGTCGTTTGGAATTGATGTTGGTATGCACTGATTGGCAGGACTACAGTTCCCAGCAGAAAGAACAAGTTATGCCACCAAGTTCACATTCCTGTTGAAATACAATGAAGTGCATACCTGTTTCCTCAGTTTGTGATCTGGCTTTGAAAAGTGGCATTGTGTCTACAGTTCAGATAAAATAAGGGCACTGGAGCCCGGCCATGGGTTGAGGGGGACAATATGGTTAGAAACGCTAATGCCCCAGGCGTTTGTTGGTATTTGCACTAAAAATTTTCAACATGGCTTTTTGTGGCCCCCACCTCATGAAAGCCTTTGGGACCTTGGCTCATGAATAGTGGCACTGTGATTTTGTTAATCTGTCCTGAACGTTGATTTCTCACAGCAACCGCACCATTGTGCACCAGATGTGCGAAAACACAGTTTGGGCAGGATGTGAAAAATCACAGCTCTATCATTCATAGGGCGGTGTGAAGAGAAGGCAGTGTTGAACATCTGCAGTGAAAATATTAAAAATGCTCGAATGTATGAGCATACGTGGAAACTGCACAACACACGCTCATAATAGTCATTTAATGGAATAATTTCACCAGAATTTCAACATGGGCATTTTGTGACTGCTACTCATGAACACTGTCACTATGATTTTCTTACTCTGTCCTGAACATTGATTTCCCACAGCGACTGTGCCATTGTGTGCCACATGTGCAAAAATACATTTTGGGCAGGATGTGAACAATGACATCTGTACTGTTCATAAGGAGGTGTGCAAAACTGACAATGTTGAAACTCTTCAGTGAAAATATTAAAATTCCTCGACGTTACGAGTGAGCATGGAAACTGCGCAATGCATGCTCATAAAATAATCATTTTATGGACTTTTGTCACCAAATTTTCAACATAGGCATTTTGGGACCTCTGCTCATGAACAGCATCACTCTTATTTTCTTAATCTGTCCCAAACACTAATTTCCCACAGCGACCATGCTATTCTGCAATGGAAGTGCAAAAACACATTTCGGCCAGGATGTGAAAAATGACAGCTATACTGTTCATAAGGAGGTGTAAAAAAATGTCAGTGTTGAAACTCTGGAGTGAAAATATTACAAATTCATGAAGTTACAGTACGTATGTGCGTGGAAACTGCATAACGCATTCTCATACCACAGTCATTATATGCACTTTTGTCACCAAATTATCAACAATGGTATTTTGAGACCTCCATTCATGAACAGTGTCACTGTGATTTTTGTAATCTGTCCCGGACACTGATTTCCCACAGTGACTGCGTTATTCTGCACCGGATGTGTGAAAATCAGGAAGAGTTTAGGAAACTGGGGAGGGGTCTCAAGCAAGTAGCTACTTCTGTCACTTTCTCAGAAGTACTACCTGTGAGAGGCAAGGGAGAGCATAGGAGTGCATGCACCAGGAACTTTAACTCATGGTTGAAGAACTGGTGCTGTGAGGAAGGGTTTGATTCATTGGTGACTGGGGACCCACCTGGAGGATGGAGGTTTGTTCAAGCCTGATGGCCTGCATCCATCCTGGAAGGGAATCCAAGCACTCAATGATAAGTTTAAATGCTACATTGACAAGCATTTAAACTAGCAAAGGGGGGTGGCAGGCCAGCAAGGACGGTACCTACTTGCTCACCCCCCACAGCTAGTAGTGGAACCAGTGAACCAGAGGAGTGGCTATCTTTGCAAAGCAGTGTGCAAAAGATGGAGATCAGTGTCCAAAAGGTGGATAAGCAGAAAAGGGGCAAAATTCAGCAGAAGGGCAAACAGCAAGGAGAACCAGGGATAAATGACAACCAAGGAAGGGGCTGGAGTAGAACAGTGAAGCAGTCTAGGGAGGTCAAATCACGGAAAGCCATGTGTGCAAATGCCAGGAGCCTTAGCAACAAGATGGAAGATCTGGAGGCTGTCATGGTACAGTCAGACCTGGACATTGTGGCCATCACTGAAACCTGGTGTAATGATAACCATGACTGGAGATGGCCATACCTGGCTACAACATATTCAGAAGAGACAGAGCAGGCAGGAAGGAGGAGGAGTGGCACTGTATGTGAAAAAATGACATAAGGGCCACACAGATCCAGGAGGAACAAAATGGGGAGAGATACTGTGGGTTAAGCTGGAAAGGAAAATGGGGCCAGCCATCCACACAGGTGTGGTCTATAGACCACCAGCCCAGGAGGAAGAAACAGATAGGAGTTGATGCTAGCCATCCAAAGGATGGCAGACAAGGTGAGGTAGTACTGGTTGGATACTTCAATATACCAGACGTGGACTGGAGCATCCCAGCAGCAGCATCAACTAGGAGCAGATTTATCCTGGACTCCTTCAGGGTGCCTTCCTCAACAACTGGTCATGGAACCAACTCGGCAGAAGGCAATACTGGACCTTGTGCTCACAAACAGGGACAGTGTGATGGGGTAACAGTGGGGACCACCTGGGTAACAGTGACCACCAGTCATTGTGGTTTGAAATCACAGAAAGAGCAGAACCAAACCACACAAAAACATGTATCCTGGATTTTAGGGGGCAGACTTTGGGAAAATGGGAGATACTTGAAAGAGGCATTAAGGGAATGGGACAGGAATCAGGGTTGAGGAACAGTGGGCAGTATTTAAAATGGGGATTATAAGAACAACAGAATTATGCATTAAGCAGGTTAGCAAGAGGAAAAGGAAAAGGAAGAGGAGACCATTATGGTTTTCCAAAGAGGTAGCAAAGAAAGTGAAAGCCAAAAAGATTGCATTCAGGCAATACAAAAAGACACTGGCAGAAGGGGATAGGGAGAAGTACCAGGAGAAACAAAGGGAGGCAGTGAAGTCAGTAAGGGAAGCCAAAGCTCAGACAGAAGAACACATTGCAAAATCAGTGGGTAAAGGTGACAAAACCTTTTACAGGTACATAAGTGAAAAAGACAAAAGGAGGGATAGTGAGACTGAAGGGGAGGATGGGAGCAGCGTGGAGGATGACAACAATAAAGCTGACATATTGAACAGGTATTTCTGCTCAGTCTTTACTAAGGAAGAGGGGTTAATGGGTCTGAAGGGAGTACAAGGGGTGAGAATGGTGCAGAAATGGACACAAGTCCCTTTACGAGAAAGGGTCCTGAAGGAACAGGAAGTAATAAGAGCTGATAAAGCAATGGGGCCAGATGGGGTGCACCCAGGGTCCTTAAAGAACTAAGAGAGGTGGTGGCTGAACCTCTGGCTATCCTGTTCAGCCAATCACTGGAAACAGGAGGTACCCAAAGACTGGAGGACAGCAGATGTAGTCCCCTTATACAAAAGTGGGAACAAAGAGGAAGCAGGAACTACAGACCAGTCAGCCTCACCTCGGTAGTGGGAAAGATCATGGAAGCACTACTGAAGGAGAGATTGGTGGAACATCTGGTTGTCAATGGACTACAGGACCCAAGGCAGCATGGTTTCACCAGGGGAGGTCATGTCAGACCAACCTCATTGAATTTTTGACTAGGTGACTAGGGAGGTGGATCAGGGAGGGCAGTGGACATGGTCTATCTGGACTCAGAGGCCTTTGACACTGTGCCACATAGAAGACATTACACAAACTGGGGAATATGGGTGTGGGCAGGACAGTAGTGTGGTGGGTAGGTAACTGGCTGGGTGGCAGGACACAGAGGGTGGTGGTAAATGGCTGCCACTCCATAGAGGGAAGAGTAACCAATGGGGTACCACAGGGATCAGTGCTGGGACTGGTCCTATTCAACGTCTTCATCAGTGACATTGCGCAGGACCTAGAAGGCAGAATTTCCCTGTTCGCTGATGACACGAAGCTCTGTAACAGAGTGGACACGCCAGAGGGTGTAGACAGAATGAGAAGGACCTGCAGAAACTTGAAGAATGGTCAAGGGTTTGGCAGTTGAAATTCAATGCAAAGAGTGCAAGATAATGCATATGGGGCACAAAACCCTGGCACAATATATCAGTTGGGGGTGAGGATATAGCATGCACCAAGCAGGAAAGGGATCTTGGGGTTGTCATCTCTGATGACCTCAAGGTAGGGAAACAGTGTGACAAGGCATCAGGTAAAGCAAATAGGATGCTGGGATGTATAGGCAGGGGCATCACCAGCAGGAAAGGGAGGTCATAATTCCGCTATACAAGACACTAGTGAGGCCCCACCTGGAGTACAGTGTACAGTTCTGGAGACCATACCTACGTAAGGACATAGACAGGGTAGAGAAGGTTCAGAGGAGGGCAACAAAGATGGTGCATGGGTTGCATCACAAGTCCTATGAGACAGGTTGAAAGAACTGAACATGTACTCCCTGGAGGAGAGGAGGAGAGAGGATATGATAGAGAACATACAAGTATCTTACAGGGAGGAACAGGGTGCAGGAAAACACTATTTTAAGTGAAAAGATGTTTCAGGACTGAGGGCATGGGATGAAGTTGGAGGAGGACAATTCAGAGGAAACATGAGAAAAATTTCTTCACAGAACGGGTGGTGGACAAGTGGAACACCTGCCAGAGAAGTGGTGGGGGCTGAAACAATCACGGGATTTAAGAATGCATGGGATAGACATAAAGGAATTCTAGAGGGCAGGGGTAAGGGGAAACAGACTTCTAGGAAAACAAACTGAACTTACAAGCTCAAATGGGCAGACTAGGTGGGCCATAGGCCCTTATCTGCCGACACTGTCTATGTATCTATGTATCTATGTAAAATGTATTTCAGCCTGGATGCTGAAAATGACAGCTGTACACTTCATGAGGAGGTGTAAAAAAATACCAATGTTGAAAATCTGGAGTGAAAATATTACAAATTCATGAAGTTACGAGCATACGTGAAAACTGCACAACGCTCGTTTGTAAAACAGTAATGTTTTGGATTTTGTTCACTAAATTTGCAACATAGACCTTTTGAGAGCACACCTCGTGAACAGTGGCATGTTGTTTCATTAATCGGTCCCGAAAGGTGATTCCACGCAGTGATCACAAAATCACCTTTTGGGACTGATTAATGAAATGATAGTGCTACCGTTCATGAGATGGCCTTTCAAAAAGCCTATGTTGCAAATTTGGTGAAAAAAATGCCCAAGATATGCACCAAAGTTGTATAAACCCTATATATGCCATTGTCCTGGACTTTTCCCCCTAAGAAGGACAGACAACTTAGTGTTGTGGTGCTCAGATTGGCAAGCTATTTATTATTTCCAACCATTATTATTTACAAGTACCATTATCATTCATTATTTACAATCCATTCTTTCTTTATTAATTCATCATTTTATCATTTTGATAATAATACAGTTTCTTTTTCTTCTCTTCTTCTCGCCCTCCCAGGTGTAAACCTGGGTGGCTTCTTGCGTTCTTCTCATGTAGGTAACGGTGTAAACTGAAACCGCTTTTCCTTTTCTGTCATTTATTTTTCTCCCCAAATTCTCTTCTTGCTTCCCCCTCCCCTCTTCCCCTCCTATGTTATCCCCCATTTTTCCCCTTTTCTTTCTCTGTTGTCCACCTCTGGCAGTCCAACTTATTCCATAACTGGACCATAGGCTCTCCAATTCCTTTTCTGTTTGGGTGGGTGGGAGGGAACAACATTTTTAACAAAAGAGCAGATTCTCTGTGTGCTGCTCTTTTTATTCCAGGATTTCTTGGTTCTGCCTTCTTTTTTTTTCCACTATGGCATTCCGTTTCCTTTTTCCAGGCTCCACTTACACTGGAATCCATCAAAATCCCGCCCCCTTTATGATTCACTCCACATTCTTTCCTCCCTCCCCCTTTTTATCCTGAACTCTACCATTCTTTCCAGAGGGGAATCCCCATGACAACTTGGTCTTCCCCTTGATGGGGGAAAACTTCATTGCTCCAGACTGCTCCCCCCAAGAAGGACAGACAACTTAGTGTTGTACTCAGATTGGCAATCAATTTATTTCCAACCATTATTATTTACAAGTACCAGAACCATTCATTATTTACAATCCATTCTTTCTTTATTAATTCATTCTTTTATCATTTTGATAATAATACACTTTCTTTTTCTTTTCTTCTTCTCGCCCTCCCAGGAGTAAACTTGGGTGGCTTCTTGCCTTCTCATGTAGGTAACGGTGTAAACCGAGACCACTTTTCCTTTTCTGTCATTTCTTTTTCTCCTCATATTCTCTTCTTGCTCCCCCCTCCCTTCTTCCCCCCCTTCTATTTCACCACCCCATTTTTCCCCATAGCCAGTCTTCAGCTTGTGTTGGATGACTGGTATTCCCACTTTTTTGCTCCCCTCTTCTCTTGTTATCTTCTTACTCGTCTTCCCCATGCTTCAACAAAGCCCATCATCTCTTTGTTAAACATATCTATTTGGTAAATCTGATAAATGTACCCCATCTCACCTGTAAAAACCATCAGCCCACTCTTCCACACCCCTCAATATTCTTGACCCCCCATGTTTCTTACCAAAGTCCCTACTCTCCTGTTAATTTTCTGTCTGGCCCTCTCTACTGCTACGTGACTGTGCTCTCCTGTCCACACCCTCCAAGGTATGATGTCTATCCAAGCCACAGTAACACTGGGTCACCACCATTGTATTTTGGACAAGTCCTGCTTTATCTGCAAATACATATCCAACCATGGCTTTTTTCCAGTGTCATTGCCCCCAAGATGTATAATAAGTGAATCTGGAGCGGGCCTTCTTCCCATCATTTCTCATAAGGTCAGAAGTAACTGTGCCCATCTCATCCCCCTGATTCCTTGCCACCACAGCCTGCACTGTCTGGCACTTTGGTACAGCTGCTTTCCCGTGGTTCTCTTTTCTGCTCTCCTTTCAGCCCAGTAAATGTAGGAGTGCCCGCAGATCCACACCTCTGTAATATGCCCTTCATCTATTTGATCAACAAAAATATCTCAGATTAACTACACCAGGTATTTTTCCTTTCCCCTCTTCTCATTACTATTCTCCACCTAACCCATCTCTTAATCTGCACTTGAAAACAAAAAAGGTGGGAAGACATGTTGCTATTATTCTTTCAAAGACTGAATATACCTCTTATAGCTGGCAGACCTCCACCTTCCAATCTCTAGCACTCTCGCCACTGACTCCCCTTCGTCTGCCAGCTTTGAATCAGCCCCTATTCTAAACAAGTGAGAGGAGTAATTAGAGGAATTCTCTTCAATGAACTCCATACCCTTCTTAAGTATGGCTGTTACCTGATAGCTCATCACCTACTTCTCATCCCCATGCATGAATACTTGCCCCTACTGGGTCACTTGTTCTGTAACGTAGGCCCACAGGGCTTTTACCTGACACATGTCAGTCTCAGTGTGCGCCTTAATGGTCATTACATTCCCTTTTCCCTCCTGATCCATCTTGGATCTCCTAATTATTAACTGAATTATATCTCTTCCCCAGCTCATGTTCCCCCACTCCAACCCCCCTTCTTCACCTCGCCTTCCATGCCCCACTGCTTTACTCACCCTCAATGCCCCAGAAAACATTACTAGATAAACAGTACGAAAAAGTTGTGCCTCATCCTTGACTTGCAAATTTCCAGCAGTACCCTCCCTAATTTGCCTAATAGCCAGTCTGCTATCGGGCGCCTACTATCCCTGAGCCTCTGTCTCATCCTGCTCCAACCTTGCATCATTCTCTGAATGAGCATTGATTTCATGGGGTCATTCCAACCTTTTAAACTACAGACTATGCTGATACCTGCCAGATAAACACCCATTGTGTTGTAAGCCACCCCCCCATTCCCATTGATCTACTGTGAATTTTCCTATATGTTCCTCCGTGACTGGTCCACTTACCTCCATGTGGTGCACTTGCCTGAATGCTTGAAATGCCCGGCAAGCCACTTCATAGGCCCTTAAGGTCCTTGGTGCCCATGAGTTGCGAAACAGCAATTCGGCTCCATCTTGCCAACGTCCCAGATGTTCGTTGGAAAGGGCATTTTCTGTTCCTCTGCTGTCAGTGCCAGTACTCAGAATCAGTCCCACTGCAGATGGGAAAGGCTGTCAGCCAAAATATTCCTCACTCCTTCTATGTGACTGGCCCTGAAGGACATGTTCAATTGCAATCCTCTTAACACTAGCTGTCTCAATACCCTCATTACTGTGTCTGATCTTGCCTCTCTATTATTACGGACATCCACCACTTCATTATTGTCACACCAAAATGTAACCTTCTGATTCTGCAGCTTCCCCCCCACACTGAAGTGCAGGCCCAAATTAGCATGATTTCCAGCAGTGTGATGTTCCTCGTCATCCTTCACTCCACCCATTCTGCTGGCCATGGTTCCAACAACCATTTTCCCCTCACATATCCCCCCATTCCCGACCCTCCAGCTGCATCTGTATACAACTCTAGGTCCATTTTGCATACCCACTCATCTTGCCAAAAGGAACTGCCATTATAGCTCCTTGAAAAGTGCTCCCATACCCCAAAATCTTCTTTTACCCCTTTTGTTATGTCAACCCAGTGATACGGCCTGGATGCCCCAGCTGTGACCCTAGCTAGCTTCCTTATGAATGCTCTCCCTGGCCCGATCACCCTGCATGCAAATTTGAGATGACCCATGACCTGTTGCACCTGTTTTAGCTGTACCCTCCTTCTACTAGGGTGTACCTTATTCAGCTCCTTTAACCTCTGCACCTTTCCCTCTGGGAGCCAGAATACTTCTTCCTGTGCATCCACCTCAATTCCTAGAAACTTTAGTATTTTGTTGGGCCCTTCCGTCTTGTCTGGTGCCAGTGGCACCTCCAGTTCCCCACATAACTCCTGAAATTGGGCTAGCATCTTTACTGCCTCCTAATGTCCACTACTTATTAGCAAAAATCATCTAGATAGTGTATCACCACCCTGTGACCCGTCCTTTGCTGAAATATCCACTGTAAACAAGCGCTAAACTTCTCAAAGTTTTCACAGGCTATAGAACAACCCATGGGCATAGTCTTGTAAAAGTAATACTGGTCACTGACTTTAAATCCCAACAAATCCCAGTCATCTCTCCTAACTGAAAACAATCTAAAAGCTGATTCTATGTCAGTCTTGGCCAGTCATGCATCTGGGGTTGCCCTGATAATCTGTACTGCTTCCTCCAATGTTGTATAAGTCACCCTGCTGAGTTCCTCTCCTACAAAATCATTCACTGACTCCTCTTCTGGAAATGAGAGGTGGTGAATCACCCAAAACTCCCCTTGCTATTTTTTGGGTACTAAACCCAGTGGTAAAACCCTAAGATTCTCCAAGGGAGGGACCGCAGAAGGCCCCTCTATCCTCCCTGCTTCTTTCTTTTTTTCCAACTTCTATTTCAAGATGGTTTCTCGTCCCTTTACTGATCCTAAGTTCTGAGGCTCTCTTGCCTGTCTGGGTCCCATGCATTGCAATGGGAAGCCTTCCTTGAAACCCACTTTGATGGCATCCACCAGTGCCTTGTCTGGATAATGTCGCAACCACTTCTCCCATACTCCTATCTTGATTGGGGTATTTGCAGCCTTATATCTCTCCCTATCCTTCAAACACCCACTCACCCTTGTTACACATTCTCCCTCTATGTTAGTATGCCTGGGCCCCCTCCCTCCATAACCTCTTCTCCTGGCTCCTCTAGTCCATGTTTGTCCCCTGCAACCTTGTCTGCTCCTGCAAAAGGACTGGGTAGTTATGCCCTGCGTCTCCCCAGCCTGACCCCCTTGATTCCATGTAGTGGTCCTACATCTTGATGCTGGGTGGGAACCACTGCATCTTGAATGTGCGTGCTTGAAACGACATTGTGGCCATGAATAAAACTCCCTATTGTAACCCTAGCAGCCCTCCTGGGGCAGCCTCACCTGTTTTCCCGCTTCACCCTCAGGAGTGGATTGATCAGTAACATAATCAATCCACAAATCTAGCTGCTTCATGTCCCATCTAACATCCCCATACATTGCCATCCTTTGACGAAAGAGTTCATCGTAATATATCCATCCTATTCCCCCCTTTGACTTCCGTTATTATTAGGGAGTATGTGATTAATGATATGCCCATTTCTGATTTCTTTTCCATAACAATGGCTGAATATGTTGCAAACCCTATGAACCACCCATCCCATGTCTTTCCCTTAGGGAATTTGTCCTCTTCCTTCTTACCTAATAATACCACAGCTGCTGCCATCTCACTCCTACCTATGTTCTTGGTCTCATCATTCTTTGCTGCCACCTCCCTACTCACTGAGGCAAATATGTCTACATATTCCCTTCTCCATATCTTCTCTTTTGTGGCCAGTGGCACATGTTCACCTATTCTCATACCAGGGGCTCCTATGTCCCTTGTTCCTTTCCTCATCGTTCTGCTATCCTCTCCACCCCCCCCCTCGCTGTTCCCCTTATCGGCCTTAATTTTGGCCAACGCCATTTCCATCTGGCCCAAACCTGCCTCTCCAAGGGCTGATATGATCTGTCCTATATAGTCTTTTATGCTATTGCCCATTGATCCTGATACCATACTTGCAGGCCATTCTGTTCCTGGTGGCCTAGCATCGCTGGGGCTCATCAGTGGCTGCTCTATCAGACAGATAGCTGGCTGATGTACCGGGGGCAGGAAAACCGGTACAGTTGCAGGTCCAGGTGTGGGTTCCGGTACCAGGAGAGGAACTGGTGCTGGGTGAGGTACTACCAGTTCAGGTACTCTAGGTTGTGGTGGTACTGGGGTGACCGGCCCATGAGGCACCACTGGCTCTGGCTGCAGCCTCTTTGGACTGGATGGCCTCCTAGGTCGCCTTTTTCCCTTACCCCTTTTCCCTTTGCCGCTTTCCTTTTCTCCCCAGATCTCTCTGGTTCCTTCCCTTCCACCAACTTCCACATCATGTTGGCCTTCTCTGTCAGTTGCACTATCACCTTGTATGCCTCCTCCTTCGACGACCAGTTCTTCCTCAGTGCCATCCTCCACTCGCATACCCGTGACAACTGGGGAATAAACTAACAAGTTGTAAAGCGTTAGTACCCATCGTGTTCTGCTGTTCAGCATACCCTAAGTCTGGTTAATAGAAACCTCTTAAATTCAGTGTCCTGCCAGCTCCCCATCCCCATGTTTTTTTTTTTTTTATATAGGTGCCATCCTCCTTTTGGCCCCTCAACCTCAACACCCTGTCCTCCATTCTTTGCATCTGCCAGCAAAAGAGGGGGGGAGCTCCCTATACAAATCAGAGCAGAACCCTCTTTCTTGTCCTGCCTCCCCCATACAAAACCAAAACGTTGTTTCCACCCAGACTGCCCAAGATACCCTCTGCCCCTACTAATGCGCCCCTTTTTGTTTTATTTTATTTATTTATTTTTTATTTATATATGTGTGTGTGTGTATATATATATATATATTTTTTAGGCCCTCAGCCACTCTGTGCGGTGTGGCCCCTGCCATGCAGTATGGTATCAGCCGCTAAAACTCTCCAAACCACTTGCACTCACTCTCCCAACTTCCTTTCCTGCAGTATTCTTCCCAAAGGATAGCCCAAAAGTCTTTCCTTCGGATAACTCCAGAAATTCCCCCACCAAATGCACTGCTTGTGCCTGCATCCCCTTTTTGACCTCACGGCCTGGGCTCCCACACCGCGATTATGGCGTCCAGGCGCCGAATACCCCAAACTACGTGGCTCTCGGCGGAGGCTCACTCCAGCCACCACATCTTTGTGTATTATTAGATTCTTTTTTTCCTTCTTTTCTTTTAAATCCTACCCTGCAAAATCCCCCCTCCATCGTCCCAAAGGGACCCTCTTACAGTTTCTTCCTCATGTGCCACATGTCCCTCTGTTGTCAAGTTACTCTCCACACACCTGCTTCCAACCCCTCTGTTAATACCCCGCCCTCTGCTTTGCCCCTGCTCGCTCCTCTAGTTTATGTTTTTTTTTTTTTTGCAAGCCCTTCATGTGCACCATGCTGTCATCCCTCATATTCCACAAAATTGTAAAAACTGCTCTAAATTGTTGCTTGTTGCCTCAGGCAGTTAGCTAAAGCAACCAAAAAAAAAAAAAAACTTCTCAAAATTCCTGAAACTGCTGCTTTAGTGGACTTGTTGTTAAAAGACCCACTCTCTGAAATGCTCACGGCACTTGGGATGGCCAGAAACCAGGCCTCTCTCTCCTGCAGCCACCCAAGAGATCAGTGCCATACAATAATTAAGCCATATTCCCCATAATTGTAAAAACTGCTCTAAATTGCTGCTCGATGCCTCAGGCAGCTAGCTAAAGCAACTAAAAAACCTTATCAAAACTCTTCTTGTGTGGCCTCCTCGGCCCTTTTCCACGGATGACATCAGATGCCAATTCCCTATTGCGTGGCTCTTGCTCACCAGGCCTCCACATGGCTTCTGATTATTTCCACCCTTTCCACATGGCGACCTGTTTTCTGCCCCCCAGACGTCCTTTCCACTTCTTTTCTATCCTCTCATGGCACTTGGGATAGCATTCGTTTCCTTTTCAGATTGCCCCATGCCATACTGCTTCTGCCCTCATCCCCCCCACCCTTCTACTCAAGGGAGACCCTGGCTGGACTCGCTCCAAATGCTCTGGCATACCAGCCAGCCCCTACTACCTCACGCCAATACACTTCTCAATCATCACACAGCAGCCCCTTCCCTGCTGAAGCTGCTCTCCCAATCAGTCATTCCCAGCCACTGGAGAACAACATTGTTTGCTGGATTCCTTTATGTAACCACTGAGAAAACATATTTGAACAATTTTGTAGGGAACAAGAAATTGCTACACCCTGGTATAATTTAATACAAGCATATCAAATTTACTTTTTTTTTAAACTGGAATTACAGCCTTCCCACCACCAATCCTTGTCAGCCCTACTGTTTGCTGTACTACTTAAAATGCTCCTCACAACTCATACCTCCTAATACGTTCAACATCTTCTTTGTTTTTTTTTTTTTTTTTTAACTTACCAATCTAAATCTTGTCCTGGTAGGTATAGCAGGATTCCGCTGCAACAAGTTGTTCCTCAATCCACAGGTCTTCACTCAAATGCAACCGAGAAACAAACTTGAATTCCTATTAATCTTTTTGTAGACTGATAAAGATAATTATCCGTATCCTGCCTGAAGCCAATCCGACATGCTATAATTCTGCTGAGTGAACCCAACAAAATTTTTAGCAAAAGAGGCAGATTCTCTCTGTGTGCTGCTCTTTTTATTCCAGGATTCCTTGGTCCTGCCTTCTTTTTCTTTCCCGTATGTCTTTCCATTTCTTTTTTCCAGGCTCCACCTATCCTGGAATCCACCAAAACCCCGCCCCCTTTATGACTCACTCCAGATTCCTTCCCCCCTCTCCCTTTTTATCCTGAGCACTACCATTCTCTCCAGAGGGGAATCCCCAGGACAACTTGGTCTGCCCTTGATAAGGGCAAACTTCATTATACAGCTTACCAGCATTTCTTCAGTTTGCGGTCGGCTTTGAAGAGTGCAGATGTGTTCCTGGTACACCAAAGATTGTCACGCCGGGCTCCAGAGGTAAGTATGGGTTGGGGGAGGTGGGAGTGCAGAGGGTGGGCATGGGTTGGAGGGGCCACTGGACTCAACAAGGGACAGTTTCCTATTTTACAGGTTAAAAAAAGACAACTTAACATTGCTGGGAGTTTTTTTTTTTTTTTACAGGGACATTTGGCATGCTGGGGTGGGCTCCCAGCGTGCCACCTGAGTGTTTGTGGGGAGAGGGCTGTAGCCAATGGGGGACTGAACACCCCCATCAGCACACAACAAATAAGGGGGGAGCAAGAGCAGAGGGGGATTGGGCACCCCCCTTGGCACACAACTAATTGGGGGGACATTATGCCGACAGGGAGTAGGCTCCCCAGCTGGCAAATTAACTGGGAGAGGGCATGCCGACAAGGGGAATTGGCACCCCTGTTGGTTTGTGCACTGCCTCACCCAACAAACTGGGGGGGGAGACGTTATGCTGACTGGGAGTGGGCTCCCTCATCAGCAAACAAACTGGGAAGGGGCATGCCGACCGGTGGATTGGGCACCCCCATCAGTTTGTTTGTTTTTTAACTGTGAGGGGGAAGTCCTGGGCTCAGTGCGTTCACACTGCTGTAAGCTACAGCAGAGTGAACACGCAACAAGGAATGCAATGCAGGAATGCAACTTCAAGGACCGAGCCACGCCACTATTGGTGCAGCTCTGTCCTTTGAAAAGTTGTCCTGCTCTGCCGAAACAGCAGAGAGTAAGTCATCACAAGCCTGCTGACTGATTTGCCTGCCGCTAGAAATGGAGATCTCCATTGGGCACACCCCTGTAAAGCACCTTATAGCAATGAGTCGTCTGCACCTGCGCACCACAATAAACTCAGAAATGACCCTCGTGGATCAGGGAGATGAACAAACAAAGCTCTGATGTTTCACCTAGTTAAAGGCTTTTTCAAAGATAAAGCCCCCTAGAGCTACGTCCATTTATATAGCTAACCCATGTGTCATATGATACCTTTTCAATTATCTGAAGTGCTTTCAGTAATGCATATATTTAATTTATGCTCCACCACTGTGTAAAACAATACTTATTATAATAATGTTCAAAGACATTTAACAAGTAAACACATTTTTATGTTGGCCTTTACGCTTGCGCACCAGCCAACATCTTGTGGTTTTTACAGATTTTGGAGTTGTGTCAGTGTGGGCAAATGCAGGGCATGCATTGGTCAGTGCATCCCTCATTCCCCAATAAGCCAGCATGCAGGCACTCACACAAGAAATATGTAAAATGGTCAACACATGTAAGGAAGTATCGCTGCAAGGAGACACAAGCTCATCATGCAGCAGCACAATAACATGCCTCCCGAAGTGCCTTTCCTGGAGAAGTATTTCAATAAACATGGTGGCAGTGGCTGCCACCACCATCTGCCATACAACATGTATACAGCCAACTTCAGGGGTGCACAATCCCTCTGTCGGCATGTTAAATCATCCCCCCAAGATTGTGTGGCACACTGGGAGCCCCCCTAGTATGCCTCCCCATAAGGAAAGCCGGCTGTCGTCAACATGTTCTGGCCCCACCCCCATTCTGTACCACACTGGGAGCCCACCCCAGTGTGGCCAGCATCATCTGCCACAAAGTCGTGGGGCACACTGGAAGCCCACCCCAATGTGCAGAACACCTGTAAAAAAAAGAAAACTGTCCGCGGTGTTCCTTTTTTTTTTAATATCTGAAAAAAAGAAAACCGTCCCTCACCAGGAGGCCCCCAACCCGCACCACCTTCTGTGCACCCCGCCTCCCCCCTCACCCCATGCTTACCTCTGGACCTCAGTGCAATGATCTTTGGTGGACTGGGAACACGTCTGGACTCTTGAAAGCTGACCGCGAACTGAAGAAATGCCGGTAAGCAGTATAATGGCATAAATGGTTTTTTTTCAACTTTGGTGCATACCTCAGCCACTTTTTTGAATTTTGCCTCCAAATTTTCAACATGGGGTGCTTGAGACACCACTCATGAACACATGCACTGTCATCCGTTACTCGGGCCTAAAAGGTAATTTCACAGTCACTGCACGAAATCACCTTTCGGGACCAATTAACAAAATGACAATGCCACTACTCATGAGATGAGGTCCCAAAAATCCTATCTTGCAAATTTTGTGGAAAAATTCCAAAAAATTACCGTGTTACAAGTGTGCATTGCACAGTGTCGATGCATGCTCGTAACTTTGACAATTTTTATTATTTACACTCCATATTTTCAACATTGCCTTTTTTTCACACCTCCTTATGAACAGTACAGCAGTCTTTTTCCACATCCTGCCCGAAATGTGTTTTCACACATGAGGCACACAATGGCGCGGGCTGTTGGAAATCAATGTTTGGCCCCGATTAACAAAATCACAGTAACGCTATTCATGACCAGAGTTCCCAAAATGCCTATGTTGAAAATTTGGTTATACAAATCCCCAAAATGTTTGCGTTACAGGCGTGTGTTGTGCAGTTTCTATGCATGCTCGTGATATCACCAGTTTCTTATATTTTCACTACAGATTCTCAACAATGCCATTTTTTTACATCTCCTCATGAACAGTGCAGCTGTCATTTTTCACATCCTGCCTGAAATCTGTTTTCGCACCTATGGTGCCAAAATACACAGTCCCTGTACAAGGTCACCTTTCAGCAAACGAACCCATAGTGCCACTGTTCATGAGGTGGGGTCGCAAACGGCTCATGTTGAAAATTTGGAGTGAAAATGCCAACAAATGCCCTGAGCATTAGGGTATCCACTTGTACTGCCCCACCCTGTACAGACTGACAGGTGTCAGGGGTTTGACTTGCCATTGTCGGCTGCAATGCTCATGCCATTCCACCCCCCTCACCCTTCAGCCAGTGACAGGCATCAAGGTGTGACTTGGATTCTTCGGCCCCAATGTTCACCCCATTCTCTTACACTGTACCTATGTCAGTATATTTCCTTATGGAATGGGGTGAGCATAAGGCCCAAAGATTCCAAGGCACATTGCGGCACTTGTCGGTCTCTGCAGGGTAGGGTGAGGTGAAATGGCATGAACGTTATGACCAACAACCCAAAGGCACACCACATTGCCTGTCACTCTCTGCATGGTGGGGCTGGGATCGCTGTCAGTTCACTACTTCACTGCCAATCATATTGTGCATCTCTCTAACACCTGCACTATCAATGCCAGTGCCAGCAAGCCAACATTCGGCATTGACAAATGCTTATTACACTAGAAGACATATTAAAATGTCCCTCATGTTTTTATCCTTTACATCTTTTTGGCTTTTTTAAAACTCACATTATTATTTTCTGGAACAACAGTTCCTTACATCTTAGATTAGCCTATTACAAAGGGCATTTAGAAGGGGAACAAGATAGAACATTATGTGGCTAGAGAGATTCTGGAATCTTTATTCCTAGATCCTTCCAGTAGATCCCAACCCAGTTTTGGGGATGAGAAGTTTATAAAGTTCAGAAAGTATTGACTAAGTCCATCCACATATTTTTCTATTTCATATGAGATGAGCCATGGTTAAATAGATGGAGACAGTTATTTATCTGGAGAAATGTCAGTGTGTGTGGGGGGTGGAGTTTGTATACTGTAGATACTGGATGTAATTAGATAGAAACCTTTAGAGAAATCTTTAGGAAGGATGCTACTTCACTTACAATTTCAAACTCATTGGATCTTCATGAATCTATAGGAGAGAAGCAGAAACACTATAGATATTAATGTTTGTCCCTCAGAAAAGAGTTTTATCACATTCAGTCCCCTTCATTTGTATGCCCCCTATGTGTGCATATCCAAAACATCTCTCTTTTACTTAGGAGGCCTTCCCTGTCTCTCCCGTAAGCCCAGCCTCACATGTTCAAGACCCACAAAACTCAATTCATGTTCCATTTTATTCATTGCATTTTTCATGTGTACCGCCCACACATAATCCAAGTTATGATTTTTAATCATTTGCAAATGTCCCCCATCCTTTCCTTCCATCTTCTCTTGGTCTTCCCCACATAAAACTTCCCCACATTTGTAATCTGCCATGTAAATAACGTATGAAGTATCACAGCTGATGAAGTTTTAAACATTCCACAGTCCCTTACAGCAGCACAATATTTGCAATGGCCACAGTTTTTACACCCTTTTGGGAGGGAAGGATCCAGTTCCATGGCTTTTCTTTGGAATGGATGAATGAACCAACATATCCCTAAGGTTCTGAGCTCTCTGGAATACCATTTTCAGAAAGGTCCTAGCAGTGTCTGTTAAACCTGGATCTGCCCCTAGTGCATACCAATTCTTTACACACTATCTCATTAATGTTCCATGACCTAATATTGTTTGTGGTAACACAGGTTATTTGGTCCCTGGGACTATTGTTCATATTGGGGGCTACTTTTCTTCTCATAAGGGTTTCTCTATCTATTTCATCACATGTTCTTGCTTTTCTGTTAGTATTATCAGCATACCCCCTCTCCTTAAAGCACTTCTCCAGCTCTTTTAGTCCTTTTTCCAATTCCTCTGTCTCACTACAATTATGTTTAACCCTATAAAACTGTCTCTTTTGTATTTTGTTCATGGTATGGTGAGGGCGACAGCTGCTAGCAAGCAGCACAGTATTTCAATCCGTAGGCTTTCTGTACAGCGCTGTGGCTATGTTTCCACTCTCTTTGGCTCATATCTTGAGGTCCAAAAAGGATACCTCTGTGTTACTAGCCTCAAGCACAATGCACAACTTCCTATTGGTACTGTGAATATAATCAACAAACTCAAGTTCTTCGATGTCACCTCGCCACACCATGAGCACATCATCAGTAAAGAGGAACTGTAGAGAGAGAGATCAAGTTCCAGGATCCCAAGAAATGTGCCATGAAGAAACAGGAGTTCAAACAGGATGAAAACAAAGAAATTATTTCAGCATTCAATGTGGACATTGCTACATTAAATTCTTGGTTGATGCAACATCATCTTTCATTAAACAGTAAGAAAACTAAATGCATGCTTTTCAGATCTAAACCTAGGTTATCCAAATGCTCACCAATGCTGATTTCTGACTCCAATGGTACCTTTCTAGAGTAAGTTTCTGAATTTGAATATCTGCGGGTACTTTTGGACTCACACTTCACTTTTCCATCTCAAATAAAGGCCATTAGTAGACAAGCTAATCAAAAATTAGATGTGTTGTTTAAAGAGCAACTGACACCTTCAGGACTATTTTAGCAAAACATAATATTTAGCCACAGTTCAGCATGTATTTCATATTAATTAAGTATTCCTCCTCCCCATTACTTATTATTGAAGTCATCTGCATGCAGATAGGATCTTTACTCTTAAATAATTAATCTATTCCTGCTGCTTTCTCCTTATCTAAGGTCATAATGCATTGTTTGTGACATCACAATTACTCACATGGCAACAGATTGTGATGTCACAACAGGCGCATATGACTTGAAGAAGAGCGTAAGCTATAGAAGCAAATGAACTCTAAGGGATCGCTAAGGTATGAAGATCATCTATTCATGCAAATCCCCTTAGTAATAAACAATGGGAAGGAAAAATGTATAGAATATATATAGAATGCAAGCAAAATTGTACTAATTGTTAAGGATTTTAAGGTTTTCTTTGAGGCATCAGTAGCTCTTTAAACTTAATAGTTGCTTAACATTGGAAGCCAGACATATTATTGTAAAAGTGTATTGCTGCAGATATTAAATTATAACTTTTTTGTGTCTGCAAATCTGTCGCCTACTGATTTGGCTCTGTTAACTAGGACATTTCATGGGATTTGCCATTTTGCATTAAATATGCCATACAGTACGCATCATCATGTGTTGTACGCAAACACTGGTTGGTTACCACCGTGGCTTAGTTGTCTAAATAATCTATGCTGTGTTGTGGATAAATAGCATCCAAGTCTCCATTATTTATGCTTTTAGACTTTAGGAAAGAACACAGGAAACTTAGATCATCTGGAAAATATTTGCTTTCTTTTCTAATTTTTTCTGCTACTATGGGTCATTATAATGTCTCTGTTTATGCTGCTAAATGTTGGAATAACCTGCCTGAGTTTCTACACAACTTTAAAAGTCATACATAGAAACAATGAAGCTGATGGCAGATAAGGACTGCAAGGCCCATCCAGTCTGCCCATTTTTCTACCTTATGAATGTGCCATTGGCCTGTACTCTGTCAATGGCCTATCTATTCATACTCATCTTTATTGCTCCCTTATGCCTGTCCCATGCCTGTTTGAAGCCCTGCACTGTATTCATATCCAGCACTTCCTAAGGTAGGCCATTCCATGCATCCACCACCCTTTCTATGAAAAAGAACTTCCTCATATTCTCCCTTAATCGGCCTCCCTCTAATCTCATGCTGTGTCCTCTTGTCCCTATTTTTCTTATATTGAAACATGTTAGACTGTTTCACCTTGTTGATGCCCTTAAGATGTTTGAAAGCTTTGATCATATCACCTCTCTCCCTCCTTTGCTGTAGGGTATACATATTGAGCTCCATTAATCTGTCCTCATATGTTTTTGGATGCAGTCCCTGCACCATTTTGGTTGCCCTTCTCTGGACTGTCTCCATTTTATTAATGTCCTTGTAAAGGTGCAGCCTCCAGTACTGCACACAGTACTCCAGATGATGCCTAACCAGTTTCTTGTAAAGAGGGATTATTACCTGCCTCTTATAACTTGTGACACCCCTACTAATACATCCCAACATCCTTCTAGCCTTACCTACTGCTTTAGTGGTCTGTTTGGATGATTTCAGGTAATCTTTGATGATGATGTCCAAGTCTCTGAAAAAGAGACTTGCAAGAACAAGGGGACACAATTTAAAGATAGAAGGAGGGCGGTTCAGGGGCAATGTGAGGAAGTATTATTTCACAGAGAGGGTAGTGGATGCATGGAACAGCCTTCCTGAGGAAGTTGTGGGGTCTAAAACTGTGGGAGAATTCAAGAATGCATGGGACAGACATGAGGCAATTCTTTTGGGGGGGGCAGGAAGATAAAGGCTGTTGGTTAACTAGGATCTGCGGCCTATCCTGTAGGTAGGGAAATGGGCAGACTAGATGGGCCTAGCAGTCCTTATCTGCCATCAAAGTCTATGTTTCTATGTTCTATGTTTCTCTTTCTTCCCTTGTGATTACCAGCAACTCCCCTCCCAACCTACAAGTGCCTTCAGAGTTTCTCTTCCCTATGTGCATGATCTTGCACTTATTTGCATTAAACCCTATTTGCCACTCTTTTGACCATTGTTCCAGTTTATCCAGATCTCTTCTGAGTTTGCCCACCCCATCTGGATCATCTACTCTGGTGCAGATCTTGGTGTCATCTGCAAACAGACAAACCTTACCCTCCAGTCCATCTGCAATGTCACTGATGAAGATATTGAAGAGGTCTGGCCCCAGGACCAATCCTTGAGGTACCCCACTTGTGACTTGCATCTCTTCTGGCTGTATACTGTTTACCACCACTCTCTGTTTTCTGCCTGCTAACTAGTTTGCCACAGAGTTGACCAACTTCTGACCCAGTCTGAGCCTACCCAGTTTATTAATCAATCTTCTATGTGGAACAGTATCAAAAGCTTTGCTGAAGTCAAGGTAGATGACATCAACTGCTCCCCCTTGGTCCACCACTCTGATTACCCAGTCAAAGAAATCTATGAGATCAGTTTGACAGGACCTTCCTGTTGTAAACCCATGCTACCTTGGATCCTGTGCTCCTATGGATTCCAGGTGTTACACTATCCTTTCCTTAAGGAGTGCCTCCATAATCTTGCCCATTACTAAGGTGAGACTGACTGGTCTGTAGTTCCCTGCCTCCTCCCTGCTACCACTCTTGTGGAGTGGGATCACATGAGCCCTTTTCCAGTCTTCTGGGACCTCTCCTGTGCTCAGAGACTCACTAAATAGTTCTGATAATGGCTCTGCTAGTTCCACCCTTAGCTCCTTTAGTACCTTGGGATGTATGCCATCAGGTCCCATTGCCTTGTCCACCCTGAGCTTATCGAGCTCTTGTAGGGCCCTTTCTTTTGTAAAGGGACTAGTGCACACCTTCCTCCACCCTGTGTCCATGGTGCTGAGTTGTTAGCCCTGCCCTACTGCCTCCTCAGTAAATACTGAGCAGAAGTATCTATTTAGGATAAATGCTTTTCCTTGGTCCTCCTCCTCACACTCCCCCTTATCCCCTTTGATCTTAGCAATACCCCCTCTGGACTTTCTCCTTTCACTAATGTATCTATACATAGAAACATAGACTTTGATGGCAGATAAGGACCGCTTGGCCCATCTAGTCTGCCCATTTCCCTACCTACAGGATAGGCTGCAGATCCTAGTTAACCAAAAGCCATGCACCACCACCCCCCACAAGATGCCTTATGTCTGTCCCATGCGTTCTTGAATTCTCCCACAGTTTTAGACCCCACAACCTCCTCAGGAAGGCTGTTCCATGCATCCACTACCCTCTCTGTGAAATAATACTTCCTCACATTGCCCCTGAACTGCCCCCCTTCTATCTTTAAATTGTGTCCCCTTGTTCTTGTCTCTTTTTCTGAAAGATGCTACCCTCTTGGACTTTGTTGATTCCACTGAGGTACTTAAAAGTTTCTATCATGTCCCCCCTCTCCCTTCTTTCCTCAAGGGTATACATATTAAGCTCCTTTAGTCTCTCCTCATATGGCTTCTCTTGCAGACCCTGCACCATTTTAGTTGCCCTCCTCTGGACTGCCTCTATCCTGTCTATGTCCTTGCGGAGATGGGGTCTCCAGAACTGGACGCAGTACTCCAGATGGCGTCTCACCAACTGTCTGTACAGAGGGATAACAACTTCCTGTTTTCTGCTGCTGATGCCTCTCCCTATGCATCCCAGTATCCCCCAGCCCTCCCTACTGCCTTCTCACATTGCTTGCTAACCTTAAGGTCATCTGATATGATTACCCCCAGGTCCCTTTCCTTTTTTGTTGTTGTTACTACCTCCCCCCATTGTGTATTCTTCCCCTGGGTTCTTGTTTCCCAGGTGCATTATTTTGCACTTCTTTGCATTGAATCCTAGCTGCCATGCTTCTGACCATTCCTCCAACCTTGCCAAGTCCCTTCTCATCCTTTCCATGCCTCCTAGTGTATCAACTCTGTTGCAGATCTTTGTGTCATCTGCAAAAAGGCATACTTTTCCTTCCAGTCCCTCTGCAATGTCACTGATGAAGACATTAAAAAGGACTGGACCCAATACTGAACCCTGCGGTACCCCACTAGTAACCCCTCTTTCTTCAGAGTGGACTCCATTTACAATTACCTTCTGTGTCCTGTTGTGCAGCCAATGTTTATCAGGCTACCACCCTGGGACCCACTCCCAGGCTGGTTAATTTGACTATCAATCTTTTGTGTGGGACTGTGTCAAATGCCTTGCTAAAGTCTAGGTAGGCCATGTCCACAGCCCCTCCCTGGTCTACTACTTTGGTCACCCAGTCAAAGAAATCTATTAGATTCATCTGACATGACCTTCCCGCTGTGAACCCATGCTGCCTTGGGTCCTGTGCCCCACTGGCCTCTAGGTACTCAACTATTCTTTCCTTCAGAAGTGACTCCATCACTTTTCCTACCAGAGGTCAGCCTGACAGGTCTGTAGTTTCCTGACTCTGTCTTGGTCCCACTTTTGTGAGAGAATCACATCCACCTTCCTCCAGTCCTCGGTACCACCCATCCTCCATGATTTATTAAAAGAGTAGCCAGTGGTTTCACTAGTTCCTCCTTAATTCTTTTAGAATTCTGGGGTGAATTCCATCAGGACCCATTGCTTTGTCTACCTTCAGTTTTAGGAGTTCTTGCACAACCCTTTCTTCTGTGAAAGGACTGGGATCGACCCCCCTATCAAGAGTGCTTCTGTTGATTGGATTAGGAACTTCTCCCTCCTCTTTTGTGAATACTGAGCAGAAATATTCGTTCAGTATCCCTGCTTTTTCACTGTCCCCCTCTGCCCACCCACCGTTCATTCTATTCAGCCTCACTATCCCTCCCTTTGTCTTTTCACTTCGCTGATGTACCTATAAAGGTTTATCCCTTCTTAACCGAGTTGGCTATCTTTTCCTCAGTTTGGGCCTTTGCTATTCTGACTTCCCTCCCTGCTTCCTTCTGCCTTAACTGGTACAGCTCTCTGTCCTGCTCCTTCTGTGTTTCCTTATACTTCTGGAGTGCTATCTTTTTCTTCCTGTCTTTCACAGCCACCTCTTTTGAGAACCATAGTGGCTTTTTCTTTCATTTTGATTTGTTTATTTGCTTCACACAAAGGCTTGTTGCCTCTATGATGGCAGTTTTGATGATTCCCCATTGTTGCTCCACACCTCCTTCTAGCCTGTTTGCTAGTGCTTTTCTGAGGCACTCTCCCATCTTGCCAAAGTCAGCCCTCCTAAAGTCCAGTACCCTCACTTTTGTATGGCTTGACTCTGTAGCTGGGTTTAATGTGAGCCACACTGTTTGATGGTCACTTGTTCCCAGATGGCAACCCACTTCTAGATCTGAGATCCTCTCACTGCCCCTATTTGAGAGTACGAGGTCTAAGATTGCTCCCTCATGAGTGGGTTCTGAAACTAGCTGTCTGAGGCCTGCCACCTGTAGGGCATCAAGAATGGCCCTGCTCTTGAATGTGGCTGCAGCAAATTTGCTCCAGTTAACATATGGCATATTCAGGTCTCCCATCAACAGTATCTCCCCTTTCTCTGCCATTCTAAGAATGCCTTCTATCATATCCTTGTCCATTACCTACCCCTGACATGGGGGTCTGTACACAACCCCAGTGCGGATTGTGGTGTCCTTTCCAGTCTCCAAGGTGACCCACAGTGCCTCCTCTCCTCCCTGTTTACTCTTTTGTTCAGTTGCTTTTATCCCTTCCTTTACATAAAGAGCTACTCCTCCCCCTCTTCTCCCCTGCCTGTCTCTCCTGTAGGTTATGTACCCTGGTATGTTAACATCCCAGTCATGGTTCTCTGTGTACCATGTTTCTGTGACTTCTACGATATCCAGGCATCCCTCTTCCATCAAGGCCACCAGCTCAGGGAGCTTGTTGCCCAGACTACGGGCATTGGTACTCATTACCCTCCATTTCCTGATGGCCTTACTCCTTTTTGCCCCATCCCTGTCCTTCTTGACTTTGTCATTTTCTCCATTTACTCCTGCCCTTCTCCCTATCGACACCTCTATGTTGGTGTTACTACCGTGATTTTTTTTGGGGGGGCTAGGATTTCTCTGCTCCTTTCCAGTGCCTCCCCCTTGTCACCTTCTTTTACTGTTCATGCCAGTGTTTCCTTGGTTTGGGCCTTTGCCTGCCTTACTGCCTTTCCTGCTTCCCTTAGGGAAGTTTGATATGCTTCCCTATCTTCGACCCACTGCGTTACCTTATATTTCCTGAAGGCCAGCCTTTTGGCTCTGACTTTTTCTACTACTGTTCTTGAGAACCAAAGTGGTTTCCTCCTTCTTTTGCTCTTGCTTTTCTGTCTAACACAATGGGATGTTGCTTCAAGTATTGCATGCTTAATGCTTGCCCACTTTGCCTGCACCCCTCAGCTGTATTTCTTCTTGCCAGGGCTAGCTTAACTCTGTTGGCCATCTTATCAAAGTCAGCTCCTCTGAAGTCCCATATTTTTGCCTTGGAATGGGATGATTTAGTTCTAGTGGCCAAACTGAACCATACCATGTGATGCTCACTGGCCTCAAGTGAACTTCTACCTTCTAACTTCTGTGATCCTTTCCCCGTTAGTCAGTACTAGATCTAGGATAGCCCTGTCTCTTGTGGGTTGTTCTACCAGTTGTTTGAGGCCCTCTCCCTGCAGGGAATCCACTATGTGCCTAGTTCTAGCAGATGTTCCTGCTGGTATTGACAGGGTGGCTTGTGCAAATCTTTGAGAATCAAGCCCATAAACTTTGCAGTAATACTATGTCTCCTACATGTAGCAACATAACAATCTCTAATCACTTCCCAGTTACTGGTTTTAAAAAATAGCTAAGGCTTTACTTGTTGAAACAGTTAGACTGTGTTTGCTCGAATTGAATACATCTATTGGTGTGTTGTATTTAAGTATTATTCCTGCATTTTGCATGATGTACTCTTGTTATTTGGTTGCATTTGTATGCAACATGATATTTCATCTTGTAGCTGCCTTTTAACTGTGGCTCCGGGTCATTCATTTAAAAGGGTGTTTGGCTTAGTGTACTTACTCGGTAAACAAAGTAAATAAATAAATAAACAAAATGTGCCGCCACCCACCTACGGTCTCCCAAGCTGAGATGGCATCATTGTATGTACACTGGCATTGAATAGGGCCAGTGCACCAACCTGGTAAACAAACACAACCTAATGGAAGAGCTCTGGAGCCCTTTGTGGTACAGTGTTCGCAGTGGCCCCCATGAGGCCCAGCATGTAGGCCTCCCAACACGCTAGCACAGCAGCAGCCCCTTTGATGCCCCATCATGGTGCTGGTGCCACCCCTCCCATTAACCTGTTTACCACCAGCCCTCCCCATGCACTGCCCCACCCCCCACAACCCCAGCAGTCTACCAGTTGGTCTCTTTTCCTGGGCATAGATGCCAGCCAACTGCCACGCAGCTTGCATCAAACCTCTCTGATGCATCATCTTTTTGCAGTATGGCTCCATTTTCCGTAAGCTGTGGGACTTTGGCACCGGGACCCTACCCAATAGTGAATAGGGTGCAAGGTGGCTTGCGACGATCTTTGAGAATCAAGCCCATAAACTTTGCAGTAATACTATGTCTCCTACATGTAGCAGCATAACAATCTCTAATCACTTCCCAGTAACTGTTTCACTCTAGCTCAGCTCAAACGTTCAGGGGCAACCATGAAGGAGGTTTAATACCTCAAGGCTAAAAGATAAAAACATTTGTACATAGCTGAGTGATGAAATGAAAACCTTTGCAGAAATAAATGACATGTCAGGGGCCAGATATTCAAAATGTTGTCCTGGTACAAAACCCAATTTGCACACATAAACCAGGTTTGCACCAAGGTCCCATATTCAACAGCCCATTTTGAGTGGGTGGACTGGGATTGCACTATGGCAATCATTGGACTTGTGTGCAAGGCACAATTAAGCACCACAGGAGATGGGAACCTGAATATCATCACAGTCCAACATTCAGAGTATATGCTGTGCTCAAGTGCACTTTGCATAGTCCCCTTGCAAGGAGAAAATACTGCCAACTGAAAACATGTTTTAATCCAGTGCTACCCTACCAGTTGCCAGAGGCAGTGCATCGGCACCCCACCACCACCCCAGCACAGTACTTCCTGGTGTCTAGAGGTGCCCCCTGCCCTCCTAACCCAGTCCAGTTATATCAGTAAAATGTCCCTTGTGTCTAGCAATGCCCCCTCCCAATCCCAGAGTTAGTATTTCAACCCTCTGGGTTGATAATTCTCTCCCCTGCCCTGTAACTCCTTATTTTAGATCATCTTGATGGGCTCTGCCCCTTGAATAAAGAAGGATCACCTCATACACTACTTACAGTAGTTTTACACAATGCTGTTTGTATTGCCTAAGTTTAATTGTTTTGCTAAAGTCTAAACTTGTTAAGTCTATTCTGTTGTAACCGTGTAACATTTATGTTTTCACTGTTTGTCTCATCTCTGACATGGAACCTATGTAATGAGCATGTTCTCAAAAGGTGTTATTCCAAGATTACAATAAATTAAATAAATAAATAAGATATCTTAACAGCAAGTATACAGGAGACTTATAAAGCCCTAAACTCCCTTAAATTCCTTACACATTTACATAAATAAAACCATTCTAGTAACTCCTCAATACTGCACCAAATAATGCTGCTTAAATATAAAATAGTCATGCTCCAATCTAGCAAAAATGATGGTGCTTCATATAGAGTTTGACAATCCTCCATGGAGTCGGGGGAGAAATCAGACAAATTGGTTGCATTCAGAATCGAACAAACGCAGGCACAAAATAGTATCCAGGGAGTGTGTAGAGACAGCGGTGTTATCATTTCTTCAGTGGAAAATATCAACTTCTTTTATCAGTTCTGCAGTAACCTGTACAAAAGCAGGTTGAACATTGCTACAGTAGTTCAAATGCTCAGTCCTTCCTAAACTCTCGAAACCTTCCAAAATCTCATGCATCACCAGAGATATACTGAACATAATGAGGAAAAAGACACACTAGTTAACTGAACCCTCCTCCATGTTTCTGTTGCTACAGGAGAAAGCCTGAGGGACCATTAAAGGGTTGCGGTCCCTGTCATGGAACAGGAAGAGGAACAGCCAAAACTACATAATGCAGGAAAACAATCTTCCTGCCATGTTCATTACTATGTTGCAAAAGGACTTTACACTCACTTGGTTGCCTGCAGAACCAGCAAACAATACTTATAAATGGTCTAACATTCAAAGCATTTAATCTATATAGAGGCAAATAATTGTATTGCCTTTTATCCCCTAGTTTTTTGGTTACACAGTGGCTGAGTCACTGATACAAGCCATCAAAACACCTAGGAAGTTGATGAAACTATGATCAGAAAGACTGACTGAAATTTTTTCAGACACTGATGTGCTAGTATCACTTTAAAGTCATTAAATCCCTATAACATAACTAGTTTTCATTGGTGTTCTCTATTGTTTTACGAGTAAAATGCAATAGCATGCAGCAGACGATGCTTGCTTACCTTATTGGACAATAGGTGTACAGCCATAGCAAAGAATACTGAAGGAAACCTCGACTGAACCATATTAGAAGGAGTGCTCATTTATTAGTTCACATCAGTCAATCAGTCTTTATTTCATATAGCACACTTCTCAATTGTGACTCAGTGCACTTCATAATAACAGTTCTTAAAAATGCCTAAAAAATGCAATATATACATACAGATGTATACCCAAAAAAGTACAGATAATTTCAATAAAAATATTCCTAACTTCCCATAAAAGCCAGTCCAAACAGGACGGTCTCAAGCTCCGGTTTAAAAATGTCCACTGTTGGACTATCTCATATAATGTGGAAGGGAGTTCCACAGGATTGGGGCCATGTTAGAAAAGGCACAAGCCTCTGATGTTTTTAAGTGGATCCTACGAACTTCCAGTAAACCCACATCTGTGGAGCGAAGGGAGGGGACAAACTGGTGGGGGATACATAGATACATAGACAGTGTCAGCAGATAAGGGCCTATGGCCTACCCAGTCTGCCCATTTGAGCTTGTAAGTTTACTTTGTGTTTTCCTAGAAGTCTGTTGCCCCTTAACCCTGACCTCCAGAATTCCTCTATGTCTATCCAATGCATTCTTAAATCCCATGATTGTTTCAGCCCCCATCACTTCCTCTGGCAGGGTGTTCCACTTGTCCACCACCCGTTCTGTGAAGAAATTCTTCCTCACGTTTCCTCTGAATTGTCCTCCTTCCAACTTCAACCCATGCCCTCTAGTCCTGGAACATCTTTTTCACTTAAAAATAGTGTATTCCTGCACCCTGTTCCTCCCTGTAAGATACTTGTATGTCTCTACCATATCCCCTCTCTCCCTCCTCTCCTCCAGGGAGAACATGTTCAGTTCCTTCAACCTGTCCTCATAGGACTTGTGATGCAATCCATGCACCATCTTTGTTGCCCTCCTCTGAACCTTCTCTACCCTGTCTATGTCCTTACGTAGGTATGGTCTCCAGAACTGTACACTGTACTCCAGGTGGGGCCTCACTAGTGTCTTGTATAGTGGAATTATGACCTCCCTTTTCCTGCTGGTGATGCCCATGCCTATACATCCCAGCATCCTATTTGCTTTACCTGCTGCCTTGTCACACTGTTTCCCTACCTTGAGGTCATCAGAGATGATAACCCCAAGACAAGGGACCAGGAGGTCTTTCTGGTACATGTATAAAAAAGTGATAAAGCTGGCTGAAAAAGGTAAAAACAGGATATTATACAAAACAAGAGATAAGGGGCAATCTAAAATGGAATTTAAAAAGTAAGGCCAATGACCAAGTTAAGAACGATCTGAAATGTTGGAGGCTTTGGGATCCCTGGTTCCATTGTTATTACTGGGATTTTCCAGTGAAGGAATTCACACTCTAGTTCTCTGCAAAACACCATACCAACCTGCTTCTGTAAGTACCATATGAAGAATCTGTACCTACCACATTCTTACTATAATAATTCATGTTTCTCTGTGTTTCTAAGGATCCTTAAACTGACACAAGGTGCATCAAACATCCACCATGCATCAAATCCAGGTGTGTCAAATACCGTGCACCATATTTTACAGGAAAAGTGTTCTCTGTAGTAAAGTCCCCAAAATGATGTAAGAGGTCTGCAGCATCAAAAATGTAGCACATGGGGCAAGACTGATGTAAACTGCGTAAAAATAGAATGCATGGAGTGAAAATGACACAAGTTGAATTGAAAATACGATGCATGGAGTAAAAATAGTACAAGCTGAGTCAAAAATTATGGCAGATGAAATGGCCTCTGGAAGTAATATTATACATGCTGCAGTACTTGAGAAAGTATTATGATGTCTACAATGCAGGACTCTTGCAGTAGAATGCCATTCTTAGTACTATATTCATGTCTGCTTCACTGCTATGGGCCTCTGTATATGCTCTGGTGTCACTTAGACCAGCTGGTCTAACAGCAGCATGCATGTTAAGCACAATGGCTGGACCTAAATTCTTTGAAAATCCCAAATAAAGGGATAGCGCATAATTTTTGTGATGCAGGTATCATTTCCGACATGGGGCAGGCGTTAATTTGATGCAAGTATGATGCAAGCTAGTCTGACTGATGCAGACCTGTTTTTGATGCAAGCATGGTTAGAAAAACGGAATTGACACTAGTTTTGACACATTCCTCTCTTTGAGTAATTTTTTTATGTTTGCCTGTGTTTGTGCAAGAAACATTTTGCTACATTGAATGGCATTTCAGAGGTGTGTCAGTGTCATGACCAATACAGGTCAAGCTGCACTGGGCTCGTCCCTGAAAGAGCAATGAGCAAGCAAGAGGAGTATGACAATGTTAATAGTTTATGGGTGGAAACTTCATGTAGTTGAAAGGACTGAAGTGTCCCAATGAGAAAGTGCCTCCGTCCTTTCATTTGCATAAAGCTGTCAGTCAAGTAGCTCTGTTACTTTATGCCTTTGTGGATCCTGAGAGCAGACTTTTTTTTCTCTATCACGAGCAAATATCAGTGAAATGCAGCCTCCCCTTCCCCCCCTGCACCAACACAAATGTTTTAGCAATTGACAGCGACTGGCTCTGCCCTCCACACTCTACACCTTGTTCAGCCACCCTCAGTCACTACTGGATGTAACACTATTTAGAAATATTGGAGGAGCTGATAATGTGCAGTGCTTGACAGTTTGCATAAGCACCATATCACTAGAGTATCTAAATGTGTTACATTCTGTTGTGATCTCTGATGGAGGCTGGATGAGGTGCAGAGTGGAAGGCAGGGCCGAGTGTGCAAGAGATTGGGAAAAAAATTAAAGAAACATTTTAAAATAGCAGCAGAGGCAAAACATGTACATATGTTAACTGGTTCTAGTGTTCTGCGCAGAACACTAGAACTAGTTAATACATATAGAAAGATTTACGTTTTGCCTTTAAGTTCCTGCTATTTTAAAACGTTTCTGTAGTGTAGCATAATTTGTTCCCCTGATCACTTCCACACTTAAATGAAATCCAACATCTTAAGCACACCTAACTGTTGATTTGACAGACCAGTTGACTGGATTTGATGTCCGGGTTTGTTGCAACTTTCCCCTTCAGGGTGCGACTGCAAAGCTCTGCAAATAATAGTGTATGCATCTGCATTTGGTAAACACAGCAGCAGTAGTTTTATAAACATACACTTATACTTAATTACTGAGGATTGCTGACTTGCTGAGCAGGTATGAGCATTAACACTCCTGACACATACCATGCAAGCAAACATTCGGCATTGACAAATGCTTGTTTTGTTTTGTTGTAAGCACTGTTGGACATTCTCTGGCCTTTGAAAATCCAGCCCCTAAAATCCAATCCTTGTGCAGATAATGCTATATACGCAAAAAAACAATTCACAAAAACATTTAATTGACCGATTTTTCAGTAGATGCTTACTCCTTATGGAACAACTCCAAAATTACTTTTGATGGGAAACCCTGAAAGTTAGAACATAAGAGAAGGCTGGCATTAGATAACTGTGGCATATATTGAATGCATCCTCTGGACAGCTGTCAGTCTTAAATGAGTTTTGGACATAATAAAAGCACCATAAAAATGCCTTTTGGATCTGTTTGCAACTTAGAATGCCCCACAGTCCTTAACACCAACTCTGCAGTTACTTCAGATAAGGGTTAGTAAAAATAATTAAAAATTCCTCAGGGCAAAGGGGGTGCCAGGTCCTTTCAGAGCGTGATCCTGATGTCATTCAAAGTATTTGTACTAAATGAGAGAAAGAGTTAAACAGTACAGTACAGGATGAACAATGTTTGGATCTATGGAGAAATGTAGTAGTAGTAGAGTTTATTTATATCTGGTGCCCTTACCCAGAGGCTTGGGACACCATCACAAAACAGATGTAGTAGGACATTGTAAAACAACACAACCAATTGAATTCTATTAAACACATTAACACCTAAAATAGCATTTCCTATTAAGCAATCTAAATAAACGTAAAAAATAAATAAATAGCACAGCTAAGATAAGATGAATAAATAGGATAAATGCATACCAATTTGATAACTTTCTCAAGACAAAATAATTAAATACAAAATACTGTGCTAGTGGTATTGTATACTGCTAGTCATGAACCAAGTGGAGTTTGCTGCAGATAGATTATGCTGGAGGTTTTCAGGTAGAAACACCAACTTAGCATATTGTGGGAAAGGAAAACAAATTCTACATGTGGAAACATAACCGATAACTTAGTAGTTACAGAAGCAAAAATAATCAATGACCTTCAGTTTTCTTATTAAGAAACTGCTCTTCAATATATTTATAAGCCAGTACCAACAATTGTGGTACTTATTACAGTCTCATGGGCTTAAATTGACCTCTTCCCCCAGTACTGGTCTAACCTCTTCATCACCTGTACCTGGTACCTCTTCCTGTCAGTTCACATTGGGTTTCCACTTTTACTCCATTGTAACTGATAGACAGATAGATAGATAGATAGATACAGTAGATAGATAGCTAGATAGATAGATAGATAGATAGATAGATAGATAGATAGATAGATAGATAGATGGATAGATAGATAGATATATAGATAGATAGATAGATAGATAGACAGACAGACAGACAGACAGACAGATATATAGACAGATATTTTATTTACATGGTGCTCCTTCCCGGAGGCTTAGAGTGCTGCACAATTCACAAAGCATCAAATAAAATGCAAACAGCAGCAATCACATTGTGGATAAATATACAATTAAGATAAAATCAGAATCAGCTCTAAAAACAGATTATGCATCACATTTACATCTAGCACAGCAAGACAGTCAATAAGCATACAGTTATTTCAATTGTTATACGGCTCATAGGCTTGGCCAATTAAAAATGTTGTCAGGCCCTTTTTAAAGGCTTCCACTGAGGGTGCCTTACTCAAACAATGTGGCAGTAAATTCCACAGGGCTGGCATGGCCACCGAAAAGGTCTGATCACCAGACTGCTGCAGCCTAGCTCTGGGAACCACTAGGAGGCAACCTTCGGAGTAATAGAGAGAAAGGGTTGGGCAATGAGGAACCAAGAGGTCTTGTAGGTAGTTTTGTTCTCAGCCATGTAGGGCTTTACAGGTCAGCAACCTGACCTTGAAGACAATCCTCCACCTTATCGGCAGCCAGTGCAGTCCATGGAGAACAGGCATGATATGATCAGATCTTACTGCACCAGTCAACAGCCTGGCTGCTGCATTCTGCACCAGCTGCAGACAGAGAACATTGCCTCCAGATAGCCCTAGGTGGCAAGCATTGCAGTAATCTAAACTAGATGTGATGAAGGCATACACTAGGGTGGCAATGTCCTTGACCAGTATCAGAGCTCAGATCTGGGCAATGTTCCTCAGATTGTAAAAAAACATCTTGGACGATGACCGACACCTGAATATCAAGAGTCAGACTGTTGTTAAGGAACACACCCAGATCCCTAACCCAGTTGGAGGGGATCAAAGGGACACCCACTAATGTCAAGCCAGGATCATTCCTTGACCCTTCTCCATCCGGTCGATGACCAGGTTCCACCAACGGTAAGTTTAAGTCTGTGCACAGTGTAATACCTATATTAGGTCACTAGATGGTGCTATTGTAATGCAGCATACATCTTAGAATTGAAACACCAATATGTATATAAGTTCCAAAAGACACAGACAAAAATGATGACAGGTAATGAATAAAACAATGAATGAGATGAAAATGAGATAATTAGATTAAAAGTGACTTAAAGTGACTGTTGAATTTTTATAAGGATTAACTGAATAATTGATTTAATTATCTAACTATATAAGGGTGCTATGCATGATGTAACCTTTACCCCCTGATGAAGACTCATTTGTGAGTCGAAGCACTCGGACAAGTTAGCGCTTTGTTTTATATGTTGCCTGTTGGTCCTTTCATTCTCCAGAACGTAATAAATATGTATTTGCATATTATTTGTGTTTGGACCTGGATTCTTCCCAGTACAGGTAAAAGTGCTGAGCTTTTTCGGACTTGTTGTTTACTTAGGGTTGGCTACCCTTTTGTCTCAGCACCACCCCACTGCATTTCTGATCGCAGCACATCTGTTTGGTTTTCGTTCCACCAACAGTACTTCCATCTTGTCTGGGTTGTGTTGTAGCCATTTATGAGTCATCCAGTTCTGGATCTCAGCCAGGCAGGTGTTAAACACAGGGGCCGCCATCTGGTTTCCATGTGCATAGGACAGGTATAGCTGCAAATCATCAGCATAGCAATAAAAACCCAGCCCATACCACCTGATAACATCTCCCATTGGCAGCATATACATGGTGAACAACAGAGGCACCAGAACCAAACCTTGCAGATCTCCACAGTGCAGTGGCATTGGGTTAGATGAGGATACCCCCATCTTCATCCTTTGCACTCTGCCTGTGAGGTAGGTTCTGAACCAGCTGATGACAGTGCCAGTTAATCCACATCAGTTCCACAGATGGTCCAATAGCACCTCATGGTCCACAGCGTCAAATGCCCCAGAGAGATCCAGGAGAACAAGACTGGTATGCTCTCCCCTATCTCTCCCTAATAGGAGATTGTTAAGCACCTTTGCCAGGGCAGTCTCCATGCTATGTCCAGGCCTAAATCTAGACTGAAAGTGCTCAAAAGTGGCTGAGGAAATGAGACAGACCTCTAGCTGAATGGCCACCACTTTTTCTAAAACCTTCCCTAAAAATGGGAGATTTTAAGACCGGTCTGAAGTTAATGAGACATTCTGGGTCCAATGAGGGCTTATTTTAAAGGGATCTCACCAAAGCCTCTTTCAAAGCCACCGGGAAGACCTCCACTCCTCAAAGAACACAGGACAATCCCAGCAACCACAGATCCAATCTGGTACATACAACTGACCAAACGTTGGGTTGGACCTGGGTTTAGATCGCTATAGGTAGGTCACAGCCTCAAGACTATCTCAACCACCTCCTCCACTCCAACAGGATCAAATTCATCCCAGATAGGAGGGATGCCCCAACATGTCCTAAGCCAGATACCGCAAGCTCCATAAGCGGCTCTGAAGGAGAGCTCAGTCATAACTGAGGACACTTTATCGGCAAAGAACAGAGCAAACTCATCGCACCATGTTCTTAAACTAGCTCCCCCAGTATGGAGACAGGCTGAGCGCAACAGCCTATCCACCATCCAGAAGAGCTGAGTCAGGCTATTCCTTGTTGCAGCAATCTACCTTGACAGAAAATCTGCTTTTTTCCAGAAGATTGCCCTCTGATAATAATCATAATATTACTTCAGAGCCAATTTGTCCTGAATCAGTCCCAATCTCCTCCAGCATCACTCCAACCTCCTGCCCTTTATCTTTAACCCCCTGAGCTCCCAATCAAACCAGGGGGACCTTAGAAGAGCAGATAAGGGCCAGACATGGAGAGACATGATAGAGTCAAAGACTGCAGTGACAGCTCTATTATAGGCTGCCACCACCTCCACACCCACCGTGCAAGCAGCTTCCAACCCGATAGGTTCATCACTGCCTGGAGTCCTGTTGGGGACAATGTCCTTAAAGAGAGGTACTAGACAATCTCCACAGAGGACGGACCCTTGAGGGGGCCCCCAAACATGAACCTCATGGTGCTATGATCTGACCAAATGACCAGTTCAATCCTGAGGTTGTCAACCCCAAGACCCAGTGTGAACACTAGGTCCAATGTGTGTCCATGCAAGTGGGTTGCTGAGGTGACAATCTGTGACAGGCCCAGAGCCTTTTGCTCTGGAGGAGGTCATGCCCAAATGGCAAGAATCCATCATATACCCAAGCATTGAAATTCCCTAGAATTAACCATCTGGGGGATTCCAACATCAGGCCAGCAACAAACTCCATGACCTCTTGTAGAAACTCCCTTTCCCTGCCAGGTGGCTGGTAAATTAGAAGGATTCTGTAACCAGCACCAGGACCCCCCACACAGCAACACTCTCAAAAGTCCTGGTAGAACCCACCAGTAGCACCGCAAGGCCCAGGCTGGCTTTAAAACAAATGACCACTCCCTCACCGTTGTGATCCTTCCTCAGGGTATGTACCCACAGAGTACAGGGACAGAATTTCTGCCTCCAAAATGGGTGTAACATTATCATTCAGCAAGGTCTCTGTAATGTAAGCCAGGTCTACCGAGGAAATTAGGTCCATCATTATAGCGGTCTTATTCCTCATTGACCTTGACATTGCAAAGCATCGCCTGGGTCGGATGGGTGGGAACTGCTGGACCAACAACCCCCTGCCCATTATCCAGAGTTGAGCTCTTGGGTATGGGGATCAGGCAGGGAGGACCCCTATCCAGTACCCATTTCACCACAGGGCACCCCTGGGCCTCACCATCTGAATCGCCCACTCTCTGACAGTCACCCCCGTGCCCCTCCGCACAGATCTCCAACCCCATGCAATCCCCAAGGCCCTACACCTTGCATACATTTCTGCAGGCAAAGGGGGTTCAAAAGGTCAGAGGTTGTGCAAACATGCTGGAGAATAACCGTACCTTAAAGGTCTATGCCACTAACACATCCTGCCTGTCACTATAAACTACAAATTCCAATTTCTAAAATCCCAGCTCCTACCAATAAATAATCAACCCACCCAACACTTCAATTATCAAATTAACTACTTAAAAATACATTTCTATCACACAATCCCACTCATCCATTCGCACACAGCATACACACAACACAAAATCAAAAACTTCCCCTCCCTCCCAACCCAGTTAACAAAATATTACTGTCCCAGGCAGTCCAAATAATTGGCAGAGTCCACAGTACACCACTTGATCTAAATACATCAATCCATAAAATCAAGAAAGTTATTTTGTTATTTTGTGGGGCTCTCACCACCCACAATAAAAAGATTCCTGAAAAGTCTTCCCCTTCAGTCCCTTCAGTAATCAGATGTATTTCCAACGTGTGCCCATCCAAAGCAGGCTCTCTCACAGCACCAGAAAATGTTTGTAACTGTAATTTTATCCCCTTGAGTGCTCTTATCACTCTCAGGGAACCAGTATTAGAACAGATTCAAGACACAGGAAACATACGAACATATGAAAATGCCAGCAGAAATAGGCCTTACGGTCTGTCGAGTCTGCTCGATTGTGCATGCTAGTCCCTCATCTTGTAGCTGCCCCTCCCACTCCTCCCCTCCTTAGGTTTACCCTCTCCTTCACCCTGTCCTATCCCCTTTTGAAACTGCCCACCATCTTACAGGGAACCACCTCCTGTGGTAGAGTGTTCCACTTGCCCACCACCCTTTCCGTGAACTGTCTCCTTACCTCCCTCCTGAATCTTCACCCCTCCAGTCTGAGACAGTGCTCTCTCATGTTCCTTCCTCTTCTTAATTGGAAGATCCCCTCTGTTCGAGTCTTGTTCATCCCTTTCAAGTACTTAAAGGTCTCAATCATGTTCCCCCATCCCTCCTCTCCTCCAATGAATACATACCTAGCTCGCTCAGCCTTTCCTCACAGAGCTTGCCCTCCAATCCCTGGATCATCTTTGTCACTCTATGCTGCACCTCCTCCAACAATCAGACATCCTTCCTCAGGTATGGTTGCCAGAATTGCATGCAGTACTCCAGGTGCGGCCTGACCAGTGACCTGTACAGGGGGAGGACTACCTCCATACTTCTGGAGGAGATTCCTCTCGCTATGCATCCCAGCATCTTGTTCACCTTCTCTGCTGCCTTCCTACACTGAGCAGAGTTATTCATGCTCTCTTTTATAAGTACTCCTTGGCCCTTTTCCTCCATGGTGCTACCTAACTGTACTCCTCCCAGATGATAGTTCTTCCCCTGGTTCTTTGCTCCGAAGTGCATTACCTTGCACTTCTTATCATTGAACCCCAGCTGCCATGTTCCTGACCATACCTGCAGTTTAGTTAGGTCATCCTGTAGCCCCTTCCACCCCTCAATGTCATCAACCACCACCCCCATTTTGGTGTTGTCTGCAAACAGACTACTCTTATTTCAGATCCCATGTGAGATATCAGCTATGAATAACCGAACAGCAAAAGCCCCAGCACCAATCCCTGTGGCACCCCACTCGTCACTGCCCTCAGTGCTGAGAGTTCCCCTCCCACTACCACCATCTGCTGCCTACCACTTGGTCAATTCTTTATCCATTTCACTGTCTTTGCTCCTGCCTCCACAGCTTCCAGCTTTCCCCCCAGCCTCCCGTGTGGCACAGAGTCAAAGGCCTTGCTGAAATCCAAATACAGGACATCCACTGCATGGCCCTTGTCTAGTTTCCTTGTCACCCAATCATAGTACTCAATGAGGTTGGTCTGGCAGGATCTGCCAAAGACAAACCCATGCTGATGCCCATCCTGGAGTCCATTGTCCTCCAAAAAAGTCGCCAGCCTCTCTTTCAGGATTGTCTCCATGAGCTTCCCCACGATTGAGGCTCATTGGCCTGTAGTTTCCCGGTTCATCCTTTGGGCCACCTTTGTGAATGGGCACCACATGGGCCATCCTTCAGTCCTGTGGTACACATCCCGTGTCCAGGGAGATATTGAACAGGTCTGGCAGTGGCCCAGCCAGAACCTCAGTCAGCTCCTTGAGTACCCTAGGATGAATGCTGTCTGACCCAGGTGACTTGTTCACCCTCAGTGCCCTCAGTCTTTCCAGTACCCTGTCCTCAGTAGTCCTCACATCTGTCACCCCCTCTCCCCTCCTGCCTACCCCCACCCCTCCCCTGTGGTGCCTGCCCTGCTTTCTCTTTCGTGAATACAGCAGTATTCATTTAATGCCTCTGCCTGATCTTCCCCTTTCTCCACCCACCACATCTTCTTTTATCCTCATTATGTGGTCCTTGTGTTCCTTCTTTCCCTAATGTTTCTGAAGAAATCCTTTTCTCTGTTTTTAATACCCTGAGCCAGCCTCTGCTCCCTGGAAACCTTGGCTGCTCTGACTAGTTTGGTGGCCTCTCTGGATTTCTTCATTTACATCTCCTTGTCTTCTCCCCTGCCTGACTTTTTGAACCTCCAGAATGCCTCTCTCTTGGACCTCACCCCCTCTCTGACCTCCTGAGTTATACAACTGGGCTTCTTTGCCCTCCCTTTCTTGCTCTGTGTTCTAGCACATGCCACCAGAGCCTCCACAAGCCCCTTTTTTATGACATCCCACCTCTTACTTGTGTCCCAGCCTGGTTGAATCCCCTCCAGGTGCCCCGCTGGAATTTCCCCCATGTTTTTAAAGTCTGCCCGCCTAAAGTCAATCACCTTGGTACCTGTACTCCCAGTTTCCCTCTCCATGTTGAGTGTGAACCACACAGAGTAGTGATCGCTCCCCACCAGTGGGTTCTCCACCCCCAGATACTGTACCTTTCCATCTCCTCATTGGACAGTACGAGGTCCAGAGTATGTTCTATCTGAGTCGGCCTGTGGACTAACTGCAACAAGAAGCTGTCCTGAAATGCCTCTAACAGGACTTGCTCCCTTGCACTTGTGGTGGATGGGGTACTCCAATCCACCCAAGGTAGGTTGAAGTCCCCCACTACCACTGTGTTACCCTTCCTGTAGTCCCTTCAGATTTGCTCAGATAACTCCCTGTTCAGGTCCTCCAGTTGAGCTGGTGGTCTATAAACTACCCCCCTCCTCAGTGTCCTGCCTTTTGAGTCCTGAAAATGCATCCATAGGGCCTCTGTCCTGCCGTCTTCCCCCTCATCCCTTGCACACCTTATCCCCTCCTGTACATAGATCGCACCCCCCTCTCCCCTTGGTCCTATCCTTTCTGAATATCCTATACCCTGGGACCATCAACTCCTAGTCCTGGTACTGGGTGGCCCACATTTCTGTGCTGGCCACAATATCCACCCTCCCCTCTGCAAATATGGCCTGAAACTCAGCTGATTTGTTTCCAAGGCTCCTCGCGTTCAGTGAGACCACTCTCCAACCCACTCCCTTCCCCCCTAACCCCTTTCCCTCATTCCCCCCATGTCCCCTCCCCTTTGCCTTCCCCATTAACTGGGGGGTAAGCTTGTCAGGTCCCCCACTCCGGGACCCCTGTCTACCAGCTGACCACTCATCACCCCCCTTCTAGTTTAAATCTATCTTTGTTTCTGCGCACTCCTCTATCTTCTGCTTCAGTACCACTTTACCTTCCTTGCTCAGGTGTAGTTTGTCCCTGGTGTACAGGTCATTCCTGTCCCAGGTTCTTCCCCAGTACAGTAAACAGTACCTTCAGGTGCACAATCAACTCAGCACAGTCGTCAAACAGATGAAAACGCTGAAAACAGGTGGCACTCTGCTAGATAAAATCCAGCTCCTATCCTTGAATGGAGGGAGGCTACAGACTCTCCTCCTCGACCGCAGGTCAACATAGTCAGCAGGCAGATGAAACACCACAAACAGGGGGGTACTCTGGATAGATAAAAACCAACACTAGACCTCAAATGAAGCAGATTGCCACAGCTTAAATCAACATTGTGGCACAAACCGGGCCGGCCAAAGTCACAAGGTGGCATAGATCACACTACCGCTCAGCCCTAAGGCAGAATGCCCTAAGGCAAAACACAAGTCCTGCTCTCTCTGGGATGGCCCAACTCAGGAGCAGTACACAGATCACAGCACTGCTCAGCCTAGGCGGAATACAGGTCCTCCTCTCTCTGGTCCATCAACAGGTCGGCACCAACCCTGCAATGCCTCTAGTGGAGGACTCCAACATTGGGCAACTGTGCGGGAGTAGAAAGCCACCCACTGCAGGTTAGTTAGCTGCATCTCACACAGGGATAATAAGTGCAGGTGTACTAGGACATTTCCCTATCTAAAAACCAAAAAAGCTAACTCCTAACCTACTTTTACTCCCCAAACTCAACTATTCTTATTCCTTCAATTAACTAAACTGAACAACATGACAACATAACAGAACTTAACAAACTTAAAATAAACTTAGCAAGTTTACAAACAAATGGACTGCCAATATTAAAATAAAAGTTAAAAACTCTGCAGGTGAGAGCTGCAGTAGATGGTCAGTCCAGTGTGGCTGCCATCTTGAATCCTTCATCATGAATTCATGAAATACTGCTTACCTTCTCCTCCCTTAATCAGACCAAGTCCAGCCAGAATGGGCTTGACCCCAGACTCCTCTACATCTCCTCTCCAGCAATTGCTCTTCCACTTACTCAGCTGCTTAACCTCTCATTTTCACTCACCTCTGTTCCTCAGGCCTGAAAGTTTGCCAGAGTTCTTCCACTTCACAAAGGGGGGGGGCATCCTCTCCTGGAAACTACCGCCCTATTTCCCTCCTCCCTGCCCTTGCTAGATTGCAAGAGAAGTTAGTTCACTCTAGACTTCTTGACTACTTCACTTCTGCCAATTTCCTCTCTCCCTTTCAGTCTGACTTCCACAAGCATCATTCCACCATCTCTTTCATGCTTCATGCCACTGACTCCATCCTTTCTGGGATAGATCAGGGGCAAATCACAGCAGCTATTTTCATTGATCTGGCAAATGCCTATGAAGCAAAGTCCCATATGTTCCTGTTGGATAAGCTGAGATTCACTGGTCTATCTGCTTCTGCTACTGACTGGTTGTTCTCTTATTTAATTGCATATCCATCAAGCAGTGCCCCACACTGTGGCCCTCCTGTATGAAGGACAAAAGCGCTGATGACATTGGAGTCTGCCCACCAGAGCCAGTCCAATCAGGCAGCCAGTGACCAGACACTTTGCAGCTCAACAAGCCAGCAGGGCAGCAACAAATGATTAAGATGGCAGGAAGAAGGAGATCAGGATGGTTTACCCTACCCCAGAGGTAGGCTTCCTGTTTAATCTCCTGTAACTACACACACATTGCAAGGGAACAAGAAGGGTTGGGGCATGAAATAAGAAGGGTTACAGGTAGGAGAAAGAAAAAAAAAAGAAACACCCATCTAGGGTTGGAGTAGAAAAGGGTTAAAAGAGCAAAACAAAAACAGACAGGGTAGAGGTGAGTTAAGGTCAGACAGTAGTCTGGGCAAGGGGTAAAAAGGGTCTAAAAAAGACAAAACAGAAAACAGGCAAGGTAGGACATAATAATGCTGCGACTGGTGCAGTACAGTGGTTGTGGGGTGGCAATCTTCATGGAAACTTTTTGGAGACTGCAGTGCTGCCCCATCTGCATGCACCTCTCTCGGCTGAGGAGGCAGGTTGCTAGACGCCAGGCCGAGTTGGCTAGGATTTAGGGTGCCTCCCCCCCCCACCCAGGGACCACCAATTCTACCACTGTGGCCTCAAAGGATGCCAAGGATGAAGAACAGCTGTGCTACAGTGGACTTGGAAAGGGTAAGGGTGGTGGGTCAGAGACACATCCCCCACTTGGTACCACTAAAAAATTCCTGTTCCACTCTGACTAGGCGGAACTGTCCCACAGAAGCACCCACAGTGGTGGGGGATGTGGTGGAGCCTGAACTGAGTGGTCACCTCAAACTTCAGCTCTGTACTTGTTTAATATTAAACACTAAATAATATACATTTTTGGACTCAATACACGACCTAACTGGCCTTCCCAGTGAGTTAACACCTCTGGTCAAGGGACAGGGAAAACTCATAAAAATCTGCCATCAGGGGACAGCAGAAAAGATGCTGGAAAAACTTTGGTAGCAGGCCTAAGCACCCAGTCTGCACAACATGGCGCAGCAGAAAGAGAAAGCTCAGAAGGGACCTTCCAGTAATTGGGAGCCAAAATGAAGCAATTGCTCACATCATTGACCTCGGTAAATCAGAAGCTGGATCTTCTGACTGGTCGCATCACCATGGTGGAGCAAATGGTAGATCTGCTGCAAGGAGAGATGGAGGAGATGAAGCAGCACTCTGAGGTGTATAAAAGTGCCCTGGCGCTATGAGCCAAGGAGTGGCAACATTCCGACACTCGTTCGGAGATACTGGGAAATCAAGTAAGGAGTCAGAATCTGAGGCTAATAGGCCTCTCAGAAGGGTTGGAAGGGGATTCTGCCTGGCTATTCATTAAGGATTGGCTTCTTTAGCAATTTCAAGTGCACATGGCAAATATTGACTTTTCAGTGGTAAAGGCTTACCACATTCCACACAGAGGTAAGCCGATGGTTGAGCTTCCAAGAGTCATGATGGTGACTCTAAACAGTATGAGGACCTGGGACACTGTACTGAACCTAGCAAAGAGATATGGGTAGCTTAATGTTGAAAAATGGTGCATATTTTCCCAGATATTTCATATGAGACCCATCTTCAACAGAAACAATTTGATGGGGTCCATTCTGTCCTAAGAGAGCTCAACATACCACATACCAGTCGGTTCCCAGTGAAGCTGCGAATTATCCATGATGCTAATGTCTACATAGTTACAGACCCTGGGGATGCGGGCAAATGGGCCGTGAAAATGGCTGCCACATGAAAGAATGACACTGAAGCTGAGGATTCATAGAGTGCAGCATGAAGAACTGTTATTTTGTGTTCTGTTAAATAAAAAATAATACTGTCTCCTCACAGGGGGAGTCTCTCCTCTGGGGAGGCTTGTTGAGAGCAGATTTTGGGTCCTTTATTCAGTGGGACACACGTTGTTTAATGTTTGATTAAATAGAACCTGTCCTGGAGGAGTGAGTACTACACTGATCTCATCTTCCAGTGCTTGACATTTTAATGCCTTCCTCCGTAGTCAATGTGGGAATGATAAAGTTATATTTTATTAGCTATATGGGGTAACTCAGGTGTAACTGTACCTGTCTATATTTTGTATCGTTCCTGTTGTTAAGCTGAAGTTTCATGATGGCAACTGATCTATCTAGACTTAGTTTCTAACATGTGGTTCTATACGTGGCACCGTTGAACTTTATCAGACTCTCATACTGGTTTTATTGCCATGTGCTCTAGGCTACAGTTCCACAGCCATATTTTATATTTTCAAATGGACTTGGCAATTAAAGGTCACCTCCCTAATTGGGTATAAGTAAGGGATACTGTTAACCTGCCCATATATATATATACATATGGAAATAATTTCTAATCGATAAGTGACTTTGTAACTGTTCCTTACAAGGTAGGTCTGTATTTCGTACAACTTTTTTCACAAAAGGAATGAAATACGAATGAAAAAAAAAAAGAAGCACCCACAGTGGTGACCAAGACGAATGTGTTGGTCCTCCATAGTGGAGGCCCCAAGGTGGGTGGTAGAGGATACCAGAGGAGGAGGAGGAAGCAACTCCTGGTGGGGGGGGGGGGCTTAGTTGTTAGGGAGATAGATTTGGGGACAGAAATGAGGGGGAGAGGGAGGGTTGGTGCCTACCTGGTGCCACTGCTCAGAGTGATGGGGAGTAGATCCTGAGGATCTCTAGGGAAGCAGGACAGGAAGGCGAGCTGGATGTCATGGTCCACCTCAAGACCAATGACCTGGCAAGGGATGAGGCTAGGATAGTACTATAAGATTTCAGGGAGTTGGAGAGGGGTCTTATGCAGTTAGCACGCTCAGTGTTTTTTCTGAGGAGCTACCTGTATATGACTGGAGAATGAGCTTCAACACATGGTTGAAGGAATGGCACAGAGAGGATGGTTTCACTACATTGAGGACTGGGGTCCCACCTGGAGGGATAGAGGCCTATACAGGGGAGATGGCCTGCATCCATCTGGGAGAAGAACCACAGTCCTCAATGAACGGTTTAAATGTTACACTGACGGGCATTTAAACTAGCCGAGTGTGGTGGTGGAAAGAAATGGGGATACATAAACTGTCCCCCCCAAACTGAAGCAGACAGTAGGGAGAGAACTAAGGGAAAGGAATCCCCAAGGGTATCCAACAAAAAAGGAAACAAAGAGGTGGAAGTGAGGAAAGATGTGACTGAGAGCAAAGGAGGTAAAAAGAGATGCCAAAAGTGTACAGGGGATGATGTCTAATAGGGTGGTAGCACATTCTGGAAGGGCATGGGTGCAAATGCTCAAAGTCTGGGAAACAAAATCCCTGACCTAGAAGCTATCTTTGCAGAGGCTGACCTGGACATTGTCACCGTTACCAAGTCATGATACAGTGAAAACCATGACTGGGATATAGCCATACCAGGCTGCAATCTATTCAGAAAGGAAAAGGTGGGAAAGAAAGGGGGGAGGGGTTGCTCTTTATGTGAGGGATGGCATAAAGGCTACTGAAATACAAGGAAATCAGGAAGGGGTGGAGGTACTGTGGGTCACCCTAGAAAAAGGGAAGGGAGACGCTATTTGCACTGGCATGATCTACAGACCTCCAGCACAGGGTGGGGAGGGGGTTGGATAAGGTTCTAGTGGAAACCATCCAAAAGATGGCAAACAAGGGAGAGGTGCTGTTGGTGGGGGACTTCAGTCTGCTGGGTGTAGATTGGAGTATTCCAACTGCAGCTTCAGCTAGGAGCAGGGGCATCCTAGACCCCCTGCAGGGGGCATTCCTCAGGCAACTAGTAAAAAAGCCCACTCATGAGGGGGCAATACTGGACCTTGTACTCACCAATGGGGACAGTGTTGCAGACGTCACAGTGGGTGGCCACCTTGGGACCAATGATCACTGTGCTGTGTGGTTCAATGTAAGTACTGCAGCAGGATCAAACCACACAAGAGTGGGGGTCCTGGACTTCAGGAGAGCTGATTTTAAAAGGATGGGGGAATGCCTCAGGGATGCCGTGGTGTGGGGAGAACGTGGGGGGATTGGAGGAACCATGGGCAAATCTAAAAGGAGGGATACAGAAGGCAACAAACCTCTGCATCAGACAAGTAAGCAAAAGCAGGAGGAAAAAGAGGCTGCCATGGTTCTCAAAAGACATGGCCGGGAAGGTAAGGGCAAAAAAGTTAGTATTCAGGAGGTATAAGGAGACAGAGAGAGGAAGACAGAGAGGTGTGCCAGGAGAAACAGAGGGAGGCAGAGGAAACAATTAGGAGCACAAAGGCACAGACAGAGGAAAAACTAGTGTAGACAGTGCAGAAAAGGGGCAAGGTATTTTTCAGGTACATAAGCAAAAAAGGAGACATGGGGAGGGATAGCAAGGCTTAGGAAGGAAGGAGGGGAGTGTGCAGAGGGGGACCAGGAAAATGCAGACATCCTGAACCAGTACTTTTGCTTACTGTTCACAGAGAAAGAGGAAGAAAAGGGGCCATAGATAAAGGCCAGGAGCATTGAAGGAAGGGAGGTAGACAGTAGTCCATTTACAAAGGAGAGGATTCTGAAGGAACTCACAAATCTGAAAGTGAACAAAGTAATGGGGCCAGAAGGTGTGCATCCTAGGATATTGAGGGAGCTCAGGGAGGTGCTGGCTGCACCTCTATCAGCCCTGTTCAACCACTGACTGGAAACGGGTGTGGTTCTGGAGGACTGAAGTAGGGCAGATGTAATCCAACTTCAAAAAAGGGGAAGCAAAGTGGAGGCTGGCAACTACAGTCCAGTCAGTCTGACTTTGATGGTGGGAATATTGGAATCACTACTGAAAGAGAGGACTGTGGAATATCTGGAATCCAGTGGCCTTCAGGATCTGAGACAGCATGGATTCACTGGGGGAAGATCATGTCAAACAAATTTGATAGATTTCTTTTGAGTGGGTGATGACGAGTACATTGGATCATGGTGGAGCATTGGTTGTGGCCTACCTAGATTTCAGTAAGGCATTCAACACTGCTTCACATAGGAGACTTGTAAAGAAGCTGGAAAGCCTAGGGGCGGGTCCTGATTTGGTTAACTGGGTGAGAAATTGGTTGGGGGACAGAAGACAGAGGGTGGTGCTAAATGGAGTTCACTCTGAGGAAGGGAGGGTGACAAGCCAGATGCTACAGGGATCAGTACTGGGACTGTTCCTCTTTAATGTCTTTATTAGCGATATTGTGGAGAGGCTAGAAGGGAAAATATGCCTTGTTGCAGAAGACACTAAAATCTGTAACAGGGTAGACACTTGGGGGGGGGGATGAACAGTGATCTAGGAAAGTTAGAGGACTGATCAAGGGCGTGGCAGCTAGGTTTCAGCACAAAGAAGTGCAAAAGCATGTACTTGGGGCACAGAAACTCTGGGATGGAGTACAAAAGGGGGGGGCTAGTATTAACCACCGCCAAACAGGAAAGGGACATGGGAGTAAATTGTATTTGATGATCTAAAGGTGGCCATACAGTGTGATCAAGGCAGTGGGGAGAGCTAGTGGGATGCTAGGGTGCATAGGGAGGGGTATCACCAACAGAAAGAGAGAGAGAGAGAGAGAGAGAGAGAGAGAGATGCTGTTACCGCTATATAGATCACTGGTGAGACTTCACCTAGAGTACTGTATCCAGTTCTGGAGACCACATCTTGGGAAGGACATAGATTGAGTGGAGGCGATCCAGAGGAGGGCAACCAAAATGGTTCATGGTCTGCATCACAAGCCCTATAAGTAGAGACTAAAGGACCTCCATATGAACACCCTGGGGGAAAGGAGGGAGAGGTGGGATATGATAGAAACATTCAAATACCTCACAGGTATAAAAAAAAGTTCAAGAAGGAAACATTTTTCAGAAACTCACTCATTATGCACTCAACATACTCACTTTTACATGATCTATTACATCATAAAGTTCAGTGAACATTCATATTCTGTAATCTGTATATCATTTTCTTTCTTCTTTAACCTCAATTTCTAAACCATACAGTTGCAAACAATCTGCAGTGACATTCTCTTTTCCAGACCTGTGCAACACCCTGGGTGCGACACTTTGAATTTAAATGGCTGCAGTGCCAGGTACCACCTCATGATTCTGAAAATTTTATCCTTCATTTGATTCAGCCAACAGAGAGGACTATGATCGGATATACAGTAAGCACAGTCGGCTCCTAGCAAATAAAATTTAAGGGACTGCATTACTCACTTAGCTGAAAGGGCTACCTTCTCAAGGATTGAGTACCTTTTCTCCCTGTCAGGTAATCTCCTGCTGACATAGAATGGGGTGCTCTTTCCCTTCTATATTCTGGCTAAGGACTGCGCCTACAGTAGGCCTGCCTCCAAGGCATCTGTTTGTAATAGAAATTGCTATTTGAAGTCTGGGCTTTTTAAAACAGGGACTGAACATAATGCAGCCTTGAAGGCCCTAAATGCTTCATCACTCTTCGGGGTCCATTTTGCATTTATCGAATATCTTTCCTTTGTAAGTTTAGTGACATACAGAAATAGATTATTTGCCGTATTGGTCCTTGTAAGAACAGATCCAGAACCAAATAGTTTGATACCTTTTATTGGACCAACATACTGTAGATGTTGCAAAAAGAAAACAGTATCTAAGCTTCTGGACCAACCAAGTCCTTCCTCGGAGACTTATGTTAAGTCTCTCAGGAAGGACTTGGTTGGTCCGAAAGCTTAGACATTGTTTTCTTTTTGTAGCATCTATGTTGTTCCAATAAAAGGTATCAAACTATTTGCTTCTGGAGAAGTTCGGTGAGGGAGAGTAGCTAGTTGGTCAAAGTTGGGGACAAACCTTTGGTAGTAATCAGCCAGCCCTATAAATGACCTGACATGTTTCTTCATTTTAGGGACAGGGCTGTTAGTTACAGCTTCCATCTTAGAAATTTCTGTTTTTACCTCTCTATTTCTCAAAATACACCCCAACTATCTGGTTTCCTGCATGCCCAATGCACATTTGGTAGGAATAATGGTCAAACCTGCATTTTTGATGGCTTGGATAACTGCTCGTCGGTGATCCACATGACATGTCCAGTCTGGACTGTACACCACGACATCATCCAGGTAAGCTGCACAATAACCCAAGTAAGGAGATAGGACTACGTCCATGTACCGCTGAAATGTGGCGGGTGTGCCATGTAACCCATATGGCATGGTGGTGAACTGATAGAATCCAGTAGGCATAGGAAATGCAGTTTTGTTCCTGGATTCTTTTTCTAAGGGAATCTACCAGTAACCCTTGGTAAGATCAAGGGTACTGATGTACTTGGCACTTCCCAATCAGTTCACCAAGTCATCTATCCTGGGAATGGAATAGTTGTCAAATTCAGACACTTGATTAAGTTTTCTAAAATCAAGGCAGATTCTTACCTCACTCCCTTCCTTCTTATTTACAAACACCACTGGTGATGCCCAAGGCTTCCATGTCATAATAGTGATTGTAAAACAGTGATTGCTACTATGGCAAGTGTATATCACCAAAAAGCAAATCGGCGATATGCACATGCTGGCAAAGGCACATTTGGCAAATACATAGTGTTTATGTGGGAGGGGGAGGGCTGTGCCCCTGTGCTGTCCCCCCCAATTTTGGATTACCAACTCCAGGGGGGTGCATGTTGAAGAGGGGGCAACACTCAGGAATGTGGGGAAAAAAAACAACAGCCACAAGGAGCTGCAAAAGTCTCTCCCCGGTCCAGCCGAACCCAACGCCTACTGCACTGGAGCCAGCCTCTCTCACCACCATACCACACGGCTGGCTTGGCTACAGCAGGCACACTCCCCTGTCACAACCCTCTTCCTTATCGCTCCCCTTCCGGTCACCATCCCTCCCTGTGCTGTCGCTACCCTTGCAGGGTAGTCCAATATGATAGCACTGAAAATGAGTCGCTGTTTTTACAGTCGCTCATTTTCAGTCACTAGCATCACTGGATACCATGCCAAAGCACTTCTTGACTCCTCTATGATGCCCAATTCTTTCATTTTTTCTGTTTCCTTAGCTACATCTGCTCTTGACCTCTCTAGTATTCTGCATGTCTTTTGTCAAATAGGGTGAGCATAACCTGTCCTTTTTACATGTTCAACACCTTTTGCATGGCCAGGTACCACAGTAAAAATACTATTAAATGCCTTTACCAAGTAGCACATTTCTGCAGTTTACTCTGGCATTAAGGAAACTTTTATCTTTACTGCATCAGAAGCTACAGTTTGTTCTAACCTGCCATAAGCTATGTCCATATCTTCCTTTTCAATTTCTGGCGATACTAACAAAGCAGCCCATTGTGTTTTTTAACCCATTTTTTCAGGAGATTAGCATGGTATATCTTAGTAGGATTTTTCCGGTCAGGGAATCAACCCCATAATTAATTGTGCCAGTACGCCTAATCACTTTATATGGTCCTTGCCACTTCATTAACAGTTTGTTTTCTGAAGTGGATAACAATAACAATACCTTTTCACCTGGCTCAAAAACGTTTTCTTGTACCCCATGGTCATAATACGTCTTCTGTTGGTTTTGGGATGCTTCCTGATTACTATGGGGCAATTTCAACATATTTGGCTAACTTCTTTCTCAGCACATACACATATATGCTGCAATAGATTTTTTTTTTTTGAGAGGGATTATCTTCTCGTGTTTCCTTTATAACATCTAGGGCCCACTAAGCTTTCTACCATACAGCATTTCAAATGGGGAAAAAACTGTTGTGCATGTAGAACTTCTTGGTAAGCAAAAAGCAAGTAAAGTAAATTCTAGTCTGAGTCATTCCCTTCCCCTTTCACAAACTTTTCTTTTTATCTATAGCTTTTTATAGGTTTTTCTCCCACATCCCTCTCCCCGGGTCCCAGCACACAGCTGTACGTGTGCGTGGAGGTGCACACGCACCCCAGAAGCCAGCTCAGCCCCTTATTCCCACCCTTATTGCTGCCCCTGCCCACCTATGTTATCCCACCAGACCTTCACCCGGTGGGGACGGGACTACAGGAGTGGTGAAAACACACTCCCACCACCCCCAGGAGGGGAAAGCAGCCTGAAGGCTCGCTCAATCCCACTCCTCCCTCCCCCCCTCCAGGTCAGCACCCAGTGACCCTTAACATGAGTCTTAGGGTCTGATTAAAACACTCAACAAGACTGTCTGTTTGAGAGTGATAAGGAGAGGTTCTTATGGCAGTAACACTGAGTAATCGGTACAGCAAGGCAGCACCAAAAGTATTACCTTGATCAATAATAATTTCTTTAGGTATGCACATCCGACACTACAATGCCAGTTTAATAGCACTTTTGTGCCCGGCGGCATCACAACCGATAAGTTTATGTGGGCATAGTTGCAGTCGGCATAGAAATCCCAATGTCTCCAGGTCGTTGTTTTCTAAATAGGGGCTTCACCCCAAACACCCCATGCGGGAGGCTCTGCTCCCCTCATTCCCTGTACTTTTTATAATCAGCTCCAAGTTTGAGTTGATTTGGGGAGGGAGTGCAGAACCAGGAGACAGTGTGCTCCTGTCTCAGGCACAGTAACACAGTAAGCTGTTGGCAAGCTGTCAATTTCGTCAACAGCGATGTAGGTTGCTGTGTTGGTGTCGCTGTACAGGGGGTATACCTGCCCTCCCTGCTGAAAATTTTCACCAGCTCTGCACCCACATTTGGGACTGTCACGCTGCACATAGGCACTGCCTCTGGGTATCTAGTAGCATAGTCACATACTACCAAAATTACTTGGTTACCTAGTTTACTTTTATCTAAGGATCCAATTATATCCATTGCAATTCTCTCAAATAGTACCTCTATCAATGGCAGGGGCTGTAGGGGCACCTTGTCTTTTTTAGACACTGGAGCTACTTTCTAACATTCAGCACAAGACCTGCAATAAGTAAGTACATCATTAGGGATCCCAGGCCAGTAAAACCTGTACAGCACCATGGCAAGGGTGCAATCCCTCCCCAGATGACCAGCCGTATGACTATCATGTGTTGTCTCAACAACTAATTTCTTTACTTCTTTGGGATGACCAATTGTTCTACATGTTCATCATGTGTCTGAGAATTAACACAAACTTGATACTGTAGCACATTACACTTTTTAAACACAGGTTCCCCCTCTTTTTATTTCACCCCCACGTACTTAAAGTAACCTTGAAAAGAAACATCATTAGTTTATTCAAATCACAATCACAATCAGTCATCAGTCTGGCTTCAGCATTTTCATACATTAACCTCTTATGTCCATCAGTCTTTTGTTGCCACCATTTTTTAGGTGTCTTCTTTCCTGCTGGGATTTCTGGATCTTGGAGCTGGGCTGAAACAACTCCTGATCAAAGTTACCGAATGGAAAACTGCCCTCATCATCCAAGTTTTTCCTTGCTTGTGCTCTTGTCGTCACAGTTGCTGAAACTGCAGGTGTCTCTCCCTTTGTGATTAATTTAGCAAAGCCTGGAAAGTCATTTCCAATTATTACAGGCACAGGTAACGTTGGTACCACCCCTACTTTCATTTGGTACAACACTCCATTAACGCTCAGATTCAGATGAGTGGTGGGATAGTATTGAATGTCCCCATGAATGCAGATGACCCCAATGCCTTGTCCTCTTATACAATTCTTTCCCATAACTGCAGCATGCACCAGAATCTGTTTGTTTCCTGAATCTGTAAGTCCTTTCACAGATTTATCTCCCACCTTCAACCCTGTTAAATAGTTGCCCCAATTTACTAAGGCCAAATCTGCTTCAGTATTACCCTTCCTATTTTTGCAGCAGTTTCTTGCAGTATGGCCTGACTTATGGCAGTTATAGCAAATAAAATCTCTGGATGCATATTTGTTACCCCCACCAGAGTTTTTATCTGACCTTGAGTTACACTGGGAAAAAGAGGGTCTTACCAGTCCTGTCTAGTACCTCTGTGCTGTGGTATCTGTCTGGTCATCTGATAGTCATCAGCCAAAGAAATGGCCTTTTCCCTACTTTATGGTCAGTGCTGTTTTACCCAAAGTTGCACATCTGTAGGCAGGATATTGATGAGCTGTTCCTTGTAAATATGTTGATAAGCTGGGGGACTGATCTGCCCTCTGGTTGGAGCCATTTAATGAGGAGTTCTTTGAGTCGGGTGTAGGCTTCCTGGGGATTGTCGAATAACTGGTCCTTCAGGGCCTGAAAACTCTGCCTGTAGGTCTCTAATGAGATGTCGTATCTTTTCAGTATTTCTCTTTTCACCAGGTCATAGTCTGCTGACTGAGCAGTGTCCACATTGCTGAAAGCTAGTTGGGCTTTGCCTGTCTCATAAGGGAACAACCTGACTGCCCATTGCTGCTTTAGCTAGTGGCATGCACTGGCAACCCTTTCAAACATAATCAGATATACCTCATTATCACCTGAGGGGCACAGCTTTGTAAGTTTAATGTCTTTTAAGTTACTTGTGCTTTGTTGATCTGTTGGACCTGTATCAGTTCCTCCACCTTTAATAGCTTTCAGTGCACCCAGCCATAGCTGCATCTCTTCTTTTCTCTGTTGTTCCTGTCACACTATCTCTTCTTTTCTCTGTGCTTCTAAACAGTGGAGCTTTCTTAGCCTCCACTGGAGCATTGAGGCTTAGAGCTTCAGAACCTCGTCTGATTTTACCTTCCAGATCATTGTGACCCAGAGCTTCAGAAACTTGTCTGATCCCACTGCTAACACCAACTGTAACTGAGGCTTGGGTCAGAAGGCATAAACAGACCTTGAGAAATTGTGAACATCCACAAGTAGTGATTTATTATTATAAGTAACAAGAGAATAAAAACAAAAAGAAATGTATCGACGGGTTTTCAGTATAGGCAGTCCAAAAAAAAAACAGTCCAGTTTCTGAGTTTAGAGCTGACATCTACAATCAACCAGCTCTCTGTTATATCTTGTCCCCAAGTCCCCTGAAGACTCTTGCCCTTCTCTTTTTAGACAACATTTTGGAACCTTATCAGAGTCCAACTTCCACCAGAGCATTGTGACCCAGAACTTTCAGAACCTTGTCAGTTTCTAGCTTCCACCCGATCATTGTGTCCCAGAGCTTCAGAACCTTGTCCAGATGGGGTGGGCAGAATGAGAAGAGATCTGGATAAACTAGCAAAATGGTCAGAAGAGTGGCAACTGGGATTTAACGCAAAGAAGTGCAAAATCATGCACATAGGGAAGAGAAACCCTGAAGCCATCTATAGGCTGGGAGGGGAGTTGCTAGCAGTCACAAAGGAAGAAAGAGACTTGGGCATCATCATCACTGATGACCTGAAATCATCCAAGCAGACCTCTAAAGCAGTAGGTAAGGCTAGGGGGTGTTAGGGTGTATTAGTAGGGGTATCACAAGTCGTAAGAGGGAGGTAATAATCCCTCTTTACAAGACACTGTTTAGACCCCATCTGGAGTACTGCGTGCAGTATTGGAGGCCACACCTTCACAAGGACATTAACCAAATTGAGGCAGTCCAGAGAAGGGCAACCAAAATGGTGCAGGGACTGCATTAGAAGACATATGAAGACAGATTAACAGAGCTCAATATGTATACCCTTGAGCAAAGGAGGGAGAGAGGTGATATGATCGAGGCATTCAAACACCTTAAGGGCATTAACAAGGTGAAAGAGTCTAACATGTTTAAATATAAGAAAAATAGCAGGACAAGAGGACACAGCATGAGATTAGAGGGGGCATTAAGGGGGAATGTGAGGAAATTCTTTTTCACAGAAAGGGTGGTGGATGCATGGAATGGCTTACCACAAGAAGTGGTGGCTATGAATACAGTGCAGGGCTTCAAACAGGCATGGGATAGGCATAAGGGAGCAATACAAATGACTATGAATAGATAGGCCACTGACAGAGCAAAGGCCGATGGCACATTTATACGGTAGAAAAAGAAATGGGCAGACTGAATGGGCCTTACGGTCCTTATCTGCCATCAACTTCTATGTTTCTATGTTTCTATGTTTCTATGTTTGTCAGATTCTACTTTCCAAAGCATTGTGGCCCAGCGCTTCCAAACCTTGTCAGATCCTAGCTCCAGAGAATTGTGGCCCAGCTATAAGCTGGCCTCTTCTGCTGACAGATTCCACCTGTCTGAGATGAAAAGGTCACACTCTTACACTTTGCTAATAAACTCAAACAGCTGTTTCTGTAATCATTTCAACAATAAGAACTATATCTAGTTTACAAATCAAGGAACCTAGTTTCATACATATTCTTTATAACTATATATAAGCAAGGTAGAGACAGCAAAGATGGAAAAAGTAAGAACAGCAAATAAAGGCAAGAGTTGACTGTGCAGTCCAATATAAAAGACAGAGATAGTAGGCAGAATCCTTGCTTCAGAATCTCTCTATACATCACAAATGGGACAGGGTCCAATCAACCCTGCCACAGACTCAGGGGAGATGTGATGAAGTACTTCTTCACAGAAGAAGTGGTGGATGCCTGGAACAGTATCCCAGAGGAGGTGGTGGGGCAAAAATGGTAATGGCTTCATGAATGCATGAGATAGGTACAACAGAATCTTAGAAGTAGGGTAAGGGAGGGATAAAGCCAGAGATCAAGTGGGGTCAGTGGTGTTGTAGTAGGTAAGGAAAATGGGCTGACTAGGAGAGCCAAGCGGTCCTTATCTGCCATCAAATTCTATGTTTCCATGATTCCGGTCCTATTTAACAGGCCCGCAGCAGTCAGTCTAGGCTGGTTATGTGTTACCACTTCCATTCCCTAATCAGGCTGGAGTCCCACTGGGTTCCATTTTCGTCCCCATCCTGTTCTCCATTTTCTTGAATGACCTTCCTTCTGCGTGTGTCAACTTGCATACACACATCTATGCTGATGACACAGTCATCTTTACCTCCAGTTCTTCTACAGCATCAGTGGAAAACCTACTACAACAGGATTTCAGCAATGTACTGCACTGGTTCCATGCCAACCATCTCAACATCAACACTAAAAAAATGTATTTATGACCTTTGGTATCAGACAAAAATTGGCCTGGCTCTCGAGACCACCTGTCTTCTCCATGCTGGATGGCTCTCCTCTCGATGGGGTCCCATCTTTCAAGTACCTTGGCATTGTGGATTGGCAGTAAGTTTGCCCTTTCTGCTCACATTGATGCAGTCCATGTGAACCTCCGCCCTAAGCTTGGTGCCTTGTACCAAAACAAAGACTTTCTATCCCTGCTGGTCTGACATGAGCTGATCAACAAATTAGAGCTCCCAATCTTTGACTATGCAGATGTGATTTATAGTACTGCCCCCTCTACTTCTTTAACCAGAGTGGACACCCCCGTAATACCTTTTGTCACTTTGTGACTAACTCCCCTTCTTATATGCATCACTGCTCCCTCTACTCTGCTCTTTCCATCCTCTCTCTACCCTCATGTCACCAACTACACAACACTTTCTTCATTTCCAAGTACTAATTTGGCTCATTACCTTCATATCTAACTTAATTCCTCTATGTAATCCCTCCAGCCCTACACTCCCTTCACTCAAGGGACCAGTGAACTTTCTTTGCTCCTTACCCCCTTTCCTCTGCCGGACAGTCTGCCTTCTATCTTTTGCCTCTACTCTGGGACCAGCTCCCTCATTCCATTTGACATTCCACCTCGCTAGGGTCCCTCAATCATCTGCTGAAACTCCGTAATCTACCCACCATCTCTTCTTATGATGTTTTTTTTAATTGCTAGATGACAATCCACATATTCAACTTGCATTAGTACTTAAACAACATATTTGGCACTTTATCCTGTTTCCTGTTTGTACCAGTATCGTATGTGTTAATTTGTTTGCACTTTATCAGGTTCATGTAAAATACTGTACTGTTATGTTGTCTACTCCTGTAACCCTTTCTCCGGGTCGCACCTGAAAATGAACTTTGGCTCAGTGTGCCTTTCTTGGTTACCGACATTTTTAAACAAATTAGATACATTTTTGTTCAGCTGGAGAAAATATCTTTCTTATAATGATTGTATCTAATATGTAGGAGATTGGCAGCCAACAAATATGTCAGCCATACAACTGTTGACAAAACTTGAGCTCTTTTATAAAATATGAAACCCATTTTGGAAATTAAGTACCATTAGGAATTAACCAGAAGATCTGTTTATGGACAATTTTTTAACAAAATGCCTACATTTTTTCTTGACTTGACAATCAGTTACAGAAATATAGAAACATAGACTTTGATGGCAGATAAGGACCACTTGGCCCACCCAGTCTGCCCATTTGCCTACCTACTGGATAAGTTGCAGATTCTAGTTAACCAACAGCCTACTTCCTGCCACCCCCCACTACAATTGCCTTGTGTCTGTCCCATGCATGTTCAAATTCCCCCACTGTTTTACAGTAGATCTAACAACCTCCCCAGGAAGGCAGTTCCACGCATCCACCACTCTCTCCGTGAAAAAAAATTTCCTCACATTACCCCTGAGCCGTCCCCCCTCTATCTTTAAATTGTGTCCCCTTGTTCTTACACATCTCTTTTTCTGAAAGATGCTACACTCCTGGACTTTGTTGATTCCCTTGAGGTACTTGAATGTTTCTATCATGTCCCCCCTGTCCCTTCTTTCATCAAGGGTATACATATTAAGCTGTCTCAGTCTCTCTCTCTCTTCATATGATTTCTGATGCAGACCCTGCACCATTTTAGTTGCCCTCCTCTGGACTGCTTGATTTATGTTATTGTTGTACTGTCTAATTGGAATGGAATGGAATATTTTATAAATTACTTATGTGATTGTTGCTTAGTGTTTGTTACTAGTCCTCCACCTGCCTTGTATTTTTTTTTTTTTTTTGCTTATGATTTTTATACATTACTCTCCTCTTCTTCCTCCCACCACCAGGATGCATCTGGAAACAAGCTATTATCAGCTCAGTATGACTTTCTTGGTGAAACATTTTAAATAAATAGATAAGTAAATAATGCTACAGCATGTGCCTTGTTTAACAATTTATGCAATAAGGAGCCAATCCACAAAAGCTTACTGGCCTTACTGCATGAGCAGTGGCCAGAAAAAAGCCACAGAGAGCCCACTACAGTATGTGCACAGTCCACATCAGTGCGACATTCTGTGGCATCCACATCATATCCTGATCTGCATGTCAGGCTACACAGTTGGGATTGGGCAGGCCAGGAGTGGGTGCAAGCTTATACTGCATGTACAGGAGAAGATATGTAGTGCAGTAAGCCAGCAGAGGGGGCGGAAGATATGCAGCATGTTCCCTCTGCCCAGACACATCTTCATTTCTTGGTCGAGTTGTCACCTTTGGAAAACTAGATGCTAAACCACACACCAAACTCCACCCATGGCTCCACCCCTTTTTCTTGACTGATAAGTATACCGGTTCTCCTCCAAAGCCATTTGTAATGTCAGAGAAGAATTTTAAAGTGATTAGAAATAATTTTTATACTGTTATTATTTCTCAGTTTTTATTCATTTGTAACAAGATAAGGTCCATTGGGCACAAGGACCATTTACAAGGGTGACGCAGGAGTAAAGGGAAGTTAAAGTGATTTTCTTAGATTATTTGCTTACAAATTGACTTACCCCATTCGATAGCTAATGCATGTGAAAGTCATCCTGTCCTGGTTTTAATATTTAATGCAGTGCCTGTATTTAGATATCAGAGACCATACTTTGGCCCCAACAACACTGTTCAATTGATTCTTTTGCTTCCTGATTCATGAACATGCCCACACACTATGATGTCCAGTGAGGGAGACTGTGGGGGCACGCCCCATTGAAATGAATGGGACTCGATTTTGTGACGTATTTGATACCTTATGATAGCCAGTTTGAGATTAATGAAGGACACCACTCTACTAACAAGGAGTATGTCAGCACTCGAAATAGCACAAACCCAAACTACATATATATAAAACCGGATGGCTGGATAAGTGTTGTTTTTTCTCCCTTTTTCGCTGGTCTATTTGGGCTACAATTCCTGGTCCCCTGAACTCATTCCACTCTGCTACTACTTCTTGTATACCTTGCCCCCATCCTGGGGGAGTCCTGTCTTGGTTCCACAATTTGCCTACTTCAGCTGTGGAATCCCTAGCCCCAGCCTCCCCCCAAAGTTAGCCTAACTGTCTGCCAAAATGTAAAAAAAACTGTCATGATGACTTTTGGCACATGACAACACCTGTTCAGACTCCTGTCCCTTCCCTATTTCCACACCCTGGATGGTCAAAAACTTGAAGATGTCTCCTCATTCTGCCACTAAATAAACAATGTAGATTTCAATCCTCTGTCCTAACCCAGTAGTTCCTTTTCTTGTCAGATGAAACCCATTACCTTTGAAGAGATTCCTGTCCCAGAAGCTCCCCAGTTCCCAGCAAAGGGGGTACCCTCACTCCTGACACCACCCATTTAACCACCCATTAAATTCCTCATTCTCCTGCTTCCTCACTCTATCCTCTCCATTCTTCCTACCCCAGACAGAGAGGACCTCAGAAAAGATCAAGCAAGCTGAGTGCTTTCAATCTGTCCCCTAGCCTCTGGAAGTCCAGCTTCCCTGTCTCCACAGGCCAGTTCACCGGATCATTGGTACCAGGATGTACCAGCATTCTTTGCTGTCTCTTGTCCTCCACTATCCTCCCTATCCTCTCCTAATCCCAGATAGCCAATGCTCCAGGCAGGCATTTGACCACCTCTCTCCCCTTTCCTGCACTGCCTACCACCCTCTCTCCACCTCTAACCAGAGTCTCTTATCACCAGAATCCTCCTTACTAACTGTTGTTTGCTGTTGCCCACAGCTGACACCATGTGTTCTTTCCTCTCAACACCAATGGACTCAAGGTCCCCCCATTAAAGTCAGGCACCTGTACCTCTTCCAGGGGTGCAAAGCAATTTACCATTGGTATTTAACGGGTATGGCTGACTGCTGTGTGACTACCCAGCCACCCAATTTCCTCCCCCTCCCCTTCCCCACCACTCTCCATCTCCCTGAGCAAGTGGGCTTCTGGGGAAGTGAGGGTAACCAAAAACCACAATGAATGTAGTGCACAATTAATGAGAAGCTACAAAATGTTACTCATGGTCTGGGCCCTACTGCATCACCCACCCTGTCATCACTCAGCAAAATGGGCCAGTTTTTGAAAATGATGTTTCCTATCTGTCCTCCTGTAGACTGGACACTTTAGGACTAGAGGTTATGACCTAGATTTACTAATGAAACAAAAAGAGAGAGTGGAAAAAAATTCCAAGAAATTCTCTATTACATCAATAGATCCAGAAGCAAATGATTTGATACCTTTTAATGGACCAACATAGATGTAACAACAAGAACAAAGTGCTCTAGCTTTCAGACCAACCAGTCCTTCTTCAAGCTCAACTTGGTGAGCTTCTGAAAAGAACGAAATGCTACAGCTAGAGCACTTTGTTCTGTTGTTACATCTATGTTGGTCCATTATAGGTATCAAATCATTTGCTTGAATCTGTTCTTGCAAGGACCAATACGGCAACTACTAAATCACTATTACATCAAGGCACACAAACCCAGCAACAAAATATGCCCTGTACATTTATTACAGAATATAACCACCTAGCAGGACAAATAGGAAACATCATTTTCAAAAACTGGCCAAGTTTGTTGAGTGATGACAGGGTGGGTGGTACTGTAGGGCCTAGACCATGAGTAACATTTTGTAGAGCCAAAAATATAAAGGATAAACTTGTACACTCAAGGCTAGCGATAAAACAAAGTGAGAAAACATCCAGCTGGTTCCCACAGAGACCAAAGGGTTTCCATAGATGCAGGAGATGTAATATCTGTAGATTTGCCCTAGAAAACAATAGCTTTAAACATCCCAGTAATGAAGAATACACTGTGATAGTCAGAGACCTAATTACTTGTGACACCTCCTATGTTATTTATGTTCTCTGGTGCGAATGTAATCTGATTTATGTAGGCAAAACTATAAGACCACTCAAATAACGAATCCAGGAGCATGTGAGATCCATTATCAATGCCAGAAATGATATTGCAGTGGGAACACATTTTGCAACTCATCATGACTCCTCCACAGAATGCCTGAAATTCATGGGCATTGACTGGGTACAGTCAGATTTAATAGGCGGTGACAGGGCCAATAGGTTGTTACAGAAAGAAAGCATGTGGATTTTTAAATTAAATAGTGTTAACCTGAAGGCTTAAATAATAATTGGGATCTGAAACCTTTTTTGAAATGAATTTATAGTTTTGTGGTCTCTTACATGCAGAATGGATCCCACTTTAAATAAAGTGGTAACAAGTTGTCCGGAAAGTAAACACGTGGATCCATAATCTTTTGAAATAACCCTTTGGGACTTGAACCCCCCCCTTTTTGAAATTAATATATATATTTGTGGCTTTTTGAAATTTGCATGTAAAATGGATCCCACTTTAACTTACTGGCAGTTAGTTTGTCCAGTTTTTTCATTTGATTTGCTTCATCTTGCTGATTTTTCATCTTTATCTGTTATAGAGACAGTGTATCAATCCCTTCTGGGCTTCTTCCGACTTGGTATTTGGCACGTGCCTAAAGGAGATCGGATAATTGTAGCCTTGATGCTCATCCAACCCAGGATACACACATAAGTGGATTTGATAGTACACACTGTTAAACCTTTTCTTCTAAACACTTTTTATGTTATGTGACATAGCATTTTTGTATTAAAAGCACTCTATGTATTTACGTGTAATATGCATACAATTTTGACATGATATCAGTATCAGAACTGTGGACTGCCTGTGGACAGGCACCATCCTCTCACTCCTGTGGGTTGAAAGCTCCTGGGGTTGCCTAGAATTGTTGGTAAAAAATGCCTCTCGAGGTGCAAAGATCCCTCCTCTTTGGCTGCCTGAAGTGCAGAGTGGATGGTGGGAGGAGGAGCTTTAGCTGGCTCTGACCCTCTGCTGTTCTAATGCACTGGTTCTGAAAGCAGAATAAATTGTTTCTGTGCACCAGTCTCCCTCCCTAGGCTGGCTTGTAATATGGGTGTCAGTATTCCACAGCCCAGAACGCAGCTGATCCCAGCACCCAGCACCTGCTTCCAAATACAGGTCTTCAACATAGAAGCACATACCTATAATTCTTCTGTTGAGCCATTGGGTAACCCTAGGCTTAATTATAACTTTAACAAGGCCTTGGCTTTTAGCATCAACCAGGTAATTAGCTGCTTAGTAACCGTCACTGGAAACAGAGCCTACCCAAGGCCCCTCTCTAATAACCTGGAATTCTAAACTCAGAAACATTTATGTATTATTCAGCCCCAAATCCTGAAACTCAAAAGGCCTTCACAGTCTCGACAATTAAAACATTATCAGACACAGCATCTTAGTTTAAAATGGATTTCAACCCCGCTATAACCTACATATGTGTTTGAGCTCTACTGCAGTACTAAGAAAATAAAGCAATACATTGTCCTATAGGTGAAATGCACCATGCATTTGGTTTCTACCCCCCTCCATTCAGACCTAATTTCCTATTTAAACTTACATGCAAAACAGAAGGTAAACACTCTTGTAAAGTTCAATACTTCTCCAGGTTTCTAACTGTTTCCTTTTAACATTTTAATCCCTTCACATGGAGGAAAAAGAAACAAACTTCTGTGGATTTTAACAGGGAAGAAAGCAATACAAAAGATGTATTGCTTTGCAAAGTCAGAGTTTAGAAAATTTTTCCTGGAAGCCAGTTTTATCTCTCTCCCCAGGTAAATGATCTCATAATACCTGGTTACACTGTGATAACATGACTAGGGCAAGCTTCTGCATTTGCCTTGTGGAATGTGTCCAGCTATCCCAGTCGAAAGGTTGATGATTTAATCATGATGTATCATAAATGATCATTAACAATTTTGTTCACAGGCTACATTGAATATGTAAAACTCATCACTGTGCTGGCTTCATGGTGCAGAGTGAAGGAGTTCGCTTGGCACACTGGTGACCCTAGTTTGTACCCCGAGCCTGGGTGTCAGGAGCAGAGACCAGCAGGGAGGGAGTCCAAAGTGTCCTTCAGATGCTTCCCTCCTGGGAGGGTGGGCAGGACTTGGACACCTGGTGGTGGCTTGGGAGACATTCTAGGCAGTATGATGCCTCAAACTCTGCCATAAGTCCCTGCCCCAGGTTGCCATTGCGACTGGCCCATTGAGGAAAGAGGGGAGTGGGGAGGGCAGAAAAGTGGAAAACTGCCCTCTGGTTGACTGGATGATGGCCTCCAGTCCCCGTCACCACAAAGCCTGGAAATGTCCGAGCCGACCCCACCACACCAGGGATACGTTTGCACCTATGGATGCTTCTCCCCTGAAAGGAGGGGACCATACCGATGAAGGGTTACATTGGGTTAACCAGGGGGCTGCAGCACTGAGGGGCAGCAGATGGCAGCAGGACAGAGTGCTGATGGTGGTCCTAGGTAGCCCGAAGGATTGGCCAGCTGGGGTAGCCCGGGAAGGAACAAAACAAAAAAAAATACATCATAGTGATCCTAAATAACAATGATTAAACATTTTTGTTTTCAGTCTTCTGTTTGTCCCCCAGTGACCTCCCAGCTGCACCAATCTGACTGACCACCACAAGCCCCATCACTTGCATCTCTGGAGCTTACCTTGTTCTTTCCTCACCCTCATTTCAGGGTCTCCTCAGATGTGCCCTGTCTTTGGTGCAGAGCCTGCAAGGGGTCAGACTTAATCCTGCAGCTATTTGTTTTCCATGTTTTCTCCCTGGGACCCCACCAAGTGCAATGATGCATTGTTCACACTCCACCTCCATGGAGATGGCCCTCTGCATCTCAATGGGCAGGGCATCTTCCCTGATGTCCTGCTGTGCTGCCTCTTAGGGTCACTAGGTGGCTGCCAACTAGCAAAACATCCTATCTCCCCTCACCAGTGAAGGTAAGTTGTCCTCAGGATGCTCAGTTGTCTCTCCCTGTCTGACTTTGAAGCGATCTGCATCCATTTCCAAACTGGGGTCATTGGCATGGCAGGAGGTGAGGCACCCAGCGATTATGCCCTCCATGTCACTGGGCCAGCTCTAATAAACATTTTTCATTATTTTTATTTGCTTTTGTTGACTGTGAAAGCAGAAGTAGGAAGTATTTTCCTGTTGTTAGCCTTGTCCCAAGGTGGGGGGTGGTGGATATGGAAAGTACTGACACTGAGGCAGGTTTTTCTATTAGTGGAGTAGTTAATTGTTGAAATTTGGCAAGGCCATCAGGGAATTTCCCCTGCTGTTTTCATGTGTCCACATTTCTATCTTGCAGTATTTTATGGGTGCTCCATGATATAAGTAAAATGTGGGTAACTCTGATTTTTGACTTGCTAATATGCTGGCTTCTCGAATGATAAGTGGGTTACTGGTTTAGTAAAATGAAATATCACATACATATTAAACCACATTATATGCACTTGGCCTTTAGTAAAATTAGACTCTGGAAACTAAACATGGAGCAGGTTAAATCATAAACCAGAAAGCAACTGTATAAGCATGTAGTTTCTTCCAGTTTTCCCCGTAGAAAAATTCTGCCCAGAGGACAAGGTTCATAAGGCAGCAAATCAACTGCAGAACCCTGGTATCCCATGTAATATGTGAAACACTCTCTGGCTCAGTGTCCATGGTAGAATTAAGCACAAACAAATTCAAGAATGGCACTGTCCGAAAGATACCTGTTTGGAGCTATCAAAACTCAAGTTTCATCTTCTACAGGACTGTCAATATGTAGTGAGCTTCTGGGCATTTTTAAGCACCAGCTGGAATGAGGGCATGGGGTCATAATGTAGCAAGACATTATGCAGCATGGCAAAATCATGCTGCTGATACGGCGCGATATTGCCATGCGGCATATGTCTTTTTTCTGTAGTGGGTTCTGCCCCCACACACCCCCATTATGGGCGGCTGCACCCCCAGACCCCCCCACTAAAGATTCTCAACTTTGGGGGGGTCAGCTTGGGGAGCGCACAAATTGTGTTAGAAAATAAAATGTCTGGGACTGGGAATCAAACCCTGTCCCAGATGCAGCACCTGTGTTCCTGCTACTGTGGCTCAGTCCAGTGAGCCACAGCAGCAGCTTGGTGGAACCCACTCCCAGCAGAGGTCTTATCCTCTGCCTGGGAGTGTGTGAATGGTGCAGTACCACGTACAGCAGTATACTGGTATTGCATCATTCATTGTTCTGGACAGCACTCTTTCGGGTTAGCTATAATGTCATATACTATTGAGCACACAACATTGTGACCCAGTAGGCGGAAGGAGCCATTGTTTGAAACAGTTGATTAGGTTCTTGCAGTGTTTGTGCTGTATCAGAGCCCATGGAAAAAATTCCACCTATCTACCTTACAGCTATATATATATATATATATATATATATATAGGGAGGCTGTATAGCGCAGTAGTTTAAGGCTCTGAGCTGCAAATCTGGAGACCTGGGTTTGAATCTCACAGCCCCCACTTGCATACTGTGTGACCCTGAGCAAGTCACTTAACTTCTCTGTGCTCCCAGGTCGCACCTGTAAACAAGCTTTCAGCTTAGTGTGCTACTCCTGGTTAAACAATTGGATTAAAAAAAAGCTATGTTGTAAATGTTACCTGTGACAGGCTTGGTGTGCACTGCCAATCCAGTAAAATATAATACTTTTGAAAAAACTGTTGTCAAAATGATATATTACACCATGAGGATGGTATGTGACAAAGACCATTTAATGTTACAGCCGCTTCTCTTACAGAGTTTTTTAAGGCCTTTCAGGTGGATGACAAAGCCTTATACCATATAAGGTTACACTGGAATGGCACATGTTGATTATAATTTGTTTCATGCTAAAACACTAAGGTTTCCCTTCTTCACAAAGAGGATAGGTGTAAAGGAGACATTTGGTTTTATTGTTTCAAGTATAGAGTACCATTCCTGTTTGTATCTTTGCCTTCATGACTTTGTTTTTTGTTTCTTTTTTATTCTCTTTAATGCTGTTTGTATTATTTATTTTTCACTAAAATACCCCTGCTATTTTCAGGAAGTGCCATGTGATCTATAACATCCACCCAAGCACCCATCAGAACAGGCAGACAGAACCTTGGTTTAATGTCTCATCAGAAAGACAAATCATAATTGGTAAATATGCACCATTAAAAAAACAGGATGTTATGAAAAAGATAGCTGTGCTAAATGATCTTATATTACAGTATCATACTTTTCATAATCGGGCATGATCATGATTTACTACAATAAATTACAAAAAAATATTCAATAGCTCTTTAAAAATTATGTTATTGATTTAGACATCCATATTATTATCAACAGTGGTAATACATATTTCCTCCAAACTCACGCCTTTCATTTATACCTACACTGTTGATAACAGTGTTATAAAGGCTCAAATTGCTTTGCATAGTTCCAGAAAGAGGTTCTTTTTATGGTTAGTTTGAATTCCTACAAGTACCTACATTGTGGTTAAAACCTTTTCTTAAGGTTGCAAACTAATACAGTGAAATCAAAATTAATTAAAAAAATTATTATTGTTTTGGTTCAGAAACTGTGCTTTTGAAATATGAAAATCAATTATGCAGCTTTCTACACTACATGAAACATTTTTGTTTATTTGTTTGTTAATCAGGTAAGAATGCACTGGGCACAGGTTCTGTTTACGGAAGTGATTTGGCACATACAGTAACAGTAATGCAATATATTTCATAAAAATGTGGCACAATGACTTAATGTGGATGACAGTTCCTGATGGGCTAAATTTGATTTACATAGATACATACTGTATATAGATACATTGAATTTGTCGGCAGATACAGACCACCTGGCCCATCTAGTCTGCCCATTTTTTCTACCTTTAACTTACGCTGCAGACTGTAGTTGATCTTCAGTGTTCCCATTCTTAACTATTTCTAGGATTCCCTTGTGTCTGTCCCATGCATTTTTGAATTCCTCCACCATTTTTGCCCCCACTGCCCCTACGAGGAGGTTGTTACAAGCATCCGCCACCCTTTCTGTAAAGAGACAGAGGGATATGATTGAGACATTCAAATACTTCAAATGAATTAACTCAGTACAAACTTAGGACCTTTTCAGAAAAACCTCATCTACATGAACAAGGGGGCACAGCAAGCACCTACAGGGAGGTAGATTCAAAACCAACATCGGGAAGTTTTTCTTCAATGAAAGGGTGGTGGATCCTTGGAACAGTCTGCCCCCTGAAGTTGTGACAGCAAAGAATGTGTGAGAGTTCAAGCTAGCTTGGGACAGGCACTGCGGAAACATAGGAAGGAAAAAGGATGAGGGGGGGGAGCCCACATGGGTAGACTAGATGGATCATATGGTCTCCTTCTGCCGGTACTTTCTTATGTTCTTATGTACTTCCTCACATTACCCCTGATTCTTCTACCTCCAGCTTCATCTCATGTACTCTAGTTCTTGTCCATCCTCTTTTCTGAAAGTACCCCACTACACCTTATTGATCCCTTTAAGGGATTTAAATGTCTCTAGCATGTCCCCCGCTCTCTCTCTCTTCTCATCTCTACAGAATACATATTGAGGTCTTTCAACATCTCCTCATATGACTTCTGGTGCAGCCCCTGTACCATTTTTGTAGCCTTTCTTTGGACTGCCTTCACTCTGTCTATGTCCTTTCTGAGATATGGCCTCTAAAACTGTACACTGTACTCTAGATGAGGTCTCATTAATGATTTGTATAGTAGCAACACCACCTCCCTTATTCTGCTGGTAATGCTTCTCCCTATGCACTCCAACGTCCTGCTGGCCCTTCTAACCACCTTCTCACACTGTCCTGCCACCTTTAGGTCCTCAGCTATAATTACTCCTAGATCCTGCTCTTATTTGGTGGCCGACAGCACCTCCCCCTTCCACTGAGTACTCCTCTCTCTGGTTCCCTTGACCTAAGTGCATAATTTCACACTTCTTTGCATTGAATCTCAACTGCCATACATTTGATCAATCCTCTAGCTTCCTCAGGTCCCTTCTTATTTTTTCCATGTACTGGTGTGTCTACCCTATTGCAGATCTTTGTGTAATCTGCAAAGAGGCACACCTTCCCCTCCAGCCCCTCTGCAATGCCACTTATGATGACATTAAAGAGGACTGGGCCTAGCACTGATCCCTGAGGCACCCTACTGGTCACCTCCCTTTCTATGGATGGTTAGATATATGACACATTACACGTAAACTTACATGGACCTTTACTTCAAAGGATGGACAGACATATTTTAGATTTTCAGCGAGCCTTGGACTTTGACTCTTTTACTTATACAGTCACTCTTAACTGGTTATCTACAGGTTGGCCTCTCACATCAGTATTGTGTGAATGTGTGTGTGGGTGTGTGGGTATGTCTATGTTTGTGTCTTTGTGAATATGTTTATGTGTGTGTTTCAGGGGTAGAAGTGTGGCACATTGAATTTTTAATATGGGTATTTGAGATGGGCGGTTATGTGGGTATAGTGGATGTGAATATTGTGGGGATATTGAGGAAACTTATGTTCAGGTACCTGACATTATGGTGTCATAGTGGTTAGGACTCTGTACTCATATTATAGTGGATATTTACTTCCTTTTGCTAGTTCTGTAATTTGAGTATATACTGTAATGTTTTACACTCTGTACTTCTTAGGACACTTGTCTCATTTACTTGGGGGTTCTTGACAGGTGTAATACCTTTTCGGGTAACTATTGTAGTGATGAATGCAATTGATGGTGTATTAGGATTCATGTACATATATTTCGTTTTAAATTGTTACTTTCCCCGGGGGGGGGTAATTCCTAAGAATTTGTGTTTAGATTCCTTGGACTGTTTCTATATATGTACTATTTTGATTATACACTGACAATTTATTTAAATCTGAACATATCAGGCTGCATAGTCTCAGTTTCTTTGGGTCCTTGACTAGCACTTTTTATGTCCTGTGAATTCTAATCTAAATGTGAATCTAAGCCTGTCTACAGCAATTTTGCACTCCAAGGGTAGTTTCAAGTGCAGGATCTTTTAGAATGCATGTTTTTAGGTTTTAAAGTATTACAGCTCTCTTTGTTTAAGGTCCTGTGGTATTTTACCCTGGATCAGAAACTAAGTTTAAAGTGATACAGTTTTTTGTGAACACTCCTCTGTTTAGACCAGGTTTCATGTGTGTTACAGTTGTAAGCTATGCCCTGCAACTAACCCCATTTCTGTTTCACTTTCTCCTTCCAGCTTGAATTTTTGCCCACCCCTACTCCCCCACCCCAGCCTTTATTAAATACTCTCCTTCCCTCAGCGGCAACGCCCCTAGGCAATCTTCATCCTCCTCTCTCACTAATATTGCAACTCCTCCCCTTAAAGATACAGAACGCAGTTATAGGGCCTAATACTTGTCAGTGTTACTCTTATAGTAGCTACTGTGTCTTTGTTATCTGATCCAAAACTCCACTCCACCTTCTCTGCAACTGTCGTCCTGCTGGTCTATAAGGCAGAATTTTTATTATCTGATGATACTAATTTCAAATACAAAAATGTTCTCTCCCGTGCTTTTCATTACGTTATATAGTAGAATGGGGTTTTCCTACTTATTATTCTTGCTTATTACTCTGCTATGCATCATAGATTCATGTGTTACCTCACACAAATCATCTTCAACGGGGTCACATACAGTATCACCCTGGACTGCCACGAACCTCTTGACTGCTCAAACTCTTGCATTTTGGTTGTCTTGATACCTACATTAGAACCTGCATTACAACCCCCGTGGTGAGCTGGTACTGCAACTGCACATGCCATTGAGGATAGGATCCCGTCCCCCTCTGCAATGAACCCCCAGCATTCCCTAATTTTTATGGCTAAGGAACACTTCTACATATTGTTAGGCCCTCTAAGTAACTGCCTCAGGGTCCCCCCAAAGCTTAATGTTAGCAGTACCAAGCAGGAATAAACCAAAAGCACATAGACTTCTCCTTGGAGCTACCAAGAAACTATTTCTGCTCCTATTGTTATGCTCTGGATATGTTGAGCTCAATCCTGGTCCCCCTGCAACTATTTTATCCCCTGCCAACCTAGCCAGTATCAAAGGCTTGAGCATCATGCACATTAATGCGTGTAGCCTCCTAAAAAGTTTGCATCACTACAAGCCTGGACTAGCCATACTCTGCCAGATGTACTTGTGGTCACAGATTCTTGACTCTGATCAGGTACTTCCAATCAGGATGTGAATATTCCATCATATTCCTTATTTAGAACTGATAGGCCTTCCAGAGGAGGAAGAGTTGCCATCTACATAGATACATAGATACATAGACAGTGTCGGCAGATAAGGGTCTATGGCCCACCCAGTCTGCCCATTTGAGCTTGTAAGTTCAGTTTATGTTTTCCTAGAAGTCTGTTGCCCCTTACCCCTGACCTCCAGAATTCCTTTATGTCTATCCCATGCATTCTTAAATCCTGTGATTGTTTCAGCCCCCACCACTTCCTCTGGCAGGGTGTTCCACTTGTCCACCACCCGTTCTGTGAAGAAATTCTTCCTCACGTTTCCTCTGAATCGTCCTCCCTCCAACTTCATCCCATGCCCTCTAGTCCTAGAACATCTTTTTCGCTCAAAAATAGTGTATTCCTGTACCCTGTTCCTCCCTGTAAGATACTTGTATGTCTCTATCATATCCCCTCTCTCCCTCCTTTCCTCCAGGGAGTACATGTTCAGTTCCTTCAACCTGTCTTCATAGGACTTGTGATGCAATCCATGCACCATCTTTGTTACCCTCCTCTGAACCTTCCGTACCCTGTCTATGTCCTTACATAGGTATGGTCTCCAGAACTGTACTCCAGGTGGGGCCTCACTAGTGTCTTGTATAGTGGAATTATGACCTCCCTTTTCCTGCTGGTGATGCCCCTGCCTATGCATCCCAGCATCCTATATGCTTTACCTGCTGTCTTGTCACACTGTTTCCCTATCTTGAGGTCATCAGAGATGATAACCCCAAGATCCCTTTCCTGCTTGGTGCATGCTATATCCTCACCCCCCAACTGATACATTGTGCCAGGGTTTTTGTGCCCCATATGCATTATCTTGCACTTCTTTGCATTGAATTTCAACTGCCAAACCCCTGACCATTCTTCAAGTTTCTGCAGGTCCCTTCTCATTCTGTCTACACCCTCTGGTGTGTCTACTCTGTTACAGAGCTTTGTGTCATCAGCAAACAGTGAAATTCTGCCTTCTAGGTCCTATGCAATGTCACTGATGAAGATGTTGAATAGGACTGGTCCCAGCACTGATCCCTGTGGTACCCCACTGGTCACTCTTCCCTCTGTGGAGTGACAGCCATTTACCACCACCCTCTGTGTCCTGCCACCCAGCCAGTTACCTACCCACCACACTACTGTCTTGCCCACACCCATATTCCCCAGTTTGTGTAATAGTCTCTATGTGGCACAGTGTCAAAGGCCTTGCTGAAGTCCAGATAGGCCATGTCCACTGCTCCTCTGATCCACCTCCCTAGTCACCCAGTCAAAAATTCAATGAGGTTGGTCTGACATGACCTCCCCTTGGTGAAACCATGCCTTGGGTCCTGTAGTCCATTGACAACCAGATGTTCCACCAATCTCTCCTTCAGTAGTGCTTCCATGATCTTCCCACTACCGAGGTGAGGCTGATTGGTCTGTAGTTCCCTCGCTTCCTCTTTGTTCCCACTTTGTATAAAGGGACTACATCTGCTGTCCTCCAGTCTTTGGGTACCTCCCCTGTTTCCAGTGATCAGCTAAACAGGATAGCCAGAGGTTCAGCCACCACCTCTCTTAGTTCTTTAAGGACCCTGGGGTACACCCCATCTGGCCCCATTGCTTTATCAGCTCTTATTACTTCCAGTTCCTTCAGGACCCTTTCTCGTGTAAAGGGACTTGTGTCCATTTCTGCACCATTCTCACCCCTTGTACTCCCTTCAGACCCATTACCCTCCTCTTCCTCAGTAAAGACGGAGCAGAAATACCTGTTCAATATGTCAGCTTTACTGTTGTCATCCTCCACGTGACCTCCATCCTCCCCCTTCAGTCTCACTATCCCTCCCTTTGCCTTTCTTTTTTCAGTTATGTACCTGTAAAAGGTTTTGTCCCCTCTACCCACTGATTTTGCAATGTGTTCTTCTGTCTGAGCTTTGGCTTCCCTTACTGACCTCCCTGCCTCCCTTGCTTCTCCTGGTACTTCTCCCTATCCCCTTCTGCCTGTGTCTTTTGTATTGCCTGAATGCAATCTTTTGGCTTTCACTTTCTTTGCTACCTCTTTGGAAAACCATAATGGTTTCTCTCTTCCTTTTCCTCTTGCTAACCTGCTTAATGCATAATTCTGTTGTTCTTGTAATCCCCATTTTAAATACTGCCCACTGTTCCTCAACCCCGATTCCTGTCCCATTCCTTAATGCCTCTTTCAAGTATTTCCCATTTTCCAAAGTCTGCCCCCTAAAATCCAGGATACGTGTTTTGTGGGGTTTGGTTCTGCTCTTTGTGTGATTTCAAACCACAATGACTGGTGGTCACTGTTCTCCAGGTGCTCCCCCACTGTTACCCTCATCACACTGTCCCTGTTTGTGAGCACAAGGTCCAGTATTGCCTTCTGCCGAGTTGGTTCCATGACCAGTTGCTTGAGGAAGGCACCCTGAAGGGAGTCCAGGATAAATCTGCTCCTAGTTGATGCTGCTGCTGGGATGCTCCAGTCCACGTCTGGAATATTGAAGTCTCCAACCAGTACTACCTCACCCTTGTCTGCCATCCTTTGGATGGCTAACATTAGCTCCTATCTGTTTCTTCCTCCTGGGCTGGTGGTCTATAGACCACACCTGTGCGGATGGCTGTCCCCATTTTCCTTTCCAGCTTAACCCACAGTATCTCTCCCCATTTTGTTCCTCCTGGATCTCTGTGGCCCTTATGTCATTTTTCATATACAGTGCCACTCCTCCTCCCTTCCTGCCTGTTCTGTCTCTTCTGAATATGTTGTAGCCAGGTATGGCCATCTCCCAGTCGTGGTTATCATTATACCAGGTTTCAGTGATGGCCACTATGTCCAGGTCTGACTGCACTATGACAGCCTCCAGATCTTCCATCTTGTTGCTAAGGCTCCTGGCATTTGCACACATGGCTTTCCATGATTTGACCTCCCTAGACTGTTTTGCTGTTCTACTCCAGCCCCTTCCTTGGTTGTCCTTTATCCCTGGTTCTCCTTGCTGTCTGCCCTTCTGCTGAATTTTGCCCCTTTTCTGCTTATCCACCTCTTGAGTGCTAATTTCCATCTTTTGCACACTGCTTTGTAGAGATAGCCACTCCTCTGGTTCACTGGTTCCACTGCTAGCTGTGGGGGGTGAGCAAGTAGGTACCCTCCTTGCTGGTCTGCCACCCCCCTTTGCTAGTTTAAATGCTTGTCAATGTAGCATTTAAACTTATCATTGAGTGCTTGGATTCCCCTCCAGGATGGATGCAGGCCGTCGGGCTTGAACAAACCTCCATCCCTCCAGGTGGGTCCCCAGTCACCAATGAATCCAAACCCTTCTCACAGCACCAGTTCTTCAACCATGAGTTAAAGTTCCTGGTGCATGCACTCCTATGCTCTCCCTTGTCTCTTGCAGGTAGTACTTCTGAGAAAGTGACAGAAGTAGCTACTTGCTTGAGACCCCTCCCCAATTTCCTAAACTCTTCCTGAACTTTCTTTGGCTCCCCATTTGCCAGGTGATTTGTACCTAGGTGGATAATGACATCCGGCTCACCCTCCCGTCTTGCCTTCCCAGTGATCCTCAGGATCTTCCTTCCATTCTTCCTTGCCGTGGCACCTGGTAGGCACCTCACCTCCCTGTCCTCCCCCTCCTGTGTTCCTAGCTGGATCCCTCTTATGATGGAGTCCCCCACCAGGATTCACTTCCTCCTCCTCTGGAGTCCACTGCTTTCCCCGCTGAGGTCACCTCCTTGGCTAACCTCCACATCCTTTCCTTCCACTTCTCTGGGTACCTCTATTTGGTTGTTCCTGTTTTCCAGTGTGGCATATGAGTTCTTGAGTGGAATAGGATCTGGGATGTGCCTCTGCCTGACCACTCTAACCCTCCCTGAGCCCACTGTCATCCAAGTGCTCCTCGTTCTCGGCATCCTTTGAGGCAGTTGCATTGGATTGGGTGGTCTCTGGATAGGGGTGATGGTACTCCTGACCCAGTTTATTTCCGCTCTGAGTCTGGCTACCTCATCCCACAGTCCAGAGAGATGCATGCAAATAGGGCAGCACCTCAGTGTCCAGAAGGTCTGCCTGACTATGGCTGCCCCACAGCCACTGCATTGCACCACTCCCCACATTATACTGCAATTATACTGCTATTCTACTACTTGTCTGCTACTGAAGCTCTCATAGTTCCCTTTTTATTAATTTACTGTCCTAAAAATCCTGCCACTGATCCTCAGATAATTTTCTTTAAAAAAAAAAAAAAGAAAAGAAGCCAATAAATAAATAAATGAGTCAAAACACTTGTGCTGAGGGTGGGCTTCTTCCCCCTTATGCCCCTCCTACTTCACACCCCTTACTATACCCTGTGTTTAGCTCCTGTCAATCAGATTTAACAGGGCATATAATTAAGAGTTGGGGGAAGGGGGAGGGGGCAAAAATTTGCCGCAATTAACACAGCACAGAAATACACCACCACTACGTTTTAAATTTTCAACAGCCCAAAAACAATTCTAAGTAAAGACAACAAAGAAAGTACAGCATCACTAAAAGCCCACAATCTAAGTTTAAAAGAAAAATAGCAATTACCAGTTACTCTAAAGCACTGAATTGAATATGTTTCCTTCCTTCCCCTTCTGGCTTCTTCTCCAAGGATAACATTTCCGCCTCTGTCATAGAGTCAGCCTCAGTCCCCAAGGAATTTGAAAGCCTGACCCTCAAAGTCAAGCTCTCCTCTTCTATCTCATTCTGGTGGAGTGGGAAGAAGTTTGCACTCTTCAAAACTGACCACGAACTGAAGAAATGCCGATAAGCTGTATAATGGTATAAACGGGGGTTTTCAACTTAGGTGGATATATCAGCCATTTTGTTGAAATTTGCCTCCAAATTTTCAACATGGGGTTCTTGGGACCCCACCTCATGAACACATGCCCTGTCATCTTGTTAGTCATCCCGAAAGGTCATTTCATGGTAACTGTGTGGAATCACCTTTTGGGACTTTAACAAAATGACAGTGTCACTGTTCATGAGTTGGCATCCCAAAAAGCCTATCTTGCAAATTTGGTGGAACATTTTAAAAAATGACTGTGTTATGAGCATGCATCGCGCAGTTTCCACATACACTCGTAACTTTGACAATTTTTAATATTCTCACTCCATATTTTCAACTTTGCCATTTTTTCACACCTCCTTTTGAACAGTACATCTGCCATTTTTCACATCCTGCCCGAAATATGTTTTTGTGCATATGGCACACAATGGCATGGTCGCTGTGAGAAATCAACATTCAGGACACATTGCAAAAATCACGGTGACACTGTTCATGAGTGGAGGTCCCAAAATACCTATGTTGAAAATCTGGTTAAAAAAATACCCAAAATAGTTGCATTACAGGCGTGCATTGCACAGTTTCTACGCACGTTCGTGACTTTACCAATTTATCATATTTTCACTCCAGATTTTCAACATTGTCACCTCCTTATGAACAGTATAGCTGTTATTTTTCACATCCTGCCTGAAATGTGTTTTCACACATGTGGCACACAATGGTGCAGTCACTGTGGGAAATCAATGTTTGGGACAGATTAACAAAATCACAGTGACACTGTTCATGAGTAGAGTTCTCAAAATGCCTATGTTGAAAATCTGGTTAATAAAATCCCCCAGATAATTGCGTTACGGGCGTGTGTTGTGCAGTTTCTATGCACGCTCGTGACTTCACCAATTTTTCATATTTTCACTCCAGATTTTCAACATTGACATTTTTTTACACCTCCTTATAAACAGTGTAACTGTCATTTTTCACATTCAGCCCAAAATGTGTTTTTGCACCTGTGACGCCAAATGGCACAGTCGCTGTGCAAAATCACCTTTCGGCTAACAAACTCATAGTGCCACTGTTCATGAGGTGGGGTCACAAAAAGCCCATCTTGAACATTTGGAGTGAAAATACCAACACAAGCCTGGGGCTTTACAGTTTCCAACGTAACACCCCACCCTGTAGAGACTGACAGGCATCAGGGGTGTGACTTGTTTCGGCAAAGTTACTCTAAGCTTCTCTTTACCCACATTGTGGAATGGTTTACAAAGGAACTTGAAGCTGAGCTGCCCTGTTAGCCTGAGTATCTTCAAGGTGCTCTACGATCACTGCATGAAAGCACCTTGCAAATGTTTTCCTCGCTGCTAGCCCACTAATTCCGCAACTCCCCCTTTCCATCCTGATGCTCGCCATGTTTCTACCCCTTGCTCTCACTCTTTCCCTATTAACTCTTCCTGCTGCATCCACCTTTCCCTGTCCAGTCCAGCCTGGCTAAAGCTCCACCCCATCCATAGTAGTGTCCCAATTATCTACCCCTCCTCCGTCATTATCATAATAAACAAGTACACGACAGCCATCATCACTTTCTGTGGTTTTAGCCCAATTTTCCTCCCAGTCTTTGGTAATATATCCCTCCTCTTCTTTACCTCTCTTACCTGCCACCCCATACATGGCCTCTTTCCCCTATATGTGTAGTTGCCGGCTGCCTCACTCAAAAGATCTCTGCTTATAATCCCTGTATGCCTATGGTTGATTGTACATCTGCTGACTTCTTCAATTATAAAATAATGCTGTTTTTTTAATTTATTTCAACCTTGTACTGTACTGTATACACTGTATATACTTTTTCTTCTTTGTATATTATTGCTTTTTGTATACCTGCTTCCGTACTGTACTGTGATGTATTCATGACCAGGTCCATCTTGCAAATGAGCCTTGCTCAATGCTGCCCGCCTGGATAAATACAGATTTTGATTGATTGATTGATTGGCATTGTCAGCTTAAATGCTCACACCATTCCACCCCACCCCCATCCTGGAGCCAGTGACAGGCATTGAGGTGTGTCTTGGACTCTACAGCCCCAAAGTTCACCCCATGCTCCTATACTGCACCCATCTCAGTGTATTTCCTTATGGAATGGGGTGAGCATAAGGCCCAAAGACCCCAAGGCACACCACACCACTTGTTGGTGTCTGCAGGGTAGGATGAGGTGAAATGGCATGAGTGTTATGGCTGATGACCCAAAGGCACATCCCAATGCCTCTTGCTCTTTGCAGGGTGGGGCCAGGGTCAGTTTCAGTTCACTACTTCACTGCCAATCCTATTATACATCTCCCTAACTCCTGCACTACCAATGCCAATGCCAGCAAGCCAACATTCGGTATTGACAAATGCTTGTTTGCATCTGGCACTTATACTGACAATTGATATTATCATGTATAAAATCTTGTTACAACAAAGGTTTAAGGTTTTTGGAACATAATAGCTTGTTGAGAGTATGCTGGGAATATATTTCCAGCCAATTGTACTTTCATCAGTGTGATACACTCATTCACTTTGTGTAAACATCACTTTCATCATTCTATATGCCATGTAAAGATAATTTCTGATGTAATTTGGGGGCTTATTTTTTATTATTTTTTTACTTGGTAATATGTTACATTTTGGCATGCAATTGTTTTCTCCAGGGTCATCTTACCATCATAGGCTCTATTTACAAACAGAGTTCTGAGCAGAGTTGAAGCTGGGTTTTACTGATGTACTGTTACCTCTCTCATGAAGTATGAGTCTTCGGGAGGTTTCTTCACTTGACATGTAATTTAGTGAGCAGAGACTCTAATTTTTTTTTTTATCCATTAGACTGATACATGGTATAATATATGTGAGTTGAACTCTCTGTCTGCTGCTATCTCTGGACAGCCTTTGACCTTTAAGTTTGGTTCAGCTGAAATCACACTTAAGATATTGAAGCTCTCCAATGTCATTTTAATTATTTCTGAAGGCCTGTTTTAAACCAATGAGAATTATTTCTGGGTTTTTTTCTGCATGTTCTAAGTGTTAATAACATGGGATTTTCTAAATAACTCTCATTAGGCTTCCGAAGAAGGACTTGTTGATCCAAAAGCTAAAGCTCTTTGTTCTTTTTGTAACATCCTTGTTGGTCCAATAAAAAGTGTCAAACCATTTGTTCTGGATTTGTTTCTATGAACTGAACTCTATTCACTACCACCCTTTGTGTCCTTCCACTCAACTAATTTCTAACTCAGTTAACCACCCTAGATCTGACTCCCAGGCTTCACAATTTGTTTATTAGCCTTTTATGTGGGATGGTATCGAAGGCCTTGCTAAAATCCAGGGAGGCCACATCTACTGCCCCTCCCTGATCTATCTCCCTTGTCACACAGTCAAAGGTTTGTTTGCCAAGACCTGCCTGCTGTGAAACCATGCTGTCTCAGATTCTGCTGCCTGCTGGATTCAAGGTATGTCACAGTCCTTTCCTTGAGTAATGATTCCATCAATTTTCCTACCACTGAGGTTAGGCTGACTGGCCTATAGGATCCAGCCTCCTCCTTGCTTCTGCTCTTATGGAGATGGATAACATTCACCCATTTCCTGTCTGCCATAACCACACTTGTTTCTAATGATTTGTGGATCAAGGCTGTCAGTGGTTCTGCCAGCTCCTTTCTAAGTTCCTTTAGAATTCTGGGATGCATTCCATCTGGCCCCATTGCCTTATCTATTTATATTTTTCCTAATTCCTTTAGGACTCCCTCTACTGTGAACAGAATGGTATCTATACTTCACCCCTTGGTACTTCTTACACAGATTACATATTAATGAGCATATACTATTCTTAAATTATTTAATAATTGACCTCATATGATTTATTTAATCTTTTTTTTGCAGATATTTCATATATTCATATTTTCATATTTATAATAAAATAATCATTATTTAATAGCCCCATTCATCTCACAAGACCATGCCATGGAACTGATATAATAAATTATCATCCCTTCATCATTTATGTTTTTATTAAAAATCATCAGGCTGAAATTAATTTTCTTTTGCAAATATTTCACATATTCATTTTTATCATTATTTTTTTTTTTTTTATGTATGAGTTCCCATACACCTCGTGTGACTGTGCCACGGAACTGATACAATCATCAGTTATCACCCCTTCATCATTTGTTTCTATCAAAAATCATAAGGCTGATTTAAGCTTATAGAAATAATCAATAATCATTACTTGGTGACCTGAAGGTTATGCTTATGGTGATTAAATTATAATATAGATGATGACCTCTCTTGATAAGCATATGGTGATATTTGGTATAATGTTAAAAGGTCAGCTGAGATTGAGCAACTCAAATATGAGTGACTCAGTCTCAGCATCTGGAATGTGAGTTACTCTTTCAGGGTAGCAAAGAGTGAAGAAGAAGATGAGTGGAAGAGGAAGAGGGGGAACAGAAGAGGATGGCAGGGGAACGGGAGAGGACGGCAGGTATGTGGGAGGTAGTACAGTGATAGGCTGCCAGGCTGGCCATGTGGTGTGGTGGTGAGGGTGGCTAGCCACAGTGGAGAGGGTACAAGCTTTGGGGCTGGAGAGGTGCACACTACTTTTTGGTGTGGTGGGGAAAATTTTATTTTTTCCAAGTTTCATCCCCTCCTGGAAATGTACACCCTTGGAGTTGTTAATCATTAATTAGGGCAGCATGGGGGGCACAGCCCCCTGCATAACAAACAGATTTGTTTTTGGCCACTTGTTATCGCTGTGAGTGTACATCACCATTTTTATTTTAGGTGCTGTACTCTCACTCTAACAGCGATTGCCATTCGGCAATCACCGTTATGGCATAGAACCATAACATTTAATGACTGACAATAATTAGTCAATGTTGACCATCCAAAAGCATGAAAGATGATTTCCCAATTAATTTGAGGTTCTAGCTAACCAGCACTGAAAGGTGCAAACCTCATCACATAATCTTAAAAACAGATTGATTAAAAGTGGAGTGGACTTACATTTAAGGACAATAAAATACATTTTCCCTTGACATCCACCACACTGTACCATTGTGGCATGACAAAATTGGTATATGCAGTACAATCCAGAAGTTCTGGAGTTGGGTGGGAAGTTTTTGCTTCACTGCCTGTTTACTGTATGACCAAGATAAACTTAAATGCCAAACATTTTGATTGGATCATCTTGCAATGTTTGTTTGGCTAAAAAAAAAAAAGACCAAGTCCCTGATTTTTCTGAAGACTTCTTTTGTTCCTGTCCCAATATGGGATCAAACACCAGATCATATATTTTTGCAGTTGCACTCCAAGAGGACTTTAAAAAGGAAAGGCTTTATAGGGGCACAATTTGTTCAACTAATTCCGTTTAACCGTGAGGTTAATACTCACTTACATAACTCTTGATTAAAAAATGATTTTAAAAGCTTCCTGGTAAGGAATAGAAACATCCTTGACTCAGTATGCAAAGTAGTGCTGGGTGGAAATTGAATTCCGAATTTGCAAAAAAATGTGCAACATTTTCTGAAAATCCAACCCTGGTGAAATCCAAATCCTCTGAATGTATTTGGTGAATTTTTGCCACATTCCACAAAATATTGTGGTTGAATTGTGAAATGATCACATAAACTGCAGAATGATAGTGCTGAAGAATTTTATTCAGCAGTTTACTATATCAATCCACAACACATACAACCATTCCACAGTTCACTGATCAGGTCTGTGAAATTTCTTTCCACAGTTTAATAAATCAATTCACAATTTTTTTTTTCATCCCACCGTTCTAAGTCAGATTTTCTCAAAAGTTGCTAAATTTATTACGAAATTTTGTGGAATCAAGATTCTCACTTTCATTGTAATACCACCAGTGTAATTTTATTTTTGCATAGTGCTAATAGAGAGTGCATTGATTGTACAGAAAATTGAAACAAAATGCTGTTAAAATTAATCTTATTCACATTGTAAGGCAAGAGGGCTTCATATCCAAGGCAATGGTCAGCATAGGCAATGTAGCCATGTGGTTAAAACATAGAGAGCAGTGAACCTACCCCAGGCTTGAATCCCACCCTTTTCACGCATTTATTGTGTAACTTTGACTAAGTTACTTTAAGCAGCAGTATTGGTTAGTGGAAAATCCTGTTTGCCATCAGAAATGTGTGTTTGCACACTCCTAATACATCCACAGTATGAATCCAGTATGTAAAGTCAAAACATATCCTTGAAAGCTGGTACAGCCCAGATTGGCATAGGGAGAGAAGGAGCACCCTTGACACACACTCCTAAACTGTTGAAAACTGTTACCTGTCCATCCATTGATATAACAGCAGATATAAGCTGAAGCACACAGGGCCTTCATCTAGGAAATAAAGGAAGAGGGGAAATGGTATGCTTCAAGAACAGAAAAATATGAATATGCCACATTGTTAAAAGCTTTTTCTTAGTCCAATGCGAGAAGATATCCAGATAATAAACCAGCATTTACCCTCTCCACTATCTTCCTAATTAAAAGTAAGCTATCCTGGATGCTCCTACCCTGCACTGAACAAAACTTGGATGATGATGGTACATGTTCAGCCGCCTGCAAGAGTCTATTGCTTAAAATTTTGATAATATTTTAATGTCACAGTTACTGAGGCAAATGGGTCTCCAATTTCTTAAATCAAATTTATCTCCCTTCTTATGCAATAAAATAAGTAAACTATAATTAAGTGATTCGGGGCAGAATCACAGAAGATCATATAATTGTACAGTAGTACCAATTCATCTATCATAAGATCTGCTATATGCTTACAGAATTCTCCAGGAATCCCATCTTTCCCTGGGGCACTGTTAGAGCCGAGTGAGGAAATAGCATATGCAAATTCAAGATATTCCATTTTTAAAAACAGGAATGTCATCCTTGTGGATTGCATGAGCATAAGTCACTTCCTAAAAATTGAGTTAAATCATCAGAGATATAGAAAGGTGCCCCCATAGATTTTTTTAAAGAATTGGGTAACTGTTTTTAAAATACATGGGCCAGTAGAATGAATCACCCCAAACTCATCAGTTAGTTCTAGGATGACCCATTTGGATGCCCTTTCAGTGCAACTATCAAATGAATTAAGTTACTGAGACCTAGTGTATGTCCCAAATTTATGTTCCCTACATAAAGAAGATATCCTTTCATATTGAAGATCCCTCATATGCTTTTTAATGATCTTAAATTGTTTACTATAGTCATCTTTAGTTTGCATCATTAGAGAAATGAGTCTGTGCAGCTGGGCCCTTAAATTCAAATATTCCAAAAAAAGTATTTTGATTTATTTTCTTTCCTTGAGAAGTAAAAAAAATTCTTTAGATCCCAGTTTGTATCTTCCCACCACTGAACAGGAGTGTCACACAGGGTAAGAACTGATTCCCTGGCTAATATCAAGTGATGGAGTTCTTGCTGTACAGAAATATTCTGTAAGAGGGAAGTATACATTTGACATTTCTCAATGTCTAACTTTGGTGCTGGTAAATTCCCTAGCACAATCCCAATGAACTTATGGTCTGAAATTTCTACCAGATGAGCCTGAAATAATACCAAAGGGAGAGAAGGAGAAACAAATAAGGCCACCAGGCTGGGTGTGCTGTAGCTGCATCTTGCTGTACTTTTGTTTTATTTTTGTTATACTTCATCATATTTTGTTTGTATTTATTTTATTTTACTCATTTTATCTGCCGTTTTATTTTCTGTTTTCTTGGAGAGTTTGTTGTGTGCAGCATGAACTACAGTGTGAATTTTATGATTTTATCATTCTGCTGCCATTTGGGCTCTTGTAGATCCCAAAGAATTCCTGTCGTTACTGTATCTAATACTCATCGTGCATAATATTTCCTGTCCAGTTTGTGATATCTGGTCTGGAGAGTGAGGAGTGGGAAACGATATGTTGGGAGTAATCTTAGTGAGACGAGAAGCGAGGAGCTAAAAGAAGGAACTTTAATGGGACGAGGGGTGTTAAAGAGGAACTGGTCGGGCTGTGGAGAGCTCAAGAGAAGGAGCCGGATGGTTTTGAAGCTAGCCAGGATGAAAAGCGTAAGGTGAAAAGGAGACCTATTGAGGGATTTATGGCTGGTTTTTGCTTGGACCTTGAATGTGAGCTGATCCTGTGTTAAAATCAAAGCCTCATATTGGGTCTGGAAGTGTATTTGATGGTGGCTGGTGACAGGAGTGTGCCTGACTCTATTTGGTGTCTCTCAGTGGTATTTGCCACCTTACAGGGGAGTCGGTGTATTTACTCAGCCAGGGAGCTGGCTGGGATACCGTGTTCCCCTTGACTCATGGGTCTGGCTGTAGCGTGGCCTTACCTGGATGTTTTGATAGGGCTTCACTATTTCCTATAGGGTTTTACACAGGTTGGAGTTGATGGGTCCTCAAGCTGCTGATCTGCTGATCAGAATCTTCTGGCTGGCTCCGATAGACTTCGGATTTGACTTGGATCTGCGCTCTCCCTCGTATTTATAGTGGAGTAATACTTCAGATTTCCCCTTCTGTTTTAATCCTTCATTTCAGCTGGCTGTGAGTCTATCCCCTGTTCTGGATTTTGTGACTTCTGTACTTTATGGATGAAGACTTCTGGAATTAACTGCACCCTTCTTGGAACTTAAAGTTTTTATTTTTTTCCGGTGGACTCCTTGGTGGGGAGAGGACCTTGGCATCCACATATTTTCTTTAATTTTTTAGTTAGTTTTTTATATCAAGGGTTTTGTGATTTTATTTTCTGTGGACTGTGACTTTCTGCTTGGCAGTTAGAGTGCCTGAACAGCCCTGTCTCCCTGGTCATGAGAGGGCTGGGGGTGGGGGTAAATTCCATTATTCATAACTATACTTTGTATATCTGTGATCTTTTGCCTGGGCAGTGTGAGTGCCTGAATTGCCCTGTCTCCCTGGCTGTGAGAGGGTTGGGGGGGGTAAATTCCATTATTCATAATTATGTTTTGTATATTTGTGAGAGGGGATTGCAGTGGTTCCAAAATTAAGTATAGAAGTTACTTTCTTAGTTAATAGGGGATAGGGTGGTGTTTTAAGTTGTATTTTATTATACAGGATGGGTTAGTTGAGTAATTTTGGGGTTTGGTTTTGCCTTATTTTAATTTTATTTTGTTATTGTGAATTTTGGGATAATATTGCTTTGGGTGGGGTTGAGTTAGAATAGGGTGGATTTGTTTAGTGTATTTATTAATTTGTTTTGTGGAACTGCAGAATGTGTTGGATGCCAGCTCCCACAGTTGTGCACTACTCATCCTCTGCCCTTCGTGCCCTTCACCCTTTCTATACTCCTCCTCTTCAGTTTGTAACCTACCAGTGCAATAAAGCACTGGGTATTATGAGTAGGAGAAGAAGGAGGGTGGGGGGGATTACGAACAGTGGCGTATGAATGAGAGGGGTCACCAAATTGGGGTGGTTGGATACAGAAGATGCCCTGGGGCAAAATGGGATCCAGATTGTGGTTTGCCATGTCTGGTGCCCATACCCAAGGGCACTAGGGATTGTGGTAGGCAGATGGCCCGGGCGGCCTGCAAGGTTCATCCAACTCAGGCGGTGTTGTGCAATGCCAGGTCCATGAAGAACAAGAGTACAGTTATTGCAGATCTTGTTGGTATGATGGACCTGGCATGCATCACCGAGACCTGGCTGGATGAGAATTCTGGCCCCATTGTGGAGGCTATGACTCCAGCTGGGTACTCGGTGATACACCGCCTGAGATTGGATCACAGGAGGGTTTGCGGTCTGTTTCAAGACTGAACTGAACCTCACAAGGGTACTAGTTGAGGAGGTTGAGTCCTTTGAGTGTACAGTAGTAGCAGGTGTAGGCTATCGAATCGCTGTCATCTACCATCCACCCGGTGATGAGAAGCAATTCCTTCAGGAAGTGGAAAACTTCATCATCGATATGGCATTTGAATCACCTAGATTGATGGTTCTGGGCAACTTCAACGCCTGGGTCAATGACAAACTCTCACAATTTGGTCAACACTTCCTCCAGTTAATGACATCTCTGGGCCTTACACAGGTGGTTTCCACTGCTACTCACAAACACGGACACTCTCTCGACTTAATCTTCCTCCTAGAGATCGAAACATCTGACTTGGGGGTGGAACCAGTTGGGTGGTCTGATCATTACACCATGGGGTTTAGCTTTAGCATCCTCCCTGAAGGCCTACCCCTGTGGAGATGGTTAGGTACTGCCCTTTATGGGATATAAGTTCCCATGGCCTTGCAGCAGTCCTCGACCTCTCGTCCTCCGCGTTGGCAAGCAATGATCCAGACACCCTCATGTCGGCCTATAATACAGCCATTTCAGTGGCTTTGGATTCTATTGCTCCAGTCCGTGTTCACTCTCTCTCCCTCCCTTTGCTCCAGGTCCCCTTGGTTTGATGGGACTCTGAATGAGATGTGGAGACTAGGGCAAAGATTAGAGTATTGCTGGTGAAAGTCCACCCTTGATGCCGACCACCTTAGATTGATGGACCCTTATTTAGTCTATCAATCTGCAATCACCTGTAAGAAGGCAGAATTCCTGTCTGTGGAGATTGCGGCTCCTCAGAATCGACCAGCTCAGCTATTTTGAACTGTGGACAGACTGTGCAACCCAGTCTGTCTGCATGTTCGGAAAGCTTTTTTGCAATTAGAGTGCAATGAGCTTGCTCGATTCTTTGCAAATAAGGTGGCCGACATCAGGGCGGTACTGCCCTATGGGGGTTGTTTGTGATCAGTATGGAGTCACTGTACCTCAGTTTTCCTGGAGTACCTTCAGTCGACCGGAGTTCATGAATGTCATGAGGATTATCCAGAGTGTGTGCCCTACATGCTGTAGTTTGGACCCTGGACCAACTTCCCTAATTTTGGGTTGTATTGACATCATCAGTGCGTCCTTGTGCAGATAGTCTGGTGCTTCTTGGAATCAGGAGAGTTTCCCAGCTTCCTGAAAGAGGCGGTGGTGACACCATTCTTGAAGAAAGCTACCTTGGACCCAGACTGTTTCACAAACTACAGACCTATCTCTAACCTTCCCTTTGTTGGGAAGGTGATGGAGAAAGTAGTGGCAGCACAACTGGAAGACCATTTGACCATCCATGACATCTATGAACTGCTCCAGTCCAGTTTTCGTAAGAGACATAGTACCGAGACAGCACTGGTTCAGGTGCTCAATGATCTCCTGATGGCGAGAGATTGAAAGAGCCTTTCCATCTTGGTTCTTCTGGATCTTTCTTCAGCTTTTGACACCATGGACCACATGGTGTTGATAGGACACCTGAGGCATGTCTGTGGAATGTCGGGGACAGTTCTCAGATGGTTTACATTGTTTCTCATGAGTAGAACACAAAGAGTTGTGTCTGGAGTTTTTTCTTCAGGCCCAACAGCTTTGTCTTGTGGGGTGCCTCAAGTTTCTGTGCTGTCACCCATGCTGCTCACGGTGTATATGTTACCCCTCAGAGACATTGTAAGAAAGCATGGACTGAGGTTTTACTGTTACGCAGATGATACCTAGCTCTACCTTTCTATTGCACCTGATGAGGATGGTGTCTTGGTCTTTAACAACTGTCTGAAAGAAATCAAGGAGTGGATGGATTCTAGTTGGCGGAAGTTGAACTCGGAAAAGACTGAGGTACTGGTTGTGGATCCGGGTCATCAGATAGGGGGGTCGGGTGTTGGTGCGCCCTCCGGAATTTTTCTTGGTGGCGTCTCTCTCTCAACCTCTGAACAGGTGTGTAACCTGGGGGTAGTTTTGATTATGGACTGACCCTACATTCTCAGGTGTCGGCTGTCATCAAAACCTCCTTTTATCATCTTAGGAATATTGCCAGAGTTAGGCATCTGGTTCCGTCTGATGACCTTACCACCTTGGTTTACACCTTTGTATCCTTGCACTTGGATTACTGCAACTCCCTTTATCTAGGGCTTTCTGGGGTTGAAATCTGTCACCTGCAGCTGGTGCAGAATGCGGCAGCCCAGCTTTTGACAGGTTCTACTCGATCGTGACATATTACTCTGGTGCTGCATGAACTGCACTGGCTGTCAATATGGTGGCAGATCACCTTTAAAGTCGGTTTACTGACTTTTAAAGCCCTACATGGACAGGGCCTGGACTATCTGAAAGAGCTTCTGGTTCCTTACTGCCCTGGTCGATTACACCGCTCGGCTGACGAGGGGTTGTTAGAGATTCCAATGGTGAATTTGAAGTCATCTGGTTCAAGAGCTTTTGCCTATGCAGCCACCACCCTTTGGAATTCTCTACCCCATCGGTTATGGGAGTGTACAACTTTGGAGGAATTTAAGGAGGGCTTAAAAACCTATCTGTGGCAAAAAGCTTTTTTAGATAATTGAAATATTTATTATTGATTGGTGTATGATTTTAATCTGTATTGTTCTGTCATTGGATTTTATATGAGCTGTTTTATATTGTTAGGCACCGTGGCAATGGAAAGGCACCATATAAATAAAATTATTATTATTATTATTAATTCTGGTAAAAATATTACCCCCATAGTACTGTATGGATGTTCACAAACCTCTTGCAGTGTGGCTTGTGCATCAACAAGTACAGCTTGTTTATGAATGTGGTTAAGAAAATTTGAATCACAGAACATTTTGGTTGTTTTTGTCCTCTATCAGCTCATAACAACTCACAGTTAAAGACGTCTTAAAAAAGCACGTTTATAGCATTATATAAATAAGGATGTATTAATTTCAACAAATCAGTTCTGGCTACTTTATTTTGTGGGGCATAAACACTAACTAAATGATAAGAATGCCCCTCTAAATAAATGTTTAGTAACATTGTTTTTCCCAGAGCAATCTCCACCAGCCTTTTAACTGTAAACCTTTGAAACTTAAAAAGGGTACCCAAGCCTGCACACGTTTCTTCACTGAGAGACCAGAAGGATGGCATCTAATGCCAAACCTTTTTTTTCCTGCTCTAGCTATGTCAGATAAAAGTTGTAGCCTGGTATCCTGTAAAAAAAATAATAGAATAGGATAATTGTTACAGCACAAAAAAAGTGGTTTATCTACGTGTTTTTTCTTAACTATTTACATTTACAGAGGCATAACTAAGTGATAGGGACTGGGCCATGAGAAAACAACTAAAAATTAGGAGAGAGCATAAACCACAAGATTCATCAATTTTAAAATTTAAAGCAGCAGCATTGTTCAGGCTGATTATTCCATTTTAGGGCTGCAGTGGGTGGAGCCCCGAAATCATCTTGCAAGGACTAGGAGAAAGGCAGCTTGTGAATGAACAACTTCACGAGGTGACAGAAGTCACTTCACGTCTGTACTCTGTGGCCCAATCTCCAAGTGTTGATCGGCATCTCTGTCCTGGTTTTTGTTTTTGTATCCTCATCCCATCCCCCTCCACTACAGCGCATACACAGTTTATATATATGAGACAAAGAACCTCTGTGTTCAAGCACTGAGGCAAAGGTTACCCCAAAGGGCATTTGGCTGGGAAGCCAAGTTTCAAAGAAATACAAAATCACACATGCCCCCACAATGCAAAGCATCATGGGCTGCATATGCAAATCATCACAGAATATTATGCTGGTTCAACTTTAAGCAGAAATGCATGGTGCCAAAAGACCTCTCACACAGTTCGCAAAGGGTGCAAACAGAAGACATAGACATGTTTTCATCCTACCAGGACTCATCAGTATGCCTTGTCTGTTTGACACCCCAGTGGAATGAACCAGCTACCCTAAGGTGGTCTATCTGGGTTATATTGTGGTGAACCCAATTAAAACAAAAAACAATTTAAAAGACAAAGAACCTCTGTGTGTAAGCACTGAGGCAATGGTTATCCCAAAGGGCATTTGGCCGGGAAGCCAAGTTTCAAAGAAATACAAAATCACACATGCAGTCCCTGTACCAAATCACCTTTTGGGCAGGAGTGAACCATTTTCTTGGCCCTTGTTCATGAGGTAGGGTCATAAGAAGGCTATGTTGAAAATCTGATGTAAAAATATTAAAAAACAACAAAGTTATAAATCTACATTGAATTTTGCAAATGCAGCCTCATAACTGGTCATTTTCAATATTTTTGCCCCAAATTTACAGCATAACCATATCTTTCCAGTACCTCATAAATGTGGCAGCTGTCATTTTTCAAATCCTGACCAACATGTTTATGTTACATCGCAAAAGATGATTTCACTGTTCCTGCACAAAATCACCTTTCAGGTAGGATTTGAAAATTTTCTCTGCCTTTGTTCATGAGGTGATGTCATATTAAGGCTATGCTGAAAATTTGGTGTAAAAATATTATAACTCAACAAAGTTATGAGCCTATATTGAATTTTGCTAATGCAGGCTTGTACATTTGGTAATATTTAATATTTTAACCCCAAATTTTCAACATAGACATTTCTTTACAGTACCTCATGAACGTGACAGGTGTCTTTTTTCAGTTCCTGCCCAAAATGTATTTCAGCATCCCAAGAGTTGATTTTGCAGTCCCTGCACAAAATCACCTTTAAGCCATGAGTTGAACATTTTCTCTGCCTGTCTTCATGAGGCAGGTTCATAACAAGGCTATGTTGAAAATTTGGTTTAAAAATATTAAGAAAAGAATTTACAATATTTTTACCCCAAATTCCTCAGTTTCAACACTATTGGCTCTGGCCAGATTTTGTTTGTTTTCCTTGGCGCCTGCTTTGCAGTGTATTTCCTTTTCCTCCGTGTTTGAGTTTGAGGACGTTCTTCTGGCTCTGAGGACATGTCCTTTTGTGAGGATAGTATTGAAGATGCATCGGATTCATCTCCAGGATCTGTGTCTCCCCACTGATCACTTGACGTCAAAGGTTAAAATTTATTGGACAGTGGAACAGTCAGTTTTCTGCAGTTTTGGTTTAGATTGACCCCTCTGACATCCATGTCTGGTAGACAAATGTGTAAATCCAGTATCAGGGACGGGGGGCATTATCTCTAGACTGGTTTCTTTAGCAGTGAGTGCATGTTTGGAAGAGGTATCTGAAATAATCATAGGGTCAGATAGTTCATTCTCCTCTTGGTGAACTATCTGATCCTTAGGTCCCAGATTAGTTTCAGCATCAACATCTGGTAGCCTTACATGTATAGAAACCCTTAGTACAGCAGGGGATGTCACAGAAAAAGGTATTGGAGAGGACATAACTGGGATACTGCTGTGTGTATCAACCAATGAGACCTGAATGTGAGAGCCTTCTGGTTGAATAAGCTGGTCAGTTGGGGCACTGGGGAGAATAACTTTTTCAGCACACTAGTGGGTCAAAAAGCAAGGTCTGAAAGACTACTTATACTTGATTTTGGGCATGTTTTTGTGCCTGCCTTCTGAGCCTCATTGCCATAGTAGTCCTGCTCCATTTGGTTCAAGCCATCATCAGTATTATAAGAGGCCCACTGACAGGTGCAGAAGGAAACACCCTGTTCATCACATGAATTACAGGAAACTGCAGATGTACAGTATATGTAGTATACGTCCAGAATCTGTATACGTTCGGATATACTCAGCACTTAAAAGGTTAAAGGATTATTGCACTGTGTATTAAGGTGATCCAGTCCAGTGCAGAAGGAACAGTTTACCTTGTAGCATGTGCTGCTGAGATGATATTTTGACCCACAGTGGTAGCACAATTTTGGTTGTCCTTGATAAAACACAGTACCATAGTCTGTCCCCAAATATTATTTATTTATTGATACTAGGAATTAACACCTTTGAGCTTAAAGCTCATTTACATAGGTTCTGTCTCAGAGAAAAAATAGGACTTACAAAACCTAAATACAGTATATAAACAAACACAAGGCTTAGTAACATTCATTACATGGAGATTACAATATCAGGGTGAATGGTATAAAACTATATGAGGAACAGTGAACATACCATACCCAACAATAAACATAACTTGATTATGGAGTGGGGAATGGAAGAGAAGAAAAGTAATGCATAAAGATTAGGGAGGGAGGCGGGGGGGGGAGGGAGTGTGAGAAGTAGTAGGTAGAGAATTCTAAGAACTAGGAGAGGCCGGGGAGTAGAAAAGCAGCTCACACAAGCCTTGTCAAGGGAAAGGGTAGGGGAGGGTGAGGGATAGAGGGGAGTGAGTCAGTGGTGGGAGGAAGATTAAGTGTTATCGCCCACAGTCACACTTAGGGTTGTTGGATGCCAGGTATTTGGTAGATGTTTGGTTCCATTTCCCCTTACCTCAGTTTTAGCCTTATGTTTACTTCCTCATTCAGAAACAAAATGTGAGATGGCTTCATAAGTGGAATGGTATTGAGGAAGCCTGTAGTGCATTTGCCTTTCATGCATGGTATTTCTGCCAGAACCTGTCCAGCCCTGCTACAAACTGAAAACTAATGTCAAAATTGGGCTTCCCTTGTGTATAAATTATTGCATAAATGTCAATTGCATAACGTGCATGGAGTCCTTTATGAGAGTTCTGCCCTCATAAATCCTGTCAGGTAATTTTGGTAAATCCCCTTTATACCAGAGTCTTACAGTGCTTTGAAACATTTTACTTCCTTGCATGCAATACAGGAAGCAGGAAAAGGTCTGCAAACTTTCTCTGGGGACCCTGACCCTGAGGTGCCTTATCCCTTGTCTCAGGCAACTGTGTTTTCCCTGTGGTGATGGTTAAAGAATAAGAAAAATGTATATATTCAGAGGGACCAGCTAACACAGGAACCCCTTGCTGTGTCTTCAATAGTAGGGTTTATATCAGTGTAGCCAGCTGTTTCATGCAGTGAATTAACAAGGGAGTTGTGCAATAAAGCTGCAGCTTATAAGAGTTTCTTTTTGTAAAGCAGCAGGACTTGTTTTCTCTGTAGCAACAATAACTTCAGCTTGACAGTAACCTTTAACATAATAATCAGATGGAGTCTTGGGAATATCATTGTCATGTAAGTGATTTAAAGATGTGTGAATTTCAGGTATTGCTACCTCTGTTGTAAGTGTCCCGAGAGATGGCAATTGGTTTAGGCAAGAAGTCTGTGAATGAATCTGGTGACTGAGACTCAGTCTGGCTTTGTATCGGTAAGTCTTTCTTGTAAACGGTGACTAAGAGCTCTGTTGCACTTTTTTCCTTGGTTTGTTTATTATTCTGGACCAAGTTTGTATCAACCTGAACAATGGAGGGTCTGAAACACACATGATCAGACCATGATGCAAAGTTCATGGTGGTCTGAGCAGAGAATCTGTTTTATCTTTAAAAAAATATGGAGATTGTGTCATCCTCAAGTCACCTGGTGCAGCAAGAGGATCTGTATCAGGTACAGTACCCGAGTGTTGTATCTTTTTTGGTATTTCTGCTCCATCCTTTTCCATCACCATGAATACTGGAAGTTGATTCGGATCTACCTGTCACATACCAGCATTTTCCACCTAGACAACCTTAACCAGGACTTCATCTGGGCTCCATACTGAAGCATCTGGATATTCACATCTCTGACGTGGGTGAGGTGCTGTGCCTAGCTGTCTTAAGGTGCTGGGAGCCTCAGACAGCTGATCTAAGCAGTTAGCTTCCAGAATTCCACCTGCTCATGAATTCCTCCAGCCAGAGTCGGTGTCCTGCCTGCAGCTTCAGTTTGTGGGCTTGACATCTAGCTTCTTGACATTTAACTTCCTCCTCAGCAGTTTGGGTCAGAATGTGTTCAAAGCTGCATTGGAACCATTCAGCTCACTTAAGCAGTCTGCGGGTTTCTCCAACAGGTACTGTACTTTCTCCTGATTTATCTGGATCCATCTCCATTTCCATCTCCTCAGGTGAAAAATCAACAGGTTTGTCAGACACAGGAGCAATTTTTGGTTCCTCAATAGTTTGGATGGGGAGGAACTGTGCGGGTCTCTCCATCTTCCAGCAGGAAGCAGACAGCACCTCCAGCAGAAACAGTAGGGGAGTTTCCCTGGTGTCATGGCCAGTATTCCACGGGTCCATGTAACTCACTCCAAACATAGAAACATAGACTTTGACAGCAGATAAGGACCACTTGGCCCATCTAGTCTGCCCATTTCCCTACCTACAGGATAGGCTGCAGATCCTTGTTAACCAACAGCCTATTTCTTCCTACCCCCCACAAGAATTGCCTTATGTCTGTCCCATGCATTCTTGAATTCTCCCACAGTTTTAGACCCCACAACCTCCTCAGGAAGGCTGTTCCATGCAGCCACTACCCTCTCTGTGAAATAATACTTCCTGACATAGCCCCTGAACTGCCCCCCTTCTATCTTTAAATTGTGTCCCCTTGTTCTTACACGTCTCTTTTTCTGAAAGATGCTACCCTCTTGGACTTTGTTGATTCCACTGAGGTACTTAAAAGTTTCTATCATATCCCCCCTCTCCCTTCTTTCCTCAAGGGTATACATATTAAGCTCCTTTAGTCTGTCCTCATAAGGCTTCTCCTGCAGACCCTGCACCATTTTAGTTGCCCTCCTCTGGACTGTCTCTATCCTATGTCCTTGCGGAGATAGGGTCTCCAGAACTGGACGTAGTACTCGAGGTGGGGTCTCACCAACTGTCTGTACAGAGGGATTACAACTTCCTGTTTTCTGCTGCTGATGCCTCTCCCTTTACATCCCAGTATACCCCCAGCCCTCCCTACTGCTTTCTCACATTGCTTGCTAACCTTAAGGTCATCTGATATGATTACCCCAGGTCCCTTTCCTTTTTTGTTGTTGTTACTACCTCCCCCCTCATTGTGTATTCTTCCTCTGAGTTCTTGTTTCCCAGGTGCATTATTTTGCACTTCTTTGCATTGAATCCTAGCTGCCATACTTCTGACCATTCCTCCAACCTTGCCAAGTCCCTTCTCATCCTTTCCACACCTCCTTGTGTATCAATCCTGTTGCAGATCTTTGTGTCGTCTGCAAAAAGGCATACTTTTCCTTCCAGTCCCTCTGCAATATCACTGATGAAGACATTAAAAAGGACTGGACCCAATACTGAACCCTGAGGTACCCCACTAGTAACCCCTCTTTCTTCAGAGTGGACTCCATTTACAGTTACCTTCTGTGTCCTGTTGTGCAGCCAATGTTTTACCCAGGCTACCACCCAGAGACCCACTCCCAGGCTGGTTAATTTGACTATTAATCTTTTGTGTGGGACTGTGTCAAATGCCTTGCTAAAGTCTAGGTAGGCCATGTCCACAGCCCCTCCCGGTCTACTACTTTGGTCACCCAATCAAAGAAATCTATTAGATTCGTCTGACATGACCTTCCCGCTGTGAACCCATGTTGCCTTGGGTCCTGTGCCCCACTGGCCTCTAGGTACTCAACTATTCTTTCCTTCAGAAGTGACTCCATCACCTTCCCTACCACAGAGGTCAGACTGAAAGGTCTGTAGTTTCCTGCCTCTGTCTTGGTCCCATTTTTGTGAAGCGGAATCACATCCGCCTTCCTCCAGTCCTCGGGTACCACACCATCCTCCCACAATTTATTAAAAAGAGTAGCCAGTGGTTTCACTAGTTTCTCCCTTAATTCTTTTAGAATTCTGGGGTGATTTCCATAAGGACCCATTGCTTTGTCCACCTTCAGTTTTAGGAGTTCTTGCAGAACCCTTTCTTCTGTGAAAGGACTGGGATCAACCCCCCTATCAAGAGTGCTTCTGTTAATTGGATTAGGCACTTCCCTCTCCTCTTTTGTGAATACTGAGCAGAAATATTCGTTCAGTATCCCTGCTTTTTCACTGTACCCCTCTGCCCACCCACCGTTCATTCTATTCAGCCTCACTATCCCTCCCTTTGTCATTCTACGCTCGCTGATGTATCTATAAAAGGTTTTATCCCCCTTCTTAACTGAGTTGGCTATCTTTTCCTCAGTTTGGGCTGAGAAACAACCTGGAAATAAGCTATCACAGTTTAGTTTGCCCTTTCTGGTCAACAATTTAAAACAAATTAATTAAACAGTTTCTACAACAACAGACAGTAATGTCATCATCAGCAAGGTATAATAATTATTGTTCCTAAAATGTCACTGCTGCAGGTGAAATGTGAGGAGCAATGACCCAGTTTCATGTACATGGCTTTAATATTAGTAAGTAGGAGTACAAATGTTATTTGAGAATGTGCCCATCCATATTCTTAGTGCACAGTACAATGAGAGAAGGAGAAAAACATAGTTTATTTTTAGAACATGTTTTCTGTTACATTAAACTTGGCCAGAGTAAACGCCTCATTCACCTAACTTGTGTGAAAGCTTTCAGACCACTGTCCACTCACAGCCACTTTACTGATGACTCATAACTCCAGCCCACAAGGTATGTCCCCAGGACGGTGACACTATTACAGTACAAACGTTGATGCTGACAACATCGATGTTTTTGTTGTAATAGTGCGCCCAAGACTCCATCACTCTCTCTTCTTTTGGTCCTGCACCCGCTCTCCAATGCAACTCTGACTCAGAGTTAGAATCCTTAAGACCACTTTGGGGGGTTCAGGGGGCAAAGCCCCCTGATGAAAAAACAGTCAGGGTCTCCATTTGGATTTATGTCAACTGCAAGTTGCGGTTGACATAAATCCATCGCTGTGATGGCGGTCGACAACTTAGTTGTAAAACTGGCATCATAAAGCCATGGTTGTCTGGCACATTGCCCACAAAGTATTGAAAATAAACAAAATCTGCGAGCATCCACAGTAGCACATTTCACTGACCTAGTTTATTTTTTGGACCCCATGTCCTGAGTTATTATACAGCTTTGTATATTGTCACAGGACATGTGTGGGGGCAGACATCAGCAAGCCAGGGAGGTGAGCAGAGGTTAAGTGCTGGCTGCCATGAAGGTAAGGGATATTTCCATATGGTGCTGGAAGCTTCTAAGGTGGAGGGACCACTTGAAACCAAGGAATCATTTTCCAATTCTAATGAGGACTGGGTAAGGGAGGGGGTACCACTGGACACCACAAAATCACTATTGCATAACACTGGGTATCCTGTGAGGGAGGGAGTACCACCTGATACGAGGGAAACATTATTACATATACAGATATCGGCTGAGGGAGGGGAATTTTTTTTGTTTTTGTTAAGACAGGTATTAGTGCTTCAGTGGAGATCACACCACTATGTGCATAGTTAAAAGTAGGATTTTGCAAGCATTGAATTTGCATGGGTGCAGAGATGTATTTAGCATGACTGTGCTTATTGCATCTTTGAAAATACAGTAGCTTTGGCTGTACTAACATGCTGTCAGCAATGCAGTATTCAGTTAGCATGTTGCTAAGCCTGTTTGTGACATGTAAATAGTTTGAATACTGGGCATATCAACCCCTACAGGATTTAGGAGACAGTAAATAGAACTACAAGAGCACAGTGATAACTATGTGAATCCTGTAGAACGTGTTCAATATTGCTTGCTGTAACTAATGTCTGCTATAGTAATACTATGGGTACAAACAACGTGAGAATTTTGTTAGGCTGCTACCTTAGAATGTATCAGAATACAGCAGACAGTGGCTGATATCAACCAGCCAGAATATGTGCTATTGCATAACATAATATTATTTCAGTAATCAAGGAGCAGTATTGAAACTCTGTGGTATTTGAATGGGTTCCAGGTATTTAATATTCTAGCAACAAAACATAAAGTATACAGAAGACCTATGGGGGGGGGGAGAGGTGTGTTGAAGTCAGCTGCACAAGCTGACACAGCGTTTTTGTGGCAGTGATATTCACAGACTACTGAGGACTACTGTGGCTGATGAACCAATCCTCTCTAGGCACGAAGTACTCATGGTGTCCTTTTCAGGGCACTGTGGGATGGCGGAGGGCTACCCTTAGCCCCCACACAAATATCTGTTGTGATTTTTCTTGTAAGCACTAAGGGGGCCTAACGCAACATCAATAGTGTGGTGCACAAGAGTCCTTAGGGCTGCAAGTTATTAGATATTTGAAATCACTGGACTTCTAATACACTGCTGAAACCAGAAGCAGGAAGCAGTGCTTCTTCTGGTATGGATGACTCTTAAGGTCTTAAGGTCCCCCTCAGCGAGAGGTGCGAGCATGTGCAGGGGGCTGTGACAGCACTCTGGGCCTCTGACAGGTGAAATACTTCTGGGAGACACATACAACAGAGGTATGGATCATACAGGAATTGCAGTAAGTACTGGAGAGGGTGTTGAGCTGGAGCAAGTGAAGTATAACATGAAGTGTTGTAGGGCATGTAGAATGTATACAGAGGGGGAGCACAGGGATGAAATCATCTGTGACAAATGCACTCTGATAGAGATACTACATGGTGAAATTATCACTTTACAAAAAAGAGTGCAGTTAGAGATGGAAATCAGTGTATTAGAACAATTTATTGATTCAGTTATAGAAAGCAAAGACACAGAGGAAAAAGTACTACAGGACATAAAAGGAAGTAGCAATGAACCTGTGAGGGAGGCTATGTCCAGGCATATAGGATCAAAGGTAAGGACAGAAAATGAGGAGATAGAGGAATGGTGCATGGTACAGAAGGGTGTCAAAAAGGGGAGGAGGAACATAGGAGGCATAGGACCTCTATATACACAAAACAGATTTGGGATTTTGTCGGAATAGGAGGATGACATGTCACCAGTAGGAACTGACCATCAGCAGCTAAAAAATGGGGAAGAATTTATAAAAGAGGGGAAAAATTATCTAAGCCCAAATGGTGCACGGGCGGCACCAAGGTCACACAAAACCACTAAAGAGCTTCTTGTGATTGATGGCCCAGTGATTAGATATATGGACAGAGTTCTCTGTAAAGATAGAAATGAATATACGACGGTCAGTACACTACAAGGAGCAGGGATAAGAGATATTAGGAAACTCCTGCCAGGATTTCTAAACAACACTAATAAACTGGCCACTGTTTTGCATGTAGGCATAAATGATGTGGGGAAAAGGAAACCACTGGATATACAAAGGGATTTTGAGGAGGTAGGTAGGGCTTTAAAGACTACAGGCTGTGAAGTTGTAACTCTCCCATTCCCAAATGTGGGGGTAGCCAAAACATGGGACATCAGGCAGCTAAATGGATGGCTGAGAAGGTGATGCCATAGGGAAGGGATGACGATCATCCACCATTGGAATAGTTTTATGGACACTAGGATCTTTGGGCAAGACGGACTACACATAAACAGGCATGGGAGCAGACTGCTGGCACAGGAAATCAAACAAGCAGTGGAAATACATTTAAACTAAATATGAGGGGCAAAGGGGAGGCAACGGTACCCCTAGAAACAGGCGGGATAACCAAAAGAAATGGGCAGGTAGAACAGACCCCAAACGGGAATTGCTCATCCTTAAATGCCAGAAGCCTAACACAAAAATTTGATGTTAGTTTATATATTACACACAGAAGACATTCAGATTTGTGCGCTAACCAATACTTGGTGAGCTAGCGAAGATACTTGGGACAGACATATCCCCGGCTATAACTTGTACTGTATTGACAGACCAAATAAAAGGGGAGGGGGTACCCATTTATGTGTCAGAGAATATCATATCAGAAAACACTTAAATTACAAATTTAGTAGGATTAGAATATATGTGGATTAAAATTACCACAACAGGCAGTCCTAAAATCATCATGGGGTAATGTATAGACCACTGTCACTTACCCATCAGGAGGACGAGGCAATTTTTGAATTTCTCAAATCCATAAATCCAACAGACAATACTATCCTTTTAGGAGACTTCAATCTTCCAGGCATTGACTGGGTAAGTCAAAAAGCAGGGTCTACATCTGAACTAAGGTATATGGAAACATTTAATTTAACAGGGTTGAAGCAGTACGAATTACACAAGATGGGGTGGGGATATACTTGACCTGCTTCTAAGTAACATGGGTTACAAAATACAACAATGCAGGGTAACCACCCCCTTGGCTCTATTGACAATGCCATGGTCAGATTTAATGTGGTTGGGCAAACATCTGAAACTTAAGGTACTACGGAGATTAGGAACTATGACAAAACTGATTTTAGCAAATTGAGGGCATATGTTAGGAGGAGGAACTGGAAAAGAGACTCTGAAAACAAAACACTACAAGACATGTGGGAGATTCTTGAGGGCAAAATTACATTCTTGGTAAACAAACATATACCCACAAGAAAGAAATACAACAGAACAGGAAGAATCCCAGCATGGATTACACCCAGGGTCAGAAGACTGATTAATAAGAAAAGGAAGGCATCTGCAAAGGCCAAGAGAAGTGAACATTCAAGAAACTGGGAAGAGTACAGGAAATTATTAAAGGAAAAAAAAAGCGATTAGTAGTTCAAGGAGGAGACATGAGCTGAAACTGGCTAATAAAGTTAAAGATAATCATAAATCCTTTTATAATTATATTAGTAACGAAAAGCGGGGAGGAAAAACTATAGGTCCAATAAAAGATCAGGATGGGAACCTAGTAAATGATAATACAAAAATGGCAGAACAATATAATAATTATTTTATATCAGTATGTAATATAAAAACACAAGGGATTAAAAAACACCTAGTGGACACCACGGAGAATGCAGTTATACTAAAAGTGGAGGACATTAAGAAAAGACTCCTGAAGCTTAACCCTAGCAATTCACAGGGCCCGTATGGGATTCACCTGACAGTGCTCAGAGAGTTAGAGGAGGTACTGGTGGAACCGGTGACAACATTGTTCCAGGTATCACTGGATAGGGGTGAAGTTGTAGAGGTCTGGTGTAGGGCAAATGTTGTACCTATTTACAAGAAGGGTTCAAAGCAGGTTGTAGGAAACTACAGGCTGGTGAGCTTGAACACAGTCTTGGGAAAGATCCTGGAAGGGTTAATAAAGGAGTATATAGTGGATTTCATGGACCAAGTGGGAGATATAGTTGACAGCCAACATGGTATTAAGCAAGGCCGCTTATGTCAAGCAAACCTTTTTTGGGGGGCAGCTTACCTTCAATGCCAAGAAATGCAAAGTTATGCATAGTGGAGCCAAGAATCCTAGGACAGAGTACTACATGGGTGGAGTCCGAGTATCTGCATTAGAGGAGAAGAAGGACCTGGGAGTGATGATCACTAATGACTTGAAGCACTCCACGCAGTGCAAGAAAACAGCAGCAAAGGCAAACAAGACGCTGGGATGTATATCTAGGGAGATCAGTAGTAGGAGAGAGGAGGTTATACTGCCCTTGTACAGGTCACTGGTAAGGTCACATCTAGAGTATGGAGTTCAGTACTGGTGCCCACACCTCAAAAAGGAAATCAACCTGCTGGAGAAGGTCCAGAGGAGGGCTACAAAGATGATAGCTGGTCAACAGGGTAAGGCTTACAAGGAGAGGTTGAGGGCACTGAACATGTACTCCCTGGAAGACAGGAGAGAGAGAGGTCACGACTGTGACCTTCAAGTACTTGGAAGGGATAAATAAGGTTGATAAGGAGAGTCTCTTTAAGCTGAGTGGCAACCATAACACTGGAGGATGGGATGTTTAGGAGTGAGGTCAGGAAGCACTTCTTCACAGAGAGGGTGGTGTACACTTGGAATGCGCTGCAAGAAGAGGTAGTCTCGTTGAAGACAGTCTGCAGCTTTAAGAGAGGCTGGGACAGGTATGGGGTGGGTAAGGGTCATGGGTAGTGAGGATGGGAGGAGTGGGGAGAAGGGGCTGGGACAGTAGCTCAAGCTGTGGACCCTGCAACACTAGCAGACTTGATAGCCCAAATGGCCTTCTTCTGCTGGCTTCTTCATATGTTCATAAACCTCATGGAATTTTATGGGACTGTAAGCAGGGCACTGGACAGGGGTAACTCAGTGGATGTCATATTCCTGGACTTCGCAAAGGCCTTCAATAAGGTACCACATGGGGAACTAATGGATGCACTAGTAGAGCATAACATCCAACTCAATATAACACACTGGGTCGCCTCATGGCTAAGCAACAGAAGGCAAAGGATTTGCATCAAAGGGTCATACTCAGATTGGTCTGAGGTGAGGAGTGGCGTTCCCCAGGGATCGGTGTTGGGGCCTTGTCTTTTCAACACTTATATCCACTCAATGACAGGTCAGGGAGAAGTATGGGAATCAAAATTAGCTGATGACACCAGGATAGGCAGCACTGTAAATAATAACAGGGATGCACACAAACTACAGACTGCTTTAACAAAAATGGAGGCATGGGCACAACAGTCGAAACTTTCCTTCAACACTGACAAATGTACAATGATGCACTCTGAGAAGAAAAATAGCATGAAGGACAGAACAAAATGGGCAGACATTAATGAAGCTAACTCATGAAAGGGATCTGGGCATTAGGGTTTCAAATTATTTCAAGTTTAAACAACACTGCAGTCAGGTGGTCAGGACTGCCAGTGGTATACTGAGCAGCATAAACAGACATATCGAGAGTAGGAAAAGAGGTGATTATTCCTCTCTATGGGTCATTGGTCAGATCACATATGGAATATTGTGCCCAGTTTTGGTCTTCTGGGTACAAAAAAGAGAGTAAATCATTAGAGAGAGTCCAGAGGAGAGGAATTAGGATGATCACTGAGATTCAGGATAAAGAATATAATGAGAGACTATCTGACCTAGGAATCTACACTCTGGAATTCCATAAATTAAGGGGAGTTAGAAAATGGCAAGAAAGAATTCTCACTCCTGATTGGTTGACACTGTCTCCAAGCTGGGCATTTATTTCTCAATAGATGCCCAGCTAAAAACAAGTGCCACCAAAGTCCACTTCACAACACACCCTGCTGCCCAGCCTGCTTCCTCATTGACTGAAGGCAGCTCATAAATTTAAAATCCCTGTCATGTTTTTCTCTCGCTTAGCGAGAGACAATCATCCCCAACCCCCACTTTCCCTCAGTAGCAGGTAATAAATAAATAAAAAGTAACACTCCGTCCTGTCATTTTGCAGTCAGAAGACTGAAAACAGACATGTCATTTAAAAATCACACCAGTCTCCTGACTGCGTTCTCACAATCCATACTCCCGAAGCCAGCATTCGTGTCAGCTTCATCCTGCACGTGCCATTGAAAAAAAAAACGCAGACAGTACCACTTGGGTCAAAGCTGGTCCCGCTGCCGCTTTCCACTGCCTTTCTGTTAGCTGCATTCATGTGTCTCCCAGAAAATGCAGCATTCGGTTCCAGTAAGGTCAAAGGGCATCTGTGTGTCTGTGTGTGTGTGTGTGTGTGTGTGTGTGTGTGTGTGTCTGTGTCTGGGGGGGGAACCAGAATGGCACTGTAGGCAGCAGGGAGGAGTAACAGCACTTAGAACAGCTGGAGCACTACTTTGTCAATGAACACTGTTTTTAACAGTGTTTGAACATTTTTGACACTGATTTCCTCTTCTATTTTTACATTTCACAAAAATGTGCTTACATGGCCATTTTCTAAGTGCAATAATACCCTCCAGGGTGGGCATTATTGGGAAATACTGGACCTTCCAGGGGTTATAAAGCCCTCCACCTGCGGCGTTGGACCTCATTACGCTGGTGGGCGGTCCAGTATTTCCCAATAATGCCCACCCTGTCAGGTATTATTGCTTACATAAGTGCATGGTCTATAAGGCACTTACAAATGAAGGGCAATGGGAAAAACTGGGACTCACACTTAGGGAACAGAACTACCATATCAGAGCACACCCGTTACAGTTGGCTAGAGAAAGATATCAATCAAAAATGAGGAAACACTAGCTTAGTCTGAGAGTGGTGCCCTTCTGGAATGACTTGCCAGTACAGGTAGTGGCAAGTAACAGTATGCAAGCATTTAGGCATAGACTGGACAAGTACCTGATAGCAGAAGGAATACATGGTTATAATTAGACAGACGTGGTGAGCAGTTTGGACTGGTGTCTTCTTTGCTCTGCTTTTACCTGTGAAACCTATGAATTGTAAAAGGAGAACTACACAGATCAAGAAACACACAAATATTACTAACTTTAATTATAGAAGATAGCGCATTATCCTATGTGCACATCCTGCTTAGAGGTACAACATGTTTTACAGAAGGTATCTGGGAAGTCTTAGGTATTGAAATAGTAGATATCTTGAGAGCAAAAATCCGAATTTAGAATTATTATTAGTCAGAGACCTAAATTCAAAAATTAGAGATTTGAAATAATTGTGCTGAGAATTCATACTCTGATGTATCAAGTAGTAGTTTGTATTTTTTAGCTTGTACTCATCTGGAGTACTTTGTGCAGTTCTGGGGCCTGTACCTGAAGAAGGAAAGGGATCCCTTAGAAGCTGTTCAGAGGGGGGCTATATAGGTGATTCTGGGGAGGCAGAGGAAGATGTATGAGGAGATATTGGACTGTCTCAATATGTACACACTGGAGACCAGGAATGAGAGGAGACAAAATGGAGACCTCTAATTGACATCAGTGCTCTGTTCATATAAAGCGAAGGCAAGGCAACGTGAGACTTTGAATGGAAACTAGTGGAGGGAAGCTTTAGGAAGGGCGTATGGCAATCCTTTTTCACAGAAATGTTTGTGGAGATGTGGAATGCATTGCCCAAAGAAGGGTTTGATTTGGAGTCTGTCACCAGCTTTAAACACAAGAGGGATAGTCACAGGGAAAAATCCAAACCAGAGGAAGCAGGGAGGGTTGGCAAGTGAGGGAAGAGGATGAGCTGACAAGAGAGGCAAATGTTGAAATACAGTCATGGTCATCGTTATACCAGCTCCAGTTCAGCATTAGGCTGGGTGTGGATGCAGGCAGGGACTGGGCAGACTTGACAGACCAATTGGTCTTTTTTCTGCCATCAACACTTAGTATGCATTAAAATGGAAAAGAGCTGATCTGAAGATTAATGAGAATGGGCATTCAATAATGGAAACTAATATCATATAATCCTTTGGTGTCATTTTTTTATCACTCTATTTTTCTTTTACTTTGCTCCACAACATCTACACAGCAGCCCCATCCACTCAGGTGACCACCAAGCCCAACCCATGCCTTCCCTGTTATTTCCCTTGCCTCCTCTTACCCAAAATATCCCACTCCAGCTGGTGGATCAGTGGAGAGCTGGCATTTACTCCCCCCCACTGAAATGACTCAATACCAGGAAGCAGAGGGCAGCTGGGGCATCAGGTCCACAGAGTGACTTGTTTCATCTCACACACCTGCAGGGGTGGTGTTCCTTGTTCCTGTTCCCCAAGGATTCTGACAGTGAGGGTTTGGTGATGCACATTCATGCTAATGCTTGACTACACCAGTCAGAGCCAGGCCACATCCCCCTCCCACTGCATCCAGCTCCAGCTACATCACCACTAGTGGATATCCAGGTGGCCCAGTAGTGTAGAAGAGTCTGTCTCTCACCTTCCCTAAGGTGGAAAGCATCCTCAGAGATGCTCAATCCTCCTTCCTCAGCTGGCTCTCCAATGTGCTATGCTTGTTCTTGAACCTGGACCACCAGCATAATGATCAGCAATCCTGCCAAGGCACTGTCATGTCTGCTTATCTTTTGGAGGTATTAAAACCCTTGCAGTGCCAAATTCCTATGCATTCTAATTCTGTCAGCAGCTGAAGGGTTAAAGAGAGAGTGGCACATAACCTTTTTCTCTTCCCGAGGTGCTCCTGCAGTTAATTTGTGTTATTTGTGCACAGTTTGATTTGGTACAGTTTGAAAGCTTATCTACAGAAGTATGATGAGATGGTGGCAATGTCTCCCTGACACTTACTTGGAAAATTAGATACAAAACTGAGAGTAAATTTATTAAAGAAAATACCCATACATTGAAACAAATGGGAGTTTTTAATGAAAGGAGAGTTAGATGGGATATAATTGTAGAAGATCAGCTAAAAGCAGAGTTGGATATTTTTATGCCACATTTTGAAAGGGCTGCTTTGGGGGAATCCCAGTGCTGATAATCAATATGAGACTCTCCACAAGCTTCTTGGAAACGTAAGTTCCTTTTTATACTGTAATGGGAAAAGTAAAAATATAGAATCAGGGAAAAACCTGGCTTGATAGTGCCAAAAAATTAAAACTGATTAAGTACATTTGTTAAAACATACAAAAATGTTTCCAACAAGAATAGATTTTATTGAGTTTAATAAACATGTAAGAATATAAGGCTGTCTTACAATTGCAACAACAAAACTACCTAAAGAAACTCTGGGGTTAAAGCAGTAGTACTAGATAAATAAAAATCGGATATTTTGCAATAGTTTGTTCCCTGTGCTCTGCTGAGCACTTACTTGGTAATCTTTCTTGTTTTTGCTGTATTATCACCCTGTAATTTGCTCTGTTTTTCTTTATTTTTGTTTAAATTTTTCCCACCCACCGTCTTGAACTGGAACTCTCTGCTGCCAACTACGCATGTGCATCATTCATAGTACTACACAGGGACAGTGGGAACACACAGCACAGGGTTCCATGGAAGTAAACAAAAGACGTGATGCAATTTGATGGGGGGAGCTCAGCTGCAAATTAGGCACCAGCCATATTTACTGTGGATCCACAACAATGGAAATAAATTTTAAATATCTAAAAATCTAAAGATTGGTAGAAAAAAAATATTCACAGATATGGAAACTGAAACTATTATTGCATGCTTCCAGCCAAAAAGCTGAATTTTGATAATCGCTTCCTGATTATCCAGTACTGCTACTTTAAATGTAGAAACCTATTAGAAATAAGGATTCAGAACACTTTGGGCAGCTGGTGGTGAATGGACAAGCAACCGCAAAAGAGAGTTAGATGAGAATATGCATAGAACAACTCCTTTGGGAATCCTTTATTTCTGGATTTTTTTTAATAAGGCTAATAATAATGACTTATTAGAATCACTTAGTCTCTTTAATGGAATATCAGCCAGTTTTGAGCCAATAAATTCAGAAACATAGACAATGATGGCAGAATAAGACCAGTGAACCATTGAGTCTGTCCATATTATTTATTTATTTAGTTTTTGCTGACCAAGAATGGAGGTCTAGGCGATTCTGCCTATTTTCAGTCTCATCCTGGGGAAGTGGATATACTGTACAGGTGGAAACCAACTAAAATTGAACCAGATTAAGCTGTTGGTGGTATTTTTAGTAAATGTTTAGAGAATGTGGGAAATTTGGCCATGATACCAGGGACACTCCCCTGCTCTTTCTGTAGGGAGCGTTGCTGCCAGTAGTTCTGTAGATCATGGTGGATGGTCATAATAGCCACATTTATGTCTTGTAAACCTGAGTTCACACCTGAAATTGTAAGAGAAAATGCTGTAAGAGATGGAACGGAATAAGACAGAAGTTAGTGCTGTGGCAGCCCCAGAAATCTGTACTGACATGAACACAGACAGGGTTTAGAAATCCTGATATGGAGCCCCAATCCCTGTTGACACCACAGAGCCAGGCTTGAGATGGGAAATTTTTGATGATCAGCCGGCAGTATAGCCTAGAGGTTAAAACAACCCTAAAGATGGATTCTTTTTACTAACAGTTTGAAATGTAAGGGTGATAACTCACTTGTTTCAATGCACATACAAAACAAATATTATAAATGTAGAAAAGGTTGTAATAACACCTTAAAACACGCTTAACAAAACAGACAATTTCCTATTTAACCTACAGTCAATGGAGGGCCAAGATCCTTGGTGACATAGTTTCCTGTCAGGAACCTAAAACATATGGCTGCCCCCAGCCCTTAATTATAGGCTGATTTACATATGAATAACTCTGGACTGCTAAGACTCACAGATAAACGTAAGAGCTCACTCAAATTAGCTGTTTATGGTCTTTCAGACATTAAGAAACCCTGTTGATGACAGTTCCCCTTTAACTAAGCCTGCCTTCAAAACAGTGACTATTTTGTTTAGAGATGAGGGGGTGTCTGTGCATGACATTACACATTGGCTCACACAAAGATGCGATTTGATGGGTCCTCCACAGCTTATTTTTGATATAGAACTCATCTGGACTGGGGGCTGGAAATATAAAGTTTAACTCAAAATGACATGAACCAGCATTAGACACCTTCCTAGCAGACTATTTTTTGGATCTGATAGAGGACATTGTTTTTATCTGGGACAACCGAAGACATGTTTTAAGTGTGAGTCTTTCCAGCATCTGAGTTCTACTTGTGATAGATTAAAATGCAACCTTTGTATGGAATTTGGCCATCTAGGACAGGACTGTACTAATAAAATGAGATGTAATCTTTGTGAAGTTACTGGCAATACCTATAGAGCCTGTCCTTGGGCCACTCACGATAGGACTAATAGACCACATCAGGATGACATACTGACGGATGCACAAAAAAGAGATATTAGCAGAACCTGGCAGCAATCCAGTCCTCAACCTCCTATGTCTGCAACTGAGGCACAAGAGCCTACTGAGCCTCACAGTAATGAGTTGCAGAATCTAGCACAGCCATCAACCTCAGCTGCTGGTCTGCAAGCACAACTGCAAGAGAAATCTACAGAGGCATGCCCTCAACAAAGAATCACTTACAGTTGCAACACTTGGACCCTTTAAAAGGCAACTCCAACTATACCTAACATCAACTGTGCAATGTGACTGCTTCTCTTAGGGGCAGCCTCCTCTTCCACCCCAGTCAGTGGTGACCTGTTACCCCCCTCAGCTTTCACTCCTCATCACCTGCTTCCCTCCTCCCACCCCTACCCCTACCCCCACCACCCTGCCTCACCCACCACCTCCCTTCCTTCATGCACTTCTCTGATCTCAGGTCTCTCAACCCCTTCCTGCATTGCACTTTTGCTACTCATCCCTACACTCTGACAATGGCCTTTCAGCCTGCCCACCCCATCTTTATCCCTTCTACCCTAAACTCACTATCTGCTCTATATGACTTATTGTTTACTCTGAAATGTTTTTTCATAAACTGGCTTATGATGTCTCTCTCCATTGTTTACTGCAAATTTAAAGCCTAGCCTTTGCTGTGTTTAAAACTGTATACCATTTTCTATCTTTGTATATATGTTTCCCTCCACCCTTTGACGTGGAACCTTTGTAAATGAGCAGTACTTGCTCAAAGGTATTTGTAATCCTAGAGTCTAATAAAATAAAATAAAAATGTCAGACCCTACAGAAGGGCTACCCAATATGACAGATGCAGCTTTGTCTGGAACACAGTCAGACCCTATAGGTCAAATGGATATAGAACAACATGCAGCATCAGAGACTATGCCTCCCCAGAAATGACTATTGTGGCAAAGAAACATCCTTTAAAATCAGCCCAGTCTACGTTGAAACCCCCTAAATCCTCAAAGAAGACCTTGACTGCCACTTTATCAAAGAAGATATGCAGCCTTACAAAGTGACATTCCAGAGTCAGATATAGAAGAGGATTCTGAAACATGTTTCATGGTCTCTTCACAAGTGATGATAACGTCAGACTCTGAAGAAGAACTTTCTGCCTGTAACATGTCAACTAAAGGAAAGAAGAAGAGAGTGGGAGTACAAACTAGAAAAAGTTATAGGAAAAAACATCCCACCTGAACCATGGCTTCTTCCTTTACCTTGAAGGTTGCCACCCTAAATATGAATAGTATAAAAGCAGCTAGAAGACGTCTGTCACATTTTCCATCCTAAAGGACTCTAATTTCAATATTTGCATATTACAAGATACTAGCTATAACAATAAATCCTTGGTAACCATTGCACAGAAAATGTGGTTTTGGGGGCCTTTATTTTTTTTCCTTTGGCTTGGAATCATGTGATGGGGTTGGGATCCTCTTTAAGAGAATGGAATTTAAAGTAATCAGGATTTTAAAGATTACTCCTGGGAGAGCCTTATTAATTGATTTTAACTATGATGACTCCACTTAGAGGTTACTGAATGTGTGCCTCACTAAAAAAGAAAGATAGGGTAGATCTTTTTACACTTGTAAATCCACACTTGATGACATCCAGACATGTCTTATGAGGAGGAGATTTTAATTGTTCCTTAAGTAAGGGATATAGATGACGAAATATCACAAAAGATTACTGTGACACTAATTGTTTAAAACAAATACTGACTTTGGCTGGACTTACAGATACCTACAGGTCACTTCACTCTAAGGAAGGATGGACCTTTGGAAAAAGAACTTTGGCTACCCGCATAGATTTTCTTTTTGCCTCCAAATATGTTAAAAGTACATGCTGCTAAGGTATGTCCCATTGAGACATCTGATCAAGCTTTACTTTCCATTGTGATAGGGCTTTAAGACAGGCAACCATTTGGGAAAGGATATTGGAAATAGAACAGCACTTTAATGGATAACATAGATATCCATGATTTAATTCTGGATTCCCTCCATGCCAGGAAAACTGTAGCCTGTCTGGAGGATGATCTTAACACCTGGTGGGCTGACACAAAATCAGAACTAAAACATGTATTTCAGCAACAATCCTCACATTTACACACATCACAATATAAACAGTATTTAGCTCTGAAAACACATTTAGCTGCTGTCATGTCTTTAAGCAGTGAAGGAAGGGGTGATTATACGACTCAGATTAGAAACATAAAAAAAGAGATGGAACAGTTACAGTACTCAAGAGCTACATCTTTATTAAAAGAGCATAGGGTATGTACCCCAGGCAAAGGAGTACATGCTGATATCTTTGAGAGCTGTAAATCTCAAGTAACTTCTAGGACAATGGACTCCCTCCTCACAAATACTGGGGAAGAGACCACTAGCATTAAACAGACTTTAGAAGTAATTGACAAGCATCTGTCCCGGCTATATTCAGATACAACACCATTCATTGCACAGACTAGAACATATTTGGAACCCGTAGTGTTACCCCCATTAAATCCCACACTTACTAAAACTCTTTTGTTGCCAGTTCAGAAAACAGAGATTGACATGCCAATTAAATCTTTAAAAACAGACACAGCACCAGGCCTAGATGGACTTACTACAGAATGTTATAAAAAATATGTATCCGAGTTGACAGAAATACTGGAAGTTGTCTTCAACTGGAGTTTTTTAAATAATAAAATGGATCCCAGATTGAGGTCAACTATCCAAATTTTTACATACAAAAAGAATGACTGAAGATACTGTATATAAATAACTGGCAGCCTTTAAGCTTATTTAATATGGATATCAAGATACTGATGAAAATCTTAACATCTAGACTAGCCAAACTAGCTCCAGATTTGATCACCACTGCCCAAACATGTTCAGTTAAAGGGAGGTCAATTACTGATAATTTGCTCTTGATACGAGAACAGACTGAAATGGGAAACAAGAAAATTTGCATGGTTGTATACTTTTGCAGGACCAGGAGAAGGAGTGTGATAAGGTATCTCATACATTTTTACAACTGCTTATGGGATTCCACAGGAATTTGTAAAATGGATCACTTGTATTTATAATGTAACTACTGCTGTCTCTTTAGTCAATGTTTTTTTTGGAAGGTTTGTTCGTATTTGTAGAGGGGTAGGACAAGGTTGTCCCATGAGTCCTTTATTATATGTATTCTGCTTGGAACCATTATTGCACACACTTGAACAGGATGTGAATATTAGAGGTCTGAAACCTCCACAACTGGCTTTAGAAGTTAAAACAACTGTCCATGTAGATGATGTGTGTCTTTTACATGCAGATCACGAGTCAGAGATAAGAGCTATTCACAAGGTAGAACACTGTCCCATTGAAGCTGGAGCAGGCATTAACAAGAATAAGTGTAGAGGTTACACCTTAAGCCCTTAAACCCCACCAGTTCCAGATATACTAGGGATACAAATCATGGAAGACCCCATTAAAATTCTGGGGATACTATTTGGAAGGGGGGGATATGGGTTTACGGAATTAGGAGGAAAAACTAGATATAGGGAAACAAAAGGCAGTTTCATAGTTTCATAGCATTTTTACAAATTCAGGAGGCATAGCCTATTTTTGAATTTGCCATCCAAGGATGGTTTTAATCATCTATAAATTCAATTTTTTTATTACCTATGAATTTATCCAGTGTACTCTTAAACGTATCCATAGTTTTACACTCTACAATAGAGACTGGTAATGTGTTCCAAGAGTTAACTATTCTCTGTGTAAACCATTGATGTCTTTTTTTGGTTCTACAGTGTACTCCTTTTAGTTTCATGGTATGAGATCTAGTATGCAATGTACCTGGTTTTCTTTCAATACCAAGATTTTCTAAAAGTCCTTCTTCGATGAAAACTTTATAGAGTAAGCAAAGGTCCCCCCTGAGTTGTCTATATTGTATAGAAAATAGACCTAGTGTTCTCAGTCTATCACCATATGATTTATTAGTCATACCCTGTATTTTTTTAGTCATTCTCCTGTGTACTCCCTCCAATTGTTTTCTACTTCGGATTGTTAAGGGTGCACAGAATGGGGCACAATACTCCAGATGAGATCTCACCAGGCTAATATACAAAGGCAGAATAACCTGAGGTAATCTACTTTTAATGTTTTTCCAGATACAACCCATAATTCTCTGACATTTCTTTACTTTAAAGGTATATTATTCTCAAAGCTTAACTTATTATCTATGTTAATCCCTAAATCCTTTTCATCTTCTGTCACTTATAGTTTTACATTATTTAATGTATATTCATTTCTAAAATTGTTATAGCCCAAGTGCATCACTTCACATTTCTGTTCATTGAATTTTATTTTATAATTACTTGCCCAAGTTTCTAAATTATCTAGTTTGGCTTGCAATAGACTGGTAGTGTCAGTAGTATTGACAACACACCCTATTTTGCAGTCATCTGCATATTTAGAGATCCAGATATTGTCAGCTGTTTGCAATGACGATATCAGAATGTTAAATAAAACAGGCCCCAACACAGAGCCCTGGGGGACCCCACTTGTAACGCTCACCCATGATGACATGGCTCCTTTAACAGATGTTTTTTGTCTACGATTATGTAACCATGAATCTATCCATTTAATTAATTTATATGGAAATTTTAGTGTGGTTAAATGTTCTATCAGAATTTTATGAGAGACACGATCAAAGGCCTTGGCCAAGTCCAGATACACTATGTCCACTGGTAGACCCCTGTCCAATGCTGCACTTACATTTTCAAAGAAACTAAGTTGATTCGTAAGGCATGATCTTCCTTTTGTAAAACCATGCTGTGTATTGTCTTGTAATTTATTATAGGTGATATGATCTTCCATTCTACGTAAAATTAATCTTTAAAAAACTTTCCCAATGACAGATGTTAAACTTATAGGCCAATAATTGGACACCATAGATTTTAGACCTGTTTTATAAATAGGAACTACTACAGCTTCTTTCCATGCTAGAACACATTCTCCTGTTTCAAGAGATAAATTAAATAATTTCCTGAGGGGTCCTGATATTTGTGATGCAATTTGTTTTAAGAAATTGGGGTGTATTCCATCTGGTCCAGCTGATGAAGTGACTTTTAACTTTTGTATTTCAATTAGAATTTCTTTATCTGTAATGGGTTCTAGATTAACTTGATTCGGATTTGTTATTACCATGTTAAAATGTTCCTTATAAGTAAATATATTATGAAAATATTTATTAAAGTCTTCTGCCATTTCAGATTCATTAACTATAATCCCTAAATCTGTTTCTAGTGGTCCAATAGTTACTTTAGAGCCATTTAGGGAACCAATGTAATTATAAAACTTGTTTTTGTTGTCTAGTGTTTCGGTTGCCAGTTTGATTTCCATATTTTGTTTTGCTTTCCTTATTTCTAGCTTAATTTTATTTGTACATTTTTTGTACTGATGCCATTTTTCTTGAGATGGATGAGTTTTATATTTCTTATATTTTCGACGTTTTTTGGCAATCAAACTCTTAATTTTATTATTCCACCAAAGGGGATTTCTATATCCCTTATTGTATTTTTTCCTGTTTGGTACCCATTTGTCCAAACAATATATAAGTTTGGAGAATATGCAGTTCCAGATTTGATGTACGTTGAGGCTCTCACATTCAGAATTCCAGTCCCATGAGTTCAGATATTGTTTTATTTGGATATAATTGGCTCGCATGTAATCCTTGGTTATGGTTATTCCTTTGGTCTCTGTAATCCTCGTCTGTATGAGAAATTGGATCATGTTATGATCACTATTTTCAAGGGGTTCTAATATTTCAGCATCATGAACTAAAGTTCCCATATTAGTCAGTACAATATCAACGATGTTACTATTTTTTGTACCATGTTGAATTATTTGCTCTAAATTCTGATTAATTGTTATAGCAAGAAAGTTTTTTTTCAGTATTGCCCTTCCACATATGCTTAATCCAGTCTATATTGGGAAAATTGAAATCACCCATAAGTATATAATATGATTTTGGGTCAAAATTGTTGATCGATTTTATGAAGTTAGTATTCTGTTCCTTATTTAAATTAGGTGATCTATAGGCCAAACAAATACACAATTTAAATGATGATAGGAGAATTTCTGCCCATATTATTTCACTATCAATGTCCGTCCGGATGTTGGAGTTATTACAATGAAATGTTTATTCTTCAGAAATATATAGTACAATCCCCCCACCTAGTTTGTCTTTCCGATTTTTAATTATCTTATTAAACCCTGGTATATCAACATTCCAACTATTGTCCTGGAACCAGGTTTCAGTAACCCCACAGATAGAGATATTCTCTTTGTGCATTGTATATTTTAGTTCTACAATTTTATTTGTCAGACTTCTAGCGTTAAGCAGTAATACTTTTATGTCACTAGTATTCGTAGGTGGGGTTTGAGTATTATTAACTAATACAGTGGTATTCAAAAGAACTGAAGTAGTGTTTCTATGCCTTGATTGGTTGTTATTACCAAGAAGCTCGTCCCCGCCCAATACTAGTTTAAATATATATCTAGAGAACGGGTAAGATGCGACCCTAGAGTATCAATTCCTTTTTTGCTTAGATGTAATCCGTCATGACAAAATAAATCATCTTGAAGATGAAAATCTTCCCAGTGAGGTATACAGCAAATCTCCTGTTTTAATATCCAAGATCTCAACCAGTTGTTGAATTTATGTATTTTTTGATTAATTCGTAGGTTAACTTTTGGAATAGGCAGTACCTCTGAAATCATAACATCACATCCCAGATTGATCAATGTATTAACTAGAGCAACCATGTCTTTTTCAATCTCTAGAAAGGAATCCTTGAACATTTTATTAGTACCCACATGTGTTAAAATGAGGGGATTAGGGCCCAAATCATGGACCATTGTTTTACACATGCATGTTAGATCCGCAATTTTTGCCCCACTAAAAGCAGACAAAGTTCGATGTGATTTATCAGGATTACAAATAGTCCTGTCTAGGTTTTTGATCATGGAATCCCCTATTACCAATAAATTCCTGTGGTGTAGCTGCGTATTATTGTCAGATTCCATGTTTATGAGAATTCCACTATCACAGTGGTTGGTATCATACCCTGGGATAATGTCTTTACTACAAATATCTTTATCTAAATGGGTGAGAATGTCTGGGACATCATTTACTGCTAGTTGATGTGTTGTATTATTTTCCGAATTCATGTCTAGTGCTAGTAGTATGGAAAATCTATTTGTAAGAGGGATGTCAAATATTGTGGCATGCCTACCTTTTTTAGCTGGTTTTGTATATTGTATGTTGTACCACTCTTCATCTCCATCATGAGATACATCTTCCTCTCTAATTCTTTTACTATTATTTTTTTTTTTTTAATGTTAAGTTCAGGTTCAATTAAATTAAATGTGTCCGGAACATGGCATTGAAGGTTAGGTGAGATACTAACATGATTGTTTGTGGGTGTAGTCACAGAGAATGAAGTGGAAGTCTCACTGTTCAATATATTTAAATTAGTGCCTAATCTATCTGACATATTTCTTTGGCTATTTTCCAAGTGTAATAACCTTTCCGTGAAGGAGTTCAGTTCATTTATTAACTCAACATTATGAATGCATTTATCACATTCAAAGTGGTCTATTGGATCTTCCTGTGTGATTAAATACACTAAACAGTTTCTACATCTGACAATGTATTCTCCTTCATGTAATGAAATAGGATTTGCCATAATATTATAGTTATTACCCTTCACACAAACACAGTCTTGTGTTTTTATACAGTGCTCATCGGTTTTAAAGACAAATATATAACGATAGATGGTAAACCATCAATCTAATGATGTATAGGCTGATTTACCTTATTTGTGTAGACAGAGGGTCCTAATTAGTATCTGCAAACATCTTATGAACTCCCCAAACTCTCCAAACATGCCTAACATGCGCTGACGCACGAGTCTTAGCATGCGTCTTCGTGCGCTTCGATGCACGCCGCTTGCTCGCCAAGAGGGCACTGTTTTTAACTACAACTGTACCCTGGAAGTGCTCTGAGGGGACACGCTTCATTCCCAGTCAGAAAGTAATTAATTTTGCTCTTTTATTGCAGAGATAATATACTAAACCTAAAGAGAGGGCTTAGTTTTACCCCAAATAAGCTGACACTGTTATAGTCAGAGGTTTTTAAAATGAGCTGTGTAACGAAGTACAGCTCCTCTGCCTGTTGCTATGACAACAGGGCTCCTAGGATGCTACAGACTCGCAGTAGTGAGTAAAGACTTCAGTATTAACAAACAACATGAAGTATATATAACATCAAGGTATATCAGACAAAATAAAAGGTTAAAATATGATAACAGTGCTTTCTCAGCAGATATCTCCAGTTCAATGGAAAGCTTGGCAACAAACAAAGAAAAAGAAAGTTCTTTTAGTTAAAACGTTTGTATTGCCTATTTTTTCTTATCTTAGTACTATTTACCCTGTCCCTGTACAGTTGGAAGCTACCCTACTTAATTTAAAAAAGTCCCATTAAGAGGGAGGTGCTGTATTTACCTATTAAGGATGGGGGACTTAATTTGCTGAACCCTTTTTCATTTCTGCATAATTTATTTCTTTTCATTAATTTTCCCAAAGTGGACACACCAACAGGGGCAGTATGGCTGTTATTTGCAAACCAAAGACTCTGGCCTTTTTTGACCTGTTGAACTACCTCTATAGTGATACCCCCTACTTACGGGCAAGCTCCAAATTTTGCTAAACCTGTGCTTGTTAAACTGAGAAAATGGAAACTGACTCCAGATAAGGTACTTTCCAAAAGCAAATCTCAGATTTATTCTGACATTCAAATACAGGCCTTTAATGTTACACCAGTTTTTAAAGGTAGCACAGCTTCTAAACTCCACTTAGTAAAGAAATTGTTAATAGATGCACGTACTCCCCCTAGGATGTGGGACGCACAATGGCTCAGCTGCCATGAGAGACTAGGAGTGAAGTCAAATGCTAAACATAAATGTCAGGCAGAAAGGATGTGTCCAAGGCCTACTTGTGCAACACCGGAGGAAACCATATTTTCTTGGTAACTTGTTCTTTTGTAATGGCATTTTGGACTCTGTTAGCTACCAAATGGAAAAATCCAATGTGGGGAAAATTGACATATGAGGAAATTGTAGGGAGATTTTCCTCTTCTATAAAATCAGTGGATGAAGATACTTTGATTGATTTTAACCTGCATTAAATTCATTATTTGGCAAACCAGGTGTAAATATGTACTGAGGCAAACTGAACTTACTCCTTTAACAGTTATTATGACTGTGGAACATGAACTAAACATACATTATGAATATGACAGATTACATTTTTTTGAGAAAATATGGAAACTTAGGTGGCAGAATGTGCACAGACTATAGGCATAGATTAATGGATAGGGTAACAGTGTCAATATCAGCAGTTTGAGTTAGTGGTCACCTTCTTCAATACTGCTGTGTTTATTTATTTATTTTTTGATCTAGATGTTAACCCTTGCAGGGCCTCAGACTGATATATCAGTCCAAAATTCCTATATGTTCTAATTCTGTCTGCAGTCTAAGGGTTAAATATTATTAACAGTTTTATATTGTGTCTATATTCTGTAATTATAATTGAATGTTTGCTATTGTTTTTGTTTCTATTCCAAATAGCAATTCCCCTACTCTTGCCAAGGGGGTGCTGTTCTGCCATGGACAGGCATGGCAGAGTTCAGTTCAGGAATGAATATGGAGAAAGGACATATAGGGGGCAAACACCAGCAGGGAGACTCCAGCAGTTTGTATAGCTACACAGCAAATGAAAGCAATGGAATTTCAAGAGGCTGAGTGAACATTGCAGGAAGCTTTAAAAAAGAAGCAAACTGTCTACAGGGACTTACAAATGGGCGAGGAGCCATTAAGAGCTGCAAAGAAAAAATTAGAGGAAAATAAAAAGCAGAAAAGACTCACTGAAGGATCATTGACTATCTATGCCTCAGTACAAACAAAGGTTTTTGTATTTGGTCCCAGGAGCTGGAACGTGGACCAAAACCAGGCTCCAATACAAAAGGGTGCTGCACCAGAATCACAGCAACCACAGAATGCTACAAAATGGTCTGTGGACAAAGCTCTGTAAGAAGCAGGAAGGCAACAGACTCTGGAAGGAAAATGGATACCAGCACCAGAACTACCACTTCCGGGGACACCAGAATGGCAGATGGAGACCCGAAAACCAGCAACTGTAGCTTAGAATGCAAACCCTTCTGATTCTACTCCAATGACCACCACAAGTAATGTAGAAGAAGAGGATACAGGTATGCCCTTGTATTCTGTTGTAGAAACAATGACAGAAGTTTTCTATGGCTCATCACAACGGGACTCCCTCTTCAAAGCATGCCCTCCCTCTAATGAAGGAAAAGAAGCCGAAGGGGCCACAGCTCCAAACCTTTCAGATAAAGAGCATACCCATACATAAGCCAGTTTGTTCCAAAAGCTAATAGAACTGGCTAAATGTAGAAATGCCATATGGCTCAGATATCTGGGGTGGTCTTGAGTCCCCCCCCGGACAGACAATATGTGGGGAAGCATTTATTGAAACTATCCCTAGGATTTTCTCCAGCGGTGCTAATACATGCCCCCAGAGAAAATACATTTGATATAAGCTTTAGAACACAACAGCTGTTGGAATGTTTTTGGGCAAAGTACATGTCAGTTAAAACTAACCTGATATGGAAACCTTTTCAAGTGATCCCCCTATCTAAACAATCCTTTCAGATCATTACAGTGTTGTTCAGGAGTGAGGGTGCCAATATCACAGATATCCTCTATTGACTTGAAAAAAGATGTAAAGTGCAAAGTAACCCTGACCCCCTTCTATACAGAAAGAGTTTTGGAATGGTGGTTGGAGGATAATAGCCAAGTTGCAGAATGAAAAAAATTACCTCCAACATCTGCCCTATTGCTTTTATATTGGACATGACAAAGGCTTCTTGTTCTATCCGGCAGCACATCAATACAATGAGGGAATTACAGCGATGATAATTACAGTGACGGTAATTACGGTGAAAGTAAAAATGGCAATGTTAAAATTCACTGACTGCAATAAGGGTGACACTCTCTGTACCCCCCTCCCTGAGGTACTGTGACCTTGGAGTTGGTTATTAAAGTAAGGGGGTATAGAAAAATAATTGTCACCCTTATTGCAGTCACAACTTTACCATCACCTGCTTTTACTATTGCCATATTGACCTTGCCGTAATTACCGTCACTGTAATTCCCTCGCTGCATTGACATAGAACCATTTTATCCAGGCCAGCCTAGGAGGTTCTATGAGTGTGGTTCCCCTAAACACATCAGCACAAGTTGCAAAGCTGTTAAATACATAAATTGTGGAGAACTACGGCATTCAGAGTACCACTACTACAAACCCCATAAATGCACCTTGTGTGAGACAGAAGGATATTCCTTTACAGACTGGCCTGTAGCTTCACACGACACATCCAGTGCAGACTATGGTATCCAGGATTTCTACATTTATAAAGCTACAAGAGCAGCAGCAGACTTTGCTGCTCACAGGATGAGACCGAAACCCTCTACAGGCCTGAGACCCGACCCTCCTAGGGCTGCAGACTTTCCACCTCTTTATGCCAGAACCAAGCATCCAACCTGCACAGGCCCCAGAAAGAGTATCTAGACAAGAATCTGGCACAATGCCCCCTGCGCAGGCCCAAAAAAAAGTGTCTATACCAGATTCTGGCACAGTGACCACCCCCCGCTACTCCAGACAAGGGGACCACCACTTTTCAGAAAAAACATTGTTATAGAAAACAGATTCACTGCCTTACAAAGGGAGCATTCTGAGGAAGAAGGAGACTCAGACAATGCCTCACTAACATCCTTGCAAATGGATGTTACCTCTAAGACAGTATTGCCACCCGAAGAGGGTGGCAAAGATAAAAAAAAGAGGAGCATGGGGACCCGGGCCAGTCTCAGGAACCCCCCATTAAAACTACCAACTTAAACCCCAGCCACTCATCAAGGTCATTATGACCTTTCTATTACTAGTTTAAATGCAAACAGCATTCTTTCAGAAAGGAAATATTTGGCAACCTTTGCTTTGTTTGATGGTTATCATTATGACATAATTTATTTCCAAGACACCAGGCTGCACTCACTGAATGAGGTACAACAGGCATCAGATGCCTGGGTTTGGGACCCAAGTTATTGATCTATGGGTATGGATACCTGTAGTACTTCACAGACCCCACTATAAAACTATTCTAAATGGTTGACATCTGCCTAGGTGAGCTTTATTGCTCGACACTCAGATAGACTCCGTAAATTTCTGATTAATTAACATGTATGCCCCTCAGACAAAAGCAGAATGAATAGAGCTGTTAAAAAACAATACAGCCCTACTTATACACAGCTAGGAATGTATTGTTTGGGGGTGATTTTAACATCGGTAGAGCTGTTACAGACAGAGGACTGAAAACCCCCAAAATATATTGTGATGCCTCTTTTAAATGGGTTAATCTCCCAGTCTGGCCTATGTGATGTATTTTTGGACAAATCTAATATAGCACCACACAACTATTTCAGAGGAACATTGTCCACCAGGATAGATTATTGGTTCTTCACCCCCACCCTTCAATTCCAAAATGCAAAAAACTTATCCGGTAGCTACCTTAGACCATGCCTTATTAAGTGTCATCGTATCCAACTTTAAAAAATATCCAGAGGCCCGGGGTACCTGGAAGCTTTATTGGAACACCCTTTAAATGTAAAAGGATTCAAATATGTGCTGGAAGCAAGAAAATGTTGTTTTTTTTTTCTTGTACGAAGAATTGGATGCTTGGTGGGAGGATAGTAAAACTGATATTAGGGATTATTTTACATCGATGGGGAAACTAAATGAAAAAATAAAGAAAGATTATGTATTATATATTTATTTATTTATTTGAATTTTGATGACCGGGTAGGTCAACTGAGACAAAGTTCCTTTTTCAGAGACGACCCAAGGAATAAAGCATTCCAGAAACAAAACATAATACAATAATACACACAGAATAGTACAGTGAGTCACAATATACAGTTAGGCCATAGGTAAATAACAACAGTGCCCGAGTAGGCAATAACCAAAGGATTAAGGATTCAGGATTACAGGCAGTTTGCAGGTAGTCAGGGGAGGCAGGAGGCAGATTAACATTTTATACCCTGTTCAGGGGCATTTATGCCTTTCACATACCAGATGTCAACAATTTAAACAGCAAGATAACTAAGAACAGCCAAATTCAACTGCATTTGGTTAGAGATATGGGGTTCAGGTTACAGTCAGATGTAATTCTAGGTCGAGAGGAGTGAGAAGTGAGGAGAACAGATTGTCTTTGAGATAGGAGAGAAAGGAGGCTGTTTGTGACTGTTGTGGAGATTGAGAAAGACACATAACATTAGTCACATGTGGTCTTACTTGTTAAGAACAGTTACCTTTGCATTGGGGGGGTTTGAAGAACTCATCCTTGTAGAGTTTTTTGAGTTGGTTAATGGTTTTGCAGGAAAGTAGAGGGTGGGGCAAATTGTTCCAAATTCTGGAGGAAGTGATGGCATAGGATCTTTGGCCTGTCTTTAGTCTGGCCTTTGGGAGCTCCAGTAATGGTAGGCTAGAAGATCTTAGTACACAATTGGTAGATTTTAGGGATAGCAGGCCCATCAGACTGGGAGGGAGGGCTGGTACAGTGCACAGGGAAGTCAAATTTGTTGTTAACGGTTGGCCAACTTAGTTTGTTGAGTACAAGGCAATGGTGAGTACGGGTGGGGGCTGAGGTGGCAAAGTGAGCTATCCTATGGTATGTCTTTTTTAGTTTGTTCAATAACGGAGCCTTAATTGTGTGGATGACAGGTGCCACATAGAACAGACCAGGGAGTAGGGTGACAGAGGCAGTGGTCACTCTGGCATACTTTGAGAGGTAGGGTGCTGAGTGGAAGAGCAGCCCAATTTTTTGATTAGTGGCTTTGATGGTGTTGTTTATGTGTGCTTCGAGCACTAGGTTCTCATTAAGCATGAGTCCCAGGTATTTGAAGGATGAGACATTTTCCAGTGGAGTACCCGAGAAGGTTTTTAAGAGGAATGGCGTGTCATATGGGGTTTTGAACAAGGTGTGACAAAACAGCATAGTTTTGTTTTTTTTCTCATTGAGAACCAGCTGGTTATTTAAGAACCAAGATTCTAGGGTGTGGAAGTCTATCTCAAGATTTGTGGTCAGGATGCAGATATCCTTGGAAGTTCTGTAGAGTATTGCATCATCCGCATAGAGCTGTACTGATGCACCACCACAGTAAAGAGGCAGGTCATTGATGAATATGGAAAATAGTAGGGGACCAAGTATGGACCCCTGCAGTACCCCGTCAGTGATTGGTGCTAGAGGAGATAGTGTGTTTGCCCATTTGACACACTGAAAATGATTTGCTAGGTAATTTGAAAACCACACAAGGGAGTTATTATCCAGTCTGATGTGATGAAGTTTATCTATGAGCAGGGGGTGATTAACAAGGTCAAAGGCCTTAGTTATGTCTACAAAGACTGCACCGGTGGCTTGGCCCAGATCCACGTTATTGAACAAGTCAGAGGTGACATGAAGGAGGGCAGAGTCGGTTTCATGGTGTTTATGGAAACCATGCTGAAAGTCTGTGAAGATGTTTGTTTGTTCAAGGAATGAGTACAACTGGTTGTAGAGGATTCGTGCTTGAATCTTTGCAATAGGGCAGAGGATAGAAATTGGTCTGTAGTTTTGGGCTGCATCAACCAATCTAGATTTGTGGACAGGTACCACTACGGCTGTTTTCCAATAAAGAAAGATAAATATATTATTTTACATAACCAGTTATACCATCTACAGTCAGTTCAATATTTAGGGAATGATAGTGTAGTCGAACAAATCAAAATATTAAAGAAGATATGGTACAAATTCATTATGACAGGATGAAGACTTTAGAAGTAGAGCAAAAATCTGGAACGCAGGGCAAACGGACCTTTACAAACCCTTTTGATAGCTATGCACGTCAGAGAAAAAAGAAATTATTTCACAGGAAGGGTCTGTATTTACTCACAGTAAGGAGATTTTACAAGAGATAAAAAGCTATATCACATAATTATTTCAACTGATGAAGCAGTGACAGAAAAAAAGAAATATATTCCTGGCTTACAAAATGTAATTAGAAATCTATACCTATGTAACCCCAAGGCCACTTCCTTAACTAGTGTGCACACCCCCCATTATTTGTAGTGCTTACTTAAATATCTGGAAACACTGGTGCCACATGCTGGCATACTAATTTACTTTGCTAAAAGGTAGGTATCACCCTTGGTGTTAGGATGTATACCCGGCTCATTTTCTAGAGGAAGAGAGGGGGTGGGGATACAGAAACAAACAACTTGAACCTTGTGTAATTAACACAACCCAGGTCCTGGGTGGAGACTGCTACGCATGTGCTTGATCTAACCTGCTGAGGGGTCCACAGTAAATCCACACAACCAGAAGCAATAATCAGAATGTCCATAACAGTGACTGGAATTGTGCAGTATGGCTTTATTCAACAGATATAAAGTAAAAGCAGAAGTGGACCCCCCAAGGGTCAGTCCAGGCTGGACAGGTACAAATTCAAGAACTCTCCTTGCATGCAGTACAGTTCATGAACAACAACAGAAACATCTTCTTCTCAAATTCCCAAAGATGCATTTGTGGACACCTGGCCATGCACATGAACATCTTTCTTTTCCTATGAGTGTTATTTAGTGAATCTAATCCACACACTCAGAACTCTTTTTGGACATACGTGCAATATGTGAAACTCAGCCACACACCTTAACCTGCAGCTTGGCCACTTGTTCAGGTAAAAAATACTGGTACCCTTTATGAACCAGGAAGTCCTGCCTTGTAAGCGGTAAGATGGCTTTCCACCCACCTTTGGCCATAACCGACAGTCCCTGCCATTCTTCAGGGTTACACCATTGAAACCCTCATTCCCCACTGAAATGCTAGAGGTCCCACACTTTAACTTGTCACAAACTGGAGTGACCAGGGAAAATAAACTGCACTCACTGGGGTCCACAGTTTAACTTCACTTCTCTCACACTGGTGAGACTAGGGGCATGACAGGTGCGATCCAGCCTTATCTATGGGCACACACACCCAAGACTATCTAATAAGAACTTGTGGGGCTCTAGTCTTCTTGACAGTACTCACAGGAGTTGTTCTGTCCACAGGGCATGGAACAATGAAAAAGGAAAAAGAAAGACACTCTTCTGGGTAGCCATTCCAAACAGTCTATTTCAGGTCCTATCCAAGGCATCTGAAAACACCACAGAACATTCAGGGGATTGCCCCTTGAGTTCATAGAGAACAAGCAGATCCTTCTACTTCACAGGGAGTAGAAATCAGGAAATTCTGATGTAGCTTTTGTTTCCACCACTTCAACTGGAAGCTGGAAATGACAGTCCACTAGGGTGAGAAATCCTGGACCTTCTCTCAGAGCCTGTTATTAGTCCTTCTGCCACTCTTACCTCCTCACTCCATAACTATCTACACCAGACTCCAACTCAGAACTGAGCATTCATAGCTCCCCACAGCAGCTATCCATGGAGTGAGGCTTATGCTGCTGTGAGACTTCTAAATGACCTAATCATTCCTCCCTCAGGCTAGCTGAGTAAACAATGATGTTGTTATGTAAGGAGCCCCTAATGAACTCCATACCAGCTGACTGCTGCCTTCCTAACAATAATACTGATAGGATTCTAGTAACCCCAGGGACTAGGTGGTTACACCTAAGTACAGTGAAACAGAATTACTGAGACCAATAACAACCCAAGAAATAGGACAGGTTATAAACAGTCTGAATACATGAACAGCCCTGGGAAAATGTGGGCTCCCAAATGAATTATACCAAATTCTTTTCCAAGAATTGGGTTCTGAACTGACACAGGTTTTAAACTATTGTTTAAATTCACAAAAACTATCCCAGAGTATGTCTGAAGGCCTTGTTATTTTATCACACAAAGCAGAACAGAAAGAACTACTCACAAACTGGAGGCCAATCACATTATTAAATTCCAATTACAAAATCTGAGCAAAGATTTTGAATACCGGTAATAGGTTGTCACTGGTCGTGGTAGACATTGTCCATACATCACCATTTTGTTCACTACCTGGGAGAAAGATCTCTGATGGGTTAATTATGTTGTGGGAAATTATGGAAAAAGGGAACTCTGGAGAAGTTCTGGGTTTTTCAATTAGTTTAGATCAGACCAAGGCCTTCAAAAGCGTGTCACTGTCTTATATATGGAAATGCTTGGTAAAATATGGGGTACCAGAAAATTTTATTACCTGGGGGAAAGCCTGTTATAAAATAACCACAGTAGCCCCCTATGTAAATGGATGGGTAGGAAAGCCATGTAGAGTAGACAGAGGAGTTCGGCAGGGCTGCCCTTTTAGCCCCTTTTTATACGTTTTAACGCTAGAGGATACGTCATATAAATGAAGCAAACAATATTAGAGGTCTTTCTATCATAAGAGAAGATGAAGAAGTAAAAACAGTTGCATATGCAGATGACATGTGTCTTTTGTTAGCCGACCTTCCTTCAATTAGAGAGGTGGAAGGCATATTGCAGGAATTCACAGTAGGCACTGGGTCTCTTATTATTTATTAAACTCTAGGATTACAAATGCCTTTGAGCAAGAACTGCTCATTTACAAAGGTTCCACATCAAAAGATGGAGGGTAAACATCCGTACAAAGGTCGACAAAGTTACACAGTCAAAAAACAAAAAAGGCTGAGGCTTAACTTTGGCAAAAGCCAGTGTATTCCTATAGGATACAATATCCCAGTAGTTCCAGATGTTATAGGAAAACCAGTACAAGATAGGGTTGTAAAGATCTGGGGAATTTATTTTGGGAAAGGGGACACGGGTTACTATAATTGAAATGCACTCTTAAATGAAGCCAAAGGTAAAGTTGCCCATTTGAATGTCTGGTGAATGTCAAAAAAGAAAAGAATTTACATAGTAAAGACTTATCTCATGAGTATCTTTTTACATCTATACAGTGTTACCTTGACCAAAACAATTGGAAACCTCTGTTTATAGCATTTTGTTTTCAAACTATTTGGGGTAGTAGATTAAACCCCATAAAAAGAGGTATCACCTATCTCCCCATTAAAAATGGAGGACTGGGTATGGTAAACTCAATTGTTTTTTTTTTTTTCTTGTATGTTATTTATAGCAATTTAAAACTTTTATACTTCAGATAGTGAAACCTTGGTCCACTTGGATGTGGGATCAGGCAGACCCCTGACTGCAATCATGGGACCTTCACACAGTCATTCACAAACAAAAATCGTTAACAGGACTACCCTTATACTACCAGTACTGTTTTGGGGAAACTAAAATGTGGGGAATAAAGAAGCAGCATCTCATGAATCTACAAAGAAAAGAGATATACACGCAGATCATGTCAAGTTTTTTTCTAGAGCAACCCCCTTTTAGCACCAAACCAATTACTGTAATACTACAAATTGAAGCCATGATAACACAACGCAGGACCCCAAATTATATGTGGGATGTTCTGTGGCTATGCTTTCATGGAAGGCTGAATGTAAAAAAACAGTCTTAAATATAAGGATCTTAAGGAAAGAGTTTGTCCCAGAAATTATTTATGCCCAGACATTCAGGAAACAATGGAACATCTCTATTTTGAGTATCCCTATATAATCTCTTTCTGGTCAGTTGTACATACACAATGGAAACATTCTCCATTTCAGTTATTAAATACAGATACTTCATTTTTAGGAATTCTCCCCAAAGCCTGGGGCAGCCATAATAGGAGTATAATGCATTTAATATTAATGGGTCCTATTCACGCTCTGAGTGGAGTGGCTACGCATGTGTATCTGGGCCACATAGCCACTCTGCACCCACTGAACCCCCTGCACCAGATGCACCATGGAGGGCATGCACGACCATCACACCCGATCCTCTCAGTTCGCAGACCACACTGCGCCGGGGTGGGCTGGGGGTGTGCCAGCACTACATGCCATGCACAAAGGTGTGCAGTGCTGGCCGTAGGTGTGCAGAGGGGGTGCAGGGTATGCCAGGGAAAACCTTGCCATGTGCCCTCTACATGCCCAGTGCATACATGGCATCCCCCTCCCTGTTTGTCTGGAAGCACACCCCAACCCCCTGCACAGCATCCCCAAACACGGTGCTGGCAGGCGCCACCTGAGCCATCCATGTGGACCCCTGATCAGATCCTGTACACCCCCTGCACCAACACCTGGCAGCCCGGTGCCCTGTATCCCATGGTTTCTGTGAAGGACCATACCCTCCTCCCCCATGCCTGTGGCACCATCGTCCCCCCTCCCCCAGACCCCAGTCATGCATGACGGTGCCCTAGGGATGGCTGTTAGCACTGCCCTCCTCTCACCCCCTCTGCCACTGGCCTTGGGACATCCATGGGGTGTGCTGCCAATGCATGCCCCACCGCATAGGGGATCCACTGAGCTGCCCAGTCCAAGCATCCAATTGGATGCCCAGCTGGACCTGTAACTCCACCCCCAGCTGCTCTGCAGAGTCCTGCACATGGGGGGGGCAGGGCTGTCTACAGGTGGCTGGCAGTCGTGAATGACAGTGGTGTGCACATGTCCGCAGGTACGGAGCTCCGCAGGCAGGTAACGTGCCTCTGGCATGTATTACCCGCCCATTAGTGCATAAGGCCCATTGTTCTTTAAATATTGTACCTAGCATATCAAATATAGACTCACACTGCAAAAAATATATATTTCCCTAGAACAGTTATTCTGGACTATCCACTCTGCCATTTGCAACATCCATATGAAAGAAAAAGCACTGATTTCCTCGAAATTGTTTAATGACTGGTAGAGCACTATACATTGGTTAGATGGATTGTAACTAATGATAGTCTCATATGAATGAATATATATGTATGTGGTGGGTTTGATAAAAGTTATCGGTTAATACCATTATATATTGAAACATGGCTAACCTTGGAAGTTGCAATTAAAAATTTTTTGCACATCTGGGTGGAGGTGGTGGTGGTGGTAGGTAGGTTGAGTTTATATATGATTTAATACTTCTGAGATTGGCTTTATGATTTTCATTCTGTTTTCCAATGCCAAACTGTATGGTAACATGACTTTAGTTTAAAGTTATAACATTATTAAGTAGTGAGAGGGGTAGTTTTAGTATAAATTAATAAGTAATTTGAGTTACTTTATGATTTATCTGATTACTTTCAACATGAAATTTACTTTTAAAGTATGCATTAATACTGATTTACTTTATGGTTTTTCCTTTTATGCCCACTAAAGAAAATGGTACTATATTATGACTTTCGAAAATAAAAAATTCCCATAGTCTTAAAGTAGTAGGAGGGTGGGATGGGGATATGATGTAATACCTTTTTGATTTATTATTACCCTTGTTTTGTATTTTATTTTCATGTGAATTTAATATGTCCTGTATTCTTATCTGATTCTTGAAAGTCTTAATAAAACATTCCCCTACTCGCCTGTGGGGAACCCCTTTGGCCATCAGGCATCCTGCCAAGATGGCTGAACCACCCAAGTCTGTGCACACTGAGGTGCTGGAAACAGAGGAGTCGGCCTCCTCCCCTGCTTTGGTCTTGCCAGAGTCTACACTGGTTCCTGCTAATTTGAATATGGAATCTGCTACTACCTTGACAATGGATGGTGCGTCTTCCTCCCCCATTCTGTTGGAGGAGTCCCCTGAAATTATGGTAGATACTTTTCAAGAGGCTGAACTCTGTTTGCTACAGGATTATGAATCAGGGAAGAAGTGCCTGCTTGCACTGCTGGAGGAGGAGCACAGAGTTTTTGCCTCCCAGAAGAAGCAGCTTGCTTCAGCTTCTGTTTGTTTGCCTAGTCCAGGTGCTGTACCTTCTGGAACTCTGGTTCTTCAGGGTTCTGTTGCTCTTTCCGCTCTACCAGGTTTTCATGCTGCTTGCAGTGTTACACTGTTTGGGATGGTGTTGTGCTGCCCACATCGATCCCTGGCCATGACCCTGTTTCAATGGACTACCCGACGTTCCTGCAATCCTCTATCTCACAACCCACTATTGCCTCTCCCCTGGATCTTTCCTGAAAGCTCCCGACTACTGTGTTTCTGTTTTTTTCAGAACTTGGAACCACACCAGGGACATTGCCCATTTTCCATGATTTGGACTTTTTAGCTACTGTTTCTATGGATGACTGCCACCCGGCTTCTGTTTCACACACTGCATCCCTGTATGCTTCGTCCATCTGTTTGTTCTCTGATTATTCCCCGCTGATTGAACCTTCTGCCATATCCTCTGACTCACCTGCTGCATCGGTGGGGACCCCACTCACTGAAGCTGGACACTGCAACAAGGTACTGCCACTGATTTGCCTGCTGCCCACAAGCTGCAGAGCACCTCTTCTAGCAAGACAACGCAGAAATGGTCTGGGGAAGCTTCCCTGCTGGTGGCATGGTGGATGAAGGTAGCAGATGGGGTCTCATGGATCCCAGTCCCTACCACCTCTTTCTCTGCTTCAAGGACCCCTGCTATTGATAAAACTCCTCCTTTGCCTTTGGGGCAGGATGGACAGACTTCAGCTACTTAGGTAGCTGTTTCTGAAGGGAACATTCTTTCTCCTGCACCTGGCAGCTCCTCTCTGGGGACATCTCTCTGTCTGCTGCTGACCCCTGCTGCTGGTCCTGTACTGGCTGCTCCTACTTCTTCCATCTTCCTTCCTGATCCTGACCCCTTTAATGCTAATCTAATTCTTCTTTAGAATGTCTGATTTGTTTACCACTGTTAGAGACCCTGTGCAACAGTGCAATGTTGTTAGAATTCATTACAGAGGGGGCTTGGATTATCCCCCTGACGGGGCTTACGTTATCTACAAGTTGTTTACAGAATCTCTTGGTATGTGGCTTCAGACCTATATGCTGTTGTACGTATAGCAAGTGAAGATACATTTGATGTCCATTTCTGTAGATTTACTTTATTAGACCACTTCTGGTTTAAATACGAAAAGGGAAAGGAATCCTCTTTACATATCCCTTTCCACTCCATTCCTCTGACCAACCCTACTGTTAAGACTGTGACATTTCTATTTTGTAATGAATGTGCCAGTATTTTGAATGTTTTTTATTGGATAAAGAAACATTGCAAGGTTTTGGATACCCCCACTCCCATCACTAACTCTGAACAAGTTTGGACGTTGGGGGAGCTGGAAGCTTAATGTCCGATTGCAACAAACCCCTGCAGATATTTGCCATCTCCCAGGCAGCTTCTGTATTGGTTGGGACAAGGGAATTTGCTTTTACCCTGGCCAGCTGAAAACCTGCCACAACTGCAGCTCCCACACCTATCTCAGTTCCATTTGTGATGCGGCCCACTGTTCTGGCTGTCTGAAGTACAGTCATACTTCTCGCAATTGTCCTAACCCTTTTCCTTGCAACCTACTGTATGTGAGGAGCAGGGCAACACCATTAAAAACTGCTCATGGGCTTCCCATAATTGAACAGATGGTCTAAACCAGGAAGTCATCATTGCACAAGGACAGGTCCTGGTGGACAAAGGTGCCCCTGATGGAGCTTCCATTAATTCCCTCCTCGAGATTGCTGTGGAGTGCCCCTCTTCCCTGCCACAGGCTGAGCCTGAGTATTCCCTCCTCCTTGGCCCCTGCTGAGATTGCTTCCACTCCCCAACCACCTCTCATTGCCACCCCTACCACTCCCACTGAACCCCTTGCCTCCATGCCCTCTCCTCTGCCCCCCCACACAGATGTGGATTTCTCCCCAGTCCCTGCAAAGAAATGGGGATTCCAATGTAGGGGGCACGGGAGATACTCAGCTTACAAGGCCTTGCCTTTGCACAATGGGTATTCTGCCTTTGCCTCTCCATCTCCATGGGATGATACAGAGGATGAGGGAGTAGGTTCTGATGTCTCTCTATCTTCCTCTCAGAGAGAGTCCCTTCTAATGCAGAAGAAGGGCAGAGTTTACAAATTTCTAATCGGGTCCGGGGTCATACTTGCTCATGATCCCAGCTGGGAGAGGGTCTACTAACTGAATTTTTTTTTCTTCCTCATGAGGCTTTCTCTTTTATCTTTGAACTCTAATAGCATGAAGTCATATAGGAAAAGATTGTTGATGTTTTCTGTTCTTCAGTCTCTTCCTGCAGACATCATTTTCCTTCAGGACACACGCCTCAAAACTTCCTATGAGCTGGTTGCAGTTCAAAAGGCATGATGTTGTGAACTATCTTTTTGGTCACTAGGATTGGATTCATATGATGGGCTGTGAATCCTTATCAGAGGTTATGATTTTAAATTGGCTAGGCTGCTTGTGCTTTCCTCAGGGATGGCATTATTATTGGTCCTGGTTCTGGGTCTAATTCTTCCTCAGGGTCATTAACATTTATGCCCCTCAGTTGAAGGCTGCCCAGATTTAGCTCGTTCAGACAGTACAGCTGTTTTTTTACACCACTCGGTTGGTACTTTTGGGAGGTGACTTCAATTGTAGCCTTGGCTTAGCAGATGGGGTGGCACAACATCTAAGGTGTACTGTGACTCTGACTTTTTAAGAACTATGATTACTATGGCACACTTACAGGACAGCCAAACAGTACTGCAAGGGCCCCCTCCTCCTACATTCCTGAAGAGCTCATGGTCAACCCATATTGATTTTTTGTTTCTTTCTTAGGAATTACAGGTCTCTCCCTCCTCTGTTCTTCCTGTGGAATCTTCTGATCATCTAGCCATCTCTTGTGCCTGTACGATTGGGCCCCTCATCTCCCCCCATGCCAGGCCTTGACACCTTAACAACCAGTTACTGTCCACTCCTTTCCTTTGTGTCCAGTGGAAGAAGGAGTTTCTTGCTAGAATATCCATAGTCAGTGCATATGAGGATTTTGTAGTGTGGTGGGAGAATTCTAATTTGACTTTCCGATCTTTTTTCTGTTGTAAAGCATGTTCTTTCCACACATCTCCATCTTGGAAGTACTTGAACTTTCAGTACCACTTGCAAAAATTCATCTCCTTGATGTATAAATTGGGCAGAGATTCAGCTCCAGATTATTTTTCCATCAAATTTTGTATGTTGTCCTATCAATATGACAGAGCTAAATGGTTAGAGAGGTAATCTAAATTCGGCACCCAGGGGTCCAAGCAATACCTGGATGACTTTAAGGCCTATAAAGCTTGACTCCGGTACAGACATATGTGGTCCTTGTGTCCTTCCCCGTCTGCTTCACCCCCTGAAAATCCTGCTAGAATAATGTCTATAGTGCAGGATTATGCATGCCAGAAGTTTGGATCTTCTGGTCCCTCTGGTAGTTTTACCCTATTGAGCTCTGCATTTGATATCCCCTCCCCCTTCCTGCACATGTAAAGGACTCCCTGATACAACCTGTGTTGTTGTCAGAAGTGGTAAACTGTATTAGGAGTTTACCCTCCGACATTGCTCTTGGGCAGGAGGGTCTCACTCCTGACTTTTATAAAAACCTTTATTGATTTACTGGCCCACACTCTTCAAGTTTTGTTTGTGCAGATCTTGGCTACGGGTTCCTTGCCTCCCTTCCTGAATGATGCCACCCTCATTTTTCATACAAGAAGGGAAACAGGACACTGCTGGCCACTTGAACCTACAGAGCCTTAATTAATAAATTTCCTGAGCATATTTGTAAGTTATTGACAATAGCTAGTGGGGAGTTACTCACTAAGAAAATACTCCTTCATCTCATTAGAAACTCCAAGAATCAGAACCCGTCATGGCTTTCATTCTATAAGCTATGCTCTGCCCACCATATGTAACAATCTACAAAACTCCCTTAAACTTAATTCCTTTGCAGTCTTGCGAATTTCAAAACCCTCCTCAGGCATTCTTTGCACGACAATTGTACTTGTTACTCTTAAACTCTCCCGCTTCTCTCTATGTGTCTTTTTTCCCTATTGTCACCTATAACTTCCTTCACTCTCTCTGTATCTGCTATGCGTAATCCTCCCCTCTTCCTTCTTTCTCCCCCCTCCCCCACATACGGCCTTCACCTATGTGCCCCCCTTCCTGCCTAACAGGGCTCCTTCTCTGTCAATGCCATCCCCTGCAATCTCCATCTGATAACTTGACCATTGTTTTGATTTTGCACTTTTTATGTATGCACTTTTGAAATTCAATGTAATGCCCATTGTTATAATGTCTACCCTCTGTATTTGTACCTAGAGAGTATGTATCACATATGGTCCTTCTGCTGTGCCAGGATTAGCTGTGTATTGTGCATTTGTTTATTTGTATTATTTGTGAACCTTTCCCAGGCCTACCTTGTGAATGAGTTTTCCTCAAGGGTGTTCCACCTGCTTAAATAAAGATTGATTGATTGGAGATCATTGTGTTTACTCAAATCAGACTACAAAATCCTAGCCAAACTATTCTTTGGCAGGTTGGCACTGACAGCAGAATTTTTGATATCTAGGACTCAGTGTTGTGCTATCACTTCCCATCATATTACCGAGAATTTGATTGTAATCAGGGAATTATTTGAACGAAGCAAACAGGGTCATTGTGGAGGTTATCTCCTCTCGCTTGATAAGAAGCAAGCATTTGGCTAGTTTACCTTCACCATCTGTTAGATGTTCTGTCCCTGAATGGCCTAGCCCCCCTTATTTATATCCTGGATCTGATTGTTGTATTCTGATGCACACTTAACCCCTTATGTTAATTCCCATGTTGGCCACCCTATCCGCCATAGATGGGGTGCAACAAGGTTGCCCACTGAGCCCCCTACTCTATGTCTTCTACATAGGCACATTACTCTGGCTTCTAGAGGACACCCCCTTGTTAGAAGCATCCAGATCATTCCAGACGCTCCCGAATTGTGGGTGCTGGCATATACTGATGACCTCTGTGTCTTTTTAGAGGATTTGGTTTCAGGAGATGACATTAAATCCCTGTTACAAACCTTCTCCATGTGGTTGGGTTCCAGAATCAATTATGGTAAGAGTGCGGCGATACAGTTAGGTGACTCGTCCAGATCACATATTTCATCCTACACCTGTGTCCAAATCCATTCCAATCCTGTAGGGATTCTTGTCATCTATTTTAATCTTCACGGTGCTCTGTACTATAATTGTGAATGTTGTTTGCAGAAGGTTGACGTTATTCTCGCTCTCTGGAAACTCCAAAATCTGCCAAAACCAAATGGGTGTTTCTAATCAAGACTTTGTTGTTGCCCTGTTTCATGTACCGTAGTTACGTTTTCACCCACCCACCCCTTAGAAACCAGATTATTGAGTCTCTTTTTAAGGGTTGTGGGGTTCTCAATTGAATCCCATAAAAAGGGATATTATCTATTTGCCCAGGAACAAAGGCGTTCTCCACATAGTATATCCTATTGCCTTTTATTTTAGTATGTTTTTTTCAAGTAATCTGGCACCGGTACTCCATGGGTCCTCTGTTCTTTGGTTTCACTGGGTTGAGGATTGGCTAGTGCCTTTTTGACTGTTTGGAACACACATGGTGCTAGGCCACCTGGTAGAACCTTTGCCCATGTTGTGCCTACTTATGTGACTTATGCTGTCAATAAGTTACTTTCCTGGTGCTTGTCTTTTGCGGACTGTGTCTCTTTTTGGAGGAAAGGTTCATACCTGCAAATTCTTAATCATAGCTACAGTATATGCCCCAACTGGAATTGAAATTTTGCCCTCCTCTTGATCTTCAGCTTGCACTCTCCCAGCTTGTTAATTAGTTCATCCCATCTCATATGCGGGATGTTCTGTGGATGAGTGTATATGGAAAATTGGTGGTTAGGGACTCGTTAAAACACAAGTTCATGTAAGAAAGAACGTGCCCAAGAAGTACCTGCCTGGGGATCCTGGAGACATGGGCTCATTTTCTCTTTGAATGCCCTTTAAACCGAACTTTTTGGCTGCAATTAGGCACCATGTGGCACAGCCCTGTTTTTTACTACTGTCTTTTATACAGTTGTTGTTCTTGGTATTTATCCCCCTTCTTGGTCATGTCTTTCACCCCAAATCTTGCATGTTTGTTTTGCCATGTGTAAATATTATGTATGGCAGGCACATTGTGCATTTACACTAGATGATTACATCCACGGCAGTTGCACAAATGGTCCAGCCGATCTCCACCGTCTGTGTAAGAGATACCAGTTATATTTCCCTGTACCTGTATTTCAGAAATTGTGGTCTGGTTTTCATTTTTTTCTTGCTTAGAGCTTGTGGAGTTTTCTGTTTGCAACTTTTGATCTATTTTTCTGATATGTATATTGTTGATATTTTCTGTTAACTCATTCACACCACAAGAGCTCTTTGAAACTTCCACCACTTGTGCCCTGTATACTCTTAGCACTGCATCCTGGGCCTTTCTAAGCAAAATCAAGCCATAATCAGCATGCCACAAACAAATGTGAATACCTCTTGAATCGTAAGTGCTACACACAAAGTACAAGTGGCAAAGTTGTTGAGCACAAGATTATCTTTCCAGTGATGCTATGCAATCAATTGTAATCAATTTGGAATTTTAGCTAGTATAAAATAAAAACCAAACAACTGTATTTTTTCAGATTTTTTCAAGGTGCTTAGGTGAAGCTTGAGAGACAGATATCAGCCATGCACACCATACCTTAAACAAATCCAAATAAATCCTAAAGTATACGAGGTAGACACAAATTATCAGTGGCAAAATTGTTTAGCACAAAATTACCTTTCTAATGGTGCTATGTAATCAATTGTAATCCATTTAGTTTTTATTTTATACTGGCTAAAATACCAAACAACTGTGGGTTTTTTTCTGATTTATTCAAGGTGCTTAGGTGAGGCTTGAGAGACAGATGTCAGCGATGCAGACCATACCTCAAACAAATGCAAATAACTCCTAAAGTATACATGATAGACACAAAGTATCAGCAGCAAAACTGTTCAGCGCTAAATTATCTTTCTAACGGTGCTATGCAATCAATTCTAAGCAATTTGGTTTGTTTAATATTTAGGTAAAGACTGCTGACTTCCTCAGACATTTCCAGGCCTGAGTGTAAGTCAGCTGAGTATGTCTGCAGGCGTTATTGGCCTGAGTGGCTATGTTTTCAGACACCACCTACAGGCATATCTAGGCCTGAATGAGTTAATAGAATTCCCCTATTCTTTTTGAGAAGTGCTATGTGATCTTTACGTCCACCCAAATAACCATCAGAACAGGCAGATGAGAATTCGATTTATCATCTCATTCAAAAAATGACACCTCAGCAGTGCAGCACCCCCCCATGCTGCTCTACACTGTCAGTATTGGGATTTTACCCCAAGTGCCTGGCATGGGGCTAGAACCCACAACCTTCCAATTTTCCAGCCTCAGAAGTGAGTGTGCAACCTTTTGAGCCACTGACACTGACATATTACCCAAACATACCCCAGGCCCTACAGTACTGTCTCTGTGGGGTCTTCATTTATACTGTTCCAGTTTTGTTCTCTGTATTTCCATCTCCCTCATCCCAGTGAGTAGCTACTACCCTTGAGTCTATTCCAGCCATGTGCCATGTTTGAACTTACTGTATTTATGATTTTTGGCTTCTACCACCTCTGCCAGCAGACCATTCCATGGCTTAACCCCTCTTTCTGTAAAATAATGCTTCCTTACATCCTTTAGACCTTTCCCCAATTAAGCTCCACTTGTGACCCTGTATTCTAGCTTCACTGTTCCTGGTAAACATTCCTCACAGTCCACCTTGATAATTCCTTTAAGGAATTCGACAGTCTTTATTATTTCCCCCTTCTCTCTTCTGCTTTTGAGTGAATACATTTTCAGTACCTTTAGCCAATCCCAATGGGATCTGCCTTCCTGAACCTGAACCATCCCAGTAACCCTGTGTGGTACCCTCTCTAGCCTGTCTCTGTCCTTTTTTGGGCAGAGACTCCAGAACTGGGCACAGTACTCCAGATGTGGCCCCACTCATGACTTCTACCGTAGTAACAGTACATCCTGCTTTTTTACTTTTCTCTGATGTTGTGTCCAGCTTGACTCCCTCATCTAATACTCTGTTCTGAGGTTTTTGTTCTCTAAGTGCATAACTTTGCACTTTTTGGCATTAATTTTAGTTTGGCAGGTGTAGCACCAATTGTTCAGCCTTTGCAGGTCTTTCTGCATCTCCCTTACCCCCTGTACATTTTTGCCCCAACAATAGCATTTAATGTCATCTGTGAAAAGACACAACCTGACCTGGATTCCCTCTCCTATGCCACTAATGAACATACAGTATCTAAGAGGGCTGGTCCCAGGACTGATGCTAGTGACATCTCTTTTCTCTCATTTGACCCCATTTATGACAACTCTCTACTGCTCCCCTGCAACCAGCTCCCTACTCACCTTATTATTTCCTCAGCTGTTCCCAGATCTCCCATCTTCTTCAGTTATCTGTGGTGTGACACCAAGTCAAATGCCTTTGTGAAGCTGAAACAGAGTAAATCTACTGCGTGACTTTTATCAACTACCCTGGTTACCCAGTCAAAGAATACAATCAGACTGGTCTGACAAGACCTCCCTTCCACTAGCCCATACTGCTTGCTATCTTGAAGTCCATTTTTCTCCAGGTATTCTATCAGGTCCTCCTTGAATAGTGCCTCCATTACTTTCCCTATCACAGAGGTAAGGCTGATAGCTCTGTAGTTTTTAGGCTGCTCCTTGTCCCTCTCTTGTGCAGAGGAACCATATCAGCCATCCTCAAAGCCCTGGGAAATACCCCTTACTGCAAAGAGATATTGAGTAGCCCCCACAGGAGTTTGGCTAACACTGATGTTAGTTCTCTTAGTACCCACAGATGCATCCCATTCAGCTCTGGGACCTTGGGGACCTCAGGGCTGCTAGTCCTTTTTCTACCTTTCACCAGTAGAATCCTGCAGTTTCATTTTCTGGATCCCTATATCAGCTGCTTTTATGCTGCTCTCTGGCCAGATCCCACTGTTCTCCCTAGTGAATACTGAGCAGAAGTAGTCATTTGGTATGATTGCTTTTTGCCCCTCCTCCTCCTCTATACCCCTCCAGTAGCCTGATGATGGCTTACCTCAGGAAGTGGTGGATATGAATACAGTGTAGGGCTTCAAGCAGGCATGGGATAGGCATAAGGGAGCAATACAGATGAGTATGAATAGATAGGCCATTGACAGATTAAAGGCCTATGGCACAGTCATAAGGTAGAAAAAATATGGGCAGACTGGATGGGCCTTCTGGTCCTTATCTGCCATCAACTTCTATGTTTCTATGATTTCCCTCCCATCTTTCTTGTTTCCCTCATACAATTAAATAACTGTTTTTCCTCTTTCTTGACCCCCTCCAGAATGGGCAACCCTGTGTCTTCCTTTGCAATCCTGACTGCCCTCTTGGCCTCTCTAGTTTTTTTCCTGGTACTCGTCCCATTCTTCATTACCCTGCCTCTTTTTGTACCTTATAAAAGCCTACTTTTTGGCCCCAACTTCCTCCCTGACCCTTTCAGAGAACAAATTGGTCTTTTATACCTGTTCTTCTTTATAGCTGTTCTCATGCATGTTTTTGTTGCTTTGAGAATGGTCCCTTTCATATACCCCCATCAATCTTTCACTCCACTGATGCCTTCTTCTCCAGCTAACCTGCCCAGTACTATTTCCCTCATATGGTTGAAATCCACCCTCCTGAAGTCTTGTACATCAGCCTTAGACAGGGCTTACTGATACCCAGGACCACTTCAAATCATATAGTGTTGTGGTCTCTGAACTCCAGTGATTCCCTGACCAGTAATCTGCTTACTCTTTCTGAGTTGATGAATACCACATCTAGAATGGCTAATTGTCTAGTGGGATTCATATCCTGCTGTGCCATCATGCAGTCCTGCAAGATTTCAAGCAGGGCCTGGCTTCTGGTGATCTTAGTCACTAGGATGTCACACTCAATGTCTGGCAGGTGGTGATCTCCCACTATTGCAACCTCCCCCTTTGAGGCCCCCATCCCTACTTCAGCATCCAGTTCTTTATCTCTCTCTCTCTCTCTCTCTGTCTGTCTCTTCTCCTTGCCTGGTGGTCTGTAAACCACCCCTATGTGAGTCTTCCTGCTCATGATTCTGTGAACTGGACCCACAGTGATTCTACTTCCCCACTCCCCCCAATGGTAGCATGCTCAACTGCTTCAGTCCCTTCTCTGATATAGATGGCCACGTCAGCACCTCTACTCATCCTTTTATCATACCTATATAGGCAGGGAAAATGTGTAGACTAGGTGGGCCAAGCGATCCTTATCTGCCGTCAAATTCTGTTTCTATGTTTCTATATAAGGTGTAACCTGAGATCGTGATGTCCCACTTATTGCTCAAACTGGCTCAAGTTTCTGTAACAGCTACTAGATCCATCCCAACATCTGCCACCAAAGCCTGGAGTTCACTAATCATATTACCCACACTCATAGCATTGTGGCATACCACCCTTCAATATGTGTCTGCACCTCTATTACTTCTCACTCTCCCTCACATATCACCCTTTTGTAATATCATTATACCCTGCTCTGTTTCCTGGTCTTGTTCCTCTCTTGTATTACAGTATGCCCTGAACACCTAATCCCCTTCACGGGAGTGTCCTGTCAAGGTTCCCCATTGCACCTCCCTTAACTGAGGAATCCTAAGCCCCAGCCAACCCCACAGCTGGTTTGACTCTGTGCCAATGTAGACATCAAATTTGTACCTTAATGCAGTAGTCCCCTCTCTTGTCAAGTGAAGGCCATCACCTTTGAAGAGCCTTCTGTCCCAGAAGCCCCGCATCCCCTGTAAAGTGGTGACCCTGTTCTTGACACCAACAATTGAACTCCTCAGTCTGAGCCTCAGTTTATCATTCCCCTTCTCCTCACCCCAGACTGGAAGGACCTGAGAAAAAACTAAGTAGGTCAAGTGCCTCTTCAGTCTGTTCTCCAGTCTCTGGGTCCCTTGTTACAGTTTCAACAGGCCAAGTCATCAGATCATTGGTAACAAAGTTTACCAGCACTTCTGCTCCCCCTTCTCCATATCCTCCCTATCCTTTGTTAATCTTGGATAGATGATGCTCTAGGCAAGCATCTGACCACCTACACTTTCCTTACAATCCCTGTCTTCCACTGTCTGTATCCTTTTAACCATAGAGTCCTCTATCACTTGAATCTTCCTGTCTAGCTTCAACCCCCTCTCACCCCTGGGTGCCATTAGCTTACCCTTTCTGACAGCACCAGCTTATCCGTGGTCACCACTGCCAGAGCCAGACATTTGTGCCTATTCCTGGTGTGTAAAGCAGTTAGCTGTCGGTACTTCATAGGAAGAATTGACTGCTGTGTGACTGTCCCTGCCACCTAATCTCCTATCCTTCCCCACCACACTCCACCCCCAGGCCAGTGGGCCTTTTGGGAAGTGTGGTTACAGGGAGTGGGCACCAGTCAATTGACATTGCAGCTGGGTTATTTCTTCCCTATTTACTGTTAGATGAGCATGGAGCTCCCTGAAGGTCCTACAAATTGGGCATTGTCCCTTTTTCCAGAGCATAGCCCTGAAGACAAGCACCACACAATCCATGCATCTAATTACTCCACACTCACCCAGTGTTCCATTCTATTCTGTTAAATGCCTTTATGTCTAAGACTGTGTTACTTAAGGGTATGTCATGCTAAACTGCCTACCTGTAAACCTTCCCTAAAACACCAGCAAAGAATGCAAATGAAACCTTGCCTAGATACAAGTGCTGCTATGGGTAAATAGCAACAACAGCCAGGCATCAATAGTGCTGTAGTTCCTACCTAAATATAAACACAATTATGGGTAACTAGCAACACCAAACAGGCAGCAGCATTACTGCAGTTTCTGCTTAGATATAAACCCAGCTACAGGTATCTTGCAAAACAAATCAGGCAGCAATAGCACTGCAGTACCTCAACACAATGGGAACTCAAAAGCAGGTCTGGAATGAACAGTACACAAGTGGCTGGACTGCGGATTGTGTAGGGCTCCTCTGTGGGTGGCAGTGTTTCCTGCCAACGCCACCTCACAATGACACCCTCAGTGTGGTGCAGTGAGGAAGCCTGCTAAAGTGAGTGACCTTAAAGGAGGAACTAGTCACACCATCTGTCCTGAGCCTGGCTTCCAAGTTACTGGCCAGTCTGGAGTGAAGGGACCAAACTGGGGGCCCTCTGCTGCCTGCTGAACCATTCCTGGTGGCAATCAAAAAGGGGGTAGAGCAGACTTCAGCAGCAACAGCTTCTCTCTCAATACCTCAGTGTCCTGAAATCTGTCAGTCGGAAGCCATGAGTGAAGGAGGTGGCTGGGAGCAGAGACTTAAAAGGCATGGCTTCAGTTAGCCACTCCCTTTGTCCTGAGGCTGGCTTCTATTTTGCTGACCAGTTTAGAGTGAAGGGGCTGAGATATTGGCCCTTTACTACCTGCCAAGCCAGTCCTGGAGGTGATCAAAGGGGGGAGAGCAGATTTCAGTAGCAACAGCTGCTCTTTTTGCCCCTCAGAGTCCAAAGTCTGTCAGTCAGGAATCTAAGTATGCTTGGTTATAGCTAAATTTATTTTATTTTTTTTATTTAAATTTTGGTGACCTCACATTACAATCGTATCCTATAAATACTCACAGCAAAATTGGAAAGCTGTGTAACTTGACACCAAATTAATATATTTTCTCGAAATCACCAAAAGGCACATCGGTAGCAATGCAAATGAAGTAAAGCAATGGGATTTGACTGTATTCCTGAAGATGTGTATAAAGTGAACATTAGAATATAGAGCAATATGCCTTACATTTTCTTTAACAAATATATTTTTCAGGCCCCCCCCAAGTCCTGGAGAGGGAACCAGATCATTGATATATCTATAGCCATATCCATATCTACATTCTTTGCAGAAAAACATCATTAATATATCAGTTAGGGTTATAGCAGTAAAGGTTTAGAAGTATGGTGCTAGGGTTTGCAACCCTAACACCACACCCCACCCACACCCTCCATGCAGCAACAGGTGTCGGGGTGTGCCTTGTGGTTGTCAGCCCTAATGCTCACCCCATTCAATGTTTAAATAAGCTGAGGTGCATACAGTATAGGAGAATGGGGTGAGCATTATGGCTGACAACCCAAAGGCACACCCTGACACCTGTTGCTGCATGGGGGGTGTGGGTGGGGTGGGGTGTTAGGGTTGGAAATTCTAACATCACAGTTCCAAACTTTTGTTGCTGTAACCCTAACTGATGCATTAATGAAGATTTTTACAAATAATCTTACTTTTAAGAAAGTATAAGCATACCCTTATTTGCTTGTGGGAGTGCAGGGCCCTGTGGGCCCTGTGCTCCCATCCATCCATAAGTGTAGATTGTTTGTAATTATATCCTTATTTCCTTGCATTCCCAGAAGACCATAATGATATCCATGTATACATGTGGGAATGCAGGACCCAGAGGGCCCTGCACTCCCATCCATGCATCATTTTTCAGATGCTCCCACCCTGTAGTGTACAGCATCAAAAAACACCTCACATTACAATTGTATTCTATAAATACACACAGCAAAATTGGAAAGCTGTGTAACTTGACACCAAATTAATATATTTTCTCGAAACCACCAAAAGGCACATCGGTAGCACATGCTCCTTGTACCCTAGAAATTTCAGAACAAAATTGGAAACCATTTCTTAACAGCATAGTGACAAAGAAATGACTCAATAAACCTCCCATTACAATGTTATCCTACTGTATAGGATATAAAGCAACATTTAAATCCACAGAACTCCAAGCCAAAGTAATACATTTTCACCTAACCAGCAAAAGGCACATCTGTGGGGCAAGCCCTTTGCACCCTGAAAATTTCAGCCCAAAATTCCAAACCATTTCTTTGCTATGAATTGACAAAGAAACAGCCATATCAAAATTTGTTTATAAATTATGAAAAAGAATCTGTGTTCACAAATCCTTTTTTGCAATTCGCAGTAAAAGAAAATCCTTTTCCACAAGTTGCAGAAAACAATCCTGATTCGCGGTTAAAGTTTTCAGTGATTTACAAATCAGGATTTCGCGCGGTGAAAAAAAAGCTAATTGATCACAAAATAATAAAAATGCTAACTCTAGAATCCAATTCCTCAGGCCCCAATTAGATAAATATAGCTGTTAGTTTACCAAACCCCTATATTATTTTTGTAATTGAAGTTTGTTTCCCTCACCAAGGGGGAAAAAAGATGGTGGCAGCATGAACTAGGATTCTGCATTTGTGGAATAGGATTCTGTGTTTGCAAACAAGGATTCCATATTTGTGATCAAGAATACTATTTTGAGCCTCACATCTAACTTTTTTCCATATGAAATAATAGGAAACTTTAAAATGTAATACCTTTGGAATGGATTAATATTTTTTCACCAAACCTTCAAAAGGCACCACTGTGTCCCAAGACCTATATACGCTGAAATGTTCAGGCCAACCATCCAGACAGTTTTTGCACAATGCAGTGACAAAGAATGTGACAAAAAATGGTAATTTTCATGTTTATTGACACTGCACATCTCCACACACACACACACCTCCCACTGAAACAAAACTTACTACATCAAAAGATCTTTGGTCCCTGATGATGCATGCCAATTTTCATGCAAATCACTTGAATGGTTGGGAATTTATCAAAGTGCAAAATTTTCAATTTAACATAGAAGTGAAGATTTAATCCTAACTATAAGGGTGCAACCGCACCCCTATAATATAAATTAGTTGCAAAAAACTTTGTTAATGCATCAATTAGGGTTCCACCAACAAAAGATGGGAAATGTGGTGTTAGGGTTTCCAACTGTAACACCCCACCCCCATTGTGCAGGCAGTGACAGGGTAGTTGTGCCTGGGTTGACAACCCTAATGCTCACCCCATTCCTTGTGTATGTAAGCTGAGATGGTTACAGTATAGAAGAATGGGTGAGCACTATGGTTGACAAACCCCAAGGCACCCCATCATCCTACCCAGCTTATGGGGGTGGGGCATTAGGTTAGAACCCTAACACTAACATTTCCAAACTTTTGTTTGCAGAACCCTAACTGATCCATTAACAAAGTTTTTTGCAACTAATTTCCTTACTTTTTAAGATAGTATAATTGTAGCCTTATTTACTTGTGGGAGCACAGGGCACTTTCAGCCCTGTGCTCCCATGCATCCATAATTTATGAGAGATTGTATCCTTATTTCACTGTGGGAATGCAGGTCTCTCCTGGCCCTGCACTCCCATCACTGCATAATGATATGCATATTTGTGTTTTGGAGGGCAGGGCCCTCTGGACCATGCAGGCCCATGCATCCATAAGGCCTGTGCTCCCATCACTCCATAATGGTATTCATATTTGCATGTGATAGTGCACGTTGCCATCCATCCATAATTTTTGAGATACTGTAATAGTATCTCTATTTCGCTGTCGGAGTGCAAGGCTCTCCGTGCTCTGCACTCCCAGCCATGCATAATTTTTAGATATCGTAATGGTATCCTTATTTGTCTGCCACTGTGGTTTTCAGCTGTCTGTCATAGGTATTTTTTTTTAACCAGGCAAACATTAAGACAGTTGTTATCCATTCTTTTTTTTTTCAGTTTTATTTTCTTTATTCTTGTTTTCAATAAACAGATACAACCATAATACAGAACACATTTACAAAATAACCATACAAAAACAATACCAATAAGAATCCCACTTCCCCAAATATACAGACCCAACCCTCCCCATCCTCCTCATCCAACTACAAGGGGAGCTAGATATCAAACAGTAATAGTAATAAAGATATGTGAAGAGAAAAAAAATATAGTAAAAGCTACCAATTGAATAACAGAAGTCAAAAAAGGAAAAAGGACAAACAAATATGTACAAGTATTAATGCAGCTAAACAATCAATAACTGCAAGTCATATTCTAAATTATACCATGTACATAAATCATTAGCCAATCACATAAGCAGACTGGCACCTTAGCCCTGTTGTAAATCCTATGATAATCACTGGCAAAGGTGCCATCCTGCCACATCCTTGTGCCACCCTGTAAAAAAATCACTCCGACCCCCCCTCCAACGTTGCAAAGCCGCCATCTTTCTTCTCGCTAACATTCACTGGTAGGCCTAGTATTTAAAAAAATGAAAAAAAGAAAATGGATGCCTCCTTTGACCTTATCGACGAAAGTGAACTCGATGACATTTTCAAAAGCCTTCAAAATGAAAGCACAGCTTTAGACCAAGAAAATGTACCTCAAGTAACCACAGACATCCCGTACATCGCTCCTGTCCCACTGGCCAAAACCCTAATACTCCAGTCATACATGCAGCCGAGCACATCACCTCGACCCTCCACAGCAACCAGCTTGAACTCGGCACCTCTCTACACCTCGCACGCAGCAGCCAATCCTGTAGGAAACAAAAGACAGCGTCATGAGGAAATCACCACACAGGAAATGCTTGAGTTAGAGAAGCAACGCCATGAAATAACCACACAAAAACAAACCCGGTGGGCATTAAATGTTTTTTTGGATTGGGCAAATCAGAAAAAAATAGAAATGAACTTATCAACCATCAGTCCATCAGAATTAAACAGCATACTACGTCAATACTATAGTACAGTACACAATACTGATGGCAATGAGTACGTTCTTTCCAGCTACATAAGTCTTAGAGCTGGATTAAACAGACATTTAAATGACCCCCCCAAGCCGTAGCATAAACATAATGAATGACACAGAGTTTAACACAGCCAACAACATCTTCAAGGCTGTTGTAAAGCATTTCCGAAAAGATGGTAAAGACAAAGCAAACCATCACACCCCACTAACCATCAATCAACCTACAATGCTGAGAAATTCATCTGCACTGAGCCCAGTCACTGCCACTGGCCTTGTAAAAAAAGTCTGGATGGAAATTTTGCTACACTTTGCAAGACGTGGTAATGAAGGAATTAGACAGCTCACAGTTGAATTTTTTGAAATAAAATCAACAGAAAATGGTGAAGAATACCTCACCAAAACATTCAATGAGCAAAGCAAAAACCACAAAGAAATAATAGATCCTTCGAAACAATTCACCCGAGGCTGCATGTTTGCACAGCCCAACGATCATTTATGTCCAGTCAGTAATTTCAAAAAATATTTATCTAAACTACCACCAAACCCTCCAGCTTTATTTCTTCATCCCAAAAAATTAGATCAATCGATACTGGATACCATTCCGGTCTGGTACACGAGTGAACCCATGGGAGTCAATTTCTTAGGTAATATGGTACCAAAAATCTGCAAGGAAGCCAAACTAGAACAAATATTTATGAACCACTCCCTCTGTGCAACCGCAGTAACTCTCTTAAGTGATTCTGGCATGGAAGCCAGACAAATCATGGCCATAACTGGTCATAAAAATAAGACTTCGCTCCAAAGTTACTGGCAACCAAACCTTTCAGAATTTAAGAAATGGGGCCAAATAATAAGTGGTGACAAAAACTCCACAGTGTCTCCATTGCAACCAATAGAAAACATTTCTGAAACCTACTGTGAGCCTGAAAAAAAAATACATGTTCTGCAAACAACCAAATCCAGCTTCGCTGACCATCACATACCTTCTAAATCGATGACATCCCAATCTTGCAAGACAGCACAGAATCAACCCGAGCACATAATTACAGCTTCTCCTCAAGAAAAATCCACGATGATCGCAACAGCCTCCAGCGCTGCAAATATCTCCACACAGAAAACAGCAAACTACGTCAGCGAACCACACCCAGAACCCAACCCAAAACTACCTTCGATTGGACAGCTCGTTAACTATGGAACAGTTAACTTTTTTCCAAATTAAACGTAAGTACAACATAATTTATTTTTTCAACAAAACAAGTAAACTGCATACCTTAAACCCATTAATAAAAATCTATCGAAAATAAAAACCCTTTCTCTTATCCTCAACAGGTCTCACACTACTGCATCTACAGAATGTGCTGCAACCTACCTTCCAACAATTTAAATAAACAGATCCAACCAAACTGGTCTGCAGAACAAAATCATAAAAAAGTTACACAATATATGAACTCTAAAAAACAAAACTGCTTCCTAATAAAGAAAATAAGCTACACTAAATCTCACCTTAAAACGTAACAGCACTAACTACTTTTTGTTATAGAATGTTCTAGTGTTTAACAAGTTAAAAGGCTCTTGATCTGTCTTTACAATTTACTACTGTTTAACAACTTATGTTATTTACCACTGAAAACCTCACTATGTGTTATTCATACTTACCTCACAAAACTTAAATAAAGAATAGCATTAAATACCATGCACTATTTTCTTTCATGGAAGGATATTTCTTAATAAAATCATTTTTTCTACAGGAAGAAATAAAATAAAACCATTTAAACTTATATCCATCACAAAATGTATGTAGATCGTAATAAGTTATTGGTGGTAATATTTTAGATTTACATATTATTGGTGAGGATTTACCCACTTGTCATGCTTTGTGGGAAACCACGCCAGCCATGGTAAATCCTCCGATAACCCACACCCCCTCATGGCTTATTGCTTAATTAACAATTAACATGATGATAGCAGGGTATGTGACCAAAAGGGCTAATAAAAAGAAATTGATTTACAGGGAGTTCACCAAGTCAAACATGATTTCCCAGCATCTATTAAAAAACAGACTGTTTACTATAAAAATGAGAAATTATGTGAATTAGCACTAAATTATGTTTCAGCAGAATGGAACATTCCTTAAAAGAGGAGAAGGTCTGACCTGTCCAATATTTAAGTATTACTTGTGTAGTTGTAGTCCCAATTAGGGATATTAATAATGTATCAACATTAGACAGTCCATCATCAAGGTTGCCTGAAATGAATGTCTCCAATGTAAAATCATAAGTTTGTAGCAGCTTATCCAGGATATTATTTTTAATGTCCGTCTAAAGAGTCTGAATATAAGGCCAAAACCATAACATATGATCTAAAAAGACAATAGATTTTTCACATATGTTACAAAGGTTAGCATCTTTCATACCCATTTTATAAAGTTTGAAAGGAGTTATGTAAGCATTATGCAAAATGTTATAATGAATGAGTCTTAAATTGTTTAATGGAATCAGTTTGTTTATATTGTTCTACAAGTTGGCCCAAATCAAAGAATGGAATGAATAACTTTTGTCCCAAAATGTATCACTATAAGGAGTCTCCCCAAATTTTAGTTTTAAGAAATATCTATAAAGATTAGAGATTGGGTGATGTTTGATAGAAGCTGTGAGAATTTCTGTCACTATATTTGGGTCTGTCTTAAATACTGGAAAACTCAAAAAATGTGACCTTAAAATAAGTTTTAAAATATGAAAATTTAGGGATATATTTTCTAGACCATCCAAAGTATTTAAAACACTCCACAAAGGAACAAGATTCCCCTTTTTTAACTAATGAAGCCACACTTGTACTCATGGAAAGGGGCAATAATTTAGTATTCAGAACTTTCCCATGAAAGCAAAAGTTTAGATTGTTTAGGATAGGTTGGTCTATACTCTGAGGTAGATTTAATTTAAAACAATAGCATAATTGATTATGCACTTTCAAAGAAGTTCCGATTACTGTACTTTTAATATTCCTTGGAATGTTCTTGAAAGAAATGTATAATATAGAATCAGGAGAAATATCATGGGATTGGAATATTTTTTTCTCCAATAAAACCCAAAATAGGCACATACAGTTTCTCTGAATTTGTATTAGTTACCCACTTCGAATATTTGTTTATGTGATAGGCAAGATAATAAAAAAAAGCAATTCTAGGAGTGCCATTAAGCCATAAGAAATGATTAATAATAGAATGTATTTTGGAAAACCAGCTGATAGGTAGATAAACATTTAACATATTAATCAGGAAAAAATTCTGGGAAATACATTTATTTTTATAATGCTAATTCTGATATAAAGAGAGACAGGTAAAGATGCTCATCTTTTCAAGTCCTAAGATATTTTTGTATGGTATTATTTAAATTAATTCTTATAAGTAAAGGCTCATCATTGGTTAAAAAGATACCTAGATATTTAATGCCTGATGCATTACATAATAGTCCAAGATTTTTAATATCTTCTTTAATAGAATAATCAGAAAGAGGCAATACTTCCATTTTGTCCTTATTAAGTTTATAATTGTATATTCTACTAAATTTATCAGTAACTTTCAGGGCAACTTTAATTGAATTAAGGGGGTCAGAAATATGCAGTAATATATCATCTGCGAATACTGAGAGTTTTAAATGATGTTAAAAATAGTTATACTTTTAATATTTTTTCTCTGAGTTTAGAACAAAAATTAGGGGTTCTAAATAAAGGTTAAATAATATAGGTGAAAGGGGACACCCCTGTCTGGTACCTTTATGTAACTAGAATGGAGTAGATAAAAATATTATAATTACTGGGTAGCGCTTTTTCCCATAGGGAAATCCAGTTATAATTTGTCATTATAACCAGCTGGATACAACGGCAAACACATGCCAGGTTTCCCTTGGAACAGCCATGCATCAGTCACCGGTCTCTGACATTCACGTTCCCTGAAGCAATCCCATATCGCAGCACACTTCATGGTGCCTCATATTCGGCGGTAATTAAATTTTTTATTTAAAATAAAGGACTCTCTTTCTTTACTGACCCATGAAAACAGAAGCAAAATAAAGGTAAAACCCACGCCGTGTTTCCCTGTCAGCATGCAATTGCAGCTGAGTCCATGCCACAGACTGTCCCTGCCTCTTGAAGCCTGGAAGGAGGCTGCAACAGCAGCTTGGAGGTAAGTTTATCTTTAAGCAAAAATCAATTTTTCTATACATTTTTAATCAAAATATCCACTTCCTTTTGCCTCCAACAAGTGCAGCAATCTAACTAGGAAGACCGCAGACTGCTCAGAATCCAGACTGGTCTGTGACTTCCTGAACACCAGTCTGTTAGCTTATTTTATTTTTTATAATTGCTCAGATGAAAAAGTGCACTCCAGCAATTATAAAAAATAAAATATGGAGTGGTGTGTGTAAAACTCAATTTTACACACACCCTCATTTTGGAATGCTTTTTATAAACCCCTCAGGCTTTGCCCTCGGGGTTTATGTAGCATCCCACAACTCAGGTGTGTGTAAAATCTCATTACACACACCACCCCATATATCAGTCTCTATATTATAACTTATCCTGGCTGTTGCTTTTAGATACAAGACTTTAAGCTAGTTAATAAATGTTTACAGAAAATCAAATATTAAATAATGTAGCATAACGAAATTCATGGTTGACTGTATCAAATGCTTTCTCTGCATCCAGGGAGTCCAAAACTAAAGAACTGTTGGTCCCCCTGGATACAGAGAAAATGTGTGACAGCTTTCTAAAATGATTGTCAACCTGTCTGGACACCATGAAACCAACCTGTTCATAAGAGATTAGAGGTCACCATAAGGCTTTAATTCTTTGTGCTAAGATAAAAGATAAGATTTTAATATTGTAATTAATTAGTGATATTGGACAGTAATTTGCAACCTTCTGTTTTGGTTCATTAGGTTTTGGAAATAATATTATTCTTCATTCAAGTAGGGTTATATCTGATATCCCATTAACTAAAATGAAGTTAAAGAGCTCTTTTAAAATAAGAATCAGGTAAATTTTGAAGGATTTATAAAAATTAGTTGTTGGACCATCAGGGCCAGGGGCTTTATTAAGTCTAAGATTATCAATCACTGCACCTATCTCAGTACTTGTAATCGGTGATATTAAGCTTACAGCCTCTGATTCTTTAAAGCAGGGGCAATTGAAATTAAGTAAATAGTTGTCTATCATAGCTTTTGTAGGGGAATTGGAATTTGGACCCTATAAGTTTGAATGAGACCTGTAAAATTCCTGCAAAATGTCTTTATGATCTGTTAGGACCTTATTAGAATCATCTGTAATAGACTTAATATGCATAGATTGATCTATTTTCTTAATCTTATGTGCTAAAAGCTTACTTGGTGTTTCCCTTATATCAATATATGAAGCCTTGGATCTAATAATGAGAAATTTAACATGTTCTTTCATTAAAAATTGAAATTCCTCTTTTACATTTTGAATATCCTGAGTTTCTTTAGGGGATAGAGCTTTTGGATCTTTCTGTTCCAGAAACTGTCATTTAAGTGTAAGATCCTTCATTGTTTCACTTTTTTTATTCTTATTTTTAGCTCTGCATCTATTACATTCCCCTCTAATAAAACATTTGATTGCAGCCCAAATTATATCAGTTTTAGTTAATTATGTGAAGTTATGTCCCCAAAAATATTTAATAGATTTCTCCATATGACATATTATATAATCTTGTTTCAATAAATTTGGGTTGAGCTTCCAGGAGTAGTTTCTAGCATATGAGGTATCCAGTTTTAATGTTATGTAGACTAAAGAGTGATCTGAAAATATATGGGGTAAATAGCCTGGTTCCTGAACTGATTGAAGTAAGTAATTGGATATCAAAAAGTAATCAATTATTGAAAAGGAGTTATGATCTTGACAAAAGAAAGTATAGGATTTCTGATTTGGGAAATGTACCCTCCATGGGTAGGAAAGGTCATACATTTTAATTAAATCTAAGAGAACTTTGTTTTCTGAGAAGTTGGTAGTATTTGGGAAAGCTGATTTGTCTAATACTGGGTCAAGTGGAAGATTCCAATCTCCTCCCAGAATGAAATGGTAATTGTTGTACATAGCTAGTATTGAAATTAAGAACATATAAAATGATGTAGATCCAGATTTGGGGCCATATATGGAACCAAAAAGATTTGATTAGCCCTATTTTTCCTACTGCAAGCACATAATTTCCTTCTTGGTCAGTTATTAATTTTGTTAAGTAAAAGTCCACAAAAGCATCCAAAAAAATGGCTACACCTGACTTGGCCATGTATTTACCAGCACCAGATACAGTTTTATAATTTATTTTTTAAGCCAATCTCAGAGTATAGTAAGTGAGTTTCTTGTAGAAATATTAAGTTAAATCCCCAAGATATAATATAATTAAGGACTGATAGTCTTTTAGCTTTTGATCTCAAACCCTTCACATTCCATTAAGGCATATTTTATGGTTATTATAGCCATATTGTTTGATAACTGTGAGTAATCTTACAGTAGTAACTTAACGTAATTTACTATTCCCTTCTTTAAGGTTGAAGTAGCCTCCCCTATAAACCCACCCCTTTTCAGATTGAAAAATCTGTAAACTATCTAACAATATATACATAAAGAATAACTGGAGATGGATTGGAGTTGCCTTAACCAAAACTACAAAACCCCAGTCCCAAGGACTGACCTCTTATAACCTGCTAACTTAGTGAAAGATTCTGAAGACGCTCCTAAATCTCTACCATAATTAAACCACTAGGTGGAGCTAAAGCATAATCAATATATTGTGAAGCACCATAATGAAGTAGAGCTTAAAAAAACATAAACTCATTTTAATTATATCCTTGATTAGGTGAACATTTGTATAAATTGACATTGTTGATTAATATTCACAGATAGATTATAAAATTATAATTATAATTATATGGGGACTTTACTCAAAGACTAGAACTTGCCCTGCATATAATACTGAAATGAGACCTTAGGAGAGGGACACTAGACTGTCTTAGAGTGTTATCGTACAGTGTTATCCCTGAGTGAGTTCCACAAAGATTTGGTGAAATACATTAAATATAAAAGTGTTAGTAGAGTTGTTCTTATTTACCCATGTCTGCTAGAAGAGCCCACCTTAGTTTTAATAAAGTAAAAGACCTAGATTTGACTGGAATCATTATAAGAAGAAAACATAAAGATAGAAAAAAAGATAGCAAAGACAAACAATAAAAAAGGGATACGTTTCAGAGCCCTATTCATCGGGTTAAAACCCAGTATAAAAATAAAAAGCTATTGGCTTTCCTATTTCATGGAAAAATAAACCTTTCTCTCCCCATATAGCAGATAAGCTCCACTATGGGACAGACTGAGCTACTAAATTTCCTGTCATGGAAGGGGAGAATTTCATGAGTTTGTGCCTATTTAATGGGGAAGAGGGGGTGAAATAATTTCACAGCTTTCAGCTGCACAAGCAAATGTACAGTCACAAATGGACTCATCCACTTACTAAAATTGAAACTCAGTACTAAACTCCTATGGATGGGTATAAAAGGTTAGAATCTACAGTCATGGGTCTTTGTTATATACATCGATGTGTCTTTTAACCCTATTTAGAGGGGAACAGTCTTTTAGAATAAATGGTACAGGAGAGGATAAATATATCAGAATCTAGGATGAGAACCCTCTCTGCACTTCCGTACATAAAACATGAAATGCAAAGATAAATTAAGAAAATTAATGTCCGTGGAGTCCAGTTAGGAAAATGTTAGGACCGAAACTTAAGGTCCACGAAATTCTTTTTAAGGTAAATATCAAATAACCATCTCCGTGGTCTCCTTCGTGTAGTCTGTGTTCCATCATCAGAACAAGAATCATTTTTAAACAGAATGTAGAAATACATAATAATATAGAATAATAAAAACAGTAAGAGTGTCGCTGTCAAAGTGAAAAACATCCATTATTGAGAATCTACAAAAAATATAAAAAATAAATGGAGTCCCCATAGGGCCACTAAATTATTTAATTTGTACTGACTATAAAATTTTCTCCTATCAAATAAAATTATGAAAGTAAATAAAGCCTTTAGTCACACTTATCTGACTTTTTACTAAAAAAAAATTAAGATGTAAATATTAGAGTCGACATGAACCAAGGGAAAAATTAGGATCTGTTTTGGCAAGAGAAAAAAAGTAACAAGCCTCAGCTTCATGTAATTGAAGATGTTTAAAAAGAGAAGTAAATGCATTCATGTTTGATTAGACTGACAGTAAAATGATTTATTGAAAGCCTTCAAGTGATCGACCTGTCAATTTCCACTTTTACATAAAAGTTGAGGACAGTACACGCTTTGCACACCAACCATTTCAAAATTCCCTGTAAGTATGAATAAATATTACAGACTCAGACTAGAAAAGAGCAAAAATTAAAAGCAAATCCTTAAGTTTCCGAATATACATTCTAGGGGAAAAGATTTGACATACTAACAAAAGGAGGGTCCTTCTCTCAAGGGAAGGGCGGGTACACGACTCAGTGATTGCTGACCACTGGTGAAGGCTGGGGGCTTGGCAATATGCAGGGTCCCACAATTCAATGGGGCATGGTGAACATCGGCGTAAGTCTGACGTTAGTGGCAGGCCATGTCCCTGGGGGGCAAACAGGAAAGAGCCCCGAGGCCGACCGGATGACAGCCGCCAGCTCCCATCACCACGAGACCCCAGGCAGTGCACAAACCACCCTAGCAGCACCTGGGGCAAGTATGGTGCTGGCCATCCTCCTGGTGCCTTCCCTCTCAGAGGAGGGGGGGACTCACCCGGTGAAGGGTTATGTCCGGGGGTTACCCAGGGGGCTGCAATATAGGGTGAGGAGGTGGCTGTACTATCGCAGTGTAGCATGGAGGGCATAGAAGGGCCTGAAGGAGAGGCCGGCCCGGAGCTGGGGGGAGCAAAAAAAAAAAAGGAGGGTCAGTAGACTGAGAGAGAAAGGAAAAAAAGAAAAGGAGTTTATAGCACACTTACAGAATGTTTAGCAGTCATCTAGACCAAAGTGTATTTCAACTTTAACAAAAGTTCTAGAAAGGTCAGTAGACCCTAAAGCTGCATTATAATCAATCAGCATAGATATTCCCGGTTACACAAGACATAACCCATTTTCTTATTTTGCCAACAGGAATTCTAAAGAAAACAAAGGAATCCCAAGGTATAAAAATACTAAACTCTTCCTTTATGAGGGTGGGTGGCTTGGACGCCGACAAGGATGGCTGCTTAACTCTTCAGCTTAATCCCCAGCAGAGGTAATCTGCTCAAATATGTCATCATCCAGAGAGAGAATTCGTACTTCTTCAATATGGGCGAGCAGCATTAAGATACCCAACACAAGTTAAAGTGGGTATTTCTGTACTACGAACCCAGTAGATAGCATTTTGCACTGGTCTTGGTTCGAGGCGGACACCCATAGGAAAGACTCGGCGAATGCCTAAAGGCCCCTCGGTCTCAGAGCTAGGAGTGCTGGAGCGAAATTCTACTACTGCGAGCAGATTGTTTTTTTTTTCCCCTCAAGAGAAGCACCTGGCGACTCCTTCTGACTGCATGAACAAGGCTATGCACAAAAGTTTTGGCAGTGAAACAACCACACACTCCTCAGCTAGGCCTGTGGCTTCACTAATGGAGCCCTCTCCCTAGCAATCAGATATCAGCAGCTCACTACAGCACATTACCACTCTACTAGAGACTTTGCTATTACGGGTGGATACCATCTCGACTATGCTAGCTAGCACAGTTACAGAGGTGCAAACCCTGACTGACAAAATAAATGTAATAGAGCAAAAAACACAGGATCTCGAGAATGGTCAGTCAGCTATCCTGAGGCACTTGTAGGAACAAGATGACAAGTTAGCATTGCTGTGGAGGAGAGCTGAAGACCAAGAAAACCGGGAGAGGCGCAATAATATCAGGATTCTGGGTATACCAGAGGGGTCAGAGGGCCAGAACACCAAGCGCTTCCTTAACGAGGAGATACCAGTAATGCTGGGGGACAGGTGGCATGGCCCAGTGGAGGTAGAAAGGGCACACCAGATTCCTGGAGGATCTTGCTCTACAAGCTCAACACCATGCCCTATTATATCATATTTACTTTGATTCTCTACTCAGGAAAGAGTACTTAGGACGGCCCGAAATAAAGGAGAAATTGTGTGGCATGGAGCCAAAATAGCCTTTTTTTGAGACTTCTCATCAGAAGTTGCAGCTCGTTGGAAAGCATTGTGCAGATTAAAAAATACTTAGCACAGCATGGGTTCAAATATGGTTTCAGTAATCTCATCTACTTACATGTGTTTTACGAAGGCAGAGATATTATGGCAGAGACACCATGAGAGATCGAAGCCTGGATCTCCAAATACTGGCCTAGGCTACCACTTAACACTACATCTCCCAGAAGGCTTTGGACCACAGGGCAGCGCGTATACAATAAGGGGAACAAAAACACTGATGGTATGATTCCAGAGGGCAGCATTTCTGGAAGACAGCCCCTCGATCAAATGTTTCCCCCAGGTCTCAACGGCTGGCAGTGTGCACTAAGCCTTAACTGCATCAGGGAACTGCTCAACAACACCTAGGAATGGCTCCTTTTCTCCCAAAAAGCAGCGGGGCTCAGGCCAGACCATAAGGGTACATCAGCACTCTCAGAGTGATCCAGGTTTAGTCACCGAAGGTCCTGAAATGGTGCCACCGGCAAACAAACTAAAGAAGAAGATACGCTCCCAAATTCACTTTGCCTGCAAGACTAGATACCAGACGACCTTCTCATGGAGCTAACAGAGGAACGATCATGGGCAGAGCTATCACCAGAAGCATATGAGTATATTGGAACTCTGCCAGTTAAACCGGGGCTCTTGTCATTTGCTGAAGTGGTCTCCAGAGACACAGCCTGTTCCATCGCCTCTCCAACCACTCCGGGAGACTCTGGGACACTGGATTGAAAACTCTGTACTAGATCTACAGTGATCTCTCTTTATATCATGGAATATGGGTTGGGAAAGGTCCTGTATAAAATTAAAGTATCATTGTATATGGCTGAATCTCTTTACCCATGGACTATGTGGAGAGACATTTTATTATAGTGCTCTTGGGGATGCCATAGGGAGGGCTATTTTCTGAGAGATAAGGGAATGTATGTAAGCTATAGGGGAAGGATGCAGGTTAGCTCTGAATAAAGCCCCGCCCTAGCCTAATAGCCCAGAGCAATATACTACTCATAGGGGGTATTTCGCCCCCTGGTACAACCTAATACCTGCTATCTTGATCTGGGGATCACACTTTGCCTTTTTTGGCAGCATTATTATAGTTCATACCCTTTATCTCCCCATATCTCCATTCCCTCCCCCCTTTTTTCTTCTATAATCGATGTCTCTGGATGTCCCACCCCCTATAGGAGTGGAGAAGACTTTCAAAATAGAAGCTTAAATGTGCTGGGGATAAGAATTGGAGATATTTATCAAGGTATAATCATAAATCACCCCACTTTAGGTATCTGGTGAGCACGGCTGTATGATCAATACCTTTGTGCATACACCACATTACCTTTAACTTGTTACTAAAGTTACTGTTACTGCTTTTGCATTCTCTGTGTTTATAAAAGTATACGCACGCACGCACGGTAACCTTCTCGGAGGTGCTACCCATCTATGGCATAGGAGAGGCTAGGGTGCTCCGTACCATGGGATTCAATCAGTGGTTGAAAAACTGGTGTGGAGCTCAGGGATTTGGCTTCATTGGGGACTGGGGGTCCACCTGGAGTGATGCAAGCCTATACTGGCATGATGGGCTGCATCTGTCCGGGAGGAACCAGGATCCCAGGTGATAGGTTTAAATGCTTCATTGGCAGCTTTTAAACTAGCCAAGGGGAGGCACTGGAAAGGAGCAGGAAAATCCTAGCCCCCCAAACAATCACGGTAGGATGTGGCAAACACCAACATGGAGGTGTCGATAGGGAGAAGGGCTGGGGTAAATGGAGAAAGTGACAAAGGCAAGAAGGACAGGGATGGGGCAAAGGGGTAAGGCCATCAGGAAATGGAGGGTAATGAGTACCAATGCCGTAGTCTGGGCAACAAGCTCCTGAGCTGATGGCCTTAATGGAAGAGGATGCCTGGATATCGTAGCAGTCACAGAAACATGGTACACAGAGAACCATGACTGGGATGTTAACATACCAGGGTACATAACCTACAGGAGAGACAGGCAGGGGAGAAGAGGGGGAGGAGTAGCTCTCTATGTAAAGGAAGGGATAAAAGCAACTGAACAAAAGAGTAAACAGGGAGGAGAGGAGGCACTGTGGGTCACCTTGGAGACTGGAAAAGGCACCACAATCCGCACAGGGGTTGTGTACAGACCCCATGTCAGGGGGAAGGAATGGACAAGGATATGATGTAAGGCATTCTTAGAATGGCAGAGAAAGGAGATACTGTTGATGGGAGACCTGAATATGCCAGATGTTAACTGGAGCACATTTGCTGCAGGACATCCAAGAGCAGGGCCATTCTTGGCCCTACAGGTGGCAGGCATTAGACAGTTAGTTTGAACCCACTCGTGAGGAGCAATCTTAGACCTCGTGCTCTCAAGCGGGGGCAGTGAGGAGGATCTCAGATCTAGAGTGGGTTGCCATCTGGGGACAAGTGACCATCAAACAGTGTGGTTCACGTTAAACTCAGCTACAGAGTCAAGCCATACAAAAGTGAGGGTACTGGACTTTAGGAGGGCTGACTTTGCAAGATGGAGAGTGCCTCAGAAAGCACTAGCAAACAGGCTAGAAGAAGGTGTGGAGCAACAATGGGAATTATCAAAACTGCCATCACAGAGGCAACAAGCCTTGTGTGAAGCAAATAAACAAATCAAATGAAAGAAAAAGCCACTATGGTTCTCAAGAGAGGTGGCTGTGAAAGTCAGGAAGAAAAGATAGCATTCCAGAAGTATAAGGAAACACAGAATGAGCAGGACAGAGAGCTGTACCAGTTAAGGCAGAAAGAAGCAGGAGGGAAGTCAGAATAGCAAAGGCCCAAACTGAGGAAAAGATAGCCAACTCAGTTAAGAAGGGGGATAAAACCTTTTATAGGTACATCAGCGAGCGTAGAAAGACAAAGGGAGGGATAGTGAGGCTGAATAGAATAAACGGTGGGTGGGCAGAGGGGGACAGTGAAAAAGCAGGAATACTGAACGAATATTTCTGCTCAGTATTCACAAAAGAGGAGGGGGAAGTGCCTAATCCAATTAACAGAAGCACTCTTGATAGGGGGTCGATCCCAGTCCTTTCACAGAAGAAAGAGTTCTGCAAGAACTCCTAAAACTGAAGGTGGACAAAGCAATGGGTCCTGATGGAATTCACCCCAGAATTCTAAAAGAATTAAGGAAGGAACTAGTGAAACCACTGGCTACTCTGTTTAATAAATCATGGGAGGATGGGATGGCACCCGAGGACTGGAGGAAGGCGGATGTGATTCCCCTTCACAAAAGTGGGACCAAGACAGAGGCAGAAACTACAGACCTGTCAGTCTGACCTCTGTGGTAGGGAAAGTGATGGAGTCACTTCTGAAGGAAAGAATAGTTGAGTACCTAGAGGTCAGTGGAGCACAGGATCCAAGGCAGCATGGGTTCACAGCGGGACGGTCATGTCAGACAAATCTAATAGATTTCTTTGACTGGGTGACCAAAGTAGTAGACCAGGGAGGGGCTGTGGACATGGCCTACCTAGACTTTAGCAAGGCATTTGACACAGTCCCACACAGAAGATTATTAGTCAAATTAACCAGCCTGGGAGTGGGTCCCAGGGTGGTAGCCTGGGTAAAACATTGGCTGGACAACAGGACACAGAAGGTAATTGTAAATGGAGTCCACTCTGAAGAAAGGGCGGTTACTAGTGGGGTACCGCAGGGTTCAGTATTGGGTCCAGTCCTTTTTAATGTCTTCATCAGTGGCATTGCAGAGGGACTGGAAGGAAAAGTATGCCTTTTTGCAGATGACACAAAGATCTGCAACAGGGTTGATACACAAGGAGGCGTGGAAAGGATGAAAAGGGACTTGGCAAGGTTGGAGGAATGGTCTGACGTATGGCAGCTAGGATTCAATGCAAAAGTGCAAAATAATGCACCTGGGAAACAAGAACCAGGGAAGAATACACAATGGGTGGGGAGGTAGTAACAACAGCAAAACAGGAAAGGGACCTGGGGTAATCATATCAGATGACCTTAAGGTTAGCAAGCAATGTGAGAAGGCAGTAGGAGGGCCGGGGTATACTGGGATGTATAGAGAGAGGCATCAGCAGCAGAAAACAGGAAGTTGTTATCCCTCTGTATAGACAGTTGGTGAGACCCCATCTGAATACTGTGTCCAGTTCTGGAGACCCCATCTCCATAAGGACATAGACAGGATAGAGGCAGTCCAGAGGAGGGCAACTAAAATGGTGCAGGGTCTGCAAGAGAAGCCGTATGAGGAGAGACTAAAGGAGCTTAATATGTATACCCTTGAGGAAAGAAGGGAGAGGGGGACATGATAGAAACTTTCAAGTACCTCAAGGAATCAACAAAGTCCAAGAGGTAGCATCTTTCAGAAAAGAGACTTGCAAGAACAAGGGACACAATTTAAAGATAGAAGGAGGGCGGTTCAGGGGCAATGAGAGGAAGTATTATTTCACAGAGAGGGTAGTGGATGCATGGAACAGCCTTCCTGAGGAAGTTGTGGAGTCTAAAACTGTGGGAGAATTCAAGAATGCATGGGACAGACATAAGGCAATTCTTGTGTGGGGCAGGAAGATATAGGCTGTTGGTTAAATAGGATCTGCGGCCTATCCTGTAGGTAGGGAAATGGGCAGACTAGATGGGCCTAGCGGTCCTTATCTGCCGTCAAAGTCTATGTTTCTATATTTCTACTATTAGAGTTGCATATTTAAGGCGGAACCTTTGTTACCACCATTGTTTAAGGCATAATATCACTGTTTGTTCATTGATATTTGTTATTTGCTTTCACGCACCACTAGGTTTATCCGTACTACTACTACTCTCTGGCTGATTTGTCAGACTCTTTCTCCTCACCTTATCCTTCTGCCTGTCTCCTCTGTGTAAGCTCTTATTTCTGGATACAGAGGGTGAGTATCTGCTTCTGTTCTAACTAAAGAAGTAAGGATGGCACAGCATAAGGGAGGGATCAAGCTCATATCCTGGTTTGTTAAGAGCCTCAATCACCCAACTAAGCGCTCAATGGTCCTTAAGCATTTACACTCCTTGCAAGCGGATATTGCCCTTGTGCAAGAGACACGCCTCACTGCAAGAACTATAATGTGGCTTAGAAAGTCATGGGTAGGGTCAGTCATAGCTAGCTCAGCCAAAACTAAATCCAAAGGAGTTGCAATACTAGTCCGGAAGTCTTGTTCCTGGATAGAAAATAAGATAATGATAGATGCTCAGGGCCGGTGGGTAGTAGTCAGGTTTTCTTACCGGGAGTAGCCTTAAAAATGATATTCTGGACTTCTTCCTGGATCTCAATCAAGCGATTGAGTCACTAACGGCAGACTATCCCAATATCCCCATCATGGTAAGGGGGGATTTCAATCTAACCTTAGATAGATTTTTAGACAAGTCTGAGCCTACTCCGCACTCACACCCAAAAGCACTGCTTACCCTGCAAGAGATAATAAAAGAATGGGGCATGATAGATATCTGGCGAAGAGACTACCCAGCAGGCAAGGACTACTCTTTCCTCTCCACAGTACACTCAACATACAGTCGAATAGACTTTTGGCTGGCCAATTCCCCGGCTGCCCAGGACGTCGTGTCCTCCCACATAGATAATATTATAGTCTCCGATCATGCTCCAATCTCCTGTATCTATATCCCTGGAGGACAGGAAAGCTCAGGTACTAGGTGGCAGTGTAACCTGCTGCTCCTGAAAGACCCACTATTCCAGGCTATAGTTAAGAGTTCGGCCGGGGAGTATTTCTCCAACAATAAGATCTCAGACACCTCAGCCTCCACTGTATGGGAGGAATTCAAGGCGGTCCTATGTGGCCACATAATAGCCTTCACTGCCTGAAGAAATAGGGCCAAAACAGCCGAACTTAACAAGGGCCAAAACAGCCGAACTTAACAATCTTCAGACCAAGCTGTCTACCCTAGAAGCCAAATTTAAATCGTCTACAACAGGGCACTATGATCAAACGACACTCCGTGAGATAGTGGGCCTTAAATACCAAATAAACTTATTGCTTCAGCAACAAACAGAATGGCTGATGGTAAGGGCCAAACACAATTATTGGGAGAATGGGGACAAGGGAGGCAAATTATTGGCCTTCCAGTTAAAGAAGCAACAGGCCGCTTCTCGTATTCGCGCCCTTAAAAACCATAAGGGGGAAGTAGTCACCAACCCAACAGGGATTAACGAGTGCATGAAAGGGTACTATCATCAATTGTATCAATCACACCTATCTATAGACCAGATGTAGCTGGAACAACAGCTGGAAGAATTCTGTTCCACTGTAAAACTTCCCCAACTGACCAAAAGCACAAAGGCCACATTAGATAAACCTTTCACTGAGACAGAATTAAACCTTGCGTTGTCCCAGCTTGCTAAGGGTAAATCCCCAGGACCTGATGGTATGACCACAGAAATGTACCAACTTCTGAGTCCCGAAATCAGTGGTCCACTCAAGGCAGCTCTTCAGGAGGCTCATGAAGCTGGAGTGCTTCCACATACTATGAGAGAGGCCTTAATAACCCTCCTTCCCAAAAAAATGACTGACTTACTAGACTGCACCAACTGTCGTCCTATCTCCCTTATATCTGTAGATACTAAGATCGCAGCTAAGATTCTCGCCAATCGATTAATGGAAGTTCTACCCTCCATAATAGACTCATCTCAGGTTGGATTTACTAAAGGCAAGGCCGTAGTGGATAATATAAGATTAGTTCTCAATTTGAAATGGCTGGCTATGCACTCTCCCACCCCTATGGCAGCTATGGCAGTAGACTTCTTGAAAGCCTTCGACTCTGTTGAATGGCCATATCTACATGCAATCCTTACAAAATATGGATTTGGGCCTTACTTCAGACAATGGATTCAAGTACTCTACAACCTGCCAGTTACTAGAATCCTAACCAATAAAGACATATCATCCCCCTTTCCCTTACACTGTGGATCACGGCAAGGATGCCCACTTTCCCCTCTATTGTTCTTGGTGACACTCGACCCCCTTATTAGGAAACTACAGCACTCGAGAGAGATAACGGGTATACAGGTGGGGGGGCACTCCTACCTAACCACTGCCTACGCGGACAACCTTCTTCTCACGTTATCTCACCCTCAGGAATCACTTCCACTAGTTATGAAGACGCTAAACATATATGCTCAAATATCTGGTTTACATATCAACACTAGCAAAACCCAAGTTACCCCATTAAACGTGGCTTGCTCTAAAGACTGCCTGCAAGGTCTGGGATTGGCCTGGGCTCCCAATAACCTATCCTACCTGGGGATTCACATACCTTTTTTTTTTTATACTTTCTCTTTATTCTCCCCCTCCTTGCAGCTCTCCCCTCTTTGGGAGACACTTCACGGACTTTTCAGCCCTCGCTCACCTACCTGGTGACTGGTGCAGTCCATCCCCCATGGAGCCATGGTTATACCCCCAGGCAGATATGGGGTGGGGGCCCTTACACTACGATGCATCTACATTTTTCATCATAATGCTGTCTCTGGGCTGGTAGGGGCATTGAAGGTCGGGGCCTGGTGCTCCATCTACTGGCAGGCTATGCGATTATTTTTTCCCGATGTTCTCTCGGCATGCCATGTCCCCAGATGTCAAGGCGCTGAAGAGCCTAAGTCTGGCTCGTCGCCCCTCTGTTGAGTGTCGGGCTTGCTGTACCTCGGGTCTCCAACCGGAGCCAGACAAGAGCCGAGCTCTGGTTCCTCCCTCCCCCTTGGAAAGGATGAGCAGTCCTTAGGACACTCAAGTCCTCTCCCCCTGGCCAACCTTCCAGCTCCCGGGCTCATTCCCGAACCCAGGTCACTGGCGTTGCAAGCATAAATCCAACCGCTGCGCCGGCGGGTTGGCACTTCACATACCTTTTGACTGGAAACAAATTGAAACTAGAAACTTTTCTCCCCTCATAACTAAGCTAGAAACTGAGATATCACATTGGAGCAGACTTAATCTTTCTCTTCTGGGCAAGGCGGCAGCCATTCATATGCTCTTTGTACCCAGAGTGACGTACCTTTTTAACAATCTGCCCATCCCTCTGTCAGATAAAATCTTTCAATGACTAGAAAAACTAGTCTCACACTACCTCTGGAATGGTAAAAAACCATTTTGGAGTGCCCATAAGTTAAGAGCGCACTGGTCTAGAGGTGGCATTGGAATTCCAAGGCTGCAGGGCTACCATTGGTCATTTCTCGCAGCTCAAGTCACAAGTTGGTTTGTCCCAGCTTCCCCTTCACCGGCGCTATAGGTTCAGCTAGAAACTCAGCTTCTACAAGGCATCCACCTTAGCCTGTTACTGACTAATATCTCCCCACCTTCCAATAACCTCACACCAGTGATGACAGAGACTCAAAAAGCTTGGTCTCGGCTCATGACAGCGGCCAAAACCCAGAAGTAAGCCTCCTCCATACCCCTTAGATATTTACCACTCTGGCATAACTGGCTTTTACTAGTGGATGCTCAACTCCTTAATTATCCCACTTGTGATAAGAAGGGGATACATATAGTCCAGGATATATACCTACCCAATACGACCACACTTATGTCATTTGAACAGCTCCGGTCATGTTATTCGATCCCGTCCAGAGATTTTTGGAAATACTTACAGCTCCGGAATGCAATACAGTCATTGGGTGGATCCTATACAGCAGACCAAAGATGGCATTGGCTATCTACATTACATTTAAAATCCTCCTCTCGTGGGTTAGTTGGCAAATTTTATAATACATGGCGAGAGGCACAATTGGACTGCACGGAAACCTGCAGGAGTGCTTGGGTTCAGGACCTACAATGCCCCATTTCCATGCAGACCTGGTCCCATTGCCTCCAGTTAGCACATACTGCATACAGAGATGTTAAGAGTCAATTAATCCAACTTAAAATCCTCCTTCGGTGGTATCGTACACCAGCCGCCCTACATAACTGGGGTATTATCCCTCATGCGGATTGTTGGAGATGCCATGGCAGCCCAGCAAACATCCTGCATATACTGTGGCAATGCCCAACACTGGCCCCTTTCTGGTCGGCAGTGGCTATAGACTGTTCAGGGGTACTAGGACAACCCATGGATCTCAGCAATCCTATGCTCCTTTTGGGTGACACCACACCTTTACAACAACTCACTCCACAACTTAGGAATTGGGTCCTCATAGCTTTATTGGAAACTAAACGACTCCTGCTGATGCAATGGCAGCAACCATCCCCACCAACCACCACCCCCTGGCACTCTGCCTGGTGCAGTTAGCCTCCTTTGAAAGGCTCACCTATGCTAGCAAAGGTTAATTGTCTCAGTACTACAAGAAATGGGGACCATACCTCAATTCATCACTATGTAAAGTACCATCACCCCATACCTGTAATCCTCCTCTTTAGAAGACCTAGGATTACAGATACAAGGTGAGAACACTCAATCTATGGCACTTGGAAGGGTACAATTATAGATACCTATAAAGGACTAAGGGCCCTTTTATTATGCCTCTGCTGTCCTTTTGTTATCTTTTATCTTTCACCTACTGTATTTCTAAGATACATAGAACCTAGTTTGTTGAACACTTAACCTTGAGTTATCTATAATAGACAGTCAGTCAGAATTGAGAACATTTACACTAGTATATATCATAGTTTATGATACCTAGGTAAATTGTGCATATATATCCTGCTACCTGTCTGTAGATTTATTGCTATCTTATTGCTCTTTTTTTTTCCGGACAATCTGTAATGTATCTTACATTGGAAACCAATAGTAAAATAACAATAAAAATGATTTGTAATAAAAAATAAACTCTTCCTTTATGGAACATATTGTCTGTAATTCACAACTGAGAATGACTAAAGGAAATATAACATTAAAAACCTTAATAAGTATGGCAAAATGAGACAGGAGCACCAAAATAATCAGCTCCAAACTTAAAACACGTTCTAGAATTTTCTTCTTGCTCAGCTTGCAATTTTACCTCAAGTAACATTAAAAACCTTAATAAGTACCTCACGATTAAGTAGGAACACTAAAATACTCAGTTCTGAACTTAAAGCACATTACAGAATTTTCTTCTTGCTCAGCTTGTGATTTTACCTCAAGTAAATAATTAGAATTGAAAACAATATTAACAAATCATAAAGCTATATTAGCCAACACAGTTATTCAGCACAAAAGCATAAATTTCCAAAAATGAGGTGTAAAACAAAATCGGCTACTCAGACTTTTTTGAAGAGATCGGGTAACAGGGATTCAAGTTAAATCTGTACTTGATTCACCGAATCAAATACAAAGGCTTTGCCATCTTTGTTAATTGACAACTTGGCTGGCTAGATCATATGGAGTTTTATCCCCACTGTAATTAGTTTGCTTACTATTGGGGAAAATGTTCTCCTCTTTTGGTGGACCTCATGAGAAAGATCCTGAGATACTCTTATTCTTGAACTGTCCCAAGTAAGATGTCTCGAATACCAGACCAATATTAAAAGGTGTACTCAATCTAAATAATTGAGAAATCTCATAATGAAAGGGTGAGGGGGTTCACCTTTTGCTGGTGGGGGTCTGAGAGCCCTGTGAGCCCTTTCAATTATATAAGAACCCCCATTCGGAGATTTACCAGCAAGGTGCTCACAGAGAACTTGGGTGAAATGCAGGGAGTCATTCCCTTCCGATATCTTGGAGAGACTGTAGATCACCATGTTGTTTCTTCATGATCTACCCTCTAAATCTTCTAGTTTGTTTTCTAATTTTTTGATCCTGTGTCTAGCTCCAGGGAGTTCTGAGTCCACCTTTGAGCACCAGTCATCCATAGAGAACATTCTTGTTTCTGCTTCATCCAGTCTAGATGAAATTTTGTTGATAACGTTATGAGTGGCCTTTGATTCGGAAACTAGTAAAGCTATTGTCTCCTTTAACTCTTGCATCTCCTTCTTGGATGTCTCCTCAGTAAGTATATTTGTTGTATTTGGTTTATTCATGGGCTCTGAAGTATTCTGTTTGACTTTTTTAGAACTCACGACCCTGTCAGGAGTCGATGCCGGAGTGTGGCAAATTGGAGTTTTCATGTCTATATCCATGGCTAAATTATTAGAAGTCAATTGCACTGTAAACTCCAAAAATTGATTGCCAGGCCGATAACTAGTGGAATGTGTTTGGAAATCACAAACTTAACTAGCTTTAGCCTAATTAAGTTGAATAAAAAGAATGGTGAGATATGGAGCTGAATGCCACATGTCCTACTGGTTCAGAACCATCACCGGAAGTCATTGTTATCCATTCTATGTAGGTGAGCTCTTACAGATGACATAAACCTGTTATGTTTTTGCATAAAATGTTAATGTTCATTGTCATTGTCTTATACTATGCAGACACATATCTGAAAGCAGTGCCAGTTGGGGGACTGGATAGCGAGAGGATTCTATATGAATGAAAGTGAATGACAGTCTCATAACACTGCTGTAGTGGGAATATAATATCAGTTTACATTCTGTAAACCTCACTACTCCTCATGCCAACTATTTCCATTGTTCAGTTCATCATATGACTTCAACATGGGGAAGTGGTGACTTTACTTGTTTGCCCTCTTCCTGCTGCTACATTCTCACTTTGACATGAGTCCTTCTCATTGAGATGACAACAGTCAGCTGTTCGGTAGTCACAGCTGACAATAGTAGCCAGTCTGGATATTGTATGGCACTGACTGCAGTAATGATTACTAGTATTCTCTCTACCTGCAGACATGCAGCATTTGTCAATCCCCAGTCCACTACTGACCTAAAGAAAAAAAAAAGTAATTCAAACCTTATGAGGACCCACCGCATCCTGCAAATTCCTGATCTTCAGTAAATGGCACACTGATATTTTATATCATTAAACAGGAGAATAACAAAAATCGGGGAATGTTGTTTGTATTTGTGGCTTGGTAAATTATGTTTGAGGGGCAAATACCTCCCCCTGCCCTATTGTTATGAAACAGTTGGTGTGCTTGGTGGTAGATAAGAGAATGGAGTAGTCTCAGGGCATCATAGACCTGTAGACATTCAGGACATGGCAGCTATTATCCATCATGGCATAATGGCTCATGAGGGAGCGGGTGTAAGATTTGTGTAATGTTCTACTATGTAATATTAGTGCCACACCATGAACTAATCATGTTCATAGCAGTAATTTCTTTTTTCTTTATGGGACCAATTTGAGTACCAAGGGTGGGCTAAAGGGTTGTGGGAATTTTGTAAACTTGTACATTACCATATAGACCACTAATACAGTCACCCCTTGCTCAGCAGACCTGTAACAATCAAATCAAATCAAATTTTATTTATAGAGTGCTTTTCAAAATTGTCAAAGCGCAAATACAATACAAGAAACAGCCAACAAATAAATATACATTTAAAAACAATTAAAAGACAATGGGTTGGCCTAATCAAAGACTTTCTCAAATAAATAACTTTTTAAAGATGCCTTGAATTGCTCTGTGGACTGGCACTCTCAAATCCGACGAGGTAGAGAATTCCACAGGGTTGGGGCCATAAAAGAAAAAGCTCTGGTCCCAGATGATTGAAGACGAACCCTGGGAACCTCTAGCAATCCCTCGTCAGCACAGCAGAGCGAGCGAAGAGGGCAGTAAGGCCACAGGAGATCTTGCAAGTAGTCTGGTCCCTGACCATGTAGGGTCTTATAAGTCAGCAATGCGACCTTGAAGGTGATTCTCCATCGCACTGGCAGCCAGTGCAGTTCGCGTAGCACAGGTGTGATATGGCAAGTTCTTGGCAGCCCTGTCAACAACCTGGCCACAGCATTCTGCACCAGCTGTGGGCGACGGAGATCCACCCCCAGCAATCCTAGATATAGAGCATTACAGTAGTCAAGACGTGAGGAGACAAAGGCGTGGACTAATACAGGAAGGTCACTGTGTGGAACAAGGTGTTTTATCCGGGCAATATTCCTCAGATGATAAAAGGAAGACTTGACAATGGCTGACACCTGAGCCTTCAGTGTCAGCTCGCCATCAAAGATTACGCCCAGATTTCATACCTGTTCAGAAGGTCTCAACTGTTTACCCCCCAACACAAGGCCAGAGGAAAATCGAGGAGTCAACTTCTCTGCACGGTGACCCAGGTCCACCACCAGCACCTTGGTCTTATCCGGATTCAGTCTTAACCAGTTATCACTCATCCAGCCCTGAATCTCAGTGAGGCAGTTGTTAAAGACCGATAAAGCGTCATTTTGTTCGGCTACAAAGGACATATAGAGCTGAGTATCATCTGCATAGCAGTGAAAACTCAGCCCATAACACCTTATAATGTCCCCCAACGGCAGCATATACACCGTGAACAACATGGGGGAAAGCACAGAACCCATCGGCACCCCACAGGACAGAGCAAAGGGAGCTGAGGAAAAAATTCCTGATACTACCCTCTGGGTTCTGCCCATGAGGAAAGACTGGAACCATCTGAGGACTGTTCCTGACAGTCCACAGAACAGCCGAAGGCATTCTAGCAACATCCCATGGTCCACGGTATCAAATGCTGCAGAGAGATCGAGGAGAACCAAGATCGAACGGCTCCTCTGATCTCTCGCTATTAGGAGATCATTAAGTACCCGAACCAACACCGTCTCGGTACTGTGCCTCTTCCTGAAACCAGACTGGAGAGGATCATAGACTTCATGGGTGGTAAGAAAGTCCTCGAGCTGCAACATGACTACTTTCTCAATAACCTTGCCCAAAAAGGGCAGGTTAGAGATCAGTCTGTAGTTAGTAAGACAGTCTGGGTCAAGGGAAGGTTTCTTCAAAAGGGGTGTCACAGTAGCCTCTATTAGAGACTCTGGAAACACCCCTTGGTCCAAAGAGCACCAGACTATCTCAGCAAGGACCGGTCCGATCACATCCATACACCCCACAAGGAGGCATGTAGGACCAGGATCCATACTACAGTAAGTCGGTCATAAGCCCTGGACAATCTTCATGATATCCAGGATCGCTGGCTGGTCAAAATCCATCCAGACAGATCGAGGGCCTGTAACCTCACATCGACCACCGCCATGCTCATTTGAATGCAAACTGCAGATCTCTGACCTGATTGACGACACCTTATCATCAAAGAACCGAGCAAACTCATCACACTTTATTTGTGAAAAAGCTCACCAACCCCACAGATAGGTTGGATTGCACAATCTGTCCATGGTCTGGAAGAGCTGAGCTGGTCGATTTCTTGATGCAGCTATCTCCCTGGACAAGAACTCTGCCTTCTTACGGGAGATTTCTGATTGATAGTCCATGTAATGGGCCATCAATCTAAGTCTGTCATCTTCCAGACCAGATTTCCGCCAGCAGTGTTCCAATCTTCACCCCACTCTCCTCAACTCCCTCAACATCCCATCAGACCAAAGGGACCGAGAGCGGAGGGAGAGGGGTGAACACGGACAGGAGCTATAGAATCCAGAGCCTTCAGCACCATATTATTATAGTGCACTACTAAGACATCTGGATCCATGCACTCCACAGGCCGACTCGATAGGTCCAGCACCATCATCAGACCCACAGGGGTAACTCCCCTCAAAGGACGGTACTGAACCATCTCCAAAGGGATTGGTCTCAAAGGGGGAGCCGCAAACTTGAACCTTATGGAGTGATGGTCAGACCACCCAACTGGTTCCACCACCAGTCCAGAGATCTCCATCCCCAGGGTGAACACCAGATCCAATGAGTGACCCTGAATATGGGTAGCAGTGGTAACAACCTGTGTGAAGCCCAACAAAATCATCAGTTGGAGGAAGTTTTGGCCAAAAAGCGAGAGTTCATCATCGACCCAGGCATTGAAGTCCCCCAGGACCAACCACCTGGAGGGCTCCAACACCAAGTCGACAATGAAGGCTGCAACTTCCTGCAGAAAAGCTTTCTCATCACCGAGTGGATGGTAAATGAGCAGAATTCTGCTGCCCACACCTGCTCCCATGATACACTCGAAGGATCTGAGGGTCACCACTGGAACCTCCGCAAGGCCCAACTTCAATTTAAAACAAATAGCAACCCCCCCCCAATCCAATCTCGGGCGATGTATCACTGAGTACCCGGCTGGAATAGCTGACTCCAGTATGGGACCATCATTTCCATCCAGCCAGGTCTCAGTGATGCAAGCCAGGTCAGATGATTCAACAAGATCTGCAATAATTGCTGTCTTGTTTTTTATAGACCTGGCATTGCATAGCACCGCCTGGGTTGGATGAGAGGCAGTGGAGGAGCGGGTCACTTGCCCACTATCAGTGGAACCCTTGGGTATGGGAATCAGGCATGGCAAACCCCTATCCTGGACCCATTTTGCCCCAGGGTGTCTCCTAGACCTCACCACCCTTATTCGTCCACTCCACTCCTCCCCCCCCCAGGTGAGGAACCACCCTCCATCTCCTCCTCCCACGTGCAAATCCCAAGGCATGGCAGCGAGTAAATACCTCGGGTTTCAATGGGCGGCATTCAAAGGGGAGCAGGTCCCTCAGCCTAGAGGGAGAATAGCGCCTGTCCACAGAGGCTCGGTCCCAACACATACGGCCCAATATTTAAAAAACAACAATACTATTTTTAAATTAAGTTAAACCAAAAAAGAAATAAACCCAGAAAAACAACCACCCTCCCACCTCTCACGTGACAGGGAAAAGCACTTAACAACTCGTAAACATAAAAATTTTTATAAATGTGTTATACAGTTCTATCCTAAATCCTCCCTCCCTTTTTCCTTTCCCCCTTTCTTTCCCCAGCAGTTTCTTTTCACAGGATGCTCATATGCTAACTGCTTATAATGCCAACAATAAATGGGCCTGCAGCTTTCAACACTTTTTATAATTTCTTATTTGACTGTAGATCACATACTAATTGCACTGGTAATTGTGCATGAGGTGATTTACAGTAGACAGAGCTGTCTCACATTTAGACAAATTGCTTGTATGTATTTTTATGAATCCATAATAGTAATATACTACATGTCTGAAGCATCTTTTCAAGGTAAGCATAACATTTGACCATATCTGGAAACACATTTTTAATTAAGTGGAACTTTAAATGAATATGTGCATTTAACATAAACTAGTCCCTCCTCCAACTGGTGCTAGATTAATGTGATGATTACATTACTATTATAAAATGGCAGACCAATGGTGTAATCTGATTACCAGACACTATTCTGCTGTTACAAATTATATGCTATGATTTTAAAAGCAAACACCCAAATTAATGTGAACGTTCTTCAACTAACCGAAAATGTTGTGATCGTGAAGACACTCATTTCTTATGTACTAGGCAACTCCCTCAAACATCTGATGAATCGAACACTGCTCCATATTTGTCTTTTTTTGACTCACAATTCATAGGGCAGTGTGCCAAATTCGGGGATGAATGACAAGTTCAGAGGGTATGCCCATTACTCTTTTCCTATGGAAACAGCTCTTATAACCTAGTAAACAGTAATATATAATCATCTTATATATAATAAAATAATGAGTGAACATGCCAAGGAGCATGATGCTGGTAGTGGGTGGCCAGAGCTGTAGTGACAGACAGAGAAAAAACAGATGGTAGGGGTTGTCACCTTCCAGTTTATTATTTTGTCTGGACAATATAGATTAGATATAGATACATATATACATATATATATATATATATATATATATATATATATATGGGATACATGATGGGCATGAGTGTGATATGGCAAATATTATCACTCCTGCAGAGTGAGATATCCAGAGCTCATGATGCAGGAGTGGCAATATTTGCCATAGCACATGATCTGACCATCATGTATTCGATATATACAATAGGGCCAAGAGTTTTAGAAGTTTTGTTATGCAGTCTTGTGTTCTGTTCCTGTTTATGTGTTTGTTCATTCTGTGTGTGAGCTTTTCTGAATGGGCTGGCAGTGTTATAAACTCTGGGAGACACGAGTGTGTTTTAGGTAAGAGTGAGAAACATACTTTTGTGAGGCTGTATTGTTTAGAAGTCTGGCTGCAGTGAAGCTGAGAGCATCACAGTAATTGTAATGAGCTGAGAAGCAGAGTGTCAGAAGAGCTGATACTGTTTTCAGTGGTAATTAAGTTAGCTGCAGGCAGAGTGTTCTGTGAAATTGTGCTCTTTAGGATTCTGGCTGTAGTCAAGCTGATAGTATCACACTAATTGTAATGGGTGAGAATCGGAGTTTGAGGAACAAGTGAGAGTGTGTTTCAGTGGTAGTTGAGTTAGCTGCAGGCAGTAGTTTAGACTGTTCTGTGAAGCTGTGCTGTTTAGAATTCTGGCTGCAGTCACAGTAATGAGCTGGAAATTGGGGGGGGATAGGTGTGTTTTGTAATGCTCACTGAGTTAGCTGTAGGCAGCAGTGAGACCTCTGAAGTAGTTCTGTATTTGTGTCTGTGGTAACAGCACAGGTGTTTCTTGCATGCTGAGGGGAAAGCTGCCTAGAGTGATGACCTTTTGTGACCTCTGTTGGTGAATAATGCTTACTTGTAACATGGCTCTAAAGATAGTAGGCAAATGGAGAGTCGAGATTGGTGCAAACGGATCATGTGATGAAAAATGAGCAGTGATTAAGCCACCAGTAGAGCCTGCTTGTGTAGTACCGAAAGTGTCCAGAGCGCCAAGTAAACATCAAAGCCCGCCTGTGTAGTACCTAGAGTGTCCATGAGCCCCAGGGTGCAGCACTGCGCAGAAAACGGAGAGGACAGAGATGCAAAAGTGCTCTATTAGAGCCCGCTGGCACCCTTCCACAAGTAGCCGCATGGTGCAGCACTGGGGCGGCAATCAGAAGGTTACAGAGGCGATAGGCACGTAGACCGCGCTCGGCATCGGGATCGCGCAAAACCAAAACTACAGCAGAAAGAAGTAGTACTTGCTGTAATGTGTCTTTGCCCATGACAGTGTCTTTGTCTCTAGATCACGGTCCTCAGCCAATACAATGAGCTGAACAGAACAACAGACTCACATAGTGAAGTACGGAATCAGTACACAGATACAAAGAGGAGACGACCCGCCACCAAAGAAAGACAACAAATGAAACCATCCCTTTTCTCCTTACCTGTATGTCTCGATCTGGTGTACAAGTGTGGCGAAATTGGCAGAGATACCCACGTGACACAGTCACACCTAACTATGTGCATACTTTGTAGGCTCACTGTATCCACCCAAACAAATCACCCACAGTGCACTGCTGCTATACAGCATCGGGATCTCACGGAGAAGCAGTAAGCATGAAAACTGTCGGAACGAATCACTGATTTGTAGCGTGGTTGTGATCTCACAGGTAGTACTACTGTTGGCGTCGCAACTCTAAAATAGCGGACACTATGTAAATAAATGTCTACTATGGAGGCGTGCACGCGCATGGTTTCACATCCTCTCACTGTGCTGCAGCAAAAGAAGTGGTGGAAACTGTAGCATGCAGCAATACTACTGTCACATAACGTCTGTCTCCTCCAAACTGAAATAGCAGCCGCACAATATTCCACTCCCACTTGCCATGTTACAAGCGCATTAATCACCTCCAGCGTCGGGCTCCACCAGGGATTAATGCCCGCTGGGTGGTTGGAAGCACCCGGCCTTCGGCCTCGTGCACCCCCCCCAAGCAGGGCATTACTCCACCGGTAGAGCCTTCCTCTGTCGGTGATTAATGCTTACATATCATCACAGTAGAGCAGATGATAAAAATATCACACTGCAGTGGATGATACACTGTTTTATCTCACTCATTTGCCACTCACCCCTATTGTATACACAAATATGCTGTGTGTGTGCATGTGTGTGTGTATGTGTGTGTTTGTATATATATGGTATCACTTGAAGAAAAGTCATCTAGGTTATTTGTGTCAGTGCGTAGTACTGTATCTCTTCATGTATCACTCAATAAGGACACACAACCCTATTGACAGTATATTCTGATGGCATCCACATGGAGTCAGAAATATCTTTCTTTTATTAAAAAAAGTCTGGAGAGTCACTTTGATTACTCTGTCAGTTACAATATTCTGTACTCCACAAATCTGACCATGAAAACACAGTGCAAGGCTGGTGTGGATTAAACAGGTGGCCAACCTGACAGCAGTACTGTACAATAAAGCATACCCCACTCACTGAGGAATTAATGACATCTTCCTGCTAAACAAATACTGAAACAAACAATTCTAATCTGCAATATAGAAAACTAATGTAGCTGTCAAATAATTCCTTAGAGATAATGCTAACTATACAGGTCAATTCAGGATGGCATAAGCTTTCCAATGGTGAAATTCCAAAGTACTAAGCACATGGCATTAGAATTAGAAATATTTGGCCAGCCCGGTGGTGCAGAGGGTTGAGGCGCTGGATACCACACCTCGCATCACACCTCCCAAACCCGGGTGGCCTGGGGTCGGCAGGGGGGAAGAGATTGAGCATCTGGCGGACTGCTCTCTCTTCCCTGGGGAGGGTTGGGGTAGTGAACGCTCAACGAGCTCCCTCTGGCGGAGGCTGGGGGGTAGGCAAATGAGCGTCACGGCGTACGCCAGGGGGTGGAGCCACAGCACATGCTGCATTGGTAGCCAGGCTCCACAGGGGATGTAGCGCACAAAAAAAAAGGACAAAAAAAAACCCTCACCGCCGATAGACGAAGGCATCTCCCTCCACAGACCACACTCCCAGACACGGGCTCGGCTCTCAGGCTATCCCCTCCTCTCCAGCCCGGTGTCTCAATACTTAGAGAAAGAGTGCCCTGGGTGGGGGTGGCCCTTCCTTGGAGGGTAGATCCGGGGGGATGCCTGGTGCTGGAGAGGAGCCTGTGACTACTGAACCACGTTGTAAGGTAGAGACTGTGGATCCAGGAGGTTGCTGGAGAGAGTTTGGAGGTAAGGGGTGAAAAATAGAGTTAAAAAAAAAAGAATTACAAATATTTGGTTGTTATTTTTATAATGGATGTTCCCCCTTAGCTCTGTTAATGGAGCATTTAAACCCCAGAGAGGTTCAGGATTGCTGTTCTGTCACCAGTTTTGCTTATTCACGTAAAACATTTTTGCTTTGAAATGCTATTGTAATTGTGATGTGACTATTGCTTCAAAGAATGATTGTATCAAATCATGTTTTTTTTCTTACTATTATACATGATTTGGGAGTATTTAATGTGGCATGAGACTCCTGCTGTCACGCCCTCTTGATAAAGAGTATGATACTGGATGTGTCTTGGCTGTAGTTGAGAGCATCTCAGTCTGCACCATTCCTTCAGCATTCTAACTTAGAATACTGCTTGGATTTGTTTAGCTAGATGAGTATGTGGTGGTTTCTGCCATTTTTTCTGGCATATTTCTATAGGACGCTCTCTCATTTACTCTCACTGCACAGTTCACATCCCATCACATAAAATAATAATTTATAAAAATAGCTAACAACACTTTCTCTCACTAATTGAGTTGCAGAAAACCTTCTACCTCTAACCTGCTGTACTCAATGTACTTCCTCATCTGAGTCATTCTCTGAGACGTAAATCACTGGTACATTCTTGATACTTGTTACTACTGATGGTAGCATGTTGTTGGTAACAAGGCAATGGCCAACTCCATGGTTGGACTTGTGCTGTATAGTTAACAGCTCACATTTCCCTTCCCCCTGCCATAACTGGCCACCAGCAGCAGCTGAACCTTTAAGCTGACATCCCCCCCACCCGCATGCACACATTCTATGGCTCTATTTCTTATTGTTGGTAGTTTGTTTTCTTCCTCTCAATTGCACAAGTATACTTACACAGTTTTTCTTTGTTTCTCTTGATGGCACCCCTCTAAAGGAAACCCTTCCTACAAGTACCTAGGCAACTGGCTGGACCCACAATTCAATTTCTCAATTTATATTGATTACATATCTTCAAAACTTCACCCAAATCGAGGTATACTCTACCGAAATACAGACTCTCTTCCTCTCCCTGTGTGTAGGGAGATTCTGACTAAAATGATAACGCCTGTGTTTGACTATGCTGATATTGTCTACTGCACTGCTCCCTCCACCTTACTCATTCATCTTGATGCCCTCTTCTATGCCTTCTGTCATTTCACCTCCAACTCTCCCTATAGGACCCATCATTGCACTCTTCTTTCCCACCTGGAACTCCCTCCTCTCACTCACAGTTGTCTCATCCACTCTAGTGCCTTCATCTCAAAATACTGGTTCACCCTGCTCCCCTCCTACATCTCTGTCCTCCTCTCTCCTGCTCCATCCTCATCCTGTTCCTTACACTCTAGGGATTCCCACACATTCTCACTTCCCACTCAGTCTTCCAACATGAGCAAATCTGCCAACTCCTACCAACTCCCCTCTGTATGGAACTCTCAAACTCCTCTCCTACTCAATTCTCTCTCACTTCTCTGTCAGATCACAGCCGCACCTCCTGCCCAACCCCATTTGTTCCCATAACCATACATAGCACTTGAAATTATCTTGGTGTCTACCCTCTGGGATTTCTCCCTTACCATGTACCTCAACTATTTTTGTTAGCCTGTATGCTGTATTAGTTTATCATGCATTTTTACGGTTTCTGTTAGCCTGTATGCTGTGTTAGTATATCATGTATTTTTGTTTCCTTATTTGTACCATTGTATCTTATATAATTTTGTCCCACACTCCCTGTCTCCCAGGTCAATTAAGTGTGCCTTTCCTGGTCACCAAATGTTTAAACTGTTTAAAATGTTTAAACCTTTATCTGCCCACTGAATCAATCTCCATGTAACTACTGTATATTGTCTACTCTGTAAAGCTCACATGTAAGCCTGTTGTATACTGTGTTTGACATATGCCTGTATTTTTGCCTGATTCCTAAATGTACTCTGATTTTTTGTCTGCCCTGATGTTTGTTGCTTGCACTGTTTTGTCCTCTCTGTGACGAGGTACCTTTGTAAATGAGCCTCTGGCTCAAAGGTTGTTAAACTGATGTCCTAATAAATAAATAAATAAATAAAATAAATAAATAAAACAAAAATAGAATAAAAAAACAATTGCTCTCTTATTTATTTTCTCTGTTATCCTACCTCTCTGCAATTACTATACAAACAAAGACCTTCGTGCAGCCATAGCAGTACTAGTGATCTGGAGGAATTTCTGGAGACAAAACAAGGGACCACAGAAGCAGCCCAAAAAAAAAAAAGATATAGTCATATGGGGACCATGATCGGACATCAGGGGAGGGACCATTAGACTACAAAAGACATTTGTTTTTGATACAGGGATGGTGATTGTGCATCGGCAAAGGGACCGCTAGACTACCAGGAATTCTTTTTTAATATGGGGAGAGTGATGAGACATTGGGGGGGGGAGGAACCTCTAGACTATCAGGCAATTTTTTTTTGCACCTCCCCATAGCACCCCCCGGCCAGCCACTTCTTCGGAGCACCAGCAACTTCCCTGATGCCCTCCAACCCCCCAGCCACTATCCACCAGCTCCAATTGCAGCCTTACATGGGTAGCCTGGCCTATCCCTTATGCCAGGAGGGGTCCCTCTCTTCTGGGGGGGAATTGCCTTGTCAGCAGCTTGTGCATCCCAGGGACTGCAAGGCTGGATCCAGGCTGACTCCAGGGCTTCGGATGGCAGGAACTGGGATTCTTGTCATCTGACTGGTCAGGGAGAATTTTTGCATTTTAGGTACCCCCACCCACCACAGTTCTCGGCCTTGCATGAGCGCAGGGTAACCTCAGGCGGGGACGTGTGGGGGGCATGTCAAGGCAGCACTTCCTCCATGCACATCACCCAATCTGCCCGCTGGTGCCTGGGTGAAACCCACCCCCCGGCAATGGATGCTTATGAAACCCCTCCCTGACAGTCTCTGCTCCTGGTACCTGGCCTCGGGATGCAAACCCAGGTCGCCAGCATGCTGAGTGAACCCCCTTCACTCAGTGCCATGGAGCCAGCTCAGACTACCAGGCAATTTCATTTTAATAATGGGACAAGGATCGGGCACTGTGGGAGGGGCCACTAGACTACCAGAGAATTTATGTTTATACGCAGATGGTGACTGGACATCAGGGAAGGGGGCGGGACCACTAGACTATCAAGGAAATTATTTTTTTATAGGGGAAGGGCGATCGTACATCGCAGGAGAGGGAGGGACCCCTAGACTACCAGGGAAAAGATTTAATGATCACAAAAAAGGATGTTTTTCATGACTCATGATACAAAAAAGAATCTTTTTTCATATAAGTCACAAAAAAAGATTTATTTTGTAACAGTATCAGAAAAAAAATTCAAAGCCATTTGCCACCAGTAAACTGCAGAATCCAATTGAGGGAGGTCCCGATAAGCAAGCTATAGTGGTAATCATGCAAAAGTTTACCAGTAGCGCAATATACCAAGTGTTGTGCAGATGTGGCACCTATTGAATAACATGTATATGCATGGTGAACAATACCGGTATACATTTGTGTGACTGCCACTGTACATGTGTTGTTTTGAAATCAAGACAGCATTTTTTTTAATTATTACATTTTGTTTCCCTCACTAACTGTCAGACAAAAAGGTTTGAAAAAGGTTTTCCTATTTGTTATAAAGGATTACCCATTTGTGGCAAAGGATTACCCATTTGCAATAAAGGATTCTTTTTTCGCATGGGACATCTAACTGCTCCCATTGAAAATAATGGGAAACTTTAAAATGTAATAACTTTTTAACAGATTAATATTTTTTCACCAAATCTTCAAAGGACACACCTGTGACCCAAGTCCTGTTTACCCTGAAAATTGCAGACCACAATTCCACACCATTTCTGCGCAGCAGCATGACAAAGAATTTGACAAACATAGTAATTTTCAAATTTTTTGACACTATGTATCTCCACACCTACACAATCAACCACAGCAAATCTTGCCACATCAAGAGATCTTTGATCCCTGATGGTTGCAAAGTTATTAAAGTGCACAATTTTGTGTTTAACATAGCGGTGACCTTTGACCCTAACTATAGGAGCATGACCACACCTCTCTCTCACGCTCTCTCTCTCTCTCTCTCTCTCTATATATATATATATATATATAGATCTTTATTATGTGCTGTAGTATCACCCTATATTTAGGGTTGAGCAAGAGGTTCTGTGTTAAACCCCTAATTTTGCACCTTAATAGCTATGGCTGCATTGCATAAAATTAACTAAAATTGTGCATGTGTTGTCTAGGAGGCAAGTCCTAAATCTGTGGAATGTTTTGTGACTGCAGCTTATGCAGTTTCTGAGATGTGCATATGTCATCATTTTCCAACAGATGTGTATTTTTTTTATATACTTAACATCGAATTTGGGTTTGCTCTCACATACAGCCTACACAGAATGGAATTATTTTCTGAAACTTTCAGGGTAGAACCATGCTGTGCCAAGGTAGTGCCTTTGGGAGATTTGTGAAAAAATATTAAACTGTTCCAGAGTTATAAGGATTTAGTTTTATTTTTTTCTGTTCTGAGCATCCTCAGCAGAGTTTTGGGGATAACATTCTGATACAACAACAAAAAATCTGAGTTACAAGACCATTTTTGGTTTCTCACCCCTTGCTTCTTTCAGCACGAAAAAAAATGTTTGCACTGTAAGAGCTGCCATCCTGTTTTCTTCCCCTCAAACTAAACAACGTGGAAAATACATAAAAATAGTGTCATTTAAAAAAAAAAACACCTCAACCTAGCTAAACAATACATGACCCATGTACCTAGATTCTGATTTTGTTTTTTAAAATAATGCCCAATAATACCTTTTCTGGACTCCCGAAAATACAGGGTACACAGCTTAGTGAGAGGAACTGTTTACCAGCATTCTCTATATGAGAACAGCTGAACTTTCTTGAATGCTGAAGCCACAACTGGAATCTTGATGCTGGCTTCAGCTGAAGCAGTGAGCAGGCGAGCCCCTGTTCTCTATCTCTCAGTGTGTCTCTTTCTCTGTCTGTCTGTCTGTCTATCTATCTTTTTATTTATTTGTTAAGCAAATCTGGATGTCTATCCCTGATATCACTTCTTTCTCCCCCTCTCCTCTCCTCATCACCCACTGTTCCCGATGTTTATATAAATGGACCAGGGTGCCCACACACTGCCTCTTCTCTTGACCCCACTTCCCCTCCAGGTCACCTGTTCCCATTACCCCTATGTAGCTGGTGACACTGTGTTGCCCAACTATGGTGCAACCCAACATGAGCCCCACACTGGGGTGCCTAATCCCCACTATTAGAATACTGTATCCCTAAAATAAAGACATTGTCCCACCCACAGTGTTTTTTCTATGAACCATGTAAAAAAGAAAACAGTCCCTAGCCAATCTCACCCCTCACACACGCTCACCACCCACCCCAGCCTGACCTCCCACTCAGCACCCACCAGACCCATACCCCCACACCCTCCACACACCTTCACTCACCTGAACATGTTCCGTGGTGTTGATCAACTCTCTGATCGAAGACATATCTTGCTGGTGGAACCAACAACTGCAATATGGGAAAACCAGTTAAGTGCAGTTCAATGTATTTCTTTTCCTTCTATTTTCTCCCCCTGCAGGGCTCTGGCAGGTGGGCATCAACTCTCTCCTCAAGAGAGCTTGCATCTATCCTGCAATCCAGGTTGCTCTTCCAACCCATAGTCCAGGTCCTGGTGAATCCCCCATGGATCCTCCCATGGTCTCAATTGTCTGAGGCTCCTATAGCTTACGCAGTTAAGAGCAAAGCACAGAATGTCAAGGCCCTGGGTTCGAGTCCCTGTGGGAGTCACACTTTTCCTTTCACTTGTACAATTGGATTTTTATAACTTAGTCATTTTTGTGCATTTTGACACCAACTTTTCAACATGGGCTTTTGGGTACCCCACCTCATGACCTGTGGTGGTGGAATTATGCAAATCTGGCCTAAACAGCAATTTTGTGGTCCCTTCGCAAAATCACCTTTTGGGTGGGATTTGAAAAATCTTCATCACCCTTGTTCATGATGTGGAGTCATAAGAAAGCTTTGTTGAAAATTTGGCGTCAAAACATGTAAAAAGAACAAAGTCATGCACATACATTTAAATTTTTCCACGCATGGTTATAACTTTGGTAATTTTCAGTGTTTTGGCACCTCTGGCATGGAATTACATTGTGGTGGTACAGAATGACATTTCTGCAGGGATCTGAAAATGTTCACCTACCATAAGGTAGGATAATAAGAAGGCTATGATGAGATTTTGGTGTATAAATATGTACAGGTGTGCAAAACCAGGGAGGTTTTGCAAAATCACGGTTGGTTTTAGTTCTGGTTTTACTTTTGGATTAATGACCAATATTCATTCAACATAAAATGTGACCTGTACCTTCATTTTAAAGTATACTATAATGGAAAACAGGTTAAATTCTGTAGAAAAACAATAACAAGGTGGCTAGCAAGGCTCAGCTGTTAGTAAGTTGACAGGAAAAATTATGTATTATTTTGAGCCAGTGCTAAAATTGAATAAGCACATAGTTTCATGTGCTTGCAGTCTAAATTCCTAGCAATAATGACAGGAGACAAGACACTTTGAATATGGGGACATAGGCTAAGGGCAATGTAATAAGTCAGTATAGCAGTATAGCCTAGCGGTTAGAATAATGAGCTGTGACTGAGCTTGGTCCAGCAGACCTGGGTTTGATTTCCCACAACCTCCACTTGCATACTGTGTGACTCTGAGCAAGGCAGTACATAACCACCCCAGTACTTCCAGATCACCCCTGCTTCTATGTAACAGGCACTTGTGCCTAGTGAACCTTACGAATCACACACACACTCACACACACACACAGAAAAGTAACCCCTGGCTACCTTGTTTAGTCTGTTAAGCAAGGTGTGCACTGCTAAGAAAAGTGACTTGGTGACTGAAGGAGGGTAACAGGACAGGAGGACACAGTAAAGGGCAGGTAATGGTGTAAAAGGAGATTTTTTTTTAAAAAAAGGTAGCAGCATGCACACACAGATGTATTGGACCCTGCCACCCACCCTTTTGAACTGATTTTTTTTTTTTGAAAAGCTGACTGTTTGTGTTGCCAGTGATGGGCCCCCACATTTGACAATTTTCTTTTCACTCAGTTACGATGTGCGTGCACGCTACGATGTGTGTTTTGTTGTTTTTGTAGTACAACACCATGAAAAATCAGACTGAGGTAGCACTGTGGTTTGTGAAAAAGAATTATCCATTTTTATGTAGTGTCTGTTTTAATTTTTTTTCTTTCATCTATAACTATTGATTCAAGAGCAGCTCGGATCACATCGTGGACCCCGATCCCCACCATGCCACTGCAAAAACCTTCCCAGGAGGTTCAGAGGACTGCACTCCCCCACCCCAGCCCCTGTGATCACCCTGGTATAGCAATCCATTATTATGCATGGTTGCCCTGTGGACCTCCCCACCCCATCAGGTATTGTCCCACTACCCCGCAACCCCCAATCCCAAATAGAAGCTAGTGGCCAGCACAACCCCCCTCACACCACCATGGCTGGCTGCTGACTGGGTTTGAACGGACTGCATACTGTATACAGTAGCTTAGTGAATGAGCTATCTTTCACTGAGCTACTGTATACAGTATGCAATCTGTGTGAGCCAGTTGGCAACCAGTCGTGGTGGTGTGAAGAGGGCTGTGCTGGCTGCCGCTTCTATTTGGGATTGTAGTGGGGTGCTGGGGTGGGACAATACCTGATAGGTGGGAGGGTGAGGGGGTCCACTGGGCCACCACACATTATAATGGACTGTTCCATAGGTGTGATTGTGGGGAGTGGGGTGGGGGAGGGTAGCCTTCCAAACTTCCTCTGATGGATTTTTGCAGTAGCATGGTAAGGATCATGGTCCACTATGTGATCAGGGCTGGAAGTCTGCTTTCTTAGGTGACATCAGGAATGGCGGGGGTTATTACATATGTGTAGTGCTTTTTACTGTATTGTATTGTATGACATGCACCAGTACCCCAACAGGTCCTTATATATACTATACAGTTCTCCCCGACGCCCACACTGCCATCTCCCTGGCCACTGATACACCCCAGGCACCCTCCTGGTCTACTGTTTCTCCCCCTCCCCACCATTCCAGCTCCTCTAGTGTTGTGCTAGGCAAGGGGTGGGTGCCGAATACCTGCACCACAACACACAGATGTGGCCAGGTAGTTGGTGCATCTTACGTTCTGCAGCAAACCTGGGGAGTTTAGCACAGGCACCCTGCTGATATAAAATCTGTCACAAAGTCTCTGCCACAACCAGGGTTTGCCACAACCTTTAGAGTGACACAAGTTGCGTCACTCTAAGAGGTCTTTGAAAATCAGGCCCATGGTGTATGTGGATAACATGGTAAATGTGGAAACCCACCATCCTTTAATGTTTTGACAATGTTAGCTCCATTGTCTCCAACCACAAATCCTGGAGAAAAGCCATTGGGGGAAACCCATTCTGACAACTGTTTCTTTAGCTCCTGTAAGATGTTCATACCAGTGTGATTTTCTTTGTCAAAGCTTGCAGTACAGAGGGCAGCCTGTATGCGAGGATTTTGTTGGTCGCTGGTGGTGCCAGAGGATGCAGCAGAGGAAGATGACACACAGTGTGCAGTGGAAGTCATGTAGTCTACTGTTTGACCACAAGTCCGCATATCTGCTGTTATATGTAATTCTTGAACAGCTGATGAATGCAAGGCACTGTTTACCTTCTGACACAGTTCTCTATAAAGAGTTGGCACAACCTTTCTGGAGAAATATGTCCACGATGGCAGCTGATAGCAAGGGGCAGCAAGTTTCATCACCTCCCGAAACTCAGCAGAGTCAGCAATTGAAAATGGACACATGTCCAATGCAATCATTGCAGATACTGCTTTATTTAACTGCTGAGCAGCTGGATGGCTTTGGTCATATTTAGTTCTCCGTTCAAAAACTTGCTGCATTGTTAACTGTTTCTGAGGTGCGACTAGCACAGTAAAACAGGATGGAGGAGACAAAGAAGAACTCATTCTATTGTCAGTTGGGGAGTGTTCTGATTCTGATAAAGACCTACTGTAGCAGATAAAGGGGGTGATGCAGTCAAAGTCCTGCTCACTGGCTGAGGGGTGAAAAATTTAGCAATACCAGTACTACCAGTGTTTACCTGTGCAACATCATCTGCCACGATGTCACCCTGTGATTTATTCCTGGCCCACTGACGTGGAAGTATTCTCTGTAAGAGTCTTATTAAGACTGATGTGCCAAGGTATCTTGCCTTTCTTCCTCTGATGAAAGAGGTCTTGCATAAGCAACATATTGTACTCATACTGTTCTTTGGGTCAAGGTGGAAAAAACTCCAGACGGAAGAGGATGTCTTTTTTTTTTCATTTTTGTCCCTGGCATTGCAACTTCAGAATCATCATCTGGCATGTCTGTGTTAATTTCTATATTTTGATTATGTTCTGCAATGTCCTCACTGGATGATTGGGTGTGAGGCCTGCCCTCAGCAGAGAGGCAAGTCAAGCAATAGCATTACTTCTGCTTCCGTTTCACTGGCCCGTAATGACCTTTCCTCTGATGGCCTTTCCCTGGATTTTTTTGGTCTGGCATCTCACAGGTTCCTCTGGCTCTAAACCCTCATAATCAGAGTCCCCAACATACACTGCCTCTCTTTCAGGAATGCACTCACTGCCACTGCTTTCCACATGGTCCGACTCCGAGGAATGAGAAGAATCTTGAGAAAGTAGCACAACATATGCGTGTGTGCTTATTCTTTCCTTTCCACTACGTGTAGTTCCTGCAACTGCCTTCATTTTGTTAACAGCTGTACCTTTGGCTTTGGCAAATCTATTTTTTTTAGCTGCTGGTTCAGCACCTGGGCTTTTCTAGATGACTATGATCTGGCCTGTACTTGTTAACTGGGTATCCCCCACAGCTGCAGCAGACAAACGTGATGGGATCTCATAAGACAAGGAGACAGAGCATGAGGAAACTTCTGGTAAAGAAGACAATGCACCCCTTCAGTAGAAGAAGCACTTGTTGGTTTTGTGACTGTTTATTTTTTTTCTTCAGAACTGCTGCCTTTCTCTTGGAAACTTATTCCACAGGCCTACTCCCTTCCATATTTAGTAAAAGACTCAGAAAGAGTTGCTGATCACTAATGAGGCTCTAGCTGATCCAGCCTTGAGCAGGGCGCTCATACTCCTTGAGCAGCACAACGGGGCTCTTCTTGCTGCTGGCTGCTTCTCTCAGACTGCCCACAAGACCCAAAAGCTGATCTGCCCCATAGCAGGGAGCTCATCCTCCTCGGGCAGCATGGCGGGGCTCTTCTTGCCACCAGCTGCCTCTCTCAGACTGCCCTCAGGACCCAAAAGCTAATCCACCCCTGAGTAGGGCTCTCATCCTCCTTGAGCAGCACAGTGGGGCTCTTCTTGCTGCTGGCCACCTCTGTCAGACTGTCCCCAAGACCCAAAAGCTGATTCGCCCCCCTGAGCAGAGCGCTCATCCTCCTCGAGTGTCATGGCGGGGCTCTTCTTGCTGCCGGCCACCTCTCTCAGACTGCCCACAGGACCCAAAAGGTATGCCTCTCACTGTTTGAATTGTGGCGCCTCACTCTGATTGGCTATCACTGCAGGCAGGCAAATGCAATTGGCTTCTCCACATCAGCTCTGAATCCTCTGATTTTCTTTGCTAAAATCCTAGTTTAACTGTGTTATATGATTTAGTACTGAACTAAAACTAGTTACATCTGTTTGCATTCAGTTTTATGCCAGTGTTTAGTGATTAAGGGAAAATTGTTTAACCAGGAAAAGCACAGTAAGCTAAAGCTTGTTTCCATGTGCAACCTGGGAGCACAAGGAAGTTAAGTGACTTGCTCAGGATAACACAGTATGAACATGGGGGCTGTGGGATTCAAACCCAGGTCTCCAGGTTTGCAGCTCAGAGTCCTAAACCTCTGCTCTATACTGCCTCCTAGATTACAGTGATTACAGCTCCTGTTAAGTTTATGTAACTGTTGTTCTCCATTTCTCTGCTGACTGCTCATTCCTGCTCCTCCCCCCTCTAGCCTCTCACCATTTCATTGTTTCTTTTTTCCCTCCTACCGTGCTGGAACTCGGCTACCCCCTCCTGCCCAGACTACTCCACTTACCTGCACTGTCTCTTTTGTTCAGAGCCCTCCCACCAATTTAGTTAAACTGCCTGCTCTGTCTGCTTTGTCCCCTTGGTATTTCTAGCACTCCCACTGATTTAGCAAAGCACCACTAATCCTTACGCACTACAACTGATTGCCTCCTATTTTTTCCCCTGCCCTTCCACCCCAACTCCTGTCACTCTTTAAATCCACTAGCTGCACTCTGGGCTCTGCCCAGCAGTACAGTGCGTCCAACTGTAACACAACAGGTCTCCTCACAGCCAGCCCAGTGGCGCTGAGTGCTGAAATGCTGAATGCCTTACCTCACACTACACTGGCGACCCGGGTTCGGGAGCGGACTCGGGTCATCAGGGTGCCGGGATGGGGAGGAGGGTTGGAGCAGGATTGAGCAGCCGGAAGGCAGCTCTCCTCTGTTGGGGGTAGTCACTGCCCCCTCATAGTACCGCTGCCACCAGGTGGAGGTCAAGTGTTCAGTGTAAGTGGCAGGGGCAACATGAAGGGACAGCACCTTGAGATGTGGCATATGCATGCCTCCACATGCGCATCCAAGGTAGGGGACCAGAAGCATTTAGAAAAAGACAAAAAAGATACCATAAAAATCTGTAAGAAAAAAAACAGGTCACCTCACACATACTGTCATTATAATTCTCTCCCTGTACCCATCCTCCTGTGGCTGTCTACTAGTAACATTATAGCTAAGACTACTGGTAAAATGCTAGCTGCTGTACCATTCACTTCCTGCTACTGTGATTTTCTCCCTCTTAGTTATTGCTATACCTCCTCACTGCTGCAAACATCCCTTGATATGTCAGTAGCCTCATTGCTGCCTACATCACTTATTGTGTTTCAGGCCTCTCATAGATTTCTTATTACTACCTTCCTTGCTCTCTGTCTCCCCCTCTTCACCCTCACTCCGTTTCCCTCTCCTAAACAAGCACACCCCATCTGCCTTACCATGCTTCACCCTCCTGAGTTCAACTTCCCGGTGACCCCCTCTCCTGCCCTCATTAGTTGGACACACGTCTAACTAGATCTCCACCCTGGTATAAGAGTGCTAAAATTCACTTCCTGATTATCGCACTCCTGCTTTTATCTTCCAATGACATCAACCCCAACCCTGGGCTGTGCCCACTGGTCACCCCAACATTCGCATCCACAGCAGCTGGCCCACTCCTAAACAACCCTCTTGCCTTCCCCCGTGGCTTAAAGATTCTACACCTAAATATACATAGTCTTCTCCCTAAATTAGACCTACTTCAGCCTCTAGCTGTTTCACTTGCCCCTGACATTAATAAAAAAATAGGAGACCCCTCTCTCTCCATCCCTGGTTACACTACATTGTACCGGTGGAGGGGAGGTGTGGCTATGTATATCTCATCAGCTATACAGTTTTCCACCATCCTCTCCACATTGGTCCCTAAAGCATACAAGGCACTAATTCTAAAACTATCCTTCCCATTCTTTATACCTATATATGTTGCTGGTGCCTACTGTCACCCAAGTCTCCCATCCTCTGTTATCACTGATTTCAACTGTACCATAGTTTCCCATATCCCTTCAGGTAAAGTATATATAATGGGTGATTTCAGCTTAAACTAGTTATCCCTCTCCCATAAAGCCTGTAATGAAATATATGCCCATAACGTATCTCAACTCATTCTTGAGCCAACCTGTATGAACCATAAAACTGGTAACTATTCCTTATTTGACTGGGCCCTCACATCCCATCCCCATAGAGTTATTAAATCAGACATACTACCTGATGCCCTGAGTGACCACCACATGACCTTTGTGGTACATACAATTCGCAGGATCAAGGCTCCCCATAAAACACTACAAATTTGATCAACTAAATCTCTGAACCTTGCTCCCCTCCTCCATGACCTGGCCATACAAATTGGAAACCTATAGCCTTGTTGAAATCAATAGACTATGCTTCTGACTACTTTAATGGTACATTTCTGGAGAATTGGAACAAACATGCCCCACTGCAGCACACCAGAGTCAGGGGTAATCACCTCCCTTGGATCACCCTAGAACTCTTGGTGTGTCAAAGAGCCTGCGATCAAGCTTGAAAAACTCATGAAGCTTCTAAGCTCCCAAATGACTTCAACACTTACAGCTCTCTACACAACACATGCACAAAAGCTACTCACTTAGCGAAGGCTGATTACTTCTGCTTGACCTTCCAGTCTAACATTAATAATTCCTCCAAATTCTGGAAAGTTATACACTCCTTCTGCCACTTCGCTCTGGACTCCTCCTCTCTCACCCATCACTGTAGTCTCTATCACTCCCTGACCTTATCCTCACTAGAAAATCAGCATCACCTCCATTGTGCAAAATTTTGTATCTACATTTTGGTTTGGTACACTCCCACCCTATCTTACTTCCTCACCATTCATCCTCTTTCCCCCTGCCCATTCCCTTAGATCTTATGACTCCCATTTAATGGTAGTCCCTCGTTGGTCGACTGCTATCAGCCAGGCGGCCTTCTTGCATTTCTTCCCTAAACTATAGAATGCACTTCCTCACCAGATTCAGAACTCATCCTAGCCCTACTCCAACTCTTCTGCCCTACATAACTTCCTCTTGATAAATTGCACCTGTGGTTAAATCCAATTCAGATAAAGCTAGTACTGTAGAATTTAACACTTGGTCTGTTTTCCTCAAGTTTTTATTGTATATATTTTTCATATGCTGCACTTATTTATGCTCATTACTTTCAGTAATATTCAGTACTGTTTACACTGTTATGCTCCTAGTTTATCATTTGTATTAATTGGCTACATGTATGATTTCCCTGATACCTTTCCCCCAGATTGCACCGTGAGATGAGCAACTAGTTGTTCAGTGTGCTCTTCCTGGTGAAACATTTCAATAAATAAAAACATAAATAGATAAATGTAGCCGGCTCCCTTCCAAGAAAACAAAACCATACCTAACGGTACCTTCCTTAGCCACCTTGGAGGTGGCAAACTGGCAATGATGATGAGTAGTTAATAGTGCATGTCTCAAGGCAAGGCACATTTCAAGGCAGGTAGCACACTCGCCTCTGAGGCCAGGAGATCAGAAGGCTGTGGGTTCTATCCCCACAGCAGGCACTTGGGTTAAATCCTAATACTGACACAGTAGAGCAGTATGAGGGTGGTGCTGCACTCCTGAGGTGCATCTTTTGGATGAGATGTTAAACCGAGGTCCCATCTGCCTGTTCTGGTGGTAGTTCAGGTGGATGTTAAAGATCCCATGGCACTTCTTGAAAAGAGTAGGGGAATTTGTTTTTATTTAGAAATCATACAAAACACATTACAGTAATCGTACAGTAAATCCATAATGTTTTCATTAGTATATTCATATATTCCTACTTAATTCTTATCATTTTATATTTGTTTCTTTTAGATTATCGGTGAATCTGTATCTGTTACCCAAACAATATGCCTCCACCTTCTTTCCAAATCTATCCTTTGCATATATTTAGCTTTCTTTAAAATAAATTAGTTTCAGTTCCTACATGATCTTTTGTATTATTTCTGTATGGGGATATATTCTTTGCTGTAATGTGAACAGGCATCTGGAATTCCAGATATACCATTTAATAACTACAACAATAAGCTGAAGAGTGCTTTTATCCCATTTTTTCCAGTGTTTCCCTTGTACCCCATAAATTAACATCATAAGTGACTTCTTCAAACATTTTTGTTTTCCACCTATTTGATAACAATACCCAAAACTGTTTTATAAAACTACAAGAAAAAAATAAATGTTCCATGGTTTCTCACTGTGTTACAGATTTTGGACTAATACAATATCTATTGTCCAACTTTTTGTGCTTCTGGTTTGCTTTTATATTCAGTTTCTCATGGCAGCAAAGCCAATGCACATCTCTTATTTTGTCTGGTATCCTTGAAGTATTCAAATATTCCTTATCAGTTGTGGCTTGTTGTGAAGGACAATTTGGGAATACTGTGGTTCCAAAAAATTATTTTCCCTATTATAGACTTATACACCGGTTTCCTTGTCTGTGTTAATACTGTCTGACTAGTAACTTCCCATGATTTTAGCTTAACAAAGACTTCTCTTACATATTCAGGGAACAATGCCCTTTGTTTATTATTTTTACTTGTCCTGCAGTCCAGTTTTGGAACCATTCTACACATGTTTCCAAGTATAATTGTTTCAATATTTCTTTACTGTGCATCAGTAAAGGTCTTGTGTTTGCAGAAACATAAATCCCATAGAAGAAAACTATGGGATTTATCATATGCAATTCTCCTTCTTTTACCGGTAAATATAAAATGTTCCCTTTTATAGGATTTAGGCAGGTCCCCCAGACAGCCTGAAAACAAATACTTAATATTGAGGTTTCTAAGGTCTTGAGTGGAGGGAACAAATAACTGATGTATAAAAATAGTGGTATCAAGAACGTTTTTACTAAGTGAATTATTTTCAATTTCCCTAAATACCATTTGTTCCATTGCTTTACCAAATGCTGTCCCTTGTCTATCTGCTGTTTCCAATTCAAAATTCCAAAGCATATACCCAATATCCCAGTAGGCCTCTGTGTTAACTGTATCCCTGCAATAGTGTCAGTTTGCTTCTGAGTTTCATTGAAAAGCCTCCCTGTGCATTTCTGTAAGTTAAGTTTACTCCCTGAAATGTCTCCAAATGTCTTATATATCTGTAATGCTTTTTGTGCTGAAGCTTCATTTCTTGTAAGTAGGCAGACATCATCTGCATATGCAAAAGCTATGTATGGAATATCTTGGGCTTTTGTTATAGTTCTTTCTATTTGCTGTGTAGAATTAATAGCTCTTAACATGGGGTCTATACCAAATACAAACAACAGTGGACTGAGCAGACATCCTTGTCTCACACCCTTTTGTATATGTACCATAGGTCCATACCATCCATTCACTAAAGGGGTAACAGTAGCAGTTCTATATAACAGTTTTAACCAAGATATGAATGTTTTTGGTATATTATATAGTCCCAATGTATTTATTTATTTTATTTGTTAGAACATCAGTTTAACAACCTTTGAGCCAGAGGCTCATTTACAAAGGTACCTCGTCACAGAGAGGACAAAACAGTGCAAGCAACAAACATAGGGCAGACAAAAAAAATCAGGGTACATTTAGGAATCAGGCAAAAATGCAGGCATATGTCAAACAGAGTATACAACAGGCTTACATGTGAGCTTTACAGAGTAGACAATATACAGTAGTTACATGGAGATTGATTTAGTAGGAAGATAAATGTAAGGCTGGGTGGAAGACATCAGAAGAGGAGCATGGGGAGATAGTAGCAAGTGAAGGTAGAGCTGGACAGAAGGTCAGAGTGCAGCTCAGAGCTTTGTCTGGAAGGATAGGAAGAGCTTAGGAGCAGCTAAGGCTGCGCGTGTTGAGAGCAGGTGATTTCTAACAGATTTAAATAAGATAACGAGGTGGCATCAGTGATTCCGCGGGAGGGTGTTATACCAACAGGGGCCTCTGTAGGGTAAGCCTCTTTGAACTCATGGTGTTCTCACCCTTGGTATAACCAGTGCAGTTTTATGGATATTCGGTATGCACTGTAGGGTTTGCTCGGTGGATAGTGGTTGACAGACCTAGTGGGGATAGCCCAAGGAGTGATTTTTTTGTTAGTAGGCAGGTTTGGTATTTGAGGCGCTCATCTAGGTTGAGTAGATTAGCCATGGTGTAAAGAAGGCAAGTGTGGGTTAGTCTAGGAGCCCCAGTTATGAGCCTGCAGGCCTTGTTTAAGGTGAGGCGGATCTTGTGCAGGGCAGTCTGGTCTGCTGCACCATACACAGGTAAGCCATAGTCTACTAGAGATAGAACTGAGGATGTGACTGCAAGTCGGAGGGCATCTGTGGGGAGGCAGTTTTTATGATGATAGAGGATACCCAGCCGAGTGTTAGAGGCTGAGGCAAGGGCAGAGATGTGGGCATTAAAGAGAGGGCAGGGTCAAAGGTTATACCTAGGTATTTATAAGAGTGAACTAGATCAATAGGGAGTTTAGAGGTGGAGTGGACTGCGAGAGGATAGTTACTGGATTTATTTTGGGGGTGGGCAAAGAGCATGGTTTTGGTTTTTTTTAGATTAATTATGAGTCTGTGCTCAGTAAACCAGGCCTCTGCGTTGTTGTAGGATTCCTGCAGAGAATCTTGAAGTGAGATGGGATTACGGTCGGAGGCAAAGAGTACAGCATCATCTGCGTAAAGAAGGATTTTACCAGTACATTCTCCTGGCAGGGAGTTGAGAAAAAGGGAAAAGAGCAAGGGCCCAAGAATGGAGCCCTGAGGGACTCCGGAGTGGATAGGGCAGGTGCTGGAAAGTTTCCTGTTGATTTTCACATGTTGTGAGCGGGCCAACAAGTAGCTGGAGCACCAGGAAACAGACCCAGTGGCAAAGCCTAAGTGACTAAGGGTAACTAGCAAGAAGGGTTGGGAGACAGTATCGAAGGCTTTTGATAAGTCAATGAACACTGCACCTGCTAGGGAGCCAGAGTCCAGTGAGGTGTGAAGAAAGTTAGAGTACTCCAGGAGGGCAGTATTGGTGCTGTGGCCTGCTCTGAAACCATGTTGTTCTGGGCAGAGGATGCTATATTTATCAAGGTATTCAGAGATTTGGGTGGCCACAATTTTTTCTAAGGCCTTAGAGAGAGGGGAGAGGATTGAGATAGGTCGATAATTGCTAGGAAGGGTCCTATCACCACCCTTGTGTATTGGGGTGACAGTAGCTATCTTCCAGGCAGAGGGAATTGCCCTAGGCAGAGAGATTTGTTAAAGAGGCTGGTGATTGGTGAGATAACCAGATCCAGAACCTGACGGAGAAGACTGGGATCAAGGGAGTCACTGCCAATTGTGTTACTCTTTAAGGTCTTGAGTAGGTAAGGTCTGACTTCCTGGGCAGTGACTCAGTGCAGGTAGAACAAGGGGCATGGGAGAATAGGGACAGACCTGGAGGGAGGGGGGGTGAAGAAATTATCTGGGAGCACCGGGCTAAGGTCCGTGAAAGATTTGTTGAGGTGGTTGGCAATAAGGACAGGGTCTGAGGAGGCTGAACCATTAACATTGATAAGTGAAGGTGGGGGGGAATGTGTGCCACCATTCAACTGCTTAATGTTTTCCCAGAAGGTCCTAGCGTTCCCCCATGAGGAAGTGAGGGAGGCTTGATAGTGATCAGCCTTCACTTTGCGGATGGCCCATGTACATTTGTTCCGGGCAGCAGCATAGGCCAGCCTGTCAACTGGGTGGCCTATTTCCATGGCAATGTGCCATAGATTGTCCCTATGCTTAAGAAGTTGGCGCAGGGTGGGGGTAAACAGGGGGGCATGCCTTACTCTGGACCGGCGAGCAGTTATGGGTGCAAAAATGTCGCAAGGAGAGTTGAAGGTGTGGATAAAGAAGGTAAGGGCCGTGTCAATATCCGGGGCATTTAGTATAGGGGACCAGCCTATGAGGGCTAGGAGCTTCTTAAGGCCTTTCAGCCCGCCAGGTCTGAGATGTCGCCGAAGGGTAGTTTGTGCTGTGGGTTTGGGCAAGGAGGCTGACCAATTGAAGAGAACAGGGGAGTGGTCACTAAGACAGTCCGGGAGGATTTGGATGTTGTGGATACGGTTAGGGCGGTTTGTGAGGACCACATCCAGGATTGTGCTAGAACCCATTCTAGGATTCACTCTAGTGGGTTGGGAGACTAGTTGGGTTAGGTCAATGACTGCAAAGGTGTCACGGGAGGAAGTGGATGAAGGGCTAAGCCAATTTATGTTCAAGTCCCCCACAAGGATTTGGTCAGAGGAGTGGGGTAGGGAGGTAAGATAATCAATTAGTGGGCCTAGTGCTTGTGCTTGATTTTTTGGAGGTATGTATGCTGTAGTCAGGTAGATGGGACCCCTAGAGGGATCAAGAGATAGATTTAGGGTTAGGTCCTGAGCCCTGAAGTCAAGGACAGGGGCTGGAGGGCTAGTCCAACGAGAGGGTCTTTGACATAAATGGCACAGCCCCCACCTCGCCTACCAACATGGTTCTCTCGATAGAGGGAGTAGCCAGGGAGTGAGACCAGGGAGTCAGGGGTAGAGTCTGACAGCCAAGTTTCAACTATTGAGATAATGTCAGGTTTATGAACCGCAACCCAGCAATTGAGAGAGTCTAATTTTTTAAGGACGCTACATATGTTCATGGAAGCAATAAGAAGTCCGGTGGATTCCTTTGAGAAGCCTTTGCAAGCTGGACCAGGATTGGAATGTATGTTACCAGTCAGGAGCAGAAGGAGGAGAGCCGCTCTGGACAGAGGGTGGCAGAAGGAGAGTTTACGCCGGTAGTGATAGGAAGGGAAGGGGGGTTTTGTAGCACAGGGGGTGGGTAGGGCAGCACAGGCTGGGAAGGCTTGAGTGATAAGATGCCCAAGGGGCAAAGGGGAGGAAAGGTAGTGTCTAGATGGGGGCTGAGGTGGAGAGGAGCATATGGGGTGAGTGGAGGAGGAGGGAGGGGAAGGGGCAGTGGCATAGAAGGAGGGGAGGGCAGGAGGGCAGGTAGGAGCACTAGAGTAATGAGGCTGAGGGTTAACAGGGACAATAGGGTTAGCTGAAGGCAATAGAAGGAGGAGGAGGAGGAGAGAGAGGCACGTAGGCAGGAGGTGTGCATGCATGATTGGTAAGGGTGTGAGAGCTGAAGTGAAGAAAATTGGGGGAACTTAGATGATAGAGGGAAGACGGTAGGGGCTGGATTTGGATGGGAGAGGTGAGAAGAGGGGTAAGGGGGGACAACACAGGTATAGTGTAGAGTTAGATGGCAGGAGCAATAGGCAGGGGGCACAGTGACCTCTAGTGGGTGGCAGGTATAACCTGCAAATGGGAAAGTGGGAACTTAGTAATTTGGCAAACCAGAAGTGATGTAATGGGTGCTGGCCAATAAATTGAGGGCTGCCCCTGGGTGGGTGGGTGGCTGGGACGGGCAGGGCAGATGACGCGAAGCCAGATATATTGGTGATTTATGGAATCGAAGGCCTGCTGCTGATCTAAGGAGAGGAGCAGACCTTCCAGACCCTCTACATTATTTTTTTTTATTTTTATTTTATTTATATATTTATTTATTAGAATTTCAGATAAATACCTTTGAGCCAGTGGCTCTTTTACAAAGGTTCCATGTCAATAGACAAAGAATAGAAGTGCAGTTTATGTGAGATTAGCAGACAAGCAGTTTGAATACAAAATTCAGTACAGGGTATACATGGTCTAAAGCTACAGGTGATATAAATAACAGTTAGGACAACATAATCAGGCATACATTTAAGAATGATGAGTCACAACAAATCATATTTACATGAATTAAAGCTGCCAGAAGGGCATTGTCAAAGGGAAAAGTAGAGTGGAAAAAACTGAGTTGCTGCCAATTGTGCCATGTAGCATAGGAAAGTGGAAGAGAGAGTGGGTGTAGAGGGGTAACTGGGAGGGAGGTAGAAGGAGAGGTGGGTGGGAGGCAAGGATTGGGAAGCAAGTGCAACATTGGGTGGGGTGAGCAGATTAGAAAAAGGAGAGAGGAAGGGAGTTGAAGGAGGGTAAGAGAGGAAGATGGTGGACCTGGGCTAGGGAGAGAGGCAGGGGTAGATATGGAGAGTGTGGTGGCAGACAGAGGTGGCGGTAGTAGAGAGGTGCGAAGAACAGAAGTGACTACCTGGGAGGTTAGGAGAAACAGTCACAGGTGGCTCTGGACACAAGCGTTTGACATAGCTTGTGTTTGAACAACAGAGGGTGCCTAAGTTGGTGAGTTCGCTGCCCAGGGACTTAAACATCTTAGGGGCTCTACCTATAAAAGACCGCTGGCCTTGGGTGGTGCAACAGTGGGGAACAGCCAGAGAATAGTTGTCAGAGCTTCTTGTGTAACGGGACTGGTTGGCTGGGCTTAAGAGAGAGAGAGACTGAACCCAAGGGGTATGAGTCCCATCAGTGACTTATTTGCTAGTAGGCAGGTTTGAAAAGTAATCCTTCCCTGAAGTTGTAGTCAGTTTGACTGTTTGCAGAGATCGCAGGTATGCGTGCAGTGGGCAGCACCAGTAAGCAGTCTGCAGGCCCTTCTCAGTGCTGTAAGAATTTGCCGTAGTGCTGTAGTTGTTGCTGCTCCATAGATAACAAGCCCATAATCAATGATGGAGACAATAGAGCTGTGTATTGCTAATTTAAGGGCGTCTGGTGTCAGGCAGTGTCTATGTTTATAGAGAAGGCCTATACCTATATTTACAGATTTTGCTACTGAATTAATATGGCTGGAGAAGAACAGAGTAGGATCCAGGGTTATACCAAGGTATTTGAAAGTCTGCATCTGGTCCAGGGTCACACCCAAGCTGTTTCTGATTGCCAACTGTTGGTATTTATGTTTGTTATATGTGCCATGGAACAGCATAGTCTTTGTTTTCTTGTAATTTAGCACTAGTTTCTATGAGACGAACTAGGTCTCAACTTGCTTGAAACTTTCCTGCAGTTGTTTCTCCAAGAGGGAGGGGTCAGAATTCTTAGAGAGAATCACTGCATCATCAGCATACAGAATAATGTTTTCATCACAGGCAGAAGGGAGATTGTTCAGGAAGATGCTGAAAAGAAGGGGTCCCAATATTGACCCTTGGGGAACACCAGCCTGGACAGGTAGTTTGGAGGAGAGAGAGTCACCAATCTTAACTTGTTGTGACCGGTTGGAGAGATAACTGTTGAACCATTGTAAAGTGTCATGAGAAAGCCCTAAGTTGCCAAATTGTTCCAGTAGTAATGGATGGTTGACTGTATCGAAGGCCTTCGAGAGGTCTGTAAAGGTGGCACCAGCAAGTTGTCCTTGGTCTAGTGATAGATGAATGTGGCCTGTAAATTCAAGGAGGGCAGAGGTGGTGCTATGTCCTTTGCGAAAGCAGTGTTGCTGTGGGCATTGCAAGTTGTATTTCTCCATTATCTCTTTCTATTAATTCTCTGATTAGTACCAACTGATCAGTCATCTTCCTTCCAGGTATAGAACAGGTCTGCATTTCACTTATTAAAAAATTAGCAGGCATAAGTAGTCTGGAGTTCAGTATTTTAGTTAGTAATTTAAAGTCCACATTTAACAAACTAATCAGTCTCCAATTGCTGATATCTTCCCTATTACCTTTTTTATATAAAAAAATTAATAACCCTTCTGATAATTGCAAAGACAGATTGTCTTCCTGTGAAATTGCATTAAATACCTTAGTTAGATCATTCACTAGATCCGCTTTCAGTGCTTTATATAATTCTGCTGTTAAGTCATCCTTACCTGGTGCTTTGTTAGTTTTTAGGCCATTAATAGCGATTTCTACTTTCATAGGTTCTATACATTTTGTAGGTTCTGCTAGTATATCTACTGGACAACCTGGAATTTGAAAATGTTTATAAAATTGTTTTGTTTTTCCTCTTTGATATTTATTTTGTTCTGTAAAAAGCTGCTGTACGTGCTGTACTATTATATTCATTTTGTTGTTCTTATCTGTCCAGCTATTCCCCTTTCTGTCTTTTAATGCACCCATTTGCTTGTGTAAAATTCTGTCTGTGCAGTGTGAAAAGGGGCATAGTTTACTTGCTGAGTCTTGTGTACCATAGTTTTGTTGGTTTTTAAGGTTTTCAAACTGCTGTGCGTAAAAACCTACCATCAGCTGCCTAAGTATTTGTATTTGCCCTGTAAAGTTATGCTTCATTGTTCTTGCTAGGGTTTATAACTTTTGTAGCTGTTTCCTATGCTGCAAATAAACTAAATATTCTTTGTTCTTCAAGTTTTTACTATTTTGCTTCAAAAGAAATTGTAAATCCCTTTTTACCTCTTTCCACCATTGAATTGGTGAATTGTATATTTCTAATGTTGTTTTCATGAGAGACAGAAAATATCTAATATTTTGCCAAAAAACATTGTCTAATAATAAATTACAATTTAATTTCCAGTATCCTGGTCCATTGATGTGTTTTGCCTGTACTCCTGTTCTTAATTTTAGTATTTTATGGTCTGAAAATTCTGTTTCTTGAACATTGGCTTCCAAAATTGGTACTGTTTATGATGTGAAAAAAGAAGTCTATCTTTGTATCTAAGTTACCTTTCTGAAATGTGGGTTCTGATTTACCATGTTTGCTGTAGTATGCATTATTTAAATTTGTATCCTTAATCATAGTTTTCAGAGTTTGCATATCACAATATATTTTAAATGTTTTTATCTGTGATCCCCTATCCTGTTTATGTAGGCCTGCAGTTGAAATCCCCCCCTCCCCAGTATTACTGTTTGTGCTGAATATAAGTATGGTTGTATAATTTTAAAACAATCTATTCTTTCTGTTTTTATTTTAGGCGCGTAAATGTTAATAAATCTGTAATATTATTTATTTATTACTGTATCCAGTAGTAATATTCTATCTGGTAATAAGTCTAATAGTGTGATTTTTTTTTAAATTCTGTACTGTTTTGAAGCATTTTCCAACTCCTGTACATGTTTCTGGGCCTAAAGACCAAAAGGTAGGCCCCTTGTACCATGCCCTTGTTACTTCCTGGATTTCTTGCAATGTGTGTATTCTAGTATCTTGTAGAAAGATCACTTCTGTACTACCGTTTAATAAAAAAGAAAACATTATTTCTCTTTTCTTTGCATTTTTTATGTTAGTTACATTAATCGTTGCTATTGATAGAGGAGAATCCATAGGGCCAGATATTCAGAAGGGTTGCACATGGCGCAACACAGTTGCTCCATGTGCAACCCACTGATGCACCCCAGCACGATATTCAAAGGGGGATTGAGCCCAGACAAATCCCGATGTGTCGGAGCACATCAGTAATGTATGGCGGCGAGGTAGGGGGCGTAGTATACCCCAGACATCCCGACATTCAGCCCGGGATGTGCTGAGCCCATGCATGTAACCCCACCTGCGTTGCACACAGGTGAGCCAAAAAAAAGGAGCAACAGCTGGGTGGGTGGGAGGGGCATCACTGGACCACCAGGGTTGGATTGGGGTGTCATTTCTTACTTACTTGATTGCTACATTGCTTACTCAGTGTTCTTTCTTTCTTTCTCTTGCTGCAACATTGCATACAACTGTTGTTCAGAAACTGAATTATCCATCAGATCTTTTTTCCTTTGCATTCGTTACCTTTTTTCTGCCTTTTCCTGTATTTTCCACCTCTTCTGTAGCTTTTGCAGATTCACCAGTTTCCTCCATTTCAGCATCAAAAAAATTCACTTCAGTCTCATAATTTACTGGAACTGGGGTAGAGGTCTGTCCCCCAGCTTCACCCACATCCATCCTCATCACCTCCACATCAGTAATCCCTCCTCTGTCTGGCTCCAAACTGGGCTCCTCCATTCCTGCTCACAGGAAGAAGAGCCCCCCGGTACAAGAGTAGAGGAATTTCCCCTGGTGCCCTGGCCAAATTTCCCCCCATTCACTAAAAATACCACCAGCAGCTTACTTTGGTTCAAGGTCAGTTGGCATTCAGCTGTATCCCCCTCTTCAGGTTATGCCTGAAAATAGGCAGAATTTGTCTAGTGCACTTCCCCAGTCAACAAAAACTAAATGAAATAAATAAATAAAATAAATACTATGAACTACTGTAATTAACTAGCAAGACTACAAGTTGGGGATACTATGCAACTGCCAAAAGCTGCCCCCTCCTTCCAAAATGTTTCACACATAATGCAAGCCTTTATTTGACAGGACTATCCATAAAAATACTGTCCTCCTGTCCCAACTCCTACCTTTGTGGAAAATGGCTGGGTACACTATGCAGACAAAGGCTACTCAGAACCACTGGGCTTCCCCCACCGCAAAGTGTTTCTCACATGTTACAAGCCTTTATGTGACAGGACTACCCAAACAAATACGGTCATCCTGTCCCAACTCCTAATTTTGTGGGAATTGGCTGGTGACACTATGCAGACAGAGGCTAACCACAACTGCTGGGCTGCCCCCACCTCAAAGTGTTTCACACTCGATTCAAGCCTTTAGATGACAGGATTTCACAATATTTTTCCTTTTTGTGGGAACTGGCTGGTGACACTATGCCAACAGAGGCTTCTCAACTGCTGAGCTGCTCCCCCTCTCCAAAGCGCTTCACACGAGCAAGCCTTTATTTGACAGGACTACAGTGGGAACTGGCTGGTGACACTATGCAGACAGTGGCTACTCAACTGCTGGGATGCTCCCCTTCCCCCAAGTGATTCATGCATCATGCAAGCCTTTATTTGACTGGACTACACAATATGATTTATTTCTGTGGGAACTGGCTAGTGACACTATGCCAGCAGAGGCTACTCAACTGCTGGACTGCTCCCTCTCCCCAAAGAGTTTCACATGAGCAAGCCTTTATTTGACAGAACTACAGTAGGAACTGGCTGGTGACACCATGCCTACAGAGGCTACTCAACTGCTGGGCTGCCCCCCAACCCCCAATGCATTTCACACGGGCAAACATTTATTTGACAGGACTTCAGTGGGAACTAGACAAGATAGGTAATGCACTGTGCTCAGGACCAAGGCAGGGTACGAGTGCTGGGCTGTGGCCCAAATCCATATAAAGCAAGACAAAGAATTCACACGCTCTCCAGAGCCAGGAGCTGGATACTTCCACTGAAGTCCAGAACTCAGTTGCTTTTTCAAATGAAATCCCAATTTCATTGCAAAAATTGCAAAGTAAGGAGTAATTCAAACACAAGCAGAGTAGTCTCTGGTAAACCAGGTGCCCCAGTACTTCGCAATGTAAGGCTTTGTCAGGGGGTGGGTACCTGGACCAGATGACAGCCTTTTATACCACTAAATAATCAGCGACATCATCAAATGGGCGTATGTAATAAACATTCAATGGCAACTTTAAATGAATATTTTTGCATTCAGTTTAATGTTTCTAATAACCAAAAGAATGATCACAAAAAAGTAAAAGTTGACAAAATAAAAATAAATATAAAAACTGTGCCATGTTATCATACTAAGTTTGCACAAAAATCACTATCCAGCTCCTGTGATTATCAGTTTATACAAATATTTAACACTCCATATGAGACATAGGGCAAATGAATATGTATGACAGCAAAGAAATCAAACAAGTAAGGATTAAGCCATGAAAAAGGATGGGTCTACTGTGGAATTAATCCATGATTGGGGGGGAAGGGTTGGGGCATGAGGCCAAAGGCTGGGTGCCTCCAATGGATTAATTCCACAGCAGACCCATCCTTTCGAGTGGCTTAATCTTCTTGTAACATGGCATTGGATGTATGAGTACTATTTTTTCAACAAATGAAAACAGAGACAGTGCTCTTCTTTTGAAATAGTTTATGTTCAGCAATAAAACATATTGCAGAAGTAGTGCAAACAAATTTAGAACACACCTATTGAACATATCGTGGGGGTTACACATCTTCCACTGAACTATCTGGCATAACAACTTTTCACCTTTGTAATCAGTAAATATATTCTGAAACTGTGCAAAAAAAATATAGGTTTCTTTCTGCACTGTTTGCAACTACTGCTTCTTGATTCCTAGTGTGCTGCATTGTGGGAAGGGCACTGTGATGTATGTGAGATTTGCATATAGCTATACTACTAAGGGAAAGAACGAGTGAAGAAAACTGTTTTAGAATATTGTTGAATTCATCTACTGCTGTGTGCAATTTTGTTGGTACATACGCAATCCCGCTTGCTTACCTACCGCTGTGTCCTTACTGCTCAGTCCTCCTTTCATGCTGCAAACAACCATTCCTAGGCAGAAATGTTTACTGTTTCAAGCAAAGAATGGGGAAACCTCAAATAAAACATACTGGTGGTGGGGATACTGACCGCCCGATTCTCCGAGGTCCCTCGGGCAGGTGGGTGGCTAGGAACCAAGCCAGGAATGGAGCACAGCAATGTGGATTCCTGATAGTCAGCAGATAGGATGGCAAATAAAATACATACCACCTCTGTTGACTTTGTATCTCTCTCTCTCTCTCCCCCCTCAGAGTCTCTGTCAGCATTTAGCTACTGCTCTGTGTCCTTACTGCTCACTCCTCCTCTCATGCTTTAAACAACCATTCCCAGGTAGAAATGCTTACCATTTCCAGCAGGGAATGAGGCAGCCTCAAATAAAACATACTGGTGGTGGGGACACTGACCTCTCAATTCCCCAAGGTCCCTCATGCAGGTGGGTGGGTAGGAACTAAGCTGGGAATGGAGCACAGTAATGCTGATACCTGACAGTCAGGACAGAGGACAGCAAATAAAATAAAGACCACTTCTGCCAAATTTGTCTCTCTCTCTCTCTCTCTCTCTCTTCTCTGTGTCTCTGTCAGCAGAGATGAGAAACAAACCACAATGAGCATTGTCACAAACACACTCCAGGGATCAGGCTGTCTGCTCCCACAGTGCCCAACCTTGAAGTGTAATACATGAACAGAAGACAAACAGAGAAACCCTCCTGTCTGTTTTGGGTCTCAGCAACTACCAGTCTCAAGTTCTGTGGTCAAATATGAACTCTTTTTCACTAGCATGCCCAGGCAACAAGTCCAAATATCGCACCCTCTTCGGGGAAAGCAGTGTAATAGTTAACCCAGAGGGCGCACAACCTGGTTCACAATCCCTCTTCTAACTCAATTGAGACCTAGGTATTTTCTTACCTTGTTGCATATGGTGATACACTATAAGCACTTTAACAGTTATATCAGAATTATCAACACTGTTTCAGCATTCACACTTAAAATGAGAAAATGTTGCAGACAGGATTAAGGAAATCAAAATGTTTACTAAAATTAAAAATAGTAAATAAAATACAAAACACAGAATATATAGCATTAATGGTACAGTCATAAAAAAAATAAATGGACAAGTATAACCAAACCTCTTTATATTCAGTAACTGATCCTACCCCAGTTTCAATTGGTAAATAGTGGTGCTGAAATTATCTAATTTTGGTAGAAGTGCTTCTTAAGAGTCCAGAACACAAGTGTTTTTTGAAAGCCCAAACACAAGTATGCCTTGTTCACTCAGCAACTTGACAATATCATGAGGGGAAAAGGGTCCCACCCCATTTGTGAGGTCACAGCTCTGTGGTGATGCTGGCTATGACTTTCATTCCTGCTTACTGAATTAGTCACATGCTTCTGCACATTGCTAAACATCCCACTTAAAAAATATGTATACTTTTATTAATTAGTGAGCAACAGAGCATGAATTATGACAGGACAAAATATCCCTTTGATCTCTCATAACAACATCCTGCAAGACGCTTCTCTTAGCTATGAGGAGTTTCACAGGTATCTGTCAGAGTTGGCTTACCTCCTGATGTCGTAAAATGCAATATTTTATAATAGGTTTTCCTAGGTTCAAAGTAATGGCTGGTTTTACAACCTCTTGCAACCTGGTGTCAAAAGGAAGCTCTTAATTAGTTTTTCCACTGGGTCAAGGATAGGGCAGATCCTTCTTTTCTCTCTGTTCAAATCCTATGTTCCACAATACTTTGCTGCTTGGCTTGTTTTCCTAAGCAGAAGTGTAAAACATATACTTATATCAAAATCACATGCACATAACTAGTAGACGGTTATCACATCACAAGCTTTTCCAACTTTTGTGCGAGACACGGACTGACTCTTCTGCATGTGTGTGTGTGTGTGTGTCTTGTTCTCTCTCTCTCTCTCTCTCTCTCTCTCTCTCTGATTCTCCCCATCTGACTGTCACTAAGTAAACTTCGATGGCAACCATGATTTAATAAGGGGAATTAATCCATGGTTGTTTGGTAGTCACATGCTGCTCTTCCTCCAATCAGCGTTTGTTATTTTGCTGTTACTTTTTGCCATGTTACAATAGGAAATGTTCCATTTATTGGATAGCCTGAAATTGTATGTAGCTTCCATTTATCTATTTCATTCTAATCATTAATTACACAGAAACATAGAATTTGACGGCAGATAACGATCACTTGGCACACCCAGTCTGCCCATTTCCCTGCCTAATGGATAAGCTGCAGATCCTAGCTAACCAAAAGCCTACTTCCTCCTACCCTCACCCCACTCCACAGAATTGCCCTATGTCTGTCCCATGCATTCTTGAATCCCCCCACTGTTTTTGACTCCACAACCTCTCCAGGAAGGCCATTTCATGCATCCACAACCCTCTCTGTGAAAAAATACTTCCTCACATTACCTCTGAGCCATCCCTGCTCTATCTTCAAATTGTGCCCCCTTGTTCTTGCACACCATTTTTTCTGAAAGATACTACCCTTTTGGACTTTGTTGATTCCCTTGAGGTACTTGAAAGTTTCTATCATGTCCTCCCTCTCCTTCCTTTCCTCGAGTATACATATTAAGCTCCTTAAGTCTCTTCATATGCCTTCTGGTGCAGACTCTGCACCATTTTAGTTGCCCTTCTTTGGACTGCCTCCATCCTGTCTGTGTTCTTGCAGAGACTGGGTCTCCAGAACTGCACGCAGTACTCCAGATGGGGTCTCACCAACTGTCTGTGCGGAGGTATAACAACTTTTTGTTTTCTACTGGTAATGCCTCTCCCTATGCATCCCAGTATCCCCCAGCCCTTCTTACTGACCTCTCACATTGCTTGCCCACCTTTAGGTCATCTGATGAGACTACCTCCAGGTCCTTTTCCATTTTTGTTGTTGTTAGTATCTCACCCCCATTGTGTACTCTTCCCCTGGGTTTTTGTTTCCCAGGTGCATTACTTTGCACTTCTTAGTATTGAATCTAAGCTGCCATACATTTAACCATTCCTCCAACCTTGCCAAGTCCCTTCTCATCCTTTCCACCCCACCTTGTGTATCAACCCTGTTGCAGATCTTTGTGTCATCTGCAAAGAGACATACTTTTCCTTCCAGTCCCTCTGCAATGTCACTTATAAAGACATTGAAGAGGATCAGTCCTAGTACTGAACCCTGCGGTACCCCACTAGTAACCCCCTTCCTTCAGAGTGGACTCCATTTACTATTACCCTCTGTGTCCTGTTCTCCAGCCAGTTTTTTACCCAGGCTACCATCTTGGGACCCACTCCAAGGCTGGCTAACTTGTATATTAATCTTTTGTGTGGGACTGTGTCAAATGCCTTGCTACAGTCTAGGTAGGCCATGTCCACAGCCCCTCCCTGATCTACTACTTTGGTCACCCAGTCAAATAAATCTATTAGATTCATTTGACATGACTTTCCTGCTGTGAATCCATGCTGCCTTGGGTCCTGTGCCCCCTGGCCTCTAGGTACTCAACAAGTCTTTCTTTCAGAAGTGAGTCCATCATTTTCCCTATCACTGAAGTCAAACTAACAGGTCTTTAGCTTCCTGCTTCTGCCCTGCTCCCACTTTTGTGAAATGGAATAACATCTGCCCTTCTCCAGCCCTAAGGTACCACCCCATCTTCCCATGATTTGTTAAAGAGGATAGTCAGTGGTGTCACTAGTTCTACCCTTAGTTCTTTTAGAATTCTGGGATGTATCCCATCAGGCCCCATTGCTTTGTCCACCTTCAGTTTTAAAAGTTCTTTCAGAACTCTTTCTTCTGTGAATGGGCTGGTATCAACCCCCATATCCAGAATGTTTCTATTATTTTGTTTAGGTACCTCCCCCTCTTCATCTGTGAATACTGAGCAAAAATATGTATTTAGTATCTCTGCTTTTTCACAGTCACCCTCTACCCACCCCCTCCCCTTTATTAAGCCTCACTATCCCTCCCTTGGTCTTTCTTCGCTCCCTGATGTACCTATAAAATGTTTTATCCCCCTTCTTAATTGAGTGGGCTATCTTTTCCTTGGTTTGGGCCTTTGCTGTTCTGACTGTCTTCCCTGCTTCCTTCTGCTTTAACTGATACAGTTCTCTGTCCTGCTCCTTCTGTGATTCCTTGTACTTCCTGAATGCTATATTTTTCTCCCTAACCTTCCCTGCCACCTCCTTTGAGAACCATAGTGGGTTTTTTTTACATTGTTTTGTTTTGTTTATTTGCTTCACACAAAGGTTTGTTGCCTCTGTGATGGCAGTTTTGATTATTCCCCATTGTTCTTCCACCTCTCCTTCCTGCCCATTTGCTAGTGCATTCCTTAGGCACTCACCCATTTTGGCATAGTCAGCCCTCCTAAAGTTCACAACATTTGCCTTTGTATGGCTTGACTCTGCTGCTGTGTTTATCATGAACCATAGTGTTCGATGGTCACTAGTTCCAAGATGGCTACCCACTTCTAAATCTGTGATCCTCTCTCTGACACAGTCAAAAGTAATGTATCTCAAATACTACATAACAAAGGCTTATCATAATGTTTCAAAGTGAGATTATAGAAGCATCAAGAAGATCGTTAGTGTCGGGAGCAGATCCACTATTAGGGTCATGTAAATAGCCCAAATAATGTGATACAGGGTTTCCCATGCTCACCAGCCATCTCCAACTGTAAAAAGGAAAAGAAACAAAGATTGAAAATATAATAATTTCTGTCTGTTACTTTTAAATCTGATGACGCTTACAACTGCATCTGGGTACGCTATCACCAGGGGTGAGTAATTTATACCATTAGGAGAAGAAATTACATCATATTGATAACAATACCATAGGTCACAATTGCTTGTTTCAAAATTTTTTTGTATGACATCAGAGAGGACGATATATGTGGCTTTGAAACTCTGGAGGGGTGGGGAAAATGGGAGGAAGGTCCCATGGGTGAGACAAGGCAATTATATAAATTCAAAAAGGGGGGGATGAATTCTAAATTATAATAATTTCAATGGGGTCACATCCCAGTTCACAATGAAATGCTTCATTTAACTCAAATATATGGTTTTAAATCTCAGTTATAGTTTAGACCATCTGGCGTGAGAGCCCTTAATGTAAAGATCCAAAAGCTCTCATGCTGCGAGTCTATTAAACCAGTCACCCCCCCCTCCTGCCCACCTTCACCTGTTCCAGGCCAGTACATTTGAGGAATTTAGGATCATCATTGTGACATTCTAGAAAATGTGTTGCCACAGGACTGTCCAATCAGAGTTTTTTATATCTCTGACATGTTTCTGTACCTTTTGTTTTAGTGGGCATAAAGTTCTGCCAATATGCAGTGTCCCACAACCACACCAGAAGGCATAAACAACATAAGTTGTGATGCACGAAATGAATTGTTGAATATTTACTACTCTATTGTTAGTCGGTGAGATAAAATTTCTGCCCTGGGAACAGTAAATACAAATATTGCAGTTCTTGCATTTGTGCATACCATGAGATCTCACTGGTAACCAAGTGCTCCTATTGGCTTGCTCAGTTACTGGCTGACTTTGCACTAGTGTGTCTTGCAGGTTCTTACCCCTGTGAAAAATTACCCTTGGCCTGCTACCAATGTCCCCTATGCACCATTGGGCATAGGTTATGTGCCAAAAGCACATAATCAGCCTGCACAGTTCCACACCTGCAGACAAGTGCACACTGGCTGGTATTCACTACTGGTTGCCACCTGTCCATGTCCCTGCCACCCCCAGCATGCAGGATTCTGTAGGGTGGCTGGTGTGGAGTTACAGTCCTGGACTGGCATCCAATAGGATCCCTGTGCCGGGGTCCCAAAATGGATCCCTCGCACAGCACAGCATGGGTCCAGGATTCTGAATGCCCACTGCAGGCACCCGGACCTGTGTACCCATGCCCCAGTTCCCAGCCAGTTGTGGGAGTCCCCCCCACACACACACACATAGGCACCCCGCAATGCATACAAGACCCTCCACCTGGAACCCCGCTAAATCCATATTGTCCAGCAGCCCCAACCACCTACCCGTGGCACCCCCCCATGGCAACATACCTGCCTGGTGGTGCCATGGGAATGGGCGGCCAACGGCACAGCCCTCACCAAACCTCCTTGGCTGTTGGCCATCTTACTGCTGCTGGGAGCTGTCCCAGCCTTCCTCTGCTGCCTAGTGGGCTAGGACAGCACAGACAGTCACATCCTGGTCCTGTTGCTTCAGGCAGGGGGAGTCCATGGGGGCATACAATGGGTTACAGCAGGGTCCCAGCTGCCATAATCTACACCCATCTCTGCACAAATGTGGCCAGCACTACGTGGTTTAGTGCATACCACACAGTGCTGGCATGCCCCCAGAAAGCCCCTGGTTCATTGCAGTCCACGTGGCTGGGGGAGCAGCCACATACCTGTCTTGCACCCCATTCATGAATGCCACACAGGGTCCATGGAACCCCACTCTGCAGCATTTGAGCATATTGATACCAATGTGCCAGGTTTATGCAGCGTGTTGGCATTATGCACAGGCCCAATATGCTCAGCCAAAACTTTATCAGCACATGATATCCAGCAGCATTTATTAACCACATTGCCCAATGCAGCTGATAAATGATTAAATTCAGTGACAAAATTTATCCTAACTTCTGATTCCCTGGGTATTTCTTTTGGTCATAGTAAGTCATCTCTATTAAGGTTGCTAACACTCACTAGGAAACAATCCAGCAAATCCTGGTCGTATCCCCTTGCTAGAAAGCTTTACATAAGTTCTAGAGACTGTGAAATAAAAGTTTCATGTTCAGTACAGTTACATTTTAACCTAAGGAACTGAGAATAGGGTAGTAGGCTATTTGCAGCTGTCGGCTTCCTAAAGCCTCTGAGTCATGACAAGATTTCACTGTCTGCATCCTTGTAGAGTATAATATCCAAAAATTTAGTTTCACTGGCATCACATTTAAACGTAAAGTTTAAGTTCCTGCCATTTCAATTGAGCCATTGTACAAATTCTACTGCTTCATCTTTGTTGCCTGACCAAATGCAAAGCACGTTGTCTATAAAGCGTGCCCATTTCTTAATTCAATGCAAGAAAAGGTTGCAGTCTGTGTTAAAAAGTATTTGCTCCTTGCAGTGACCCAGGAGCAGATTGACATATGTAGGGGCCATTGCCACCCCCATAGCCATGCCACATTTCTGTGAGTAATGATCACCATTAAATTCAAAATAATTGTGGAATAACACAAACTGTAACCCTTCCAGAATTAGTTGATATGGCATCTTATTTTTAAGTGAGTCCCTGGAAAGTACTCACAAGCTACAATCCTATCTTCATGCCTAATCGACGTATAAAGGGATTCAGTGTCGACAGTAAGCCAATGTAACTCCTCCTCCCATCTGACGTCCTTTAACTGCTTGAGTACATGCATGATATCCCTAGTATTCCTGGTATATGAATCCATACATGCCACACTACATTTCAAGATAAAAGAAATTGTCAGTTAATGAATAAATCCCAGCAACTATGGGTCTACCGTGGGAGGATCTGAGATATTTTTATGTATGTTCTGTAAAATGTGTAAAACAGGGGTAATGGGAAATTGTGGAAACAAGAACTTTAATTAATTTCCTGATATGTTCCTCTCTGATTTTTGCCTGTTCTAAGATGAATAATAACTCTGATTTATAGTTTGGCAAAGGGTTATAATTCAGATGTTCATAATTGATTGTGTCAGATGAAAGTTGCATGACCTTACTACAGTAAAATTCCTCATCCATTATAACCAGGTTGCCTTGGCCCCACTTCCCCATGGGACCTTCCTCCCATCTTCCACCCCCTCCAGAGTTTCATAGCCACATATATCGTTCTCACTAATGTGATATAAATAAATGTTGGAACAAGCAATTGTGACTCACAGTATTGTTATCAATCTGGTGTTATTTCTGCTTCAGCAGTGTTATCTTATGTCAATTAAATTTATGTGCAGTAGGATTCTTTATGTTTGTTGCACCAAGCACATCTTAACCCAAGGTTCATTCGGACTGAGGGCAGTATTGTACTGTTTAACTTCTCTGACATCATGTTCTGTTTTTTTTTTTTTTTTTAAATGAGTATTTTAAACCAATGGGGATTTTTTTCTGTTTTTCTCTGCATTATCTAGCTGTTATAAGTATTGTATTTTCTAAACAACTGCCATGAGCTTCTGAAGAAGGACTGGTTGGTCCGAAAGCTAGAGCACTTTGTTCTTGTTGTTACATCTATGTTGGTCCATTAAAAGGTATCAAATCATTTGCTTCTGGATCTATTCTTGCAAGGACCAATACGGCAACTACTAAATCAAGATTTCTCCTAATGGTAAAACTTGCTCACCCTGCTGGCCTGCTGGCTCAGTGGTTGGAATTCCACTTGCAACACTGATGTCCCAGGTTCGTGAACAGACCCAAGTGTCAGAGGGCCAGCCAGAGGAGAGGGGTCGAGCGTCCTGGGGACTGCTCTCCTTCTCCAGGGGGAGGGAGGGGAAGAGTGCCTGGCACTTTACAAACTCCTGGTGGAGGCTTGGGGTACCACTGTGACCAGCACTATCTTGTTAGGGGGCAGGCAGATGCTGGACATCATTGCATGTCCCTGTCCTCGAGGAAGCAAGCATCCAAAAAAGCCAGCCCCTTGCATGATGACCCTCTCTCCCCACTGTCCACTGCCTTTGACATCCACTGGTGGGATCCTGCTCCTGTGACCTGATCTGGAGGGTTAGTTGGGGCTCACCAAAAAGTGTCTGTTGGGAGAGGGAGCCCCCCTGATGACCCCACCCAGGGGGGCAAGCTTGGGCATGGGGACAGCTGGTGGGTCCGAGAACAGAGGGACCGGAACCACAAAATAGATAAATTACTCACCTCTGGTGATATTATACTCAGATGCAGCTGTAAACTGCATAAGATTTAAAAGTATTAGACAGCAATGATTATATTTTCAATTTTTGTTTCTTTTCTTTTTTACAGTTGGAGATCGCTGGCAAGCACGGCAAACCCTGTACCACATTATTTGGGCTATTTTTGTGACCCTAATAGTGTATCTGCTCCTGACTCTAACACTGTTCTCTATTCTTCTATATTTTCACTTTCAAACATTATGATAAGCCTTTGTTATGTAGTATTTGAGATACATTACTTTCGAATATGCAATAATTAATGATTAGAATGAAATAGATAAATGGAAGCTACATACGATTTAAAGCTATCCAATAAGTGAAATATTTCCTAGTGTTAAATTTCTTTGCTGTCATATATATTCGTTTGCTCTGTGTCTCATAAGGAGTGCTAAATATTTGTATAAACTGCTAATCACAGGGGATTGATAGTAATTTTTGTGCAAACTTAGTATAATAGCATGGCACAGTTTTTATATTTATATTTATTTTTATTTTGTCTACTTTTACTTTTTTGTGATCATTCTTTTCATTATTAGAAACATTAAGCAGAGCCGGCCTGGTGGCACTGAGGGTTGAGGTGCTGGACGCTACACCTTGCACTGCACTGGACACCCGGGTTAGGGAATGGCCTCAGATCATGACAGAGCCAGCATGCAGGGGAGGTTCAGAGCAGGACTGAGCTGCTGTAGGCAGCTCTCCCTTCCCGGGAGTGATTGTCCGCTCTCCTCATAGTTCCACTCCCACCAGGTGGAGGTCAGGTAGGAAGCTTAGGTGGGGGGGCAGCAGTGAATGCCAGGGGTGGGGTAGAAGGGGCCAAACCGGTACCCAGCATGCATGTGCCCCTCCATGCACGCGCATGTACATGTCTGCCGGGGTCCCAGGTTTAGGGTGCAAAAGGGGAAAAAACACCAAAAATTACATATGGAAAAAAGAAGAAACATTAAGCTGAATGTAAAAATGTTCAACCTGTTTTTCATCATATTATTTCTAGTTGAAACCCCACATTTTATGATTGCGTACATTCTCTAAAATTCACTGATGCTGCTGTTTTTTTTGTCTGCCTCCTTGTTTAGTAGAACTGAAATGCATGCTAATGTATATTTATAAACAACCTTGCTTTGTTTACAATCCTATTTCTGTTCTTTCTGCATACATCCCGAGCACTAGAAACACCCCCAAACAGTGCAGTCACTCATAAGAAAATACCCTCCTAAACTCCCACTGCATCATGAGGGGCTAGATTGTATTGTGGGTGTTTCCCAAGTCCAGGAAAGATGCATTTGGAGCTGATCAAGGAATGTAAAGAAACCTGTTTCGGTGTGCTAACACCAGTATGTTGGGCAGTCTGTTTTTTACTTTTTTAAAGAAAATAAGAGTCAGAATCAAACTACCAGCTACATCAACAATCTTTACAGAATGTTGGCAATCATAAAATGTGTTTTTTAAACTAGGGACGCTTTGAGACCTAAGGGGGTTGACAGTGCCCCTTTAAAGTTGCCACTGAATATTAATTACATATGCACATTTGATGATGTCACTGATTATTGAGTGGTATAAAAGACTGTCATCTGTTCCAGGTACCCACCCACTGACGAAGCCTTATGTGGTAAAACGCCAGGGCACCTGGTTTACCAGAGACTACTCTGCTTGTGTTGTAATTACTCCTCATTTTGCAATTTTTGCAATTAAGTTTGGTTTTCATTTGAAAAAGCAACTGAGTTTTGGACTTCACTGGAGCTATCCGGCTCCTGATTCTGAAGTGCGGCTACAATGGGAACTAGCTGGTGACACTGTGCAGACAGTGGCTACTTAACTGCTGGGTTGCCCCCCCAAAAGCATTTCACATGTGGTGCAAGCCTTTATTTGACAGGACTCAGTGGGAACTGGCTGATGACACTATGCAGATAGTGTATTGGCTACTCAACTCCTGGGCTGCTCCCCCTCCCCAAAGTGTTTCACATGGCAAGCCTTTATTTGACAGGACTACAGTGTGAACTGGCTGGTGACACTATTCAGACAGTGGCTAGTGGCTACTCAACTGCTGGACTGCAACCCTGCAAAGCCTGCCCTCCCTTACACATGATGCAATCCTGCCCTAAACTCTCCCAGTCCCTCATGCTTGTGTGGGAAATGGCTAACATAAGCAGTAAGCACAGAAGCCTGTTGGGGTGATCTAGGATCACTGGGGACTGTGTGGGAACAGGGAGATTAACTGACTTGCCCAGAGTCACACAGCAAGTGGAGGCAATCTGCTGCTGCTGGGTGTCCACCCCTCTAGCATGCCCATCCCCCCCAAAAAAAAATACAAAGTACTCCATCCCTTCCCTGGACCCTATAGTGACCCCTCAGATTTGTGTCCCTTTACTCTTCTTGTTCTTTCTTCTGTTTTCTTGTGGGTGGATTTATGGGAGCCCTTGGCTTGGCTTCCTCACTCCCCCTCAAACAAACACACAGTCAGTCCCAGGCCCGTGTCCCAACCCTCTCACTCTTTTATTTATAACTTTTAGTTGTTCTTTCTTTTCTTCTTTTGTTTTCTGTATTTTTGCCGACTTACTGCTTGCTGGTGACTTTTGGAGCTGGCTTCCCCACACACACACATATACACAGGGTTCATACATGCCTTGGCAGCAACCAAGTTACCGGCATAAATTATGACACCAGCACTTGGTTGAAGCCAGGCAGAGTGCTCTGACAATCTGCTGTGCATCAGTTGGAGAGTCAGCAACTGTGGGGAGTTATGACTCCTGCACCCCCTATTTATTTAAATAACAAACTCTGGGTCACACCCTGGTGGTAAGAAGGGCAACCCTAAGATCGGCAACAGTGCCCAGTGGCAAAAAAAAACAAGTTGCACAAGATGCTGGCAACATTATTGCCACAGCAACATTCTGGCAGCATTATTCTGTTGGCTCATTAATAGACTAGCCACACACAGTCAGTCCCTAGCCTGAGATCCTGTCCTGACCCTCTCACTCTGGGTGTTTTATTTTTTATTATTTTTTTTTTCTTCTATTATTCCGCTTTTTCAACCATTTCCCTTCCTTTTTGGACATTTTCTCAAGGTTGCTTTGCAGCCTCTCTCCTCGCTCCTCACTCCCCGCTTTCCAGCCTGACTCGAGTCCCACTCCACACCTGATTTCCACCCAATCTCTTGATTTTTATTTAATTTTTTGTTTCTTTTTCTTCTTTGTTCTTTCTCCATGTGTGCTGGTGCTGTTCTCCTCCCTGACCCACCCTTCTGGTGGATCTCCAATGCTGGCTTCCACTCTGCTGCAGAAAGTGAAGTGCTCTTCTCTCCTAGGTGGCTGCTGCAAAATGGCACAGAGGAGGAGAGCTCTTCCAGTGGTACTCTGAACTGTGCATGCGCGAGCTGGAGTATCAAAAAAAAAGCTGCAGATCTGAGCTGAGCCATCAAGGTTCAGCTCGAGTGTCATGGAAACCAAGCCAAGTGGGTTCGGGATGCCTTGGTATCCCCAACCCAGGTTCTGCACACCACTACAAATATAGTAAAATGCCAGGGTTATGAGTGAATGATGCAGTATTTCAACGTTCACTCATTACTCTGCAAATTTACAATATTTTTACTCCAGACTTTCAATATAGCCATTCTTTCGCATCACCTCAAAAACTTAACAGGTGTCATTTTTTAAATCCTGTATGAGATGCATTTTTGCACTTCTGGTGTAAAATGACATTTCAGCCAATGTACTATAGATGTTACATGTCATGTTTATAAGGATGCCAAAACTAGATTGATGCAAACCACCTTTCTTCCTCTGCTAGATTATGCAGACCTTCTGTATGGACATGGTCCTAGCACCGCCTTATCTAAACTTGATACACTGTATCATTGGGCAATAAGATTTATCACTAGAGCTCCATACTCCATGCATCACTACTCCCTCTACTCTATGTTAGGCTGGAAGTCACTTAAATTCAGATGACAAAAAAATGCAGGTACTTAGACATATAGAGCAAGTATCAATAAGCTCCCCCCAGCACATTTTGGTTTGCTTGCCTACCTATACTATTGGAAGCTAACCTCTGAGAAGCCTCTCCTACATCGCACTTATAATTCCCAAAGTCAAAACGTGCTTTGATAGAGTCCGCTAAGCCATGCAATCCCTGTCCTGTGGAATAACCTCCAAAAAAACATGAAGCTTGCCATTCCAGTTAAATTGTACACATTTAGAACTCTGTTTGCACATTCCATTAATGACAACTGTAATTGCTTCTCTTGATGTCCTGTAGGCATAGTATTTTATAACTTGAGCTCTCTTTCCCTTGGCTGACCTGCCTATGCCTCATCTCTCCCCTTTCACCTACACCGCCTACCAACCCATCATCAAACAGCGGTTATATTGTATTATTGTATTTTTTGTGTATATTATGTATATCATGTTTATTATGTATGTAGTGTGTTGCTATACTGTTAACTCAGGTATTGTATATTATGCTCTGTAATGTTTGCTGACTCCAATATGTTTGTTTCACTTTTGAATTATGTGCACCTTCCCAGGTCCACCTTGTAAATGAGTTCTTCTTAATGGAGCTTCACCTGGTAAAATAAAGATTGACTGTTTGAGTGATTGATTGATTGAAAGGTAGTCATAAAATGACTGTCTTGAAAATGTTAAATATATAACTGTTAAGAAAGTTTGTAAGTAGTGCCACTCTTGACCCCAGCCGGTATACTTTGTGATCAGGTGCTGGTGAGCTGAGTTCGGGGGCAATCTCAGTGATCTAGCTGGATGGGGTGAGAGTGGGGGATAGTGCTGTTATTCAGCATCCCCCCCCCAGCCAGGGAATGAAAGCTGCAGGGTTGTCTGTATGAGCAGTGAAGACACCTGTCCTCTTGGCATAGGGCTCTGCATCTCTGCACCTGTGAGTGGCAGAGGGCCCTGTTGTGCATTGTCATGAATTCTCGACATATGTCACTGCACAAAAGTGCAGGACCCATAAGAGCCCTGCACCTCTGTAGGTGAAAGGAGTCTTCCCTTGGCATTGGGTCCAAATGACCCTCCACATCTGCATTTGTGCACACAGGTCCCTTTTCACAGCTCCCAAAGGGACCTGTGTGAATGAGGATATGATTCCACTATCTCAAAAAGAAAGGACATTCTTTGCAAAAAAACTTTGTTAATGCACCAGTCAGAGTTCAATCTAACACCACAAAAGTAGGAAAATGTGGCATTAGGGTTTCCAACATTAACTCCTCACCCCCACACCCAAGCAGTAAAAAGTGCAAAACAGTAGGGGTTTGGGTCTCTGGGGTTTTGGTAAATAAGTGGTGGGGTCTTCCTTGGGGTTGTAAGCCAAACACTAATGTCAACCCCATTCCCTGAGCAAACAATGTCAGATGCAATCTTCTTTCTTCATACGTCATCTTCACACAGGGCCCACAGGGCTCTTTGTGAAGAAAGCTACAACAGATTGTGTTGGCAATATGTGGCGAGACATACTTTTCTGCCTTTGAAATGTGTGTCACTATGAAGCAGTGGCTTGGAGCTGTCCCATCTGCTTTGGACAGGAGGCTACAGGCAGGGGGAGAGGTGAGTATTAGGGTTGACAACCCAAGGAAGGCCCCGCCACTGATTCGCCAAGACTCTGGAGACCCAAATTTTCTTTTGCTGCTTAGGGGGTGATATGGGGAGTTAGTGTTGGAAACCCTAACATCACATTTCCCTACTTTAGTGGCATTAACATTAATCCTAACTGGTGCATTGACAAAGTTTTTTGCACCCTTATAGTTAGGGTTGAGTAGGCTATTTAATGTTAAAACCCAATTTTTGCACCCTAATAACTTTGCCATTGTTTGATGAAATTACACAAAATTTAACATGTGTGGTCAGGCTGTCAGAGCCTCAATATGAGAAAAGTTTTGTGATGGCATCTTGTACAGTTTTTGAGATATAGAGTGCCAAAAAAAAACAAAGCAAAAAAACCCTATCCTTAATATTGTGTATTTTTTTGCTGTCACCTACAACCTAGATGGTATGGAATTTTTTCATTAAATTTTTGGGTTTGAAGGGGTCTATGCCAAGTCTAGGCCTCTCAAAGGTTTGGTGAAAAAATATACCATTTTAGAGTAATAATGATTTTGAGGTAATATGCAAGTTTAACCAGTTAAAAAAAACTTTAGCAAGGGCTTATTTTCATGATTTACCTCTTGTGCTCAAAAAATACTAACTCCCTCTTTTTCCCTGGTTTCTCGTGGCACCCCCCCAATCACCATCCCCATATTTATTAATGTTTCCCTGGTGTCTAATGGTACCCCCCACCCTCTGATTTCCATCCCCATATTTATTAATGTTTCCCTGGTGTCTAGTGGCACCCCACCATTGGGTTGCTGTCTCTGTATTTATTAATGTTTCCATTGGTTCTTGTGGCACCCCCACCCTCTGATCACCATCCCTGTATTAATATTTCCCTGGGGTCTAGTGACACCCCACCTTCTGATCTCCTTCCCCATCTTAATTCATGTTTCCCTAGTGTCTAGTGGCACCCCTCACTCTCCAATTTCCATCCCATTATTTATTAATATTTCCCTGGTGTCTAGTGGCACCCCCACTCTCCGATTACCATCCCCATATATTTAAGTAATCTGTAATAAATAAAACAGTCCCTCAATGTTTTTTTTACACTGTAAAAAAGAAAACAGTCCCTGGCCAATCCAAGCCCCCCACCCTGACCTTCCACTGAGCACACATCACCACACACCCCAAACCCCTGACACATCCTCAGTCACCTGAACAGATCCCAGGGTAGAGATCCACTCTCTGATCAAAGACACATCTTGCTGCTGGAACCGGTGACTGCAGTATGAGAAACAAAGGTAAGTGCAGTTCAATGTATTTCAATAGAGTTTTTAACTTTGATGCATAACTTTGTCATTTTTGCACATTTTGACCCCAAATTTTCAACATGGCCTTTTTGAGACCCCACCTCATGACCACTGGTGGTGGAATTACACAAATCAAGCCCAAAAGGTGATTTTGTGGTTCCTTAGTGAAATCATCTTTTGGGTGGTATATGAACATTTTTACTACCCTTGTTCATGAAGTAGGATCATAAGAACGCTATATTGAAAATTTGGGGTCACAATATGCAAAATGGCAAAAGTATGAGGATGTATTGAAACTGACTACGCTCACTTGCATCTTTGCACATTTTAAATAGTCTGACCACAAATTTTCAACATAGCCATATTTTTACACCACCTCATGAAAGTGACAGTTGTGGTTTTTCAAATCCTTTTTCAAAATGTATTTTTGCACCTGTGGTGCACAATGCCATTTCGATGCCATGGAATGACATTTCAGTGTGAATTTGAAAAATGTTAATACCAGGTTCATGAAGTGGTGTCATAAGAAGGTTATGGTGACAATTTGGTTGCTGTTTTGGCATGAATGCAAGCCCCTGCACTTCCACAGTATCATACATGTGCCCATATATGGAGGGATGAGAGTGTTGTGCCCAGGGGGCCCTGCACTCCCACAAGCAAATAAGGATATGATTATACTGTCTCAGAAAGTAATGAAATTCTTTGTAAAATCTTTGTTAATGCAACAGGTAGGATTCAGATTAAACTGACAAAAGTAGGGAAATGTGATGTTAGTGTTTCAAACCCTAACACCCCTGCCCCACCCCTGAAGTGAAAGAGGGGCACAGTCTTCCTTGGTGTTGTCAACCCTAATGCTTACACCCATTCTATGCAAGCATGAAACACACACACCTGTTACAAAAATATCTCAGTTTATCTGTTACTGCAATGGGGTAAGTGTTAGGTTGACAACCCCAAGGAAGACTTCACCCTTCATTTTGTTTCAGGGTAGGGAAAAGTGTTAGGGATTTGAAAACAATGCATTTCCCTACTTTTGTTGGTTTAATCTGACCAAGTATTGAGTTAAAGTATGTGAGACACAAAAATGAAATGATAGAGTCACATAATTCAGTGTTGCACATGCAACTGCAACACTACAATGTGTGACACTAACATTTTAGAGTTAAAAATGTTAATGTTGTACTTTAGTGTCAAACTGAAATATGTGATCCAAAAATTATTTTGACCATAAGTCATGAATGTGGATGGTAAAATATGTTAAATACAACCCAAAAAGTGGTTTCATACAGCAACTGCAAAATCACCTTTCAAACTGTATTTGAACATTTTCACCATCTTTGCTCATAAGGCAGGGTTATGTAAACAGTACATTCAAAATTTCAGATAAAATATTGTAAAGCGGCCAAGTTGTGAGTAAATGTATATGAGACACAAAAATTGAATTTTTGTGTTGTTCATTCTGGTGTTACACACTTAAAATGTGTGATCAAAAAATATTGATCTTACATCAAGAATACAATTGCTACCTGTAGAATGTGCTAAATCCCACCTAAAAGGTGGTTTCACAGAGCAAATTTAAAATCACATTTTGAGCTGTACTTGAAAATTTGCACCATCCTTGTTCATGAGGTAGGGTCATCTAAAAATTATATTCAAAATGTGGGCCTAAAATATTATAAAACAGCCATGTTATGAGTAAAAGTATATAAAACACAAAAATGGAATTTTAGTGTTGCACATTTTAGTGTCACACATTTAAGTGTGACACTAAAATGGGCAATACTGAAATTTATGTGTCTTTATTTTTATTTATTTATTTATTTATGTCTTTGTTAACCGGGTAAGTGTGCTGATCCAATGGACCATTTCCAGACACGACACGTCACATAGTCAAAGCCCCCAAAAGGTATTTCTGGCTCATTCTGGGAAAAATCAAACAACAAAATCTTGCTTAGCAGGTCCCATTTAGCAAAATTCATGTGTTTTGTTTTGTTTTTTTAATTTTCATTGTTCTATATTTTCCATATTTCTTAGTAAAAAAAAATGGTAGCCATCATGACCCAAAAATGTGTTTTCCATGTTGTGAGAACTAAATGGTGTAAAAGCAAAACACTCTTACAATATGAAAATGTTCATCTCAATTTGGGTGGTTATCCAAAAACCCTACTGAGCATGCGTAGAAAACACTTTAAATCCTTATAATACTGAAGGAAACCTTTGAAAAGTATTACTTTGGCACTGGCCACCTCTACACTAAAAGTTCTGGAAAACAATTTGATACCATCTATGCTGTAGGTGAAAACAAAAGAAAAGTAATAAATATAGGAAAAAATCCTGCATTGGATTCAAAACTGACATTCTGTATCTTGGAACCGCACAAACTGCTGTCACAAAACTATTCACATTTTTTTAAGGTTGGTAGGGAGAGAGAGCAATCTTGCTATCAGAGCAAGGCCTGGGAGGTAGCTGACTAAGGCAGCTAGAACCTTTCTGATGGACATCTCTAGCTAAGGGGAAAGCAGACTGATACATTATTAGAAGTGTAGGGTCTGCAAGATAAATTGGGACCTTCTATTAAGGTAAACAAAAGCACACAAGAGTTAGAGTGCTCGTCTGAGTTGTGGGAAGAGGATTGTTATCATCTTTGCAGTTAGCTGGGTGAGGAGAGAGCTGTAAATGGGGGGGGGTGGCTTAGGCAGAATTAAACCAGTTCTCTGCATTTAGACTTTCCTGTAGTTATCTAGTGCCCTCCCACCTGCTTCTCCACCCTCACATCCTCACACCCTTAGCCAGTCCCACTTTTATAGGCACTGGATTTGGTTGACAACAGGAACTTCCTGTTTGGGAGCAGGAAGGGAGGGATCACAAAGATACATAAGACTCACCATCCTTGAAGGAAACAAGTAGCTCTCCCTCCCCTCTTAGCTGCTCGAGGTCGAGGTGTGACTCTGAGCAAGGAAGAAGGAATCTACCACAGCACATTAACACTTGACTAGGAGGAAGGAGAAAGGAGGAAGTGAGAGAGAAGGGAAGAAGAAGGAAAAAAATAGTAGGTAGCTCTAAGGGGAGAGTTGGCCTGTAGGTTTATTATTAGATCGGGTAAATGTCCTTATGCTGATCCACACCATACAATGATCACTGGTCTCCAGGTGGCTCCCACAGTGATGTCAGTAAACCTGTCCCTGTTTGACAGTACCAGGTCCAGTAATGCCCCCTCATGAGTGGGCTCTTTAATTAGTTGCCTGTGGAATACCCTCTGCAGGGAGTCTAGGACTTCCCTGCTTCAAAATGATGCTGCAGCAGTAGGCTCAAATCCACATCTGGTAGATTGAAGTCCCTCACTAGCAGTACCTCACCCTTGATAGTCATCCTTTGCATTTCATCTATCATACCCTTATCTTCTTCCTCTCCCTGTGCTGGAGGTCTGCAGATTACCCTTATCATAATAGCAGACCCTCTCCCTGTTTCCAGGGTCACCCACAGTACCTCTGCTTTACTCTGTCCTTGTTTTTCTGTGGCCTTTATATTCTCTCTCACATAAAGAGAGACTCTGTGTCCGGTTCTGGAGGCCCCACCTCAGGAAGGACATAGACTGGGTGGAGGTGGTACAGAGAAGGGAACCAAAATCTTGCATGTCCTGCATCACAAAACTACAGGGAAAGATTCAGGGAATTAAATATGTACTCACTGGAGAAAAGAAGAGAAAGAGACATGATAGAAACATTCAAATAACTCAAGAGACTCAATAAGGTACAGGAGTGTGGCATATTGCACAGAAAGAGATGCTCAGGGACAAGAGGGCATGATATGAAGCTGGAAGGGGGCAACTTAGAGGGGATGTGAGGAAATATTTCTTCATGGAAAGGGTGATGGATGCCTGGAACAGCCTCTCAGCAGACCAAAATGGTAACAAGTTTCAAACATGCATGGGATAGACACAAGGGAACCTTAGTAATGGGGCTGGGGGGTAAGGTCAGAGATCAATTAGGGTCTATGGTAGCACAGTAGGTAGGGACTTTAGGGCAGGCTAGGTGGGCCAAGAGGTCCTTTTCTGCCAACAGCTTCTATGTTTCTTTGTTTCTATGTCCTGAGAACCTGCCTCTGAGATCATTCCTGCCAAATTTTGGGCAATTTCTTTGAACACAGACAGTTATTAAGTTATAGAAATTGACATTAACATTAAATACCCCAATCAACTCTAACTATACTGGCACTACTGTGCTGATATAATATATATATATGCCACATTCTGAAAGGGCAATTATAGGGGTTCCGAGTGTATTTCGCTATAAACAAAAAAGAAAAGACAGATGATCCAAGAATGAACAGGACAATAAGCCTGATCAAATACTGCCAAGACTTTATCAAATATATTGATGAAGGATTAAAGCAGTGGCTAGAACAAAATTGTTTCATTTCAGAGCACCAGGCTGGATTAAGAAGTGGACATTCAATCATGGATCATTGTTTCCTTGAACAATATGTAAAGATAAGAAAACAAAAGCTCTATAGATCTCACTTCAGCATTTAAATTTCTCTTCAGGAAAATTTTGTGGGCAAAGCTGCTTGAGATAAGTGCCAGCACAAGTTAACCAACCAGATTATAACCTTAAATCAGCCTGGAAGGTTGTCAATGTTCACAAATGAAGCGAGAACTTTTTCTCATGGTGCTATATAAAATGCTTCATTTTATTTAAATAAGTGCACCCTGCTTCCATAAATATAGAGAACATGCACTATATGATGATTACTGTTTGAGTTTTAAACAAAATGTATGTAAATATGATAAAAAAAAATTCAAGATATTAAGAGATCTAAGTTTGAACGTGATACTAATGACTATTTAACTGATCAAGTCTTTGAGTGGGGGAAGAAAGTAAGGTTTAGTACAAGCCCAAAAGCACATAAGACACCCACTAGACCCATTCTGAGTAATAAACATGATATGAGAGAAAGAGAAGAGCTAAGCAGTCTAGAGGATATTTATTTGGGAGAAGAAGAATATGTGGTGACATCAGATACTGGGAGGACACCTGAAGGCCCGAGGCAGAGCCAATGTTTAAATTATAATCAGGCCCCAAAAACGGACTAGATGGGGGGGCAGGAAGAGGAGGAATTGGCGTTTTTCACAACAGAGGGAGAAGAGGATGGAGTATGAGAGGCAATCTGAGAAGAGGCCAACAATAAACAATGTGATTAATATTTCCTTGAGGGAATTGACGACGATAGAAACAAGACTTTTAAATAAAGGCCTTTCTTTCGTCCCTCAGCAGAGATTTGACTTATTTGCCACTAACTAACTAGGAACCTTGGACTGCGATCTTTTTTTTTTTAATAAAAGAGAAGAAGATTGTATCACGGACCAAGGGGTAAGTGAGACTGTGATATCTGTGAACACTGATACCAATTTCTGTAAATTTAAACCTGCCTCTACTTTCTGTCCACCTTTGACACCAGTGTTACAGACTTTTGTTAAAAGTTGCGAAAGGGATTTGTTGGATTTGGATAGAAGCTTGCGGAATGGGGGTAAAATGTTACAAATAATTTAAGTACAGCAGAAAGATTTGCCATCAATGAATTGGGGAAGGACAAAAATATAACCATCAAGAAAGCAGACAAAGGGGGTTCAATTGTGGTAATGGATACAGATAAATATCTGTTAGAGGCAAATATGCAGTTGAATAATACAGCTTTTTATAAGAAAGTTTCTGTTGATCCAACACCAAAATATAAAGAACGAATTGATAATTATTTGGTGAAGGTTAAGGAAAAGGGGTGGTTAACTGATATCTTCTCATTTCTGAAAGTACATAATCCTATGAGAGCTTGCTTCTATATACTTCCTAAAATACTTAAATGCCTCATAAACCCTCCAGGATGTCCAATTGTATCAGAAAATGGCTCTTTAACTGAGCCCTTGTCACAATATATTGATTATTGTTTTAAACCCATAGCCCAGAATGTTCCCTTGTATATAAGTGATACAGGTGAAATACTGTCTGTGTTAGAGGAAATTGAAATTGAACAAAAGAGCCTATTTGTGACTTTGGATGTTGAATCTTTATATTCCAATATACCTCATGAAGGAGGTTTAGAAGCATTAGAGTTTTATCTGGATAGAAGGGATAGTAAGGTTCTGCCTACAGAAATGTTAGTCAATATGGCAGAGTTTGTACTGACATCTAATACTTTCTTTTTCACAGATGACCAGTATGTACAAGTTAAAGGGACAGCCATGGAGGCAACCTTTGCTCCTAATTTTGCAAATTTATATCTGGGAAAATGGGAAGAAGAGTTCATTAGGAACAGTGAGAATAATCTATTTAGAGATAAAATAGATATATATAGATGCTTTATAGATTATATATTTCTCATCTGGACTGGTACAGAAATGAACTCTTTGATTTTGTTAAGGATCTGGAACAAAGTAACAAAAATCTGCAGTTCTCACTATCCTTCAGTTCAATGCATATTAATTTTTTGGATTTGATAATTAAAAAGGATGGAACTGGGGTATAGAAACAGATCTGTATAGGAAAAATACAGATAGAAATACATTATTACAAGCAGACAGTAGTCATCCTTAGCATACTATAGCAGGTATTCCAAAACGGCAATTTCTAAGAATGAAAAGAAATTGCAGTACCAAAGTTATATATGAGAAAAGAGCAGATGAGTTGGAAGAGTGATTACTTGAGAGAAAATACCCAGTCAAGATTATCACTAGGGCAAGAGAAGAAGTAGATAACATGATAAGGTCAGAGGTCATGCATAAGACAGAAAAGAAAGAGAAAGGTGACCTTAGAATTCATTTTGTGAGTACATATAGTGCACAATCTAGTGAGATTGGGAAAATAGTTAAAAAACACTGGCACCTAGTGAGTTTAGATCCAGGCCTAAGGGATCTTAAGGATGTAGAGCCTAGATTGGTACATAAGAAAGGTAAAAGCCTGAAAGATAAATTAGTACATTCGGTACAACCTAAACAGGAACATACAAGAATGTGGTTGCAGGGTGTTTTAAGTGTGGAAATTGTAAATTTTGTAAATCCCTTACACAGAACAAACATTTTATTAACCCCAAGACAAAAAGAGAGACAAAAGTGAGAGGTTTCATCACCTGTATAACAGAAGGGGTCATTTATATGGCCACATGTACTTGTGGATGTTTTTATATAGGTAAGATGAAAAGAAAACTAAAGGAAAGGGTGGGTAAACACCTGAGAGCAATAAAGAATGGTGATGTTAAAAATGCATTGGCAGTTCATATGGGGAAGGTGAAAAACCTGAAAGAGCATGTTTGGTCTTTTGCAGGGATTGAAAAGCCCATAAAAAGCCCGGGGGTGACTACGATAATGTCTTGCTAAAGAGGGAACAATATTGGATTTTTGCTACAGGAGGGTCAGAAAGACCTGGGCTTAATGAAAGAATTGATCTCAAACCATTTTTAAAGAAATAATTTTATTCTGACTTATTGTGGTAAAAGGTTTAGTACAATTTGAACATATAGTTTTTGTATAAAGACACTTTACAGCAAGTAATTTGTATTAACCTACATTTTTCATTTATTTTATAGATGTCTCCACTAGCACTTGAATGCAAAGTGGATCCCCAAGAAATTGGAGTAGGACACTGATGTACAAAATAGTAGTGGTAAAAGTTAATATTAAAGCTAAATGATAAATATTGAATTTTTCATAATGCAATAATAATAGCTAATGTTTTAAATTGGTTTTATGGTGATTGCATAAATTTTATAATTAATGTTGTACTGGCACTTTAAGAACATCGAGTATTTAATGGCACATTTTGGTTGTCTGTCATTCCTATGATTAAGCGCCAGGGGACGTGAAATGCATTGGGAGTGTTTTGCTGTGAAGGAAATAGCTTTTTATGGAAGCAGGGTACACTTATTTTAAATAAAATGAAGCATTTTATATAGCACCACGAGAAAAAGTTCTCGCTTCATTTGTGAACACTGACAACCTTCCAGGCTGATTTTAAGGTTATATTCTGGTTGGTTAACTTGTGCTGGCATCTGTTTTCTTGCATATTTACTTGTTGTCGCCAAGCACAGTTCCCAGGTGCAGGCCTGTAACTTATTCTGAACTGCTTGAGATAAGGTTGACAAAGATTTAGTGATAATTAAAAATCTGTACTTAAAAGTCTGTTCACAGTTTGGACATGGGACTGACAGAGAACTGATAAATATGTTTTGTATGAATCATGGGGTTAAAGATTGTTGTGTACTGTCTCTGACTCTGTTCAACCTCAATATTAATGAAATATTAGAAAAAATGGGTAATAAGGATTTTCACTCATCATACATTGGTAATAAACAATGCCCATCCTGGCCTACACAGATGATTTGGCACTCATATATGTGTCTCCAGTAGGGCTCCAGTGGAAATTAGATGCTCTTGTTGAAACTGCATAAATTTAAAATTTAATCAACCTAGTCAAGCATTTGCAGCAGACTCGCCGAGAAGTGCAACCTAGGAAGCACTGAGTGAAGCCTGTAGTATGGGCTACCACCTACCAGAACTACAGCTCTGCGTCCATGCTTCAGATTTTATTACACATTATTGCACTCTGTGTGTGTAACTTATTGCATGGCTTCTAGCCTTTTAACAGATATTTTCGGGGCATTGTGAAGCTAACTTGGCAAGGAAGGGAGTGTGACCCAGGACAATATTTCCGGGTCACCTAGTACAAATATCTCACCCCTCTGCAAGCTGCTGTAAATGAGTGTTTTTACTGCCTTGCCTGTGCTGCATGACAGTTTTCTGTGTGGCAGTACAGAGAGCTGAAACACTCAGGAGCTATATTTGTTTGATTAAAAGGAGCATTTACAGCAGACTCACTGAGAAGCGTGACCCAGGAAGCACTGAGTGAAGCCTGTAGTACGGGCTGCCACACACCAGCACTACAGCTCTGCTTCTGTGCTTCAGATTTTATTATACATTATTGCACTCTGTATGTGTGTAACTTATTGCATGGTTTCTAGTCTTTTAACAGATATTTTTGGGGCATTGTGAAGTTAACTTGGCAGGGAAGGGAGCGTGACCCAGGATAATACTTCCAGGTCACCTAGTATAAATATCTTACCCCTCTGCGAGTGGGCAAGCATGAGCAGGGTGAGCACATGTTTCTGCATGTGGAGATGCACATAGAGACACGCGCAGAGACACATGCATTGGCGCATGTCTGGCATGTCCGGTGGGGAACGGTCAGGAATAAGGACAACTGCCCGAGTAAGAAACTGTGAAAACATAATAAAGGGTAAATACATATAGCATGGTGATAAAAGAAATAGTCCTAGGTTAGCAAGGAAAAACATATTGCAGTACAGTAAGCAAGATCTCCTTAATTGACTGTTACCATGGCATGTGTAGCAATTGACACAGTCGATATTATGCCCCTGACAAGCCCGAGTATTATTATAGCACAAGTGGAATCACCTGATCCATGTACAGAAATTAATACAAGCACTATTGTGGCCCAGACAAACACCAATAACATTATATTACCATCGGAGGCACTCGATTCGACAGGAACAGCCCCTGATATAATTATGACTTTGGATGGTGATGTGGGATTTAAATGTGTGGATTGTAAGATGTACCAACTAGCCAATAAAGAGATGATTAAGGGGGAATTTTGATGTTTGAAATGTGTATCCAATAGACAAATGGTCAGTGACTTACAGGACCTCAGCACCAGATTGGCTCGCTCAGACAAATCTCAAAACAACATGGAAATGAGACTCCAAAGTAAGGCCAAAGTCAGCCAGGACAACAAGATTTGAACAAACAAAGTAATAATGTCAGGCCAAGTAAAAGGAAATGCAGTGCTGAAACAGACAATAGTGACGATGATTGGACACTAGTTAAGGGAAATCCAAAGAAAAGAAGGGGTAAACAAATATACAGGCCACAACATGAAAATGAGGCCTGGATAGAGAATAGATATTCCCTATTAAACCATGACGAGTCATTGGGAACAGATAACAATGAACAAATATTACAGGTTATTGAAAAGGAGAACTTAATGTTTATCTCCAATAAAGAAATTGGTACTACATCAGTACCAGCAGAAACTAAACAGACCCCACAGTGGTAAGACCTTTTAGGGGAAAATATTACAAGGAATCAGGATATAGCCCCCTCCCCAATACAAACAATAGAACAAACCAGTGGCAATGTGTGGTTATGGGTGACTCTATCATTAGGTATTGTGATAGACCAATGTGTAACATGGGAAAACAAAATAGAACTATAAGCGCATATGGTGGTGCTAACATTTCTGACATAGCAGGGGAAGTGGATAAAGTATTAAAACACACAGTTAAAAACCCATTAATGATTATACATTCGGGGATAAATGATATACATAAGGCTCCACTACAGGAATTGAAAAACAGCCTCAAATCCTTAAAAAAGAAACTTTCTAACTGGACAAATAATATTTGTTTTTCCGAAGTACTACCAGCACCATGAATGAGTGTATACAAAAATCAGAAAATCAAACAGTTTAATAACTGGCTTAGACAATGGTGCCTTCAGAATAGCCTGAAATGTCTCACACATTGGGAACACTTTGAAAACAACCTTAGCCTGTATGGTAGAGATGGAATGCATTTGAGCAGAAGAGGCAGTGCTGTACTGGGGAAATTCCTTTCCACTCATGTCAATAAAAGTTTAAACTTTTAGCTGAGGGTGAGGGGCTTTTGTGAATGCAGGTCTTGCTGGAGAACCAATTAATACACATGGCAACATTGCTCAGAAAGTGAATAAAACTAGAAATATGAAAACTAAGAAAAAAGTGTTAAATATACTACTTACTAATGCAAGAAGTCTTAACATCATCAAAGGAAGAGAACTAGAGATTGTACTAAAGGAAACAAATATAGATATTGCTACTGTTTCAGAGACTTGGTGGAATGAAACAAATGTATGGAACAGGAATATATCAGGTTACAATTTAATACACAATGATAGATCTAACAGAAGAGGAGGGGGAGTGGCATTATATATTAAATATGAGATTATTTTCATTGAGGTAATTTCAGACACCCAGCAAGATTCTTCCAGCTAAATAATTTGGATTGAAATTTCTAGGCAAGACTCAAATAAGATAACCCTAGGTATTTGTTATAGGCCCCCTGATACCACAATACTAAATCATAACTACTTGCCAAACCACTTCCAAGAGCAAGCACAAAAGAAAGATGTTCTGTTAATGGGTGACCTGAATTTACCAAATATTGACTAAGTAAATTTAACTGTAAATAACCAGATGGAAAGTCCATTCCTTGATAGTATCTTAAGTAATGACTTCTCACAAGTAATAAAAGTACCTACCGGGGGGGGGGGGGCGAATTTATTAGAATTGGTTCGAATAAATATCGAACATATTGTAAAAAATATTAAGATGCTAGGACCCCTGCTCAATAGTAACCACAAGATTATTACTTTTCAATTAAATTCATACAAAGCCCCAGTCAAGGGAAACACAATAGTTAAGAACTACACCAAGGCTGACTTTGCACCCATTACTAGAAGGCTAGAGATATGGGAATGGAGAACATCACCAAACATTGACAATGTAAATCAGTTTGGGAAGAATTAAAACAATATCTGTTAGACCTAAAGAACAAATACGTCCCTGATAAAAAAAGTATACAATAAAAAAGGTAAAATACCAAAATGGTTTACTAACAAAATCAAAAAAGCAATTAATAAAAGAAATTCAACCTATAGCGCAATGAAAAAAGATAATAGTACATATAATATATCAAAATATAAAGTGGCCCTAAATACATGTAAAAAAAAGATAAGACAAGAAAAAATAAGGTAACATTTAAAATAGCCTACACAAAAGATAATGGGAAGGCATTTTATGCCTATGTTAACAAAAAAAAGTTGTGATAGAACACTAGGACCATTAATAAAGGATGAAAATGAAATCAGTGCATCAGAACCTATGGCTACAGTCTTTAATTATTTTTTTGCTTCATTCTACCAAATTGAAAAAAGTAACATTAGTACTAATAAAATATATAATGACAAAAATTGTTCGGCTAGAAATTTGATCATTAGTGGGAAAGAGGTTTTGAAGCAACTGATTAAAATCAATAATCATAAATCAGCAGGTCCAGATGGACTATGCACAAGGTTACTAAACGAAACAAGGTCACATATACAGTAGCTGCCCCCCTTGGCATTTCTATTTACCAAATCCCTACTGACAGGGGAAATACCGGAAGACTGGAGGAATGCTATTATATTACTGATATATAAAAAAGGTAGCAAATCAAATCTGTCCAGTTATAGACCTATCAGCCTTACATGCATTCTATGCAAAGTAATGGAAACTTTTATTAAAAATAGGCTAGAAACAGAGTTACTAAATAAGTCCTTTTCAGACAAAAACCAGCATGGCTTTAAAAGGGGCAGGTCATGTGCAACAAACCTGCTAGCTCTTTACGAAAAAGTCAGCCACACTATGTCAAATAACCAGCCAGCAGACATCATCTTCTTGGATTTTGAAAAAGCATTTGATAAAGTCCCCCCATGAATGTATAATAAATAAATTAAAATAATTAAATATTGGTACTTCTATGTTAGTTTGGATCAATAACTAGTTGAAGAAAAGGATTCAAGTAGTAAGAATAAGAGGTAGTATCTCGGGGAAAAGAGAGGTCAATAGTGGGGTGCACCCGGGTTCTGATTTGGGGCCTGTTTTATTCAACATATTCATATCAGATCTTGAAAACAGCATTAAAAACTGGTCCATAATTTAATTTGTATTCACTTGAAAAGAGAAGAATAAGAGGAGACATGTTACAGATGTATAAAGTTATTAGAGATCAGGAATTGAGAACTACCCTGGGTCTAAAACTATGTGATAACAAGAGTAGATTAAGATGCCACAGACTGCAGATACAGATGTTTCATTGTCATAACAATATTAGAAGAGGATTCTTTACCTATAGGCAGGGCCCCTGGTGTTCTGCAGCAGAATTTTCTGATTTCTGCGACAGAGCTGCTTGACTTCTGCGGCAGCATTTTCTGATTTCTGTGGAATGATTTATGCATTTCTCTGGCAGAATGCAGTCCTGTCATTGGCTAACTATGATGTGATGTCATCGATGACATAATATGCTGAGCATAGAGAGGAGGTGCTTCAGGATAAACGAGGTGGGAAAGAAAGCCTGACACTGTGGAAAAACAGTGTATTTATATGAAAATTCACCAAAAACAATGAATTTTGCGGCACTATATATATACTGTATTCTGCGGCATGATGCAAATTCTGTGGCAAATTCCACAACCGCAGAACCGCAGAATTCCAGGGGCCTTGCCTATAGGGCTGTAAGAGGCTGGAATTTGTTACCAAGGGATATAGTAGAGGCTAAAGCATTAAAAGACTTCAAAAAGAGACTAGACATATTCTTATTGGACTAAGGGGAATTAAAAGCCCTGTATTGGCAGAAGACAGGTATAATGGGCATGATGCCTTCTCCTGTCTAGATAACCTAGTATGAAAACCTAGTATAGTCAGTGGTAATTTTAACTCCAGTAAAATAAAACAAAACTAGTAAAATAAGATGATAACTGTGAAAGAATATGTTAATTTAGTGGCCTGTATTAGTAAGAATAGATAGTGGTCCAATCATATAAATGGTACCATAAGCAAGCAATAACACATGACGAGGTGTGGTTTATCACCTGATAAGAGCACACCCAGGGGTAATACTAAGGCATAAGGGCCTTGATACCCTTCATACTAGTGCTCTTATCAGGCGATAAACCACACCTTGGAGTGTTTTATTGCGCTTATAAAATGGGTCCCATTGTAAATAAAATTCTATTTTAAAAAAACTAAAATAAAGAGTGTTGAAAAAAAATTAGAATTTTATTTTAATACAAAAATTAAAAAAATAGTCCCTTAATCTGGTATGGTTTTCTTTGTAGATCAGTCACTAGAGGTCACTGTTATCTGTGTTTGTATAGGGTGTCTGCCTGTTTGTCCCCTCTCTGTTGTCTCTCACACTAGCAGCATGGCAGGTGAAGCTGTATAGCTTGCCAACCCTTACAAGCTATAGAACTGTTTATGTAGCAGTGTCTGTATAGCTGTCATTCACAGCATTCTCAAATATCACCGTGACCATTACCGTTCGTTTCCACATACTGTAAAGTCAGTGAAACACATACTAAAACAAAAACATAGAATCCATCCCTACAAACTGCACAATCAATGTAAAAGCAGTTAGTTTCATTACCCTGACCGTCCATTGCGGTTTGAAAACAGCAAAGTGATAAGCCTGTCTACGGTGGCCGCTGATGGATACGCTCGGTCGCAGTGAAGCTAGCCATTTAGCAAATTTTTTTTTTTTAAATAAAACTGCACCAAAATAAATAAAATATTTGTTAAATGGCTGGCTTCAGTGGGAGCGAGCATGTCCATCAACGGCCACCGTAGACAGGCTTATCACTTTGCAGTTTTCAAACTGCAATGGACAGTCAGGGTACAGAAACTAACTGCTTTTACATTGATTGTGCAGTTTGTATGGATGGATTCTGTGTTTTTGGTTTACTAAGTACCTCTCTGAATTTACAGTTTATGGAAACGAACTGATAACTATCACGTTTTTTTCGGCAGGTTTCTCTGTGATGTTGGGAAGGACAGCTATACACTGGCAGCCAGCAGCAGACAAGCAGTGAAATTAAAAACAGGTACAAAGTCGAAAGTCCTATTAAAAGTAAAATGCAGCTTTGCACTTGGTGGGGGGAGTTGCAAGGAAGGAGGACGGCTGTTTGTCCGCAAGGGAGGAGAGCAATCAGCGAGAGAGCCCAACAGAATTTTTTTCTTAACTGGTACGCATGGATCTCTGGCTGCACTGCGTCTTGCTTGGCATAACAAGTACCAGTTGCCATATATATCAGCTGATAAGGACGCTACTACTGGTACTTGTTAGCCAATCAGGATGCAGGCTCTCTCTTGCCCTTTTTATAACTTACATTAAACAGATTGCAGTCAGACTTCATAGATTCAGTAAGAGGTATGGAGGTAACACCGTAATTCCTATGATAAATGCAATAAAAGCTAAGTTGAAAGCCCAGCCAGGCTGTGTGTAATGCAGAGTTCCATCAGCAGAATTCATGCTGAATAGTAAATCCACTTCCAAAATGCTTTTTAGAATTTATTGTTTATACTGTGTAATTTCCCCCCAAATTGTTATGTAAACTATGGAACAATAGTCTATGGATATGGAAAATGAATCTGCACATTATACTTACACAAGTGTCAAGACAGCAGGGAACTATGTTGTCCGTATTAAGATGTCCCTTTATGACATGTACTATTTAAGTGAATCTTCATTAAGAACATAGTCTCCCTGAATATCGGTAGTCTCCTGCCTAAATGTGCCCAGTTTGAAGCCTGGGTTGAAAACCATCTGGCCAGTGCAGTGGTAGAATTACTGCATGTGGCGCTGGTGACCTGGGTTCGGAAACAGACTCAGGTTGCCACAGGGTTGTCTGGGAGGAGGTGAATAGAGTGGCGATTGCATGCTGTCCACCTCTGGGGGGGTCAGCATCCCAGTTTGAGGTGCTTGGGTGCCCCTTTACTGGAGGTGCCATGTGGGTATTAGGGGGCATATCAGATGCTTGCCATGTTCACGCTGTTGTATTACTGCACACCACGTCCCCATAGCTCAGTGACAAAAACCTTGTTGGACAAAGTGAATGATGCCCCTGTCATGCTGTCACCTAATTTAGCTGAACTGAGGCACCCTGCCTGAACACTGAGAGTGGCATCAGAAGGGGTAACAGGAGGGACCCCAGAAGCCCCTCCTTGGGAGAGGTATACCAAGGAGGAACATTGGGTGGTGGCTGGCCCCGGTGTTGTTGCGATGGTGGCTGTGAGTGTGATGAGGGGCAGAAGGGGGGCCATCCTGGCTATAAAAGCATAGTATAGAAAAAAATAGAAGCCTGGGTTGAGTTAGTGCAGCCAGATGTTATCTGCCCAACTGAAATGACTCAGTCTACATATACAGTACCCAATGCCACTATCTCATTGCCAGGCTTCTTTATCTTCAGGAAGGATAGAATAGGCAAGCGAGGTGGGTACTGCCTTATTTACCTCAGATCAGACTGCAAGCCTCTAAAATTGTGATCAAAGACCTAACCAGAGTCTGTGAATGCTTAACAATAAAGTATTTGATAAGGTGAGATCACAAATCTCTTGTAATCCTGTCTGTATATATCCCACCAATCCCACCAGCTAAACAGAATCTGGGCACAGAGTCACTTACTCACTACTTCAAGAAACTCAGTCAGAACTGGGAATAAGTTGTTACTGGTGATTTTAACATCACTTGGAATGTTAAGTCTAGCACAGATTGTAGGGGTATACCCCCCTGACATCGACACCAACACAGTGACCTACAACCTGTTGACAAAATTGACAGGTTGCCAACAGGTCGCTGTGTTGGTATGCCTAACACAGGGGCACACTGTCTCCAGGTCCTGCACCCCCTCCCTGATTCAACTCTGACTGGAGTTGATAATCATAATTATGGGTGGTGCAGAGGGCAGAGCCCCTTGAATGGGAAGTGTGGGGGGCAAAGTTCCCCAATGAGAAAATGGGATGTGGAGACACAGGGGTTTATGTTAACTGCAACTTGCAGTTGACATAAATGCTGTAGGTGAGATGCCGGTAGACAAAAGTGTTGTTGAACCAGCATTGTAGTAGTAGTAGTAAATCATTTTTTATTCGTGAGAATAAAGAATACATTCAATTGAGCTGAGCTCATTTCCAATGAAGTTCCATATCAAAATACAAGGACCTAGTTACACATTAATACATCACAGAGCCGATTACAGGGATAAGGTGTCCAGCCTGTTTTTCACACAAATGGTCACTGAGCACACTAGGACCAATTATGAAGAGGGCACCATGGTGCTACTCAACTGGGTATTAGTTAGACACCCTGATAGGGTTTAAGGTGTCAGAGTTGTGCAAGCTACTCTAAGTGACCACTGCCCAGTGCAATGTCTATGGGCAGTTAAACAGATCATGTCACCCCTGGATCACATTCAGCTGAGTTCTAAACAAAATGGAGGTGCCTGAATTCAAATCTTATTTGGCCCAAATTGATTGGAACTCATTAGATGCTATTCCCAATATTTACTCAGCTCTAGAATTATTTGTCACTGAGTTCACACATGTCTGTGATAAATTTGCATCTTTACAAAATGTATGGCAAGAGGAGTACTGTTGGAATGGTTCACCCCCCCCAAACTCTCCTTGCCTGCATGAGGAAGAGAGACAGTCTATGGGCACTGGCCAGGGAAAGAGGTTCCCCTGTCTACCTGAAAAGGTACAAGGAAGCCCACAATAAGCACACCAGTATGATTAGAAAGGCCTTCTGTAAGGACCAGCAGATCCAGAACTGGAACAATGGCAAAAGATTCTGGGACAACATCTCAGAGCTCCTAGGCAAGAAAGTTAAAACCTCTCCCCAGATGCTCATAGTGGAGGGTCAAGAGATTCTTGATCCCACTGAAATTGCCAGTTACTTTAAATCCATTTACACTGCCAGCTTTAAAGCACATCAACCCATGTGCAAGGGGTGGATGCACTTCAAAGTCGGCAGTGTTGACACTTTCGGGAGTGTACTAGGAGTGCTTCACTTCCACTTTCTGAAGTGACTCCAGAGAGAGGATGTGTATTGGAGTGAGCTACTTGACAACGCACTAACCTGCCATGTAGATACTCCATAGCGCTTGCTCCAATTCAAAGTCTCCACTTCTAGCAACCTCCAGTGACTCCCCACCAGATCTCAATACTTGGAATGCGATAACTGGCATGCCCGAGTTCAGCTAAAGTAAGTTTTGGGCAGCAAATAGAAAGCTGAACTCAGGAAAGAGCATAAAATAAAAACCAAGGGCTACAAGTATTCAGAATTAGGGTTGGAAACTGTGATAATGTGAAGCTGGGCATGAGCGAATACATATGCATATCACAAAAGTGAAGGTACTGGACTTCAGGAGGGCTGATTTTGTCAAAATGGGAGACTGCCTCAGAAAAGCGCTACCAAACAGGCAAGAAGGTGTGGTGGAGCTGCAATGAGGAAACATCAAAACTGCCATCATAGAGGTAACAAGCCATTGTGTGAAGCAAATAAACAAATCAAAATGAAAGAAAAAACCACTATGGTTCTCAAAAGATGTGGCAGGGAGGGTAAGGGAGAAAAAGATAGCATTCAAGAAATATATGGAAACACAGAAGGAGCAGAACAGAGAACTGTACCAGTTAAAACAGAAGGAAGCGGTGAAGGCAGTCAGAATAGCAAAGGCCCGAACTGAGGAAAAGATAGCCAACTCGGTTAAGAAGGGGGATAAAACCTTTTACAGGTACATTAGGGGGCAAAGAAAGATGAAGGCAGGGATACTGAGGCTGAATAAAGAGGAAGGTGGTTGGGCAGAGAGTGACAGTAAAAAAGCAGGGATACTGAATGAATATTTCTGCTCAGTATTCACAATGGAAAAGCAGGGGGAGAGACCTAATCCAGTCAATAGAAGCACTCTGGATAGGGGGGTTGATATTAGTCCTTTCACAGAAGAAAGGGTTCTGAAAGAACTCATAAAACTGAAGGTGGATAAAGCAATGGGTCCTGATGGGATTCACCCCAGAATTCTAAAAGAACTAAGGGAAGAACTAGTAACACCACTGACTACCCTTTTTAATAAATCATGGGAGGATGGTGTGGTACCTGAGGACTGGAGGAGGGCGGATGTGATTCCCCTTCAAATAAGTGGGAGCAAAACAAAGGCAGGAAACTACAGACCTGTCAGTTTGACCTCAGTGATAGGGAAAATGATGGAATCACTTCTGAAGGAAAGAATTGTTGAATACCTAGAGGTCAGTGGGGCACAGGACCCAAGGCAGCATGGATTCAAAGCAGGAAGGTCATGTCAGACAAATCTAATTGATTTCTTTGACTGGGTGACCAAAGTAGTAGACCAGGGAGGGGCTGTGGACATGGTCTGCCTAGACTTTAGCAAGGCATTTGACACAGTCCCACACAAAAGATTAAAAAATAAATTAGCCAGTCTGGGAGTGGGTCCCAGGGTGGTAGCCTGGGTAAAACACTGGCTGGACAACAGGACACAGTGGGTAATAGTAAATGGAGTCCACAGTGAAGAAAGGAGGGTTATTAGTGGGGTACCGCAGGTTTCAGTACTGGGGCTGGTCATTTTTAATGTCTTTATAAGTGACATTGCAGAGGGACTGGAGGGGAAGGTATGTCTCTTTGCAGATGACACAAAGATCTGCAACCGGGTTGGTACACAAGGTGGGGTGGAAGGGATGAAAAGGGACTTGGCAAGGTTGGAGGAATGGTCAAATGTATGGCAGCTTAGATTCAACACAAATAAGTGCAAAGTAATGCACCTGGGAAACAAAAACCCAGGGCAAGAGTACACAATGGTGGGTGGTGGTGAGATACTGACAACAACAAAAATGGAAAGGGACCTGGGGTAGTCATATCAGACAACCTAAAGGTGGGCCAGCAATGTGAGAAGGCAGTAAGGAGGGCTGGGGGGATACTGGGCTGCATAGGGAGAGGCATCACAATAGAAAACAGGATGTTGTTGACCCTCTGTACAGACAGCTGGTAAGATCACATTTGGAGTACTTTGTACAGTTCTGGAGACCCCATCTCCACAAAGACATGGACAGGGTGGAGGCTGTCCAGATAAGGGCAACCAAAATGGTACAGGGTCTGCACCAGAAGATATATGAAGAAAGTCTAAAGGAGCTTAAGATGTATAGCCTCAAAGAAAGGAGGGAGAGGGGAATGATAGAAACTTTCAAATACCTCAAGGAAATCAACAAAGTCCAAGAGGGTAGCATCTTTCAAAAAAGATGTGCAAGAACAAGGGGCACAATTTGAAGATAGAGGGAGGACGGCTCAGAGGTAATGTGAGGAAGTATTTCTTCACAGAGAGAGTTGTAGATGCATGGAACAGCCTTCCTAAGGAGGTCATAGAGTCAAAAACAGTGGGGGAATTCAAGAATGCATGGGACAGACATAAGACAATTCTGGTGGGGGGGTATGAGGAAGTAGGCTGTTGGTTAACTAGGATCTGATCTTATCCATTAGGTAGGGAAATGGGCAGACTAGGTGGGCCAAGCAGTCCTTATCTGCAGTCAAATTCTATGTTTCTATGTTTCTGAGTCTCTGTATGCACCAATAGCCTGCCACCCCCAACTATGACTGTGTATGGGGCCCCTGATAGGTGTTCCCAGAGGAGGGGAGTCTTGGGTGCTCCACAGCTAGTCTACTTCAAGTTGTCCCTTGGAGGACAGTTATTCAGCTGTTTGCTTTCTTGCCAGTACATTGAGGTGGTGCTTGCCAGTAGCCATTAATGTTGCATGACATAGCACTAAGCCCTAAATAGATTTAGATAAATATAGAGAACCAGGACAGCTCCTGAAAAGCAAAAGAATAAAACTTAAGGGAAATTATGTAGCTTACATTTAGGTGGGGGATATCAGAGACCCTCCTTACAGGCCATCCTTGTTGGGATCCCCCAAAACTGTAAAGCTGGCTCTGAATTATTTATATATACATGTGCTGCAGAACTTTAAAGCTTGCTGCAGAATTTGACCTAACAGTGCCACAGAACGTCAGAGTCCCTGCCACAGAATTTACAACACTTTGCCACAGAGGAGAGGGGGCCTTGACAGTAGCCTTCAAAAACAGGGGCAAGTGGAACCAAGAGAGGACCTAGTGGTCAAAAGGGACATCCATCAAGCGGAGGAAGAGATAGAGATGAGGGGAAAGGAGGAGGTAGAGGGGAGGCAGGATGTCAGGAGGAGACCAGGAGGCATTGGTTAGGAAAAGGAAGTGGAGGCAGGAGAGGCACAGGGATGGAAGAGGAGGCAAGGAGTGGGGGAAGGGGGAAGAGGGAGAACTACAAGTGAGAACAGGAGAGGGAGAAGAAAGAGAGTTAGAGCAAGGGAAAGAGGGAGTCAGGGGCAGTTACAGGCGGGAGCAGTGTATTCATGTAGGAGACTGGAGAAGGAGTGGATAGAGGTGGCAGAGCAGATAGGGAGATGGAGGGAGCTCCAGAGTTTGGGGAGTCAGAAGGGAAAAAGTAGCTTGTCCAACTGAGGTATGCCTAAGCAGGAAAGTTGGAGAGCGGAGGTTGGAACTACGAAGGGAGTAGAAGCAGGGACCCTGGTTTTCCATTTTTACCGGTAACACCGGTAACAATCACGGAATCCTGCTTGGTTTGGGGATTTTGAATTCTTGTACCGGTGCCTCACGGAAATTGCATGTCACTGCACAGAATCTCTAAGATTTCTGCATCTTTTTAAATTTTTTTTATTTTCTCTTTCTATGTCCCCTTCTCACATCAGTCTCCACTTTTCAGAGATTCCCTAGGCTGGGTACCCCCTAGCTTCACACCCAGGTAATGCTCAGGAGCTCCTGTGGGCCTGCCCCTATCCTGCCTGGATTTTACCCCTCCCCAGGTGGGAAGGGAGGTGACCCCAGGTCACCCCCTCCACACTCCCTTAGTGTGTGTCATGCAGTTCAGTGGGTCCCTCATGGAGCCTGGTTATGAAGTCTAGGGCACCTGGGTCCCTTCTGCCAGTGGCCGATGTGGGGTCATTGTTCCTGGTTTTCTGGTCTCTGTCACTGAGGGCACCGGCACTAGAGGAGATCCAAGGAGGTAGGTCACATAGAGACATGCCACTGCTCCAGATCCTGGCTAGAGTCCTCCCTTCTTGATCACTCTGCAGCACCATTGCACCACCACCCGTGGATACACAGGTGGTGGTAAAGCAGCAGAACCTGCAGCCTACCCTCCCTGGAGGAGGAACACAGTCCCCCAGGTGCTCGATCCTACTCCCCTGGCCAGATCTCCAGCAACCAGAGTTCGCTTCTGACTCTGGGTCACTGGCATTGCAAGCAATACTGCTACCACAGCGCCAACGGGCTGACCCAGATTTCAGCATGTTAAAATGAATGCTGCTGTGCTTTGCATTCTTTCTGGTTTGCTGCATATAGAGTCAGTAAGGAAATCACCCACACTGCTTTGTTGTAATCAGCCATTCAGTTTAACCACCCATGCCTAGTGGTTAGAGTAACAAACAGTGATTGAACTGGGTACATCCAGCAAACTTGGGTTTGATTCCCACAACCTCCACTTGCATACTGTGTGACTCCAAGCAAGTCACTTAACCTCCTCAGTGCTTCTAGGTCACTCCTGAAAACAGACAGTTCTGCCTAATGGGCCTTACCTGCTTTACAAAGAATATAAAAAATACCAATATATGTTTACTGCATCATGGAATAGTAGTCAGGGTACTATGTAATTTACTTGAGTTTTACTTGGTCTGCAATGATTTTGTATAGGTGAAGATAAATGTTCAGATACATTTTATGTGTTTTATAAGCTTGTTTTTTAGTTTTTAGTCAGGTTTTTATTGTATTCTTTGCATATGAGCATCTAGGTTGTAGATTGCTAAATGCAGGATCACTGTTACCAACTAGCTTATTCAAGTTTATAATCAGGAGTAGGGCCATCCACAATCCTCAGTTGTTTGAATGAAAACTAGTCTGAATGAAAATATGTTCACAAAGAAGAAATTGCCTTACTACTTATTAAAAGACTTCACAATTAGCACCCCATTTAGGTGAATTGGATCATTTGCACCTTTTCTCCCACATGCTGTTTCAGTCTTTGTGACAACGCAAAGTTTTCTGATAGACTGCTTCAACAAAAAGCCAGTGTTAAGTATTTCAGTCTACTTATGTTTGGGCAGTGGATTTTTGAAAGCACAGTCAATGGCATACAGAAGGTAAGACCCCAGGGGCTGTATGATGCTGGTGGACAAAGTAGTGCTCAATTCACATCTGAACAATGACATGAAAACTGGGAGACACCCTTTTCATGGACACCAAGTAAAAAAAAAAGCATCCACATGTCTGGGAGATGCATGAATCCATTTCAAGGTCCTCCACTAATCACTTGTGGATTTTTTTGGTGAAAACACTTTATTTCAAAGATTCAAATTCAAGCAGTTTTTTTTTTGCTCTTCCTACCCCCTGGCCATCCACTCCTTCAGGCCTGCCAAGGCCCCCTAGCACTGCTGCTGAGTCCTGACCACCATCCACTGCCCCTTACTGCTGTGCTACCAGGTAACTCAAAGTAACCCCTCATTGAGTGGGCTCCTACCCATGTGGGTGGCTACCAGGAGAGGAGAATTGCCCCAAAGAGCTTTCTGTGTATCCTGGACATGGCAGGGTCAGAACGGACAAATGTCTGGTGCTTACAGCTTATGGAGGGACCAACAGCTGTCCTTCGGTTGGTCAGCGGGTGTTTTCCCATTTTCTTGGGAGCGTGACAGGACACATGATGTCAAGGCACAAGCTGATGTCTGTCACACTCCCTCCTGCAGTGAGGGCTGACATGTTGTGCCTCTGGCCTCCACCAGGGGCCAGCAAATGCTGAGCCATGAACCCAGCCTCTCTCCCAGGAGAAGATGAGTGGTCATTGAACACTCAAGCCTTCACCCACCAGCTGGCCCTCCAACACCCAAGTCTGTTCCCTAACCCTCGTCAGCAGTGTCACAGGCATAAATCCAATTCAGGCAGTTAAATTATAGATAGGAAAAAACAAAGGTAGTCCACCTTAGCGGTGATGGTTCAGTTTAATTCACAGCTGAGTTCTAACAAGCAAAGAGACCAAGTCATTTGTATCTTGTGGATGTGGGGTGTGGGTGTTGAAGAAAGGGGATCATAGTGCTGTCACTACTGCCATCACCCCTGAGGGATGTGGACTGCATTGTTGATACTGCTATCACACCGAAGGGGTGGGGGGCTGTAGTGCTTCTGCCATCACCATTGGTGGATGGGGAATGTAGTACTGCTGTCATCCCGCCTGAGGGATTGGGGCCATAGTGCTGATACTGCCATCATACCCCAGGAAGGTGAACGTAGTACTGCTGCCATCACACCTAAGGGTTGGGGGCCACAGTGCTGCTGCTTCTGTCACACCTAAGGGAGGGAGGTCATAGTGCTGCTGCTGCTACCATCACACCAGAGGGATGGGGCCGTAGTGCTGTTGGTGCTGCCATCGCACCTGAGGGATGGGGCCATAGTGCTGCTTCCATCACACCTTAGGGATGGAGGCTGTAGTGTTGCTGTTGCCATCACATCTTGTACCTAAAATAACTTTAAATTGGTACAAGGATGGAAGGATGTGTAGTGGAGGTCAACATTGCTAAAATTCACATTAGCAGAGTTAAAAAATTGTTAAATAAAGTACACAAAACCAAACACCGGTAAAACCGGATTTTAGCTTAGCAGACACCGGTGACAATAGCGTTTTTTACAATGTGCAAAACGGAATATGCCCTTTCTTAATCCCGGTAAACCAGTGTCCCTGAGTAGAAGGAGTTAGAAGAGGAGGAGAGAAACAAAGAGAGGTAGGACTGGAGGGAGCTCAGCCAATGCTTAATAATGAGGGAGGGCTGGCCCGGTGGTGCAGAGGGTTGAGACGCTGGACTCCACACCTCGAACCACGCCGGCGACCCAGGTTCAGGAACGGACTCGGGTTGCTGGGGGCTGGCAGGGGAGGAGAGGATTGAGCATCCAGAGGACTGCTCTCCTCTCCTGGGGTGGGTTGGGGAAAGTGTTTCGCTCTGTAGTGGCCCCTGGTGGAGACCGGAGGCACTACAAGGATTGTCACAATGTGGGCTCTCCAGGAAAAACGTGAAAGATGACATGTCTTCGACCGGATGATGGCAGCCCCACCTCCCCCCCTCCTCTCTGCCGCGAAGCATCCAGGGCTGCAGTATCCACACTCCGCCCAGAAGCAAGAGAGTGCTTAGGCACTCTAAACTCCCCTCCCCTCCCTGTCTCCCTCTCTGGGGCGGGGGGGCCCCCTCAGCCAAGGGATACACCAGGTCAGCGGAGTGTTGGAGCAGCAAGATGGCAGGTCTGCAGCATAGGAAACAGCAGGACTGGCTACCAGAAAGAGTGGATGGAACGTGCCCAGTAGGCGGGATAAAAAAATAAATTAATAAAATAATGAGGGAGGAACCATGAACAATCCATCTGGCTTCATGAGAGGTAAGGGGGAGGAAGGAGAGAGAGAGAGAGAGAGGTGTAGAGGTGGCAGTGATGGGTCGAGGGGGCAATCTAGGGCAAACCTACAGAATGAGTGGTAGAAGGGGTCCAGTCTGGTCAGGGTAGACTTTGTGGTGCTACCATAGATAGTGTTGCTGTAGTCAAAGAGGGGGAGAATCATTCTCTGTACAATGGCTCTGCTTGCCAACAGAAGGATGCACCCAGGGTTCCCATACAGTGCACCAAATTAAGGGGGAGCATTTTGTGTATGGAATTCACGTGAGCGAAGTCTAGGTAACAGTCGAGCCACACCCCTAGGTACTTGAAAGAAGTAACGTCTTCAAGGGTAGACCCATCCAGGGTGTGGAAGGTAGACTGGGCTGGAAGTCTAGAGAGTTTTTACCTGGTTCCCAAAGTCATAGAGACTGTTTTCTTTGTGTTTAAAGAGAGCTGATTAGAGCAGAACCAGTGCTGGATATTGGTGAAATCCAGCTGAAGTCTTTTTGTCAGATCAGTGAGGGAGGAGCCGGAGGCAAATATAACAGTATCGTCAGCATACATATGAATGGATGCAAATGCACATGCAGAGGGAAGGGTATTTAAAAAGATGGAGAAGAGGATGGGTCCAAACATTGAACCTTGGTGGACGCCAGTGTGAAAAAGGGGGGGCAGGGAGTTGCCAGTTTTAACAGTTTGTGTTCAGTCTATGAGGTATGAATGGAACCAATCTGTGGCTCGGGAAGATCAACCATAAGCTCCTAGTTAACAAACTCCTTGACTTGGGTTTGTCATAGAACACAGTCAACTGGTTCTTCAGCTATCTCATCAATCTTTCCCAAAGTTTGAAGATCGATGCATCCTTGTCTAACATTAGGGGAGTATCTATCGGTGCCTACCAGGGCTCCATCTTGGGCCATTCTTATTTGGTCTCTTCATAAATCAACTGCCTGATATTTATAAGACAGCCTATGTACTCCTCTATGCCAATTATGCTGTCATCTATTCCAAAAATGCTGACCTTGACAGCCTCACCTCTACTCTCCAAAGTAACTTCAGGTCACTAGAATGTTGGCTCCCCAACAACAAACTGGTCCTGAGTTACAAAAAACAAAGCCAATGCTCTGCTCTGACCTCCCATAGAAGAGGAAATTCAATACTTTTTCATCCAATACAGACAGAAACAAAACCTTCAACAGGTGGAGACTTTCAAATATCTTGGAGTAACTCTGAATGACACCTTGGGCCCAAATTTCAAACAATCAGGAATGGTGCATGTGCTTCTACCAGTCAGGAATGGTACAAGGGGCAACTTGAACCACACTGTGTGCCATTCCCACTTTTCAGATGCAATTTGTGCTGGGGGGAGCTGTCTGTGCCAGATGATCGTGCACCACACTTGTGGTGGATGCACAGTTGCACCCTGGTGGACAGGGACTTGCACCGCGGTGGTGCTGCAGTATCCTCATATTAGATTTCCAATGAGCTATAATGGGTGTAGGGCTCAACAGGGTTTTGACCAGCCTGAATCTGATCTAACAATCCAAGCACCACAACTCAAGGCAGATCTGGGTGGGGGGGGAATCCTATGTGCCCCTGTTGCAGTCGTATACCCTTTGCCATCCCAGCCCATGGATCCGACTGGCCTCAATGCCTACCAAGTACCCCCTTGGTGCCATGATCTACCAGGTCCTGAGAGAAGCAGGGCACACCTTATCTAACAAACTCTTGGATAAGGACCAACCCATGGATGTCTGGCATTATAGGGCAATGCCTGTGAGACACAGTGTCAACCCCCCCGACACAGTGACCCATTCGTGACAAGAGTGACCCTTCCCTCCATCCTTGTTGCATTGTCCCTTTCCAGTTCACCTGATATGTGGCATACAGGTATGGTCCCCACACACCACATAGCAGAACATTGCCTACCCTGTGCCCATCTGGGCTACTCCCAAAACATACCCCCATCCTCCACCCCACATAGCACCTCAATCCCCCTTTTCTCCCAGGATCCCAGGACTGCTGCATGTCCCCAGCACCCTAGGTCTCCCCATTGCCCTGCCCTGTGATGTACCCATACCCACTTCACCCAACCCACGTAACACCCCAACTCCCATACTCTGCCCTATTCAGGTGATTTACTATTCCCGCATAGCTCCCCAGCTCCCTACTTCTCCATCGGGTACACCTACACAACAGTGGGTACAGATACTGGATGGATATTGTGCCCTCTCAACCACAATTTCTGCAGGGGTGGGCTGGCTACTCTGAGGCCTAAGGGTAATGGCTGCCTCCATCAAACCTCTCCCATGCACCACTTGTTTGGCACACAGGAGTGGTTGTGGCAAGTCCATGGACTTTGAAGCCGGGACCCCACTTCTACTAAAATTAGGTGCAGTGTCCATAGCGTACTGGCAGTCAACACACGCTGCTGTTTGCCACAGCTTGCATTGATCTATGGTCATCTTTGAAAATCTGGCCCTTATCTTTTGCCCCCCCATGTTGACAATCTGGTGGCCACAGTTAACAGAAGACTGGGTGCCCTGTACCGTAAGCAAAAAAATCTCACTCAGGATGCTAGATGCCTTATTGTGGCCAGCTCTGTTCTGTTAGTTGTAGATTATGGCCTCCTTGCCTCCGCAGCTGCCTATGACACCATGCTAAATAGAGTAATGCTGATATATAATAAGACATGCCTCTTTCTACTTGGTACAGATATCTGCACTCGTAGTTGTAACCTTTATGCACTCACTAACTGGCAACCTTTAGTCAGCAGACAGAAGTTCCAGACCTGTTTGCTAGACAAAAAGGCACTTCTCGGTCCAACACCTCCTGCTTTAACAAATTGCTTCTGTACTGTCTTCAACAATATAACACCAGGAACATGGCCAGCAGTGTCCTTAAGCCTCCTTTCTGGCATACTCTGCTGGACAAGTGGTCATTTGCTGCATGGGCTGCTAATTGGTTAAATGAACTGCCTGATACATGGCTGAATCAATTTAAGAGATCTTTGCAGTCTGCCCTTGCAGTCCAATGCAGCTGTTACCGTTACACTATTTTAATTAGTTTTCTCTCTGTACATATCATGTCACTTTATATACAATGCTCTGCATAGATGTTTTCAAAACTGTATGTAATTGTTCTGTCTTAAGTGTTTTTGAGTCTGACTCGACTGCATTTCCTCTGAAACTAATTAGTGTTCTTGTAATGTTTTTGTGACTACGTATTTGATGTAGAATCTTTGTAAAGGAATGAAGGTATGTGTCTAGTTTATTTTAAATGTGGCAGTGTTGTAAATACCACCTCCAAGGGCAAAGAGTTACACATCCCCACTATTCATTGTGTAAAATAGTTTTTTTCTTTTATTAGTTTTCAAGTTGGCTGATTGGAGCTGTTTACTGTGCTTTTGATTCGAGGCTGTGGTTAACCTGAAAGTGATTTTCATTTCTGACATTAAACTTTTGTCTGTATGAAGCATGTACATTAATAAAATATTTTAGTCGCTCTTTTTAAGCTGTTATGGTTAAGTGCTTTTAATCTGTGCTCCTAGTCTAATGTTGATTAGACCATGCATCATTCTGGCAGCTTTGAACTGAACTCTCTGTATGTATACATAGCTGGTTTTAGGCACCAGCAAACCCTACTTTTGCTGTGGTACCCCCTGCACATGGGGGTGGGGGGCAACCAGAGCAGTTTTAGTTTGTAAAAGTTTGTTTTTTGTTTAGTTTTTTTTATCTTCTTAAAACAGCAATAAAAGGCTGTGCTACTCCTTCTGATGAGGCATCATGATGTCACAAAATGTCACATCAAGCTATATGATCCAGCCAATAAGAGGCAGATGGGCAGCAGTGGATGAGAAGAACAGCCTCAAGGAGTATCACTGCTGTGTCCCCCTAACAAATTATAAATACACCATTGGTTGTAATGAAACAAAAATAAAATGTTGCACTTAAGGACCACAGTCAAGCACATGGGATGAAGGTCATTAGAATTGGGGGACCCTATGACTTCCCTAATCCCATTGGGGGCCCCTAAAACCCTAAAGTGTGCTACATTTCCAGTGCTGATTCCTCCACCAAAATTATTTATTTAGTTTTTTGTTGACCAGGTAAGTGCTCTAGAAAAATTCTTGCCTATTTTCAGGCATGACCTGGGGGAAGGGGATACAGATGAATGTTAACTGACCTTGAACCAGATTAAGCTGTTTAGGAATTAAGAACACTAACCCCTTAAATTTCTTACATATGTATTGTAAAGGGATAGAAAGGGATAGTAGAATTCTTTCATGACTGCTGATAACGTGCCTTTTATTGTGTTAGTTATGAAGTTAGGTTTGTTTTAGGTGGTTTTATAGTGTCCTTTACTTTTAGTCAGAGTTGATGATACTGCAGTCTCATTCAGACTCTAATCCCTTTAGTGGTTCACCCTGTGATGTGCAGTTAATAAGTGTATAATTTTTGCCAAAGTGCATCATCACGCATTTATTTGTGTTGACTGTTAGTCCCCATTTCTTTGCCCAGTTACCCAGTCTTTGTCAATCCATTTGAAAACCTGTACTATCTTCTACTGTTTCATCCTTACCCTCAATCTTAGTGTCATCTGCAAATTGTGCACATTTATGTGTTGTGCCTTGCCCTAAATCTGAAATAAACAAGTTGAACAGAACCGGTTCCAGCACTGATCCCTGTGAGGCACCACTTCCAACCCTTCCTTCAGTACATTTATAACCATTAATTCTGACTTTTGGTTTCCAATTACCAGTAGCGTAGCAAATTCCCAGAGGTCCTGGGTGCAAGGCGATGTTACAGGGCCCCTCCCCAGTTTTGAATAAACATCAAAATTATGATTTGGGCCCCTCAAACCTCATGGGCCCAGGTGCCACTGCACCCCCTGCACCCTTGTAGCTATTCCCCTGCCAATTACTTAGCCAATTTGTGACCTATTGAACCAAAAGACTGCTGATGTTGATAGATTTAAGTTTCACTATTAGTTTGTCATGAGGAACCAAATCAAACACATTCTTAAAAGCTATGAAAGCTATGTGTGTTGGTATACCCTGGTCTAGGGTTTTTGTGAAAGGTTTGTTTACGTACACATACGTAAACCATAGATCACTAATCTGCAGTTTTAAAAAGCAAAATTACCTCTTTCAAAATTTCAGAATTCCACTTCTAATGGAATTTCACAGAATTTGGCTGAATTTCCAAAATCCTGCACAGCTCCAATGCACGGGCTGTTATGTTTTGTTGAGATTGAAATATATTAAAACTAGAAAAAATGGAATCAATGTTAACACATGTAGCTCTTTCCTTTTATATCAAATTCTATGTTTCTATGTTATAGGGAATAAGATGGAATTCATTTTCAGGGGAGGCAGCATACAACATATTCAAACCATTTTTATAACCTCTGTGATTTGGGGTGACCTCCCAGGCAGCCAGATGCCAGGATTAGAGGTGCATGGCTACCAAGTAAGGGGATTAGGGCAACAACAGTTTTCAAACACAAAGTCATTATCAACAACAGGTGTAGAGTCTCTTGGATATGTATTTATTCCAAGAACCAGACAACAAAGTTCATTCTTACTTCTATCCTGCAGGCAGGGGACAATCAAAAAAGTTCTTGGATTTTGGAGTCCAAAAGGTAATGTCTTTAATCCCAGAGGTGGCAGTCAACTTCCATTTCAAGGGGCTGCAAGCACCCCAGAAAGGTACAGTGATAAATTAACATTCAGCATTAACTCTTAGCAACTCCTCACAGCAGCATTTGGGGTATTTCAGCTAGGACTTCAATACTTCTCCCCACTCAGGGCTGCAGGCTTTCTCCATTTGAGAGGAGGCACTGTAGCCATGTGGAGCATTTCAATCAATCAATCAATCAATCAATCAATCAATCAATCTTTATTTTACTAGGCAAAACACCATTGAGTAATACTCATTTACAGGATGGACCTGGGTAAGTTCAAAATGAGTAACAAGAACAAAAGAGAAATGCATAAAATAGTACATGGTATGCTAAGAGTTACATCAAAATATAACAAGGTAGAACATAAAATGTACAGCATGAAAAATGCAATATACAGTAAACCAGATATATACAGAATCTATTTGATATATACACAGCGGTACAGGATGAGAGTAGAGATGAGGCAGAAGAGATATTTCTGTAAAAGAAGAGAGTCAAGAGCAGAAGGCAAGACTTTAGGTCATCGCCAAAAACAATTGCAAGACTTGATGAAGGAACAGGCCAACAGAGCTTTGAAAGTGGCTACACTGACAAGGAATGCTATTTTCAAGATCTTTTGGATGCAGTTCCAAAGAACAGGCAGGGCATGACTTATAGATGCCGCACCAAGACGTGTTCTAACTCTGGGAACAACTAGAGTGATAAAGGAGAGGCTCTTAAGGGGGTAGTTCTTCACAGTACAGGCAGGCAAGCAGGCAGACAATTGGAAATATTGGGGCAGCTTGTTGATAATTGCTTGGTACATCCAGGTGACTGCATTTTTCTGTTGTCTAAATTTAAGAGAAAGCCATCCTAGTTCAGAATATAGGCAGCAGCGGTGAGTGGAGTATGGGGCACCTGGCAATAAATCTTAGAGCTTGGTGACAGAGGGTGTCAAGCTTAGCTAGGGAAGTACTGGGACTTTGTCCATAGAGAAAGTCCATATAGTCAAGGAGTGGAAGAAAGGTAGACTGGACCAATCGAGTTTTTGTGTCTTGCATGAATAAGTGTCTAATGCGGAAGAACAGATCAAGCCTTTGCTTTAGTTTTTTCACTAGTCCTTCGATATGGTCAATGAAGGACAACTTGTGGTCGATCCAGAAACCTAGATATTTGAATTTGGCTATGAACTCCAGATTTTCCCTCAGTAAGGTGGTAATTTGAGGTACTAGGCAGTGGCTGGATGTTTTAGTTGAAGATGATAGAAGCATCGTCTTATTTTTTTTTTTATTATTATTCTTTTTTTTTTTTGTGCCTGAACTCCTCTAGCCCCTCAGTGGACTCGCCAAGCTCAGGCAACCAACTACCTCATACTCAGGGATGCCCCCCCCAAGTGGGGCTGCTAAGGTGGAATTGTCATGGCCAGAGGGGTTGGTACCAAAGCTGGCTCACTAGCGGGGAGCCAGCATTTTTCCTGATTTTTTTTCCTTCCCCTTGGAGCTGGGGATGTGCAATGACGCAGGCAGAGGAGGAGCCTGGATGCATCCGTGTGTGCTCCTTTCCATGATTCTGCCCTCAGCTCCTCCCCAACTGTTGCACAGTGCCTTTGCCCTCTAACCTCTGCCAGGGGGGTGAACGGGCAACGATACTGCACTTCCCCTTCCCCAGAGAAGGAGAGCAGTCCTCCATATGCTCAATCCTGCTCCTCCCCTGCTGACCCCTGGGAGCCCATGCCCATTCCTGAACATGGGTTGCTGGCATGGCATGAGGTGTGGCATCCAGCACCTCAACCCTCAGTGCCACTGGGCCAGCCTCACCTTAGTTTTTTTTTGCATTTAGCAAGAGTTTCAGATGAAGGAGATTTTGCTGCAGAAGGTTAAAATCCAGCTGTAGGTCTTCACAGGCAAGCTCTGGTGTGGGCCTGTCCATGCAGAGAACCATGTCATCTGTAAATAGGTGTATGTTAGCTGATCTGATACTGGAATTAACGTTATTGATGTAAATTACAAATAATAACGGGCCTAGAATAGACCCTTGGGGCACACCTCTCATAAGAGGTTTCACTGGAGAGAGAGGTCCCCATCTGCTTTAATCTGCTGTTGACAGCCAGTAAGATAACTGGAAAACCAGTTCAGCACATGGGAGTCCAGGCCAATGTTTTGCAGTGAAAGCAAGCAGGTCATGGTCCACTGTGTCAAAAGCCTTGCTAAGGTCATGAAACAAGGCACAAACACAGTTTTTATCATCCAGTGACTTTAGCCAGTAATTGGAGACCTTAGCAAAGGTGGAAATCTTACTGACATGGCCTGAATCCAGACTGCACTGGGTTCAGGAGGTTAAATGTTTCCAAATGCTTTCTAAGTTGGGAACTGACAATTTTTTCAAGTAATTTGGATATGATAGGAAGTAGGCATATGGGTCTGTAGTTGTTTAAATCACTTGGATCACCAGATTTGAAAAGGGGAATGATGTGGACAGTTTTCCAAACCAGTGGGAAAACACCCTGTATGAGGGACATATTGAATATGTGTGTAATTGGGACGGACAAAACATGATAGCCTTTTTTTAGATGGTAAGAGTTAATAAGGTCAGCGCCTGCATTCTTCCTGGTGTCAAGTCCCAGGAGAAGGTCCTCCACCTGTTTTATTGTGACAATGCAGAAAGAAAAAGGGGTACCATGGGAAGAAGAGGCCAGGGTAAAACCGGACGGGCATTGAGCAGCAAATTGCACGTGTAGGTTGTTTGTGGGGAAGGAGTCAAATGCTAACCCTGCAGTGGCAAAATGGTTATTAAGGAGGTCTAAAATTGTTTGCTTTTTGGTAGTGAAGGAACCATCAGTGGAGGGGGGGGTGGAGCAGCAAGATGACCGTGCTACTGTTCTCCCTAACGCCACGATATCCGAGTGCGCCTAACTAAACTAAAGGTCTCCGTATTTCATCAGATTTTTTGTTGTGTCTCAATTTATGAATGAAACTAGTGTTATTGTTTAATCAGAGACAAAGTGGGGACTTTAGTAACGGCTTTCGCTATCGAGTAACGCTGTTTGGCTGACATCTAGATGGATCTGCTGTTTCTTTTGTTGACCCTCCAATTGACAATAGGAGTACAGCACATTAAGTAATGTAGCTCCCTCTCTCTTCTCTGGCAAAATGTTATTAGTGATAATTTCAAGCAGAGTTTGTTAAATAACATAGAACTCCGAGCCTGTAAACTGACAGATTTGGAGTGTGACACTCAGGTAATTAAAAAGTTGGCAGCAACTTGCGGAGCAAAAGAACTTTTTATTGCCTTACTCTAGCCGAAAGAGTCAGGGCTAAAATTTCATGTTTTTTTGAATGAAACTGGCGTTATTATTCGCAATTGGCAGTTACTGATTGCGTGAATGAAATAATGGATTTTTTAGAGCCCGTTAATGGCAAGTTGAAATTGCAGACTCATAGCTATGAGCCACTGAATATGGCATAGAATAAGTAAGATTTTCATGCAAGTTGAACCTGGAAGAGGATGCTTGGAACTTGGGTCAGGGTTCGGAATACAGAGGTACTATGGTACTGACAGGCCTATCTTGGCCTACTAAAGGTATGCCAGCGTTGCCATGTGGCTGGGGTTAAAATATTTCAATTTACCATTTTAAATTTACTGCACTTGGTGGAGTGCTTTTATTGTCATTTAACAGGTGTTCCTCATTGCTCCACTTAAGTGAGAGAAGAGATGGCAAGAGGAGCCCTCGACATTTAAATGTTCTGAGTGCTGCCTGGATGTGGAGTGGACTCCCAGAATGGGAACTTATCCTGAGAAATAGGTTATGACTGTATCCATGAAACATGATGGTTGGGATTAATGGAGAACGGAAGCTTGCAGAAGAGGGTAACTCCCCTGTAAGGTACTGTAAAAACCTTAGAAAAGGTCCTGTTCTTTTTACTATATCTGGAGTTTATAAGGCGGAGGTTGCCTTATATAACCTAAAAACATTTCGACCTGTATAACCCATGGACTCTCGGATCTGGGAGCATGTGCTTTGTTAATTCACTCCTCTAAATCCAAGAACTGTTGAGTATTTTAAATATATAAAAAATAGATGAGGAGCCAGACAAACTTAAACCACCGAAGGACTCCTTGACTGGAGCTTACATTCAGTTCATATTATCAGCCAGTATTAGACCAATTTTGTGCTCCCACTGTACCTCTATATAGGATAGACTCAATATGCTTCAAAAGCACCATTGCATACGTAGCACCTAATATATTAAATATTTTTTGAAAAGGGACTAGCCATAGAGCTAGACAGTTTATTCAATGGATGCTTGTAAAGAAGATGGTTGAGGTCATTAAATGTTTTTCTGGGCTTCTACCGATTTTTGAGACTCCTTAGTATAAAAAGGAGCCACTGAATTTATTCACTATTTTAAATCACAGATTTCCTGTGAGAAGAAGACTTGAGTACTTCATTACCTGACATAAGAATAAATGGACTCCGGAAACTGGAGCCACATTGCTGTATATTGGAGCTCAATGATTTTTGAATCTTTAGAATGTCTAACTGAAAGTTTTGTCTCATTAAGGAACATTTAGGGAGATTATGTAACCTTTAGTACCTGCAAACTATCAAGAAATCCAGGGTAAATATGGAGCTTCTACTTACGTGCAAAGTGATGGACTCATTGATGTAGTGAGCCTGTCTTTGATAAGTTAAATTAACTCTTTTCTGTGATTAAGTGCATATCATATTCATTTTATAACCCAGCTACTCAGAGTCGTCTTAGGCACTTTAGGTATTGGCCTTAACCTGTCAGATATAGTGGTTGATATGACTGCTTAATTCTGTTTTTAGGAATTATAGTATGCTTTAAGTTTAGTATTTAATAGGAACAGCTGGCAGACTCAAATACAAATTGATTTCTTTTGCTGCTGCTGTATGTATGCTAAGACGATATAAGATAACACATTAATTAAGATACTACTAGAATGATATTGTTCTGAAATAAGGTTCTTATAATAGAATCTTGAGTGGCAGCAGTTTTTAGAGTCAAATTGAATTAGTATATTTATTTCCTTTTGTTTATTGCATTTTGACATAGGTCCACAACACAAAGGTAATTTAGTGTATCTAATATTGAAGTTCTAATTGTGCTGCTGTATACTATATATGTATTTGTGTTCTAGTTTTACTTTTTTAGAATATTGTAATGGCTTATGCCGAACAATAAACTTTTTGATTGATTGATTGATTGTGACAGTGCAGAAGGAAAAAGGGGCACCATGGGAAGGAGAGGCCAGGGTAAAACCGGACGGGCATTGGGCAGCGAATTGCACATGTAGGTTGTTTGCAGGGAAGGAGTCAAATGCTAACCCTGCAGTGGCAAAATGGTTATTAAGGAGGTCTAAAATTGTTTGCTTGTTGGTAGTGAAGGAACCATCAGTGGAGATTTTTGAGGGGAGAGAGTTAGCCGGATGGTGTCCCTCAACGTCCATTAAAGTCCTCCAGAATTTAGCTGAGCAATTAGAGGAGGACATTAGTTCATGTTTGAAGTATCTAGCTTCTTTTGCTCAAATAAATTTGGTGCATTGGTCTCTTGCAACTCTAAAGGCAGTACAGTCTGCCTGGAGTTTGGTTTTCCACACTTTTTTCCATAGAGCGTCCCTATGGTTCAGCACAGATTTCAGGTTGGCAGTAAACCATGGGCAGGACTTTCTCCTGGTGCATATTTTAACCAAAGGAGCATGTTGATTTATGGCTCCCAGGACTATGTCCTGAAATTGCTCATGAGCCTCAGCCACAGTGGTGGTCAAATTAAAGTTTTTCCAATGGGAATTCTGAAGGTTCGAAAGGAAGGCATACTGGTTGAAGTTACAGCAGCTTCTTTTATAAGTGTATCTAGAGGTGGAAGCTGGTTTAGGGATGGCCCTCACACAAGCTATGGGGGCAGTGGTCACTTAGGTCATTGAGGAATACACTGGAATGAGTGATATGGTGAGGTTTATTTACCAAAATTAGATCTAGTAAAGTACTATGAGCAGGGTGTTTAGTGTTAGGATGGGTAGCTTCTGTAATAATTTGAGTAAGACCAAAAGTGTCTCAGAAGTCTTTTAGAGGTGTGGAGCTTGTGGAGAACCAATCAAGATTAAAGTCTCCCAGGACAAATACCTCCGAGGATAATTTTACCAAAACAGCCAATGATAGTAAGGGATGTTAAAGAAGGAATTAATACTTTTAATATAAAACATTCAAACTCCTTAGGTATAGTAGTGGAGTCAAGTACAGAGGCAGAATATTTATCACAAATACAGATCACAATCCTTCCCCCTCTAGACTATCTGTCAACTCTAAAGACATTGTAAGATGGAATGTTAATGTCATAGTCCAGGGTAGAAAGTCTAAGCCACGTTTCAGTAACCACCAGAACGTCTGGCATAGTGTGACAGATACACGTCTGTATGGATTTGAGCTTGCTTAACAAACTACAAGTGTTTAGATGGAGTAGGCTTATTCCCTTAAATTGTGCCAACTCAGATGGTGCTGAGATGGAGGAGACAGGCCCTGGATTCAGCTCAAGATTACCGAAGCAAAGAAGTAGCAGCAACAGGAGTTTTTTGAGGGCATTTAATAGCAGTTTATGGAGCCTGATTCAACCCCTTTTTCGGCAATGTGAGTAAGGATGGGAAATAGTTTCTGAATGAAGGTAAAAGGGGCCCATAGATGCATAAAGTAACCCCACTGGCCAAGAAGGAAATGTGGTTCTCAAAGGAGGAAAAAAGCATAGGATGGGCGCAGTACCTATAGGTAGGATGCGACAAGCCACAATGAGCATAAGGGTACGCAGGTAGGACTACAACAGGGAACATGGCCAGTTAAGTGGGGTGTGGACAGGGTTCATAATGAGCAGTTTTTTGGGGAGTGGCTAGTTGTGCAGGCTCGGTGTAAGGATCAAGGGCAATGAGAAACAAACCAATCAGGCAACTAATGCATAATACCACAGACTGCATTTTGTGTGTTTAGGAGCTCTCAGGTTAAATAGCAGCAATAATTCCCTTTGCAGCCTAGGAATGGAATCACAAATTGAGGATATCCCCTTTAAGGCCTCCAGCCAGAGTAATCAGCCAGTGAGGAGTGGGCACCACAGGTCGGAGGGGAACAAGTGTATTTAAAGAGTGCCAGGGACAGGGGAGGACGGGTGGAAAATTCAAGCAGGGTTAGGAGTAAATCACTAAAATTAGCAGTGGGAGACTCAGAAATGAGCCGAAGCAGCAGTTCTATGGAGAAGAAGAAGGCTGAATAGAGTGTCCAATCAAATAGAAAGCCGCAAAAGTGGCAGCCAATAGCAGGCAAAGAGAGAGAGAGTCAGAAACCAATCAGCTTCTAGCTAGCAGTCCTGGAGCTGGCTGAGGATGATCGTACCTGAGATGGGAGGCTTGATGGCAGGCAGGAGAGGTGGTGCAGTTGGCTGGCTTATCCACTGTGGTCGTGGGGCTTGGTGAAGCACCCTGTCAGAGGCAAAGTCCAGGACCGAGAGAAAATTGAAAAGGGAGATTGGGGTTCAGAGTAGGGCAGCAAACAAAAGGAACAATCAGCTAAATTAAGGAGTGTAGAGGTAGGGGACAAGTACAAAAGCAGTTAAGTGAGGTGAGTGGGGGAAGTCAGAGGAGACTGTATGAGGATCATTAAGCCTGGCACCAAACGACTACAGCCTGACTTCAGGACAAAAGAAAGAGGGTGGGAGGTGAGGGGGGGGTGGCAAAGGGACAGAGCCAAGAAGGAGAGAAAATGTAGGAAGGAAGAAATAAAAATAAACAAAAGTAAAGCAAGTTTCAAGCAGGCAGAGCGGGAGGAGAAGGTTGCAGCTGCAGAACAGTGGATCATAGCATTAATTGCAATACATTTCAGCCATAAAAGACATTTCCCATATACAGTTCAGGTTAAGAAACACTGTACAGTTCCCCCAAAAATCCTGATCCCCACAGACCAAAACAGCAATCTGATTTGAAAAGCAATCCCCAAAAATTCAAGCAGGGTTAGGAGTAAATCATTAAAATTAGCAGTGGGAGACCCAGAAGCAAGCCAAAGCAGCAGTTCTATGGAGGAGAAGCATGCTGAACAGTGTCCAATCAAATACAAAGCCACAAAAGCGGCAGCCAATAGTGGGCTGAGAGAGAGAGGCAGAAACCAATCGGCTTCTAGCTAGAAGTCCCAGAGGTGGCTGAGGATCGTACCTGAGATGGGAGGCTTGCAGGCAGGCAGGAGAGAGGCATCCTGGCAAAGCATAGAGCACCACTCGGGAAGGTCCTAGAGGGGATTCAGTCCTCAAATAATGAGTTACTCTAGAGTTGAAATACTCCATTCCCACACACCCATAGCACAGGGGCTAGTATCCATTGAGCATGCTCCTGTCCTTATACTTGCCAGAGCTCAGGGCCAGCTAAAGGGTCCCCCACCTCCTACTCACACCTAGGCAAAAACATGCACTGAAAGGCCTGCAATGATGAACACCCATCCAATGCCCTGCCCCCCTAACTCTGAAGCAGTTCACATCTCTCTGAGGTTCCTTTTTACTTTTATTGCATGAGCTGTGAGAGTGTAGGGCCTGCTGGGAGACTGCAGCTCATACAGGTGCTACATAACCACCTCCCATCTCACTGGCCGTCATGGGCAGAGGGTCCCTGTCTGAATTAAATACTTTCAGTGGTTCATATATACCTTCTGCCTGTGGCAGAGATTGGGTACACTGATTGCTACTGAAATTCAGTCATTTACCACTTCAGAGCAGCCTTAGATTTCTTTCTCTCTCTATCAATCTCTCTCCCTCCTCAGGCAATGGGGGGAAGGCCAGCAGAAAGACATACTAGCCAGCAAACATGCAGGCCAATGTCCCTTAGGCCAAAGAGGAAGGGAACCAAAACAGGGTGACACCAACTTAGCACAGGGGGTACGAGAGTAGGAGACTTGGAATCTACCACCAGGCAATTATGCAAAAAGTGCCAATGGCAGAAACATATAAGAACCCATGTATCAACACAGAGAGCAGACAGAAACAATGGATGTCTCTGCGAACAAACCACAATGTCAATGGGAAACCTGATGGTAAAGACAAGACTGCCACCGAGGTAGAGCCGGGTGGTGACCAGCACTGGAAACAGCATCTAGACAACAAAACAGTCGGCGAGCTAAAGCCATGTAATGGAGCAGCCAGAAACCAACCGTGGTGTCCCAGGGAGTAGACAGAACAGTAAACAGCACTGAGCAAAAGACAAAGCTGATGACGAGGATGTGAAATAATCATGAACAATGCAGAGAGCTGTACACAAAGCAGGAACACTGGTGAGGCAGTGACAAGTGCCGTTCAGCAAGGGGGATGATGGAAAATGGAGACACCAGCCCAAACAGTGAAACCATTGATAAGCCAAGGCCATGCAATGCAGCCGAAGGAAGTCAGGGGCCTTGCAGGAACAGAAACCCTGCTAAAAACTAGAAACTGACCTTGACAACCCAGAGAATAGTTGAACTGATGATGAAGCCCTGTTGACAGGAGAACAACCTGACTAGGCATGGGAGGGTTGGCTGTGACCTGGCTCTGATTCTGACTCTGATTTATTTTCAAAAGGTTGTAATATTCTTTTTTTTTTTTTTTAACTCTTTTTAACTGCTCCTCTTTGGCCCCTTAGGACTTTCTCTGGTGTGGTTGACTAAGATTGACTTTCTTCTTGCACTGCCTGAGGTCTCCTTGAACCACACTTCCGTCCCGGAAGGTCTCCTCTTCACATCCACGGCCTCCCAGCCCCCTGGCTCTGAGCCCCCCAGGGCAGGACTGCCATACTCCTTCTGGAACTCTGTTTATAATCTAGATGGGCTGCTGTAGTATGGGAGGAGATCTGGAGGCCTGGCCAAGGCTGACACATCGCTGCATGTGGGAGCCATCCTCTGGACCTACCATCATCTTCCCAGGTGCCAGGGCTTTTCCGTGTTTCTGGTATCCACCCCCCTGGCATGGACATGCAATGCCATTCAGCATGCAGCATGCATGCTCCCGCACATGTCCACAGGACAACCACCGATGACAGCCCACCATGAGACTTCTCAACTGCAGTGCAACCAGTCTCCACTGGGCGCCACTAACGTTGCGGAAAACAGACCACCGCCCCTTCCCTCCCTGCCTCCCAGGAGAGGAGAGCTGTCTGATGAATGCTCAATCCTCTCCTCCCCATCTGACCCCCGGCTCCCCAGACTCATTCCTGAACCCAGGTCGCCGGCATGGCATGAGGTAAGGCAGATGCCTCAACCCTCAGTGCCACCAGGCTGGTCAAATGATCTGATTTACTGTTATTTACACTTATAAATTTTATACCTGTTTTGAGTCTATGCACGTATGAGAAATGCATCAGTATTATTATTTTCTATCCCTCTGTTAAAAAAAAAAAAATAACATTCAACTTTGAAAAAAAGTGTTTTGTGTCTGTGTTTTCATGTAATTTCCTTCACAGAGTCTGGTGTGCTTTTTGGTGGGAGACAGGCAGCATGACCAGGAGATGTGATGGGGCCTCAGTCATCCATCCTACCCATTTGACTTGAGATGCTATGACCTAGTAGCAGTTCAGGTCCAGAAATGGGGAACACTGAATCTGATACATAACACCCCCCCCCCCAAGAAAAAACAAAAAAAAACAAGCATTTGTCAATGCCGAATGTTTGCTTGCTGGTATTAGCATTGGAAATGCAGGAGTTAGATAGATCCAGAATAGGAATGGCAGTGAAGTATTGAACTTCATGCCAGCCCCACCTCCATCCTGTAGAGACGGACGGGCATTGGGGTAAGTGTTTGGGTCATCGCCCATGACAGTCATGCCAAGTCACCTCACCCTATTCTGCAGACACCGACACGTGTTGAGGTGTGCCTTAGGGTGTTTGGCTTTATAGTCACCCCATTCCATAAGGACATGCAGTGAAATGGGTGCAGCATAGGAGAATGGGATAAAGTCTGGGGCTGAAGAGTCCAAGGTACACCTCAATGCCTGTCAGTGGCTGGGTGTGGGGGTGGGATGGCATGAGCAGTACAGTTGCTAGTCCAAAGGCACATCCCGATGCCTGTCAGTCTGTACAGTGTAGGACATTATGGTTAGAAATCCTAATGCCTCGGGCATTTGTTGGTATTTACACTAAAAATTTTCAACATGGCCTTTTTGTGACCCAACCTTATGAAAGCATTTGGGACCTCTTCTCATGAAGAATGGCAGTGTGATTTTGTCAATGTGTCCCGAACATTGAGTTCAAACAGCGACAGTGCCATTCTGTGCCACATGTACGAAAACACAGATCGGGCAGGATGTGAAGAATGACAGCTGTACCATCCATAGGGAGGTGTGAAGAGATGGCAATGTTGAAAATCTGTAGTGGGAATATTAAAAATGCTCGCAATTCTGAGCATACGTGGAAACCGTGCGACACATGCACATAACAAAGTCATTTTATGGACTTTTGCCACCAAATTTTTAACATAGGCGTTTTAGGACCTCTGCTAATGAACGGTGTCACTGTGATTTTCTTAATGTGTCCCAAACACCGATTTCCCACAGCGACCGCGCTATTCTGCACTGGAAGTGCAAAAACACATTTCAGCCAGGATATGAAAAATGACCACTGTACTGTTCATAAGGAGGTGCAGAAAAATGACAATGTTGAAAATCTGGAGTGAAAATATTGCAAATTTGCAAAGTTATGAGCGTGCGTAACAGCTGCACAATGCACGCTTGTAAAACAGTCATTTCTTGCATTTTTTCCACCAAATTTGCAACATAGACTTTTTGAGAGGCTACCTCATGAACATGGGCACTGTTGTTTCGTTAATCGGTCCCAAAAGGCGATTCCGTACAGTGACCACGAAATCAGCTTTCGGGACTGAATAACGCCATGACACTGGCTGAGTTCATGAGGAGGGGTCCCAATAACCCCATGTTGAAAATTTGGTGCCAAAATTCCAAATAATGCCTGAAATATGCACCGAAGTTGAAAAAACCCTATTTATGCCATTATACAGTTTACCGGCATTTCTTCAGTTCACGGTCGGCTTTGAAGAGTGCAGACGTATTCCCAGTCCACAGAAGATCATCACGCTGAGCCCAGAGGTAAGTATGGGGTGAGGGGGGTGTGGAGAGGCAGGGTGCACAGAGGGTGGGTGTGGGTTGGGGGGCGGGGCCACCGGACTCAACGAGGGACCATTTTCTGATTTACAGGAACAGAACAAAAAAAAGAAGAAAAAACATTGTGGGACTTTTTTTTTTTTTTTTAACAGGGACATTTGGCACACTGGGGTGGGCTGCCAGTGTACCAATCTAGTGTTTTTTTTTGGGGGGGGCGACTGTAACCGACAGAGGATTGGGCACCCCCATCGACACATACGAGGGGGCACAAGAGCCGAGGGGGATTGGGCACCCCCCTTGGCACAAACCTACTTTTTTTGGTGGGGGGACATTATGCCGATGGGGAGTGGGCTCCCCCATTGGCAAATCAAACTGGGACAGGGACTGAAGCCAATGGGGATTGGGGCCCCCATCGGCAAACAAAGACTGTTTTGGGGGGCATGCTGCCGAGGGGGATTGGGCACCCCCTCGGCAATGGGGGCTGAATAATACTGTTTATGATCGCAGCGGCAAGCCGCCGCCATCTTCACAGACAGTATTACACTAGGTAACGTTCCGCCCTGCAATGATGGGTCGCTCCCTCATTGCAGTGGAATGGCTGACGCTGCAATGACAAGGCAGCCCCTGATTGCTGCAGCAAAAATGTTTGTACTTAGTGGCACTTTTGGAGACCAGTGTCATCGGCACACTGTGCCTCCATTGGTCCACCAGCACCAAGCCCCCAAATGCAGCGCCTCCGTTGGCTGTCACAGTGCCGCACCTCCTCAACCCACTTCTCTCTTAAGCTGTCGCATAATGTTTCTTGTGCATGCGCACAAGTAAACATAAAAAATAAGTGAGGCACTATCTATGACCTAGGTAGTAGTTCAGGCACAGATAAGTGAGGCACTATCTATGACCTAGGTAGTAGTTCAGGCACAGAGATGGGGAGCACAGAGTTGGAGACATGACACCCTCCTCAGTTTTCTTCTTAATCAGTTTTTTAACTATTTGAAAATAAAGTTGTTGGCTGCTAAAGCCTAGCACCTGAACAATTTTAAATCAATTGCTGTCACTGAATTGAGTAATAATCAGTCAAGTCCGCATCATGGTGCTGTAGCATATCCGGGGCCAGAACATGCTTAAAGTACTCCTCTTTGTTTTCCTTCTTTTTTTTTAATCACTTTCCTTTCTTTAACTGTTGGTTTTTAATTTAGATGAAGAAAAATGTTTTTTTCTTTCTGTTTCTACTTTTTTAGACAGTCTACTACTCTCCTCCCTCTTTATGCTACTGAACAGGATTGCTGCTCACAGTCTGATCAGACACACATCTGCTTCCTTAAACTGCAGAGCTCCAAATGCACTGAATACTACATGTCTATGAGGGACATGTGGTAGTTGACACAAAAGACTGGAGAGCAGAGATTTATGTCATGCTAAACAACTCCTAATTGGCTGTTTACATGCAGTGCCCCAGTACCCATGATTGTTGCCTTTGTTGCTCATGACATACGGTAGCCACACAGGATTGAAAGAAAAATTATTTTTTATTTTTTCACCTTATGACCTCTTCACTCACAGTGACATAACATATGGAGAGTGTCAAACAAATATTTTATTTACTAAAGTTTGTTCATGCTGTGCTCACTGCTGCTGTTCTGTTCCAGTCTCCTCCCCACCCCTTGCCGTGCTCACTGTTGCTGTTCCATTCCAGTCTCCTCCCTGTCCCCTTGACTTGTCCTCCAATCATTCCCATACACCTCACCATGCACACTATTATTGATGTGGTACTAGTTTGGAAAACGGCATGCTAGTACCCTACTAAAGATGGGGAAGTCAGATCGGTGTTCATAGATATTAGCTGGTAGTGGCAGTAAACTTTACTTACTGCCACTACCACAATGATATCCCTGGACAATGACCCAACTCCCTTGCTGGCTGCTGGCAGACTGTTTCTCTGTCACCATGTTCCAGCTCTCACTCCAGAATTGGCATGCTTCTTTAAGGAAGAATTGGACCTCACGTACAAACTGGACTGACTAGACAACTCAAGTCGAGCTATGAGAGGATCAGTATTCTCGAGTCGAGTCAACTAGTCCAGGTCCAGGAGGGTTCAGAAGTGCCACAGAGTTGATTCACCAACCCCAATACCAATGACTGAAACTGGAGTACCAATGAGGCAGAGCCAGATGACAACCAGCAGAAGAGGGGGATACCACAGAATGGCAACCCCCACCAAAACAACAAATCAATCGATGAGGTGAGCCAAGCTACCAAGATGAAGGGAGTCACAAGCCCCATGGTAATGTAAGGCTGGGTTATTAATCAGAAACTGACCTTGGCATCCCAGAAGATGGTCAGAACAGCTGAAAAGGCCACATTCATGACCGTACTCGCCACCTCAATGGAGCAGCAGTAAGAAGCAGCAGACACTCGGACCAGAGACTGCAGGAAGATGAGTCAACAGCAGAAACACCAACAGCAGTGGGAGACCAGCAGAGATCCACAGAAGGGAACTTCAGTGGAAGACCAGCAGGGATCCACAGAAGGGAACAGCAGTGGGAGACCAGCAGGGATCCACAGAAGGGAAAACCAACAACAGCTAACGACCAGTAACAGTAAGACAACAGGCAGTGGTGGCAAAACATGAGACCAGGCCAAAAAATGAAGGCCCAGAACAACTACACAAAATAGTGGGTAAAAAGGGTACAGGCCTATCAAACAGTGTCACTGGGAACACCGCAAGAGAGTCCAGGTTGATGTGAAGTCAATGGCAGAAAAGAAAAGAACTGAAGAGGTCTCTTGCCACCCATGCTATATGGGCACCGATGATGTGTGTCTTCATGGGAGGCCTGCTAGGCAAAAGTTTCTGGATATGTACCACTCTGGTGGTATGTACTGTATGTTCTATAGGTTTGGCTCACTGGATAGAGATATCCCCAAAGAAGATCAGCAGTTATCCTCAAAGGCCAACAACATCCTGCCTCTTTAACTCTCACTCAGAATTGTGCATGTGTGCCACTGGGCTGCCCCTGACCCATGCCATGCTGCTACCATTACTGCCATGCATCCTATTCACCATTGTCCCAGATGCCACCATAAGTGCATACCTCCTCCGGGTGGCACTCTGACAGCCATATGGTGGAGGCCATGTCACCTGGTACATGTGCTGATATGTAACTGTCTGCTCCGCTGGTATGCTAGGGGGGTGCCTGGCTAGCATGTGGCAGCTGCACATCCCTGACCTGGGTGTGGTGAGGGGGAGGCTGACTGGGCGATGGCGGAGATGTCACTCAGCGGCACCCAGCAGGCGCCCAGTGAGCTGATACAGCAAGGATGTTGCTTTGTGTACTACCATCCTGGCATGACTGCTGTACATCGGTGCCTGGAGCACATCCTGATGCACCTCCGAGGGCTGTCTCAGGGTTGCCTGTCTGCAGTTCTGCAGTCTGTCTGTGAGAGCCTGACCAATTTAGGCCATCCCATCTTACATACCTAACTTTGTACAGCACAGTTTTGTGATGCTCCACGCATTTTGGTTGAATATACACTTGCGCAGCATATTCAGGTGCCCTCCCCCTTTTTATGTACCGCATACATTATTTCTGCACATTAGCACATTCGGAAATGAACAACGCATCTCTCCCTTTTGAATATCCGTTTCCACACATTTTCTGGGATGCACCGTGCATCTCCATTTTGGGCCATGCCTCTCCTTTGAATATGTGGGCCAAGGACTAAACAAATCAGAACATCTGCACAACATATGCTTTGCAAATTTTTACTGTAGCACTCCTTTAAATGAAAGCTTAGAGTAAGATCAACTTGAATAGATCATAGCAATACAGTTTTCATGTGTCAATACATGTCTATATATGCCAGTATAATTTGTCAGAAACAAGCACATATCACAATTTTTCAAACATTATCTTCCAAAGATAATCCACAGAATTTGTTATAGTTAATCTTTCTATTATGTAATCCTCCTTCCCTGCCAGATATTTTGGAAAATGTAATTCACTGAGCTATAACACCTTATAGTCTCTGGACTTAGTCGCTAGTGCCTGGGGGGATTTGGATTGGTCACTAGCAGGCAACAGACTCTCTGCTGTCTGTCCCAGGAGGTATTTCTACATGGAGGCCACCCCCCTCCCTTCCCTATCTAGGGGTTTGGTTGTTACTGTCTCTGGGAAAAGGAAGGGGTACCCACTAGACTGAGCAGCAAATTATCAGGGAAACAAAGCACCTTATATTTTGTTGTAGAAAGGATTCCTCCATGACAGTGTGAACTCTGTCGGGGTGCAGACAGATGACACTTCCCAGGCTGGTGGCTCCTCTCATGGCTGGAAATTCTGTGGAGATATTAGTTAGGCACAGCACACTAACACACACTTGAAGGACTCCAATGATTGTGGCCCCGACTAAATGAAGTGCAACAAGCAGTATTATTTTTTGTACCAAAAACTCAAACAAAACAGAACACCATGGAGGGTGCACACAATTCATTTTGTTACAGTCCAGACATTTTCTACAGCAAGTCACCATGGCACATACTTTGGGGAACCCAGATTCAATCCTAGCTGCTGACAACTTCTCCCTTTTCTCTTTGGAGCCATTTGGCACTCAAACCAGTCTCTTGTTCTGCTACAACTTTTCCTGCCAGTGGGAGTGGGTGTTTTATTCATATTTTACTGACCTCTAAAGGGGGGGAGGCGGGGTTCTGCTCCCCAGGACCCAAATCTATAATCCACTCTTTGGACAAATTGTCAGCTGATCCCTAGCAGGGATCACATATGACTGCTGCCCCTCATTCTACATTCTTCCAGGGACCTCCATCAGCCTCCGCAGACTGTGCTTGGGTGGACACTGAGTGCAGGGGATGCTTCTGCCCTAATGGCCACTCCGATGCTTCACTGCCACCTCAGCATCAGTCCCACTCATGGCAGCCACCTCTTTCTCTTTCTCTGTCCAGGCGGAGTTGATCAGTTTCCTAATAGGCCTTCTGTCACTCATTCTCTGGAGCTGTGGCTTCCCCTTTCTTTCACCAATCAATGAACTGTATGGAAAGCTGGGGGCCGGGGGACAATCTCCGCATCCTGGTCCCGGGCCTATGTGGCCCTGACTGGAGGCCCTCCCTCAGGCCTACACCCGCACCTCACTCCTCCTCGATCAACTCCCTCTCGAAATGTTGCTCCCGTGCCAGCTGGCACTTCAAACCCTCATGCGCTGCCCAAGCCCCACCCTCATGGCAAGCCTGGCAGCATGAGCTCATCCCAATGCCAACATGGCATCATTTAGTAACCCCTAAATTCAGCATGGGGGTTGCAATTAAATTTCAGCAGACATACAGAGAGCATGTGTGCCATGATAATATACATGACATAGCAATAATAACAATATAAGAAGTACCACAGGCACGTGGTGTACAATATATAGAGGATATGCAATGGGCTGACTCAAAATATGCAATTTATCTTCAAGTGTGAGGGGGTTTAACTATAACTCATGTGTGTCAAAGCCACAAGTGAGTTATGAAAGTCCTGCCCACTCACAAGTAATGACAAATTGTTTATTTTGAGTCAGGCTATTGTATACCTGATACATATACAACACAGAGGATAATGTATGGGCATACATCAGTAACTGGTTTGTTAACAGCGAGAGGTTGCCATGGCGACTATGTAAACCTCAAGAGCGAGGCTCGAGAGGTTTACGTTGCCATGGCAACCTAGAGCTGGTTATTCAAACTGGTTGCCGATGTATGACCATACATTATATTTTATAGTGTATGGTCATACACATCTAGTTTAACATGTTCTGGTCAAATCCACCACGGCTGCATAATGAAGTTAGTGAAGTTGTGTGGAATTGTTAAGGAGGTATGGAGAAACAACACAATGATTTGTAAGTAGTAAGATTTCTTTTAGTTTCTGTTCTAAGGAAGGCTACACAGTATTAGGAAAATATATGGAGGTGTACGTTTTAATGGAAGGAATAGGAAACTTACAAAAGAACCCCAGAGCAAATGCCACTGATGTATGTGTTATCCCGGATGATATTGGCCAGACAGCCAAATTTTAAAGAAAACATAATTGTACATATCCCAATAAAGCAAAGCATCAAGGGAACCATATGCAAATCCCCATGATGGTACAGAAGGTGGCAGTACATGAAAAAGTAATGGCTGGCATATGTTCAGCCTTGGGATTATTTACACAGTTTTTTTGTTTGTTTGTTTGTTTTTTAAGAGAAATAGGGTTTTTGTCCTTGAGGTGATGTAAGTTATATTTAAGTAATGTGTTGATGTCAGGAAGTCAGGTGTAATGATGGACTGTTAGAGAAAATGTGATATTAACTTTCAGAGGGGGTCACTTTTGATAAGTGCAAGGTAGTTATGCTTGTGATAATGGGAATATTAGGAAAATATGAGGTCTATGCAGAAGTAAAGTACAAATATGCACAGTTTCATAAGTATGTGCTCAGAGTGCAGGCAAATGTGACATGCAGGTTTTTTTAGAAATAGGTAAAAATAGTGATTCATGCAATTGATAGAAAGATAGGTAATTACATAGACATAGATAGAGACACAAACAGACAGGCAGAATAGGAATGACAGTGAGGTATTGAAGTGACGCCAACCCCACCCCCACCCTGCAGACATGGACATGGATTGGGGTGTGCCTTTGGGTCATTGCCCATAACGCTCATGCCATTTCACCTCACCCTACCCTGCAGACACTGACAAGAGTCGAGGTGTGCCTTGGGGTTTTTCAACTTTACACTCACCCTATTCCATAAGGAAATATGCTGAAATGGGTACAGTATAAGAGAATGGAGTGAACTTTGGGTCTGAAGAGTCAAAGGAACACCTCGATACCTGTCACTGGCTGCAGGGTGGGGATGAGGTGGAATGGTATGAGCATTACTGTTGACAATCCCAAGTCACACCCCTGATGCCTGTTAGTCTCTACAGTGCAGGGTGTTATGGTCAGACACCCTAATGCCCTGGGCATTTCTTTGTATTTTCACTCCAGGTTTTCAGCATGGACTTTTTGTGACCCCACCACATGAACAGTGACACTATCAGTTCATTAGCCAAAAGGAGATTTTGCACAGCGACTGTGCCATTTGGTACCACAGGTGCAAAAATACATTTTGAACAGGATGTAAAATATGACAGCTGTACATTTCTTGCTTCAGTAATAACTCAGCACATCTGTTGCATGACCTGCTTATTGACATTTTATATCTGCTATGCAATGTACTGTTGCTATGGCTGTATGGCTGACAGGGACCTGGGGGCAGTGGTGGATGTCATGATGAACATCTCGGAGACTTGTAGGAGGGCAGCAGCCAAGGCCAACATGATGCTGGGATGCATCACTAGGGGGATCACTCCAGAAGTAGGGAATTGATACTCCCTCTGTATAACTGCTTTGTGAGGCTGCACCTCAATTACTGTGTGCAGTTTTGGAGGCCACACTTAAAGAGGGACATTGAACTCCTGCAGAGGATCAAGAGGAAGGCAACCAAAATGATCTGGGGCTTGGGGGAAAGGACCTATGGGGAGAGGCTCAAAGAGCTAAATATGAACACATTGGAAGAGAGAAGGGATGGGTGGGACATGATAGAGGTTTTCAAGTACACAAAGGGGGTAAACAGAAGAGGTACACTCCCGGTGCTCCAAAGGAAGGGAGGCAACTAGAGAGCATAGGTGGAAGCTGGAGGGGGAAGACTCAGGAGAGAAAGGAGGTGGTGCTACTTCACTGAGAGGGTGGCAGAACCATGGAATGCACTGCCCTGGGGGCTGGTGGAGGCAGAGACTGTGGAGGGGTTCCAGAGGGGGTGGGACAGGTACAGGGAAAGGGTTGTGGAAGCAAAGTCCAATGAAGCAGAAATACCCTGGACTGGGAAGGGAGAAGCTCAAGAGGGCAGGGGGCAGCAAGGTCAGCTCCCAGGAAGGGGACTGACCAAACAAGCAGACATGAAAGCCTGCTAAGCCTATTCTGCTGGTATTTTTGTATGTTAGTATTTTGGTATGCTTACTACACCAACATAATGAACCATAAAACAGATGGCTGCCGTAACTAGGGAGGTAGTATAGCACAGTGGTTTAAGATGCTTAACTGCAAATCTGGAGATCTGAGTTTGAATCCCACAGCCCCCACTTGCATATTGGGTGACCCTGAGCAAGTTACTTAACTTCCATGTGCTCCCAGGTTGCCCCTGTAAACAAGCTTTCAGCTTAGTGTGCCTCTTCTGGTTAAACAATTGAAAGAAAAAAAATCAAAATATATTATTTTTCTTGCTTTATTTTGCTACTGCAAGCTTGAACTAATACATCCATCCTTATTTATAGCTTATGTGTCTGTGACCTAAGCAAAACTACACTTAAAATCTCATATGAATAAATAAAATATTAGAGTAGCATTTATTTTAGTAGTATCTCCTTCCTTTTCAGGTGCCCATGACACTATGTATATATATTTATATCTTTTAACTTCAAAGCACTGAATCTATTAAAATGCAAAAAAACACAAGACTTTATTCTCTTCACACAATAGTGTTAAACTTTAGATCCCAGAATGGCCAAGAAACAATTTAGACTTCACTCTTGCATGCTACTGTCACACCTACTTCTCATGCAAATAACAATCAATTACATAAACCCTTTCATTTCTATGCTATGCACTGTTATATCAAAGAGACATAAATCTTACAGAACTGCTAAAAAAACAAATTTATCAAGACTGGATTTCTGAATTAAAACCTGTCATTTACAGTACCAATGTAAATGATAGTTTACTGGCTACACATGATGCTACAGACATGACATTAACAACGTTTCTGTTCTACATGGAAAACATCCATATGATGAACTTGTCATACAGAATTTGTGACCTTCTGTCTGCATGTGTCTGACAAAGGAAAAGGCACCTGCTTGATCCTTTTTTTTTCTATTTTATTCTTATGCCCAACTTGCCCATACTGTAAGAGCCAAATATTGAGATGCTTAGAGTTAAAAAAAAAAATCATGATGTCTACGTGTGTGCCTGTTGAGGGGAGATATGCCTAGATGCAGTTTTAGGCACTCCTTAATTACTTCCCTAGGCAGCTCTGATAGTCAGTTGTTCCAGCATGATAGATCCACCTCATGCCGCTCCCACATGAATCAAAAAAAGGTGGGGGTGGATCTTTAGGAGGTTATGTGTATGTGTTGGGGGGATATGCCTAGATGCAGTTTCAGGCACTCCTTAATTACTTCCCCAGGCAGCTGTGATAGTCAGTTGTTCTAACATGATAGATCCACCTCATGCCTCACCCACGAAAATGAAAACATAGTGCATGCAACAGATCTTAGGAACATCACATTTTTTAATGTCAGCTTACATCTGTTCAGTCCTACTTTTTTCCTGGCTCAGTTTATAATATCAGTGAAAAGAAAGTAGGAAAAAAACACCCAGTCTTTGCTTCTACAAGTAGTTGTTAATTGTAGCTGGTATATTTTAACATGTGCAAGGCACCTCCAACCACAACTTCCCTAACACAGACGAATAGCATCAGTGCTCACTGATGTGTTAACATCCTGTTTCTAGTGTCCCTGATAAAATAAAATAAAAAAAGTTGAGACTTTTTTTAATGTCAACTCTAATCAGAATAGCTTTTAAAATCACCAATTGTTTTCTTGTTCAATGTTTTCTTCTCTCCTTTTACTGATAGTACAAAATAAGCCATTGCTATTTCTTTCAACAATACATGAAAGAAACCCACATGATATATATCACTGTTTTGCAAAATGTATCCCTTACAATTTTTTTTCTTATTTGCAAGACAGCATATATTTATCCTAACAAATCTGTCCTTCTGCCACATTCAAACATTATCCCCTACCTACTTGCCACATATAAACTCAATTATATTAAAACAAATTCTAGGCACTTAACCATTATTCATTCCCCAGCCCCATTTACAACATTGCTACACTTATATATAATACATACTTCTCAAACTTAAAAGAAAAAATACACTTTATCATCAAAGGACTGTGTTTATCAAGTACTGTGCCCATGATTAAAATAATTTGAACCCCTTCCCCCAAAAAATGTGCCCTCATGTGAAACTGCATGTTTAACTGTAAAGCCAATTAAAAAAATTATTTCTAAATTCATTACAAACACCAATGCTTTCAAAGTTTTGAAACTACTAAAAGACAAACTATGTGTGTGTATATATATATATATATATATATATATATATATATATATATATATTAGAAGCAAAAATAGTTTAATGCATTAGTTGAGGTTGTTCCACAGCGACAAAAGTGAGGAGAATTGATTGTTGGTTTGACCCCATGGACCCCCACCACTCCCCCAACCGGCATTGGGGTGCGCATGGGGTCGTCAGCCCTAACTCTCACCCCATCACATGTAAAGCAGCAGAAGTATATAGGAAATGAGGTGAGAGTTAGGACCAATGACCCCAATACGCACCCCAACTCTGGAAGGAGAAGTGTGAGGAAACTCAAAGGAGTTTTCAACCTAACCAGTACCCTTTATCATCGAACAACCCTATATCAATTAAACTGAGTTTTACCTCTATTCCTTCTTTTGAGAATGATAGCGAGGAAATAGTGAATGTAATGCAGCGGCGGAGCGCGGGGCCTCAGGAACAGCAACACAAACAGAAGCACTAACAGTGGCACACATGGTAACACAAGCGAATGAGAACAGAAAGAGTAACGCATATGGTGGTATAGACGGAATGGTCTGCCACATGATGTGTTGTCACATAGTAACATGGTGCCTGCAAACAGAAATGTCAATGGGCATGGTGACACAAAGTGAAACAGAAAAAGAAACAGTACTGTAGACAGAAATGGCAAAAAATAACAGAAACACAAGCACACATGAAAACGCAAAGGATAACGCACATGGTGGCATAGACGTCAACGGTAAGTGAGACGGGTACGGAACTGCAAGAGGAAAGGGCAACAGTAACAGTAATGTAAGGGCACAGGCTGGTTTTCCCCAAAAGCTGCATAGAGAAAGATGGTGAGTACAAAGAATGTATGAATAATAATGGGTATCGGAGCAGAAAATGAGGACTTGGAATACTAAATAGCTTATATCTCAGGAACCGTATGACGTAGAAAAAAATGTAAAAGTCATATGATTTACGACTGTCCTGGCTAGTTTTGTACTTATCCCCCATTAGGGGGCTAAGCATTTTTATGACAAAAAGTCCGTATATTGCACCGTTTCCAAGATACGGGCCCTGAAAGGCGCGGCGAACGCCGTAATGTTATCCTATGGGAAAAAAGAAGTTCGGAGTGCCATAACTTTGCCTCCCTGTAATATTTTTTCACCAAACCACTGAAAGGCACATCTGTGGGCTGTTGGCTGTCTTCTCTCCAAATGTCAGGAAAAAAGACCAAACCGTTATTTTGCAGCAGGGCGCCAAACGAGTGCTGCAATGCGTCTGGCGCTGTAATGTTATCCTATGGGAAAAACTGTCAACTTTGTAGTGCTGTAGCTTTGCCGCCGTGTAATATTTTTTCAATACAACACTGAAAGGCACATCTGTGAGATGTCGGCTGCGATCCCTCCAAATTTCAGCCCAAAACTCCCAACTGTTCTTTTGCAGTGGAGTGCCAAAGAATTACTGTTATTTTGGGCATAGTGTCGCAAAGTAGTGTCGCAATTTGTGAAAGCTTTCACAAAAATTTGCGACACTTTTAGTCGTCTTGACACTACTTTATGAAAGTACTTTTCCGAAATCTGAAAAACATATTTCTGGGGTGTTTTACCCCAAAATAAAGACATGGCTAGCATCCTCAGGGCCCAACTAGGTGAATACAAAAGAATTAGGTTGCTAGAGGGTCTCAATTTTAAATGCCAAGCATTTTCTGATCACTAACTGAAAACAAGATGGCAGATTTGCAACAGTAACAGGGCCATTTGCGACAGTAAAAAGTGCATTTGCGACACTGTCGAACTTTTTGTTAACTTTTCCCATTGACTTATAATGGGAAATTGTTTTTTTAATAACTTTTGAACCGTTTAATATTTTTTCATGAAATCTTTGAGAGACACATTGGGGCCCCTGGCCACATGTTCCCTGAAGATTTTGGGCTGGTCGCGCAAACCATGCGACCTGTAGGCACAACAGCAGAATTCCAGAAAAAGTGTAAACGCATGCGCAGATCATGCTTAATAACTCCACAGCCGTATATCCAACCAGTATGAAACTTGGCAGATCCCAAGGCCTATGGTTCTTGATCATGTATTCTAAATTTCAGGTAAATCCATCAAACAGTTGCAAAGTTATTAAGGTGCAAAATTTGGGGTTTAACATAGAAATGGCTCCTCAACCCTAACTATGATAGCACTACCAAGCTACCATAATATATATATGTGTAGCAATTAATGAAGGTTAGTTCAGACCACACTGAATACCACAAAACACATAAGTTTCTTACTACATAACCTAAATGTAGCAACCTTTTACTGAACTATGTAGTTATCACTTTCATAAGAACATATTACTAGGGCTGGTAATACAGAGATGAGTCTGATAATCAGTGTATTCAGCATATCAATAGCAACAAGAAGTGTAAAACTATAACCGCCCAAATGTATACAATATGAACTGTGTGCAAATTATTAATCAGCACTGTTATATGCACATTTCCCAGTTTAAGGAGTAATGTGCAATCAGATTTGTTATATGTGAAAAATAAATCTTGGTTTTAAAATCTTTTCTTCAGTGCTTGAGTGATTTGCTTTCTCCAAATTATCTTGAGAAGACCTGTGAGAAGCCTGCTAAAATTATTTCTCTAAATCTCTCGGTCAAGAGCAAAAGTTGGTAGGTATACGGAGTGCAAAACATTGCAAATAAATTACTTGCATATAGAAGAAGAGTGAAGCAAGATGCAGATAAGTATTTCTCATAGATGCAAAATACCAACATGCAAGATATAAGATTTGGTAGACTTTTTTTTCTTGTTATAAAACCTCCACTTAAATCGCTATGTACAGTATTCTTTGCAAATACCAAAGGGCACTGGTTTTCAAGTGTGGTCTAACTGCCAAGGATTATATATATTCTTCAATATTTGATGTACCTGTTGTATATCGAACCTTAGCCTCTAACCCCTTACAATATGGGAATGAAAAACAGAAAATGTATCCCCAAAGTGACCACTTTCACATTTGTGTATACAGTTAAATTAATACTGAGGGATGACAGTGTCGGTTAAGAGAAAATACAACTACCAAGGATTACACGGATATAAAAAGTGAGAGGTGTCACGCAAAACATGCTTATGTTGTACCTGTTTATTTTTTATTAAAATTAAGATTAGTTTTTTTCCTTTTTGTAATCTGCCATGCCTTCAAGAAGAACAGTTCATGCAAAGGTAATTTGAAGTAAATCAAATGTTGATCTTACAAACTTCTGAGTATTTTGAAAGCTACTGGAAATGAGGGAGAGAGGTAGTTTGGAACAAACAGTGCCCCAGGCTAGAACAACTGTTGCACTACATTTTGCAACCAAGCCCTAGCACACACTCATTGCTATGGTGCCAGAGTGGCAGAGTGTCATACCTGCTCTAATTTATGCAAACGTGGCATTATGGCATCAGGAAAAGTCACGCTGGTCATGAGGCAACTTCTGGGCAAACCACTTCACAGGGCGGTTATTCACATAGGTGCTGACCAGTCCACCAAAATAAAACCCACACCTTTTTAGTTAATCCGAATTCAATGTGTGTGTGTGTGGTATGTGGGGCAGGCCTACTGCCAGTGCAGCAAATACATGCTGAAACAAACACGGTATGCCCTGCCAACTTCTTACAATCCCATCATTAGACATGGGGGGGGGAGCTTCTTCCAAAGGTGAAACCTCTTGCCCCCCCCCCACTGTTTAACATACAGTCCCTCAGTTTACCCTTCGGAAGCCCTCGGTCTCCGATGTTGACATGGTGAACCCCAATGTTCTGCACTGTTCTGCAGCCCAAAGTCTTGTTACTCAGCAATTTTTTAAACATAAATGCAGACATTTTCCAGTGTTCAAAGTTTCTATATTTGTGATTTAGTGTTCCAAGTGTGGCATCTTTATTGTTAAATATTCAAGGTGAGTGTACCTCATATGGACCAGGAAGGGACTAAAAGTATAAATGTTCGACTGGATGGCTTCTAACTCCTTGATTGTTGGATACTGTCTGTACCACAGAACAATAACAGGGCAAGAGAATAGAAACAGCACATAATGTCAAAGACGAAGCAGTAAGCACCAAGTTTTAGGTGAGCAAATCATGCCAAAAAAAAAAATTCAAATATAAGCAAGTTTAGAGGTTTATTTGTCAAACATTAAATGCACACGAGCCTGTAAATAAGTAATGTTTAACTTGTCTTTAGTTACACTAAAACCAATGGCAGAATGCATGCTTTTTTTTCAGGAAGGGCCATTGTCTTTCGGACTAAGAGGGCAGTAACTAGCCAAAAAAAGCAAGTGGCTTACTGTGTTTGATGTGCATTTCGGATTAGGAGTTCACTTAAAACACATAGTTTTTGTTTTATATTACTGAAGTATTTTGTCACGGCCAACAAAAAAGTAAGATACAGGACTGATTTCATATAAACAGTGTCATAAAATTAAAATTTTTTTAAATACTACAAAGGGCAAAACCAAAACTGGAAAGTCAGAAACTGAAAATTAGCAGTTCTTCATCAAACAATGTTATTTGGGGGCACGATGACAAATAAGGAACAATGATTTTTATTTTCAATGTACGATCATCACTTGCTTCCAGCACGACGTGTCTTTCATTCGTCTAGCAACAGGCAATGAAGGTTGCCTACGCAGTTGTATTTATATCTATTGCTAGACAGAATATGAAATCCGCCTGTTGATCAATAATTAACACAAGTGGCAACTGCTGTTTACATAATAACTCCAGTGTTTGCCCAACCATATCCCCATCTCCAGAGTTTACCAGTAAACATAGGGGCATAGTGTAGCAAAGTAGTGTCGCAATTTGCGAAAGCTTTGTCAAAAATTTGCGACACTTTCGTGAGTGCAACACTACTTTGTGAAAGTACTTTTTCCAGAAATCTGGAAAACATATTTCTGGGGTGTTTTACCCCAAAATAAAAACATGGCTAGCATCCTCAGGGCCCGACTAGGCGAATACAAAAAGAATTAGGTTGCTAAAGGGTCTCAATTTTAATTGCCAAGCATTTTTCTGATCACTAAATGAAAACAAGATGGCAGATTTGTGACAGTAACAGGGCCATTTGCGACAGTAAAAAGTGCATTTGTGACACTGTCAAACTTTTTGTTAACTTTTCCCATTGACTTATAATGGCAAATTGTTTTTTGAATAACTTTTGAACTGTTTAATATTTTTTCAAATCTTTGAAAGGCACATTGGGGACCCTGGCCACACATTCCCTGAAGATTTCGGGCAGGTCGGGCAAACCGTACGACCTGTAGGCGCGACAGCAGAATTCCAGAAAAAGCGTAAACACACGCGCAGATCACACTTAATAATTCTGCAGCTGTATATCTGACCAGTATGAAACTTGGCAGATCCCAAGGCCTATGGTTCTTGATCATGTATTCCAAATTTCAGGTAAATCCGTCAAATGGTTGCAAAGTTATTAAGGTGCAAAATTTGGGGTTTGGCAAAATACTCAGTTTAATGCATCAGTTAGGGTTGTTTCACAGCGACAAAAGTGAGGAAATTCGATGTTAGGTTCCCACCCTTTGCACCCTACCCCTACCCCACCCCCACCAACAGGCATCAGGGTGTGTGTTGGGGTCATCAGTCCTAACTCTCACCCCATCCCATGTGCAAACAAGCTGAGGTGGTGCAGTATAGGAGAATGGGTGAGAGTTAGGACTGACTCCTCCACGCACACCCAATCCTGTTGGTGAGCGGGTGGAGTGAGGTGCAAAGGGGGTGGGAACCCTAACATCAAATTTCCTCACTTTTGTCACTGTGGAACAACCCTAACTGACACATTAAATGGAGTTTTTTGCCATGAATTTCCCTTCTTTTTGAAAATGTGCACTATAAATAGTGAGGTAACGACAACGCAAATGCTAACGCACATGGGGACACAAACGTAAATGATAACACAAATGGTAATACAAACACAAGCACAAATGTTAATGAAAACAGAAACGCAAGTGCGTACAGAAACACAAACCGTAACGCACACGGGCATGGCAACGTAATTGGAAACACAAACAGTTATGGTAACAGCAACGATGACACCAAAGAAAACACAAACAGAAACGCAAACGCAAATGGAGGTGCATACGCAAATGCAAATGGAAATGCACACGGTGACACAAAAGGAAACGCAAACAAAAACAGTAAGAGAAACACAAATGTTAACAGTTACACAAATGAAAACACAAAGGGTAACACACACAGTGGCGTAGATAGGAACAGTAATGCAAACGGAAACCCAAATGCAAGCACGTATGGAAACGCAAATGGTAACGCGCATGGTCACGGTACCACAATAGGAAACACAAATGCTAATGGTAACAGCAACGATGACGCCAAAGGAAATGCAAACATAAACGGAAGCGTGTACACAAATGCAAATGGTAATGCACATGGTGATGCAAAAAAAACCGCAAACAAAACCAGTAATGGAAACAAAAATGTTAATAGTAACGCAAACGTAAGCGCAAACAAAAACGCAAAGGGTAACGCACACAGTGGCTTAGACGGGAATGGTAATGCAAACAGAAATGGAAACACAAGCACGTATGGAAATGCAACTGGTAACGCACACATTCACGGTATCATAATAGGAAACGCAAATGCTAATGGTAATAGCAACGATGATGCCATAGGAAACACAAACACAAATGGAAGCGCATACTCAAATGGTAATGCACATGGTGACGCAAAACAAAGTGCAAATAAAAACAGTAATGGGAACGCAAATGTTAACAGTAACACAAATGCAAGCACAAATGAAAATGCAAAGGGTAGTGCAAGCAGTGGCGTACATGGGAACGGTAACACAAACAGAAATGCAAATGCAAACGCATACGGAAACACAAATGGTAATGTGCATGGTCATGGTACTGCAATAGGAAATGCAAATGCTAATGGTAACAGCAACGATGACACCAAAGGATATGCAAATGGAAGCGTATACGCAAATGGTAATGCCCATGGTGATGCAAACAGAAACAGTAATGGAAATGCAAATGGTAACAGTAATGCAAAGGTACCCCAGAGGTGTCACATCTGGATAAGGATAAAAAGACCAGTAAGGTGGAGGGGACGGATGATGCCATCCCCACCAAAAGGGTGTGGTTTGCCCTCAAGGCCCTAAAGAAAGACAAATCTCCTGGGCCGGATGGCATTCATCCGAGAGTACTATGGGAATTGGCGGACATACTGGCTGCACTCCTGGCGAGCTTTTCAACAGGTCACTTGAGACAGGAGGGTACCTAGGATTGGCGAGAGGCACATGTGGTACCAATCCATAAGGGGGTCGAAGGAAGTACCAGGAAACTATAGACCCATCAGTTTAACCTCGGTGGTGGGAAAATTAATGGACAGTATACTAAAAAAGCGATTGGGGGTTTACTTGGAGGTGGGAGGTCTGGATAGTCGGCAGCATGGGTTTGTGCCAGGTAGATCATGTCAAACCAACTGTGGAGTTCTATGAATGGGTAACATCAGAACTGGACAGGGGTAAGCCTGTGGATGTATTATTCTTGGACTTCAGCAAGGCGTTTGACTCTGTCCCCACAATGGTCTGGTGGAGAAACTGATGGGGTTAGGAGTAGGCCCTTTGATGGTCAGATGGATTGAAAACTGGATAGCTGGACCACTCAGAGAGTAGTGGTCTGTGGGAGCTCTCGAACCCTACAGAGGTTGGTAGTGGGGTACCACAGGGCTCGTCCTGGGTCCAATCCTGTTTAATGCATACATATCAGACATCAGGGATGGTATAGGGTGTGAAATTAGTCTCTTCATGGATGACTCCAAGATGGGAGCAGTAGTTGAGGGAGAGGGAGGTTGGCCCTGCAAGGGACCTGGACACCCTGGAAGCTGGGCTCACACATGGAAATTAATTTCAATATCACCAAGTGCAAGGTGTTGCATCTTGGTCGGGAAACCCCTAAACACAGGTACACCCTGGGAGGGAGGTGCTGGAAGCCTCAACAGAGGAAAAAAGACCTAGGGGTCATGGTGGATACATGTATGAATAACACTGAGCAGTGCAGGGAGCAGCTAGCAAGGCAAACAGGATGTTGGGATGCATCGCAAGGGGATCACCTCTAGGAGCAAGGAAGTGATTCTGCCACTGTACAATGGACTGTTTAGACCACACCTTGAGTACTGTGTACAGTACTGGAGACCACACTTGAAGAGGGACATACAGCTCCTGGAGAGGGTACAGAGGAGGGCAACAAAGATGATCTGAGGGCTAGGGATTTGACTTACGAGGACAGACTTGAGGAGCTCTGCCTGTTTTCATTGGAGGAGAGGAGAGACAGGGGGACATGATTGAGGTCTTCAAGTACCTCAAAGGGAATAAATAGAGTAAACATGGAGGGATCTTTAGACTCAAGCAGGAGGCATCACCAGAGAGCATGGTTTGAAGTTGGAAGGTGGAAGGGTGAGGGGAAAAGGGAGGAGGTTTTCACTGAGAGGGTGGTGGACCCTTGGAATGCTCTGCCTGGTGAGCTGGTTCAGAGATCCACAGTGGAGAGCTTTAAGAGAGGGTGGGACAGACACAGAAAGTGGATGTATCAGATGATGGCCTGTCCTGGGGGGGTGGGGATGGATGATAGGGGTTTCTGGAGCACAAGGGATAGGAGGGTCTCGGCACCCAACTAAGGATCTAGGTTCGAGCAGACTTGATAGACCATAAGGCCTAATCTGCTGGCAAATAGTATGTTAGTATGTTAGTATGTAAATGCAAACACAAACAAAAAGGCAAAGGGTAATGCAGGTGGAGGTGGGGGGTGGATCTTACTCCCTCCCCAAAAAACGAATGCTGCCTCCCACTACTCAGGTTCCAGTTCTTGTACCTCCCGTTTAAGAAAGAAAATAGTACCCTGCAACTATTGACTAACATGAAAGCGTACTTATTTGAGGGCGGAAAACATTTCTTGGAGGAGGGTAAGGCGGAGGAGACTATTTACACCTTCAGTCAGTTCCACAGACAGAAAACATGACATCACTCCTTTTGTACATGCAAAACGTCTGCAGGCTCCGCCTACTGCAGCCATAACAATTAAACAGGATGATCCTTACTGTCCAAATTTTGTCACTGCCGCTCCACACAAGGTCATGCTCTCACCGCCGTGGCCATTGTAGTAAGTCCCTGGCATTGTGATGGGCACATGCGCAGAGCGATCACGGTTGTTATGCCATCGATGTGACATACTATCAATGGGTTAACAACAAAGTGACGTCACATCGATGGCATAACAACTGAGTAAAAATATGAAAATTGTTGTTAACAATGTTCCATCATACATTATTGTAGTTTAACATAGAAACATACTTTGACGCCAGATAAGGACCGCTTGGCCCACCTAGTCTGCCCATTTCCTTACCTACAGGATAGGCCGCAGATCCTAGTTAATCAACAGCCTATTTCTTCCTACTTATAGCTTTCAGATCTGTAGTTTGGCCAAAGATTTTGCTGCTTTTCTTTTATTTTAACAGCTGGCTTCAGTGCTGAACTAGGCATTGTGATGTCATCAGAATTGTAAAAGCTATATGAACATACAAAATTTGCCAGTTGATAAAGGCCTAGTGATCTGCCAAGTCTGCTCGAATGTGCAGCTAGCCCCCCTTATTCTGCAGCTGCCCTTCCCTCCCATCCTTCCCCTCCCTTGACCCTCCCCGTTGTCCTGTCCCAGCCTCTTTTGAAGCAGTCCACTGTTCTACTGGATACCACTTCTGCTGGTAATGCATTCCACCCAGCTACCACCCTCTCTGTAAAAAAATGTCTCATCTCCCTCCTGAACCTTCCTCCCTCCAGTCTCATATCATGACCCCAGGTGTCCTTCCCCTTCCCCTTCCTTACTTTGAAAAGCCCCCCGTACCTGCCTTACTTATTCCTTTCATAAACTTGAAGGTTTCAATCGTATCCCCCCGTCCCTTCTCTCCTCCAGCGAGTACATATTCAACTCCCTCAGCCTCCTCTCGTATGATAAGTCCCCCAGCCCCTTGATCATCGTTGTCACCCTGTGCTGCACCCCTCCAGTAACTTAATGTCCCTCTTCAGATATGGGCACAAGTACTGCACGCAGTACTATGCGGTCTAACTAATGATCTATATAGTGGTAGAATCACCTACCCCCTCCTCGAAGTATACCCCTTGCAATACAACATGGTCATTTTGTTGGCCTTTGCAACTGCCTTCCTACATTGTGCTGAGTTGTTCTTTGACCCCATAATGAGCACCCCCAGATCCTTCTCCTCCTCTGTCTTGGCTAGCTGCACTCCCTCCAGCTGGAAACTCCTCCTTGGGTTTTTCACCCCAAAATGCAGCACCTTGAACTTTTTGGCATTGAACCCCAGTTGCCAGGTGTCTGACCAGGTTTCCAGCTTTGCCAGATTATCCTGCAGCCCCTGCCATCCCTCTAGATTGTCCACCACTTCTCCCATCTCGGTGTCATCAGCAAACAGACTGGTCTTGCTCTTTATGCCCAGTGATATGTCTGCAATGAATATCCCAAACAACACTGGTCCCAGTACTGAGCCCTGCAGAACACCACTCGTCACTACCCTTGGGGATGAGAGCTCCCTACCCACCACCACCACCCTCTGTTGCCTTCCCCAAAGCCAGTTACCTACCCATCTCGCCAGCTTTGCACCAGCCCCTGTGCCTTCTAACTTACTTCCCAGCCTCCCATGCCGCACTGAGTTGAATGCCTTACTGAAGTCCAAGTACAGGACATCCACTGCATGGACCCCATCCAATTGCCTAGTTACCCAGTCATAGAACTCCACCAGGTTGGTTTGGCAGGATCTGCCATTTACAAAGCCATGCTGTCTGCTGTCCTGTAGTCCTTTGGTCTCCAGGAGGGCCACCAGCCTCTCCTTCAGGATAGTCTCCATCAGCTTACCCACGATGGATGTGAGGCTCACTGGTCTGTAGTTCCCAGGTTCATCTTTGGGGCCGCTCTTGTGGAGGGGCACTACATGAGCCATCCTCCAGTCCTGAGGTACACACCCTGAGTGTAATGAGGCATTAAATAGGTCTGCCAAAGGTCCCACCAGGAACTCTGCCAGCTCCTTCACTACCCTGGGGTGGATGCTATCTGGGCCTGATGCCTTGTCCACCTTCAGTGCCCTCAAACCCTCCAGAACCCTGCCCTCTGTGATTTCCCTGTCCATCACCCCTCCCCCTCTGTTTCTGCCCTCCCTTCCCCCTTGGGTATCACGCCCCTCTTCTTCTTAGTAAATACAGAGCAGAAGTAATCGCTTAGTGCTTCTGCCTCTGATTGGTTCAGTATTCCACTGTGATGTCAGTAACATGAAAAATATACATTGTGACACCAGTAACTACAATATTTTTTGATATGTTCCTGTTGCTGATGTCACTAGCTAAGATATCTTTTTTATCTTGTCGTTTTTACCCCCACTCCTGTTGTATATACAAGGATTTAAAAAGCAGAAAACCAAATCAGCAAATGTAGGCTGCTCAATATTAACCAAATCATAGTTACAGTACTTTATGCAAAGTGAGATTTTTTCAAATATATTGCTTTACACTTTTTAACCTTTTCTGATTTTTCTTAATACTACCCCTTATTTAATTAGGAACTGTACAGTTTGCAACCAAATATGCATTCATTTTATGCCCTTAATCGCATTACAGACATTTTCTCCACCCCTAATCTTAGATACCGGGTAAGGGACTGAAACCTAGGTTTTCTGCAAGGCTGGGAGAGAATATGCCACTAAGGCAACAGGAAGCAGCTTAATAATAATAATAATAACTGTATTTGCATAGCTTTTCAAGATGAAGTCTTAACACCTCAGGCAGCATATGCAAAGTCTTTGTGCTGTGTGGAAACAAGATCTGCATGTGCACAGCAAGGTTTGCCACACTCAAGTCCTACTGCTGTAAAGTTGCGGTCAGAATAAAAACTAAGTTTGCATAAAGCTGCACCACAGAATTTTACTGTTCTCATAACCTGGTCACATTTCCACCTTTTGCCATCACTTGGGTGATGGCACGCGGAGTTCAACATCCATAGCTTTTAACAGGATTGTGTGCTCGCTGGCCCGGTGGCACTGAGGATTGAGGCACTGGATGCCACACCTCATGCCAAGCAGGTGACCCGGATTCGGGAGCAAACTCGGGCCACCGGGTGTCGGCCAGGGAGGAGAGGATTGAGCCTCCGGTGGACTGCTCTCCTCTCCTGGGGTGGGTGGGTTCTGCCTTGCATAGCACTAGTGACCCCTGGAGTTCTTGGGGTTTGCTGCAGTCTGTGGGGCACATTTGTAGGGGTTGGGCAGCGGCAGGCATCTTTCACATAGGTGCGGGAGTGTGCCTGTCTTGAGCAGGATGCCATTGCATGTCTGCGCCCTCACAACATTAAAGAGGAAAAATCCCCAGCTCTTGGGGGGTGATGGTGAACTTCGGTAGCTGCAGCCCACATCCCCAACACCAGACTCTCCTGATTGGCTCTCCCAAGCCCTCGCTTTGCTCCCAGCCTGGCTGTCTAGATCTCAGACAGGACACCCAAGTAAGGCATTGAGTGGCCCCGCCCCGAGAGGTGTAGATACGGGGGTCGGCTGTGGTCTGGGTACTGGAGTGGGATGTCTCTGTCCCTGATTTCCCAATTGGAGAATTTCAGGTGGGGAGTAGGAGCCAGCAGTCAGGGTAGGTATACCCGAGAGATGCCTAGGGTAGCTGGAGTTCAGGAGTGAGGTAAATAAAGTTGCCAAAAAAAAAAAGCAGGATTGTGTGCTACTAATTCAGGTCAGGGGTTTCCTCATATTAACACAGCAAACTTTTTAATGTTTTAAACTTTAAAGTTCTCTGGAAACTGAAGAACATCAGGAAACCTGGGGCCAGAGTTTTAAAAGTGGAAAAATTTTGCATGAGCAGAAAAAAATGTATATTCAAAGGGGTTTTCCTTGTACAACCTCAGTTCTTTTTGCATGCCCTCAATTTTCAAAAAGGATCCGTTTTGTAGCCTTTTCTACAATTTACGGCAGCTTGCCCACATTTTTCCCATAGCTCTGAGAAAAAAAAGGAAAATTATACCACTGTACATAAAATGCTGCAAATAGCATTTTCACATTTTATAGGTCAGGAGATTTTTCCTCACACCAGGGAGATGCACACAGGGTCTTAGTCCTTGGGCCATAACAGCCCCCTTGAAAATTGGGCCCTAGTTCCTTAAAAAGAGCAAAATGTCATCCTTCTCTACTCTTTCCACCATCCCCACTACATGGATACAAGGTGCCCTGGCTTTGCACTGCAAGGCCTTCAGCCTGCTCCTCAGTTACACATTTTCTTGTGTTTATTGTGACGCAGCTGCCAAAGTAGTTATTAAATGTTGGTCTGTCTTGGTCTCTGTGGTCATCATGCGCATTTTGCATTTCTAATAGCTGGAGAATTTTTTAAATATTTGTGTCTATGGCCCACATTGTCTCCGACATCGATTACTACAGGGGTTCTTGGAAGGCTACAACCTGTAGTTCAAGGGAGGTGTGCAATGGGCCACATCCTAATTCAGCCTATTTAACAGCTGCTCTCCTCACTCCACACACATGCATTTTTTCTTGCAGCTGGAGGCTCTGTCTGTCCTGTCTCCTGGGACCCTCTTTCCCTTAGCTGCCCCCCGCTGTGTTTGCTTCCTCCGTTCCTTCCTGTTGGACTCTGCTGGCTGTGCTACATTCCCTACATGATTTGTACTTCTGCTTCTGGGTCAGCAATTTTGCCTTTGCCTTCTTCTTGGTCTGTGTTTTGCCTTTGGCTGCAGTCTGTGCTTCTGTCTCTGTTGCTTGTTCTCCCCTACTGCTCCTGTGGTCCTTTTTGCTTCGTTTGCTTTTCTGGTATGCTAGTGCCCCTCTGTTTGCAGTGTTATATTTAGCTGTATTGCTAATCAAGGTCTCAGTTCATTTATCATATTTCAGCAATCTCTCTCTTTCTCTGTACTAGGTGCCTGTGCTCTCAGTTCCAATTGCTGTTTCCATGCTGCAGTCCCTGTGCTCATCACCTTAATTGTTTGCACCTGCCTTTAGTACTGGCTCCCCTTAGCAGCTATCACTCTGTCTCATTCCCCCTGCCAGCTTCAACAGTGTTTTTCCCTACTGCATTACTCCTCACTTCTATTTTTGTGTTATTTAGGCTCATTTATTACTACTCCCACTTTTATCAAATCTTATTTTACCAAACCCACAGCAGTTTGTATCTGATGATAACGTAATCCTGCTTTCATGGCTGGCCTGTATTTAACTTATTTCATTAGCTTATTGATGTCGTGGCACCATGTTCGTGGCTTCTTTGTTTGTCCTATGGTGGGGGACTGGGGAGTCACAGCGGGTATCGTGGCCCCAGGCAGCGGGAGCAGCTTCTCCTATTTGTTGTGTATTGTATAAGCCCCTGGCTTACCTGGCCTCCTCCTGCTACTCCACATAGCCTTTATTACACTATGTAATAAGTGATTCCAGGCAACTGTCTACCTAAGGGCCTCTGGCTCTACCCAGCCTTCTACCAGCTCTTCCCTAATATTATGCACCAGGTTTACACAGTCATCCCAGCCTTCCTCTCCCTTACACTACCAGCAATGCTCATCCCCTTCCAAGTCTGGCAGCATATCATGTTTACTTGCTTCGAACTGCACCTCCTACCATACTAGCTTTGCAGCTTCCTCTTACCTAACTGGCTTCACAGCCTCCTCCTCTCCAACAGTCGACCCCGGACCTCGCCCTGCCTCGCTGTTCTCTTACTCACAACATGCATTTTTTTTTTTTTATAACTCAATAAGCTTTATTATACTTTTTACTTTTCTTTTTTAAGACAAAGTCTTTACAAAAAAAATGTGTAACAATTGAGTAACCAAGAGGATCATCCTCAATACAGTATATACAGTCACTTGGATCAAATATCAGCCATGCAAACTTCAGGTATCACAGAGATGGAATAAAACATATGCTGTAGGTGAACTCTTCTGACCCCCACCCACCACACAACATGCAATTTAATTCACTCCCAATCTGGCTTCCTATTGGACTTGGTAGGCATACATTCCTGTGATTGAAAAATGCTATTTGCCTTACCTAGACCCCATGAGAGGGTCCATATTGCTCAGCACAAATCTCTCCCTGTCAGCTCTCATCCAGTCAAGACCCATAAGAAGGTTAACAGTGCTTAGTCTGATCCATGTACAGGTCTCCCCATGTCTGCTATCATCCATCAAGACCCAGAAGCAGGGTTCCATGCTCATTACAACTCATTCCTCCACATTTGGAGACATTCCAACCATATCCATTACTTCCAGGACTGAGGGCCAACCCTGTGGCCAACAAACTCTCTCTGTACCCCAAAGTCTGCATCTTGAGCATGCAAAGCTTGGAGAGGAGTCTTTCTCACCTGGCCCACAGTTGTGAATGTCCTCACTCTGGGTGGACCTTCAGTCATCAATCATACCGGCGGCACCTCTCGATGTAGCATGGAAGATTTCAGCAGTGAAGGGGTGGGGCTCTCATGGAAAGAGCCCCTTCAGCTGCCTGAATGGGTTTGTAGGCACCCTTTAAAGCTATTCTCCCTACAACCACCTCTGTTTCACCTGGTTTGTTCTTAGATCGGTAGGCCAGCTGAGCACCTAGGCGGGCATTACTCTCCTCCTCCCGCCTTGGAGGTTGGCATCGAGATGCCCTGGTGTTGCAGAGTTCACTCGCAACCCTCCATGGCATTTCCATTATAGGGATAGAGTGAAAGTGTTCCTCAAAACTGCAGTTCTCCTGGATTGGTCTACAAAATTGCAGTAGCACAGCTGTCACTACACAAAACTGTCCCAAAACCTGGAGGGAAGGTGACCTAGGCCTTGGATCCCCAGATGTTTCCTCCTCAAAGGGTTTTTTCCTCTCCTCTCCTCTGTGCCAATGGAGATAATACTAGATAGGTGTAGTTGTAGTTTCTAGATCACTTAGTTAGGTTTCCACTGTTGGATGGAGTTGGTTGACTGCCCCATAATTGTCCCTTCTTCCACTTTCACTGTTCTCTTTCTCTTTAAGAAGCCAGGCCTTTATGCCTTACGGTCAGACCTCCAAGCGGATCACTGTTCACCTGTTGTTTCCTGCCTACTCTACTCAAACAATACGAGCTACTGACCCATGCTACCATCTGAACCCATACTATCAACTGACCTACGTACAAGTTTTCGACCTCGATAAGTGTTCACAGCCTTGTATGCTTTGCTCAACACTCTTTTTGGGCTTCTTCCTAAGGTACATTTAGCTAAGGGAATCACTACCACAGCCTTCATACCCCTACAGGGTGGTATATCTCATAGATAGAGAGGTAAACAGCCAAAGATTATCTACGTTATACAAGCACAAAACCTGCTGCACAGGCACATTGCACTTATTTTAGGGGCAGACTTGCCATTTCCATTGCTGCTCAAGGCATTAGACAGGGCCTTCTGTTGCTGTTATTGTGTGCCTCTTGCTGTGCTATGCTTCAGCTTGCACACATCTCCAATTGGGCATCATTTGAATACTGCAGAATTAAAGAGTTTAATTCTGACTTTAGACAGATCTAGGCAACAATATGATTCTTATTTGTTTTAGAAGTGTTTCTTAGTGGAGCTCAAGTGAGGAACATCCAGTCTATTGTATGGCACTCTAGCCCCCCTCCACCCTATCTTTTCTTTAATGTAAAATTTTCTAGATCCTTTTCATCATCATTTACTTGAAAAATGTCCAAAGTCTACCATCATTTAAATATTGCTAAGGAGATTTAAAAATATGGTTACATTTTTTAGCTTAGAAATAGCACTATATAACTGAAAAAAGTATACTAATAATCTTATTAACTATAGCTGTAAACTAGCTTTTTGGGGGGAAATATTTTTCCTTGCACTGCAGCCATAATGTCTACCCATATGAATTAGCTTACATGGACACTTTAAGAGGCATACAACAACAGACATTTAGGAATAAATCGTGTGTGTGTGTGTGTGTGTGTGTGTGTGTGTGTGTTGCTGGTTTCCTTTTTTTTTTCTCATATATATTTTGTCTTTTTCTCTTTTACTCCCCTTCCCCCCCCCGGGGACATGGCGTACACATGCATGTACGTGCATGGAGACGCACACACGTACACACCAGGATCCGGTGGCCCTCTCCACCTCTTCCTGGACTTACATTGCCACTCCTAACCATCTACGCTACCCAACGGACCTCCACCTATTAGGAACAAGACTACGGCAGAGTGGGCGTCCACCCCTATGGAAGGGAGAGCCAAGGCTCTATCCTGTTCTGACCCTCCCCCCCAGCCGGCACCCCAGTGGCCCGAGGTCATTCCCGAACCTGGGTCACTGGCATGCCGCGAGGTAAGGCTCCAGTGCCTCAGCCCTCTGAGTCACTGGGCCAGCCTGCTGGTTTTATTTCTGCAATGACTGCACTTCCTATATTCAAAATTGCCAGCAGGGGGAGACAAGTTATGCTGTTTGTACCATCCATGTGCCTAAACAAGTTAACAGACACTTTCATGACTTTTGACAACAATAGCCTGGAGGTTGTCCCTTGTTGTGAGAACCTAGGGGTCTGGTTAGACTCAGGGTTGAAATGGAACACACATATTAGAAATCCTGTTAAGAAAATTCATCCTCGTATTGGTTTTCTTTATAAGAACAAGAATTGCTTGTCCAGTGAGACCAGACAAAGTATCATAAATACCTTGATTGTCCCACTGCTAGATTACAGGGATGCTCTTTATAGTCAGGCGTCAAACTTCTTTCTTAGTCAACTTGATATATAATAAACTGGTCCGCTTTGTTTTGTCTGCACCAAAGGATGCTTACCATTGGGCTTTTTATAAGCAGCATTTATGGTAGTCACTTGGGGGGAGTGGCATAGACATCTTCATTTGTTTCATCTAGTTTACAAATGTGCTAACAGCTTTGTCCAAGCCTACTTTAAGAGTCAGAGATATTCTGGTTTACAACATAATCAGTTTGCAATTAGCAGAACCGCTATACAAAATTTTCCAACTGTTTGAATTTTATAGCTTTCTGCATTTCATTACTGAACACATTTTCATCAGAACAGTACATTTTCCCATTTAGGCTTCATCTGTTCACATTGCTTTGACCTGCTGTGAAGTTATAGTTCTTGGCTTATAACATTACAGCTTGTTGTCATTAAATGATTCTGACATCACAAGCAACTTATACTGATATCTTGGCAGGACAAACCAGCAAGAACTGATGACATCTAAGGGGGGGGTGGGGGCAAATATCCTATTTGCAAGCACATTTCTTTACTAATAAAGAATGGTACACCTTAAATTTCATTTTTAGGAGGAAAGTAACAGGCCCATCTTGTGTCATCATGTGTACTGTTTTCTGTAGATGTTAAAGATTATTTTTACTTACAGTGTGTGTGAGTTGGCTTTGACATTTGAGTAGTAATTTGTCAAACAAAATAAAGTACCTATTTAAACATTATTAGTCAAGAAGTTACCCCCCAACACACGTACATGTATACTCATTATGCTTTGTGCTGGGTTTCAGGCTTTTGATTGTACAGTGTGGCCTGGATATTCAGAGCACCTGCGCATGGTGCAACTGAGTTGAGCCGGTGCAAGTACAAAGATGTGCCACCGAGCGGTATTCAAAGGGAGCCGCTGCACAGCACAAATCCCATGGCATAAATGCGCAACTATAATGTATGGGTTATTCATGTGCAGGGGGCGTTCCCATGAATATGTGGCGCAATGGGATATTCAACCATGAAGCCATGGCACAAGTCTGGAGCAAACCCAAGAAGCACCGCCCAGACTTGTTCCCATAAAAACAGTGCTCAAACACACAGACAGCAGATGCACAACCTTGCGCCGAGAGAGAGAGGGAGAAAGAGAGAGTGACAGAGAGGTGGCGAGAGAGAGGGAGAGAGACACACACACAGAGGACTGGAGAGGCAGACACACACACAGACAGGCACCCAGCCACCCAGGGACACACACAAAGAGAAGGAGGGATGGAGAGTGTGCCATTTCTAGTGGGTGCAGTAATGAGGGGCGTGAGGAAGCAGGAGGAACAGCTAAGTAGCCGATGAAGGGCCCGGCAGTGGTATGCCCGACACAGGTGGTACCATGCCCACATCACATTCAAGAACTATAGTGACACAGAGATCGTGAGCTGGTACTGCCTGAACAGGGCCATTCTGAGGCAGCTCTGTGAGCTGTGCAGTGAGGAGATGCAGGCACCCACCAGACGTAGTCATGCCATGTCCGTGGAGACCAAGGTGACCTCTGTCATGTGCTTGCTCACCACAGGTACCTTCCAATGACCAACAGGGGACACCACGGGTATCACCCATTCAATCACATCCTGCCACCTCACCCAGTTCCTCAACACCCTGCTGTCATGTGCTTCGGAGTTCATACGTTTCCCCAGCACCCAGGCGGAGTGTACAGCAATCATGCAGGACTTCCACAAGGTTGCACGCATGCCTGGCATGATTGGGGCCATTGACTGCAGCCATGTGGGCATCCGCATGCCACCTGGCCCCGAGGGTATTGCACACATAAATAGAAAGGGGAACCCGACCATCAACTGCCAGGTGGTGTGCGATGCCATGGAGCGTATCATCAGTATTTGTGCCACACACCCTGGGAGAGCACACAATGCATTTATCTGGCACAGCTCTGTGCTGTGCCACAGGTTCAAACATGGGGACATCCTCACAGGCCACCTTGTGGGTGAGTATGGCATGGGCCAGGGGTGAGGGGCGTGGCAGACCTGGGGATGGGGAAGGCAGGGTGTGCATGGTGGAGTGGGCACCAGGGACAGGGTAAGGGGTGTAGAACAGCATGGCACAGGGTTAACCATGTCAATCTCCACACAGGTGACAGTGCGTACCCACTGAGGCCCTGGCTGCTCACCCTCTACTGGCAACCAGCATCACCAGCAGAGGAGAGGTACAATGAGGCACACGCCAGCATGCACAGTATAATTGAGCACGTCTTTGGCATGCTGAAGGTGCAATTCCATTGCCTAGACAGGTCAGGTGGTGCCCTAAAATACAGCCCCTCAAAAGCCTGTGGCTTATTCCTGGCCTGCTGCATACTGCACAACATGGCCATCTACCATGGGATAGCTGTCAAGGCTGATGAGGGTGACAGTAGTGGGGACGATGGAGACAATGGGTTGGATGGCGGTGGGCAGCTGCCTTCTGGGTGAAGGAACCCCCTAATTCTGCAGTTGGCATGTCGCCACCGCGATATAATCGCACAGGAACACTCTGGTGAATGCAGGTAGGTGGTGTGACACACATGCATGGGCCACACAGACCAGCACACCACACATATGCAGGGACATGCACTGTGAGATGCATGCATAGAATGTGGCACACAGCAGGGCTAGGGGAGGCAGTGGCACACACCTACACACACACACACACGCGCGTGTGCGCTGCACAGGCATGTGCACACACACACACACACACACACACGCACACACATAGGCAGTGGAACGTGGTGTGGATCAGACACATGACTCCAGCGCACAGGCACAACCGGTGCTGAGCTGCCCTCATCACACCCAAGTCACACATCCCAGCAGTCCTGCATGCACACACAGATTGCATGCGGCACAACATGCATGCATGCCATCACATGCATGCCACACCTACACCGCCCATTTGTGCACAGGGAAGCAGCAGCAGACTGCAGGCAGAGCAGCACACACCTCAGGTCAACTGCACGGTCCCACAGCTGCCACACCCATGTGGGTGGCCACACCAGGGCCGATCAGCAGCTGCAGGCTGCACATCAGTCATGGTGGGGTGAGACGCTCCCCCAGGGGTAGACGTGCAAGACCGTGACCGTGTCCTCGTGGGGGTATGTAGGCAGTCAAACATGCTGGCCCCAGGCATGCCCAGGAGCCCGGCGTCCACTGTTATGAGGGTGCCTGATGCTGGGACCATGAGGTGGACAGTACACTGTGGGGGGTCCCCAGCACACAGCCGCACCCAGTGACAGCCAGTGATGCAAACCCATCCGCAATGGCACCAGCACTACAGTCCATAGCCACTGTTGTGGCCTCCTGCATGTGTTTCAGCCCTTCCAGGATCTGCGCAGTGCCCCTGTCCTGCTGCTTGGCCAGCTGGCACACCTCCACCTGCAGTGCATGCACCCCAGTGGCTATCAGCACCTCTTGCTCAATGATTCCCGCAGTAGCCAGGTGTGCTCAGCCAGCCGGTCCAAATCCTGTACCTTCTGGCCGAAATGCCGATCTGCTCTGGGTGACCTGCCACACCGCCAAGCCTCCCTCTCCGGCAGATGCTGCACAGTGGAGTCTGCAGGGAAAAGGGGTACAGCAGGTGCGCCAGTGATGGAATGAGTGTCCGGCTGCCCGTGGCACCCGAAGCCTGCTGCTGCCACCCATCCATCTACTGGGTGTCACCCTGTGCCTTCGCGGCCATGGCAGTACCACCACACATGCCAGGAACAGCGGTGGTGCCACACACCGCTGCACCCGCCGTGCTGGCAGGTGGCTGTGCAGCCACAGGCATGGTGCTGGGCCCTGATGATGCCTGTGATGCAGGCAGGGGCAACTCCACCACAATGTCGCCCACACTGTCCAGGATCAAGGTGATGTCATCCTTGGAGTCGGACCCCGCCCCAAGCTGTGTCTCTGTGCACAGCACACCAAGGCTGGCATCCTGCAGGAACGCATCCAGAGCCTCGTCTGACCCCAGGCCAAGGACATCCACTGGCACTGTGGTACTCTGCTGCAGCCTGTCAGGGCCACCGATGCTGGTGGACATTGAGGGTCCATCCAAAGGGGCCGTGGATGCGGCCAATGCCCCATCCTCTGCACGGAGGCGTACTGGTACAGCAAGAGAGGAAGGGAGTGTCCATGGTGCGTAGACCCCTATGTGCCCCCCCCATCAATGCCACTGGTGTCTGTGGCCAGCATTGTGCCATGTGTGGGGGTGCATACACGCGCATGTGGCATGTGGAACAGCAGCATGCACACCGGCATACCCATGTACACACCCTCCAGGCAGTAGATGTCTGTGAGTAACATACATACCATGCAGTGATGGGCTGCCACCCATTTGGAAGCCCCCTCCAGGCACACCCTCCACTGCAGTGTGGTGGATGGTGGCCACCACTAACACCTCCGTGGGCGTCAGTGTGGGTGCAGTTGATGGCCCTCCACCAGTGGCATCATGGGATGTTCTTATGGCCACCACATTCTCTTTGATATGCCACCTGTCCATCCCAACCTTCTTGTGGCACTCCTGCGCAGACTACTAGTGGCTGCCGTGCTGATTCACGAAGGCCGCCACCTCATCCCTTCATACAGACCTGTCATGCTGTGTGCCCATGGCATCGCTCAACAGGGTCTCCCTGTCGAGGTAGGCCTCGAACAGGGCATCAGTCTCTCCCTTGGTAAAGTTGGGCCTGTGCTTGCATACAGGCCCATGTTTCTCACCCTCCTCTTGTCCCAACATGTTGCCACCTGTGAACATTTACAGCACAGTGTGTCAGTTGCAGCATGGCTCTGGGCAGTCCCATCTTGCAGTGCTGCTACATTTCCATGTTTTCCTGCGGCAGCATCCACTTATAAGTCAAGGTTGCAGTAATGGTCCATGGCCTGTGCTGTTCTGTGGTACTTATAAGGTGAATCACATGCAAATTAGCTGTTGTACAATGGTAATGATATGCTAATGAGCCCTACTACGCCGTGCATTGGCTGATGAGGTCATTTGCATAGGGCAGCTGAATATTGTGAATTTGGCGCCATGCTCAACAGTGTTACACCAGAGCAACTCCATGGTGCATGTCCTGCACATGCTCAGTACGTGGTCCCACAGTGCACAAGTGCGCACCCCATTGCATGGGCCTATCGCACACACGGCATGTCTTGTGTGAGCTATTGAGCATGCACCACTGTGGTGACATTGCGCACGCCCACGCGCACTGTCACAAGGCCCAATTGCGCATGTGCATGATGTATCATACTGCACATCTCCCACACACATGCGTGACACTGTGTGGGGTCAGGACCTGTCACCTCCACCCTGGCGTCATGACACCATGAAGGGGTGGATCATGGCATGGTGCACATGCCCGGACATGCAATGTGGACCTGCATTGCACATCCACATCGTGCATCTCCATGATGCGCGATTGCATGCTGTTGCTTCCTATCACGCAATGCACATGTGCTGCCACCACGTGCGTGTTCCACCACGGATGTCCAGAACATTATTTTGTATGAAGATGGTGAGCAGATGAGACCATCAGGTGCACAACTGGATGGATGTTGAGCTGGTAAACCTGGTGGCAGTGGTCCAGCTGTATGGGCAGGTGCCACTCCAGCAGGCATGGGAGGAGGTGTGGCAGAGCGTGTCATGGACCCTCAAGAGGCACACGGGTGTGGCCCGGTCTGCTGAGCAGTGTCGCCACAGGTATGAGGACCTGTGGCACAGGAGTCCAGATGTGCTGCATAGGATGCAGTTGAGGGTGCAGCATGGGGCTGTCCCACAGTGAGGTAGGTGTGTGATGCTGGCGTGCATGCCCATGTGCCCAACTATGGTGTATTGCATTTTGTGCAGCATGCTCCGCTGCTGGGGTGGGACTGCTCTTGTGACCACAGGCATCATGCTTTTCCATGGCATGTGTGGCTGGTATGCTGGTGTGTTGGCTGGGGGCTGTGCTGGGTGTTGGCCATGCTCATTGCAGGCCGTGGGGTGGCGGGGAGCCATCCATGCATGTGTACTCATGGCCTCCTCTCTACATATTGTCCAAAGGGCTGGAGGACTACAGGCAGGCCAGGGAGGCTGCGGACAGCAGGAGGACCCAGGATAGGCCACAGGATGCTGTGCGTAGGGGACAGAAAGGTACAGGTAAGAGTGGTCACATTGGCGGTACTTGTTACTGTGGGTAGGCATAGGGCGCAGGGTATGGGCATGGGTGAACCAGCCTTGTGTCAGGTTGCCTGTGTGTGGCACCTGGTCCATCTGGTGTTCCGCCGTGGCATGTTGGTTGATGGCATGTGGCCAGCCATGGGGGGGTGCGCCCACCCACCACCTTGTGTACTGCATCAGTGCTGCCACCCTGTGCCATGTGCCCATGTCCATGTGTGCATGGTGCCAGTAGGCTACACTGTCTTCCTGTATGCACCATTGTGGTGTGCTGTTTGGATTGCTGGGGTTGAAGACATGGTACGGGTATGTTGTGGACTCCTTGTGGTGCTTTCCTCTACTGTCCACTGCACACCGTGGATGAGTGGTGGACATATGTGCAGTGTACTGATTGCCTCTCTTGTCCCTTCCCCTAGGTGCAAGTCAGTCTGCTGCCAGGAGGACAGCCCTGCTGAGACCACAGGGCCTGGCGACGGTCATTGCTCTCCCGAGGAGGATCCTGCAGGTGACAGTGAGGATCAGGAGTGCACTGCAGGCCTGGGAGAGGTCCCTGAACAGACATTGAGGGGTTCCAGTCTACATTTCCCTCTCCCTTCCCATTTCTGTTCCACGACATTACCACCTCCATTTGTACAGACCCCCTGTTCCCCGTCCCCCTCTCTCACCCCCTCATGCCCCGTCTTTCTACTATTGTTCTTCCTTTTCTGATATAAACATGCTTTTGTGATGCAGATCTGTGTCTGATTTGCAGGTGACATGGGGAGCCATGTTGCAGCTGTTTGTTCCCTGTTTCTGGGGTCACTGTTGGTGCAGGGCGGGTGACTGGCAATGCCATGGAGGCTGTGGAGTCTGTGTTGGGTGTACTGCTGTGTCCCATGATCTTGGCATGTTTACCTGGGTGCGCTCAGGTAGGGCATGCTGGCTCATGGACATGTTGGGATGCTGTTCCACTGTGTGTAGCCATGGGGGTGGTGGGCGCCATGGTCAGGGTATGGGTCCCCTTGGTGGCATGGCCCCTCTGGGGTTGTTGGGATTCCACCATTCATGGGTGCACTGTCCTGCATGTGGGGGCCTGCCTTTGGCATTGTGCAGGGGTGATTTGGCACTGGTGTGAGGGGTGGGGGCATGGGTGTCATTGTGCCAGGGGGCTGGGGGTCACTGTGTCTGGGGTGTGCTTTGTGTGGGTCTCCTGTGCCCCTTCCCTGTGCTGCCTTGGTTCTGTGTTCCTTCTGCCTGTTGCTCCTGCCCTGATCACTGGTGTTGTGCTCAGGTCTGCTCCGTGCCTCCCTGGTTGCGCTGGCGCATCCTTGGTTGTGCCATAGCGCACCTTTGCCATATTCAGCCGGCTTGCACACAGGATTTTCGGGTGGTGCATCTTCTGCATATGGCTCTGGGCATACCATGGCACACTTAACTTGTGCTGCACCGGTCTTGTGCCAGGGAATGGTGAATTTCTGAATATCCAGGCCAATGTGTCTTTATAGAAACAATAAACTTTTTAAAGTATTTGCTCTTTTGTACCATTTGTGCATTCTACATATTGTTCTCCCACTTTCTGATCAGCATCACTACTTTTCACTCAACGCAACAATTAACCTGAAATGGACCTGGTCTCAGACTAGAAAATACTAAAGTGTCAGTAGCTGCTCATCCTTATAGGATTGAGCTTCTGCTGACCTTGGTATTCCAGGTGTTGGATGTAGTAAGAGGCTGCTGTTACCATTGTTAGAGTGTATCCTTTTGTAGCTAAAGGTATACAAAATGCGCTGCAGCCCTATATTGTCTCAAGCATCATATTGCACTTGCCCATGCCACACATCTGCAGCTGGTCCAGAAAGCAGCAATTATCTCCTAACTCTGAATTTGAAATTGAAGTAGGAAAATAAGAAAAAGACTTCACAAGTATCTGTTCAGTCTACAAGCAGTTTATTTACCCAATATAGTCTAGCTGTGATGCCACATCTGTTTTCCTCTTGGGCCCTGCTTCTGCTGATAGCAGTGAGATGACACGCAGTACCACTAGTGCTGTGAGGTTTGAGTACTGACTTGTCAAACAGAATATAGTGCCAATTGAAATATTCTTGGCCAGGTTAACTCCTCCCAGCACACATGTATTTTTATACCCATGATGCTTTGCACTGGGTTTGAGGCTTTTAATTTGTATGTGTGTTTATAGAACCCACACAAATTGGAAAGTATCTACCTTCTTGTACCATTCATTCATGTTACATATTGTTCATCTTTCTCATCAACATTTAAATTACTTCGCCCTTTTTTACATAATATGGTAATACCAAGATCTGAAACATTTCTTCTCCCAGAAAGCTAAAACATGCTGCTTATCCCTATAAGATTCATCTTTTGCTGATCTTGGAATCCCAGGTGTTGGATGTAGTTGGAGGTTGCTTTTGCCAGATTCCATCTCTTACTTAAGGTGTGCACAGCGTGGTGCAGGCATGCAGTCCTACTATTTTTCATGATTTTCTCTTTTAGGATTAGAATTATTCTTGAATAAGAAATTGAAAGAAACTTGATTAGTATTTTTAAATGATATGATTGGTGTTGAGTCACTTTTATTTGGTTGCACTACTCACACAAAGGAAAAGCGTTGTCTTTACTTTTTATCACGCTTGCAGAAGATACTCTTTCTGAATTAATGATTGCATTATGTCTGCAAACTGAAGTAGCACACAGCACTTGCTCCAGATCAGACATCGACAGCTGGTCCAGAAAGCCTCCTGTTAACTCTTCACTCTGACTTGACAATTTTAGTAAGAAAAGACAAGAAAAAAAAAAAAGAAATATGAAGGTATCTGCGCCCAATTTACAAAAAGTTTATTTACACAATACACAGTCTACCTGTGCTGCCACATCTATTGTATGTCCACTGGCGTTCTACTTTTGGCAGCATGATGCCTCTCGACACATTTGGTACTTTGAATATTAAATGTTATGGGGTTTGACCCCTACCAATACTAACTGTATTTCATTCGCAGGAAACTGCCAAATCACTTTAAGTGGTCTCTTTACGATTAAAATACATTAACCAGGCCTTAGCTCATCAGACAGTATTGAATTTTACTTGGTCTTTTAACAAAAATAGCTACTCCAGAATCAGTCTGAGGGAGCTAATAGTCAAAACAGCCACTGCAATGCATAGAAAAACCAACACTCACCCTCCAGCCAAAAAAATAAGTCACAGCACAAAAATATAGTGCAAAAACTGAGTGACTATTGTATTAGTTTAAACATGCAAGATGGTTAAAAACACTCAAGGCCATAACAGTATAACACTCAATGTTTTGTGCGTATAGCACCTTATCAAGAGGATTAAAATGTGCTTTGCAGACATGCATTTTTATAGTGCAACTATTAGAAAACATGTGCAATGAAGAGCAAGTTATTAAGAAAATGTCATTTAAAGTAGAGAGCTAACCAGAATTTAATGAAATACAGTTAAGTGCATTATAAACAACAGTGAGACAAGGAATAAATATATATATATAAATATAACCTTTTAATATAGTGTTATGTATATCCCCACATAGATATTAAGGTGCCACTTACTATGGAGCACTCAAGATCTTGCATGATCTTTTCAAACTTCTGGTTGGACTTGAACTATGGTCTCCTCATTTTCCAAGTTCCATACAACAGCAAGTCAAGCAAAGCACTGTTATGATCAGAAATGCAAAAGGAAAAAAGAACAATATAAATGTGCAAAATATATACAAAAGATCATAACAGCAACATTGAAAGAACAGCGACTGTATGTGATAATGTACGAATATGATTTAGAATTAAAATCAAGAGCATTACTAAAAATGGTCTACACCAAAAATGATTCTAAACTGAATTTATCATTAAATTCCTTACCCTCGGTTGCCTTTAGTGCAAAAATCCAGAAGGCTTCACACTATAACAATTTGTTATCCTGGTGAACCCTCTAGAACCCAAGTGAACCTTTTCTGTCTCTATAAATTTTAAATTTAAAAGAATGTCCAGTAGGGTGTTCTTTATTGAGCAGCTGGGGAATTACCTAAATCGATGTGGGTGATACTACCAAGATGTTCACTAACCCTCTTCTTTAAAGCCCTTTTTATTTTATCTACATAGAAACATTTGCAATCACATTGGGCTAGATATATCACCCCCTTCAGTATTACAATTAATAAAATCATTAACTTCAAAGGTTCTGGTGATTTTCGACTAAAAAATGTATTAGAATTTTTTCATAACTTGGCAGAATTTCCCTTCCCCCACATGGGTGATTGCCCATTGGAGGGGTTGGTAGACACTCTGGTCTTAGTTCAGTAATTTTGCATACCTTTTGGAAACTGCTCACTGCTCAGTCCTTTGTATTACTTCCTCTTCAATAAACCATCAGGGGGCCGGGGGAGGCTTCAACAACCTCTTTTAAGAACTGTTCCACCTGCAGTATTTCCCAGTGCTTTTTAACAATTTCTTCTATTTTTAATGACTGTACTTAGAAAACTGTGACAAAATTAACTCTTTGTGAATCAGTTTGACTGGATGTTGAATTATTACCTCCTCCCTGTAAAAGGGAGGCTCTGAAACTGATGTCTGCCTTCTGTTTCCCTCTTGTAATACATAATTCACTATACCCCCACTCTCTGAAATGATTTTTCAGGATACTAGTGTTATGATCAAAATCACACTGTCTACTACAGTTTTGCATAATGCTTAAAAACTGACTTACTGGGATACACAATACAGTGTAACGAGGATGGCAGCTGAAACAATGAGGATATGATATTGAGCCCTACCAATGCCAACTGTGATTCATTTGCAGGAAACGGACAAATCACTTTATGTGGTCTCATTACAATTAAAATCTATTGGCCAGACTTTAGCTCATCAGAAGGTACTGAATTCACTTATCCCACAATTTCATTGTTCCTATGGGCATCAGTCCTTTTGTTATTTATGTTTGTTACTAAAGTTATATTGAAACGTAGAAACATAGACTTTGACAGCAGATAAGGACCGCTTGACCCACCCAGTCTGCTCATTTCCCTACCTACTGGATAAGCTGCAGATTCTCGTTTACCAACAGCCTACTTCCTCCTACCCCCTGCTATAATTGCCTTATGGCTGTCCCATGCTTTCTTGAATTCCCCCACTGTTTTTGACCCCACAACCTCCTCAGAAAGGTGGTTCCATGCATCCACCACTCTCTCCATGAAAAAATATTTCCTCATGTTGCCCCTGAGCCGTCCCCCCTCTATCTTTAAATTGTGCCCCCTTGTTCTTGCACATCTCTTTTTCTGAAAGATGCTACCTTCTTGGACTTTGTTGATTCCCTTGAGGTACTTGAAAGTTTCTATCATGTGCCCCCTCTCCCTCCTTTCCTCAAGGGTATACATATTAAGCTCTCTCAGTCTCTCTTTGTATGGCTTCTGTTGCAGACCCTGCACCATTTTAGTTGCCCTCCTCTGGACTGCCTCCACCCTGTCTATGTCCCTGCGGAGATGGGGTCTCCAAAACTGCATGCAGTACTCCAGATGGGGTTTCAACTGTCTGTACAGAGGGATAACAGCATCCTGTTTTCTACTGGTGATGCCTCTCCCTATGCATCCCAGTATCTCCCCATCCATCCTTACTGCCTTCTCACATTGCTTGCCTACATTAAGGTCATCTGATATGACTACCCCCAGGTCCCTTTCCATTTTTGTTGTTGTTAGTACCTCCCCCCATTGTGTACTCTTCACCTGGGGATTTGTTTCCCAGGTGCATTACTTTGCACTTCTTTGCATTGAATCTAAGCTGCCACACATTTGACCATTCCTCCAACCTTGCCAAGTTCCTTCTCATCCTTTCCACCCCACCTTGTGTATCAGCCCTGTTGCAGATCTTTGTGTCATCTGCAAAGAGGCATACTTTTCCTTTCAGACCCTCTGCAATGTCTCCTATAAAGACATTAAAGAGGACTTGTCACAGTACTGAACCCTATGGTACCCCCTAGTACCCCCCTTTCTTCAGAATGAGTTCCATTTACTATTACCCTCTGTGTCCTGTTGTGCAGCAAATTTGTTACTCAGGCTACCACCCTGGGATCCACTCCCAGGCTGGCTAACTTCTTTATTAATCGTTTGTGTGGGACTGTGTAAAATGCCTTGCTAAAGTCTAGGTAGGCTATTTCCACAACCCCTCCCTGGTCTACTACTTTGGTCACCCACTCAGTCAAAGAAATCAATTAGATTTGTCTGATATGACGTTCCTGCTGTGAATCCATGCTGCCTTGAGTCCTGTGCCCCACTGGCCTCTAGGTAGTCAACAATTCTTTCTTTCAGAAGTGATTCCATCATTTTCCTTACCACTGAGGTCAAACTAACAGGCCTGTAGTTTCCTGCCTCTGCCTTGCTCCCACTTTTGTGAAGGGGAATCACAACTACCCTTCTCCAGTCCTCAGGTACCACCCCATCCTCCCATGATTTGTTAAAAAGGGTAGTCAGTGGTGTCACTAGGTCTCCCCTTAGTTCTTTTAGAATGCTGGGGTGAATCCCGTCAGGCCCCATTGCTTTGTCCACTTTGAGTTTTAGGAGTTCTTTCAGGAGTATTTCTTCTGTGAATGGACTGGTGTCCACCCCCCTGCCCAGAGTGCTTCTATTGTTTGGTTTAGGTAACTCCTCTTCTTCTTCTTTTGTGAATACTGAACAAAAGTATTCATTCAGTATCTCTGCCTTTTCACTGACTCCCTCTGCCCACCTCCCCTCCCCTTTGTTAAGCTTCACTATCCCTCCCTTGACCTTTCTTTGCTCCCTAATGTACCTATAAAAGGTTTTATCCCTCTTCTTAACTGAGTTGACTATCTTTTCCTCAGTTTGGGCCTTTGCTATTCTGACTGCCTTCCCCGCTTCCTTCTGCTTTAACTGTTACAGTTCTCTGTCCTGCTCCTTCTCTGATTCCTTATACTTCCTGAATGCTATATTTTTCTTCCTAACCTTCCCCGCCACATCTTTTGAGAACCATAGTGTTTTTTTTACTCCATTTTGTTTTCTTTGTTTCACACAAAGAGTTGTTGCCTCTATGATGGCAGTTTTGATTTTTCTCCATTGTACTTCCACCACTCCTTTCTGCCCATTTGCTAGTGCATTCCTTAGGTATTCACCCATGTTGCCAAAGTCAGCCCTTCTAATGTCCAATATCCTCATTTTTGTATGGCTTGACTCCACGGTTGTGTTTATCGTGAACCACACTGTGTGGTGGTCACTTGTTCCCAGATGGCTACCCACTTCTAAATCTGTGATCCTCTCTCCATTTGAGAGTACCAGGTCCAAGATTGGTCCTTCCCGAGTGGGTTCCAACACTAGCTGTCTAAGGCATGCCCCCTGTAGGGCTTCGAGAATTACCCTGCTCTTGGATGTGGCTGCAGTAAATGTGTTCCAGTTAACATCTGGCATATTGCCTTTTTATTGCTTTTGTAACATACGTATAGTATATGGATCACCATTAGAGGGAGCCTTGTTCAACGGCTATCCTACAGCTCAAGGAACATAATCTGAACTGAAATGGAACGGTTTTCCATTTTAGTGCCGAGGAACAAGTAGAATGCACTAACTTGTTTTTAAGAGTATTAACTCTTCAAAAGGTCCATTTTAAACAACTTCTTCACCTTGGTGTTGTCTCTTAATATGTGCCAGTTCTTTGTAATTGTTTCTTACTTATACTGTTGTAGTCTCAACAGTATTGTTAAATATGTAATCATAAAACATAATTTCATATATTATAATGTAACTCTGCTCAAGTAAGACATTGAAAGAAACCCGATTGTAAATTTTTATTGATATGATTGGCATTGTGTCACTTTTATTTGGTTGTACTACTCACACAAAGAAAAAGCTTTGTCTACTTTCTATCAATTTATCAAAATGATTTCTGAATTTAGATTTGCATGCTGACTGCAAACCTTTTTCCTGAAAAAGCTGTTAAGCTCTTGCAACAGGCAGGAAATCAATGTCTCCACCCCTCAGCATGCCCTTGTATTTGTTACACAAGTCATAAGACTGTGAGGGGTTGTGCCTGAAAGGAAGGGGGAGGAACAGATCATGTCATGATGTTCTAAAAAGACAGATTTCTACCTGGCATCATCATCAATGATGCAAACTACTCCCCTCCCCCTCAAGCATGTGCTGCTACTGTACAGTCAGATGACTGTACCAGCGGCCCCTAGAATCCTGTGGGTTCACTGCCATGGAATTTTCTGCAGAAGTTGCAGCATGTTGCAGAATATATGTTGTGTCACAGAATTCATTGTTCTTGATGATTTTTCTTTAAGATGTATAATTTTTCCATGGTGTCTTTTTCCCCCACCCCCATTTATCCTGAAGCCCCTCCTGTCCATCACATCATATTTTAGCCAATGATAGGACTGTATTCTGCCTCAGAAATGAATAGTTAATGCTGCAGAAATGAATAAACTCCACTGCACAAAGCCCAGGAGCTGTGCTGCAGGAATAAGAACTGAAATGCTGCAGAGAACTAGGGTCCTTGAATGTACCAAACTAATGCAAAGGCATGCTCTTGGTAGACAAGGGGGCTCTGACTGGCCTAGCCAGATTGTGGCTACTACTGTCCCCTGAAATCATGGATCAGAGGTCTAGAGGTGGCCCACTATTTATAAATGGCCCATTGGGATCTGAGAAGACCAGGCTAAGGAAGAGAGATCAATAATAAAAGATGATGTCAACTCAACAGTAACTTGAAAAAAAGTAAACAAGATCTGTGGGGGAAGATGGTGGAAGGAAAGAGGTCTGGTGAGGGGCAGGGTGGACACAGGAATAGTCCTACTCCTCTATGTGGGGCTTTCCTTCTTTCTTTTCCAAAGTTGAATATCATGAGTAATGGAAGGTATCCCAAAACAATACTCTGTCCCAGTTACCGAGTGCCCCATTATTCGAGGTATTTGTGAACTAATACAGTATTCTATTCTATTCTATATGCACACCTCTCCTCTAGGCCTGCTTTGCCAGGTTTTATTAACAATTGTAGTTATCTTGCTTGCAGTGCCCTCCAGCACATGGGCAGATTCTGAACAAATGTGGTTTTCATTAAATAGGTTTTGCTTAGATGCAAAGCCCCCTTGCCCTCCCTTTCTCAAGGGATGCTATGCAGCAACATTTCATTTTGTATGTACTTTTTTAATACATCTTGTAGGGCTCCTGTTATTCTGTCCCCTAACATGTATCTGTAGTTTGCTATTTCAGACCTGGAGGAGAATGTTTAAGGTCTGTCACATTAGAATCCTGCCACAAACTAAGCAATTCTTAATTCCTTCATCGTGGTTGCATAAGATTATTATTGTGCTACTATGGTGACTAAACTCTCTGGCTCCAATATTGAGAGACTGGCACAAGTGCAATGCAACTGTTTTCACTACACTTTTGATAGTTCTGGCGATATTCAGAGGGATAGTGCTCACCCTCCTAGTGGTACTATCTAGCCAAATATCAGCCCATTTTAGCACAGGACTACAGTATGTGGAGTGCAGGTGATATGGCCCACATGAGATAGTGCTGCCTTAAATGGGAGAGCGCCAGGTCGCCTGTGGGCCTCATTATGCCAGATTGTGCAGATGAGCCCATTGGGCATGCAAGGTGCTAAGAGACCATCAGCATGCCCATTATGGGCTCATTTGCATGCAGTGCTGACGCTGCTTAGTGCCCATTTCTGTGAAACAGAGAAAGCCCTGGTAGTCTAGTGCTCCCCCCACCCCACCCCCCAATAGCCCTGTACAGATCTGTTAATATTTCCTGGTTGTCGAGTGATTCCCCTTACCCCCTGCGACTGTACGCTGACTCACCCACCCACCCACCAAGCAAGCACCCCCTCATCATGAGTGCCAGTCTCCTTGACAGCTGCAGCCAGCACAGCTCTCCTCTCACCTTCTCGTGCTCCATGACTGTCAGACAGTGAGTGGCTGAGAAGGTGAGAGGAGAGCTGTGCCTCCAGTGCTGTCAGGAAGACCAGCGCTAGGGTTTGGGGTGAGTGGTGTGGGAGTCCCTGGTGGGTGGGCAGATGGAGGGGTTAGCCTATGGTTGAGGGGTGGAGGGGACCACTACACCACCGAAATGTAATGCTACAGAATGAGCACGCACTGGGACGCAGTGCTGTAGAACCAACTACAGTAAGTAGTAAAAGAAAAAGGTTCTGGCACACGTTAACTCATAAGAGGGATAGTAGCTCGATAGCTAGATCTGCTCACAATCCTTCTTCAAAGTCTTTGAAGAAGGATTGTAGACAGTCCAAAACATGTCAGGCCAGACAATGTGTCTTGGTGTAATAAAATGGATTTGAGATAACTACTTTGCATCCCCTCTTATGAGTTAACGTGTGCCAGAATCTTTTTTCGTTTTACCACTGAAATGTACCGAGCAATCAGGGGGTGGGAGGAACCACTTGACTACCAGGAAATATGAACCAATATTTACAGGGTGATCGGGGGGAGACTGCTAGACCACAAGACAATATTAAACAGATCCGTACAGGGTGATTGGAGGAGGGGGACCACTAGGCCACCAGAGAATATGAAATCAGTATGTACTGGGTGATCAGAGAGGTACAGGGAAACATAGAAACATAGCAATTATCGGCAGATAAGGACTGCTAGGCCCATCCAGTCTGCCCATAAGCCCTGTGCTTGATTACAACTTCTGATCCTCCCTCTGCTTTACCTCTATGGATCTCCTATGCCTGTCCCATGCATGTTTAAATCCAACCATAGTGCTTGCTCCCACCACCTCCTGTGGCAGACCATTCCATGTGTCCATCACCCTCTCTGTGAAGAATAACTTCCTCACATTCCCTCTTAACCTGCCACCTTCCATTTTCATGTCATGCCTTCTCGTTCTTGTACTCCTCCTGTATTGGAAGATGTCTCCCCCTGCACCTTGTTTATGCCCTTGAGGTACTTGAGTGTTTCTAACATGTCCCCTCTCTTCCTCCTCCTTCTCTCCTCCAGCGAGTACATATTGAGGTCCCTTAATCTCTCCTCATTCGTTTTGTGGTGCAAACCCTGTGCCATCTTAGCTGCCCTTCTCTGGATCATCTCCAGTTTATTAATGTCCTTTTGGAGGTGCAGCCTCCAGAACTGCATACAGTACTCCATGTGAGACCTGACCAGGGTTTTATATAATGGCATCACTACCTCCCATCTTCTGCTGGTAATACCCCTGCCTATGCACCCCAGCATGCCACTGGCCTTCCCTGCTGCCCTTGTACTCTGCTTTGACATTTTCAGGTCATCTGAAATAATAAGTCCCCAGGTCCTTTTCTTCCTTGGTGACTGTCAGCAACCACCCCCCCCCCCATCCTGTAGCTCTCTCCAGGGTTTCTATGCCCCAGGTGCATAATTTTACACTTCTTTGAATTAAACCTCAGTTGCTACTCAGACCATTTCTCAAGCTTCCCCAGGTCCTTCTTCATTTTCTCCACCCTTCCTGAAGTATCCACCCCGTTACAGGTCTTGGTGTTATCTGCAAACAGGCAGACCGTTCCTTCCAGCCCCTCTGCAATGTCACTGATCAAGACATTGAACAGGACTGGCTCATGGATCAATCCCTGAGGTACCCCGCTGGTCAATCCCCTCTCCCCAGATTGCACCCCATTTATCATCACCCTCTGCCTCCTGTCCATTAGCCAGTTCCTAGCCAAGTTTATTGATTTGTCTCCATGTCCAGACTACTCATCTTTTTAACCAGCCTTTTATGTGGCTTCACCCATCTAATAGCACTCTGTCCTCTTTCTGGCAGGACCTTCGCTCGCTTCTTCATCCCTCCTCTGACTCCCCCCCCCCGGGTAGATAGCACACTAACCTCCAATCCAGCTCATGTTGCTGAAGCTCTTAATAAATACTTCACTTCCTGTGCCATTCCCGCAGGGCCTACCCCATCCCACCCACCCGTTTTTCCCCATCTCTCCTTGCAGTCTTCTGCCCCCCAATTCCCACCTATTCTTCCATCAGAAGTCTTGACAGCCCTTACTTCTCTCAACCCCAACAAATCTAGTCCCAATGGACTGCATCTCAGGCTCCTAAAAATCTCTGCCCCTTCAATAGTGACCCCGTTAACCTACATTCTGAATCTCTCCTTCTCCTCAGCCATGGTCCCTTATGCCTGGAAATCTGCTACAGTTCTCCCCCTTCACAAAGGCGGTGACCCCACTAGCCCTGAAAACTTTCATCTTATTGCACTTCTCTCTGCCCTTGCCAAAATGTAAGATTCCCTAATTCTCGCCAGGCTAAATGACTTCCTATCTTCATCTAACACTCTCTCTTTCTGTTCCAATCAGGATTCAGAAAACCCCACTCGACCTTCTCCTCTCTCCTACGCTTCACAGATGCCATTTATTCAACCATGGACCAGGGTCAGATCACCTCTGCTAGATTTATAGATCTCGCTAAGGCCTTTGACTCTGTTTCCCATACCCTCCTTCTCTATAAGCTAAACTCTGTTGATCTTTCCTCTGTCTCAGTAGCCTGGTTCAGCTCCTACCTAACTGGCTGCTTCCAGTCAGTTGCTATCAATAACGTCCTCTCTTCCTCCCTATTCTTGCAGGTGTTCCCCAAGGTTCTTGGGCCTCTTCATAAATGATCTTCCCTCAGCCTGTACCCATGCCCACATTCACATGTTCACGGACAATACGGTCCATTTTCTGTCTAGCCCATCCATCCAGGTCGTTCAATCTCAACTTCAACAAGATCTCTCATTGGTCACAGCCTGGTTTGAAGCCAACTGCCTTAAGCTCAATACTAAAAAAACCTGTGTCCATGACCTTTGGCTCTAAACAAAAACTCACCAGTCTTCCCTCCCTCCCTCCCTGTTTTCTTCTCCATGGCCAACACTCCCCTCGACAATGCCCAGACCTACAAATATCTTGGTGTTTGGCTTGACCCCTCCCTCGATTTCTCCTCCCACTTCAACACTCTCCACACCAAACTGCACCCTAAACTAGGGTTATATTATCGCCACAAATATAGTCTTTCTGTCCCTGTTAGACATGACCTCCTAGTAAAATGGATCCTCCCAGCCTTTGATTCTGCAGACATTGTTTACAGTGTTGCTCCAACTACCTCCCTCGCCAAACTGGAAGTGTTGTTTCATGACTTCAGTGGGTTTGCTTCAAATCCCCCCCCAACTCACCACTGTGACCATTACACTTCCCTTTCCCTTCAGTCCCTCTCACAGAGGTGCTCCTCTCATTGCTCTACTTTCATTGCTAAATACTGGTTTGGGTCTCTCCCATCCTATCTCGCCTCTCTCCTTAGTGCTACCTCCTCGGCCTACAACCCATGCTCTAACAGTTCCGGCACTTTCTCCCTCCCATGTTTCCGCACCTCCACAGGCAAACTCTTCTTTTTCCTACAGATTTCCCTTCCTCTGTAATAGCCTTCCCTCTCAGTTGTGTCTCTCTCCTTCCTTCCCTTCTCTCAGGCACCTGCTCAGACCACCCCCATTACCTCCTGCATCTGTTCTTCCACTTAATCTCTCACCAGACACATCTGACTTCTGTCCACTCCTCGATTGTACATATCTTTGTAAATATAGCTTTTGAATTGTACTTCTACTTTTCTATATTGCCATGCTGTAATTATCTCTTGTTATGTATATTTCATTGTTAAGTACTCTGCATTGCACTCTGTATGTCAATTGTATTAATTGCTACTATGTATGCCGGTTCCCCCGAGTCGCACCTGGAAACGAGCTTCAGTTCATGGTGCCTTTCCCAGTTATCAACTTTAAAATAAATAAATGTGGGACAGTGTTGAAGGCTTTGCTGAAATTGAGGTAGGCGATGTCCACCACTCCCCCCCCCCCGATTTACTTCTTTCATTACCTAGTTAAAGAAATTTATCAGATTTGTCTGACACGACCTACCCGCTATGAAACCATTCTTCCTAGGGTCCTGGGCACCGATGGCTTCCAGATGTCCCACTATCCTTTCATTACGCAGCGCCTCAATGATCTTCTCCACTACTGAGGTGAGGCTGACTGGCCTATAGTTTACTGCCTCCTCCCTACTGCTGGAGTTGTGTAGAGAGACCACATGTGCCCTCCTCCAATTCTCTGGCACCACTCTAGTGTTGAGTGACTCTGTGAACAAGGCTGCCAGAGGTTCTGCTAGCTCTCTTTGTAGCTCCCTTAACATCCTCAGGTGTATACTATCTGGACCCATTGCTTTGTCCACCTTCAATTTAGTGAGCCCCTGCAGGACTCTTACCCGTGAATGGACTGTTGTCCACCTCTTCCCCACCTTGGTATCTGTTGCTCGGCTGTGGTCCCTGTCCCTCCCCCTTTTCTGTGAATACTAAACAGAAGTATTTATTCAGTATTTCTGCCTTATCCATGTCTCCCTCCTTGCTCTCCTCTTTGTGCCTAACAATCTCCCCCCATCCTGGTTTTCCCTCTTTTGCCGATGTATCTGTAGAATGTCTTGTCCCCTTTCTTTACTGTCTGCACCAATTTTTCCTCAGTCCATGCCTTTGCTCTCCTTACTGCCCTCCTTGCTTCACTTAGAACCCCCCCGTCCTCCTCCCTTTGGGTCTCCTTATATTTCCTGAACCCCGCCCTTTAGCCCTTAGTCTGCCACCTCTTTTGAAGAGCATAGTGGCTTTCTCTTTCTCTTACCTTTTGATACCAATCTGATGCATTGGTTTGTCACTTCCACTATGGCTCCTTTTAGGTCCTCCCACTGCTCTTTCTCCCCCCCTCCCCCATTCCCCTTTTCTCCAGGGCTATTTTGATACCTCTCTCCATTTCAGAGATGTCTGCCTTTTTGAAGTCCAAAATCTTTGACCTAGTGTGACTTGACTGAGTCCCCATCCCCATACTGAACCACACTATGTGGCGATTGTTGAATCCCAGCTGCCCCTCTACCCGGACATCTGTGATTCTATCCCCATTGGTCATTACTAGATCCAGAATCACCCTGTCCCTGGTGGGATCAAACACAGGCTGCCAGAGTCCTGCCTCCTGTAGGGAATCTAGGATGCCTCAACTTCTAACTGAAGCAGTTGCCTGGGTGGTCCAATCCACATCCAGCATACTGGATCCCCCATCAGCAGAATTTCACCTTTCATTGCCATCTCATGTTCATCCACTAACTCCCTGTCCACTTCCTTCCCCCATCCTTGAGGGCTATATATCACCCCTGTGCATATTGTTATGCCATTTCCAAGTTCATGGGTGGTCCACAGTGCCTCGGCCTCCCCCTACTTACCCTGTACCTGTATCGCCTTTATACCCTCTCTGATATATAGGGCTACTCCCTCCCTTTTTTACCCACCTGATCCTTCCTGAACAGAGCATAACCCTGTACATTGATTTCCCATCCATGATTTGTCGTGTACCAGGTTTCAGTTATTGCTACTATGTCCAGGTCTGCTTCTTTCATCAAAGCTTCCAGGTCTGAGAGTTTATTTCCCAGACTGTGGGCAGTACTTACCATGGCCTTCCATGTTTTGCATTTTAGATTACTCCCTCTGTGACTGTTACTACTCTCCTGCTTCCTTCCCTGACCCCAGTTACCTTTCTTGTGTGGTCCCAATTCCACCACTTTGGCCTCCCCTCTGACAACTTTAGTTGTGCTTGCTATCAAATTATTTTCCTGCATGCGCCCTTAGTGGGGGTACTAAGCATCCTGACCCTCCTGGCTCCAACACCTTGCCCATTTTAAATGCTTGCTGCTGAAGCATTAAAATTTATCACTCAAGATTGTGGTCCCCTTCCCAGATGGATGCAGGTCGTCGCCCTTATACTGGCTTGCAACAGTCCGGGGGGGCTCCAGTCCCCCCATAAAGCCAAACTCCTCCCTTACATGCCATTCCTTCAACCAGGAGTTGAATTTCAGGAAGTGGAGTGTCCTAGCCTCCTCCCTGCTGTGGATAGGTAGAACCTCCAAGAAGGAGATGGAGTGTGCTACCTGCTTCAGGCTCTCCCCAGCTTCCTGAAATCTACCTGTGCTCTGTCTAACTCCACCCTGTCTTTTGCCATTTCATTGCTCCCCAGGTGAAGATGACATCCAGTTCCTCCCTCCTTGCTATTGCCCTTGAGATCCTATTGATCTGTTTCCCATCCCTCCATGCTGTGCTTCCTGGGATGCACTTGACCTCCCTGTCATTCCTGCTAGGTTCTCCTAAAGTAACTCCCCAGACAATTGAGTCCCCCACCAGTAGAAACTTCCTTCTCCTCCTCTGGGGTTCTCTACCCCTCTTCCCTTGGGCTCCATCATTGAGGACCTGCTCATGCTCCCTGGTCTCCACTGCGGAAGCACCTGTGGAGCTATCCCACTCCTCCAAAACAGCGTCAGAGTTAGTTAGCTGGACCAGTTGGGGGGATGTGCCTCAGAACCCCCCCCACATCCTCCCTGAGCCCACCGTGATCCAACCACACCTCCTTCTGGGTATCCTTTGAGGTTTAGATTATGGACTCAGTGGCCTCTGGGTGGGGATGAAAGCCCCCTGTAACCTGGCCAGCTCAGCTCAGAAACAGGTGACTTCCTCCCTCAACCCAGAGAGGTGCCTCCAGATAGGGCAGCATCGCAGCCTCCAGAACGTCTCCCTGAAGACAGCCACTCCACAACCACTGCACTGCACCGCTCCCATCATGTTTGTTGTGGCCTTTCCTGTTTAGTCTTTAACTACTACCTCCCCCCTTCCCGGGTAGGTACGTACTGATTGGTGTACTCCCCCATGGTCCCACACCCTATATAAGGAGTAAGAGCCTTGGGATGGGATTACTCCTGGCAGTGTCCAGAAACAATCAGCTTCCCTCCAAACCACAGAAAGTAGTGCTCTCAGATCGAGTGGATGCTGCAAAAATATATAAAACAATAATTAAAAAGAAGCCAGCTCTCAAGACCAATAATTCAGTAGTGAGAATACATTTGTAATATATAAAAAACATGATACTTACAAAAAATATTGCCGTGAAAAGCATATACAGGGCTTTCAAGTCATTCCCAGTTTAAAGCTCTAATGAAAAAGCATACACACACACATCTTGGCCCCTGCACTTTTGGGGTATCCTACCCCTTCTTTAGGAGGCATAGCTAACAAAGTCACTCGAGTGCAAATAAATACCCTCACCCAACAGATGAAAACCATTAATTATAATTACCTCATTGTTATTATTGCCCCAGTAGTGGGGGAAGATCTCATGACAGGTAAAGCAGTAAGATGTGTGTATACACATCAGCTCTCATTAGTAAGATCAGTCAGTGTGTGGCTGTATCAAAGCAGACTAATTTTATTGGAAATGATCAAACGCAAATGCTGATCTCACTGCTGATGTAGAGAGACAGAAGGCAATGATACCTGAAGTAAGAAAAAAACTTTATTTTTTATATTTTTTAAAAAAGAGGGGTTTCAAAAAATTACTATGGTGCCATAGTATGGGGGACAAGAAAGAAAAAAGAGAATTCAGAATTCCAACTCATTTTACTCTTTTTCCTCTTTGTTTACCAAGAAGTCAGCATAGCAGTTTCATTCCTCACACTGCATTCAACCCAACCACAAATCAACATTTTATCCAAGAATGTAAGGTTTCCAATCCATAATGCCATTGAAACCACAGAGACACTCTTTTGTCCAGCTGTAAATTTCTATCACCCCTTACAGGATGTGGAACATGGTCAATACCCATATAATTTATTTTATGTTCTACTCTCACTGCCACCTCATTAAGATGTCTGGCGACTGGGTTAGATAAATCCGATTTGTTGATTGCCCTGTGGTGCTTCTGGATGCATTCTGTAAGTTTTCTTGTGGTCTGCCCCACATATACTTTCCCACAGGAGCACCACAGGACATACACAACAAATGTTGTGTTGCATGTAATAAAATGTGATATCCATACTGTTCTCACACCCAGTATGCCAGGATTTATAAATGTTTTCCCCTGGATTACTTGTTTGCAACTTTTGCATAGCCTGCAAGGGAAAAATCCAGTAGGTTTATCCCCCAGCCATGTATTCCTAGGATCTCCACTTTTATATTCACTCTGTCAGCAAATCTTTTAGCCTCTTCCACTTCTAAAAGTTATTCTCAGGGCCCCTTCCTTGTGTTTCCACCAGATCTTTTTCCAGGCCTAACAGAGGCCAATGCTTAAGTATAACTGACTTAACATCCATAGAAAGAAGGACATAAGTGCTCACAAAGGTAACCTGTTCTGGAACCATCTCATTCACTTTGTATCTTAACCCTTTAACTGCTGGTTACTTTTAGTAATTTTTACCTCCTGCTGCTGGTGATTTTGCTGAAATTTGTGCCCTAAAAGTACAGCCTTATATATTTTTTTGTGTATGAGATATCCTAATTAAATTTTCTGTGTATGATGTTAGGGTCATTAGCTACACACAGTACTAATTTTGTTTTTCTATTGTTAATGGTAAGTGAATAACCTAATCTTGCATATTTAGCTAAAATAGAGCTATTTTCGAAAAAAATGTTTGTGTACTATGCAGAATTCATGAGCCAAAGTTTGAGAATAAAAGTTCACAGAAGGTCACATGAAGATTTATTTAATAGTCTGGATGTTATTTAAAGAAATTAGAGAAATATTTCCCTGATATTTATTTATTTATTTTCCCCTCACTATATCACTGTAGTGTGTGTATTTATGGAAAAAATCAGGTGAATTTTTAAATTATGTCATATTCTGAAACAGCACTGGAAGTGTCAAGGGCAGAGGCAAGCAAAACAATGCAAAAAGCAAGGCAAGTGTGTGTTGTAGGTGTGAACTGCTGTAAGTGTGGTAAAGGCACTAATGTGATTATAATGTCAGTAAAATTACTTTTTTTTCTGTCCTGAACTGTAATTTTTCGCATTACTCTGAAGTCGAAGATGATTGTTTGGGATTCCATAATCTTTCACCGTGTGGAATAATTTGAAACACCTTCCAACACAAAGTGAAACATTACAGTCAGGAGAGTTGTAACGACTCTCAGATGCCCCTCCATGTGATCCTTTCTTACGTTTAGATCCACTGGCTGTCGGGGCACGTGAGGCCTTGGCAGAGCAAACCTCGCAAAGTCTGGTAGGGTTCTTCTTTTTGGTGTGGGAGGGATTTTAGCATGAACGTGTCTGCCATTAAGGTGTACCTCGGTGTCTGCACTCGACACATATCTTACCTTTGCAGTAGCATTACACAGGTAAGCTTCTGCAAGCTGTACTAGGAGCTTTGAAACATAATGATAGTGAGTGCCTTTACCACCCTTACACTTGTAGATCACAAATGAGTTGAAATCTGAGATATCCACTAAGTGGAAAAACATTTTGTTGTACCATTTTCTTGTTTTTCTGACGCATGCATAGTTTTTGAACATCTGGTCACTAACATCCACTCCTCCCATCTTACTGTTGACTGCAGTACAGCATCAGGTTTGATTTTTGGGGTTCCATCATGCTTGTTGCCACACAGCACCATGTCCCCCTTATGCACAGTGGTCAACATGTGTATGGTCTGTGTGTCCTTGGGCCTTGCATGCCACATGATGGTTCTCACTTTGGGACAGTCATCAGCAATGAGTGAAATACTATCTCCTACTTCCAGCTGTGCCTCTAGAAACTGTTGTGGCAGTCCTAATTGGGCTTTGTTGACAGTTCCACAGAACTTGGTTTTGAAAATCCTGTAAGTGTCGAACAAGCTTAGGGCTAGAGTAGAATCTGTCTGTGAACAATATATATACCCCTGACCGGCAAGTTCTCCCAATAACTTTATTACAATGTTATGTGTTGTTTGCCCTGTCATTGTAGTCAATGCATTATTCCTGACTTCTGCTGTTACTTCAAGATTATTACAAGAAAGTGGATGAGCATTCAGTTTGAAATTTTCTACAGTAGTGTGTGTGATGGTCTGGTCAAGTGTGACATCTTGTACATTTTTACCAGCGTACACCATGAAATTCCACACATGGGGAGGTCAAGTGATGCAGGGCAGCTAGAGGCAGCACTTCTGTGGAGCTCCCATCTACCACCCTCTTATATATCATTTTTTTTCCCTACTTCGGCTAAAAAGTGTGCAGTGGTCTTATTTTAAGTTTTATCGCAATCGCACTCACAGAGTGGTTTTTGGGCTAAATCTAACACAGCTATTATCCCGTAATAGAGATGAAAGCGGAGATGAAGCCAACTGGCATGAAACACACCCCACCGCCAACTCCTGAGAAATCTACCAAAAAATCAAAAAGTCAAGGTTTGGGGACTACCTCCAAGTTAACCTCGTCTAGTGCTCCCCCGATTCCTCTTACCAAGGATCGCTTTCTCCAAGAGTTGTTACCATTTAAAGAAATGTTGGAGGATATCTCGGCAGAGCTAAAGTCGATACGAGGGGACCTCAGCACGTTAACGTCCAGAATGGGTGATTCGGAGGCAAGAACCTCCTCTCTGGAGAGGTGGAAGGAGAAGACAGACCCAGAGATTGTCCAGATGAGACATCAAATTACTAAACTCCAGTTAAAAGTGGAGGATTTAGAGGGGCATAGCAGGAGAAATAATCTGCTAATTTTAGGCCTCCCAGAAGCTGAAGAAGGTGCCGACATTATCCTTTTCCTCCAGAAGTTCTTTATCAAGGTGGCTGGTCTGTCTCCTCTCAATCCCCAACACCATATACAGCGGGCTCATCACTCCCTTCATCCAAAACCCGCATCTGGTACACCACCAAGACCTATCATCGTTAAGTTTTTAAGTTTTCTGGAGAAGCAGCATGTCCTGGCTAAAGCAAGAGATCTACAAGCAATACTGTGGAGTGGCTCTAAATAACGCATCACCCAAGACCTCCCTTATGAAACACGGCAGAAACGATCAGCCTTCCACCCAACGGTCAGCAAGCTGATTGCTGCTGGCATTCGATATAGAATGAACTATCCAGCTAAGCTACAGGTGTCCATCGATGGGACCTGGCACTCCTATGAATCTCCGGATCAAGCTTTAAATGATCTCAAGCTCAAGCTGCCCAACTTGTTTAAATCTGGCTGACCATTTATCATAATGTCAGATTGCTAACTGTCACTCGTAGCAGGGAGATTATATTTTTACCTGTCTATTGGGTTTGTTTCTCTTCTTTGTCTCTTTTGGCTTCTCATTGGTGAGAGGTGGTGGATGGATGGGTCGGAGAGCGGCCTAGTAGGCCCAAGGCCTGTTCAGGGAAGTGCGAGCTGTTTGGCCCGGTGAGAGGGTGGGAACCTTTGTTCCGGTCGATGTTCCCATAGGCCACTAAGCGGACCGGACATTCTGGTTCCCTCGGCTTTCTCGGTCCTCTGGTCCTTTTCCTTGATCCTCTAAGGGTGGAAAGTGCCCTGGGACCCTTGGGAATGCAGCGACTCAGAGTGAGGTCTTGGAGATACCCACCCTCCAGGTTTAAGCCGGGCAGAGCAGGGTGGCTCCAACTGACGCTCTCCGCAGCAATACCTCCTATTTCTAAGTAGGTTCAAAGACCCAGCTCACAATTTGTTTCTCTGTTTTGGTAACAGTTGAGGGAAAAGGGCTCCCAATTAATAGCAAGGTCTCCACTGTCTCGTTTCCGATTTCCCGATTTCTCGATGGTACAGTAGGGCTTACTCTGTTTTATCTAAGGGGGTTGGGGGGAAGGGGAGCTCCGGGATGGAGCTTGCTCTGAGGGGTCAGCATTGCGCACCAAAACGAGGGATGGGGGCACCTTTCTTGGGGGGCTTTTTGATTTTGGTGCCTTTGTCTTTGTTTTGTGGTCATGGGTTGTGATAAGGAGGCCTTTAGTCCATGGGCACTGTCATCTGAATACAGAATCCACCTCTCAATGGAAAGGTGTCTACAGGGTTAGGTTTTCCGATTCAAAGTTTAAGGAAATTCTTAAATCTCAGGTCCCAATTGGGAGTCCTTTTGTATATAGTTGGAAGGATTGGGGGAGGGGTTTGGGACACCACTGTCTTCCCTTCCCATTGCTCTGTTTGGGGATGTTATTGTACGGTTGAAGATATTCTTACTTGTGTTAATTTTTATAAGTAATGATGGGAGGTGGGGAGGACGGGGGGGTCTAGATGCGTTTATCTCAAGGGATTGGGGGGAGAGGGGATATGCCTTTGGAGATGGCTTACTCTTTTACTGATGCTCATTTTCTTTCTTTGCAAATATAAACCAAATGGCTATGGTGTCATTTAAAATTGCTACATGGAATATCAGAGGTGCCAGAGATTTATCCAAGAGATACTAGGTTCTTAAAAACTCTGCCCTTTTGAATATTGACATTCTTCTGATGCAGGAGACTCATTTAATGACATCGGAGATTAGTGGTCTATGCCGGCAGGGATACTCTCAGATTTTTACTTCTTGTGGGTCATCTGCGAGTAGAGGGGTGGCTATATTGATGAAAAGACATATCCCATTTCTGGCAGAAGAGTGCCTAGTGGACCAAGAAGGTAGATTCGTCATAGTCAAGGGCACTCTAAATAATGTTAAGGTGGTATCGGGTGCTATCTATGGCCCAGTGAGAGGGGATCCAGACTTCCTTATGAGACTAGCCGACAAATTGAGTGGTTTCCTGCCTTCCCTGATAATTCTCAGGGGGATTGGAATATTGCACCATCTCAGGACTTGGATAAATCCTATAGGCCGTTGAAACCACCTTCCCCTTCACAGCTTGCCCTAAGGGACTTCATGGACTTATTGGGGTTATGTGACCCATGGCGTTTGTTTAATCCCTCTGGCCAACTTTTTTCCTTCTATTCCCAAGTTCATCGGTCATGGTCCAGAATTGATTTTATTTTAGTTAGTAATACCCTTTTGTCCAGTATTTTACACACGGGAATAGAGACAATTGTTATATCCGATCATTTGGTGGCATGGATCTCGATTTCTCCCGATTCACAGGTTCAAAGAGATTCCTCATGGAAATGAAACACAACTTTTAAAAGAGGAATGTACAGTTTCTCATATTAAATCATTGATTTCGTCTTTTATGGAAACTAATTCAGGTTCAATCAATCGGGAAGACCTGATTTGGTGCGCTTTTAAATGTTTCATTGGGGAGAATTTATTAAGTTAACATCTAGGAGGAAGAAATAGAGAGAGGCTAGAATCCTGGTGCTCTCAAGCCAAATCAGACATGCGGAAAATATCTTATCCTCGTCATCCTCCCAGACGGACTCAGAAATCCTAATGAAACTCAGGAATGAGTACTCAGACCTGCTAAGGGAAAAGGCAGAGTACGCTATTCTCAAAAACAAGGCTCAATATTTTGACCAAGGGGACAAACCAGGCAGGATGCTAGCCCTCCGTTTGCATGAGGTAGAGGGTTCAAGATGGATCCCTGCTCTGTCTTCCCCGGATGGCTGGATCAAGACTTCCCCTCGGGATATTTCTCAAATTTTTGAATCTTTCAATCGGGACCTTTACAGCATTGGTCCTTCCCAGCCTTCCCTTTCCCAAATTGAACAATTTTTGGATGGCCTTCAGCTCCCTTTCCTACAAGCCCACCAGCGTGAGCTCTTGGTCTCCCCTATTACCTTGGCGGAGGTGGAGGAAGCGATTGGGAGGCTAGCTCTGGATAAATCCCCAGGTCCTGATGGCTTCCCTTCTAATTTCTACAAAGTTTTCTGTAAGGAGATTGCCCCCTTCTCTTGAAGTTGTTTGAATATATGTTTACATCTGACCTCCTAGACCAATCTTTGCTAGAAGCCACAATTGTCTTGATCCTGAAGCCAGATAAACCCCAGAGTGATCCAGCCAGTTACCGCCCAATTTCTCAATTAAATTATGACACGAAAATTCTAACTAAAATTCTATTCCTTGGAATTAAGCAGATTAGGGCTAACTTGTTGAGTCCCAAACAAGTGGGGTTTGTACAAGGCAGATCTCCTGCTGATCATCTACGTACCCTCTCACAGATTTTCCAGTCTGCCCAAGATTCCCAGGCTCCCATGGTTTTAGTCTCATTAAACACAGAAAAAGCTTTCGATAGAGTTCACTGGGATTTTCTCTGGGCCACCCTTAAGAAAATGGACTTCCCAGATATGTTTATCCAGTGGATTCAGACAGTATATAAGTCTCCCATTGCCAGAATTTACTGTAATGGGGTCTTTGCTTCCCGATTCCCTTTATTTTCTGGAACCAGACAGGGTTGTCCTCTGTTTCCTTTCTTGTTTAATTTATATTTAGAACCCCTTCTGCTTAGTATTAAAAGTTCTCCTCTGGTTACAGGATGCTCAGTGCATCAACAAATTTTGACCCTCTTGGCTTATGCTGACAACATCCTTTTACGTTTGTGTAATCCAGAATTCTCTTTAGCACATATTTTACAAATTATTGCCCAATTTGGTAAGGTGGCTAACTATAAGCTGAATCTATCCAAATCAGTCATATTCCCGTTAAATGATAGCACACCTCATGTCAACTTTACCCAGTTCGGTATGAAATGGTCTTCCTCCTCATTTAAATACTTAGGTATATACCTTGCTAGAGACCCTGAGGCCCTCAGGAAACTTAATTTGGATGACCTAGTCTCAAGGATACAACAGGATTTTCAGAGATGATCCGCCCTCCCTTTGTCACTGTGGGGTTGTCTAAGTATTATTAAGATGAATGTGTTACCCCGGGTTTTTTACCCACTAAATTTACTGAGCTTTTACCTTTCCACGTCCTATTTCCAACAGCTCCATTCTGCTATTTCCAAATTTATTTGGCAGGGCAAACAGCCCAGACGAGCCTTTTTGAAGCTTAATCTACCCAAGGAAAGAGGTGGACTTCATCTTCCTAATTTTATGTTATATTATTGGGAGAGCCATTTGTCCAAAATGTGGAGGTGGTATGATGTAAGTTCTGATGTGTACCTTCCTATATGGCTGCAGCTGGAAAGAAGGATTCTGGAAAAGCATAAGCTCCAGTTACCCAGAGCTTTTTATTATTCCACTTCCACTTTACCTCCTCACTTACTAAGTAGTGTCATAGGGGTTTCTATTAAGGTGCTGACTCAGTGCTGGAATTTTTTCAATATTTCAGTTAAAAAAGACATGGCTCAGCCTCTTACTTTAAACCCCAATATCAGAATCGGTGGCTTTCTGATTTTTTCAGACTGGCTTGTGTGGAAGACTGTTGTGTGGAAAGCCTCTTTTCTCAGGACTCCCTTCTCTCTTCAGTTGAGATTATGAGTAAATTTAATATACCTCAGAAATTTATATTTAAGGTTTTTCAGTTAAGACACCTCATGGTCTCTATTTTTGGCCCTGCATTTACTTAATCTCAAGTCAGGCCTATTCTAAACCAGATACAAGAATACGCAAATAAACCCCATAGTATCTCTAAGATATACTCTTACTTACTAGATGTTAAACATCCTGACCCCCTTAGTGGTTCTAAAATCTGGGCCACTCTTCTGCCAGACTCCCCCCTAATTTGGGGTCAGATGTGGGAAGACATGCATAAATACCTTACCCAAGACAGACACAGGCTTATTCAATACCACATCCTAAATAACCTATACTATACACCAGTTAAGCTGGCTAGATTAGGTAGATTGCCTTCGAATATCTGCACAAGCTGTGGCATTGCTGAAGGTAACCTGGTACATATTCTTTGGCACTGTGACAAAGTGGCTCCTTTATGGTATTTAATTCAACCTAAGCTGGATCCCCTTCTGGGATTAAGTGATTTGTTTACTATTGAAGTTTGTATTTTAGGGTAGCTTGCTAATATTCAGGTTCTAGAATGCAGGTTTCATTAGGCTTTAATTTCGATAGCAGTTAAAAGACTTGTTCTTAGACATTGGACGGACCAATTAGTCATATCACACGAGGAATGGATCAAAGAAATATCTCGGAACTGTTTGACTTCCTTTAACAGGAAATTGGGCAAACTGTACGCTCTTTACTTGCATTAGGCTTCATATATGTACACCTCTGATTGTTTGATTTGAATTATTTTCTTTTGATGTTGTTTACTGTATATTGACTAGCCCTTGGTATATGTCTTTAGAGAATTTTTCTAATAAGGCACATCCCTGGGAAGGGGGTGGAAGGGGATCTGTGAGTAGGGGGGTAGTGTGGGGTGACAGTGGGAGGGCATGGGGCTTGTTGTTATTCTAGATTTAAGGTTCACGTTACATTCCAGAGTTAACCTCGAATTTAATTATGGTTTTTTTTATATGTGTTGCTCATGATACTAGCCCATGTTCTTTAATGTCAAATGCTGGTTTGTTATACTAAAATTTAATAAAGATATTAAATTTCAAAAAAAAAGAAATTCCACACATACCCTCCCATCCCACCATTATCTGAGTAGCTTTCACACAATTCATATGTTTTTATGCCAAATCTTGACAGTTTCAAGGGCAAAGCTTGTTTGAATCCTAGACAGCCTTTGAATAATAGAAGTGATTCATTAATGCTAATGTATCGGTCAGGGGTATATGCTGTCATAAACTTGTTTTGTAAGAAATGTAATACACTCTGCATTTTCCTTAGCTTGTCTGGTGATTCTATGCATATATCATTATCCATAAAATGTAGAAATTTTAGTGTGTTCAAGAACCTGCTTATGAGTGAGTGCACAATAGGTGTGGAGAGGAATGGGTTAGTGGACCAGTAATCGGATTGTAGTGTTTTTTTCATCAGCCCAGTCAACATAAAAATACTAAGGAGCACGTACATTTTAGAATGGCTGATGGTTTTCCAGGAAGAAGAATGAGATAATTCAGACTGACTTCCATTGATCAGAAATTGTTTGGCACATTGGTTTGTTTCCGTACAAATTAAAGGTATAATTCCATCATTACCATCAATGTCTGACTCTGAGAAGAAGATTTAAAAACACTCAAGTGGTGTTGAGTTATCACACAAGCAAGCAATAACAGCAATAGCAACCCGACAGGGTGGGCGGTATTGGGCAATACCGGACTGCCCAGGGGCGTAATGAGGCCCGACGCCGCAGGCGGAAGGCCTTATAGCCCCTGGAAGATCTGGTATTGCCCATACCATCCACCCTGGAGGGTATTATTGTGCTTAGAAAATGGGCATTAAAATCATATTTTTTCAGTGGTCAAAAAATAGGTAAAGAATAAAGAAAAACATCTTAAAAATAAAAAAAAAGAGTTTTATATTCAAACAGTCCCTGCCTGTCACATTTGCCTGTTCCTGACACAGTTGCCAGTAGAGGGCACTGTACTAGCACTGGGAAAGGAAGAATCGCTCTGTGAATGGCATAGATGAGGTTCTTTTTTTTAATCATGCAGTTTTTTGTTTTTAGCATGGAGAAACAGTCGGTATGGCTGGCATGTCAGTGCGGTCAGAGCAGTGACAGGAGTGGGACTTTTATCAAATTAGTCCCAGAGATGGAGACCCGCTGCCGACTAGCATCACTTGTGAGAGCGGGCGAGAGCGGGCAAGCAGTGGTGTTGTTTGTGCCTTTTTTTTTCTTTGCGGCATACTTATTTGATCGCGATCCACTGGAAGGGAAAATGAGGTGCCAGTTGACTATACGTGGAGGCCCGCAAGTGTCTAGTAGTAAACTGTTAGTCCGTAACAGGAAGAACTATGTGTGTGACTAACAGAGTAGCTCGTGCTGAGCAGGCAAGTGTAACGGTAAAAAGAACTGCTGATTCTAAGTTGTCCGTTTTTTTATAAATGGGCTGAAATTGTTCAGTATAAAGGAGGCAGGATTTTGCAGCTCGGGTTATTTATTTTTTTTTAATAAAATAATGACAGTGAGTGGGAGTAGGCATAGGGTGAAGGATCAAAAACTTAATTGGCTTTGCAAGTCGCACTATGGGAAATGTTCGAGCAGCACACAAAAGCGTACAGTTGAAAAAAGAAATAAAATTATGGTTTGTGACAGGGAAAACAGGTATTTTCATTTTGGGCAGTTACTAGGTGGTGGTCTCTCATAAGAAGCAAATCTGTATGTGGGAAGGGGGTCTCTCACTGACTCTCTCGGTAAAGTGATAAAAAAAATGGTGGTAGTTTCAAATTGTGTGCCCAGTGCTGCACCAATCACAAAGCAGGCTGGGCACAAGGATACTGGGCTAGGCATGAGGCAGGTTAGGGCTGGAACTTTTTATTTGGTGGGCATCTATTGAAAGTTAATGTACCCCTCTTGAAGGGGCACTAGCCAATCAGATGCCTCCAAATAAAAAGCCCATTTTCTAAAGGGACATTAATACCTGGTGATCCTGTGAACTCAAAAGGTTCTACCTGCTGTTCACTTTCATGCCACATAATTTCTGCTGCACTTCTCTGATTAGGCCCAGTTGTATTTGTAGTAAAATTTCACTGGGCTTGTCCACTGCCTCTTCCTCTTCCTTGGATACTTATTGCACCCCTAGTCTTGTTTCCTGCTACCTCATCCCTCCTCTCTACTGAGACTGACTCTTCTTCACTTGTGGAGTCCTGTACCCATTCACTACATGACCTTTCTTCTTTATCACTTTCTGTGCTTTCTTTCCTAACAGTCTGCATATCAATATCTAAAACTGTTACTTCTACTGTTTCACTTGATGCCATTTGTTGCACTTCAGTAGATATTGTTGGGCAACTTTCAACTGCAATTTGTGGATCTATGCCACGTACTGTGCCTTGCCTTCTTACATTGTTTTGATTGTCTTGTTCCCTTGCCACTTTCAGTACTGCTCAAATGTTTAGTTAGCCTGCCTCTACCTCTTAAAGCTGTGTTTGTTTTGTCATCTTCATTTGTCATGCCTTGACATGTTGCCCTTTCTGCAACATTCTCATTATATCCCCTGCCTTCCCCCCTCCGCTTCTAACAACTGAGTTATTTTTGTATACCCTGCCTGGTCCTCTTATATTTGGCCTGCCTTGTCTTTTTACATTTTTGTTGCATTTATTGACCCTACCTTGTCCAGTTGTGCAGTTCTCTGGCAACCCAGATTCGGTGTCTGAGTCTGATGAGCATGACTCTGAGTCATTGCTTGTGACCCCAGTGGAGTTACTGTCTGCAAATATTTCATCTAATGCATGACTCACAGTGAATCTTTTTCCTGACATAGCAGACACAATTTCACAAGAAATTTTACAACAATCGAGATGGATTGAAAATGAACAGGACTACTGACTCCCTTGTGTTTACAACCGAGTGCTTTAACTGAGAAACAGTAATGTGCCACTAACAGTTCAGTCAGCAGAGGTTCATCACCAGACTCATAAGATGGTAGGAATGGGGAAGTGTTCAATATATATTGATTAGCTTACATCAAAAAATAAAACACCCGGATAGATGTTTGCTATATGACCCACTTTATTTTATTAGTTTGGGACAGTTTTTCCAAGTGACTTTTCCCAAATAGGGACGTTTTTCTCTGTCAGAAATAAAATCTGTAAATAGTGCTATGTCTACTGGCTTATGCCAACAAGATAAACACCTGACTAGATATTATTTATTTGCTCAAATTTGCTTTCCACTAAAAAGGACAGTTTTTTCCTGTCACAAAAACAATCTGAAAGAAAGATATTCCTGCTGTAGACTGCTTTTTAGTGTATAGTTTTATAATATTTAGCTTTTTTCAATTTGATCTTATGATGCAGGCTGTCATAAAACTTTATTAATACTGTACATACAGTACACTGGATTTCTAGTGAAGAATAACCAGAACATAAGTCACCTTGCATTGCAGACTGATGTCTGCAAATCATCCAGATTGCCCTCCTTTACAGTGTGTGCTGCCTTTTTTTCACCAGAATGTGTTTTATTTATGTACTACAATGAACCTGAAGGCAGGGTGAATGAATGAAGTCAGTAAGGCACAAGAATGAGATTAGAAGTGCCACATGGAGCGCCGAATGAAAGCGCCATCTGTCAGACAGAGAGACCCGACTTTCAAATGTGTACCTTGCTTTATTTGGCCTATTTTTTTCAGATTAGCAAGTGAGTTTCAGTTTATTATATGTGAAATGCCTAGCAAGGGGAAGAGTAGTTGATTACACTGCTAGTGAGAAATTTGTTGATAGCTAAAAGATGCGCTCGATACTTTCAATGGAGCACTGACCACAAGCTGCTGATTTCAGTAAAACCGGGCCGAAATATATGGTGACAGCCTACACCTATGCCTTTTGTAGACATCACTACAAAGGCTAGGTTGCATGACACATGGCTACATGACATTCAATTGACAGGTCACATGTGGCCATGTGTCTCAATAAAGCTGTCACCATAGAAACAAGCACCAAATTCAGGCAAACTGACAGTTCCTATGCAAATAGGCCTTCTTTCGGCACCGGTTTAATATGGCGGTAGTGCCTGAGTATACCTAGCACCCACAGCCAAAGGGTTAAAAACTGATTTCTCTCTGTTTTATTTATTCTATCCCAGGCATCTTGCAAGGTGCCTTCCTTGTACCCTTTCTGGCATAACCTGTCAAATCATTCTTAACTTCCTCAAATCATTGTCATTTGAGCAATTTTGCCTAAGGCATACTAGTTGCTAGAGGTGGCCGAAGTGGCCAAAATTCGCTCCACGAAGTGATTCGCGGAGTGATGTGAAATCCGTGAAGTAATCCACAATCACGAAGCGGTTGCCATTATCATAATAAGGAATGTGAAGTCCATTGAAACCAATGAATTTGCATTACTCCGCCTTCTCCCAACCACTTCTGCATCAATTTTAATGTGAAGTACATAGAAATCAATGTACTTCACATCACTTCACCTTGTAATTAAGCTCCAAGGAGTATTTTGCAGTGATTCATGGGATTGCAGGTCACATGGGCTATAGATTGTTCTGCACAGCCTCAGTTCTGGGTAGTGTGTTGTGTACTGGTAGCTGGAGAGGAGACAGTTTGCTCTCAAAGCTCTAAAAGCTGTGAAAAAAAAACATTTTTGAGCAATTTTTTTCACTCAAAATTTAGTACACTGCTTGAAGGAAACACTCCTGTGCTCATATAATCGAGTGTTTATTGTTTGTGTGTGGATTTTGAATGTTAATTTAAAACATTCAGTCTGTGTACTGGCAGACACTTGAAGTGTGCTTTGTGCATATCTGTGGTGTAGGTAGATTATCTGGGAGAAAAAGACAGTCTCTGTTTTGGTTATATTTTTCTTGTTTAACTGTGTTAATGTACACACAGTAATATTTTAATTGATTTTTTTATATTTTTTTGCTGATTGTTGTGGTGCAGCAGTGTATAATTTCAGTGTGTTTAAAATATTTGCTTATATTAATGAAGTTTTCGATTTGCTGCACATTACTTGTAGTGTGTGTGTGACATGTGCCATCAAATCAGACACATTTTATTGTGCCACACAGTAATTGCAGCAGTGTGAACCTGCTATCCACTGCACCTGCGTGATTTTTTTGTACTGCTTTGTGGTATCTTTACTGGTAGTGGACTGTTACTGCAGTGCTACCCCCCCCTCCTGCCCCAACTGGCAAAAGGTATTCTTTCCCATATTTGGATTTGTGACTTGTGAGCACTGCTTAGGTGTTGTTGTGCCATTGTGTCTGCATCTCTTGAGTGTGCAGTGCCATCTAAATCTATCTGTGTGTTTGCATCTCTTTAGGACCCAATCTCCATCTGTAACTTAAGTCACAGATGTTTGTTTGGCTTCCCTTCAGAGTACTGGTGTGGTGCTTATCTCTGCGTGAACATTGTACTCATTAATGTGCATTTTGAAGTCAGGGTGATCATCACGAGTCACTCATGATACAAATTGCGTTCTTCATCTTCATGGTCACGATTCACGAGTCACAAAACTGCAAATTATTTTGCAGTTAGTTCCATGTAAGCTTGTTTCTTAGTATCTCAAGTCTCAGCTTCAATCACCATTGTACTAATTGATATGAGTTTTCAAATTGGATAGTTTTGTGTGGTACAGGTCAGGGAAGTACAGCCGTAGGTATCTGCATTCCCGTACAGTTTATTATCATTGGTCTTGTCACACCAGACACTCATCACGAGACAAATCATGTTCTCCACGAATCACAGCAGCTATTTTTTTATCGGTTATGATGATATGCTGAAGACCTGTAAAGATGATCAAAACATTGATGAATCTTTTTTAACTTTTTTAAATAATCCCCCCCCCCCACCAAAAAAAAAAATAATACCTTCACTGGCTTGACAGTATTCCAATGCCAAAATTCCTCATCAGGCCAAGAAATACATGCCCCAAGTTCAACTGTATGACCTGTGATACAAAAAAAAAGCAAGGATTACAGGTATACATATACATATATATATATATACATATATATAGATATATACATATATATATATACACACATATATACATATATATATATATATATATGTATATACAGTATATATATATATATGGATACGAACATCTAAGGCCATCTCAGGTTCTGTGGAAAACCATGATGGTGCCAGGTACATTAACTTAATAAGAGTAGTATTAGTGTTCACACAGAGGGCAACCTTCCTGTTTAGGGTTTAGGGTTTAACTCAATGATCAGGTCATCCTTCTAACACATCATTTGGCAAGATACTGTGCATCAGCCCAGTCAGGTCAAGAAGCATTACATGAAATTCCAACAGCAGCAGCAGAGGACACACTGTAGTTCTTACTGGAGTGTGTGCGTGCATTACTGAATGTGGCATAAATTAATGGAGACTTTTCTTTCCATTTTATACTCTCATTTCTTTTAGTCTGGAGTCGGGAATTTTCTGGGCATGAAACAGCAGCATTTTTGGGATGCACATTCATTTTGGTGACTGTGTATGAATGCTGCGCACATGATTGAGTGTGCCATTAATTCTGGGAGACTTTGCATTTGTTGTTATGCTCTCATTTCACTTCATGTGGACTGGGGAATTTTCTGGAGACAAGACAGTAGCATTCTGTGAATGTACATTCATTCTGGGGACTGTGTGTGAACACTTTGTGCATGACTGAGTGTGCCATTAATTCTGGGAGACTTGCATTTCTTGTTATGCTCTCACTATTCTTTGTCAGCACTGGGGAATTTTCTGGACACAAGATAGTAGCATTTTGAGGATGCACATTAGTTCTGGTGACTGTGTGTGACCACTGTGCGCATGACTGAGTGCGCCATTAATTCTGGGAGACTTTGCATTTCTTGTTACACTCTCATTTCACTTTGTCTGGACTGGGGAATTTTCTGGACATAAGACAGTAGCATTTTGGGGATGCACATTAATTCTGGTGACTGTGTGTGACCACTGCACGCATGACTGAGTGTGCCATTAATTCTGGGAGAATACATTTCTTGTTATGCTGTTATTTCACTTCGTCAGCACTGGAGAATTTTCTGGACACAAGACAATAGCATTTTGGAGATGCTCATTAATTCTGGAGACTGTGTTTGACCACTGCGCACATGACTGAATGCGTCATTAATTCTGGAAACTTTGTATTTCTTTTTATGCTCTCACTTCACTTCATCAGCACTGGAGAACTTTATGGACACAAGACAGTAGCGTTTTAGGGATGCACGTTAATTCTGGTGACTGTGTGTGAGTGTTAACACTGTGCCAGACACAGACTGTGCCATTAATTAATTCCATTCCTAGTTATATTCCAACTTCAAAATGTCTATTTCCAAAATAAATATTTTTGGTGCCTCAGTAACGTTTTCTTTCTGTCATGGTATTTTGAAGAGTTTGCTAAAAAGCAGAACTCAACGGTGCAATAATACTGTGCTAAACTGGATGTGTGCAGTGTAATGTCCTGTGTGTGCAGACACTGTCCAGCTTCTTGCAAACATATATTTGATGACTTGTTCAAGTGTTTATCGTATAAAGAATAAAGATAAGAATATATAACATATATTTTATTTGAACCATCATCAGCAGTGGTGCAGTCAGTGGGCAGCGTGTATCTCAGTCAGAGTGCATGCATAACTTTTAGGAGATCATAGCACTGCTCACTCCAGCTTTTCAACAAACCATACCCAACAGACATGAAATATTGCTGCGGCACCCAAAATATTTCATGGTGTACAGACATTATAAAGTCAGAAAATACATAATAGTTCCAGTACACTGCCACCACACTGTGCTACCACATTTCTTCTTTGCATTTTTTGTTCTGGACTAAGTGATGTCTTTCTAGTTTAGACTGGCAGTGGCAGTTTTGCAGAAAGTTGCTGTACACCACGACATGGCACCAGTGGTAGCACAGTGCGACAGCAGTGGACTGGACCTGTTGTACATTCCAACATTATAATGTCTGTTCACCATAAAATATTTGGGGTGCCTCAACAATATTTCATGTCTGTTGGGTACAGTTTGTTGAAAAGCAGGAGTGAGCAGTGCTATGAATTGAGCTCCTAAAAGTCATGTGTGCACTGTGACTGAGGTGCACACTGGCCACCGACTGCACTGAGACCTCTGAAGACATATTGTATGGCTTTGTCCACTGCTGCTGCTGATGGTACAAATAAAATATACATTATATATTGTTATCTTTATTCTTAATACCATAAACACTGGAACAAGTCAGCATATATATATGTTTGCAAGAAGCTGGACAGTGTCTGCAAACCCAGGACATTACACTGCACACATGCAGTTCAGCACAGTATTATTGCACAGCTCGGTCCTGTTTTGTAACAAACACTCCATGACAGAAAGTAAACATTACTGAGGCACCTAAAATATATCAGGGTAAACATTCTTAACTTGGAATATAACAGGGCCATAAGAAGCACACTGCACCATGTGGACGGCTGTGAGTACACAATACCTGGCTCCAAAAGTGCAAGGCAAACATACAAAGCCACAACTCCATATGAATACATGCCACAAAAAAAGTTCAGTGATACTGCAACTTTATTGATGAGAAAACAAGGCACACACAAATGACCATTGCGCTTTGCTGCTTAAGCCTTCATTAGGCACACCACTGAAGGCCTAACCGGCAAAATACAAGGCTCATTACTTTGTGCCTTGTTTTGTCATAAATACATGTGCAGTAACAGTGAAAGATTTTTAGTGGTATCTATTCATGTGGAGTTATGGCTTTCTGGTTTTGTTAAAGGAGTAGTCAACACAAAATTTGAAAAAAAACATATGTTATGCAGAGCACTTCTGACTTGTACGTAAAGACCTACTGCGTCCTTCCCTCTGTCTGCCATTAGGAATTTTTACTAAATTAGCTTGCTACATTTATAGTAGTTTTATGAGCCCTGTGGATCTTCTTCACATAAAATCGATTTATTGCCTTCATCACTCCGACATTGCACTCTGTGTCATGTGACAGTGATGTAGCATAGCCCATAGATTTACCATATGCACAACACCAGAGCTGTGTGACTGTTCTTATGCAGTGACACTAAGTGACAACTGTTACAGTTTAGCATGCATCTCAGAGCTAGGCGAATGGGGTTTCTGTATGAAAACTGCTAGTCAGTTATACAACACTTCTTTTGTGAACTGTGCATTTGGTAAATCAGTGGACTACGTTACATCACTGTCACATGACACAGGGTGCATTGTTAGCACAATAAAGGCAATAAAGCAATTTAACATGAAGACACAATTTAGTAATTTAGTAAAAACTCTTAATAGCAGACAGAGGGAAGGACACATATGGGAAGGGACTTTACAAGCACATCAAAACACTCTGCATAATATATGCTGTTTCAAATTTGGGTTGGACTACTCCTTTAAGTTGAAATAATGATGGCAGGGACAAACCATTTTAACTTAAAACAAGGAAAACCAAAACAGCACACACACACACACACTTAACAGAAAGAAGGGGGGCAGGATACAAAGTGTCACACATACAGAAGACAAGAAAAAAGTGTATAATTAGATACAGGAGGTAGTGGGGAATACATTTTTATGGCACAGCAGTGAGGGTGGGGGGCACATGGTGGGAGGAAAAACAAACTAGTGTGGGAGCCTGTGGTTGTCCAGCAGCAGTTGGAACATGGACACTATCTGCAATTGATGGCCCTCTATCCACTCTGATTGCTGCTCAACAGCACTCACCCTCTCATTTGTCATGTCCACAGCACTCCAAAGAACTGCAATGTCTGCCTGAGTTACAGGCAGTTCTCTGGAGTCTGCAGGTGCTGCAGCTGCTGGTGGTGGGGTTGGTGCTGGTGGAGCAGCCGGTGCTGCCATGGCCCTCCTCTTAGGGCCATGCACAGCCACACCCTCTGCCACAGAAGGGCCAGCAGATGCTGGCCTGGCCCGTTTTGTGACAGCCTGCCACTCCACCGGGTGGTGGTTGATCATGTGGGTGCACTGGCCCCAGTCCCCAGGTGAGTCCCCCGGGGGCCACGGTGCACCTCCACCCTACAAATGTGGCACCTGACCAGGATGCTGCCCCCCAACACAATCAAAAAACTCCCAAACCAGGGAGCTGCTGGGAGGACCAGGCACAGGCAGGGGGAGCCATATGCACTGGTAGTCTGGTCACGGTGCTGAGGCTCCACAATTGGAACTGGGGACACAGGCACATCCTGCTCAGGATGAGCTGGAGCTGGAGGTGGTGGTGACACTGCCTGAAGAGGTGGTGGTCCTGCTTCCGGGGGAGCCTGCAATCGGGCACGCCTCCCCCAAGCATGCGCACTCCTCCCTGGCCATGCCACTATCCCAGAACTGCCCCAGCTCCAGACATTCCCTGACCCTGCTCCATCTCTGCTCGACTCAACTCAGTTGACTGCCCTCCCTCGGTCCGAACAATGACACAAAACAGTCATACGCAAGATTCACACAACTCAGGCACACACACAGTCAGACACAAACAACAACTTTTAAAAGTAAGAAAAAAAGAAATTTGCAGGAACAAATTAAGTAAAAAAAAAGAGTCTACACAAAACACAAACAAATGTAGCTTTTAAAAAAGCTGTTTGGTCTCTCTCTCTTGCTCTTTCTCTAAATCTCCTAACTGCTCTCACAATCTCACTACCTCCTCTCTCTCCCTCTGCACAGGAGAAAGTGAAAGTATCTTCTTGCATGAGTCACTTCCTTCCTGCCTGGCTAAAGCATGTGACTTACAGTACTGTAAGCCATGTGATGTGAGGGGACTGCCAATAGACTTGTCACTCAGCCTTACTTCGTGTTAAGGCAGAATGACAATGTGAAGTAATAATTACAAGGCAAAGTGAGTCTTTCATATTGGCCACTCACGTAGAGGAATGGCAACATGAAGTGCCCACTTTGCGGGCACTTCGCCAGCGGAGTTTAAATTTGCTGCATCTCTTAGTTGCCCATAAGGAAGATTGTTAATGATGTGAGATGGATAGGCACTGTGCTCATGCAAAATACTATTTCCTTATGTGATTTTTCTATATACCTTGGTCTGAACTGTACAATCTGAGATTCAAAACAAAGTTAAGTCCAGGAATTCTATTTTACATCTATCAAAGGTGGCAGTGAGCTAAAGCACCACATCACTATTATTTACATAATCCAAAAAGTTCAACATTTCTTGAGCTGAACCCTCCCACATGAACAACAAATCATCTATGTAGCAACCATACTTTATTATATTATGAAAAAAGGATTTTTGGGGGGTTAAATATTGCCCTCTTCCCACCAACCCATAAAAAGGTTGACATATAAGGGGGCAATAGATGGACCCATGGCTGTCCCACAATTCTGTTTATAATAGGAGCCATCAAAAGGAAAAAAACTGGAGTTCAAAATCAAACCCAAAGCCTGTACAATAATTTCTACAGGGTATTGGTGGGATGACCTTGCTAGCATATTCCTTACTGCTTGTATCCCATTTGAATGCAAAATACTAGTATAAAGGGCAGACACATCTAAAGTCAGCCACCAGTAGGTATCATACAAGCATACAAAATCGCCAGCAGAAACAGGCCTCATGGTCTATCAAGTCTGCTTGAGTGTGCAGTTATTCCCTCATCTCACAGCTGCACCTCCTGCCCCCCTTCCCAGTATCCCTTACCCTTACCCTGTCCCAATCCCTCTTGAAGCTGTCAACCATCTTAGAGGACACTATCTTGTCTGGTAAGGTGTTTCATTTGTCCACCACTCTTTCCATGAAAAAATGTCTCCTCATCTCCCTCTTGAATCTTCCACCCTCCGTCTCAGTCCATGCCCTCTTGTGTCCCTCCTCCTTCTCATCTGAAAAATCCCTTCTGTGTTGGTCTTGTTTATCCCTTTCAGATATTTAGAGGTCTTGATCATATCCCCCATCCCACCTCTCCTCCAGTGAATACATATTCAGCTCTCCCAGCCTGTCCTTGTAGGGCTGGGTCTCCAATCCCAGGATCATCTTTGTGGCTCTTTGCTGCACCCCCTCCAACAATCTGATGTCCTTCTTCAGGAATGGGTGCCAGTACTGCATGCAGTACTCCAGGTGGGGCCTTACCAATGGCCTATAGAGGGGCAGGATAACCTCCCTCCTTCTGGAGGATATCCCTCTCACAATACACCCCAGCATTTTTTTGGCTTTTGCTGCCGCCTTCCTGCACTGAGCAGAGTTGTTTATGCTCCCCGTAATGATCACTCCTAGGTCCTTCTCCTCTGTGGAGCACCCCAACTGTATTCCATTAAAGTGATGATCCCTCCCCTGGTTCCTGGCTCTAAAGTGCAGAACTTTGCACTTCTTGGTGTTGAACCACAACTGCCATGTTTCCGCCCATTCCTGCAGCTTAGTCAGGTCCTCCTGCAACCCCTTCCACCCCTCCGTGTCATCCACCACAGCTCCCATCTTGGTATTGTCTGTGAGCAGACTGATCTTGCTCCAGATCCCAAGTGAGATATCTACAATAAAAATCCCAAACAGCACTGATCCCAGTACCAATTCTTATGCTATTCCACTCATCACCACTCTCGGTGCCAACAGGTCTCCCACCACCACCATCCATTGCTATCTTCCCTTTTGCCAGTTTGTGATCCATTTCACCATTTTTGGTCCCGCCCCCACATATTCCAGTTCCCCCCCAACCTCCCATGTGGCACTGAATTAAAGGCCTTGCTGAAATCCAAATACAGACATCCACTGCATGGCCTTTATCCAGTTCCCACATCACTCAGTCATAGTACTCTACAAGGTTTGTCTGGCAGGATCTGCCCACTATAAATCCATGCTGTTGACCATCCTGGAGCCTGTTTTCCTCCAAGAAGCTCACTGGCCTCTTTTTTTGTATGGTCTTCATGAGCTTTCCCACGATCGATGTGAGGCTCACTGGTCTATAGTTTTCTGGTTCATCCTTTGGGCCACTTTTGTGGATAGGCACCACATGTGCCATTCTCCAGTCCTGTGATACACATCCCGTGTCCAGTAAGATATTGAACAGGTCGGCCGGTGGCCCTGCAAGGACCTCTGCCAACTCCCTTAGTACTCTAGGGTGAATGCCTTCAGGTCCAGGTGCTTTGTCCACCCTTAATGCCCTAGTACCCTGCTCTCTGTAATCCCTACATCTGTCATCCCTTCCCCCTCTACCCCACCCCCCCTCGCCTGGGGTATCTGCGCCCCTTTTCCTGCATGCATACAGAGCAGAAGTATTTGTTCAGTCTGCCTGCTCCGCCCCTTTCTCCACCCACCCCCTATCCTTCTTATGCCTCTCCAGCTGATCCTTGCTCTTTCTTCTCTCTCTGATGTAGCAGAAGAAGTCTTTTTCTTCACTTTTGATTCCCTGTGCCAGTCTCAGCTCCCTGGATGCCTTGGCCACCCTGACCATTCTGGTAACCTCCCAGGACTTCCCCATGTATGTATCCTTATCTTCACCCCTCCTCAATCTCCTGTACTTTCGAAACGCTGCCCTCTTAGACCTCACCCCTTCCATAACTTCCTGTGTCAGCCAACTGGGTTTCTTAGCCTTCCCCTTCTTGCTTTTCTTCCTAGTGCAAGACTCTGTTGCCTCCGTCAACCCTTCCTTTATGATGTTCCATTTCTGGTCTGCATCCATGTGTGGTTGCATTCCTGCCAGGTGCCCGCCCAAAATTTCCCCCATCTTCTTAAAGTCTGCCCCCCCAAACTCAATCACCCTTTTACCCATGCCCCCTGTTTCCCTCCCCATGTTGAGCATGAACCACACACAATAGTTCAAACACTATGTAGTGGGGGCTCACACTCGGAAGGAGTTGCATATAACAAAATTGAGAGGTTAATGCACTCACCACTACCAGAAAGCAAGACTCACAAACTGCCGCTCAATTAATAAAGATTTATTTGCAGCACATGCTGGCTGCAAACAGCAGTGCAGGATACTTCTTACATTTCACCCACCTCAATGTGGGCTTCCTCAGAGAATGTCACACCAAATAGTTGTCACTCCCAGCCAGTGGTTCCTCCACTTCCAGATTTCTTACAGCTTTCCCATTATCCAGTACAAGGTCCAGAGTCCTTTATAACTGAGTCAGCCCCTGGACCAGCTGTGTCAGAAAACTGTCTTGAAATGCTTCTAACAGGACCCACTCCCTTGCACTCATGGTGGATGGGATGTCCCACTCCACCTCTGGTAGGTTGAAGTCCCTCACCACTACTGTGCTCCCCTTCCTGCAGATCTTCCTAATTTGTTCAGCTAATTCCCTATCCATGTCATTCCCCAGAGCTGATGGCCTGTACACCACATCCATCTTCAGTGTCCTATTCTTTGCATCTTGGAACTGCATCCATAGTGCCTCTGTCCTCCCCTTCCTCCCTTATGCACTTTATCCCCTCCCTTACATAGATTGCCACCCCCTTCCCCTTAGCCTATCTTTTTTGAATAACCTGAACCTCAGGATCATCATATCCCAGTCCTGGTACTGGGTGGACCACATTTCCATGATGGCCGCAATGTCCACCCCCTCCACTGCCAAGACAGCCTGTAACTCAGCTATTCTATTCTGCAGGCTTCTTGCATTCAGTGAGACCACCCTCCAGCCTGTCTCCTCCACTTCCCTTCCCCTATTCTTTCCCCCTTTATCCCTCCCTGTGCCACTTCCCACTGTCTTTACCCATAACTGGGGGGGGAGCTCACTAGGCTCCCCTTTCTGGACCCTTTTCCTATCAGCGGTCCCCTCGCCACCCCCCTCCTAGTTTAAATCCACCTTTGTTGATATCCACCCCTCTATTCCCCATTTTAGTACTCCCTTCCCCTCCCTGCTCAAATGTAACATGGCTCCTGCATATAGGTCACTATTGCCCCAGGTCCTGCCCCAGTCTGACCCTAATCCATATTTCCTGGTATGGCACCAATCCCTCAGCCACTCATTGAACTCCTCTATCCTTTTTTACCCTCACTATACTCGCACATGGTACTGGGAGTACCTCAGAGAACACCACCACCAACCCCCTCACACTGCATATCCAGCTCCTGGAACCTCCCCTTTACCACTTCTATCATCTCCCCTGCCAAGTCATTTGTACCCATGTGCATCACTATGTGAGGTTTCTCCCTCCACCTCTGTGTGCATTTGAGAAGTGCCTACCCCATCCTGCCTGTGGTCAACCCCGGAATAGCCTCAACCCAGATACGACTGTGCCTTTCTCCCCTTCCACCCCATCTGACCCTTTTCAGTATAGAATCCCACAGCACTAGTACCTCATCTTCTTGTCCTGTACCCCCTTGTCCTGTTTTCACTGTCCACATTTCCAGAGTCCACACTGCCCTGCTCCTTATTACCCCTATCTGCACCATTTGTGACTCCTACATCTTCCCCCCATTTCCACCTATCCCTCCGCCTCTACCCTGCTCTTCCACTCCCCCTTCTTCCTTTCCCAGCCTGATTCCTGACTCCTGAGCCTTCACTACCCTTCTCCTTCCTCCCCCATGATCTCCAACACCTCCACTACCACTTCCAATGACAACACTGCAAACCTATTACTTGCTACCCCCGCAGTGGTGCTCATCTCCTCCTCACCCAGTCCCGAGCCTTCCCTCCACTTACTGCACCTCTACTCTCCTCACCCCATGCCCCTCCCTACATCCTGCTGTGATTTAGCCCTGCTGTTCCTCCTCTGATTCTCCCAGCTACTCCTTTCTGGGGTCCCTCCTGCCCCAAGTCCCCCCTTCCTCACCCTCTCCATCTCCCTCCAGAGCCCCCGTACCTCCTCTTCCAGTCTCCTCAGCCTGTAGCAAATTGGACAGCTTCCCAGTTTCCATAGTATATTCATCCAAACAGCCGCCCCACAACCATTGCACCCCACTATCCTCCCTGTGCCTGCCCCCCTCACTCCATGGTGTCCACCATTCCATCCACTGTTCCAATGTCTCCCACCACCCTTATTCATGCCCCTCCACCCCAGTACAATCCCCCATAATGCCCCATTTTCCTTCTGTCCATTATTCACGCTTAACTTAAACATAATCTCAATTCCTTATCACACAGTCTGCACAGTAATAGCTGGATACCATATGTGACCCTACTAACTTGCCTCCAGGTCCTTCTTTACCCCATTCTCCCTAGCTTGCTGGCTCAGAAACTCTAGTTAACTCATTTATACATGACCTTGCCAGTTTGAACTTTCAACTTTCAACTTTAAAATATGCAGTTACCCTTCCTTAAACCAAGCTTGTCAGTTTGACTTTCAAACTTGCAACTTTAAAACATTTAAACTTTAAAATCCAACTAGTAAAAGCTTGAGCGTCTGAACTTTTCACCATTGACCATTAGCTTTAAGAGTTAGTTCATATGGGCAATTTGCAGTTCCGCCCCTCACAGCCTCCAAGCCCAACCTCCAGTGGCTTTCTAGTATTTAAGACAGGCTGGTGCAGGGGGTGGATGAGAGGGCTTTTCCAGTCAGCAACAGCCCTCCAGTTAAAGAAAGATTTGAGCTACTCCCAAACTAACAGCAAACTCACAAAAATCCTTTACAGAGTTAAACTCACCCTCCTACCTCTCCCCACAGCCTGCAGAATGGCAGACAAACTGGCTCAATGAATACTTAAATAGACATTGAAACTGAATTCCAAACAAACTTGATTGGCTGATCTGTCTCTAGGCAAAGAAACCCCTCCCCCAGCCAGCCAGCAATGCTCCTCCAGGAAATCAGTTACAGAATTAAAGAGATTTATGCTACTCCCAAACCAACAACAAACTCACAAAAAAATCCTTCCAAACAAAATTCTCCATCCTATGTAATACTGAGGTGGTGTCTTTAAAATATGAATCTAACCTCTGTACCTCCTATTGCAAATAACTCTCTATATACTGTACATAGCTAAAGGCTCCGTAAGGTAGCCACATCCCGATATAATGGCTCTGCCTGGTGGTGTGACCATATTTTTGTGTATCTTAGGCTGGTGATAAAACACTGGAACTCTAGGATATTCAGTATTCAAAAAATCAAAGTTAACCTCACTTATACACCCCTGTTCAAGAGAGTCTGTTAGAAAGGATTCCAGGTCTGCTTTATAAATGTGCATGGGGTTACTAGATAACTTCAAATAAGTCCCCTGATCTCCTAGCTGTCTTAAGGCTTTGCCTTATATAAATCATTGTCCTTAATGACAATGTTGCCCTCTTTATCTGATGGTTTTATGACATCTGTCATATTTTGTAACTCTAGCAATGCTGCCCACTCCTCCTGTGTGAGGTTATCCCAATGTTTATTTTCCTTAGCTTTTTTTATTTTGGTAGCCACATCTTTTAAAACTACCCTCTAAAAAATGTTTAATACCTCACTCATGTAGGTGACATTAATTCTGAAGGTTTTTTAAAGCACCCCTGACACCATTGTGACAACTTTGAGAAAATATAATGTTTAGCACAAGTGAGCTTATATTTTAATATTGTTTCTGTATTTCTCATTCTTCTTTATTTCGAAGGACATTTGCATGTAAACAGGATCACTGCCCTATCTGTTCTGGCTGTTTGCCTACATATGACATCACAGTTTTGTTTATGACATCACAGTCAGTTGCTGTTGGGATAATTACAATGCCATCAATGGGGGATTATTTATTTAATTTGTTTATTTACTTTAAAGTTGGTAACCAGGAAAAGCATTATGACCAGAAGCTCGTTTCCAGCTACAACCCAGATTATGATGTCATATGTAGGATAGCAGAAATATCAGACACAGTATAAGGGACAGTAAGCCTCTTTCCTACAGCTGTCCTTGATAATAAAGAAAAAAGGTAAATAATTATAGAAAATACATGAAATATAAATTGAACTGTCTAAATCTCATATTTTTTCCAAGTTTTTCTAATGGTGTCAGGGGCTTTTTAAAAGTAGGCTTAATAAGTACTCTCTCAGGATTCGTTGCACTCAGGAGGTCAATAAGGTCACCAAACTCACTTACACTGTCTTCCAATGACAGACCAGCTGACTGCAAAAGGTCGACTAGTTCTAAATCAGAGACAGTGTCCAAAACAACATGCCCCTCAAGAAACACATTACCCCAAGTGTCTAAGGTCACATTATTTGAATCATCAGCATTTTCTGTTTCATCTTCTATACTTGTATCCCCAGCAGCAAAAAACATTTTTAAATTCAACTTCCTAAACAATTTGAATAAATCTTTATAAATCTCAAAATCATTCACATTCTGTACAGGCACAAACGGAAGTCCATAGGGCAAAACATTCACTTTATCTGTTGTTAGATCTTTTTTAGAAAGATTGATTACAGTGCGATTTAAAGTTGGAGTGTCCACATTACAGTCACCTAAAATCAGTGAGGCAGGGGCTGCTCTACATTTTCCTCCTCTCCCCCTTCTAAGCTTTTTTTTCTTGAAGCAGATTGTGCATCATGACGTGTAGATTCAACAATGGAAAAACATGAGCCACAAGAGGAAACAGAAGATGTTACGCCTGAACTTGATTGATTGCTTTTGTTCCCTGATCCACCACGTGACCTCCTATGGCACCTTATTGTGGATCGGGAATTATTTTCCCATTTATGTAAGCGACCATTTTGGTAATCATTTTTGTCTCTGATTAGTTTAACTTTTTTCCTTTCAATCAGCTCTTGTTCCTTTTTCTTAGCCTTACTGGTAAGTTTTAAATCTAAGTCTTTCATTAAGGGAGTATTATCAAACTTCATTAGCTCCTGGTATAAGTTGTCAGTTTCTTTCAGGATATTACCCCAACTGAATTTATCTTCACCTGTTTGCATTTTAACTAATTCAATGGAGCCTTTCTTTAGATGTTCTTCCCACCTGCTCCTGTAGTGCATATTCTCGAGATCGCAAGCTGATAATTTTGTCAGCCGCAAGCCTCTCGTCATCCAATCCTTTTCAAGGTACCTTTTTAAAGATGCCACATTGCAATGCAGTGCAATTCCTTTCAGCACTAATTTCTCCAACTTAAAGAATAGACTTCTAATGCTTCTTTCTTCAGTAGTGTCCTTCAGCATAGATGCTACCCCCATCCCCAAATTTATGGAAGATCTTCTGTTAGCCAAACTTGTGCTCGATAGTGAGAACGCCATTGTTCTGTCTATCTTTTTAACAGTTACTCTGCTTAATGCAAAATTATATGGCTTTGTTAATTGCCAGATGGAGTGTGTATGCAGAGCTTTTCACTGCTGCTCTATAAAGGTCCAACTCTCAGCAAAAACCATAGGAGCAACTGCCAAAATTCAAATATAACTTTCAAACCACAGAAATCAGTGCTATCAGATGGTATGCTGATGGAAGGGAGAAACCCCATTGGTGAAATCCCCCACAGCGACTTTTTCGACATGTTTCAAAAATGTCACTGTGGGGTACCCGCCAATGAAATTTCACCCTTTCACTGACTTTTGCCCCCCTCCCCTTGGCATTAACTGCAACTGGAGTTAACAATTTTTAGAAGGAAGGTGCAGGGGGTGCAACCCCCCCCAATGTAAAACAGACCGATAGGTCTGACAGGCGTGACATCAGGGATGTCTGTATGCGGAATGTCGACAACAATGTTGTCACGTTGGCATAGGTAAACCTCTCAGATCAAGTGGGTGCTGGAAAATATATAAAACAATAATTAAAAAGAAACCAGCACTCCAGACCAGTTAATTCAGTAGTGAGAATACATTTTTAATGTATAAAAACATGATGCAAAGAAGATTGCAGTGAAAAGCATATGCAGGGCTTTCAATTCATTCCCAGTTTAAAGGTCTAATGAAAAAGCACACGCACACCCATCTTTGTCCCTTCCTGCTGAATGTCAGTTAGGAAAACACATCAATTTCAAGCAACACTAATCCCCTGAAATGTGATGCCTGCACTTAAGGAACAGACTCAACCAATTACAGCCACAAACTTACCATAAAATTGAATCCTCTAGTCCTGCCCAAACTAAATGAGGAAGCCCACTGAATGTCAGTTAGAAAAATATATCAATTTCAAACTACACTAATCCCCTGAAATGTGATGCCTGCATGTAAGGTACAGACTTGGCCAATTACGAACAATCAGAAACTTACCATCAAACTGAATCCCATATTCCTCCCCAAACAAAATGGGGAAGCCCACTGAAAGTCACTTAGGAAAACGCATCAATGTCAAACAACACTAATCCCCTGAAATGTGATACCTGCACTTAAGGAACAGACTCAGAGCCTTGGCCAACTACAAACACTCACAAGCTTGCCATCAAACTGAATCCCCTAGTCCTGCCCAAACAAAATGGAGAATCCCACTGAATGTCAGAAAAAAAACACTAGACCATCAGCAAATATTAAACAGATCTGTACAGGGAGATCAGGGGGAGGCAGGAATCACTGCATCACCAGAAATATTAAACATATCTGTACAGATCTATCAGGGGGGCAGCAGCTTGGCACTGGGTTGGGCGGCTGCAGTACAGACACCCTGCCTTTGGAGGGTGTGTACATGGGTTGACTGTTAACCCCCACCTCAAGCCATTGAATATGCTGCTGCACTGGTGTGCATAAAGCCCCCCCCCCCATTATCACAGGCATAGCATTATATTTAGCGCCTTGGCATTGCCAGGTTTGGGGCATTTCAGGAGCCTCTGAAAATAGCCCTGCCTGGAGCAGCAGCAGTAGCAGCACAAAGCCAGGATGCACTGGTGCTAATCACATTCACAATGGTGCTGACCTTTGAGTACTGAACTCTCTGTGGTATTCATCTTGGCTCTGTGTACTGTATGGACAGGCTCTACATGGTACAGCACAGGATCAACACTTAGAAACATAGAAGCCATACAGGCAGGAAAGGACAATTTGCATCAAGCCCTGTGCCACGACACTTTGTTTTTGCAGCTACACCAATCCCTTTTGCCACAACTGTGCTCCATTCTCAAAGGTTGGATGCCGTTACAACAGTTTCCCTGATTTATGGCAGCTTGCACCACATCTTGGGTGAAAGCACCATAAATATGGCTCCCAAGATTGATGCATGCTAGACCACAAAAAGATGGTCTAACCTGCATAAATTGCTGCATGGGATGGAAAATTCCATTAGATTGCCACAAACCCAGTGCAGCATATCTTTGGTTCACTCAGGGCTTGCAGCAGTCTCGGGGCAATGAAAATCTGGCCCAATAAGTCCATCAAGTCAGCCTTGGACCACCTTAAAACCACTTCAGCTATCGCTGTGCAGACATAGACTGAACTCCTTACTGTGATCTCAGTCTGTTCTGCATCTTGGCCCCCCCCCATTTCCCATAGCTACGAGTCCCTTGTATCTGTGCCCTCCCACCTTAAAACTGTGGGCCATTTTTGCCCTCATCAGTTTACTTGACAAGCCACTCCTGTAGTCCACTACTCTCTCTGTGAAAAAGTACTTCCTCATATCCCTCCTAAATTTACCACAGACAAGTTTGTAATTATAGCCCTTGGTGTATGACCCCTTACTCTGTCTGAACAATAAGTTCCAGTCCACTTTGTTAAACTTTATGAGATACATATATAATAATTGCTAGGTAGGGAGTAATAACAAGAATTTTGCACACACCTGAAGTGTGGGATGCAGCATAAATCCTGAGAGCGGGAAGGTCACATAGGTGTCTGAAGAGAATGGCTGCCTAGATCTTTAGCTGTCATCTGCCTCTCGTTTCTCCTCTCTGTTCTTAACATTAATCAAGTGGTACTTTTTTACTTTTTGCACAGTGGGAAACGGATCTATCATGCAACACAGGGAAGGAACTTTTGCTGACTTATCTGCACTACAGAAAAGAAAAAAACAATAGCTAAATCACATCCCCATAGTCAGATCCCAGATCCTTAGATAGCAGCTACCAGAGAATACAATACTCAGATACAATACTTGGACCCGACAATACAAGTCTTGTTCCAGGAACAAATAGCTGCCAAAGTTGAAGCCATTCACGTTACTGTCACTGATACGCAATTATGTCTGCTAGCACATACCAGCAGAGTGGAAAAAATAGAACAGTCCCTGGCTGAAGTGGTGGATTGCGTCTCCTCGCAGGATCACAGCCTCCAAGCAGAGGAAGCCCAGATCTCCTGGCTTTCCGCAAAACTTGAGGATTTGGAGGGCAGAGGACGGCAAAAAAAATTGCACTTAATAGGTCTCCCACGGGGCATCGAGGGTCGAAACACAGTTCAATTCCTAAGAGAGCATCTCCTTAAATTACTCCAACTCTCACAGGTGGAATATGACTTTGAGATAGAGTGGGCACATACAATTTGACACTCTTAGGCCTCCCGCTCCTCCTCGAAGCTTGATCATTTATCTATAAATTATTGTGCTTCCAGAATGAAAAAAAACTCATACTGGCAAAAGCTCGTGAGTTGAAAGATATCTTTTCCTTTTTAAGTTTTCATTTATACATTTTATGGTCATACAGTAGGTACCATACTACATAAAATAAATGGAGTGAGGTACGCAGACCTCCAAACTGGATGTACAGGAATGAATTTATAACCAGCTAGATATTAATCTAAGGTTCATCTGTTCATACAGAGCAGAGAGCTACCAGAATTAGAATGCTGGAGTTAAGTCCAACCTGATTCTTCTGTAGATCAGTGGCACTCTCATCTAGAATATGCCTTGAGAAATAGTTAAGTCCAGAGCATCAAGTTCCAAATAGAACTAGAGGTTTTGGGGGGAAATAACATGCTATTAAATACGGACAGACATGAATCACGAGGCCCTGGTCTCAATTAAGTTGTTGTGCTTACCCGCATTATTAGGCAAGGCATGGCAACCCACCCTGCAGGTACTCAGGATACTACAGAAGGAAATGATTATCATTCACAAACTGAGAGGTGTAAAGACACCATCTTTGCAATTACCATATTATTAGCATAAACAGTGCTTTATATACGATTGTTAACTTGGAGCAGCATCTAGGCTCAAACAACAACAAAAAACTTTTGCAGAGAAAAACACAGCATTATATAAATGTTAACATAAGCTAGCATTACTGGAGGGTTTATTAAACAAATGATTGCTAGCAAGTGTGCAAAGTGCAGCGTCACAGATTCCAACTTAGGAAAACAAAATCCACCAGTCCTGGCCTTTCATGGATAAATCCAAATGGCAATTGAGACCAACACCAAACCTAGTCAGTCTTTAAAGTATCACCCATCATCATCTGATTCTTCCTCAGGGTGCAGTTCCCTGATAGTTTTCACTGTGAAGACGGCAGCTGCCTCATTGTCCACAAAGACATGGGTTATGGCCTTATAGTGAACTTGCAATCTCGCTGGGTGAGTTGGGCCGTCACTCTGTACTACAGAAGATTTTTTTTTGTACTGTGCAGTTCTTTCTTTTTGGCCTGTGTTTGGGCCACCAGATCCAGGAAAAATGCCAATTGACTCCCTTCCCACAGTATGTCTCCTTTGGGCCTTGGTGCCTGTAGCATGGAAATCCGAGCCTAGGGGGAGGATAAGTTGGCTATAGCAGTGAAAGGGCACCCTGTGGAATCACCTTGCTGATGTGGACTCTGAGGAATGGCAAAGACCTTCACCAGCTTGACTTCTGAATCAAAAGGTAATAGCTGAAGGTCATTAAAAATCAATCTGTGCACCGACTGGAATAGTTAGTTTTTCACCACAAAGCGAGGAGGAAAATCCAGAATTCTGATATTTGTTTTGCACTGCATGTTGTCCAGGGTTCTATTTTGGCCTTCAGGTTATTAAAATCCTGAACATACGTGGCATTGCACTCAGCCTGCCAATCATTTACTTCCTTGAGATCCTGTATAGAGGTAGTGTTCTCAAGAATTTTAGATTCATTTTCTGTCAATTTAGTCTCCACAGCTGCCAGTCACTTTTTGGTTTCCTCCCCGGTTGCCTGCAATTTTGTAAGCAATCCCAGAATTTGTGCAGAAGGTAACTCCAGTTGCACCACTCCACTACCAGCAGTTGGCCCTGATCCCGATGAGGAGCTTGCAGAAGAAAGATAAAATGTCCAAGCCATGGGATGCATGCTTGGGATCTTTTTTCGGGCTCATGTAGTAACAGAATACTTCAGGTACACCCCAGAACAGTCCCAAGTCTACCGATAATTTTTTAAAACATAGATTCCAAGCTTAGTATTTAAGAATGCATGGAGCTGTTTCAGAAAGCAGCCACCATGTTGCTGCTCCACAGCGCCCCCGAGTTGAAAGATATCTTGGTCAATGGCGCCCGTATTTTGTCTTACCCCAATTACTCTGATTATCCCAAAAGTATCCTGGAGAGAAGACAAGTCTTTGATAAAGTGGAGCAAGGCTTGCGCAATAGGGGCATAACCCTGCTACTCTGCTCTTCACTCTCCATGGCCAAGTTCTTCAGTTTCAGTCCCACAAAGAAACTGATCGCTATCTCCAGTTGCATCTGGGATCTTCATCTTCTACTACCACTAGAGGGGCTCAGACTATGGCTGCAGAAGACCAGATGGAAATTGGTCCAATTGAAGGAGTCGGCTCCACGGCTCAGCAGGCTCCCTGAGGCAATGGGGCTCGGATCTGCTCCTTTAATGCTTTATTTGGGCAAGCTTCTACTTCCCCTCTCCTTCTTCAACTGGGGTGATTACCTCTTTTAGTTGCCATCATCGGGTGCTCCTCTTCCTTACCTTGAGCTGCTTCAGTTAATGCTGACTTGCTTTTTCACTTCAGTACTGTTTTGATCTGTGAGTTTCTGCATGGGCTATTGTTTCCAGGTAACTTGTGTTTGTCTTAGATGACATCATATCTTCAGAACTTGAGTGAGGAGCCACGTGTTTTTTTTTTCATTTGTACACTTCAGTGCTGGCTCCTATGCAGAGTGTTGTTATTCTTCAGGGACCTGAGCTTTGCATCTTTATGGAACCAAATATTTTGATTAAGACTCGTGTTGGGCACTACTTTTGAAAAAGTCTTTTCTTTCATTTGTTTTTATTAGACTTTTCTAGTGCCCTAGGTTTGGATTGCACCTTTGTTTGTCCTATAAATATAACTGGACACATGCTGAGAATGCATGACTGTTATTCTCAGGCACCTTCCCAGAGATTTTGTGGAAGACTGCATGTTTAAGTGTTTATAATATCTGTTATGCCCTAGTCTTAAGGTTTTCATTGTTAACTGAGTTCCTGTACATTAGTTTACTGAATACTTTTTTCTGCATGTTGCCTTAATCTTATAGGTACCATTACAGTGCTCTTTCTGTTCTGTTTTAATTGCCTATAGAGTGCTTCCTGATGATTTTTAGGTGGTGAAGTTACTATTATCATTTTCAAGGCGACCAGGAGGGGGAGATTTGTTCATGTGTCTCCTTTTGCTATATTTTGACCTCCCTGGTCATTATCTCTCTTTTAAGGGTTTGTCTAAGGGGTACAGGTGCATTTCCTGCTCTTTGCAGGTCTATGATGCAACCTTACTATTTTTCCACCTGATATTTGGAACCCCCTCTTTCACATAATTTCCCTACTCAGGCACAATTTAATTTTTCGCATTATTTATATTCTGCCTCTTCCCAATTCATGTTAAGATCTCCTATATCATAATGGAACAACAACTTATTATGCTGCTCCTTGGTTACCACATAGAGTGGAACTCTTCCTCCTACTGGATTCTTTTTGATTACTTTTAAAAGTGGACAGTCATCTACTATGCTCCCTCTTAAGTCCAGTGTTCAACCCAACTTCTTCACCCCCTTTCCAGTCTGGATTCAGAAAGAAGCACTCCACGGCCACTTCTCTCCTACGTCTCTCCGACACAGTCCTCTCGGGTATGGACAAAGGTCTCATTACTGCAGCCATCTTTGTCGACCTAGCCAAAGCTTTCAACACCATCTTCCACCCCCTGCTGCTATCCTACCTCTCTGAAGCCGGTCTATTCACACCTGCCACTAACTGGTTCAGTGCATACCTTGAAGGGAGAACTCAGTCTGTAAAAATTGATGATTCCACCTCTCCTCCTCTCCAAATAGTTACTGGAGTCCCCCAAGGCTCAGTACTTGGCCCTATCCTCTTTTCCATCCTCCTAAATGACTTGCCTCAAACTGCTCATCTACCTCAATTCACATGTATGCAGATGACACCATCCTCTTTTCATCTGGCCGTACCCCTGAGGAGGTTACTACCACCCTCCAGGCTGATTTCAACAAAGTACAGCACTGGTTTAGCTCCCACCAACTCTCCCTTAATGTTAAGAAGACAGTCTCCATGACCTTCGGCACTAGGCAGAGACTATCCAGGCTTACTACTCCCCTGAACTTCCACACCCTTGACGGGTCTGTCCTTGAGGACGTGTCAAACTTTAGGTACCTTGGTGTCTGGCTTGACTGACACCTATCCTTCTCTGCTCATGTGGATGCCGTCCTGAAAAAAATTACACCCTAAGCTCGGCGCTCTATACAGAAACCACAGCTGCCTCCCCCTACCGGTGAGATGTGAAATTGTGCAGAAAATGATATTACCTACATTTGTCTACTGTGATGTAGTCTATAGTGCCGCTCCTAAGTCTACTCTATCCAGACTGGACCCTCTCTACAACACCTTCTGCTGCTTTGCCCTCAGTGACCCCCTCGTACCTACCACTGCGAGCTTTATCATGCGCTGGCCTTCCCCTCACTTGACAGCTGGCGTCTTCTCCATTGTGCCTTAAATTTGCTTCCAGCCTTTGGCTCGGGTCCCTTCCCCCCCCCCCACCTTACCTCCTCATCTCCCACTCCAACTCCCTCTCATGCCCTTAGATCTACAGACTCCCGGCTGCTGGCGATCCCTCACCCTCGGACCACAGCTGGCCAATCGGCCTTCTCCTATCACCTCCCAAGGCTCTGGAACGATCTGCCGGCATAAATCCGCCACTCCTCCTCTAGGCATTCCATCTTCTCTGCCCTGACAAATTACTACGTGGTAAACTGCCAGTGTTGCTGGCCTCCCCTTCCCCCTTCCTCTTGTCTTCCTTCTCTCTTCCCCCCTCATCTTCTCCCACTCCCCACTGTCCTGTCCTAGATCCCATGTGGCCTGACCAGCGGCTTTAGCTATGGCTATAAATGCTGGCATGTATCTAGCAACCTCTGCACTTACCCCCTACTGCACTTCCAGCCTTGATTCTCTGCCTACCATGTTACCATAGAATAGTTGTTGACATGCATGTAATTATACCTTTACACCCTTGTCATTTAAATCCTTGTTCAATTTTCTCTTACTCCATGTAACAATGTATACAATTTCTTGTTCTAATGTTTCCTGTGTTACCCCTGCTTCATGTTTCTGACGTGTTATACTTATGTTCTGATGTGTAATTCGTTTCTATGTACAACTGTATACTGTTGCTCTCCTCTGTATTCCCCCCCCCCAGGTTGCACCAGGAGACAAGCATCTTTTTGCTCAGCATGCCTTTCCTGGTGAAACATTTCAATAAATAAATAAATAAAATCTCCATGTGATGGTTCCCCATCCTCTAAAGCCCGTCCCTCATATTTGGTGTTTTTGTGTACCACTATGGGCAAGACAGGGAGGGGAGGGGGCAGAAGGAAAATCAATTTTTTTTTCCTCCTCTCCAGGCTCCATGTAAGCAATGGCTTAATAGCCTCCCATCATCTTCCCTTAAGGAAGTGACCAGTGTGTCTCCACTGGGTGTGGGATCACTTATGATCATACTAACATACTATTTGCCAGCAGATTAGGCCTTACGGTCTATCGAGTCTGCTCGAACCTCAGATCCCTAGTTGGGTGCTGAGGCCCTCCCCTCCCTTGTGTTCCAGAAACCCCTATCATCCATCCCCACCCCCCTGGGACCAGCCATCATCTGATACATCCACTTTCTGTGTCTGTCCCACCCTCTCTTGAAGCCCTCCACTGTGGATCTCTGAACCAGCTCGCCAGGCAGTGCGTTCCAAGGGTCCACCACCCTCTCAGTGAAAAATCTCCTCCTCCTCTTTCCCCCTCTCACCCTTCCACCTTCCAGCTTCAAACCATGCCGTCTGGTGATACCTCCCTGCTTTAGTCTAAAGATCCCTCCATGTTTACCCTATTTATTCCCTTGAGGTACTTGAAGACCTCAATCATGTCCCCCCGTCTCTCCTCTCCTCCAATGAAAACAGGCAGAGCTCCTCAAGTCTGTCCTCATACGTCAAATCCCCTAGCCCTCGTATCATCTTAGTTGCCCTCCTCTGTACCCTCTCCAGGAGCTGTATGTCCCTCTTCAAGTGTGGTCTCCAGTACTGTACACAGTACTCAAGGTGTGGTCTAACCAGTCCATTGTACAGCGGCAGAATCACTTCCTTGCTCCTAGAGATGATCCTCTTACGATGCATCCCAACATCCTGTTTGCCTTGCTAGCCACTCTCCTGCACTGCTCAGAGTTATTCATACATGCATCCACCATGACCCCTAGGTCTTTTTCCCCTATTGAGGCCTCCAGCACCTCCCCTCCCAGGGTGTACCTGTGTTTAGGGTTTCCCCGCCCAAGATGCAACACCTTGCACTTGGTGATATTGAAATTTAATTTCCATGTGTGAGCCCAGCTTTCCAGGGTGTCCAGGTCCCCTTGTAGGGCCAACCTCCTCTCTTCTCCCTCAACTACTGCTCCCATCTTGGAGTCATCAGCGAAGAGACTCATTTCACACCCTATACCCTCCCTGATGTCCGATATGTATGCATTAAACTGGATCGGACCCAGGACAAGCCCTGCGGTACCCCACTACCAACCTCTCTAGGGTTCGAGAGCTCCCCACAGACCACTACTCTCTGGGTGCATCCAGCTAGCCAGTTTTCAATCCATCTGACCATCAAAGGGCCTACTCCTAACCCCATCAGTTTCTCCACCAAACCATTGTAGGGGACAGAGTCAAATGCCTTGCTGAAGTCCAAGAATAATACATCCACAGGCTTTCCCCTGTCCAGTTCTGATGTTACCCATTCATAGAACTCCACAAGATTGGTTTGACATGATCTACCTGGCACAAACCCATGTTGCCGACTATTCAGACCTCTCACCTCCTCCAAGTACACCCCCAATCGTTCCTGTAGTATACTCTCCATTAATTTTCCCACCACTGAGGTCAAACTGATGGGTCTATAGTTACCTGGTACTTCCCTCAACCCCCCTTTATGGATTGGCACCACATGTGCCTCTTGCCAATCCCTAGGTACCCTTCCTGTCTCAAGTGACCTTTTGGTTTTTATTTTTGTTGTCTGTATAATTCCAACTTGGGTTTGTTATTTGTTATTTGTGCTTGTTATAGATATTTGTTTTTCATGTTGGACTTACCAATGAATTTTTCTGGTTTCTTAGTTAGTTTTATATTTATCCTTGTTAAAGTCTTGGGTGGGACTGGTGGGGGAGTGGGATTTCAAGGGATGTGTTTTTCCTTGGAGTTTTCCCTTGATTCCTTTATCAATATTACTGTATCTGTCCTTCTGTCTAGTCCACACTTTCTTTGAGTCTGTCTTGGAATGTGAGGGGCCTGAATAACCCCAAAAAGCATAGAACCATTCTCCAGTTCCTTTGTGATATGCCATGTGATATAGTCCTCCTCCAGGAAACTCACCTGGTGGAGGCTGACTCTAACTTATTGGGTCGCATGTGGGTGGGACAATACTACAATAGTGTTTATTATTTGAAGCAAAGAGGGGTAGCTATTTTATGCAAGAAAAACCTACAACTTGGCATATCACAGGAACTTAAAGATCCAGATGGTTGCTTTGTGCTAATCCATCTTAGTTTCTTAAGCTTGCCTATAGTTTTGGGTAGTATATATGCCCCCAATGATCCTGATCTTCCCTTTTTCTGTATTATGCAAACTAAACTTCCAGACACCTCTGGTTCCATTATCTTAAGTGCAGACAATAATTTGGCCTTAGATCCTCATCTGGACCGCACAGGCCCTGGGCTCCATTATGAGACTACTCTGTCCAAACAAGTGTCTGCCCTATTCCAGGACCTTGGTCTTTATGACATTTGGAGGGTGTTTCACCCATCCACTATTGATTTTACATGCTACTCTATGTCACACGACTCTTTTAGTCACATTGATATTATTCTAACTTCCTCAGATGTTCTCTCTAAGATGCAGGATGTTTCCATTGTAAACATTTTGATTTCAGATCATGCTACAGTTGTGTCAATCCATTTCTGGGATGTGGAAGTAGGTTGAGACAGCAGGTAGGTGTAATACCTGGAATCTCAACACCTTTCTGTTACTCCAGAAGGACATTCAGACTTGTCTTCATCAGACTATTCAAGAGTACTTCTGGCTGCTCCCAAGCCACTCAATGGGGGGCACGTAAGTCGGTGGTTTGAGGCAAATATATTGTGCAGGCATCCCATTATAAGAAATCAAGAGATTCCCTTCTTAAAACCAGAAAAGCTTAGTTGAAAGCTGTACAACTTTCCATTGCCCCACATCCTCCTGTTTGCCCTTACTTATGGTCCAGACTCTCTCAATTAAAAACAGAGACTGAAGATCTTTTGCAATACAAAATGGATTATGCACTCTGCAGACTAAATCAAAAATACTGGGAGGTTAGAGCAAAAAGCTTTCTGGGAAAAAAATACTGGGAGGCTGGGGAGTATCCAGACAAATTGTTAATGTCATGACTTGACACCTATATTGCAGAAAAGTATATTCCTCTCATTAAGGATTCCTCAGGTGCGCAGTTGACGGCACCAGCTGATATTAACCTGGCTTTTCAAGAGTACTGTAAGATCCTACCTCGGACCAATACACCTCTTTCTACACAGGCTTAACTCTTCCCCAGGTTCCTAAACAATATATTAGTTCCCTTCTTGCCCCTATCCAAATGGTATACCATCACTGCAGCAAAACCCCGATGGCGAACACCACCACAGCGGCAGGGATTGGGCAAAATCCGCCCGTCACTGTGGTAGACAGTGTGCCGCTCAGGACTGCCTCGCTAGGTGATTGCCCCCCCCAGTCCAACTCTGATTCAGAGTTAGAATCCTAGAGACCGGGGGGTGTGGTGGGCAGAGCCCCCCAAAAGAGGAGGGTTCAAGGGGCACAGCCCCACGATTGTGAGTGCCGACATCCGGTAGCTACTATGCCGATGGTCGGCATTGTAGCTGTCACTGTAGGGGATGTCAGCGCTAGCACTGCCAAAGTGCTATAGGTAAACCTATCCAAACATTTGCAGTTATACAAGCCATTCAAAGTATGGCACAGGGCAAAGCCCTCGGTCCAGATGGTTTACCCTCAAAATCTAATGTAACTCTCTCTGATTTACTTGCCCCTAAACTAACACTTGTCTTTAATGGGGCTTGGGAATTCAGGACCCTTCCTCCAACTTCTTCAGAAAGGATCATCACCTTAATTAATTAATTATGTTATGACCACTCAGGTCCATCTTGTAAATGAGCTATGCTCAATGATGTTCGCCTGAATAAATAAAGATTTTGATTGATTGATTGATTGATTAATTCCTAAAAAAGGCAAGGATAGTGTCTTATGTCTCAGTTTACATTGATATCTTTACTTAGTGTTGACACAAAAATCTTTGCCAAAACTTTGCTAAATGTATGTGTAACCCCTCTGTTACCTGGGGTTACAAGAATCCCAGTTAGACCTAGTGGCAGTCAGGGAAGGCAGCTTGTGAAACTCCAGTTAAATAGATTTCACAATGTCTCACTCTGTTCTCAGTCTCAGCTGAGACTGAGGGATGGCATCATTTTAGAACTGTCGCAGCTGCATAAGCCACTTTGGAATGTTGCAGCTAGGGAGGTTAGGATAGAATGTTGGGGAATTTGAAGTCAGTCTATAGTAGTCTGTAGTAGAGTGTTGTAGAGTGAAGAGGTGTGCTGCAGCTGCAGGCCCTCAGATCCCTCAGCTCTGATAAAGAGCTATATTTTTGTTGAGGTGTGTGTTCTCACCTGAAGAGGAACACAAGAAGAGCCAAGTGAAGTGGTAGAGACTGCTTCCAGTGGTTCAGGGCTCCATCCCTGTGGAGATGGGGGGAAGGTTTCCATCTACTTCCAGGGGCAATCCCCTGGTCCAGCTAGAGGAAGAAGAAGCTGCCTAAATCTAGGTTCGTGCTGAGGCACCAGAAGTTTGTTGAGATTTCTTTGAAGAAAAAAAACCTGTGGGGCACCTGCAACCAAGGGGTGAGTTTGCTCTGCTAAAGGGCCAATGTGTTTTCACATGAGACAAGATGAATTTAAGTGACTGTTGCTGTGGGGTCAGGAATAGACAACCAAGTACAGTTTTGAATGTTGTGGGAATTGGAGTGCTTAACTCTGTGGGGGTCTAGAGAAATGGACACAGCCACTTATTAAGTATGTTTCAAGTTCAGCACAAGTGGGATGGAAGAACAAGTAGATTAAATGTGGCATACATTTAAAGAGAATCTACACAGTAAAGTGTTTTCAGAGGATGAGATGTTAAAGTCCAGAGAAATGGCTGGGTATGAATTATGGGAGTGAGAGGTGGGAGACCCCCCATCAGTAGTAAACAAATTCACCTCTACAGGTTTGCTTTGGGACACCTGTTGCTTTCTCTTAGGTACTTGGCCAGTGCCTGAAGAAAGTACCCAGACATGGGATTGTTGAAGAAGATTTTCCCTGATGGAGCCAGAAGTGCTCAGAGGTGGTTTAGGGAGCCACCAAGAAATGTTCCATGCTACATGGAAAGTGTCCAAAGGGCTGGCATGAGAGCCAAGCTGTGGAAGGAAGGTAGTCCAGAGGGCTGGCAAGGGAGCTGAGCTAGGGAAACTGAAAAAGAGTTAAATTAGGGCAGAGTGCCCAGAGTGTTTTGAAACCTGAGGGTTTCAGTGTAAAGAGGATGTGTTCTGGTCTCCATAAATCTGCAATACCAGGAGTGTAGCCCAGTGGGGATCCATCTATGGTTTGTTATTCTGTTGGATGTGAATAAAAGCCACACTCTAGAATCCTAATTTCTGGTATTGGACATTACAGTTATTGCTTTCTCTGTCCAGAGTTATTTGGGTACCCCTGTGCAGAGTAGCCGAACCTAATTACCTTGCTGAGTGACACCTTTCTCCCCAAATTTCAGGTTATAAAAATGGAGGCACCGCGTCATAGGACCTAGGCCCCTCAACCTGTCCATAGCTACACAGGCAGGGGTAGTAGCACTCTCAGTTTAGCGCCAACTGGGGGTTACATATGGAACCACTTATTCCTCTCCTTATCCATCCGGACAAGGTGGGATTTGGTCCTGGGTGAATGGGGTCCAATAATACCCAGTGTACCTTTGATTTAATTTAGGAAGCCAGCACGTCTGCTCAACCCATGGCCACCCTGTCCCTTGATGCTGAAAAGGCTTTTGACAGGGTGGAGTAGGCATACTTATTTGATGTTCTTCCCAGATTTGGTTTTCCCCTCTCTTTTGTCTCACTGATTCTGCTCCTATATAACTCCCTGAAGGCTGCTGTCCTTACAAATTCAGTCCTATCCTCCTACTTCCCTCTCCATAGAGGCACCTGACAGGGGTGCCCTCTCTCCCCCTTCCTGTTTTTCCTTGTGGTGAAGCCACTAGCTATTAAAATTAGATCTGACCCTCATTTCCCCGGAATAATGGTGGGTAGCACCCCCAGCAAAATTTTGCTTTTCGTGGATGATGTTACCCTGTATCTTTCAGATTTCTCCACTTCCCTCCTTGCTCTACAAGATATTGTCTCTCAGTACTCTTCTTTATCTGGCAATAAATTGAATGGCACTAAGTCTCAAGTGCTACCTCTAAATGCTGCCTGTATGGAGGAATTATTTGAATCCTACCCCTATTAGTGGGTCCCGCATAGGGATGTCTGTCTGGGCATTATCCTTAAATCTACTTTGTCAGTTACTCTATCGGCTATTGCCCAGAAGATGTTAGAGACCCTTGATGCTGACTTACTCCCTTGGAAGTACCTGATTCTCTCTCTCTCTCTCTCTCTCTCTCTCTCTCTCTCTGGGGTCACCTCAATGCATTGAAATTGGTGACCCTTTCCAAACTCCAATACATATTGGCTAATCTCCCTCTGGTGTTGCTCAGCAACTTTTCAAGCATCTTTCATCCAAAATCTCTGTGTTTATATGGGAAGAAAAAAATCTAAAAGTAAGCTCAAAACTTTGCAGCACCCCTGGAAAGAGGGAGGATATGGCTTCCTGATTTTAAACAATTTCATGATCTTACTATTCTTTGCCAAGCAGTTCTTAGTTATGCTGTCCATTTAACTCCTCATAGACCTAGTTGGATCTTTGTGGAGTTGTTCCTGGGGTGGCTTCCTGCTCCCCAGGCCCTGATTTTTCCAGACTGGTCCCTCTGCACATGAGTATCTCCTTGTGCCTGCTATATGAGACATATTTGGAGTTGATACTCTGGTCAACTGGGTTGGTAGCTAACTCATCACCTGTTAAACCACTTTGGTCTAATCCTACCTTAGCCATTGATGGGCAGCCTATCCACTGGAGGGACTGGGAGGAGAAGGGCATCTCTGTAGCTTGGGATATTTTTGACCCAGTAATGGGTTGTCTGTTTACATTTACCAACCTCCAATTGAAATATGGTTTACCTCGGACCCATTTTTGGTGATATATGCAAATTCATGCACTCTTAAAACAAAAATTCATAAGAACCCTTTTCCTTCCTCCATTGCATTCTTTGGATCAATGAATTACTGCACTGGAAGGCCTGCAACACCTATAGGCTAAACTGAACACCTTTTGGACACATACCTGCCCTAATGCCCCCCTTAATGGCCTAAAAGACAAATAGGAGCTGGAACTGGGCACACAGATGTCATCTTCTGATTGGACTCAGACATGGACTAGTGCTCATTGCTCTGTTAGGGAGTTGCAAGCACAGTCCATACAATTTAAGATTCTCCACTGAGCCTATAGAACTCCCCAAAGGCTATACCATGCTGGTTTGCTCAGTAATATTGATTGTTGGTGGTGTTCCTCCCCACAGGCCTCCCTAACCCATATTCTTTGGTACTGCCCCAATATAGACCTTTACTGGAACAGAATATGGGCTACCTGTTCCTTGGTCATTCTGAACTGTGGGACCTGGGACACATGCCTGGCCCTTTTAGGCTTTCCCCAAGTGAACCTGTCTTTAACTCGTTACCAACTTCTCTGGTTAAGCTGTGCTCTGATAGTAGCCAAGTGTGCACTGCTACATCAGTAGAGAGAGTCAGACCCCTCCTCCTTATAAAGAGTGGTTTACCTACTGTCTCTCACAGCTCACCAAGAGATAACATCTCATCACATCTTGGGTAAGCTGTCAGTGTATCAGAAGATCTGGTAGCTCTTTATTGACACATTTCCCTGGGTTACTCTGTTCCAACCACACCCCAATGGCTGAAAGTTTACTTTCAAGAGACCCTGTCTAGCCCATCTCTACTGAGTCCTATTCCATGATCTCTGATATTGTAGCTCTCTGCCCCATGTTTTGGTCCTTGACCTGTCCTCCTTCCCCTCCCCCCCTCACACACACTTCCCAATGGTTATTATCCTCCTGTTAGTGATTGGTGTTAGTTTTAAAGCTTTACAATTATTGTTTAAGTATACTTTAGCCTTTGGAAAGTACCTTGCAGTATTGTCTACGTAACCCTCTTTTTTACATTTACTTAAATCATCTCATTTCTGCCAGTCAGGTTTTTCTGAGATATTTGTACTGGATATTTCCATTTATTATACTTTTATTTTATTCCCCTCTTTTTATTTTTACTTTACACTTCAATTTGTCTCAATTTTGCCTTCTTGAAATTATCAGCTATTGTTTTTGTTCTTGTTGTACTAGTTAATTATTGTTCAAGTTTGTACTTGAAAACTTAATCAAATCTTTATAGCAAAAAAAATAAATCCCAAGAGTGAAGCTCAAGGGGTTTATAAAGGCATTCCACACCAAGGGTGTGTGTAAAATATTACACACCTACCCAGCCTTTATTTTATATAATTGCTGGGGAGCATTTTTTTGCCACAGCAATTGTATAAAATGAAGATACATCTGTTGTTAACTGCTGTCTAATCAGGATGAAGCATAGTCCATGGTTGGAAACATTCCCTTTTTTTTTCATTTTTAAACCCAGTTAGTGGAGGCAGTCCATGAAACAGCCAGTTACTTTTTTTAATTTAACTTACTGCGGAGTGCAAGTTGCAGTGAAGTGTCGGGCAGTAAGTTATGGTGGCTGGCAGCTGAGGAAATGGCATATGCATGTGGTGTGGAAAATCTGGCACACACTTGCCATGATAACCAGCTGGTTATAATGGCAAATTATAACTGAGTTTCCCTTAGGGAAAAAATGTTAACTAGTAATTATATAAATGTTCCTGTCATATCACACCTTTCTCTTCTGGACCCAAGCAAGTGCATGTTTAGGCTGCTAAAGCCACTCCTCATACTTCACTGCAGCCCCTGCACCATTTTGGTGGTTTTACTTTGTGTTGTTTCCAAATGATCATCATCTTTTTTGAGATGGGAGCTCCAAAGTTGAGCACAGTACTCCAGGTGTGGCCGCACCTGTGATCTATGCAGGAATAGGATTATCTCCAACTAGTGTTGTCCCTACAGATATAGTACAGCATCTGGGTGGCCTTCACATATGCCATGTTGCACTGGGCTGATAATTAGAAGCTATTTCTAATGATTACCCCAAGGTCCCATTCCTCTAAATGTTTTCAACTCTGATCACTACAAAATAAGGAGCCAAGTTCCAGTGTGTCACTTTGTTAACAAAAAAAAAGAGAATACAAACTAAATAGTATTGATATCAATATCTCTAGTGTAAAAATGCATTCTACATTATTACTGCCACTTAATATTTGTTCTGCACATGGACAGGGCTTTGTGGTATACTTGTGAGCTGGGTTTCATAAACTTTTACCTTGAAAATGTAGTTTTCTGATATTTTAATGGTTTATGGTCACTGCAGTTATCAATTTGAAGCACCAATAAGTGGATATCATACCATGGGCCAGATATTTAAAAGTTGTGGTTTGCACCATGCAAAGTCAGTATCCAAATTGCAAAGTACTGTAGAACAAAGAGTAATATTTTCTGTTTTTAAACCATCCTAGAGCAAAATGTGAGTGCTCAAAGCATTGTTAAAGATACTGAGGCTCCTAGACAGCAGTGCAAATCAACTCCCTAACAAGTGAGCACACGCAAAGCACAACTTCCTGCTAGCCACCTTAGGACATCACACTCAGTAGAAACAATAGGCTGCAATGGAGCAAATTAGCAGTTTGGGCAAACCAAAGTTGTTTGCACTTTCACACTAAGTTGCTGCATTTAAAACAAGAGATGCAAATGGACCCAGACAGCAGAGAATGCCCTAAAAAGGTAATTAGCATCTCATTATAGGCACACTGACAATACATCCAAGGAGAAATTCTTTGCCCCTTGGATTGTATGGAGGCTGAGCACACTGGCCTGATGCAGCCACACATACTGTATATTCTGGCATTTTGTGTTGTTATGTAAGGCCCATGACATAGATACTGAGAATAAGCCAGATGAGTTGCAATATTATAGGCATGTTTTATGTACCTCGCTGGTGCACTGCAGCCTCCAGCATTCATCCACCACTCCAGCAACACTGTTCAAGGCTACATTTACACATCTGATGGTGTGCAGTGTTGCAGCATAACTTCCTGCATTATTCAGCATTTTGCTGGGTTGGATGTCGGGGTCGCTGGTGGGTGGGGGGCTGCAGACAAAAGAAAATTACTTACAGAGCTTCAGTCCCTCCAGTTCAATTGTTAGTACTGACTGCTGCAAATCCTTGTAAGATGATTTGTCTTTTGGATAAGACATTAAACCAAAGTCCCATATGCCTGTTCTGGTCATAGTTCAGGTGGATGTTAAAGATCCCATGGCACTTCTCGAAAAGAGCAGGGGAATTTTTTATTTATATCACAAAGACAAATGCATACAGAATAAATCATGCTGGCAATTCATATTACTAAAGGAGAAAACATAAATAAGTATTACATCATATTGTGGTCTTAAACCAAAATCCAAATGTTAAACCAACCCCACACTGTAAGATTAGGGACATTTTTTTATTTATAACTTCCAGACCAGTACATACAAGATGAGACTTCACATAAATTTAAAAAGAAAAATAAACCAAAAAGAATGTAAGTATTACATAATACTGTGTTCTCAGACCTTTATCATTCTTGAAGCATCTTTCATGCTGTTTAAATAAAGCATGAATGATTATTCAGAGAAAGGAAAGAAATGCCAATACCTCTCTCATATGCCTCTCTTTAGGGATACAAACTCAATGTTTCTAGGGTATACCAGTCCATCATAAATAAAAGAAAAGAGAAAAGCAGGGGACAACTCTTGATGCTGAAAAATAAACCTACATCTTACTTGTCACATCCAATATAAGATATGGGCTGCTATAACATTGAGAGTGCTTACACTATATTTCTTCCATGGGGTGGGAAAAAGACCATACAATAATTGTTTTTCTGACCATTTGGAGAAAGGAAGAAGTTCCCAATGATTTTCCCATATGGTCCAAAACTCCTTTATAAAGGGACATTCGAAGTATAAATAACTTACTGTCTCAATTTTTAAAATGCATGTATTTCTTAAACAAAATTGTTCTGAAAGCTGTTTATGCTTATGGTTTCGCCTCATATTAATTTTATTGTGAACACCCAGCCATACAATATCCCACATGTGTTGCAGTATTCTAGCATCTGTAAGTCTTTCTGTTATTCTTTTTCTTTCATGTCTGAAAATTCAAGAAATGGGGTCCCAAGAAAATTAATTTGCAAAATAGCCTGGTATAACCTTTTCCTAGAATACTGGACCACTTCTGTATATTTTATTTGGCAAACATGTATATAATCAAAAATGTATTCCATTCTGGAAGTAATTTATATTGTCTCTTGTTTTTATGGATAAAATGTGAATTTTGCCACTCTAGCAAAATAAACTATAAATTAACTGTAATTATTAGTTTCCATGGTTTCTCTAAGCTTTGGACTACAGGCTGTAAATTTGTTGCTAAAAAGGTTGTGATGAAAGACTATTGGATGGGGCATACTGACTCCACCTAGCTTCATGTCTAAATATAGAATATTTATTTTAATGGGGTTTAGCCTACTACCCCATAATCCTGTAAAAAAACAAGCTAATATTGCTGATTTGAAATTTTTAGGTAACAGGAAAATGTGGCTAATAAATAAGACGATTGGGATTAAAAAAGTCTTTATCATAAAGATCCTTTTTTTCTTTCCTATTTTCTATCTAGACCATGAACTTATTTTCACCCTCACTTTGTTTATACATACTGTAATTCCCAGTTATGTTCAGCCAAGTTTGTTCCCCAAAAATATACCCCTTGAATTATTTGTGGAGAGTCTGAAACTGGAATACCTCCAATATTATCTTTTGTGTTCTATTTCCTGCTAGACTAAGGCAAATGTTTTCCTTTTTGTTTATGCTGGAACCAATTATACTTACTAAAGAAACTAATACCTTACAAATTATTATACCAGTATGCTCATCCAAAAAACAGACACAATAAATCATTGGCATATCTGATTGTTTTTAGGGCTCCTGTTCCTGGGCTCCATATTCCTTATATTAAGGGGGATTTATTTAATACCCTGATTATTGGGTCCAGGGCTAAAGCAAATAAAATGGGGCTGGGGACATCCTTGGTGAACCCCCTCTTCATAAAACAAATATTTCCTACCCAACCATTAACATAGGGTTTAACATGTGCCGATGCATAATATCATTTAATCCAATTAATAAATTCTCTTGGGAACCCATATTCTTGAAATGCCTCCCATAAAATATCTTGTGAGATTTTGTTAAATGCCTTAGTTTGATCAAAATTAATTACATACCCCAAATTTTCTTTCTCAGCAGCACAAGTAAATAATTATTTTATTAACAGAAAGGTGTCATATGTGTTCTGACCTGGTATTGAACAAAACTGGGAAGGATGTATTAAATTATCCATAGTTTTCTTTATTCTATTACACAGAAGTTTTGAAAAGATCTTGAAAGCTATATTTAATAGAGTAATGGGACGCCATGTATCAATTAATGTTCGGTCTCCTTTTTTATATAGAAAAATCATGAGACCCTCATAATTGAGCATAGTATTCTATCCTCTGACAGAAAATAATTATATAATGATAATAAAATGTCTGGAATATAAGACCATAAGAATTTATAAAATTCAGACTGAAGTCCATCTGCCCCGGTGCTGTATTATTGTGGAGGCATTTTACTACTACATCTAATTCGTCAATTGTAAAATCTTGTATTATTTCTTCTTTCTGTTTCTGTGTACGTTTAGGAAGATTAGCTGCCTGCAGAAGCAATGACATGTAATCAGAAATAGGGAAGGACTGCTCCAGATTGATTATTTACTTCTTTCTCATTCATTTATTCCTGGAGTCATTGATGTCTCAATCCAACCTGGCCCTCCCCCTGATCATTCTCTTGTGTTACATCAGTTGACATTGTTATCATTACCTAAAGGAGGGACAAGATAGAAATTCAATGATCAGATACTGAAAGATTCTGGTTTGGTCCAAGTAATTCAAGACCATATAGGACTATTTATAGAGCTTAATCAGGGTTCCACAACTAGATCAGGTATTGAATGATGCACCTTTAAGGCTTATCTCAGAGGGATACTCATTAGTTTAGCTTCCAAAAGGAAAAACATAAAGAGAACAATGCATGTCCCAACTGTTATCCCAAATCAGATCTATTGAGAGAGATTTGTCCCCAAATACCCCTGAATCTATTCAGCAGGAATTAATTAATTTGAGAGCGGCCTATTTAGATATGTTGAGAGAAAAAGCAGAATATGCCTTACTAAAAACAAAAGCTTCTTATACAGATCAGGGGGAAAAAGCAGGGTGCCTCTTAGCCCTTAGAATTAAACAACTGGAATCTTCCTGGTATATAGCTTCAATACATTCTCAAACTGATGTCTCTTTGAAAACCACCCCGAGTGAAATTATATCTGAATTTAATGATTATTGTAAAAACTCATATGGCCCTATGCCAAATCCCCCAACTGAGAATTGCTTAGAAAATTATCTAAAAGAGGCCACCCTACCCTGTCTCACTGAAGGCCAGCAAAAAACTCTACTATCCCTGATTACTTTTAGGGTGTTGTTTGATACAATCAGAGTCTTGCCTTTAAATAAAACCCTTGGAATAGATGGTTATTAGGCCAACTTCTACCAAAAATTTAAAAAACAAATCATCCCCTTGTTACTTCCTCTTTACCAACACATACTGTCAGGTGCTGAGATAGATTCAACTCTTTTTGAAGCAGTCATTATACTCATACCTAAACCTGGTAAATCACCTAAGTTGATTATGAATTATCACCCTATTTCCCTACTGAATCAAGATGTTAAAATCTTGATTAAATTACTTGTCTGCCACCTTAGCTCTATTCTTCCTACCATTATTGGCCCAGAACAGGTTGGATTTATAAAGGAAACATCCTCACTGGACCACCTCTGTACCTTGCCTCATGTCTTCTCGGCATCCAGGGATGCCCCTTTTCCTGCAGCTCTGGTCTCTCTGGATGCCAAGAAGGCATTTGACAGGGTGAATTGGCAATATCTGTTTCAGACTCTAAAAGCTTTTGGCTTCCCCTGTGTTTTTCAAAACTTGATTAGATCATTGTACCAGTCCTCAACTGCCCAAGTGTCAGGCAATGGGGTCACCTCAGAACCCTTTATTCTGGGACGAGGCAAGGCTGCCCCCCTCCCCATTACTTTTCAATTTATATTTGGAACCATTAATCCACAAATTACAAGTCTGCAGAAATACAAGGCATCTCAATACATCCTTGTGAGATTAAAGTCTCAGCTTATGCAGACAATCTCCTCCTTCAATTATCAAACCCCATTACTTCCATTCCCCCGGTGTTAGACATTATAAATTAATTTAGCCAAGTCTCTAATTACAAACTGAATGTAAGTAAAACAATTGTCTTTCCCCTTCACCACAAACTGTTTAAACCAGATATTTTGAAATTGGGACATGCCTGGCAATAGAATTTACTAAGATATCTAGGCATCGAACTCACTAAGCATCCTTCACATTCACTTACGTTAAATTTAGACTCCCTGGTTCATCTCATAAATCAAGACCTCAGTAGATGGTCTTCCCTTCCACTTTCAATTTGGGGGAGGGTTAATTTACTTAAAATGAATGTTTTCCCATGCCTTTTCTATCCCCTTTCATTGCTTAATACCTGGCTTCCCTTATCCTGGTTTAAGATGGTACATAGTCTTTTTGTAAAATTTATCTGGTCTAATAAACCCCCCAGAATTGCATTCCATAAATTAGTTGCACCTAAACTCATAGGGGGTCTACATCTGCCTCATCTTGGACTTTATATCTGGGCCAGTCATATTAATAGGTATTTAAGATGGCTTTTACCAGAAACCACATAGCACTCTCCATCCTGGCTTAAAATAGAGTTAACCCAAATTCGGTCCTGTGGACTAGAGCCGGAAGCTCTTTTACATATCAGAGAAGGCCTCCTTCCCACTTAGTTAAAACACACTCCTATAGCTGTGTCTATCAGGGTTCATTCCCAACTCTGTCGCTTTCTCAAATACAATAATAGAATAGACCTTAATCAACCCTTGCTGGGAAAGCCTGATTTTAAAATAGATGATAAAACTATTTCCCCAAATTGGCTTCTGTACTTAAGGGAGGTACAAATTAGTAATCTTATCAAGGAAGAGGGGTCATGGCTATCAGTTAATAATATCAAGCAGAAGTTTAAGATTCCAAATAATTATTTTTTAAGGTTATTCAACTACGATGCCTATTAATACAAGTTTTAGGACAATACCCTGTATTAGTAGTTTGCCCTTCTCTTCCAAAAGAAATGTCTCATTTAGAGGGTCGTCCAAAGGCAGTTTCCAAAATTTACGGAATATTGTTTGATTAGTTATATCTGGATTGTTTTGGACTGACCCATTACCGGTTTACCTTTTTCCCTAATCTTAACATAGATCAGACAGTTCTCTGGTATAATTGCCACAAATCTGTAATGCAAAACAGACTAAGGCTTATGCACATTCTGCATAACTTATATTTTTCTCCACAAAAAATGGCTAAGTTTGGTTTGACACCTTCACCTTTATGTGTTCGTTGCCTTCAACACAAATTACATTATACCATATTTTCTGGTCCTGTCCTAAAGTCATTTCTCTTTGGACAACCATCCAGCATAAAACAGACCCCACTGTGGGTCTAGAGGACCTGTTTACACCTGAAATATGCCTTTTAGGAGATTATTCGGATATTAGGGTTCTCAACAGGAAATATTACATGGCTCTTATTTCTGTGTCTGTTAAGAAATGGGTACTAAGACATTGGGTGAACCAGGAAGAAATCTCCTATGGAGAGTGGTTGACAGAATTACTTACAAACCTTAGAACTGAATAGGCTATAGCAAGCCTGAACAACAGACCAATAAAGTTTTAAAAAAATTGGGACCCCTTGCACACTTTATATTCTATATAACTAGTCTTTGCTACTGTACTCTTTGTATCAAATATGTATTTTCCCTTTTTGACATGGCTGTGCTGTAAGGACTAGGAATAGGGTTAGAATGAGGATGCATTAGTAGGGTGGGTATTTAGACAATGGGAGGTATGGGGTGGGGGATGGGCAGATTCATTTTGATACACTATGTAATGCAAATGGTATATTAAATAGGTATATCTGTCCTCTGCATCATAAAAGCTTTTCAATAAACTTGAAATTGAAAAAATGAATAGGGAAGGACTGACAAAACCTTGCCTCAATATCCTTTTCTAAAATCGATAACATATATCTGCCTGAAACTAAATGGCCTGTGTTGTCTTTTACTGCTTCCATATTTTTATGTTGTATTCTTCGTTTACAATCATCAAATGGATTGGTTTGATTTTCTTCCCTTGTGTTCCAAACTGGTGTTCTTTAATTAAAGATTTTTGTCTATTGTATTATAAATTCGCTAATTTATTTTTTAGCTCTGCTGTTTCCTTTATGTCTGTTTTTATCCCCTCATTTATTAATGACACTAAATGTTTTAGTTTCTCTCTCAACATGGAATATCCATGATGCTTCTTGTCTGCCCAGGCATGGGCTTGGTATTTACAATAATCACCCAAAACATTTTAGAGTCTGCCCACCAATCAATAATTGAATCATACAAAAAGGTTGCTGATACTCTATCATTTATCACCTCTTTAAATATTTGAAGAAACTCTGTGTTCTCCAGTAGACTCACATTGAATCTTCATATACCTCTGCCAGCTAGACCAGAGGGGTGGGGTGCAATTTTGAAACTTAGCAAACAATGGTCAGAAGTTTTTACTACATGAAGTTTAGCTTCTGAAATTGGTAGTTGCTCTGAAATAAAACAATAGTCAATACGTGACTTTAGTGAGCCTCTAAAAAAGTTGGATTCATATTATTAATATACCCATCTTTAAGTGTTGTTTGTTTTAGTATCTGTTTTAGTTTGTATATGTGTCACAATATATTTTTTGTTTACCTTAGATTGAATGTTAATATTAACATCTCCCCCCAAAAAATAATTTGTTTATTCATAAATAAGAAGTGTTTTATTTCTTTTAGAAGCTCTATTCTAGCTGCTTTCTGTTGGGGACCATATAAATTGATTAGTCTATAATATAGTCCCTTGATATTTATGTCCAATAGCATAGCTCTTCCAGGATCTATATCAATTAGTTTCTGTATAATAAATTATTTTAAAGTAAGGCAAATACCCAAACCTGTGAAAACATCCTGTCCGAGTGACCAAAATGATTTTCCCACAAACCAATCCTTTGATGTTTGCAATACTTCCTGATTTGAATATGACCTAGTATCTTGTAGGAAATATATATCATGAGACAAATCTTGTAATGCAGTGTAAGTGGCTTGTCTTTTAAACTCAGAACGTATGCTATTCACATTTATACTGGCAGTACTTAATGGATAATCAGTCACTGTTTAAAGAGGGTTGTCACAAGGTTTTTTTTCCTATGAGATCTTGTTACTCATTTCTAGGCTAGAGGATTTTCTGGTCTTGCATCGGGCTTTTCTAATGGTGTATCACTCTGGGTGGAATGCAGTGAAGCATCTGAATCTTCTTCCTCCATAATGTCACCCCAACTCTGCAAGGGTTCGTACTGATTTGTTGTGCCCACCAGAGGGTTGATAGTGTTTTTTGAAAGTTTCTTTGTGAATGTCCTTTTTTTTGATACCGGTTGAAAACTTTTATCTTTTTGTTGTACAGCAAGGTTGTCTGCAACCCCTTCTTCATGAGCGGGTGCTGGTGGGTGGGGGGCATTGATGTTGAAGGTTTTGGTGTAGGATTCTTATGTTCTTTTGGGTGTGGGCCTGGCTGTTACAGAGATTTAAAAGTTTGTTGCTGTGTGTGTGGTGGATGTCTCTGATTTCCTGGCTCGTTAGTTGTTGTCTGAGAGTGAGTAGCTTTATTTATATAAAAATCATGCTCCACAAAATTGGTGGTGTTGTGAGCAGCCCATGGGCAAGATTCAAACACATGCTCTTCATCCCTGCATAAATTGCGGGGGGGGGGGACTGTAGAGGTGGTAGCAGAATACCCTAGTCCTCTGCAAACAGAATATTTCATTACATTACAGTCAGAATTTAGATGAGATGAAGACCCACACCGGTAACATGACTGAGGTTGTCCAGGTTAGAAGAGTATGCCCCTGTTTCTCTCAATATAAAAACAATTAGGTAGGTGTTGTATGCCATCTTCCGTTAACTTTAATTGTACAGAAAACTTCTAACTGCCTGTCCAAAAGCCATTTTCATCTATAATTGCAGTTGGGATCCCATTAACCATGCTTTTTTTTTCCAGCCAGTAGATAATATCTAGCACGTTAACCCCTCATTTCTGAATAGAACTGTGATGACTTTTGCTGTGGGTTTGATGATAGGAATTGCCACAAAATGTTTCCAAAGTGGTGTGTTTCTAATTTCATAATAGGCTGCCCAAAACCTATCCAATAATGCTGCTGCTGATCTGAAGATGATGTCAAAATTGTGCTCTCCCAGGCATGTATGAAGGTGTAAACTTCCGAGGGAGTAAAATGTAAAGAGTCTGATTAATTGTTTTCCAACATAGTTTCTGTCTGGGGATAACTCTAAACCTCCCTTGTAATAAAGACATATTGTAAAATGTCTCCTAGCAGCCTCCTCCAGTTTTTTAAATAGATTAGCAAAGCTAGTAGGCCTTTCTTTTCTCTTGGCCCACCCATTTCCCCAGTATTATTCTTTTGATTTCCAGATGTAAAAAAGGAAGAAATACCTTTTGTGTTTTGTGCGTTAGTTGAGGCTGCAGATGCCACATCTTTTCTTTCTTGTTGATTCTCTGGCTCTTGGATTCCTTTTAGTAACAGCTTGTTACCGCTGTCAAGGATAGCGTTTGACACAGTATCATCAAAGACCAATGCCGCGCCCTTTGATCTTGCTGAGAATATGCTACTTCCAGAGTGCAGACCATCCGCTCTTGTTCTGACTCATTCTTTTTCCAGGATTGGAGATGAGGACCTGTTTTTTTGTATATCCACACCAGGTATTGGAATGCTTGGGTCAGGAATCCACTTATTGTTTGCATATATCCATCCAGCTTTTGTTAACGCAGTTTCTGGTTTCCAGTTTGTATCATCCACTGAAAAAGGCTACAATATTTAATCTTGCGATAGAGGACCTGATAGTGCTGCAGGAGATGATTCATAAAATAAACCTTTTTTTTTTTTTTTTTGCTGGCATTATATTTGGGCTTAGTTCTTTCCTTTTGCGTTTCTTTTCCTCTTCTATATTTAAATATGTCAGGTCTGCTTCAAAGCTAGTTTCAGCCTCAGATAGCAGCAGGTCTAATTGTGATTCAGTTCTTAATATATCATTCTGCGACCTTACTTCCTCAGTATTGTTGTTGACGTTTTGCTGCTGGTCTTCTAAAATGTCAAATTCTGACACAGGTACTGCTTCTTGTGGTAGAACACAACCTTCTTCTTGCATTTCTGTTGGCAAACTGACTGACTCCATGACTGCAATGCACAAGGGGTCCCCCTACTGAACAGTAGGGGTATTTCCCTGGTGTCCCAGCCAAATTTCCCCCATTTACTAAAAAATACCACCAACAACTTAATCTGGTTCAACATCAATTGGCATCCATCTGTATCCCCCCTCCCCTGGGATGAGGCTGAAAATAGGCAGAATGGTTTAGTCCTCCTTTCCTGGTCAACAAAAGCTAAAACAAATTAAAAAAAATACCATGGGTCCCATTCACATTTGCACCAGGAGCCATTGACTCGTTGTAGAACCAGGTGGCATTGAATTATGCTCAACATATGTTGTTGCCACTTAAAGTAACTGCAACAGTTCAGGGGAAAAAAAAGATGGCAGGAAGGCTGCTTACAACAATGTGACTCACACAGAGTGTTTAGAGGGGGAAGGAAAATGGCCACAAAATTATGCATTCCCAGGAAGATGGGTAATGTGAACCCAAGAAGTGAAGCAGCTTGCAGTGGTTCTCAGTGCATTTAGACATGGGTAAGTGTGCTGCTGCGCAATAGATGTGCACTGCTCACAGTGGTGCAAGGCTTGTAGTGTATATATGTCTAAAATGTCCAGTGGAGTCCTGCTATGACCCAGTTCCACAGCTGTGTGGTACACTGAGAGAGAAGTAACTCAAGGTCACACAGTGAGCAGTTGGCTCTGTTGGGCTTGCTTCTTGCCAAATAACTCTGTGGTTGTCTAGTGGTTCTCCCTCACCTAATCCCTTTTGGCACTGGGTGAGGTTGGAGGTCTCATTGGACACCAGGACATTATATTACAATGCAACAGTGATAGAGTGAGGGAGATGGTACCACTGGAAACCAGGGAAAATTAGTACAGTGCCAATGGGGATTGGGTGATGGGAGGTACAACTGGACTCCAGGGAAAAATTGTACAATGTCAATGGGGAATGGGTGAGGGATGGGATACCACTGGACACCAGAAAAAATTAACACAGTGCCAATGGGAAATGGGTGAAGGGGTACCACTGGACATCAGGAAAAATGAGTACAGTGCCAATGGAGATTGGGCAAGGGAGGGGGTACCACTGGACACCAGGAAATAATATGCATATGCCAACAGAGATAGGGTGAGGGAGGAGATACCACTGGACACCAGGGAAAATCAGTACAGTGCCAATGGGGATTGATTGAGGGGGTACCACTGGACATCAGGAAATAATATTACAATGCCAACAGTTATAGGGTGATGGAAGGGGTACTGATGGACTCCAAGGAAAACTAGTGCAGTACTAACAGGGATAGGGTGAGGGTGTACCATTGGACACCTGGAAATTATATTACAGTGTCAATGGGGACTGGTTAGGGAGAGATATTACAGTGTCAACAGGGATAAGAGGAGGAAGGAGGAAGGGGGTACCACTGGACACCAGGAAATACAGAAGAAGCCACTTAATCTAGGATCTCTGATCTTGAAGTGGGTAGCCATCTGGGAACAAGTAACCACCAAACAGTGTGGTTCACAATAAACTTAGCTGTAGAGTCAAGCCACACAAAAGTGAAGGTACTGGACTTCAGGAGGGCTGATTTTGTCAAAATGGGAGAGTGCCTCAGAAAAGCACTAGCAAACAGGCAAGAAGGTGGGGTGGAGCAACAATGGGAAAACATCAAAACCACCATCACAGAGCCAACAAACCTTTGTGTAAAGCAAATAAACAAATCAAAATGAAAGAAAAAAACACTATGGTTCTCAAAAGAAGTGGAGGGGAAGGTAAGGGAGAAAAAGGTAGCATTCAGGAAGTATAAGGAAAAACAGAAGGAGCAGGACAGAGAACTGTACCAGTTAAATCAAAAGGAAGTGGGGAAGACAGTCAGAATAGCAAAGGCCCAAACTGAGGAAAAGATAGCCAACTTGGTTAAGAAGGGGAACAAAACCTTTTATAGGTACATTAGGGAGCAAAGAAAGACTAAGGCAGGGATACTGAGGCTGAATAAAGAGGAAGGTGGTTGGGCAGAGAGTGACAGTGAAAAAGCAGGATACTGAACGAATACTTCTGCTCAGTATTCACAATGGAAAAGCAGGGGAGATACCTAATCCAGTCAATAGAAGCACTCTGGATAGGGGGTTGATATTAGTCCTTTCACAGAAGAAAGGGTTCTGAAAAGAACTCTTAAAACTGAAGGTGGATAAAGCAATGGGGCCTGATGGATTCACCCCAGAATTTTAAAAAGAACTAAGGGAAGAACTAGTAACACCACTGACTACCCTTTTAATGCATCATGGGAGGATGGTGTGGTACTTGAGGACTGGAGGAGGGCGGATGTGATTCCTCTTCACAAAAGTGGGAGGAAGACAGAGGCAGGAAACTACAGACCTGTCAGTTTGACCTCAGTGGTAGGGAAAATGATGGAATGACTTCTGAAGGAAAGAATTGTTGAGTACCTAGAGGCAAGTAGGGCACAGGACCGAAGACAGCATGGATTCACAGTAGGAAGGTCATGTCAGACAAATCTAATTGATTTCTTTGACTGGGTGACCAAAGTAGTAGACCAGGGAGAGGCTGTGAACATGGCCTACCTAGACTTTAGCAAGGCATTTGACACAGTCCCACACAAAAGATTAATAAACAAATTAGCCAGCCTGGGAGTGGGTCCCAGGGTGGTAGCCTGGATAAAACACTGGCTGGACAACAGGACACAGTGGGTAATAGTAAAATGAAGTCCATAGTGAAGAAAGGAGGGTTACTAGTGGGGTACTGCAGGGTTCAGTTCTGGGGCCGGTCCTTTTTAATGTCTTTATAAGTGACATTGCAGAGGGACTGGAAGGGAAAGTATGTCTCTTGGCAGATGACACAAAGATCTGCAACAGGGTTGATACGCAAGGTGGGGTGGAAAGGATGAAAAGGGACTTGGCAAGGTTGGAGGAATGGTCAAATGTTTGGCAGCTTAGATTCAATGCAAAGAAGTGCAAAGTAATGCACCTGGGAAACAAAAACCCAGGGGAAGAGTACACCAAGGGGAGTGAGATACTGACAACAGCAAAAATGGAAAGGGACCTGAGGGAAGTCATATCAGATGACCTAAAGGTGGGCCAGCAATGTGAGAAGGCAGTAAGAAGGGCTGGGGGGATACTGGAATGCATAGGGAGAGGCATCACCAGTAGAAAACAGGAAGTTGTTGGCCCTTTGTACAAACAGTTGGTAAGACCACATCTGGAGTACTGTGTACAGTTCTGGAGACCCCCATCTCCACAAAGACATAGACAGGGTGGAGGCTGTCCAGAGGAGGGCACCAGAATGGTGCAGGGTCTGCACCAGAAGACATATGAAGAAAGACTGAAGGAGCTTAAGATGTATAGCTTCAAGGAAAGGAGGGAGAGGGGGGCATGATAGAAACTTTCAATTACCTCAAGGGAATCAACAAAGTCCAAGAGGGTAGCATCTTTCAGAAAAAGAGATGTGCAAGAACAAGGGGGCACAATTTGAAGATAGAGGGAGGACAGCTCAGAGGTAATGTGAGGAAGTATTTCTTCACAGAGAGGGTTGTGGATGCATGGAACAGCGTTCCTGAGGAGGTCATAGAGTCAAAAACAGTGGGGGAATTCAAGAATGCATGGGACAGACATAAGGCAATTTTAGTGGGGGTAGGAGGAAGTAGGCTGTTGGTTAACGAGGATCTACAGCTTATCCATTAGGTAGGGAAATGGGAAAACTAGGTGGGCCAAGCGGTCCTTATCTGCTGTCAAATTCTATGTTTCTATGTTTCTAATCAGGATGCCTTGATGGTAGTCTTTTTGTCCCGATTAAGTGGCTGTCCCATTTAAAAGGAACTGTTTATTTTGAATCCTTTTACCACTTTCCCTCCATGTAGTACAGTATGTAGTTGGTAAATACAGTTCAGGCTTCCACGTACCATTTATCTCTCCCTCCTTCATGTCTTGCCACCTGCCTCACTGACAGAGTTGGAGTCTCCTGGTAGCCAGGAAAAGAAGGCATCCACATCTTCTCTCCCTCCCTCCCTCACGTCTTGTGACCCGCTTCATTTACTAAGGCGTCATCTCCCTGTAGGAAGAAGAGGAAGATTCCCACGTGCTTTTAATTTTTACTTTCGATTCAGAGTCATGACACTGTGCCTCTCTTAAAAGAAGTTCAGTTTGGGTAGGCAGTAGAAGATGGATCCAACATTCCATCACTTTTAGAGTTTCCTGGTAGGAAGGCTTCACATGCTTTTAAAACATACAGCTATCTGCCTGGTGCTGTGGATCTGTATTTTACAAATGGAAGGTGTGGAGAATTGGGGGCTTAGGACCAGGAAGTAAATAGGAGCTGTGTGTGTATAGTAGATGCTGACAGCATTATTCACAGTGCATTCACACAGGTTCAGCGGCTTAGCAGCTAATTGGTGCCCCATTAGCAGCAGCAGGACTGGCTTAGGACCATCACACTAGCCATGAAGCAGGGGCTGATAGCTGTGAATGGCACTGACTCATTCCAATAATCTGGAATCTCTGTCCCCATTAAAAGGATGAGGATGCCATAGGAATACATGGCCACTTAATTGGTTCCCCATGGGATGTCCCAATAAAGCAGATGCCCCAATTATCCGTGTCTTAATTAAGTGGCTTCTACTGTAATAAGATGGGGTGGGAGCACACTTAGTCCAGTTCTTTTAACCATATACAATCATTAGTGAGTTGTTTAAACAAGATTCCTGGGAGCATTAACTAGTGATGCACTTGCAGCCTCTTACGCTCTCAAGTACTTCTGAAGATAACAGTGCCCCGCTATACATGGAAGACAACCCTCAGTTGCACAGGTGCATTGGTCTCTATCACTACTTTGCTAATGGCTTAGTGATACCCTAAGTCTGTAAATTAAAATAGCAGTGGTTGGGCAAGCAGAATGTCGGCCATGGTACAGTGGAAGCCATTTATAAGAACATCAGTTAAGGGAACCACCTGGTCATAAGAACACTACTCCCATGTCCTGTTTTTTTTATAATGCATTCCTATGGCCATAAAGTCCATTTATAGTCACTATCAGCCCAATTAAAGGATGTTTTTCTGTTAGCTTACTGTCAGCTGTCAACTCAGTTCACTAACTGCTCTGTCACACCTTGCCTACTGCTGTGCTCTGGCTATTAACGCCTTCTCCGGAATGCAGCTTGATGTGAATGGGTGCCGATTAAGTTTGGCATTTGGTGAATTCCTATGTGAACTGAGCAGTCTGGCTATTGTTTTCAGTCCTCATTTCAGTTATAGTCCCAGACATGGAGAAACAAACCCACATCAAAGACAAGCAGAGAACGTCACTTTCCTTATCACAGAAGCTCACCATTATAGAGTGTCTCAGCAATCCCGCTGTCAAACGAAGCAACATAGCAAGGGAATTTGATGTTGTTGTATGCACCATCTCTAAAATCATGAGCAACAAGGAGCAGCTCCAATGGCTGGATAACCAGGCAGATTTTCACTGACTGGACAACTCGTGTTAATGCAGAAATGAGAAGGAAAAAATGAAAAATCTGTCCGATTCTTGACAACTGCAGCACTCACCGTAGACTGTCACTCAGTCATATATGATTATTTTTTCTCCCCCATCCCCCAAACACAACAGCTCTAATTCAACCAATGGATAAAGGGGTGATATGAAATCTAGAACAACATTGTCGTAAGAAAATTGTAGAAAAATTTTGGTGGCAATCGATGGTGGTATAGTGGACAGGGCAATTGATCTTGTATGAGAAATAACCATCCTGGAATGCATTCAAATGCTACATGCAGCCTGGAGTATGGTTAAACCAGAGACTAGTGAACCTGCACCTGTACCTGCACAAGAAGCTACCCATGAAGAGGCTGTGGAGGTACTTGGGCTCACCTGAGAAGAATTTGACACTTATGTGGGCATAGGCGATGAGGTTGAAACCTCAGGCTCTGTCATACAGGAGGAAACAACCCGGTACATCATTAGTCCTAAAGATGAAGAGCAGTTGGATGATGAGGACTTTTCTGCAGACCCAAACACAGAGGAAGTCATTGAAACACCAACTCTCTATCACAAAAGAATGCATGAGAAAAAATATTATTAATATTAACAGTTAGCACTGTGCTAAACCTGTTAGTGAAGCATTAATCTTTTGTAAATTGGACCCAATATGGTTTATATTTCATTTGGAATCACCTTTGTTTAATATAAAAGAGGCCTGAATGAAATCCTCATTGTTAATATCCTTTTACTGAGCTGTTTACTTTACTGTATAATCTTCAATAGGAGCTGCCTACTCACTGTAAGACCTTGAATAGTCACTAACCTCCCAGATTGTAGCCATGTGTGAGATTGTGTGCCTCTACATCTCTGACCCTAATGTCCAGTGTAATTGGTGCCCTCAATGAGCAGGGGTTTCCCCAGATAGTGAGAGGTGGGCAGCCAGGGTTCTCTCCATAGGGGAGCTCTGTATAACATTCTGTCTCTAGACTAACCCACAGCAGTACAGAACAGGAGGTGCACCAGTCATACCATAACCCCCACATTGGTGGTGGAGGTGTAGAATAGCTTCATTCCCTCACCCTATCTCAAAAATTCCCCTTCCTTGTTTAAATCTCACCTCCTACCTTGTTCCCTTCCCAGTCTCTCACCTCAATTCTGTAGTTCAGTACAACGTTTACGGTGCTGGTTGGTTTGTTTATTGACAACAATAGTGCTGCTAGCTGTTTTTGAATAAAGACATTCATTCAGATCACCCTGTATCCATAGGTAGCAGAGTCATGGGACTCAGGGGGATTGGCAGACACCTCACTTTTTAGGTGGGGTCAGTCAATTCATTCTGACCCCCACTCCACGTTTCAGTCAGTGGTGCAGCATTAATTTGAAAGAAATGAGGGTGATTGAAATCCTGGGGACAGGAGGCAGGCTACTTTTAAAGTTTTTCTAGCAAGTACGCAGAAAGAACCCAGGCAAAAGAAAGAATGTTTTTGAATGAAAAAAAAAGTTTACATTATATTAGTTTTATTAGGCAAAGCAAGGCAATTTTATTTGTTTGTGATCGTATCCAAAGGTTCAGAGTGCCTTACAATAAAAACAGCATAAAATAATTACTGTACATCCAATAAAAAATATAATAAATAAAAATTTCCAATACTAATGAAATTAATTAGACAGGGTAGGCCTGTGCAAACAAATACGTTTTCAGTTGATGTTTAAAGGTTTCCACCAAATGGGGAGATCTTGCTACCTCTGGCAACGAGTTCCAGAAAAATGGGGCAGCAACCCCAAAAGCCCTGTCCCCAGATTGTTTAAGACAGGAACAATGGATGTAACACTGGCTCACATCGGTGGATCAGATGGGCTAGGTAGGTATGTAGGACATCAGAAGGTCTTTCAGGTAGCTAGGATCCAATCCATGTAGGGCCTTGAATATTAGCAAGCATATCTTAAAGGTGATATGCCACCACACAGGCTGCTATGCAGACTTCACAACACTGGCATGAAGTGATCCCTTCAAGAAGTGCCCAACACCAGCCAGGCCACAGTGTTCTGGCCCAGTTACAGGCAGTGCATCAATCCTCCAGATAATCCTTGGTAGATAGCATTGCAGTAATTCAGCATGGAGGTGACAAATGCTTGGATTACCATCTCCAAGTCAGTTGGCGCTAGATACGGCTTGATCCATGTGATATTACAGAGACTGATTTATTTAATTTATTTGTTTGTTAAACAGAGAAGGCAAAAATTATTCCTGACTACCACTGACACCCACAGTTCATCTGTTAACTTGCAGTCCAGAATAACACCCAGATTCTTCACAGCATCCATAGCTCAAAGTGACTGGCCATTTACACATGGTAAATGTAGGCCACCACTTACCATTGCCAGCCCATGTTGACCTGGATCTATAATCATAACCTCTGTCTTGCCAGGGTTGAGGCACAGCCAGTTGGAGGCCATCCAATCACTGATTTCTTGTAGACACTGCCCATGCACTGAAAGCATTCAAACCGATCAGGGGTGCAAGACAGACAGAGCTGAGTATCATCTGCATATAAATGAAACTCTGCTCCATGCTGTCTAATGATTGCACCCAAAGCCAACATGTACACAGCAAACAACATAGGTGCCAAGACAGAGCCTTGTGGAACTGCACAGTAGACTGCACCTGCTCCATGGATGTAATTATCTAGAGCTACCTGCTGTGATCTCCTAGTAATGCAGAACTCAAACCAGCACAGAACTGTGCCAGTGAGTCCCACATAAGTTCTTTGGTGATCAGTCAGCATACCATGGTTCACTGTGCTAAATGCCAATGAGAGATCTAAAAGGACCAAGGCTGAACAAAGTCCCTGGTTTCTCACCATGAGGAGATAATGCATCACCTGATGATGGCAGTCTTCATGTTGTGACAAGGTCTCAACCCCAACTGGAACACTCATAGAAGTTATATAGTTCCAGGTGAGCATCAAGCTGTACTGCCACTACCTTCTTGATTACCTTCCCCCAGAGAGGGAAGGTCCAAGACAGGTCTATAATTCACCAGACTGTTGGGGCCCAAAGATGTTTCTTCAGGAGGGACTTTTCCACTCTCCATTTCAGAGTTAATGGGAAGACACACTCCCTCAGAGAACACCCAACAAACTCAGTATATATTGACCCCAGAGATTCAAGGCTACTAACAAGCAGCAAGGTAGGCTCAGAATCCAAAATACAGTAAGTGGGGCGCAGACCGGAGATCTCCTGGTCCACTTCTAATTCAATAGCTGTTCAGAGCACAATCCAGGATGGCAGATCCTCATTGCCTCTCACTCTCTGGATATCACCAGCCCATGATAGACCACTTGAGTCAATCCTAGTCCAAATGGAGGCCACCTTGTCAAGCAAGAAATACCTAAACTCCTCACACCTCTCTGCAGAAAAGGCTTGCTCAGACTGCAGGCAGGCCAGATTCAGCAGTCTGCCTACAGTGCAAAAAAGTTGAGCTAGCTGATTTTTGCTTGAAGCAATAGTCCTTGACATGTCTTTTTCAAGGATTAGCCTCTGACATTCAACACAATGAGTTCTCCGAGCTGATTTGTCCTCCTGAGAGAGGGATTTTCACCAAGAATGCTCGAACTTCTTACCCTTAATCTTCAAATGCCTCAGCTCCTCACAATACCATGGTGAACTGTAGAAGGAGATCAAAAGACATATGCAGTAGGGTGTTAGGGAGTCCAAAGTGGCAGCAGGAACTGTTTTATAGTGCTCCATGGCTTTCTTGCCTCCTTGAGTACAAGCTGTTGTCATGCCCAACCTCTATTACGGCAGTAGCACTGTATTGTTATTTGGGCTTCCTTGCACTTCACAAAAAAGTTCCACATCCTGATCTTGTTCTGCTTTTTCCCCAGTTTTTTCAGCTGACCAGGGCCTGTCCATTGATCTCATTCTGGGCCCACTACTTGTCTGAATGGCCCCTCCTAATCTGCTCCTTTAGGATTTCAGGGACCCATGACACATTGCTACATTGCCCACCTGGATTGCCCCCCAAGGTGGGGTTCTACCTTCTGCCCATAGCAGCTTCCCTCACTTGATCCAGCTGCTAATGGCAAAGGTCTCTTTGGACAATCCCCAAGGCAGGCAGAAGTCTGACATAGATGTGAAGGGTGAACAGGACATCACCTGCTTAATCAGTGGCCATTTTTTTTTGAAATTGTATTTTATTCTCCTCTAGCCTGCCTCCTCGGACCCTTTGGTGTTGTCCCTCGGACATCCCGCTACCTGCGACCCAGCTCACACAGTCCACAGGCCCCCATGGAGCCACGGTTTACCCCCCGGGTGGGGACGAGTTAGGGGGCACTCCCCCGTAACTTACAGTTTTGTCGGCCCCGTGGACTGTCGAGTGGGCGCTGGCAAATTGGGGCACGTCCCAGGGCCCTGCTTCCTCCCGGATGAGGCAGGCTTCCATTTTCCCTGTTTTTCTCCCTCCCCTTAGCAGATACTCCCCCCTGACGTCATGACGCGTACGTCGACGTCTGATCTGCTTGGCGGCCGTCCGACCAATCCCCTGTGCGGGCATGTGCTTCCTCGAGCCTCTGCTCGGGGTCGCGCAAGAGCCGGAATATGGCCAAATCCCCACCCCGGAGTAGGCGAGCTGTCGTCGGACGCTCAAGCCTAACTCCCCCTGGCCGACCCACCGGCTACCCGAGTCCGCTCCCGAACCTGGGTCGCCGGCGTGGAGCGAGGTGTGGCATTCAACGCCTCAGCCCTCTGTGCCACCGGGCCGGCCAGTGGCCATTTTTCATCTTTTAAGTCTGTGCACATGAGAGCACCCCATCAAGTGCTGGCATGCCTGTGGCACTGACACACACATGATTTCCCCACCCAGTTCAATCTGCAAGCTATCAACTGCACCACCAGCTGTGGTCACCCATGTGGTTGTAGAAACAACCTACCCCTCTGAAAATCCAGGCTCGGGACATGAATCCAGGTTAACAGTGTTAATGAGATGCAGCCCTGCAAGTGCACTGTTAGTCTCCTTTCTGCTTTGATACTCATTAAAACATTCTGTGAATAAACCATGGATTATTTTAATGAATATGTGCTAGTTGTCTCACACTATGAGGTACTAATGTTATTGAGGAGTGAATAAAGTAGGAGGTTGAAGGCTTGGTGCTTTATCTTTATGAGACAATCACATTATTGCCGAAGTGAGCCAACTGGCACACTATCACTATTATGCTTCAAGTGGTTGAAAAAAAAACTAGTGGTACTTTTTTTTGTTCAGAGATAAGTTTGTAGGACCTGACTCCTCCCTTCCTATATGGCATTGGTTTTCAGTTGCAGCAGTGAGTGTGCAGACCAATCAGAATATAAGGTAGAATGATGATGTCGCTACTATGTTATTGACAAAGCAATTACTATTCTGAGCTCTCAGCAATTGCGAGTTTGCTGTGGAATAAATCATTTGTAGCTTTCACTTGTGACTGGAAAAGAGGGCCCACATGTAGTATTTGAAAATGTGTGTAATATTCAGGATTATTTAAAAAAAATCTTTGTAGGTTTTCTGAGGTATATTCAGGAAAGCAATTGTTTCCCCATTGACCTGAGCTGAGTGCTACATAATTTAATCTCCTGGTTTAGGCTACTCTGACCCCCTTCTACTTTTTGATGTGCTCCACCACCGCTGCCAGTGTCAAAAGTAGTATTTCTCATAATTTTGAATTCTGCATCTTCTTGACTTTTCTCAGCTAGCATTTTTTTCTGTTCCTATTACAATCTGTAGCACTAATATCCGAAACATACTAATATCAGGTTAACACTTTGATTCCTTAGCTACACTGTAGTTACAGTGTAACTACACTGTAACTGTATTTTGCAATTGCAGTGCAGTTACATGTGACAAACATGTAACTACAGTGTAATTACCCATGTTGCATATAATTAATGATTACCTACCCTGCAGTTACATTGAAACTAACACTTAAAATAAAGTGTAACCCATATCACATTACACATATTTAGTTTTCATTTTATTACACTGTTCATGTATTGGATCACTGAATATATTGTTTTGGATGTTACTGGAACATTCTCCTGTGTAATGTAAGAAATATACTATATACAGTAGATATAGAATACTGAATGGGCAATTATGCATATCTAGTGTGTTCTGCCACAGAGGTGTTCTGATTTCCTCTGACCTTGAGAGCAAAGCTCGAGAGGTCTGTGGCAATCAGAACCCCAAGGTGGCAGAACATACTGGTTATGAATACAGTGTCTCATCCTGTATTTTTATAGTGTATAGTATTATGTGAAATTTGTGCATTGTGAGTTTCTTTTTCAAAATGAAACTGGCTAGTGCAGTCACTACAGGTTCTAGAATACTGTTCTACCACAGAAGGGTGCAGTCACATTCCATAACCTTTGAACTGTGGTACAACAGCATTTTGAAAAGGATTAATTTCTATATAGAATAATGCTCTGCTATACACTAATCCCTTATACTTTTGTTGCACTGTATTCAGGAAATGACTGATTCTGCTAGCCATCAGCCCTTGTGACAATGACTTTTATTAGTATGAAAGTTCAAAGCTATCAGCAGCACTAACTGCCTTTTGAATACCAGGAGGCATTGTTTATGAATATTTCTCATACAGTAAATACCTTCTGATTGCCTGAGGCTTCTACCGGCTGAGCCGGTTTTCTACCCATGCCACAGTAGTTCTTCCAGTAAGAGATATCCAGTATCATTTGTACATCATTTAGCAACAATGAAAATTCTGGACTGGCTGTCCCAAACAAACAACAAGCACTTGCCAAGACCAACTGTGTTTACTTGCAAGTCTTAATAGTGAAAGTGTCAGGTTTAGTAACTGCAAGACAAGATAGTTAAAGTGGCATGGCTCTTCCTTCCACCTCTCTGAAAGAATGAAAATACCCATGCTCTTAGTAATCGGATTACTAACAGTGTGACCATGTTCTTTTGTTCAGGTGGCAGCTCGCCAAGGTGGTGGAAGGGTCTGCACTATGTGAAGTAATGACTAAGGTCGTACATAAAGTTTTGGGATCCCATGGAAACTGACGGCTTGGGGCCCTCCCTGGTGTCTACCACCAACCCATCATTTACCTATATAAAATTTTCACTGATGTCCTTGCCAGAGCCAGAGACACAGCAGTTCTCTGGGAGCACAGGCACTGCTTGCACTTTTGCATTTCTGCAATAATAAAAACAAGCTTTAATAAGCAACTTAACTTTTGCCAGTGCCATTCTTTTCATAAAGTAGTGTTCCAGAAGTGCTTGGACTTTCCTGTTTTTTAAAGGTAATGTCCCTCCCTGCTTGAGCGTGAAGCTGTGAAGCAAGATAAGGAAAACACAGGATTGAATCAGAGTACAGCCAATTCAACAAGTCACTTGGCTGTCTCGCACTTCGATCATTCCTGCTGTCAGTTTAATTAGACATATGCCACCACTGAACAAGAGATGTGGCACCTCAGTTTGACTGTCTTGGGTGAATAAAGTAAAGTATAAAAATAAATCCTATCAACATAGGCTAAAAGACAATCAGTTTAAAAGTTCATGTGCAGTATACGTGCAGCATAATATTATACAAACACTGGCCAGAGTTGTCAGAATATGGTACCAAAATATTGACCCAAGGGGATGAACTACAGTATTGACTGACAGTCATCATGTTACTGAAAGCATAAAGATCAGGGCAATATGACTATTTAAGTCAATAGTTTACTCCAATGGCCACAACTTCCCCATTATATCTTGAAAACTCTGGTCAACATATGTTTTGTTAAACCTCGTTTGTATATATGCAGGCATTGGTGAGACCACTCCTAAACAAACCATCCTTGGACCTGCAGGTTAGGACAAATTACCGACCTATCTGCAATCTTCCCTTTTTGGTGAAGATTGTGGAGAAGGTAGTGGCGCTTCAGTTGGAGGAGCATCTCGTGACCCATGAGTTGTACGAACACTTCCAGTCAGGGTTTCGGGTGAGGCATAGCACAGAAAATGTGCTTGTTCAAGTGCAGAATGAAGTCCTCAGGGCTAGAGATAGAAAAGAAAAGACAATTCTTGTTCTCCTTGATCTCTCTTCAACATTTGACACTGCAGACCATTGTGTGTTGCTTGACTGCCTCAGGGAACTCTGCAGACTCACTGGCACTGTCATCTGCTGGTTCAAGTCCTTTTTAACCAACAGGAGGCAACGGGTTGTGATGGGGAATTTCTCCTCCACACCTAACCCCCTATCTTGCAGAATACCTGAGGGGTAGGTGTTAGCCCCAATGTTGTTCGCAGTGTACATGGTACCCCTGGGAGGTATCATTAGGAAGTAGAACTATCAGAAAAGGCAGTCTTTCAATCAACAGAGGGAGGTGGACCTTCATTTACTTTTGTTACAATTGTTAAGATTTTTAGTGCAGGAAGAGTTTAAACATACAGGGACTGAATACTGTTTACTGTGTCTGTCCTTGTGCACAGCTGACTTGATTGGAGTTAGTGATTGACTGTTTGCATTGCAGTATTTGTAATACTGTGAGTTATTCACTGGGCTAAGAATTTATCATAAGTCCTGAATTGAGAGCAGGTTACAGGCTGTGTATTTGACCCAGACAGTGCCCCAGGGGGTGGAAACTGTTTTTTCTTTTGTTTATCTCTGTGTGCCTTAAAAGACCAGGCCAGACTGTGTCAGGAAGTGCTTACATCACAGCTACTTATCAGCCAATAGCTTTGGAAGAGTCTTACAGACCTGATAACAACAGTACTATAAACAAGTGGATTTTTAGCAGGCTCATCAGATAACCTAATATTCTTCAAGTGAAGCTACCTCTGGCTGGAATCTGCAACACTGGACTTAGGATTTGCAAGAAAGCGAGTTGTGCTCACAACAGAGGGAGGTGAACCTTACAATTTACAATTGTCTTTGGTTTGAAGCAGATTCCTTAGGAAAGTTAATATTCTTCAGGTGGAGGATACTTCTAACTGAAAGGTGAAATAAGGAACTTAAAATTATCAGAAAAGGCAGTCTTTCAATCAACAGAGGGAGGTGGACCTTGCTTTACTTTTGCTACAGTTGTTAAGATTTTCAGTGCAGGAAGAGTTTAAACTCACAAGGACTGAATACTGTTTACTGTGTCTGTCCTTGTGCACAGCTGATGTGTTTTGGGGCTGACTGCCTTCAGAGCACAAGTCACCAGGCTGTTTTGGGGCTGGGAGGTTTACCTGTGTCTGACTTGGATATTTGGATTTTTCTCTGTTTGATTAGCAGGGTATTTTCTCTGTCAAATTGTCGTGTAGGGTATCTTGCTGACAGGAAGGCACTCATCGCAGTGGTAGGTCAGAATTTTTAGCTGATTGTTTCGTGAGGGCACAGTTTAGGCCCAAACCCTTCCACCCTCACCCACCCACCCCTGGAAATAGTTCCTTTATTCCTGGGTTCTGACATCATTTCCTCAAGAGGGCAAGGTACATGTCACTGTCATCCTCTCTAGCACACTGCACTGACAATATAAGCATACACATTATGTAATATATATATTTCTATATAACAAACCAATCACACACACACACACACACACACACAATAAATAAATAAAAATAAACAAGATAGACAGACATGTGGGGAGTAGTGCAATGTAATGGCTGTGGGGCAGCAGTCTTCCGGGAGTCTTTCTGGAGGCTGAGATGCTGCCCTGTTTGCAGACAACTCTCTGCCCTGAGGGAGGAAGTTGCCCATCTTCAGGCCGCACTGGACAGTAGTAAGGAACCTCCCCAATCCAGGGAGCACCAGAACCACCACCACTACCTCAGAGGTTGTGAAGAAAGCACAGCAGTTGGATCACAGTGGGCTCAGGGAGGTTAAGGTGGTGGAACAGAGGCACCCAGTCAGTTGTTCCCTCCACAATCCATACACCATTCTGGGGAGCATAGTTCCCCTATGGATGCACCTGCAGAGGAGACTAAGGAGGTTGCAGACAACTGTCACAAGGGAGGCCCTCAGGAAGGAGGCAGAGGACACCACAGGGAAAGGAAGCAGCTCCTGGTGGGGGACTCAATTATTAGGGAGATAGAATTGGGGGGAGCATGGAAAACTGAAGTAAGGTGCCTGCCTGGTGCCATGGCTTGGAGGGACAGGAAGCGCATCCTTACGATCATGAGAACAGTTGCACGGGAGTCTGAGCTGGATGTCACTGTCCACCTAGGGACAAATGACTTGGATCATCATGAGATTAGAGCAGTGCAGAAGGACTTTGTAGAGTTGGGGAGGGGCCTAAGACAAGTAGCACACAGTGTATCCTTCTCAGAGGTGCTGCCTGTCAGTGGCATGGGTGAGGTGAGGGTAATTTGCACCATGCAGTTTAATGAATGGTTGAAAAATGGTGTGGAGCACAGGGGTTTGGCTTCACTGGGGACTAGGGTTCCACCTGGAGGGACACCAGCCTATACTGGTAGGATGGTCTGCATCTGTCCAGGAAGGGAACAAGTCTTTTGGGCAATCGGTTTAAATGCTTCATTGGCAAGCTTTTAAACTAGTCAAGGGGGGGAGGCACTGATAAGCAGCAGGAAAATCCCCAGCCTCCCCCTACAAAACAGGGTACTAAATGAGAAAAAGACCAAGGTAGAAAGGTCCAAGGGGGATGCTGCTACAGAAGGTAAAGCAATCAAAAATTGGAGAGCAATGAGTACCAATACCCGTAGTCTGGGTAACAAGCTTCCTGAATTAGTGGCTTTGATGGAGGAGGAACATCTGGATATCGTAGCAGTCACAGAAACATGGTACACACAGAACCATGACTCGGATGTAAACATACCAGGATACACTATCTACAGGATGGACAGGGAGGGTAAAAGAGGAGGAGGAATAGCTCTCTACATAGGGGAATGAATCAAGGCAACAGAACAAAAGGGTAAACAGGGAGGAGAAGAAACACTGTGGGTCAATTTGGAGACAGGCAATGGCACCACAATCCGCACAGGGGTTGTATACAGACCCTCCTCTCAGGGGGAGGAAATGGACAAGGAAATGATAGAAAGTATACTTAGAATGGCAGAAAAAGGGGAGATATTGCTGATGGGTGATCTGAATATGCCAGATGTTAACTGGAGTGCAGTTGCAGCAGCCACTTCTAAGAGTGGGGTTATTCTAGATGCCCTACAGGGGGCATGCCTTAGACAACTAGTATTGGAACCCACTCGAGTGGGAGAAATCTTAGACCTGGTCCTCTCAAATGGAGATGGAGAGAGGATCACAGATGTAGAAGTGGGTAGCCATCTGGGAACTAGCAACCATCGAACAGTATGGTTCACAATAAACACAGCAATAGAGTCAAGCCATACAAAGGCAAAAGTACTGGACTTCAGGAGGGCTGACTTTGCCAAAATAGGTGAGTGCTAAGGAATGCACTAGCAAATGGGCAGGAAGGAGGGTGGAAGAACAATGGGGAATAATAAAAACTGCCATCACAGAGGTAACAAGCCTTTGTGTGAAGCAAATAAACAAAACAAAATGATGTAAGAAACCACTATGGTTCTCAAAGGAGGTGGCAGTGAAGGTTCAAGAGAAAAAGAAAGCATTCAGAAAGTACAAGGAATCACAGAAGGAGCAGCACAGAGAATTGTATCAGTTAAAGCAAAAGGAAGCTGGAAAGGCAGTCAGAACAGCAAAGCCCTGAACTGAGGAAAAGATAGCCAACTCAGTTGAGAAGGGGGATAAAACCTTTTTTAGGTACATCAGGGAGTGAAGAAAGACCAAGGAAGAATAGTGAGGCTTAATAAAGGGGGGGGGGTGGGCAGAGGGTGATTGTGAAAAGGCAGAGATACTAAACAAATATTTTTGCTCAGTATTTACAAATGAAGAGGGGGAGGTACCTAAAACAAACAATAGAAACACTATGGATACAGAAGTTGATACCAGCCCATTTACAGAAGAAAGGGTTCTGAAAGAACTCTTAAAACTGAAGGTGGACAAAGCAATGGGGCCTGATGGGATTCATCCCAGAATTCTAAAAGAACTAAGGGTAGAACTAGTGACTCCACTGACTACCCTCTTTAACAAATCATGGGAGGATGGGGTGGTACCTGAGGACTGGAGGAGGGCAGATGTGATTCCCCTTCACAAAAGTGGGAGCAGGGCAGAAGCAGGAAACTACAGACCTGTTAGTTTAACTTCAGTGATAGGGAAAATGATGGAATCACTTCTGAAGGAAAGAATTGTCGAGTACCTAGAGGCCAGAGGGGCACAGGACCCAAGGCAGCATGGATTCACAGTGGGAAGGTCATGCCAGATGAATCTAATAGGTTTCTTTGACTGGGTGACCAAAGTAGTAGATCAGGGAGGGGCTGTGGACATGGCCTACCTAGACTTTAGAAAGGCATTTGACATAGTCTCACACAAAAGATTAATATACAAGCTAGCCAGCCTGGGAGTGGGTCCCAAGATGATAGCCTGGGTAAAGAAATGGAAGGAGAATAGGACACAGAGGGTAATAGTAAATGAAGTCCACTCTGAAGACAGGGGGGTTACTAGTGGGGTACCGCAGAGTTCAGTATGAGGACCAGTCCTCTTCAATGTCTTTATAAGCGACATTGCATAGGGACTAGAAGGAAAAGTATGTCTCTTTGCAGATGACACAAAGATCTGCAACAGAGTTGATGCACAAGGTGGGGTGGAAAGGATGAGAAGGGACTTGGCAAGGTTAGAGGAATGGTCAAATGTATGGCAGCTTAGATTCAATGCTAAGAAGTGCAAGGTAATGCACCTGGGAAACAAAAACCCAGGGGAAGAGTACACAATGAGGGGTGAGATACTAACAACAACAAAAATGGAAAGGGACCTGGGGGTAGTCATATCAAATGACTTAAAGGTGGGCAAGCAATGTGAGAGGACAGTAAGGAGGGCTGGGGGGATACTGGGATACATAGGGAGAGGCAACACCAGTAGAAAACAGGAAGTTGTTATCCCTCTGTACAGACAGCTGGCGAGACCCCATCTGGAGTACTGTGTGCAGTTCTGGAGACCCAGTCTCCACAAGGACATAGACAGGATGGAAGCTGTCCAGAGGAGGGCAACTAAAATGGTGCAGGGTCTTCACCGGCAGACATATGAAGAGAGACTAAAGGAGCTTAATATGTATAGCCTCAAGGAAAGGAGGGAGAGGAGGACATGATAGAAATGTTCAAGTACCTCAAGGGAATCAACAAAGTCCAAGAGGGTAGCATCTTTCAAAAAAAGAGATGTGCAAGAACAAGGGGGCACAATTTGAAGATGGGGGCGGCTCAGAGGTAATGTAAGGAAGTATTTTTTCACAGAGATGGTTGTGGATGCATGGAAAGGCCTTCCAGAGGAGGTTGTGGAGTCAAAAACAGTGGTTGAATTCAAGCATGCATGGGACAGTCATAAGGCAATTCTAGGGGGTGGGGGTAGAAAGAAGTAGGCTGCTGGTTAACTAGGATCTGCAGCTTATCCATTAGGTAGGGGAAATGGGCAGACTGGGTGGGCTAAGCGGTCCTTATCTGCTGTCAAATTCTGTATCTATGTTTGCATTGCTATGCTGATGATAACCAGCTATACTTATCCTTTGCCCCATATACATCCATCGTGTTAGATTTGCTAAACAGCTGCCTTGCTGAGATCAACAACTGGAAGGCCTCTAGCTGGTTGTAACCAAACCCCAATAAGATGGAGATAATGGTGGTGGAGTCGAACAGAGTGCATGATAGGATGGTCTGTGGACCAGAGACGGGACTTGTTCTGGAATCTGTTCCATTGAAGGCCTCCTGTAGGGTGCGAAATCTTGGTGTCATTCTGGAGAGGAGTTTGTCGATGGAGGCGCAGATATCTTTGACCATCCGCTCCTATTTTTTCCAACTCAGAAATGTCACCAGGATAAAGCCCCTTGTTCTGCCTCTGGACTCCTCACTTTGATGCATGCCTTAGTTACATCAAGGCTTGACTACTGTAATGCGCTGTACTTCGGTGTCGCGGAAGGATCTCTCTGCAGACTGCAGCTACTGCAGAATGCAGCTGCCCGTTTACTTACTGGGTAGCCAAAATTCTGCCACATTACACTGGTGTTGCGTGAGCTGCACTGGCTGCCAGTCAGGTGGAGGATCCCCTTTAAGGTGGGTCTTCTCACCTATAAGGCCCTACATGGTCAGGTCCCTGGTTATCTGCTAGACCTTATTGTACCTGCTCTCTCGGTTCCCCTCTCCATTCCTCCTGTGGAGGCCCCCTGGCAATTCCCAGGACGATGCTGAAATCAGCTGGTGACAGGGCCTTTAGTGTTGCCACCCCCATCTTGTGGAATTCGCTGCCCCTTTGGGTTTAAGGGGGCCCCTACTCTGGAGTTATTCAAGGCCTGCCTTAAGGCCCTCCTATTGGCTCAGGCCTTTTTGGATTAAGCTGTTAATTTACAGATTTGATTTGATTATAGCCATTGGTAATCTGATATTTCATTTATTATCTATGGGTAATGTTTATATGAAGCACTATTATTTATATGTGTATATTTATCTCTGTGTTTTTATTGCTTTGTTCCTGAATATGTGTCTACTTATTTGTATGGCATCCAGAGTCTCCGGGATTGGGCGTCTTTTAAATAAATTTTGCCTTGCTTTACCTACATAGAAGGTGATGGCAAAAAGGGACCTCAAGGTCCATCTATTATATTGTCAATGGCATATAGATTACTACCCCCTACCCTGCTATCCCCGCTTTCAAATGATTCCTTTGTACTTATCCCAAGCGTTTTTGAACCCCTCAACCATTTTGGCCCCCACGGCCTCTGAGGGTAGGCTGTTCCAGGCGTCTACCACCCACTCCGTGAAGAAGAACTTTCTAAAATTGGTCCTGAACTTTCCCCCTTTCAGTCTAAGATCATGACCCCTCATTCTGCTACCCTCCTTGGAATCAAAAAGTTCCTGTACCTGTACCTTATTTATACCCTTTATGTACTTAAAGGTCTTGATTATGTCTCCGTCTCCCTCCTCTGTTCCAGGGAGTATATGTTTAATTCCTTCAACCTGTCCTCATGTGACATTTGATGCACTCCCTGTATCATTTTTTTTGTTGCCTTCCTTTGTACTGTCTCTATTTTGTCAATGTCCTTTCTGAGGTGTGGTCTCCAAAACTGGACACAGTATTCCAGGTGGGGACAGACTAGTGCCCTATACAGTGGCAGTACCACTTCTTTCCTCTAGCTTGTGATTCCTTTCCCAATGCATCCCAGCATGCCACTGGCCTTAAGTGCTGCCTTCTCGCACTGTATGCCCACTTTCAAGTCATCCAATATTAAAACCCCCAGATCACACTCTTGGCTGGTCATTGCTAGTCTTTCTGCTCCCAAGTAGTACTCCCTTTCTGGGTTCCCTCTTCCTATGTGCATGACCTTGCACTTTTTGTCATTGAAATTTAGCTGCCATTCTCTAGACACTCCTCCCGTTTCTTTAGATCTAATTCCATTTTCATTTGTCCTGCTGAGGAGTCCACTCTGTTGCATATCTTGGTGTCATCCGTGAACAGACACACCTTCCCCTTGAGACCATTTGCAATGTCAGCTATGTGACTACATTGAATAACAGAGGCCCCAGCATGGAACCCTGGGGTACCCCACTGGTTACCTTCCATTCTGTTGATAATGTGCTGTTTATCTGCACACTTTGTGTTCTATCATACAGCCAATATTTCACCCATACCACCACTTCCTTTCCCACCCCATGTGATCCAACTTCTTTATCTGCCTTCTGTGTGGGACAGAGTCGAAGGCTTTGCTAATGTCTAGGTAGATACATCCACTGCCCCCACCCCCCCCCCAATTACCCACTGTCTTGGTAACCCAGTTGAAGAATTCAATTAGGTTAGTTTGGCAAGGCCTCCTCGCCATAAACCCATGTTGTTTTGTGATCCTGTTGCCCACTGGTTTCAAAGAATGCTATTATCTTCTGTTTGAGTATATGATTCCGTCAATTTTCCCACCACAGAAATGAAGCTCACAGGGCAATAGTTTCCTTCTTCCTTCTTGCTACTGGATTTATGAAGTGGGACCACAGTTGCCCTCTTCCAGTCCTTGGGAACCTCCCCACTCTTCAGTGATTTGTTGAAGAGTTCCACTAGGGGTGTTGCAAGTTCCTTTCCCAGTTCCTTCAGGACACTGGGGTGCATGTCATCTGGTCCCATGACCTTGTCCACTTTTAGGTTGCTTAGCACCTTCAAGACTTGGTCTGCTGTGAAGGGGCTTGTATCAACCCTTAGTCCAGAGCTGCTGTTCCTTCTTAGAGCTGGTCAATTTCCCTTCCTCTCCTCCATAAATACAGAGCAGAAGTACCTGTTTAGGACTTCTGCCTTCTCCCTATCCCCCTCTTCAAGGTTCCTCCCTTGTACTTGTAGTTTTACTATTTCCCCCTTCATCTTCCTTTTTTCCCTTATGTACCTAAAGAAGGTCTCATTCCCTCTTTTGGCACCTTCTGCTATCCTCATCTCACTTTGGGCTTTAGACTTCTTTATTAATTTACCAGCCTCCTTTAGTTACTTTTTGTATAATTTCCTGTCTTCTTCTTTATTTCTTGTTTTGAATTTCCTGTAGGCAGCCTTTTTTACTTTCACTATAGTTGCCACCTCTTTGGAGTACCATAGTGAATCTCCTTCCTTTTTCACCTTACTTATTCTTCTGATGTATTGGTCTGTGACCTTCTTGATAGCACCCTTAATGTTTTCCCAGATGTCCTCAACCCCCCCCCCCTTTTTTAAGATTTCAGCTAGGCCATGTCCCATTTTCTGAAAGCCTGCTCTCCTAAAATCTAGGACCCTAATATTGGAGTGACTGGTGTCTCTCTGTGATAATGTTGAAACATGCGCCCTCTATCCTCCTACCACATGCACACGCGTGCGCACACACACACACACACGTGTAGGGATCCCGGAACAGATTACTACTATTGTAGTTAGTGAAAATCAAGCCATTTGGGTAGAGAACAAAAGCCAGTCAATCTTTAAATATATAGAAATAGTACATTGAAACCCATCTGGGCAGTTAATACAGTGACAGCGAGAACTGTGTCTTTGCTTATCTCTTGCAGCTGCCTTCCACTGCAGCACTCAATGACTTTGACTGCGTAAGTAGTGCTTCGGGAGCCAGTTTGGATTTTTGTATCAGAAATCACTTTAGTTTTTCTCTCCACCCGGAACTGCAGTATGTGTTTTTTTGTTGATGTTGTTTTTTGTTTTTTTTAACAGAATAAGCCTCTTCTAGTGTTTTCCATGCTTGACTGTTGTAACTGGTTACTGCCCCAGTGTTTCTTAGGTGCCAGAGTTAGGCAAGGCAATTGTACAGGCTACCGCATCTCTGGTATTTAATTAGGTTTGGGCCAGTCAGAGGACAGAATTGTTGTCCAAGGATTAATAAAAGGAATTAAGTAACCCAACAGCAGATAATTAGGGTGTAATATGATTGAGGGGTTCTTTAATCACTTATATTTGTTACTACAACCCTGAGATAGCATTGCACTCTCATCTTAATTGGAGATTATTTTTTTATCTATTATGTTGCATGACTCCCATCTGGATGTAATAAATGTTCAGTGCTTTTGTCACATCCTATTATAGCCTATGCTGACTGTAAACACTTAACGATTTTAAGACTGCAGATGTCTGCACTTTATGCAGGTGTTGTAGATAGCTATATATAAGAAGAGGCTTTAACCAAAACTTTTGACTGATAGGGTGAAGAAGAATAGATGATTGCCTTAAAATGTCTACAAAATTTAGTTAGCTTTTATATTAAGAAACCCAAACTATGAGAAAATATATCTGATTGCCTTTATCTTGGTGACTTTTACTTAAACATACAGCACATGTAACACAGTCAAATTAAGTAGGACCTCAGTCACACAGTTGTTGTGAAGCAGAAGTTTTCTTTCAGAAGGCTATATGCTGATGTATTCATATGATGTAGTAGAGAAAGGGGCTCTGGAAGCACATGACCAGATACTAGGACTGTCTGGGATACCTAGACTGTGTCCTTGGAGTTGAAGTACATGCGGCCCTCTCCATTGACCACAGTGCTGTTTCTTCCCCACACACACACACTGTTGCACTATTTTCATGCTCCAGACTCACTTCCACTTGACTTCCGGGAGTCTTGTTCAAACAAACTTATTTATTATTGCTCCTGCCTTTATTGTAACAACGTTGACCCCTGGTTTTTTTCATCATTGTTGCACTCTGGTGGTGTTCCATTAAGCTATTGGCCAGAAAAGAGAAACATTCCGCCTATCACAAGTGCCAAAATGCTGCTCCTGCTCCTGCTCAGTGACGACAGCTCCTTTGATGTGTGGCATGACATCAGCTCCTTTAATGTGTAGCATGAAGCAATGATAAACACAGGCTCACATGGCCAATAACTACAAACTGCCTCTTCAACCCTTCCACCCTCCCAGCACCTCTCCAGGACCCCTGAAACAAAATGAAGTCCCTAGTGCTGGAAGGGATATCACTGGTGGCCACAATTGGTGCCAACAGATGGGTGCACTCAGTGCCTGAAAGAACAGCCTTTAGGGCTGTGATGTTGCTGCTCCTTGGCTACAGTTCCTTAGAACTGCCTCTACT